>OY540838.1:23363759-24686259 GCA_961205895.1 Mythimna pallens | reverse complement strand
CCTAACCTAACCTAACCTAACCTAACCTAACCTAACCTAACCTAACCTAACCTAACCTAACCTAACCTAACCTAACCTAACCTAACCTAACCTAACCTAACCTAACCTAACCTAACCTAACCTAACCTAACCTAACCTAACCTAACCTAACCTAACCTAACCTAACCTAACCTAACCTAACCTAACCTAACCTAACCTAACCTAACCTAACCTAACCTAACCTAACCTAACCTAACCTAACCTAACCTAACCTAACCTAACCTAACCTAACCTAACCTAACCTAACCTAACCTAACCTAACCTAACCTAACCTAACCTAACCTAACCTAACCTAACCTAACCTAACCTAACCTAACCTAACCTAACCTAACCTAACCTAACCTAACCTAACCTAACCTAACCTAACCTAACCTAACCTAACCTAACCTAACCTAACCTAACCTAACCTAACCTAACCTAACCTAACCTAACCTAACCTAACCTAACCTAACCTAACCTAACCTAACCTAACCTAACCTAACCTAACCTAACCTAACCTAACCTAACCTAACCTAACCTAACCTAACCTAACCTAACCTAACCTAACCTAACCTAACCTAACCTAACCTAACCTAACCTAACCTAACCTAACCTAACCTAACCTAACCTAACCTAACCTAACCTAACCTAACCTAACCTAACCTAACCTAACCTAACCTAACCTAACCTAACCTAACCTAACCTAACCTAACCTAACCTAACCTAACCTAACCTAACCTAACCTAACCTAACCTAACCTAACCTAACCTAACCTAACCTAACCTAACCTAACCTAACCTAACCTAACCTAACCTAACCTAACCTAACCTAACCTAACCTAACCTAACCTAACCTAACCTAACCTAACCTAACCTAACCTAACCTAACCTAACCTAACCTAACCTAACCTAACCTAACCTAACCTAACCTAACCTAACCTAACCTAACCTAACCTAACCTAACCTAACCTAACCTAACCTAACCTAACCTAACCTAACCTAACCTAACCTAACCTAACCTAACCTAACCTAACCTAACCTAACCTAACCTAACCTAACCTAACCTAACCTAACCTAACCTAACCTAACCTAACCTAACCTAACCTAACCTAACCTAACCTAACCTAACCTAACCTAACCTAACCTAACCTAACCTAACCTAACCTAACCTAACCTAACCTAACCTAACCTAACCTAACCTAACCTAACCTAACCTAACCTAACCTAACCTAACCTAACCTAACCTAACCTAACCTAACCTAACCTAACCTAACCTAACCTAACCTAACCTAACCTAACCTAACCTAACCTAACCTAACCTAACCTAACCTAACCTAACCTAACCTAACCTAACCTAACCTAACCTAACCTAACCTAACCTAACCTAACCTAACCTAACCTAACCTAACCTAACCTAACCTAACCTAACCTAACCTAACCTAACCTAACCTAACCTAACCTAACCTAACCTAACCTAACCTAACCTAACCTAACCTAACCTAACCTAACCTAACCTAACCTAACCTAACCTAACCTAACCTAACCTAACCTAACCTAACCTAACCTAACCTAACCTAACCTAACCTAACCTAACCTAACCTAACCTAACCTAACCTAACCTAACCTAACCTAACCTAACCTAACCTAACCTAACCTAACCTAACCTAACCTAACCTAACCTAACCTAACCTAACCTAACCTAACCTAACCTAACCTAACCTAACCTAACCTAACCTAACCTAACCTAACCTAACCTAACCTAACCTAACCTAACCTAACCTAACCTAACCTAACCTAACCTAACCTAACCTAACCTAACCTAACCTAACCTAACCTAACCTAACCTAACCTAACCTAACCTAACCTAACCTAACCTAACCTAACCTAACCTAACCTAACCTAACCTAACCTAACCTAACCTAACCTAACCTAACCTAACCTAACCTAACCTAACCTAACCTAACCTAACCTAACCTAACCTAACCTAACCTAACCTAACCTAACCTAACCTAACCTAACCTAACCTAACCTAACCTAACCTAACCTAACCTAACCTAACCTAACCTAACCTAACCTAACCTAACCTAACCTAACCTAACCTAACCTAACCTAACCTAACCTAACCTAACCTAACCTAACCTAACCTAACCTAACCTAACCTAACCTAACCTAACCTAACCTAACCTAACCTAACCTAACCTAACCTAACCTAACCTAACCTAACCTAACCTAACCTAACCTAACCTAACCTAACCTAACCTAACCTAACCTAACCTAACCTAACCTAACCTAACCTAACCTAACCTAACCTAACCTAACCTAACCTAACCTAACCTAACCTAACCTAACCTAACCTAACCTAACCTAACCTAACCTAACCTAACCTAACCTAACCTAACCTAACCTAACCTAACCTAACCTAACCTAACCTAACCTAACCTAACCTAACCTAACCTAACCTAACCTAACCTAACCTAACCTAACCTAACCTAACCTAACCTAACCTAACCTAACCTAACCTAACCTAACCTAACCTAACCTAACCTAACCTAACCTAACCTAACCTAACCTAACCTAACCTAACCTAACCTAACCTAACCTAACCTAACCTAACCTAACCTAACCTAACCTAACCTAACCTAACCTAACCTAACCTAACCTAACCTAACCTAACCTAACCTAACCTAACCTAACCTAACCTAACCTAACCTAACCTAACCTAACCTAACCTAACCTAACCTAACCTAACCTAACCTAACCTAACCTAACCTAACCTAACCTAACCTAACCTAACCTAACCTAACCTAACCTAACCTAACCTAACCTAACCTAACCTAACCTAACCTAACCTAACCTAACCTAACCTAACCTAACCTAACCTAACCTAACCTAACCTAACCTAACCTAACCTAACCTAACCTAACCTAACCTAACCTAACCTAACCTAACCTAACCTAACCTAACCTAACCTAACCTAACCTAACCTAACCTAACCTAACCTAACCTAACCTAACCTAACCTAACCTAACCTAACCTAACCTAACCTAACCTAACCTAACCTAACCTAACCTAACCTAACCTAACCTAACCTAACCTAACCTAACCTAACCTAACCTAACCTAACCTAACCTAACCTAACCTAACCTAACCTAACCTAACCTAACCTAACCTAACCTAACCTAACCTAACCTAACCTAACCTAACCTAACCTAACCTAACCTAACCTAACCTAACCTAACCTAACCTAACCTAACCTAACCTAACCTAACCTAACCTAACCTAACCTAACCTAACCTAACCTAACCTAACCTAACCTAACCTAACCTAACCTAACCTAACCTAACCTAACCTAACCTAACCTAACCTAACCTAACCTAACCTAACCTAACCTAACCTAACCTAACCTAACCTAACCTAACCTAACCTAACCTAACCTAACCTAACCTAACCTAACCTAACCTAACCTAACCTAACCTAACCTAACCTAACCTAACCTAACCTAACCTAACCTAACCTAACCTAACCTAACCTAACCTAACCTAACCTAACCTAACCTAACCTAACCTAACCTAACCTAACCTAACCTAACCTAACCTAACCTAACCTAACCTAACCTAACCTAACCTAACCTAACCTAACCTAACCTAACCTAACCTAACCTAACCTAACCTAACCTAACCTAACCTAACCTAACCTAACCTAACCTAACCTAACCTAACCTAACCTAACCTAACCTAACCTAACCTAACCTAACCTAACCTAACCTAACCTAACCTAACCTAACCTAACCTAACCTAACCTAACCTAACCTAACCTAACCTAACCTAACCTAACCTAACCTAACCTAACCTAACCTAACCTAACCTAACCTAACCTAACCTAACCTAACCTAACCTAACCTAACCTAACCTAACCTAACCTAACCTAACCTAACCTAACCTAACCTAACCTAACCTAACCTAACCTAACCTAACCTAACCTAACCTAACCTAACCTAACCTAACCTAACCTAACCTAACCTAACCTAACCTAACCTAACCTAACCTAACCTAACCTAACCTAACCTAACCTAACCTAACCTAACCTAACCTAACCTAACCTAACCTAACCTAACCTAACCTAACCTAACCTAACCTAACCTAACCTAACCTAACCTAACCTAACCTAACCTAACCTAACCTAACCTAACCTAACCTAACCTAACCTAACCTAACCTAACCTAACCTAACCTAACCTAACCTAACCTAACCTAACCTAACCTAACCTAACCTAACCTAACCTAACCTAACCTAACCTAACCTAACCTAACCTAACCTAACCTAACCTAACCTAACCTAACCTAACCTAACCTAACCTAACCTAACCTAACCTAACCTAACCTAACCTAACCTAACCTAACCTAACCTAACCTAACCTAACCTAACCTAACCTAACCTAACCTAACCTAACCTAACCTAACCTAACCTAACCTAACCTAACCTAACCTAACCTAACCTAACCTAACCTAACCTAACCTAACCTAACCTAACCTAACCTAACCTAACCTAACCTAACCTAACCTAACCTAACCTAACCTAACCTAACCTAACCTAACCTAACCTAACCTAACCTAACCTAACCTAACCTAACCTAACCTAACCTAACCTAACCTAACCTAACCTAACCTAACCTAACCTAACCTAACCTAACCTAACCTAACCTAACCTAACCTAACCTAACCTAACCTAACCTAACCTAACCTAACCTAACCTAACCTAACCTAACCTAACCTAACCTAACCTAACCTAACCTAACCTAACCTAACCTAACCTAACCTAACCTAACCTAACCTAACCTAACCTAACCTAACCTAACCTAACCTAACCTAACCTAACCTAACCTAACCTAACCTAACCTAACCTAACCTAACCTAACCTAACCTAACCTAACCTAACCTAACCTAACCTAACCTAACCTAACCTAACCTAACCTAACCTAACCTAACCTAACCTAACCTAACCTAACCTAACCTAACCTAACCTAACCTAACCTAACCTAACCTAACCTAACCTAACCTAACCTAACCTAACCTAACCTAACCTAACCTAACCTAACCTAACCTAACCTAACCTAACCTAACCTAACCTAACCTAACCTAACCTAACCTAACCTAACCTAACCTAACCTAACCTAACCTAACCTAACCTAACCTAACCTAACCTAACCTAACCTAACCTAACCTAACCTAACCTAACCTAACCTAACCTAACCTAACCTAACCTAACCTAACCTAACCTAACCTAACCTAACCTAACCTAACCTAACCTAACCTAACCTAACCTAACCTAACCTAACCTAACCTAACCTAACCTAACCTAACCTAACCTAACCTAACCTAACCTAACCTAACCTAACCTAACCTAACCTAACCTAACCTAACCTAACCTAACCTAACCTAACCTAACCTAACCTAACCTAACCTAACCTAACCTAACCTAACCTAACCTAACCTAACCTAACCTAACCTAACCTAACCTAACCTAACCTAACCTAACCTAACCTAACCTAACCTAACCTAACCTAACCTAACCTAACCTAACCTAACCTAACCTAACCTAACCTAACCTAACCTAACCTAACCTAACCTAACCTAACCTAACCTAACCTAACCTAACCTAACCTAACCTAACCTAACCTAACCGCTGACTCCTGGACCTGAAAGAAAAACTAGATTAGTGACAAATATTTACATATATACAACTTATACAATACTTAGGACTTGGGGTTTATTGACTCCGAAATTAGGAAAAAATAAATAAATACGTTTTTTGACAATTCTCTTTGACGTCTGTATTGAGGACTTTATTTTAACTTTAACTAGCTAGTAAATTATTGACACCTCTTTTGAGGAATTATTTTGACAACTTCTATTAAGTACTCACTGATCGCCCCTTTACAGGGATCAGTAAATTAGTTTAAATCTTTAACGCAATTATTTTATTATCGTTTTTAAATTGTTTATTTGTTTTAGTTTTACTCCTTCACCATGTTCCTCTCCAGAACCCCTGCAAAAAAGACTGCCACTGGTCCACAAGTCTCTCCATCAGACTCAGCACTATCCATCACCCTCGAGAGGGAAGTTTCCTCTCCCAACGCTTCAACTCAGGCCTCTAGTGTGAGGCGAAGCATTGGTGAGTGGGAAAATGGAAAGATGGCAGAATCTCGGCCCCTTCCATCAGCCGCCGTGCACTCGCCCAAGAAGGCAGCCCCAACCGTGATGGTCTCCCAGAAGTCCACAAAGCGCGCCCCGTCTCAGCCGGACAACAAGGCTGTGGTGCGCCGAATTTCCACTGAGGCGCTGGGAGCGTCGCCGGGGACAAGCCAGCTGCAGCCAATAAAACCCACCGATCGGGTGACCGAGGCTCGCAACTGCCTTCTACGTGCGAAGTCGCATCTTGGTGATTCGCGCAATTTGAGGGCAGACCTGAGAGCCGGGATCACCCAATCAGTGGAACGTCTGTACCAGCTGGTTAAGGAAGAGGCGGCGGCTGCTGTACAAGCAAAAGGGGCTGAGCTGGCAAGGGAGGAGGCCATTAAGGCAACACCCCCACCAGAAGCACCCAAGAGCTTTCCGGAGGTTAACTCGCTGCTCGTTTCACTATTGGAACATAGCGCGCTGGTGAAGGAGAACAGCGAGAAGATGGAGAAACTGCATCGGGTGGTGGAGAGGCAGGAGGAGCCAACAATGGTGGACGTATTGAAGGAAGTGAGGGAAAACAGGAAACAAATAGCAGAGTGTTCGCTCTTTACACGCTCACTCTGCGAAAAACTAGATAACAAACCAAGTGGGACGCCTCCTGCTCCTCCGTTTTCCCCCCGAAACCAGAGCTACGCAAGCGTTGCGGCGGGTAAGCAATTCGGGCCGCCGCAGCCGCTGCACTCGCTTATTGTTGGCTCGGTTAATATGAATGACTTTAGTGCCGCCGTGGTAGAAAAAATTAGAGTCGCTGTAGACGCCAGGGAAACGGGCATCCGAGTTGACAAGGTCCGCAAGGCAAGAGACCAAAAAGTGGTCATAGGGTGCCAAACTCGCCAGGAACTAGACTTGGTAAGGAACAGATTGGGAGGCTCCGCGACCGGACTAAAAATTGAGGAGGCAGTTAATAGGGATCCTCTGGTGGTGTTGACCGATGTTTTATCCTACAACACAGATGACGACATCACCAGAGCGATCCTTAAACAGAACCAGCACCTCCTGGGCGAGCTTAAGAAAGATGAGGTGAGGGTTGCCGTAAAATACCGCAGGCGAGCACGGAACCCATATGAAAGTCATGTTGTGGTACAGGTCTCCCCCCCGGTGTGGCAGGTCTTGACCGGGGCAGGTCGTGCACATATCGACTTGCAAAGGGTGAGGGTGTTTGACCAGACTCCCCTTGTGCAGTGCACGAAATGCCTTGGATTCGGCCATGGCCGAAAGCAATGCACCGGGAAGAAGGACCTTTGCTCGCACTGTGGCGACGCTCACCTGAGAGCGGATTGCCCATCGCGTCTGGCCGGGGAGTCCCCCAAATGCTGTAATTGCAAGAAAGCGGGCCACGACAACCTAAGCCACAATGCGTTTAGC
Source organism: Mythimna pallens (assembly GCA_961205895.1). Classification (NCBI taxonomy): domain Eukaryota; kingdom Metazoa; phylum Arthropoda; class Insecta; order Lepidoptera; family Noctuidae; genus Mythimna; species Mythimna pallens. The sequence goes on along the minus strand of OY540838.1, from coordinate 24,678,639 downwards.
TCGGACTGTCCGTTACGCAGACGGTGGGATGCAATAGCGCGATCCAACTTCGCGTATTGCTAAGGGTGCCACAGCGATTAATATGGCCGGAGTACTCCCCCGTGGAGAGGTTAAGAGACATGGGTTCTTCCAGGCTAACCTGCAAAGAATGCGATTGGCCACGGACGAGCTCATGCTGGAGGCCGCCAATCGCAAAGCTGCCGTTGCATTGCTCCAGGAGCCGTATGTGGGTGGAGTTGGAACTCTAAAGCCGTACAGGGGGGCAAGAATCTTCCAGAATGACAGCCATCCTGGGGGCACTGTAAAGGCGGCAATTGCCGTCTTTAATAAAGACATTGAAGTTATACAGTGCCCAAATTTCACGACCGACAACATCGTGGTCGTGAAAATCCGTACGGCTGCCTGGGAAGTAACACTGGCCTGTTTTTACTTCGAGCCTGACACGCCCATAGAGCCATACCTGGAGCAGCTTAGAAAAATAGCGATGGCGAGCTCGAAGAGGCTTCTTATCGGGGGGGACTCAAACGCCAAGAGTCTCTGGTGGGGCAGTTCCAAAACGGATTCAAGGGGAGATGCACTGGCGGGCGCTCTTGATCAAATCGGTATGCAGGTACTCAACGTCGGAGACACTCCAACCTTCGAGACTGTGCGGGGGGGGAGGATGTATACTAGCCATGTCGATATTACCGCCTGCACGACGGACATACTTGACCTGGTGGACGACTGGAAGGTGGATCAGAGCCTGACGAACTCGGACCATAACGGCATAACTTTCAACATTAGATTGAAGAGAGGTGAGATCGCACACACACAGCGGACGACGAGGCTGTATAATACAAAAAAGGCAAACTGGAGTCAGTTTAGTGAGAAACTGGCTCAGTTAAACGCAGATCATAAAATCAGCCCGTCGGAAGTATTAGCAATCAGTAACACTCTACAACTCGAACACACAATAAACACATTCACAAACAACATACACAAAGCATGCACTGAACACATTCCACGCATAAAAACACACACAAAACTCACCTTGCCGTGGTGGTCCGAAGAGTTAGCCACCCTGAAGAGGGAAGTTGCCACCAGAAAGAGGCGTATACGCTGCGCAGCCCCCTCCCGAAAGGCCGGGGTGATAGACGAGTACCTGCAAAAGAAAACCGAGTATTTTGCCAGGACCAAGGAAGCCCAGACTAAAAGCTGGAAGGAGTTTTGCGGGAAACAGGACAAAGAGGGTCTTTGGGAAGGCATTTATAGGGTGATCGGTCGTACGTCCAAAAGACTAGAAGACGTCCCCTTGAAATACAATGGAAAGTTCCTGAGCCTGAAGGAGTCGACGAAACTGCTTGCTGAAACATTCTACCCGGAGGACCGTGAAAGTGAGGACAACGCTGACCACCAGGCCACTCGACGGCAAGCCGAATCCGTGATAGGGGAGCATGATGATAACTATGACCCCCCGTTCACGGAACAGGAGCTGAGGGTGGCCGTGGAAAGCTTTAATCCAAAGAAGGCCCCGGGGGCCGATGGTTTCACGGCAGACATCTGCGCGCGAGTGGTCTCACAGGACCCAGGGACTTTCCTGGCCATTATAAATAAGTGCCTGCAGCTGGGCCATTTCCCAAAGCCATGGAAAGAAGCGGCAGTCGTTGTCCTGCGGAAGCCTGCCAAAGAAGACTACTTCCAGCCAAAGTCTTACAGGCCAATAGGCCTGCTCCCGGTCTTAGGCAAGGTACTCGAGAAGATGATTGTGGGGAGACTGAAGTGGCACCTTCTCCCTAAAATGAGCGCCCGCCAGTACGGTTTCGTACCCCAGAAGAGCACCGAGGACTCCCTCTATGACCTAATGGGACACATAAGAGGTAAGCTAAAGCAGAAAAAGCTTATAACCATGATCTCATTGGACATAGAGGGAGCCTTCGATAGCGCATGGTGGCCAGCCATAAAGGTGAGGCTAAAGGAGGAAGGATGTCCCAGCAATATCCGAAAGATAATCAGCAACTACCTTCGGGATAGAAGGGTCGAGGTGAGATACGGCGGGGAGACACACTCCGTAAGTACGACCAAGGGGTGTGTCCAGGGCTCCATAGGAGGTCCAATTCTATGGAACCTCGTCCTCGACCCACTCCTAAAGGAGCTGGCTGCTAGGGGCGTCTATTGCCAGGCATTCGCCGATGACATAGTCCTGGTTTTTGACGGAGACACTGCGTTGGAGGTTCAAAGACAGGCCAATGCTGCCCTCGCCTATGTTGGGGAGTGGGGAGTCAAAAATAAGCTAAAATTCGCACCCCACAAAACACAAGCGATGGTGGTTACGCGAAAGCTCAAATATGACGAACCACTCCTGACCATGGGTGGAGTCAGTATTGGCATGTCAAAGGATATAAAAATCCTTGGCCTAACCATCGACAGCTGTCTGACTTTTAACAAACATATATCAAACATATGCTCAAAAGTTGTTAAAATATACGGGCAGCTGTCGAGGGCGGCCAAGATCAGTTGGGGCCTCCACGCAGACGTCATAAGGATCATTTATAACGCCGTAATAGAACCAGTGATTGTGTACGCGGCGAGCGCCTGGGCTCCAGCAGTGGGGAAGCTGGGAGCCAAGAAACAGTTAAATGCCATCCAACGTGGATTTGCGCAGAAGCTCTGCAAAGCATACCGCACGGTCTCCTTGAACGCAGCGCTACTCCTTGCCGGAATACTCCCACTCGACATACGTATACAGGAGGCAGCCGCCCTGTACGAGGCAAAGAGGGGAGTACCCCGGCCAGATCTGGCGGGCAGGGAGGTCGAGCGGAGAGCGGGGCATGCAGAAAATGGACACCCGGCGACGCATATGCACCTGGAGTTCAAGAGCTTGATAGACGAGGAAGATCTTAACGCTAACAGCGACTTTGCCGTAAAGATCTTTACAGATGGCAGTAAAATTGACGGCAAAGTGGGTGCCGCAGTATCCTACTGGGAAGGCGCAGCCGAAACCAGAGCCGTCAAGCTAAAACTGCCATCTTACGGCACCGTCTATCAGGCGGAGCTCTTGGCCGTATGCAGAGCCACGGATGACATCGTTCGAGGTGCTCAGCGGAGCTTCGCAATTTACAGTGATTCCCGATCTGCGCTGGAGACCATTGTCAATAATGGCTCTCTTCATCCCCTGGCGGTCGAGGCCCGCAAAAACCTCCGGACGGCCTTTGACCAGAGCAAAACTGTGTCCTTGTTCTGGTTGAAGGCCCACGCGGGGCTTGCGGGCAATGAACGCGCCGACTGTTTGGCCAAAACAGCCGCCCTCACTCTGAAACGCGCCCCTGATTACGATAAATGCCCGGTATCATTTGCCAAAAGGCAAATCAGGCGAAAGTCTCTTGACGAATGGAACCGGAGATATCGTTCAGGGGAAACTGCCGGGACCACCAAAGTCTTCTTTCCGGATGCCACCGAAGGGTACAAAACCATCCGAAAGATGACGTTAGATAGCATCGTCACTCAAATACTGACAGGACACGGTGGGTTCTCCGAATATCTGACCAGATTCAAGTGTAGAGAGGACTCATCGTGTGCCTGCGCCCCCGGAGTCGAAGAATCCGTTCTACATGTCTTGCTCGACTGCCCGATCTTTGGTCGGGCAAGATATGATTGTGAGCAGGAACTTGAGCAGCAAATGAATAGGAGAACGGTAAAAGATATAATGGCCGGAAATAAAACAAGAAGTATATTTTTAAAATACGCCAAGCAAATAGCAGAGGTCGTGATAAGCAAAAATAAATAAAGCAATCTATACACTTAATATTCTTATAATAATTACATAAAATATAGGACACACAAACATATCATAACATATAATATCAAATACAATATATTATATACAATATATACACAAAATTATAATACATATAAATATACACTATATGGACCTATACATATTAACAGGAGAAGAAGAAAGTTAAAGTAGATAGGCCTCAGGAAAGCGCAAAGAATTGGCAAATGCCAAGCGTTTGCGCAACCTCTGAGGAAAGAGAAGAGGAATATAGAAAGGAATATGCACATACATATAAAATACACAACTATATATTTAGAGAAGGAAAAGAAAAAAAAAGAAAAAAATAATAATAATAATAAAATATAATGACTAAACAACGACCCTGCTCAGGGTAGGGAGTGGCGTACCAGTATTAAAAAAAAAAAAAAAAAAAAAAAAAAAAACCTAACCTAACCTAACCTAACCTAACCTAACCTAACCTAACCTAACCTAACCTAACCTAACCTAACCTAACCTAACCTAACCTAACCTAACCTAACCTAACCTAACCTAACCTAACCTAACCTAACCTAACCTAACCTAACCTAACCTAACCTAACCTAACCTAACCGAGACTGGCGACCCATGAGCTTATGATCGAGGCCGAGCAGCGCAAAGCGACTGCAGCGCTGATCCAGGAGCCCTATGTAGGCAACGCTAAAAGGATGAGTGGGACCAGAGGCGTCCGAATCTTTCAGTGCACCAGGCAAGGAGAAGGGACTGTCAAAGCGGCCATAGCCGTCTTTGATCCAAAAGTTACCGTAAAGCAGTACCCAGAACTCACCACGGACAACATCGTCGTGGTGGGGATCCAAACTGGTGCCTGGAAACTAACTCTGGTCTCGTTCTATTTTGAGCCAGACCAGCCCTTGGGGCCATACCTGGACAGCCTTAGGAAGGTGGAAAGCGAGACCGGCCCGCATAAGCTCATTATAGGAGGAGACACTAACGCCTGGAGTGTTTGGTGGGGCAGTAGTGAGACCAATAGCAGAGGCGACGAGATGCTGGGAGCTCTCGACCAGCTTGGACTGCAAATACTCAACACAGGGGAAACTCCAACCTTCGACGTAGTTCGTGGTAACAGGCGTTACACAAGCTGCGTCGACGTCACAGCCTGCACAGCGGATATGCTGTCGGTGACCGACGGCTGGCGAGTCGTCGATGACCTGACGGGGTCGGACCACAACGGCATAGAGTTCTTTATAAACCTCGAAAAGTCTATGGGCATCACGGTGCACCGGACTACCAGGATCTATAATACAAAGAAGGCAAATTGGGGCCAGTTTCGTAAGAAACTGGTCCAAAGTATGCAAAACAACAATTTGACTGCAAGCCTGCTCGATGAAATCGACAGCGTGCACAAGTTAGACCTGGTAGTCGAGGAACTGACGACGGCGGTACAAGACGCCTGTACCAAAGTGATGTCCAAAAAGAAGACAGTAGAGAAGCTAACCGTGCCGTGGTGGTCAGACGAACTCGCCAGCCTGAAGAGGCAGGTGGTCACCAAGAAGCGGAGGATCCGATGTGCAGCGCCGGTTCGTAGACCAAAGGTTGTTGAGGAGTACCTGAAACAGAAAGAAGAGTACGAAAAAGCAATAGTCAAAGCACAGGTCGAGAGTTGGAAGGGTTTCTGTGAGAAACAAGACCGAGAAGGTCTGTGGGAGGGAATATACAGAGTGATCCGGAGAACAGAGAAAAGAGAGGAGGACGTACCGATGGTGAGGGATGCTAAGACATTGGACCCCGAAGAGTCAGCGAGGTACCTAGCACAAGCGTTCTACCCTGAAGACCGTCCGGAGGGGGATAACGAGGAGCACAAAAAGATGCGGCAAAGAGCGGAAGAAGTGAACGGCGGGAACCAAGTTGAACCCTTGGATCCTCCGTTCACTCTTGATGAGCTAAGGCGAGCAGTCTCCTCGTTCAACCCCAAAAAAGCCCCCGGTTCCGACGGTCTGACGGCGGACATATGGGGCCACGCGATCCAGCTAGATCCAGACCTAGCTTTGCGCTTGATGAACAAGTGCCTGGCGCATGGATACTTTCCACGGCCCTGGAAAGAGGCAACAGTTGTTGTGCTCCGCAAGCCCGCGAAAGAAGACTACACCACTCCGAAATCATACAGGCCGATTGGTCTTTTGCCTGTACTCGGCAAGATATACGAGAAGATGCTCGTGGCCCGACTCAAGTTCCATTTGCTACCTAGGATGAGTACTCGCCAGTACGGCTTCATGCCCCAAAAAAGCACTGAGGACTCCCTCTACACACTCATGGGGCACATTCGTGGCAGACTCAAAGCAAAGAGGCTTGTCACGATCGTGTCCTTGGACATAAAGGGAGCCTTCGACAGCGCTTGGTGGCCGACCATACGAGTGCGTCTGGCTGAGGAAAAGTGTCCTGTGAACTTGAGAAGGGTCTTTGATAGTTACTTGTCCGAGAGAGTGGTGAAAATCAGGTACGCGGGAGCGGAGCATATATCCAGGACGGAGAAGGGATGCGTCCAGGGGTCCATCAGTGGTCCCATATTATGGAACGTGGTACTGGACCCGCTGATTAAGGAGCTAGAGAGTATGGGGGTCTTCTGTCAGGCGTTTGCGGATGATGTCGTCCTTGTGTTCGATGGGGAGACGGCGCTTGAGGTCCAAAGGGATGCCAATGTCGCCCTTGAGTACGTGCGCGCATGGGGTGTCGCAAACAAGCTTAAGTTTGCGCCGCATAAAACCAAAGCTATGCTGATAACGCGCAAATTGAAGCATGACACCCCATGTCTCAGAATGGGCGGGGTGGACATTGGCATGTCTGAGGAAATCAAACTGCTGGGTCTCACCATCGACCACAAGTTGACTTTTAACACCCACGTCGCGAACGTATGCTCCCGAGCCATCGGTATTTATAAGCAGCTATCGAGGGCCGCAAGGGCCAGTTGGGGTCTGCATCCTGAGGTCATCCGCTGTATTTACACAGCTGCAGTGGAACCCATCGTCCTGTACGCGGCGAGTGCATGGTCGCCGGCCGTAACCAAAATTGGAGTCCAGAAGAAATTGAACGCCGTCCAGAGGAGCTTCGCGCAGAAGCTGTGCCGAGCCTATCGCACGGTCTCCTTACACTCGGCACTGGTGCTGGCTGGAATACTCCCTCTCGACCTCCGAATTCGTGAGGCAGCTTCACTCTATGAGGCCAAGAGGGGGTTACCCCATCCGGCACTGGGAGACAGGGAGATTGAGCGAGTGGCATCGGCACTACAGATGCCACATCCGGCCGACCAGAGGACCATTGAACTGCGTTGCCTGGTAGACGAGGAGCAATACAATAACCACCGTGACTACGCGGTGAGGATCTTTACAGACGGCAGCAAGATTGAGGGCAAGGTCGGTGCAGCACTGTCCGTGTGGACCGACCAGGCTGAGGTCAAGGCCCTCAAGCTTGCTTTGCCGTCTTATAGTACCGTCTATCAGGCTGAGCTCCTCGCCCTCTGTGAAGCAATGAAGGAAGTCCTCCGAAGGACAGAGACGGCGTTCGCTATCTACAGTGACTCCATGGCAGCTCTCCAAACCGTCGTGAACCCCGAAGCCCTCCACGCCCTTGCAGTGGAAACGAGGGACGCCATCCATCGCAGCAGTATCCAGAACAAGAGTGTCTCCTTGTTCTGGATCAAAGCTCATGTGGGGCTGGAGGGTAATGAGAGAGCCGACTCACTCGCAAAGGAGGCTGCTCTAAGGCGTAAGCGGCAACCCCACTACGATAAATGCCCGGTTTCATTCGTTAAGCGTATGATCCGAATGGATACGCTGAGCAAATGGAACCGGAGGTATTGTGCTGGAGAAACGGCGGCCACAACGAAATTATTCTTCCCGTGCGCGGTCGGTGCATACAGGACGGTGCGGAAGATAGAGATGACCCAGGAGCTGACCCAGGCCCTAACGGGGCACGGTGGGTTCTCCGAATACCTGACTCGTTTCAAATGCAAAGAGAACCCAGCGTGCGCTTGCGATCCTGACAAGCAGGAGACAGTCCTCCATCTCCTGACGGAGTGCCCTGTGTATTCCTCCCACAGACACAACTTTGAGATGAGAGTCGATATGCCAGTGAACCGAAACAATCTAAGTCTTTTAATAAGCGACCGAAAGATAAGAAAATATTTTGTGAAATACATAATAAAAATTGTACAATCTGTCAATGGACGGAACAAATAATTGACATGATATAATTATGAGAAAATTTTGTTATTGTATATTACTATTATTTATTGATTTTATATAAGTTTATGACAATTTAATAATGACTTAATATTATAATTGGAATTTTAACTACTATTTAAGAATTATTTATTATCCTTATTTTACAATGTAAATATAATAAACTACAAATACAATAACTAAAATCGAAAGCCTACAGCCAGGTAACAACCAACAAAAAGAAAATAATAATTTGAAATATGTAAACAATAGAATTAAAATTGTAATAAGAAACTATTGAATGTAGAGAAAGAGAAAGTGTAAAAAAAAAGAATAAAAAACAGTCTCCCGCTTCTTTAATCAAACCCTTATACCCAACAAAAATAAATATATGTAAATAAAGAAAGATTATAAAGAATTGAACAGAATAGAGGAAATAGCAGTTATTGGGAATCCCACCCACAAAAGGAAAAGAGAGGATGAATGTTAGAAAGATACAGTATGAAGAATGAAAGTACGAGAGGCATAGAAGCGGGAACTAGAATGAATGAGAACTATAGTGGCAAGCATAGACTCCGATACATGTCAGAGGTAGAAGCAATAAAAAAAAAAAAACCTAACCTAACCTAACCTAACCTAACCTAACCTAACCTAACCTAACCTAACCTAACCTAACCTAACCTAACCTAACATTAAGCTGAGTTCGGGGAGCCCAGGAACGGCAGTATTCGAATGAATGGTCTCGGAGAAAACTTCAATTAACCGTTTCCCGGTCGCCATCTTGGATCGGCAACCGGAAATTCAAACTGTCATATCTTTGAGACCCTTCAGACTAGAGCTGCCGTGTTTGGGTTCATTTTGATGTGCTCGTGGAGGGCTTCCTGACCGGATGTAGAGTTCTGCTCTACGTAGAGTCAAAATTATTTACAGTCAGCAATCTCTACTCAGCCTTCCTTTTTGGAGTAACTTCATCTTATTGAACTGTATAGCCTCCCCAAACTGGTGTTTCTGGTGTAAATGCACCTAATTAGACATAATTTGTGACTTTGTATAAATCATTAAGACAGAGCGGTGCACGCTCTACCGATTGTTTTTATTCTCTCGGAATTAGACGCTATTTCCCTTGTACAGGGATAACAAGTAAAATTTTGACCACTTACTATCTCCTCTCTACAGGGATAGTAAAAGTTATAACTAGCCTTTTTATTTTGTTTTTCTTTTTTACTTTTATTATAGCATCGTTTGACTTGGACTGTCCCCCATCTACAGGGATAGGATAAGTATCCCAGTAACTGAAATATATTACTAATTATAAAAGACGATCTACCTCGTGACAAAGCAAAATGTTTCTCGCACACACGCCCCGTAAGCAAGTAGTCTCAGAGATAAAGTCTCCAGTTGACAGAGAGTCGGCAGGACCGTCTCCGAAAACAACGACACCCACCGCCAATGTTCGAAAGAGCATTGGCGAATGGGAGAACAGTAGGGATAGGGACCCAAAGCCAGCAGCATCGGTCACGTATACTGTGTCACCGAGAAGGCAAGCGCAGATTCCGGTGGCCCCTCCGAAAGTTGCGCGTAAGGTCACACTGGCTCAAACGGGAAAGGAGACTAAGCGGCGAAGCTCCATCGAGGCCGCAAGTGCGTCACAAAAACTAATTGTCTCGACCGACAGAGTGACGGAAGGCCGGACCTGGCTTCAGAAAGCGAAAACTCAACTTGGAGAATCACGCAATCTGAAGTCAGAGATAAAGGCGGGAATCACCCTGGCGGTCGAATCAATGTATAGATTAATAAAAGACGCCGCGGTAGAAATGGAAGTCCTGAAACAGACCCCTGGCTTTCAGGAAAAAGAGATAGGACCTAGTGTAGAGAAAACTATGAGAGAAGACGCTTTTCTCCTCATAGAAAAGATAGAGACCCATTCCAAACTGCTAGAACAAAATAGCAGACAAATGGAAGAATTAAAAAAGACACTAGCAGAGCAAAAAGCTTATATCGAGACGCCCTCATACGCGCAGGTGGCTGCGGCCGGGAGTATCGGTGGGGTGTTGGATAAGCGCAACACTTAACACTCGGTCGTAGTTACCTCAAAGGATGAGACAGAAACCGGGGAAGAGGTCCTAGAGAGGGTGAGAAAAGCGGTAGAAGCTAAAGAAGGCCGGGTCAAAGTAGAAAGGGTTAGGAAGGCCAAAAATCGTAAAGTAGTTATGGGGTTTGAAACGGAGGGCGAGAGGGACAAAGTGAAAGAGAGACTAGAGGGGAGTGGTATCAACCTCATCGTAGAGGCCGTGAAGAATAGGGACCCTATGGTCATACTCAGGGACGTTCTGGCAATTAATAACGACGAAGATGTTGTGAAAGCCCTGAGGAACCAAAACCGGGACTTTTTCGCGGCCTCTGCGACGGGGAAGATAGATTAGAGATTAGGTACCGAAGAAAGACTAGGAATCCTCACTCGGTCCATGTAGTGTTGAGCACGTCCCCGGAGGTATGGCAGCGGGTGACGAAGAGAGGGTATGTCCATGTGGACCTACAGAGAATCCGGGTAGAGGATCAAACCCCACTCATTCAATGCACTCGCTGCCTTGGCAACGGGCACGGGCGGAAACACTGTACAGAGAAGGCAGACATGTGCAGTCACTGCGGTGGTACCCATATGAAAACCGAATGCCCGGATTGGATGGCGGGGGGCACGGCGGTTTGTAGGAACTGCGACAAAGCGAATATGCTCAATAAAGAGCATAACGCCTTCAGTTTCGAGTGCTCTGTCCGCCGTAAATGGGACGCAATAGCGCGGTCAACCACCGCATATTGCTAAAGGCGCACCAGGGGAAAAAATCACCTACAAATTTGCACAGGCCAACCTCCAACGAAAAAAGCTGGCAACCAACGAGCTGCTATTGGAGGCAGCGAAACGGGGGATCGCTGTGGCACTCGTACAGGAGCCATACGTCGGCTGCTCAAAAGACATAAAGAGCCAGAGGGGAGTGCGGGTCTTCCAAGACACTAGTAATGGAGATGGGATTGTAAAAGCGGCGATTGTAGTCTTTGACAAAAACATCAAAGTGATACAATACCCGGAACTCACCACGGCAAACATAGTCGTGGTGGGAATCCAAACTAGTGCTTGGGAGATCACACTCGCTTCATTTTATTTTGAGCCGGATAAGCCGATAGAGCCTTATCTAAACCAGGTAAGACAAATAGGTATGGTTAACGGTTCAAAACCGTTTCTCGTTGGAGGGGACGCCAACGCAAAGAGCACCTGGTGGGGGGGCACGGTGGTTGACCGCAGGGGTGAGGAGGTGAGTGGGACTCTCGGCGGGCTCGGGCTGAATATCCTCAACATAGGGGAGACTCCAACTTTTGACACCATTAGGGAAGGACAGCGCATCAGCAGCTATGTTGACCTCACAGCATGATCGGACAACCTCCTTGAACTGGTGGAACAGTGGAGAGTCGACGAAGGCCTCACGAGCTCCGACCACAATGGCATACTCTTTGGCCTTAGACTAGAAAGAGCAAAAGGGGCTCAAGTAGAAAGAACTACGCGCATGTTTAACACCAAAAAGGCAAATTGGGCCAAATTTCATGAGAAATTTACTCAATTAAGAATAGATTACAAATTCCATAAATCTGAAATAGAGCAAATTGTTAATATAGATTCAATAGACACCACAACTGATAAATACACTAAAATTTTACAAGAAGCATGTCGCGCTGCAATGCCCATTAAAAAGCCCAAAGAAAAACTTGCTATGCCATGGTGGTCGGAGAAGCTCGCAGAGATGAAAAAGAGCGTTGCTACCAGAAAAAGGAGGATACGATGCGCTGCTCCAGTCCGTAGACAGAAGGTAGTCGAGGAATACCTAAAACTGAAGGAGGAGTATGAGGTGGAGGCAGCTCGGGCCCAAACCGAGAGCTGGAAAGAATTTTGCAGCAAACAGGACAGGGAAGGGATTTGGGAGGGGATCTACAGGGTTATCGGGAGAACTACGCAAAGAGGGGAGGATTTGCCAATGATGGAGAACGGGAAAGTGCTTGATGCAAAAGACTCCGTAAAGTTGATAGCTGAGACCTTTTATCCAGAGGACCTCACAAGTGACGACAATACCCATCACGAGAAAATTAGAGAAAAGGCGGAAACGGTCAATGATGGAGATGAATTTGACTCCCAAGATCCACCTTTTACATGGATCGAACTGAAAAGTGCGTATGAATCTTTTAACCCTAAAAAGGCTCCAGGAATAGACGGCCTCACAGCAGACATCTGCAGCCAAGCCATTGGAGGGGAACCCGATGCCTTCCTGGCCCTTCTGAACCAATGCCTAAAATACGGATATTTTCCAAAGTCTTGGAAGGAGGCCACGGTGGTGGTGCTAAAGAAACCTGGGAAAACAGACTACACCACCCCAAAATCATATAGGCCCATCGGCCTCCTACCTGTTTTGGGCAAGGTATTTGAGAAGATGTTGATGGCTCGCCTCAGGTTCTATATTGCACCGAGGATGAGTACTCGTCAGTACGGCTTCATGCCCCAAAAGAGCACCGAAGACTCCCTCTATGACCTAATGAAGCACATAAAAGGAAAACTTGCTTTAAAAAAGATAGTGGTGCTAGTATCCTTAGACATAGAGGGAGCCTTCGACAGCGCCTGGTGGCCAGCAATAAGGGTCCGACTGGCTGAGGAAAAGTGTCCCTTAAACCTGAGGAGGGTCATCGACCGCTACCTAAGGGACAGAAGGGTCAGGGTCAGGTATGCGGGTGAAGAGTTCTCCAAAGGCACGACCAAAGGCTGCGTGCAGGGCTCTATCGGAGGTCCAAATTTCTGGAACTTGCTGCTGGATCCCCTCCTGAAAACTTTGATGGCAAAAGATCTTCACATACAGGCGTTTGCAGACGATGTGGTCCTTGTCTTCGACGGTGACACAGCAATGGAGATAGAACAGAAGGTGAATGTCGCCCTCGAACATGTTCGGGCGTGGGGTGTCGATAACAAGTTAAAATTTGCGCCGCAGAAGACAAAAGCAATGACAATAACAAGAAAACTAAAATACGACACCCCACGGCTGAGCATGGGAGGGGTCGAAATAGCTATGTCTAAGGAAATAAAGATCCTGGGTGTCACCGTCGACGACAAGTTGACCTTCAACATGCACGTCAGAAACGTCTGTAAAAAAGCGATCGGAGTACATAAGCAGCTCTGCAGGGCAGCAAGGATTAGCTGGGGACTAAATCCTGAAATCATCAGGATTATATATGTGGCGACAATAGAACCTAACATCCTGTACGCTGCTAGCGTATGGGCGCCAGCGGCAGGCAAGCTGGGCATCCGAAAACAGTTGGGCGTCGTACAGCGCGGAATTACACAAAAAATGTATAAAGCATACCGCACCGTCTCCCTCAACTCGGTGCTCCTGTTGGCAGGGATACTTCCTCTGGATCTCCGAGCCCGCGAGATGGCTTCACTGTATGAGGCCAAGAGAGGAGTATCACAGCCAATATTGGGGGGCGGGGAGATGGAGCGGCCAGTGTCTGCTTTGAAGTCTCCGCACCCCGCCAAGCATATCGACCTGGAGTTCAAAAGTCTGGTAGATCAAGAGCAGGTTGACGCCAGCGCCAAACCAGAGGTGAGAATTTTCACCGATGGGAGCAAAATTGGGGGGCGTGTTGGCGCTGCGCTGTCATTGTGGAACAGCGAGGCTGAAACACGTACCCTCAAGTTGGCGTTACCAAATTACTGCACGGTCTACCAGGCGGAGCTCTTGGCGATATGCAGGGCAACTGGGGAGATCCGGAAAAGTGCGGCGTCCACCTTTGGTATATATAGTGACTCAGTGGCAGCTCTCATGTCAGTGAAAAATCACAGTTGCCTTCATCCCCTGGCAGTGGAAACAAGAGAAAACCTAGCAGCAGTTTCTCTCCAGAACAAGGTAGTGAACTTGTTCTGGATCAAAGCTCACGCAGGGATTGAAGGTAACGAGAGAGTGGATCAGCTGGCAAAAGAGGCTGCCGTTTTGAGCAAAAAGAGGCCGGAGTATGACCTGTGTCCTGTCTCATTCGTCAAGCGTTGCATTCGTACGGCAACGCTTGACGAATGGAACAGTAGATATAGGACTGGTGCTACGGCTTCTGTTACCAAAATGTTTTTCCCGGATGCGGTGGCGGCGTACAGGGTAATCAGGAAGCTACAAATCAATGGGTATCTGACTCAGGTCATGACAGGGCACGGTGGATTCTCCGAATACTTGTATCGCTTCAAGTGTAAGGAGAGTCCATCGTGTATCTGTGACCCAAATATTGAGGAATCGGTACCACATCTGCTGCTTTGCTGTCCTGTGCACGCTTATGAAAGAAGTAACATAGAACAGGAATTAGGAACTAATCTGAACAGAGATAGTATAGGAGAAATAATGCTGGGGAAAAATAGGAATAAGTTCTAAAACTACTGTGTGAAAATCGTGCAAAATGTAATAAAAAGAAACAAGAGCAATCGGTAGAGTATGCAACCGCTATATAGTAAATATATACAAGTGAGCATATAGAATATGACAGAAAGTAAATTATACATATAGTAAACAGTAGAACAAAGTACAAAATAAAAATATAAAAAGTAAAATAACAAGTAAGACTGTACCCCCTAGCATGTAAGTTAGGAGTAAATAAAAGCAATGTAGAAAAGTATTAAGAAACCCTCTAAAGTGAAACTAGAAAACTATGTAAGAACTAAAAATACTATTTGGAATATAAAAACGGTAAACTAAGTATATTATAAGATAAATTGTAAAAATGTATCTTAATATGTAAGCACTAACTAGGAAATTATAAAGAACTGTTAAAATGTAAGAATGTAAATTTGTTGGAAATAAAGAAGCCATCAGTGTATTATTAACCCTAAGAAATAAAGTATAGAAATGTATATTATAGACATGTGGTTTGAAACATATATAGATAGACTTTTTAGAATAGAGCAAAATGGGAGTCCCACCCATAAGCGAGAATAAAAGAGGAAGAATGAAAGAAAGAAATAGTATGTGGAATAAAAGTGCGAGAGGCAAGCTAGCGAGAACTGGTATGAAAGAGAATTAGTTTCCCAGTAGGCTCTGATTATGTCAGAGGTAGAGAATTAAAAAAAAAAAAAAACCTAACCTAACCTAACCTAACCTAACCAAAAAAAAAAATAATAAATAATAATAATAATAAAATTTAATGACTAAACAACGACCCTGCTCAGGGTAGGGAGTGGCGTACCTGTATTAAAAAAAAAAAAAAACCTAACCTAACCTAACCAATGGCAGAGTCCTGGAAGGCGAAGAGTCAGCCAGGGCTCTGTCAGAGACCTTCTATCCCGAGGATGAGGCTCGGGCGGACAGTGAGGCCCATAAACTGATGAAGGAAAAAGCAGAGAAAGTGAATGAGGCTGAAGAAGGTGAGTCATCTGATCCCCCATTCACTATGGAAGAACTCAAGTGGGCTACAGATAGTTTCAACCCCAAGAAGGCACCAGGACTGGACGGGCTTACGGCGGATATCTGCAGAGCGGCCATCAGCTGGGACCCAGACCTGTTCTTGGCGCTGCTTAACAGATGCCTTAGTCTTTCACTCTTTCCCGCGGCATAGAAAGAAGCAGTGGTAGTGGTCCTGTGGAAACCCGGGAAAGATGATTACACCAAACCCAAATCTTACCGGCCATAAGATGTAGACTAGCAGAAACTTAGTGCCCCATAAATATCCGTAGAGTTTTGGACAGTTACCTGTCGAATCGAAAAGTCTGGGTTAGGTATGCAGGAGCAGAATTTTTGAAAACGACCACTAAAGGGTGTGTCCAGGGATCCACCGGAGGACCCACATTTTGGAACATAGTGCTGGACCCGCTCCTTAAGGACTTGGAAGGTAGAGGTGATTACTGCCAAGCGTTTGCTGATGACGTTGTTGGTTTTCACCGGCGAGACTGCACCAGAGACAGGCTAATGCGGCCCATCGCCGTGTCAAGGAGTGGGGTGAAGTGAATAAGCTTAAATTCGCGCCTCAGAAAACAAAGGCAATGGTTATTACAAACAGGATTAAGCACGACACGCCACTCTTGAGCATGGGGGGGGGGGTTGACTTGGTTATGGCAAAGGAAATAAAAATACTTGGACTGACCATAGATAACAAGCTGACGTTTAAAACACACATGGCAAACGTTTGCCGTAAGGCAATAAACGTTTACAAGCAGCTGGCGAAGGCGGCCAAGGTAGAGTGGGGGATCTCACCGGGGATAATCAGAACAATATACGTGGCAGTGGTAGAGCCTATAATAATGTATGTAGCAAGTGCCTGGGCCCCAGCGGCGGAGAAAATAGGGACGAGGAAACACTTAAATGAAGTTCAACGCGGGTTTGTACAAAAAATGATCAAGTCGTATAGGACAACCTCACTAAATGCGGCATTACTACTCTCAGGGATACTTCCACTGGATCTTAGGATCAGAGAAGCAGCCTCGCTCTATGAAATAAAGAAAGGACACTCCCTGAGAATAGTTGGCGATAGGAGAGTGGAGAAACCAATACCTTACACACACACACCACATCCAGCTGCCCATAAGGCTATTGAATTTAAATTGGTGGTGGACGATATAGAGTTGGCTCAGCAAGAGGAAGCTTACCTTAAAATTTATACAGACGGTAGCAAAATCAACGGTAAAGTTGGTGCGGCAATATCCTTATGGGATGGTGCCGCAGAAATTAAAAGCAAAAGGCTCAAGCTGGAACAATTCTGCACCGTTTACCAAGCGGAGCTACTGGCGCTGGTAAAGGCTACCGAAATGGTTATGGGAAGATCCGGTGGAAGCTTCAATGTATATAGTGACTTTAGGTCGGCTCTTGAGGAGGTAACACGCGGTGCTTCCCTCCATCCCCTGGTATTTGCAATAAGGTAAAATATCCTAAAAATATCAGAACAGGACAAAATAATTAGATTATTTTGAATTAAGGCACACGTGGGGCTGGAGGGAAATAAAGCAGCTGACGAATTGGCGAAAGAAGCAGCTGTTGGATTGAAGACCAAACCGGATTATGATAGGTGCCCGGTATCCTTCATCAAGCGACAGATTCGTGAAGACACGCTGGAGGAATGGCAGCTCAGGTACACGACAGGAACCACCGCGTCAACAACAAAAATGTTCTTTCCCGATGCCCTAAAGGCTTATAAATTAATTAATAAGTTGCCGCTTAATCCGCTACTGGTACAAGTGTTAACGGGGCACGGCGGATTCTCTGAGTACTTGAATAGGTTCAAGCGCAAGGAGAGTCCGGCCATTTTCGTCTTTGCCTGTGCCCTTGTGACACAGGCAAACACGAAAATGTAGAGCATTTGTTAGTAGAGTGCCCAATTTACGCAAATCAAAGGCTTAACCTGGAAATGAAGATAAATAAAAACTTGAAAAAGGAAAACTTGGCAGAAATTATAGCTAGCAAAGATCTAAGAGGTGATTTTATAGAGTTTTGCGAAGAAATTGCCAAAAAAGTCATTGCACGAAATAAAACGTAGTACATAGGTGTAACAAATTATATAATGTGTAATATAAGTTAACCAAATCTGTAAGTAGAAAAAAAAAGACAAGCTGGAGGCATTTAGCAAAAGCAAGCAAGAAAGCACAAATGACATATCAATAATTAAGTATTTAAATAAAGCACACATAAATTTTAGTAAATTAAGATACGTAGTATGTACAGATAGTTATGGAATAAAATTTAAATAAGATAGAGCATATGCACTGGTCTGTCTACTAAAGTACAAACAGATTGAAGAAAGTAAAGATAAAAAGTAGTATGTTGAGATAGTTTAGGGACAGGGCCCTTCAATAATTTGTAATATAAAATATAATAAGATAGAGCATAGGCACTGGTCTCCCCATGCCAGTGGTCATATAGAACGAGCAGGAGTGGTTTTTAGTCGGTAAGAGTCGCGGCGACCATGAGGATTTTCCACCCTGCTCTAACAAAAAAAAAAAACCCTAACCTAACCTTTTTTTTTTTTTTGTTGCCGGGGTGGAAAATCCTCATGGATGTCCTTCGCCTGGGGCAGACGAAGGGGTCTGTCAGACTCTTTCTGACTAAAAACCACCTCGGTGTTCCCTCCCACACTTGGACCGGGGATTGTGGGAGCTGATGCGCCATCCATGATCCCCGGCTAGTGCCGGCCCGCCTACGCGGGCCCGCGGGGAGTGTGAGGTGTCCTCCCCCCGCGACGTCCAATAGGGGCGCGCGTGGAACACTACGCGCCGCCGCCTCGGGTCTTGCTGGATGGGGGACGGCGGACGACCCCGAGTCCGAGTCCACCGTCCCTCCGGACCTCTTTATGGGGGCTGGAAGAGGGCGTTGTCTGCCCTCCGCCAACGCCCGGTTCGCCTGCTGCGGCACGGAAGAGTGGCCACGGCCTCTCTCTCCCTCTCCGCAGCCTCCTTCTGCGAAATTACGGCTTCACAGAAGGAGATCACCGCATCCCACGACTCGACGCCTCCGACCATCGAACGAACGACGGCCGGCAGCGACAAGTCGGGGCCCACTTCGGATACAAGGACACGGCGCTGCTCCTCCCATGCGGCACACTCTGCCAGTGTGTGTTGCGCCGTGTCCTCCCGACAGTCGGTGCAGTGATGGCACCGAGCGTCCGGCTCCCTGTTTATGCTACACAAGTACTTCCTGAAGCAGCCATGCCCCGAGAGCATCTGCGTCGCCCTAAATGACAGGGAGCTGTGCTTCCTCCCGAGCCATTCGTCGAGCACTGGTCGGATCGCATCGACGGTGGCGAGGCCGGCGGTAGGGCGCAGAAGCCTGTCCCGCCATTCCGCCACCATGACCTCTTGGAGCTGAGACCGACGCAGCTCGACCTCGCGCTGCATCGGTTCAACACCCCGCGTCCTCATCTCCTCGCACCACCGGTACAGTGAGGCGAGGACTCTCGCCTGCAGTTCCCAGGGCGGAGATCCGGCCAGTGCACAACCCGCCTCGTAGGAGATCGTAGATATCCCCTGATAGCCCTGACGACCATCGCCCTCTGCGGTCTTCGCAGGATTGCGATGCTGCCGGCCGTCAGGTCAGAAGCCCATACCGGGGCCCCATACAGGGTCATGGATCGCACGATCCCCAAATACAGCCGCCTACAGGCAGTGCTCGGGCCCCCTAGATTGGGAAGCAGCGTTGCGAGCGCGCCTGCTGCGCCCATCAACTTGGGCGTCAGCTGCCGAAAGTGAGGGCCAAAGTCCCACTGGCTGTCGAGAACCAATCCTAGGTACTTCATGGTAGACTCGACAGCGATTTGGACCCCCCCGACCCCGATGTGTGATCACGGCGGCGGCGCCCGTCGGGCGCCATGAAAGGCCATAGCCTCCGACTTGTTGAGAGTCACCTCCAGGCCCAGGCGCCGTATGCGGCTCACCACCCGTGAAACCGCTGCCGTCGCCAGCAACGCTGCCTCCCTGTACGAGCTCCCCCGGGCCGTGACCAGCGTGTCGTCTGCGTAGCACGTCAGGTCCACACCCGGTTGGAGCTCGCCCCTCAACCTGAGACACTTCTAAGCTGTATAGCTCCTTAACTACATCGAATGGCCACTGGTTTTCTAGCCTCAAATCTTGGAGGACACCAGGACGCATCTTTTGACACCACTTGGGTGGTTTTCTACCAACGCACTGCTGAGAAAACGACGAAAAACTGAAAAAATAACCTCCAATTTTGACCACGAGGTTGTCGATTCTGACGTCAGAGGACACTAGTTTTTTGGCAATTAAAGAAGAACATAGAGAGGAGATCCGTTGATCTCCTCTCTACGTTCGCGTTTGAAGAAAAATTTTACCTGATCTGGAATTGAAGACATTTGGTTTTAAATCTCTAAACTTTGAGTCTCCGTACTGAAAATTCTTCAGGCAGGACCCCATCTTTTTCCTGCGGATCTTGCTGCGCGCTCAATAGATGAAGACACCGAAGTAAAGTTAAGATTTTTTACGCCTTTATTTCTGGAAGAAACTTAAAATTTACAGATTTTTCAGTTTTTCAAAAAGTTTTTTTATTAGTTTCATTAATTTAAGAATTTTAAAATTATTTCTTGTAGCTTAGCATTTTGTACCAATTAAGCAGTTTTTTCCAAATTTTTATGTATCTCTGTTATTAAGATATTGAATTTTGACCCTTTTTTGTAAATAACTTAATAGATAATAGAAATTAATTAATTTTACACATAGAACTATGTCTAGAACATACATTTGGCATAGATTAAGTCCAAAGACGCGCCCAATAGCTTCGATTTTGACGGACATAGACTTTTCAGCCATTTTGGTTTTAGAAGGTTGTCACACGAAAGTTCCAATATCTTCGAAGCTATTGGACTTAGAAACCGCGGATTTTCACAACTGTCAGCGGGATATGAATGCGGATATTTTTTGTGTATTTTCAGGCAATTTTCAGGCCTGATTTTTTTTTGTGCTGAAGCCTATCTAGGTAGATGCGGGGTGCCAGGGCAACTTTTACATCCAAAACCGCAGCTTTCTCCGACAAACGGTCGCGGGGCTACAGCCATTTAAATTTGGCGTTTGACAGCTGGGCGGCCATTTTAGGAAACTTTGTAGCAAGCTAGCTCCGGACTCGGAGGTCGTAGAGAGTTGCCGTTTTCACAGTGGTGTTTTGGGTGATCATATCTACCCTACTAATCAGGTTTCAGGAGTCTTGGGGCTCAGAGTTTTCAGGATCCTGAAAGCCTTATAGCGCAACGGAGCGGGTCGAGCCGGACCGGACGAGCCCAAGCTCGAGTATTCTGTGGCAACGGGGTGGGAGTTATACTGGTTTGAATGTTGACTTTGACAGTTTATAAACTGTCAAACGAAATTTCAAACTCGGATAGCTCCTGAACCGGGGGTCGTAGAGGGCTCAGATTTTCCTCGGGACGTTGGTTGGCTCTGCTCTATCTGTCTGAAGTGGAATTTCGGGAGTCCAGCGTTGGAGGGTATTTCTTCCTGAAACTTGTCCCAGGAGGTGGAGCTCGTCGAGCCCGATCCGGAGAGCCCAGGCACGGCGGTATTCGGTTGGATGGTCTCGGAGAAAACCGTAATTAACCGGATTCTGGTCACCATTTTGAACCAACAACCAGAATTTCGAACCGCTTTTTCTCCGTGACCCTTTGGAGTAGAGCCGTGGTGTTTGGGCTTATTTGGGAGGACTTGGGAAGAGCTATCGGTTGGGCGTATTGGACCCAAGAAATGTTTTCAAAAATTTTCAGTTTATTTTTTTTCTTCAAATTTTTTTCCTAAAATTTTTTCTTGTAAATTTGACAGGGCTCGTTTTTAGACACATTGGGCTTCCGAAATCTGGCTCTCAACGGATTTTTCGGCCAAAATTGACAATTGGGGACCCAAAGTGTACAGTTTACTATGGAGCGTTACATATTTTATTGTTTGCTTTGCACTCCTTGACTGCGGACAGCATCCCTAACCTTAGGGCAAAAGCATTAGTTCAATAACCCGGACTATTTATTATCCCCCTCTACAGGAATAGTAACTTATTTAACCTCTGCTTTGGTGTTTTATTTTATTGGCCATCGCACTATCCCCCTTTTTTAGGGTTAGTGAAGTACAATTAAGTGTAATTAGGACGAATTTTATCACATCGACGATCTACCGACTAACAACACAACAAGCAACGCAACAATGATTCTCGCACATACGCCCCGCAAGAAGGCTGGCCAACTCTCCGGTCGACAAGGAGAAGGCAGGACCTTCACCACAAAAACTAACGACCGCTCCTAATGTTCGAAAAAGCATCGGTGAGTGGAAAGGAAACAGGAGTAATGACCCTAAAACGATCGCCTCGGTCACTTACCTGGTGTCACCAAAAAACCAGTCGCGAACTTCGGCGTCTCCTCCGGGGCCCACACAGAAAGTCACAGTGTCCCACGCTGGTAAGGACTCGAAACAGCGAAGCTCTGTGGGCGCTATGGGAGGGTCGCCGGGGCCGGTGGCCTCCGTCGACCGAGCACATGAGGGCCGGGTCTTGCTCCTTAGGGCGGGGCGAAGGCCCATCTAAACGACTCGCGCAACCTGAGGGCAGACCTAAAGGCGGGCATAACTCAAGTGATGAAGTCCATGTATCGACTGATTAAGGACGGTGCAGCAGAGGCTTTGGATTCAGCCAAAAGACGAAACACTTGCCCTTCAGAAAAAGGAGACAAAAGAACCCAGATAAAAGAGAGGGAAGAGCAAGAAGTAGGAAATGAAATAAGAGAAGACGCAGACCGCCTAACAAAAATGATCGAGGAGCACTCCAAACTGCTGCAAGAAAGCAACAGACAAATGAAAGAGCTCAAATCAGCATTGGAGGAGCAGAAGGCAGTAAACGAAGAGACACCCCCACACGCGGAGATGACCCAGGCCTGGAACAGTGATGGAATGCTACAAAAGCGTAACACACTGCACTCGGTCGTGGTTACCTCAAAGGATGAGACTGAAACCGGGGAAGAGGTGCTGGATAAGGTGAGGAAGGCGGTTGATGCAAAAGAAGGCTGGGTCAAAGTAGAAAGAGTCAGAAAGGCAAAGAACAGGAAAGTTGTCATAGGCTTCGAGACGGAGGAGGATAGGGATAAGGTAAAGGCTAGGTTAGAGAAAAAAGGAACTGACCTTACCGTGGAGGCCGTGAAGAAACGAGCCCCAATGCTTATACTTAGGGATGTCCTAGCAGTCAATACGGACGAAGACATCCTTAAGGCTCTTAAAAATCAGAACCGGGACGTTTTTCATGGCATCTGCGATGGGGAAGATAGGCTTGCAATTAAATATAGACGAAAGGCAAGAAATCCACACTCTAGGCATGTCGTGTAAAGTGTCTCCCATTATCTGGCAGAGAATAACAAAAAGAGGACATGTCCATATAGACCTGCAGCGAGTGAGGGCAGAAGATCAAACCCCACTGATACAATGTACTCGCTGCCTAGGCTACGGGCATGGACGAAAATACTGCTCAGAGTCGGTGGACGTATGCAGTCATTGCGGTGGACCGCACCTAAAAACTGAGTGTTCGGACTGGATCGCGGGAGGAATGGCCGCCTGCAGAAACTGCAAGAGGGCAAATATACGTAGAGCATAATGCTTTCAGTCTCGAATGCCATGTACGACGCAAATGGGATGCTTTAGCGCGGTCAACCACCGCGTATTGCTAAGGGCTCACAAGTGGAAACAACTTCGTAAAAATTCGCACAGGCCAACCTCCAACGAAAACGACTGGCAACACACGAACTGTTGATAGAGGCAGAAAAGCGGGGAATCACGGTGATTCTCCTGCAAGAACCTTATGTTGGCAGCTCAAACACTATGAAGAGCCAGAGGGGAGTGCGGGTCTTCCAGGACACTGGAACGGGAGACGGGACTGTAAAAGCTGCAATAGTCGCCCTTAACAAAAACCTCAAGGTGATACAGTACCCGAAACTCACCACAAAAAACATAGCTGTGGTAGGAATCCAGACCAGTGCCTGGGAGATCACACTTGTCTCTTTCTATTTTGAGCCGGACAAACCTATTGAGTCCTATCTATAACAACTGAAGGAAATAGGAACCGCAAACGGCTCAAAACCGATTATTGTTGGAGGGGACGCTAACGCGAAGAGCACTTGGTGGGGGAGCTCGGTGGTTGACCGTAGGGGCGAAGACGTGTGTGGAACTCTTGGCGAGCTCGGGCTGAACATTCTCAACACAGGGGAAATTCCGACTTTCGACACGATGAGAGGAGGACAGCGCTACAGCAGTTACGTTGATGTAACGGCCTGCTCCGACCACATCGTAGATCTAGTAGAAAATTGGAAGGTAGACGAAGGATTCACAAGCTCCGACCACAATGGCATAATATTTGATATTAGACTGAAAAGATCAAAAGGGATTCAAGTTGAAAGGACCACAAGAATTTATAATACAAAAAAAGCAAATTGGCCAAAGTTTCATAGTAAACTCAACCAATTAATGATAGAATCTAAAATAAACAAAAAAGAAATAGACAAAATTGACAACATAAAACAATTAGATGGAGTGGTAATCAACTACACAACAATAATAAAAGAAGCATGCAATTCAGCAATGCCAATTAAAAAAGCAAAAGAAAAACTCAGCCTGTCATGGTGGTCGCAGAAACTAGATGAACTGAAAAAGAAAGTAGCTACCAAAAAGAGAAGGATACGATGCGCTGCTTCAATTCGAAGGTCGAAAGTCGTGCAAGAGTACCTGAAACAGAAAGAGGAGTATGAGGTTGAGGCGGCTCGAGCCCAGACCAGTAGCTGGTAAGAGTTTTGCTGTAAGCAGGACAGGGAAGGAGTTTGGGAGGGAATTTACAGAGTCATTGGGAGCACTACGCTGAGAGAGGTTGATCTGCAGATGATTAAGGATGGAAAAGTGCTCGACCCGAAAGAGTCAGTGAAACTAATCGCTGAAACGTTTTACCCGAAAGATCTGACTGAAACCGAGACTATTTACCACAGCCAGATCAGAGCCAAAGCTGAAATAATAAATAAAAAAGATGGAGACGGACGGCAAGATCCGCCTTTCACTCTAGTAGAGCTGAGAACAGCATGCGAGTCTTTTAACCCAAAAAAGGCACCGGGGTTGGATGGCCTCACAGCCGATGTATGCAGTCAAGCCATTGGATGTGCACCTGAAGCCTTCCTGGCCCTTCTAAACCAATGCCTGAAATTAAGTTACTTCCCCGAGTCCTGGAAGGAGGCCGTAGTGGTAGCACTAAGAAAACCCGGTAAAACCGATTATACAACCCCAAAGGCTTATAGGCCAATTGGCCTTTTACCGGTGTTGGGAAAATTTTTCGAAAAGATGTTGATGGCCCGTCTCAAGTACCATATTATGCCAAGGATTAGTACTCGCCAGTACGGGTTCATGCCCCAAAGGAGCACCGAGGACTCCCTCTATGACCTTATGAAACATATAAGAGATAAGCTTAATTTAAAGAAAATCGTTGTCTTGATATCTCTGGACATAGAGGGAGCCTTCGACAGCGCTTGGTGACCAGCTATAAGAGCCCAATTGGCAGAGGAAAGATGTCCGCTCAACTTGAGGAGGGCCATCGATAGTTATCTGAGGGACAGAAGGGTCAGGGTGAGGTACGCGGGTGAAGAATACACCAAAGGTACTAGCAAAGGCTGTGTACAGGGCTCTATTGGGGGCCCCAACTTGTGGAACCTGCTTGTGGATCCCCTCCTTAATTCCCTGATGCAGAAAAATGTCTACGTGCAGGCGTTCGCAGACGACGTGGTTCTTGTCTTCGATGGTGACACAACTATGGAAATAGAGCAGGCTGCAAACGCTGCCCTCGAATATGTTCGGGCGTGGGGTGTCGATAACAAATTAAAATTCGCGCCACAGAAAACAAACGCGATGACCATAACCCGAAAATTGAAATACGACACCCCACGACTGAGCATGGGTGGCGTCAGGGTAGCCATGACGAAAGAAGTAAAGATCCTGGGTGTCATCATGTCATCATCTTGTACGCCGCTAGCGTGTGGGCCCCAGCGGCAAACAAAATGGGAGTCATTAAGCTGTTAGGTGTCGTGCAACGCGGTATTGCTCAAAAGATGTGCAAAGCCCATAGAACAGTCTCCCTCAACTCGGTGCTCCTGTTGGCAGGGATACTTCCTCTAGACCTCCGAATTCATGAGGTGGCCCTTATTGTATGAGGCCAAGCGAGGGGTGTCGCTGCCAATATTGGGGGGCATGGCATATGGAGCGAGCAGTATCTGCACTTAAATCTCCGCACCTAGCCACGCGTATCGACCTGAAGTTCGGAAGCCTGGTGGACCGGGAGCAGGCTGATGCTAGCGCCAAACCGGAGGTGAGGATCTTCACCGACGGGAGCAAGATTGGGGGTCGTGTTGGCGGCGAGGCTGAAACACGTGCCCTCAAACTGGCGTTACCAAGTTACTGCACGGTATTCCAGGCGGAACTTTTGGCGATATGTAGGGCAACCGGAGAAATTCAGAAAAGCACGGCATCTAGCCGTGCTTTTCCTTGGAAGCCAATGCCAATACAGTGACTCAATGGCAGCCCTCATGACAGTGATAAACCACAGTTGCCTTCGTCCCCTGGCTGTAGAAGCACGAAAAAATCTAACAGCTGTTTCTCTCCAGAACAAGATAGTCAACTTGTTCTGGATCAAAGCTCACGCAGGGTTTGAAGGTAACGAAAGAGTGGATCAGCTCGCAAAAAAGGCTGCCATAATGAGCAAAAAGAAGCCAGATTATGATCTGTGTCCTGTTTCGTTTGTCAAGCGTCAAATTCGTATGTTGACGCTCGGGGAATGGAACAAAAGATACAGGACCGGAACCACTGCGTCTGTGACGAAAATATTCTTCCCGGATGCGATAGCGGCGTACAGGATTGTCAGAAAGCTGAATATTAATAGGATTCTGACTCAGATCATGACGGGGCACGGGGATTCTCTGAATACTTGAATCGGTTCAAGTGCAAGGAGAGTCCCTCGTGCATCTGTGACCCAAACATGGAGGAGTTGGTTCCACATAAATTGCTTTGCTGCCCTGCATACGTACATGAGAGGAACGATATACAGGCTGAATTAGAGGTAGGTTTGACCATACAAAGTATAAGTGAAATAATGTCGGGAAAAAGTAGGACAAAATTTTTAAACTTCTGCATACAATTAGCGGAAAAAGCAATCAGAAGAAATAAAAGAGATCAATAAAATATGTAACTGTTATATATTTAATGATATATGAGTCGTGCATATGAAATAGTTAGAAATAGGTATAATGTATAAGTCATAGCAAGTAGTTAGTATATAAGAATTGTAAGAGCATTGGAATAAACAATCCCCACCCCACTGTAATAAAAAAGAAACAAAAATTTACTGTTATAAATAAAGTAATCGATGTATACTTTTAGAATAAATATAAGATAAATAAGCTGTAATAGTATTTAGTCAGTAAGAACGACTGTATGGATTAAATAAAAGACCTAGTGTATCATTTCCCCTAAAGAAATTACAAAGAACAGAAATAAATAAATAAATATATAAAGATAGATAAGATTAGCAAAATAAATGGGAGCCTCACCATGGGAGCCATAAGAGACTGAAAGACGATGGATGAAAGAAAGACAAAGTATGCGGAATAAAAGTGCGAGAGGAAAGATAGTGAGAACTGGATTGAAAGAGAATTAGTTAGACATAGACTCTGTAAATGTCAGAGGTAGAGAGAATTAAAAAAAAAAAAACACCTAGCCTAACCTAACCTAACCGAGTTCCCCCCCGACTCTCGTGGCGATCGGACATGAAATCACGTTGCTCCGCAATAAAAAATTCGGAAAAGTGGTAAAAGTGCACCGATTTCAACAAATTTGGTATTGTCGTGCGTGGAAAAGTGTCCCCCGAGCAGTGTCAGTAAGAGTGCACTCTGGATTGCAGTATTACCAGCTCTGGAAGACGAAAACTGTCTCTTTTGAGGTTAGTTTTCGAAATAAGAACCTCTAAACGCATACCAGAGAAGCAGGAGGCTTACTACAGCCATTTTCGGGAGCGGAATTGGAGAGGAATAAGATCCAGCAGCCTATGTCATCACCACCGACCCTGAAATCCACTCGGTTTCGGTTCAGGAAATTGACGAAAAACAAGAAACCACGTGGTGCTTAAAACCCAATCTAGAAGGGCGAACGCAACCAGTTTTTGGTCGCAAGAAGAACAGTGCACCAAAGACATATTTCAGCAACCAGCCGAATTTTTCAACCACCGGCTGATTATTGGCGGCAATTTGAAGATTTGAACTTCAACTGCAAATTGCGGAACGAGGACGAATATCAAAATTTTGCAACTGCTATCTTTGGCGCGCTTGCGGAGAGAAGATACCGACTGGTTGGTTGATTTTTAGGCTTAATAGTTTTTAGACTGTAAGCTCCAGTGAGTCGGAGCGATGCTGTGCGACGTAGGGTTTGACTGCTGGAGTCGACCAGGGTTCTTCATGTGAGTGGCCAAAGGTGCGGTGTGCTTAGCCAAGGTCGCTTATGAGGCTGAGGCTGATGACCAGGTATGACCATGGTAGGCATGCTGGTGGTCAGGATACCCTATAAAGCCGTGTGTGCTGGCTGTATGGCTTGCTGCTCTAAAGCTTGAGGAAGTGATAATGACGTCACGAAGTAGTGGCTGCTCGGAGACTGCGGTGACGTTCATTGTCGAGGGCCATCAGTTTGGAGGTAGGCGGAACAGAGAGTAAAGTCCCGCAAACCTCTGTTGAAAAGGGAGGATACTCCGACCAGACGGGTGTTATGTCTGGTCGGCAACTGCCCCGATAGACGATTTCGGACTGTTCTATATGTTCTAATCGCGCGATGCAGGATTAGTTCTTATGTGACGCCATAGATGTCACTACAAATGCAATAACCTAGTGTAATTTTTTTTCGTATTAGTTTTGAGAACAAAGAGGTTTAACAAAGAGTCGCAGTTTGGTTACAAGCGCCATTATATACCTAAATGCGGTGCAATTATAGTCACTTACTGAGCAAGTGTGTTGAAATTATTATTACCGTATCGTCGTATCCACCTAGTGCATAGCGCCTGTCGATAACAAGGAAACCAATGAGGGCTATGCGACCGAGAAGTCGCGTGCGTAGGCCACACTCACGGGGGAGTTGACAAATGAAACAGCATAATGTAACGAGCGATATTTTATTTTTGAAAGTCGTATTATCACATCGGCACTTAAAGTTAACATTTCAGCAGTAGCGGTAGCGGCGCGGCTAGCCCGACAGGTCGCCGTGGTCGAACAGGTCCTGGTCGTACAGCGCGGCGCGCACCGTGCGCCCGCCGAAGTAGCGGCCGTGCAGCGCCGCCGCCGCCGCGCCCGCCTCTGCAACACGGGGACAGAAGTAAAATATCAGGTCTTTATGGTGGTACGAAGTGAGACGCGGGGGTGGGGAGTGTCAGTGATTGGCTCGCCACGCATCGCATCATAGACGTCACTCGTGATTGGTTCCCTGCGCTTGCTGCATGTACTATCACTTGAAAAGTCGATAAGAATTCTCAAAACGTATTAATTTGACGTTTAGTTTGACTTACGACCTTCTATTTTCAAGTTTTCGCCAACAAATGATTGAAATTCACAATTTCATCAACTTAACTTAGCATAAGTCAAGATGGCCCAGTGGTATAGAGCACACAGAATCAAGCGCAAATCAGTGGGCCGCAAGTTCAAATCCCACGCAATTGTTGACTTTTTGTAAGTTCTTACCCGATTGAAAGTTATGGATTAGCATTACATATATTAAATTATTCTTTAACTTGTTCGCAGATTTCTTAAGGTTAGAAAGGTAGATCGCAAAAAAACTAAATAAAGAATTAGATTTCTGCGAAGTAGACATGAGTTTTAACTTGACCAAAATGAACTGTCGTTTGGTTGTAGTTGTTGGTTAGTGACGTGTAGTTAACAGTATTGTAATATTCGCAAAATGCAGGCTAATATTACTATTGAAGTGAGGGCGACTATCATTGGGGTTTTAATAACAACACAAATATCTGAAGAAACTGGACTGAATGTGAGTATAATAGTTATTAATGAATTGTAACTTTATTATAAATTTGTCTTCTAATCAAAATATATGCCATTTATGAATCCATCCATCGTATCTTTATGAGGCTTAAAAGAGAAATACATAAATCGTTGGGTTTATTGGATTGGTTATTGGATTTATAAATGCAGTTTTATTTTAAAATTATATTCAATAATTATGATTATTAACATTTTATATAGTGAAAATGAAGTCAAGTAGGTATTGCTGCCTAATATATATATTTTTAAGCAAGTATTTGGATAATAAAAAGATATGAGGAAGAAGGTAGCCTTGCTAGTCGAAAGAGAAGTGGGAGACCGAAGCTTATAAGCGAGGCGCCGCGACGACATATGGTGGACGTATACGAAACGAATGGTTTCGCACCAACGAGACATTTTGCGGAATTATATGACACCTCGATGGATACTGTTCGCCGTGCACTTTACACTGAAGGCGTGCATCATAGAAAACCTGCTAAAAAGCCGTATTAAATTTTAATATAAAACGATTACGCTTCGCACGTGATTATTTAGATTTTGACTGGGATACTGAGGTATTTTCAGATGAAAAAACATTTAAATCCAGTCAAAAGGGCAGGCTTCACTTATGGCGCAAGAATAACACTCGCTGGTGTGATAACAACGTTATTTCTAACACCGAATCAGGTCGAATCACAATTAATATGTGGGGATGGATGAGTGCAGCAGGATCAGGACTCTGACTTTCATTCCTCCACGCGCAAACAGTTCAACTTATGTGGAAGTGTAGACTCAATTATGTTACCTACTGTGCGCAACATTAACCCAGCTGATGAGTTAGCAGAATTTGTTTGTCCAGGACAATTGTCCTATTCACCGAGCGAGTACTGTGCGGGAGTGGTTTCACAATCACCCGGAAGTAATTGTTATTCCATAGCCAGCGCGATCACGCGACCTCGGCGGAATGAGAGGCGGACTCGGTCTGGTCTAAGTGGGTATACTTCCAACAAAAAATCTTACACGTAACATAGATAACGGTTACAAGATAACTTTTTTGTCTAGGTAACAATTCGACGTCACAATTCTCATAAATGTTTAATTTGTAAATATAAAGAATAAACATTTTTATTAAACACGTCTTTTTATTTCCACCTCACAACGTCGAAAAGATGTAACAACTAAATATTTGAAAATTGCGAATGTGATGTCTTTTTGTGGTCAATAGATCATATTCATAATTTGCAACTATACAGTGCAAAAAATGCAATAGTATTTTTCATAGAAATATAAAAAACAACTATATTAATATATATTGGGAATTTTTAAAGTAAGAAATAACCGCAACGGACCGACCATAATTTGAACTCGGGCTACGTTATTTGCGAATCCAACACTTAGTTCATACGGCTACCAGTACATGACATATTTGCGCGAATTTTATCAATGCAATGGTAAGAACAAGCCGCCTCTGTGACTGTGTGATGCGTATTCAATGGCACAGAAAAATAATAATGATGTTTTTAAGCTCAGTGCGACGACAGTTCCTTAGCGTGTGTTATATCTGTGGAATGTGGATACTCATATACGCGCACATATACGCACGGAAGTATCGTGCTCGCTCGGTTCGTAGCAATGTAATCTTTAGCGTTCTTATGGACTTTTGCGGCCTCACTGTACCTAACGACGACAAGTACACTTCTGTGCCAATAACTCGTGATTTTTAATCCATTTTATTTTTATTGTTGGTTATTTTATTAGTGGTTATTTTGTCACCAAAAATGGTTTAGCCGAGAACGCATAACAGGCACACAGAGAAAGTTCTTTTTAAAAGTAGGTAGAATGTTAGGAATTTCTTCGTAGGGGTGTTACAAATCTTTGAAATTTTCGTCTTTGCTACAATATGCATACCTTCCGGTAGAAATTCTCTAAAAGATAATGAAAACCGTAAGTATCAAAATCTGTTGCATGGTGAATAAGTAAACGGAAAAACAGACAGACAAACACAGCGACTTTGCTTTAAACTATTTGTTTTTTTTTTACTTTTACCTTCAACCAGAATTACGAAGATAGGTAAAAGAAAAAATAGGTGTACATTTTTTTGCCATAAGTGTACGATGCGCAAAGCGATCCCCACTCTTTCGCCGAGCGCTCAAGATCCGTGCCGATACCTGTAACTACGTATGTCTGTTCGGTTAAAATCTTACAACTCAATTTTGAAGAAGATATCTTCAACCGATTTCGCTAAAATTTATACACGTTAGTTTGGATGAATATTAATAGAATAATGTCGCGAGATTTACCTGTGTAGAAAAAAACAAGTATATTAATTAACTTGATCTGATTGATTTTAATTGCCATCATCAGATCAGTTCGACGGTACCTTATAGCCAGAGTGCATTTCATGAAATTTCTAATAATCCCAAACACGGCAAGGAACATTGCTAGAGGCGCCTATTTTCCGGCATCATCATCAGATCAATCCCCTTCACCTTTTCTTCAGTCAGTCATCGACTACACGTATAACCAAAGCAATTTAACATAATAAGTCAGTTCTGCTATGATACTATCAAGAGTTCCGTTTCCGTTCCATATTTTCGAAGTTCATCATCAGATCATAACAATATTTCTATGGGATAAAAAAGAAACGATTTTCAAAATCGGTCCACAATTGACCGAGAAATCGCTGAAAATGCAATTAAAAAAAATACATACAGCCGAACCCACAGTACGACGTATCTTGGCGAACCCGAACTTTGCGCACGAACGTTTTTTAGGAACCAAATGGTGGCGGAGGTCTAGGCGACGAGATTGACTCTATGTAAACACAATCGACCCCTTATTCAATTAAATATACCAATCGATAGTTATCCATTTGGAATTAAGTAAATTTTGTTTGAACGAGATTTCCAATTTAATAATAAAAAAAAAAACTAATAAATTTTATTTCTTAATTTTTTAAAACAAGCTATTGATGTAGCAGATTTGGCACTGCAGTCTCTCATTAAGAAATTCGTCCACCCCCTTAAACTATCTACTATTACTAATATGAGTACACATTTGAGCGGAGATATTACAAATTGTCTTTCAAAGTTACTTTTAATAGGAGACTGGAAAGTACCTAATTGTGAAAACAAAATAAAAATTGAGTGTGATTGGTGTGAATTGACCTAATCTTCAAAGTCTAATGTAGTCTAAATAAAAAATGAAGACTACCAGTGGATGTAGAGCAATATTAGCGGCTAGATATAGTAGTGTTGACAAAATCAATAATAAATAGTTCTAGGTAAACCTCCACGAGATAGCATCAATTACATTTCCATTGATAATGTAATGGATCAAGAGGATGCGGTACATTACCCTCACGTATTCCTAAATTCGCTAATTCCGAGTGGCCTTTCCCCACATTCGTTCAAATTAAAAACGGTACACCAATTATTTTACAAAGAAACATTAAAAAATAAATTTGGTAATGCAAAGTTAAATTCCTTAGCTGTAACGTGATCTGTGCCACAGTTTTGACTGGTCCAACAGTAGGGCGAAGAGTGTTTTTTTCGTACGGGTAACTATATGTTGCCCTATCGAGATCTGGTTTCGAAGAAAATCAATATGTACTTCTACTGGGAGGAAAAAACTTAAAATATAGTTTACGTAGAAGTACTTTAAAATGTTAAAAGTCCCAGTACTTTCACCCAACGTTCTATAGTTCCACTCTTACTTATAATAGTGAAATGTACCTAAAGCAGCCTTCTAATGTACTTAGACTTTACAAATATTTCCAACATCTACGCGAACGAAGTTGCGGACTAGAGCTATTGATTATAATAAAACAAAATCAATCAAAAAAACCTAATAGAACCTTTTCGACTTTTACGCGGACGAAGTTGCGGCCAAAAGCTAGTAAGGGATAATTATACAGGCAGTGACATTGAAATGATCCAAGAAATACTCTATCTCATTAATTCTCGTGTTGTCAATCGTGGAATGATTGAATCCAACGTATTTGACAGTTGCTATCATCAACCATCTTCAAAAAGGAGGTGGATATATATAGTACGGGCGACGTAACTTGGCGAGCCTGAACATAGGCTCTGCGGACTTAGCGCATGTACACTCTTAAAAAAACTGTTATTGACATTTTTTTTTAAACCAAAATACGAATAAAAATTTACTAATACATGGACCAAGTACAAATGAAATAAATATTAAAACGCTTTCAGATAGAAAGCGACAAAAATAACTTATGAATTAAAGGAAGAAATCTAAACACTACACAAAAAACTTAACAATATAATAATAACAATCAACGAAAACTTTTATCACCGCCTGTGCTCAAGACAGAGACAACGACACGAAAATGACACCAATGCTAACGTGTGAGTGAGACATATTGCCGCGTACCGAACATTGCCGGATAAGCACAAAGCTTTACGAAGTTACCGAAGAGAGATGTCCAATACGCGTGTCTGCGGGTGTTAAATCGCAAAAAAATAATAAAATGATGAGTGGACTGTAATAATATTGGGTGTTTCTTTGTGTATGAGTATTCAGAGTTGTGTAACCTATCCCTTATACGAATAATTCTGTTGTTACGAGGGCGGCACTGAAAATTTCGGGAATCGAGGAAGTGACACAACATTACAATTTAAAAATGTATTTATTGCTTTTCGAAGTATTCTCCGCGAAATTTGACACATTTCTCCATACGATGGAACCAATCATTGAAGCAACCATTCCATTCGCAAGTTGGGGTCTCCAAAATGGCCGTTTTGTAGGCGTCCACAGCTTCTTCAGGTGATGAAAATCTCTGACCACGCAATTTATTCTTTATTTTAGGGAAAGTATAGAAATCATTAGGGCTTAGGTCGGGGCTGTACGGCGGATGGTCTAATAATTCTATGTTTTCTTGCTCTAAAAACTCTTTTGTTCTGTGCGCGGTGTGAGAACTCGCATTGTTATGATGGAGGATGATGCGGCGGTTGCAGTTCTCTTTACGGAGTTCAGAAACGACCTGTGGCAAACAAATGCTAGCATACCATTCTGCATTAACCGTTCTTTGTCCCTCAAGAGGAATAGTCGCAACATGGCCGGTTTTGGAAACAAAAGTGGCCACCATTTTTTTTTGCAACACTCCGTGAACCTTTGATTATATACTTGTCTAGATGCCACATTGGCCGTACTAAACTGCCCAAATAAAGTCTACTAAAATTGGTAGACTCGCTTCTCCCTTACGTCAGTGTCATTTGAAACAACTAAGGATAATGTGCTCACGAAAAATAATTAATTATGCCGGGTTTGTGCTGTCAGACTGTGCCGTAATTATGTGGGAAAACAATATAATAATACTAAGATAACTTTTCATCGGTAATTTTTGTTATTTAACCACTATTATTACAGAAAACAGGATTTTTTAATTCGTTTTTTTGTATGTTATTCCAATTAGCCAGTGTTGTCAGTTTATTACTAGGGAGATTTGGCGAAACTATGGGAGACAAAATACAAATGTCATTTCATCTTTCGATCAGGAGAACATTATTATTTTAAAAACTACATTATTTATTTGATCAGTAAATGATAACTTATCTATACCAACAAAAAAAAAATTAAACCCATGACGTCATGGACAAAATTTTTTTTTTTTTAGTTTTTCTAATATTTTTTGTTTCAGATTTTTGCTGAATTGAGCCTGTTTGGTGCAGCCGTGAGGCACACACTCCTTTATATTAGAAATGTGTGCCTTTCTTCGGACTTTATAAGTTTTTTATTTGTTGGTTTTATGCATGTAACTGGAGTATTGTGTCTTTAAGTCTGTGCTAAATAAATGTTTCTTTATTCCTATAATCTACAAAATAATTATTTCATTCAACCTATTTTGTTAAACTTTCGTCGTAATAAATAAGAAAGAAAAAGTTAATAATTTTGAGCAGGCATCCAAGAAAAGGAAAGTTAATAATTTTGAGCAGGCACCCTCAACACGCACACCTTGACAGTTTGACGACAATAAGTACACGTGCGGTACTCACACATGTCACGCAATTTGGGGACAGTTTTAGCGCGTCGTATGTTTGCATTGCTCTATCTAGACAAGTTTATAATCAAAGCCGTGAACGAACAATTTTTGTTGGCTTTAACTCATTTTCGAACACCCAAATTCGTGACTGGTTTTTTGTTTCGGGTTTGTACGCGTATATCCAGGATTCGTCACCTGATACGTTGTATACAGCATTTGAGGATCTTGCGTGGAATCTTTCGAGAGTTCTGACGCCGTAACGCGAGCCGCTTTCTGCTCTTCACAGAGCGAATGCGGTTTCCATCGGGAAACTACTTTTTTACACCTAATTGTTCATGCAAGACTATTTGTATTTGACTCATGCCAATGTCTAAAGTTGCCTGAATTTCGCGGTATGTTTCATGTCAATCTTCCTCAATCAGCTTACGCACAGTATCAACGTTTTCTTGGGTGACTGCAGTTTTTGGACGACTTTGACGGGGATCATCACTGAGCTTGACACGTCCACGTTGAAATTCAGCAAACCAGCGGTAAATTGTGGTTTTGGATGGGGCTTCATCACCAAATGCAGAAATCATCCGGTCAACACACTGTTTTTGTGTTAAACCACTTCGAAAGTTATAATAAATCATCGCTCTTGAATTTTCTTGAGTCAATTCCATTTTCTCAACGACTAAACAAGTTTGACAAGACCTTGTGACAAGACCGAGAATCTTTTTTTTAAATGATAGGCCTATGTGAAATTAAAATATTTTGAATTTAATTTGAATGCATCTTGTAATTCCTGAGTACTTAAACAAGACATATTTTCTGTTGAACGTCCTTTGCAAGTATTAATAAAACGGAAATTATAACAAATGGAACTCCTTAATCGATTAAAATTCTTGGGCAAAATTAACTAAAATAGTAGATTTAATATTTAGTTATTTATTTTATTTATTAAAACTTTATGCACTAGTAAGAAATACTGTACAAAGGCGGACTTAATGCCTTAGGCATTTTCTACCGGTCGACCTTAGGGTGGTAATACCTGATAAGGTTTCTGTATTTATTGCAGTGGGTGGCCATGTAGTACTATCGTGTTTTAAGAAGCGGGGACCGAACCGCGACGTGAAACTCGTAAATTGTGAATGCAAGGTAATGTTTTAATTATGTTCAAAAATTTTCAAAAAATAAATACAATTTTCATTCTAAGTATATTATTTTGAACACAATTCCATTTTAAATCAATCGATTTCGATAAATAACTAAGGAGATTTTAGTTTTGAAAATAATGCTGCAACAAAACTAATGATCAAGTACTAAACGCGGGGCCGCGGCCGTTGCGTCATCGGGTATCGATGCGATTCTATTAGCAAGTGGGCGCATCGCTCATTCAACTTCTGCCTCTGGCTATTTTTTTGCAGGAAGACAGCGTGCGCAAGATCCGTAATCAGTGATCCATCTCTTTGCTAAGTTTTGGTAGATTTTTCCAAAAAATTGTATTTTGATACACATTAATAGACACTTCAATTTTTATTTATATGTATAGATAGTTTGTTATCTACTTATAGGGACATGACAGCTTCAAAGTACTGAAACGATTTGTGTTGCTTCTATTTTGTAAGTATAATAAAACATTAGGTTGGACTGACCGTCGGGCTCGTTGAACTGCACGAAGATCTTGACGTCGGCGTGTGCGGGGTCGTCGTCCTCGGTCTGGCGCTCGTTGTAGATGACGAGGCGCTCCACCTTGCCCCACTTGGAGCACTCCTCCTGGATCTCGTGGTGCAGCGCCTCGTCCACCTCCATGGCCGACACCATGTTGCACAGCAGCACCGTGCGCGACGCGCGGCGCCGCATGAGGCGCTGCATGACCAGGTGGCGCGCCGACTGCCCCGAGATGGACAGCGACTCCTGCTGCTGCAGCGTGTCGGGCGACGTGTCCAGCAGCTTGCGCTGCAGCGCCGCCTGCTGCCCCGCGCCCGCGTCCGGCGCCGGCGCCGGCGGCGGGCTGAGGCGCGGCGCCGCCGGGATCACCACGCCCGGCGGAGGCAGCGCGGGCGGCAGCGCGGCCGGCAGCCCCGGCAGCGCGGGCAGCGCCGGCAGCGCGGGCAGCGCGGGCAGCGCCGGCAGCGCGGCCGCCAGCGTGGGCAGCGCGGCCGCGGGCGGCACGCCGAGCGCGTTGAGCTTGGTGAGGCCGAGCGCGACGGCGTTGCTGGCCACGGCGTCCATGGCCTGTATCTTGGCGGTGGCGGCGGCGGCGGCCACGGCGGCGGCGGTGGGCATGGCGGAGGGCTGCGGGGGCCCCGCCAGCGCGTTGGGCGGCGTGATGGCGCGGCCCACGCGCAGGTACTGGCCGCCGAGGTCGAACAGGTTCATGGACGCGATGGCCTCGAGCGCGGCCGCCAGCGTGGCGTACTCAATGAACCCGTAGCCCTTGTGCTTGTGCGCCGACGCGCCGTACGCGAGCTTACAGTATGTGATGGGGCCGAACGCCTCGAACACGCTGCGGGCAGACAGAAGGAAACGATTATAAGTGTTGAGTTCAATGCGTCTTTATACTATACCAGGTGGATTTTTGAGACAGGTCATTAAAGGGTAACCTTAAGCGTTATTGTTACATGAAAACCTTATTAAGAGACCATCTATAAAGTGTAAACGATCAAATTTTTTGTAGAATTGTATGTAATCTCAAATCTAAATTAAATTATTTGATAGCCTAATAGGGTAAACTTTACAAAAAAAATTT
The DNA here is from genome assembly GCA_961205895.1 of Mythimna pallens. NCBI lineage: Eukaryota > Metazoa > Arthropoda > Insecta > Lepidoptera > Noctuidae > Mythimna > Mythimna pallens. The sequence goes on along the minus strand of OY540838.1, from coordinate 24,640,381 downwards.
AGGGTTTTTTTTTTAATGAAGTCGGTTATTTTTTTGTAAAATGTTTTTATTTTACACTTTTTAGTTGCAATACACTTATAAACAGTGCCTAATTCTCATGACAATTCGAATTAACCCAAACAAGTCTAGGATACATTGATTAATTACGGAGTTCCTGTGCCTACCTTCCAGTTCCATCATCAGATCAGTTCGATAGTACCTTATAGCCAAAGTGCATCTCATGACAATTCTAATAAGTCCAAACACGGCTAGGTTACATTGATATTACAGAGTTCCAGTGCCTACCTTCCGGCTCCATCATCATCATCAGATAACTTCGATGATACCATTTTCAACGTAACTATTCAGAACCATTCATTTATTTGTATTGTCATATTTGCTTAACTGTCTTCATTGTGTTATCTATGCGAGTATGAAGTTCCGTTGACCATTTCTGGTCTTCTTCATCAGTTCCACTTCATCAAATTACCTACTTTATGACTGTAAATGCTTAAGTTCTCTAAAAAATTCTGTAAAATAACTGTGGTTGCCTATAATATTTAAGGAGTTTCCTCAATTCCTCATGGATCCCATCATCAGAACTGGATTTTGAAAAAAATGGGACCAATCTGGAAGCATATCCAATAAAGGAAAAAAAAATGCATATCGGTCCATAAACGACGGAGTTCTGAGGTAAAAAATTATTTAAAAAAAATACAACTGAATTAAATAAGTTCCTTCCTTTTTGAAATTGGTTAAAAAAGAATATGCTACACACAGACGGAGAGTTTGTCTGATCTTTGGTTTTATCATAAGCTATTGTTTGATGAAAACGTGAAGTTATTGACAATCAATTTTCATCATTTAAAACTTTTTATAATATTTTGAATGCAGTTCAAAATATTATAAAAAGTAAAAGCATGTTACTTTTTATAATATTTTGAACTGCATTCACAAATTTTGGAAAATTATTAGTTGTAAAAAAATGCTATACCAATACTTTAATGACTTCTTTTTTAAGGATAAAAAATGACAGTTGTCAAGATTGTCGGTTATCGGCACAGGTTACTGTTACTCCATCATTCTACCCTGGCATGATGGAGTCGGGTCTTTTTTTGAGGTGTGAAATCATATAATGACTTCTCACGCGCTAGGCCGGAGCGAGAGGACTTGTCATTATTTTACTGACTAATACCACACCTATATTCCTTCAGTTGCCCTTTGCGTTCCAGGACCACGGGTTTCTCTTTCAGAAGTCAACCCATGGCCCCAGTAGGCTTCGGCCCTGCTGAGCCGTACCCAAAGACACGAGTGATCCTACAAGAGTTCCGTTTTTTCATTCAAACTTAGGAACTCTAACAGTTTTTGTTACATAATAAAAAATATCACAGCTTTTATACCATTTATCCTTAAAACATACCAACCCCAAATTATATTCGTCACTTGATGAATATAATTCGATCAGAAAAATCAATTAGCTTGCGAACTTTTATTTGGTCAGTGGTCCACTCACTTCTTGATGTCGTCCTCGGTGAGCTCGGGGTGGATGGATGCCACGTAGATGCGGTTGTACTGCTTGGCCTCCTCCTGGATCTCGTCGATGACTGCCTGCGCCTGTGGCATGTTGGAAGGCCGTCCCACCACTTTGATGTTCCGGCCGCCCAGCATCACGCCGTTCATCTGCTCCAGGCTCAGTTGCGCCGCCTCGGGGATCTCGTACTCCACGAACGCGAAACCTTTGTGCTTCTGCGTCACGGGGTCCCACGACATGTTGATTGACTTGATCGGTCCGAACGGGAGGAATGCCTGACGTATCGTGTCCTCCTTCAACTCAAATGATATGGAGCCCACATATACTCTGATGAAAAATACACGGTATTAAAATGACGTGAGTAAGAGCTTTTATCTCATATGTAAACCACCAAATTCAGATCTTTTCAGCATATTAGGTCACAGGTTCGACCAGCGCGTGGCGGGAGCCTCCAGTGTATCGCTCTCATCACAGTGCGGTATGAGTGTGTGAGTGTGTGATGGCGTGAGGGTGTGAGGGTGTGCAGCGTGCGGTACCTGCACATGAGCGCGAGCGCCTGCTGGCGCTGCACCTGCGTGCGCTGCGACGCCATCTGCTGCTGCTGGTGCGCCAGCGTCTGCTTCATGAGCACCATCTTGATACTCTGTTCCATAGCGTACTTCTTAGCGCGCGCCACCGCCTCCGCCTGCTCCGACGACAGACGCGGTAGCGAGCCGCCCAGGATCGCCGGCAGCGTCGAGCACTTGGCGCCCGGACCTGCGGACACACGCACCGTCATCGTCGGCACGGCCTGCGCGTCTCCCGCGGGAGCTGCGAGCCGCGACTCACCTGTGAACACATCTCCCACCTGCTGCAAGTCGTAGATCGGCGCCGAAAGGAAGCCACCTGTAAAACCAAAGCTTTATCAGTCAGTGCCGGTAGCGTACATATGCAAAACAGTAGTGGACGCAGGCACTCGCGCTCGCACACATCGCTGTCACTCCGCGCGCGCGCCCGCCCGAGCGCCGCCGCACGCCGCGCTGGCGCGCCTCGCTCGCTCTCTCTCGCACGCTCTCGCTCTCTCGCTCGCGCCGGGCGCACGCGGCCGGGCGGGCGCGCGCGCTACGCGCAGCCACAAGGGGTGCAATGCGGTATAATGAAGTAGGTACATTGTGAGACCGGCGAGGAGCTGCTGGCGCCGCAGCCGCAGCCGACGCGTCTCCGGCACGCCTAAGCGTATAGCAAAAACCTAACTTATATCTAGCCTGAAACAGAAAGCAGAAACACTGATCACTGAGGACGGTTTCGAAACGAGACAACGAATGTGAAACGGGTTGGGCGGCGAAGGGGCGGGCCGGCGCGGCGGAGCGGCGCGCAGCGACAGCGGCGCTGCAGTGCGGCGACAGCGGTGCTGCAGTGCGGCGACAGCGGCGCTGCAGTGCGGCGAGCCGCCAGCCGCCCGCGCCGGCCGCGCAGCGCTGTGGGCTACTCACCGGGCAGACCGCCGGGCAAGCTCCCGGGCAGGCCGGCCATGGCGGGCATGGCGGGCACGGAGGGCATGGCGGGCAGCACGCCCAGGCCGGGCGCGGCGGGCGGCGCCATCACGCCGGGCGGCAGCGGCGGCTGCAGCGCTCCCGGCGAGCCGCCCTGCAACTGTTTTTATTTAATCTTGATGTAATTCATTATATATCAACTTTAACTCACGGTTTATCCTTACAAACACACACAGGGACTTAAAAACACCTTCATAAAGGTTACAGATTTATAAGTGTTACATGTTGAATTGGTAACAGAATCAAATATGTAACACTTATAAATGTGTTTTCAATGTGTTAACCCAAAACACTTACAAAGTGTAACCGTAACATATCTGTAACAGATATAAAAGTGTTAACAGTGTTAATAAGTGTAACAGGTAAACGCAGCGTTGCCAAATTTCCAATGTACTTTTTTATGGTTAATAAAGCATTAGATAGCCGAAATCCAGTCGCAGTCTGTTGTATACGAGCAAAACAGTATTGAAAATATTCGTGATTTCATTAAACCCCATGTCATCGTCTTTCTATTGTGACTCTAATTACTATTAATTAGTTAAAATTCAAGTTTATGTGAACAGTATTGACTGAAATGGATCAATAAATCCTTTTTTTTTTTAAAAAAACTCGTTTGGTTCAAGATGATAACCATCCTAAAATAAATTCTTACCACTTCAACAAGAAGTTGTGCGTCCTGATAGTCCCACATTATTTGAAGATGATACCGAAGAAATTGAAAAAAAATAACTAAATTATTTGGATTCGAAAACGAAAAGTTTGACTGCAGAGAATTGTGCTGGGAAATGTTCGGAGTGTGCGTTGCATAGTGACGGTTTAGTTGAACCTATGGATCCAAGAAACAAGCATTTTAGTGAACTAATTGTTCTGTATGGTGTCCGGACGTAAAGAATAACACCATTCCGAGAATAGGGCAGCAGCATTCTCTGTGAATTGCAACAACCACACTCCGATCGCCAACCCGCATGCCAAGCGTGGCGATTATGGCAACAACCCCCCCCCCCCCCTTATGACAAGCACCACCAAATAGCCCCTAGTGCCCGGCAGCCCGTCTACCCTTGACTCCGGTAGTGGTCAAGGTTATGGTGAGGCAAGAACTCCGGTCCGACGAAAAGATCGCTGAACTTGAGGAAGAATTGAGCAGGTTACAATGGAGTATTGTGGGATTATCAGAAGTCCGAAGACAGGGGGAGGACACGATAATTCTCAAATCCGGTAACCTGCTTTATTTCCGGGAGTGGTGTCGGGTTTATCGTCAACAAGTCCCTTGTGAACAATGTAGTGAGGATCGAGAGTGTGTCGACCAGGATGGCGTATCTTATACTCAGTATATCATCAAGATATTCGCTGAAGCTAATACAGGTTTACGCCCCGACCTCGACACATTCCGACGACGAAGTAGAATCCATGTATGAGGATATATCAAGAGCCATGCATGGTTCTAAGACTCACTTCACCGTGGTCATGGGGGACTTTAACGCGAAACTGGGCAAACGAGACGGTGATGAGCTGCGAGTGGGGCAATTTGGATTTGGACATCGGAACCGCCGGGGACACCTAGTGGCTAGCTTTATGGAGAAGGATATATGATAAACTCCTTCTTCAAAAAACGTGAGCGTAGGAAGTGGACCTGGCAAAGCCCTGATGGTGCGACCAGAAATGAGATTGACTTCATCATGTCGACGAAGAAGCAAATATTCAATGATGTCTCTGTGATCAACGCAGTGAAAACTGGAAGTGATCACCGAATTGTAAGAGGCACATTGAATATCAAAATCAAGCTTGAAAGATCTCGACTGATGAAGTCTACGCTCCGTCCAGCACAGATCCAGATTCAAAACTTGGAGATCTTTCAGCTTGAACTTCACAATCGTTTCGAGTGCCTAGGTGGCTCCGTGGACGAATACAACTATGGGTTCGTGGAAACTGTCCATACGGTCGGGTCTAAGTTTTTTAAGACTCGTCGTACAAAGAAGAGAAGGCTCTCTGGTCAAACTTTCGAACTCTTGAAAGAGAGGCGTGTAATAATTCTGCAGTCTTCAGACGATGCGTGCATCAACCGGCAGCTCAATAGACGGATTTCCAAGTCTTTAAAACGCGATCTCCGCCTCTTTAATACCGAACGGATTAAGGACGCGATCGAGCGGAATAAAGGCTCCAAGGTTTTTGCAAGAGTGATCTGTCTATAGGGCAGAGCCAACTCACGAAACTGAAGACCGACGGTGGCAGAGTCATATCCGCCAAATCAGAGCTCCTGGGAGAGATCGAGGCATTCTATGGACAGCTGTACACGTCTGTCACAAAACCCACAACGAATCTAGCAAACGACCCAAGAGCTAGATTAACCCGGCAATAGACCGAGGATATCCCGAAAGTCAGCCTGTACGAGATTAGGATGGCTCTGAAGCAGCTTAAAAACAACAAGGCGTCGGGTGACGATGGAATTACAGCCTAACTCCTGAAGGCGGGTGGAAAACCGGTCCTAAAGGCCCTTCAAAGGTTGTTCGATTCCGTCATACTTGAGGGAAAGACGCCACTGGCATGGAGCAGAGGTGTGGTGGACTTTTCTTTAAGAAGGGCGCCAATGCACTGCTTAAGAATTACAGGCCCATCTCACTTCTGTGCCATGTCTACAAGCTGTTTTCCAGAGTCATCACGAATCGTCTCGCGCGCAGCTTTGACGATTTCCAGCCTCCCGAACAAGCCGGGTTTCGAAAAGGTTTCAGCACCGTAGACCACATACATACGCTCCGGCAGGTTATACAGAAGACCGAGGAGTATAACCTGCTGCTATGCTTAGCGTTCGTGGACTACGAGAAAGCTTTTGATTCGATCGAGACTTGGGCTGCACTGCAATCTCTCTAACGGTGCCAGATTGACTATCGGTACATCGAAGTGCTGAAGTGTTTGTACGAGAACGCCACAATGCCAGTCCGCCTTCAGGACCGGACCTCGAAACCTATCTTTCTGCAGCGGGGTGTGAGGCAGGGAAACGTCATTTCTCCGAAACTGTTTAGAGCTGCAATGGAGGATGTCTTCAAGGTTCTGGACTGGAGTGGACTAGGGATTAATGTTAATGGCGAGTACAACACGCACCTTCGATTTGCCGACGATTTTGAAGTCATGGCTGAGACTACGGAGGAGCTCAGTACAATGCTCGATGACCTTAGTAGAGCTCCCGAAAGAGTGGATCTTAAAATGAACATGGACAAAACCAAAGTCATGATAAATAACCATGTAGCACCCACTCCAATCAAGGTCGGAGACTTTGCACTCGAAGTTGTAGACGATTACGTTTACCTGGGACAGACAATCCAGTTGGGTTCGGATCCGACTCGGCTGGGCAGCGTTCGGGAAGCTGCGCGGTATCTTCTCGTCCAACATACCACAGTGTCTCAAGACGAAAGTCTATGACCAGTGCGTGTTGCCAGTGATAACATATGGCACTGAAACATGGTCGCTTACAATGAGCCTCATCCAAAGGCCTTATTATTATTTTTTTAACTGGTATTTGAATGACAAATTTGGGTCTTATTTTCATAAAGCAATAAAAATTCGATGAAAAAAAATCCACAGGGCATGAGAAGTGTTTAAGGGTCTGAAAGAATAGCAGATGACTCCTCCAATCGACCATTTCAATTTGGCACGCGATGCACCAAACACCCTGTATATACTAGAGTGCCTATTTCTCATGACAATTCCAATAAATGTAAAATATCTGTGAACGGTATTGGTTTTATTACGAGGAATACTTTCTGGTACTTAGTGTATTGTAAGCAAGAGATGGTGACTTGAGATAAAAAAATAATGGCGTGTGCCGATAGTAAGTCGGAATCGGAACTAAACAAAACAAATATAATGCGTTAGCGTGTGTGTACTGAAGATCGTCGCAGGCTTTAACAACGCGCGTCTAACACTCTTACGACCGCCACGCGTTGTTGCCGTACTGTGCAATTACTTATACCTACCTAAAGCTATACTAAAACCGATTATTTCTGTTACACATATTAACACTTATTAACACATATAAAAGGTTACAGTTTGATTCGGTAACATTATTGTATCTGTTACATTTAAAAGTGTTTTTCTGTTAAAACTGTTTTAAAAAACAGTGTTAAAAACACTTATTACGGTTACAGTTTGAGTCCCTGAACACACATACTGTAAAACAAAATCCTACCTAAACCTACGCTTAGGTAGCCGAAACAATAACTTAGCTAGCCAGCTTCGTGGTTGAATAGCCTTCTAGATAACCGGTCCTTTCAGCTATTGGATATAAGTCACTAAACCTATTTATCGCGCAAGCAACTTAGTTACTAGTTAGTTTTAGTAAGATAAATTTAATTTTTGTGAATATGCTTGGCACGACTTTTTTCATTCGAATGTTTTGAATGCCACTCCCATGAAAATGAATAATATCGTCGCTTAAGTTTTTACAAAAAATACGTTTCGTACATCATTCGTGAGAAATCGCAAGACGCATCGTTTGACGAATGAAATACGAGAGTTTGAACCAATGGCGAGCCGTTATTCAAAAAACCAGCCAAGTGCGAGTGGAACTTGCGCACGAAGGGCAAGGGTTATAGAAGTAACAGAAATAGGTACATCTGTGAAAATTTCAAACTGTCTAACTATCACGATTATATACGTAAACCTTTTACAAGCCACTTTGAAGTGTCCAAAAAGTCAATCAGGCAGAACAGTGGAGCTAATTGCATAATCCAAAGTGAATATCTCTATGAAGAAGAATGTAGGTACATAACTCCCCTCCCCTCCCCTCGAAAACAAAAAAAAAAGGTACAAAAAACTCCAAAAATCCCTCTCCCTTTTAAATAATTATATCAGTAACAAAAATGTTGGTTAAATATTTTTTGTTGCTTCTATTATGTAAGCATAAGCGAACGTCGGCGTTCGCTCGGTCATTGTCTTTCTATTGTGTCTCTAATTACGCTACTCAATAGGTTAAGTTTCATCGAACCAACCACAATGTAGCCGCAACACCCGCAACAAACCAAATACATAAACCAAGGTCACTTTGGTTGGCGTGGCAAACTAGCGTGGTCGCCCCTCTAAGGGGTGACCAGACGGTTGCAAACTAACATGGTCGCCTCTTTAAGGGGTGACCAGACGGTTGCAAACTAGCGTGACCGCGCCAACCAAGGTGACCTTGGTTTATGTGTTTGGTTTTTGTTGCGGCTAAATGGATGTAAATTACGAACCAACACGTTCGGTTGTTGGGAAAACGCGCCTCCAATTCAAGGGCGTTGAAGGTCATGGGTTACAACTGCTGTCTACACTGATTGAAACTAGCAAGGTCACCTTGGTTGGGACGTTGGTTTGCAACCATCCGGTCACCTCTTAAACACGTCTATTTTATATTTTAGCTGTAGTGAATTTTCAAAGATTTCGAAATGATGTCATTGAACAAACGGGACTATCGTGTCAATATCTATTATAACTTCAAGCGCGGTTCGAAAAAGCAAGAATGTTTTGATGAGATGTATTCTATATTTGATCAAGAAGCCCCATCTATAAGGACCAAGAAACGATAGTTTTTACAGTTCAAGCGTGGAGATTTTGACCTAGATGACGACTCACGATCGGGTAGACCTGCGGAAATTCAAGTGCCGGAAAATACTCGTGTAGAAAAAGCTTTTAGAGAAAATCGCCGAATTACATATCATCAGTTCAAAGAACTTCTAAACATTCTTGTATCTTGACATTATTGCGAATCTAACAGAAAAATTGACAACCGAATTCGGGACTCAGCTCATGGTTAATACACCACGATAATGCACCAGCTTATAAAGCTGCCTAGCTTGTGCTACCTCGCAATTTCTGAGAGTCCTACAGTCCAGAATTCACGCTTTCAGGCCGCAAGTTTCAGAGTGAAGAGCAGACAGTTGGTATAATAAAAGAAGAACATGAATCAATTCCTAAAGAAAAGAAAACCACTCATTTATCCAACACTCCCAAGTTGGATAAATTAGTGGTTTAAGCATATAAATAAATTATTACAGTAGGTATATACAATAAATTGTAACAGAGTTTATTTTGAAAAAATATAAATGTATGTGATCACAACAAGACTTATTAAACACCCTATGTATTAAGGAAGAGAATAGAAATATTGCAAATGACGTGGTAAAATCAGCATTTTTCTTTATTTTGAGTTTGAACCTCAAGAATGAACCCATATTCAAAGTTAATTCAAAAGAAATATAAATGTATACCAATAGACTGACTTTGACTTTCTTCTCTCACCACCTGTATGCTGATGATTTTCTAATATTTATTTCCATTGAGACTATTAATCTGCCGTCATAAGGAAAAAGGGCATAACTATTTTTTTTCCGAAATTGAGTTATATACGGATGATTCTACAAAAAATGGGTAACTCAATGTCATCAGTGTGCTGTTCAGCTAAGTATTTATTTTAAATACATGTTTTAAACACTTCAATATATACTCAAAACATCAGTTTTTTCATGTCACACACTCAAAAATGCACAGTTAAGTGGCTGTGTATTAAAAATTACCCTTGGCCTAAGTGTATTTTATCAGTACTATGGTACCTAATCGTTAGTCTGCTGGCAGCCAAATTCAGAAAAAGAAAATATCTCAGAACCTACTTAAAAAAGTGGCTGGCCCAATCAAGAACAAATATTTCATTACTTTAGCTATCGTACATACCCAAATTTGTCGAAATTTGATTTAAAAAGTACTATAAACAAAATATAAAAAGCCACCCAACTTTTGTATATTCACCTATACATACAAAAAATCTTCTAGTTTTGCCTGACATATCTCGGCGAGACAACATGTCAGAATGAAAAGTCATAATTGGTTAGTTATGCTCTCTATTCGTAACATTAATACCTTTACTTCATTTTTTATCGTACATTAAAAGAGAAAATGTTGATTATTTACTAAATGCCAATAAAATTTAAAGTTGTATTTCAATAATCATATAGGAATCCTGAAAATGAATTTATTTTAATTCATCTATTTTCGAAAAATAATATTATAGCCAAGTGTTAGATGTGCATTTTTCATTAAGACTGCAGTGATATACGCCTAACTCAAATAGGTGACTGGAGCACTGAGTTTGGGTTGAAGATCAATCCAACCAAGTCGCAAGTGATTGTTATTACTACCCAGACTATATGTAAGATCCATTGGTCCACACATTGCCCAGGTTTGAGTCAAGGGTCTATAGTTTCTTGTACATTCTTCTCTACCGCAATCTTTAATTTGAAATAAACAATTAACATCATTTTTGTAACTGACTTACTTATTAACAATAAAAAGTGTTGTTCATTTGAAATGATTACTTTGATTGAGTGCAATTGATTATTAAGGCAGACCTTGTGAATAATTTATAACACTTGCTGGGAATAATTAAAACATAACATCAAAAAATTCATGCTAGTAAGCTGTCTGAATTGTTTACCACTTACAACTTAGTGAGAATCTCAGTTGGTTTCTGCAAGTTATACTCTATATGCGATAGCATTAATTCATTAAACCCCTGGCGTTTGCTCGCTCACTGTCTTTCTATTGTGTCTCTAATTACGGTACTCAAAAGGTTAAACAGAAGTTAAAAAGGTTGTTTTAGGGTACACTTTGTGATGAAAGTACAATATAAGTATATTGTGCTTTATTACAGTTAAGTTACAGTTTATAATCAACTTATATACCAGCCTTTATACTTAAATGAATTCATTTGAACTATCCATCTTCTGAATGTATGAGGCTTTTAATTAAATAAATTATAATTTAGGTCATGGCTAGAGTGAATAGGCTCTTAATAAACTAGTGAGCCTCACCATCAATGATTGCATCTCTGCTTACCATCAGGTAGGATCGCAGTCAAGCATTGGTTTATATCAATTAATAAAATAAAAAAATGATTTAGTTCTTACTTATACTAAAAGTGTCCATGTTAAAAACCTAAAAGAAGCAGGGTTTGTCAGTATCTGGAATGTTTTTCATTATACTATAAAATATTAGTTTTTTCTATTTCTATGAATTTTAAATAATTATGGCCAACTAGCAGTCCCGGCAGACGTTGTTCTGCCCATAAGCGGGATTTAGTAAAAAAAAAAAATTACCCTACTCTACCCTACTCTTTTCTTTGCTATAAACCACACGGAGCCCGAGACCTTTCCAACGAATGCAAAACCGTGGAAATCGTTTCGTGCGTTATGGAGTTATAGCGTCAGGAAGGAAAACCCGACTTATTTTTATATAGTAGATAATCAAATTTTTCTAAGTCTTGTAGGTAATGTTAAAATTTTAAATTGAAACCATTTAATAAAATGGTTAGAATTTATTTGGAAAAATAAATGTTGTGCACACCTGCTTCTATAAACCTCTTTCGTCTAATGCAGAAGTGAATAGAGTATACTTTGTTTTAAATGATAGTTTTATAAAAAAAATACTGAAGAGGCTAGCTTGAAAGAGAGAGTATGAGGGCAATGTTAGATTATTGACAGAAAGTTTGCAATTGCAGGTTAACAGGTCTACAAATGGCAGACGCTGAGCTTCTATGGTATATTTCGATAGTGTGATGATCTGCCTGCTTCAGACTGCAACTATTTAATTAAATTGTAATTCGTTTACATTACAGTTTATGCAGGATTTCCAGAATTAGCGGCGAATTCCTGTCGAGTGGACCTGTCAGACTGAATATTAACATTAGACAAAATGTAGGTATTCTCACCAATTCCATATTTGTTTAAATATTGATTATAAGTGACGTAAGCCACAGTTAACACAAATTTACAAATAAACAAAATTAAATAACCATAAAACAAATAACTGTACTTTTCCTTCAAATATCACAAAATACCACAAAACTACACACGCTCACTTGCACGAAACAACGCACGCTTGACATTGACTGTGTGACAGGACTGACAGGCAGGCAATGCTGCCAACTGTAAAAAATATTTTTGCTAAATCACTACTTTGAAAAACTGGCAAAAATCTAATCGGGAAAATGCTAAAAAAAGCTACCAACACTGAAAGAAAAAGCAAAAAAATCTTTACAACACACTTGCTCAGAAAGTGACTCTTATTGCACTGCACTTAGGTATATAATGGCACTCGTTACCAACCTGTGACATTTTGATTACCATTATGCACTAGTGCTATAATGTAGTTAAAACCTTTTTGTTCAACCTCTTTATTCGCAAAACAAATTTTGAATTCCAATTAAATTCCCGTTCAATAGTACCTATATAAATTAGTGTCTTACTAACTTATAATATTTCATCCAATTTACAAGTTAAAATGGACAAATTTATCTTGTACAAACGATTTATTTAATAAAAAAACATTTAGTAAATAAATCGTACCTTAATTTTTTTTTTTTTTTTATAGTCTTTGGCCGCCATTTTCAGATGCGCGCGGATTTTGGCGTGTTTTTTTTATTCCAGTTAAGTTCAGTGGCTGTATTACTTAATTAAATAAATAATACAAAATCATTAAAATGTTACATCCGTATACTATTGACAGTACGAAAGACATTATCGTAAAACTTTTCACGCAAGAAAACATAAACGGTGCATAAACGTAAGACTAGGCAGTATGATCAAAATACCTTAGCCTTCCTCGAAGGATAAATAAAATAAATGATGCCCGCGTTATGAAAACAGATTTTTACCGCCATGTCACAGAAAATTTTACTATTTTTACTGTTGTTTTCTTCACAAGTGTATTGTAAAAAGTCGTATGACACACGTGAGTAATTAATGATTACCGTTCTTGGCTCTCTTAAGACCCTCGCCCGGCTCGGGTCTAAATACCGCCTCGACGGTAATCACTAACATTACACACTTATATCATAATGTACTATTACAATCGTGCTATGGCAGTACTGAAAGAACTAATTTTGTGGCACAAATAAAACCTGAAGACCCTCGTCCATATCTTCTTCATTAAGACCGACCAGCTAAAGCCACTCTTTAAAATCTGACATCAATTCCCACTCTGCCTGCACGATAATGTTGGTTATACTTATATTTTGGTGGCATCTTCAATAATTTAATAAACTCTTTATAACTCTTATTCAACGCACGTAACCACATACTAGGTAGTCAAAAAAAAACAATCACATGATATTTGATGGCGAGACGTCGACAAATGAAATAAACAATAATTATTATGTAGTTCAATGTAGGCATCGGACATCAATATTCCCCTGACGGAATGGATGGTGGCAGCAAACTCTCACGCTGTACTATGGCCATGGCCATGTAGGCCATGGTGCGGAGCGAGCAAGAATGGGCAGCGGTCGCCTCCGTGTGCGAAGCATTGTGAGAGAATGGACATCCTCACGCCCCAGCCAGTTAAAAACATAAACACAATTTAAACACATAAATTAAATCAAATTATAAATCCTAATACCGAACATATTTTATAGATTGCAACAGTCGGGACCCATATTAGATTTGACTGGCTTGTTGTCTAGTGGTTAGTGATCCTGACTGCTATGCCGGAGGTCGTGGGTTCGATTCCCACCCAGGACAAATGTTTGTGTGATGAGCATGATCATTTGTTCTGTGTCTGGGTGTAATTTATATATATATATATATATGTATTTAATTAATTTATATAAGTATGTTTATCAGTTGTCTAGTACCCATAACACAAGCTCTGCTTAGCTTGGGACTAGACGGCGTTGTGTGATAGTTGTGGAAAAAAAAAATAAAAAAAAAATAGATAGAATGATTTTAGTCTAAATTATTTTAATGGGTCCCGACTGTTGCAGTAAATATGTTCCGTATTAGGAATTTACATTCCGACAATAGCCGGACACATTGCAGGTCGTCCGGAATTCGGCTTTCCGATCCGAAAGAGAGGCTATGGTTGAGAACTCACTAACTCGCTCCCACTCAATGCGAGCAGTTCTGTCCCTGTGGCGGGACTGGCGATGGCGGGCGGTTTGTAGCGACTGTGGCGAGTTAGCGGCTCACAGCCGTGAGCAGAGCAGTGTGGCGCGCGAAGCTTGCGCGTGCGCGCGTCTCCGGCACATGCAGAGTTCGAGTGGTGGGATGATCGATACGCGAGTTTCAAGTGGATTGCCTAAAATTCTGATTAAGCGAAATATTTGATGTGAACAAGTAGGGTAAAGTGCGAATAAGGTGTGAATTTATTGTGTGTTATCTGTGACAAATACGTACATTCAACAAGGGTAAAGTATTTTTCAATGTTTTCTGAATGTGTTTAGAATGATGTAAGTAATAGATTACTGACTACGTTTTTTTATCACCCTCTAATAAAATCTAACGAAACAAAAACGTAAGTAGATAACTTTATGTTTGGGTGGGAATTTTCATCAAATAAATTTGCCCGCGCTTCTTTCATCTCCAAAGGAAAAATAACAAACATAACTTCTCTCGCATTGGGTAGAGCAAGCGGGAGTGTCAGACCGTTGCTGAACAAAACCCACCCGCATTCCTGCAGTTTCTCTTTCCGTTCCAGGACCGCGCTTACTCTTTCGAACGCTCCCGCAAGGCCTGGAACCATGAATGCCAGGGGTGCCGGCTTTTAGAAGAAAACCTCGTGGGTGCTCATGCTCATTTGACTCGAAAAAGTGGCGAAGTGTGAGAAGAGATATGCACACTGATCGACATTTTGATAACGAATAACGTATCAGTAACTGATATCTGTTGCCCGCATCGTTAATAAATAATAAATTGAAACAACATACATTGTCCTGGTCCCAAACTAAAGTTTTCCCTTGTACTATGGAAACCAGGAACAACGAAGGTACCACAAACACCCAGACCCTTTCTTTATTTCTTTCAACCGACTCTTTGAACCACTGCGCTAAGCGGGTCATCGAGTAATGAAAAAACGCCCATCCCTAAAAGGCGATAAATTATTAATCTGTTTCTTGATGTCTATTCTCAGGGGTGCTCGACACCCACTGTTTATTTCTTATGGGTGCTCCAACCCCCGAGCACCCACGGAGTCGGCGCCCCTGATGAATGCCCTTATTTCAAAATAAAATGATGATCACTGTGCTGTTATGTAGGTATAGTCAATTAGTGCTTACCTGCACTACTGAACTTCATTTACAATTAATATTACCAACATCAATGAATGTTATCTATATTTTTATTTTTCACATTTTAGGAAAGCTTACAGACTAATAACAACATAATGAAAATGGTAAATAACTAAATTGCTAATTACAAGCTTCCACATATATAAAGACAAAAAAAACTTATTAAAGTTGGTCCCACAATACCTAGTATTATTAATTTAAACAAACAATAATAATATAAATTTCAGGTGCAAATAGGTGCTAGTTGCTCAAAAAATGACTTTGCTAAGAGCTTCCTAACTGTGCTCGCGTTGGTGCAAAATAGGTCAATGCCAGGTTCACATGAAATCCTGTTAAAACTGCGACTAGCTCTCAGAAAAAATGCAATACGCCTATAATAGTGTTTGCACTAGGTACGTGCAGAAGTGGCCGCTGTTAAGACAGCGGCCACTTCTGCACGCACGCCCCATCTGATTAGTGCGTAGTGATAGTTTTGAGACAAGTTCAGGACAATCAACTTAAAAAATTTAACATACCTATGATATCAACATTCGAATAGGTTTCCGCGCGGCTTCGATCCCGTCCCCTCTCGCTGCGCTATTGTATTGTCTTATCTTGCATTTATCCGGGATATAAAGTAGCGTACCTAAGAAGTTTTAAGGCGGCTCCACATTAGTGCCGTGAATTCACGCGCGAATTCACGCCATGAATTCATGGCACAAGTCGTGCCCTCTGCATTCACGGAATGCTCACAATCGTTCGTGAAACTCGCCGTGAAATGGACGTAACAGCTGTTGCTGCAGTGACTATGTTTGCTGTGGCAATATATGACTACCTATGTAGACGTTCTATAATAATAATAATAATAATTGGGCGAAGCTAGCATGACGAATAACTACCGGAGATTTATTGTGAAGGACGGCACGGTTGACATCTGTCGGGCATGTCACCGTCCGGGAGAATCAATTCGTCACATTATCTCTGGTTGTTTTCGTCTAGCTAACGGAGAGTACTTGCATAAACACAACCTTGTAGCCAGGATTATTCATCAGCAACTTGCTCTGAAATACTCTCTTGTGGTATCGGAAGTGCCGTACTATAGGTACGAGCCCGATCCAGTTCTTGATAATGGTCATATCACTTTGTACTGGGATCGGTCCATCATCACTGACAGGACTATTGTAGCCAATAAGCCTGATATAGTGGTGGTGGACCGAAGCGAGAGGTGTGCAATGATTGTTGACATATCCGTCCCGCATGACGAGAACTTCATGAAAGCCGAGAAAGATAAAGGCCTTTGACTATGTAGATTATCCTATATTAATAAGTAAACTTGAAAAATATGGTATTAGGGGAAATATACTCGATCTCATTCAATCTTACTTAACGGACAGAAGGCAATTTGTGGAAATCACACAAGTATGCCCCAATACCGGTTACGAGAAAAAATATTGTTCCAAAAGCGAGGTACGCGAAATACGGCGTTCCTCGGGGTAGCGTGCTAGGACCCCCTCTTTTTTTGGTTTATATAAATGACCTTCCAGAGCATATACACCACCCCATGGTGCTATTTGCCGATGATAGCATTGTAGTAATTAAGTGTGACAATCCCAATACTTATGAAAATGAAAAATATGACATTGAATAAAATTATATCATGGTTTGACAACAACAATTTAAACATTAACGTAGAAAAGACTAAAATTATGCATTTTTATCAAAGAATCCCAAACAATATCATGGACATTAATTATTTAGGGACAAAAATTAAACCAACTACTGTTACAAAATTTCTTGGCATTAATATTGACAACAATTTGACTTGGAGATCCCAGACAGACGAAAAATGTAAAAAGCTTAATAAATTTGCCTATGTTCTCTACAAGCTATCAAAAATGGTGAGCCTGGAGTCAGTAGTAACAGCCTATCACGGCTATGTTGCATCTACTCTCAAATATGGAGTAATATACTGAGGCAATTCGGTAGATAGAGAACTCGTATTCAGAGCCCAAAAAAGATGTATCAGAGCTATGTGTGGCCTTAAAAGCACAGACAGTTGCCAATCGTTCTTTATACGTCTAAAAATTCTTACCTTGCCATCGTTATACATATACGAAACAAATGTGTTCGTCAAATCTAACATTTCACTATATAAAACAGATAATAAAAGCTACTACCGAAAATTAGGCGATAAGAATAAATCAGAACTTGAAGTGACTTACGGAAAGACTGCACTAATGAATAAGAGTACCTTCTGTATGGCTCAAAAAAAAATTAATAAACTACCTGAACAATTAAAAACGTTAAATCTGGATAATTTCAAAAAAGAACTATTAAGAATTTTGATATATAAATGCTATTACTCAATAAAAGACTATTTAGACGACAAATTCTATAATTACTTCTTCAGAAAATTGCACATTACCCGACTTATCTTGATGATCTTGACTTTTATTGACATTGGCATGTAATAACTTAATCTTTTAGACATTTAATTGAAACCAATTTTTTATTTAATGTGTAATGATATGCATATGCTTATTGACATTGGCTTTTATAATAATATAGAGTTTACATAATGAAGTTGCACATCATCCGACCGATATTGATAATTCTGAATTATATTTGACATAAACATTAATATGACATAAACCTTAATCTCTGACATTTATTGAAACTAATTTTACTTAATTTGTAATGATATGCATGTGCCTATTATTATTATTGACTTTATATAGAATTTGACCTATTTTGATGGTTCTGAATTGTATTTGACATTAATATTGATATGACATATAACTTAATCTCTGTGACATTTAGTGAAACTGATATAATTTAATTTAATGTGCCGATTAATATTAATTTTAAATTTACGAGTATTAATGATGTTAAAGTTCACATAATCTCAGAAATTAAATGAAAACTGACAATGTTAATTTATATATTTGTACGCCTCTGGGTAAAACATAGAGGATCTACCTATTTTTAACACCTCACACTCTGTTGTAATCTGACCTATGTTTACAAATAAATTATTCTGATTCTGATAAACAAATCAAGTATATTGACTTGGCTCGCGAGGTGGTCGACATGTGGGATGTGGACTGGGCGATCATTGTACCGATAGTCGTGTCAGCCAATGGCTTAATAGCCTAGAGCCTCGACCAACACCTTAGGAGGCTCGCGTTAGGCGGCTGGGTCCAAGGGCTTGATTCAGAAAGCGGTACCTACTCCTGGACACGGCTCGCAGTGTTAGGAGGTTTCTTTCTCTGGAGCCCTGACCGCCGGTAGCTTGGTCCCTGTTCCCGATACCGGTGGGGTACTATTTTATATATATATATATATATATATATTTTATACGATTCTGTTTAAAAAAAAAAGAAAAAAACAACTTTATGTCAATAAATAATTATTATTAATTTTTTTTTCTTTTTCTTTTCTTTTTTAATTTTTTTTGAACTCATAAATGAAATTCCTTGGCTCCTGAGCACGCCTGAGCTAAACAAGAAAGTTATTCGAAAGCGTGGAAAAAAAAATAGTGGATGACTGAAATACATCTTACTGGTGTCGTGAATTTTTGAATTGATTTAAGTATATGTGTACGGTGAACCCGCACATTCATATAATTAAGTAGGTTATGCAACTGCAGCGTTTGCACACGCGCGACCATTTAGTATAATCGTTACTAAGTAAAATAAATCAGTGATTTTTCTACACTCAACACGGGCGGTTTTATTATCATCCCCGGTTTATATCATTTTACCATAAGTGTGCAGACTATCGTCGTACATTTTTTTTGGTCCTTCGAGCCGGATCTGATATCACGCGTAGTAACAGTCCATCGGGTATATAATTCAAGGTGCGCGGGTGGTTCGGAATCAGAACCCCAGACTTGATAATATTCGTTGAGTATTTCGCGTCAGTTCCGTGAAGTTCAATTACTCAGTTCAGTGAACCCGTAGTGAATCGTTCGTAAAGACTTTGGTGGAACTCTGAGTGCCTTCATCTACATTTCTACTGCATCCAGGATCTGCAGATTGCTGTTGGTATCAACTCTTCGGTGACCAAGTAAGATTGTTCCTTTTATTTAATCGCCATGGCAGTATCAAGCGCTCGTCAGTCGGAAATATTAGAAGGGCTCAATAGGATAAAGGTCAATTTCGGTAAGGATCCATTATCGAGAAAAACTCCGGATTATATCCAAAAAAGAATAGAGTCGTTGGACAACCTCTGGGGAGAATTCGAACAAAATCACCTGAAACTTTCCGAGTTTCCAGACAAGGAACCACAATATTTCTCCACAGATTTATATCAACAGGGTAAGATCCTCTACCAGTCTACCCGTAACCTGCTTACTGCATTTGGCTCTGTTGAGAAAGGAACTCAAGCTAACACGGAAGCCAATGAACTGTTGGCTCAACAAAGAACCAATTTTAGGGCCTTCAACAGGTTGGTGAAGAGCATCAACGTGAACGAAATAACGGAAAGATGGGAACTTGAAGACGAGCTTAGGGCTATACAAACCAAGTGGAACACTATCGACTCGTTGCATCTGCGTATCGATCATTTACTTCAGGGCAGTGACTTACTGTACGAAAATGAATTTAGTATGTTTGAGCGTAATTACAAGGACATCAAGCGTTTGCTTAATAACAAAATATCATCCATGGTACATGTACAGCAAGCTACGCCGAAACTCGAAATTCCTACTTTTGCGGGGAAATACACGCAGTGGCCAACATTTTGTGACCTGTTTACAGAAGCTATTCACGATAACAACACCATTACCAAGGCTCAGAAGATGCAACACCTGAAAGGAAAGCTCAAGGGAGAGGCTGAACGCCTTATTCAGCATCTTCATATTTCGGCTGATAATTACGACACAGCTTGGGAAATTCTAACTCACAGATATAATAATGCTCAAGTTCTCTTTACAAATCAAATAGAGGTATTTCTAAATCAGCCTTCTATTTCCAAGCAAACAGCTTATGAGCTGAAGCGACTATATGACACCACCACGGAGTGTATCCACGCTATACACAACCTTGGTGTGAATACAAATACATGGGATCCTTTGTTAGTGCATCTTCTCAGTAAGAAACTGGACCAGGAGACCTACTGTGATTACAAAGAAGCGCGTACATCACCACGAGAGCTACCATCTCTGTCAGAATTTATGACGTTTCTCGAAAACAAATTCACAGCCCTGGAACCCTTACACCGTAGAGAGAGAGAAATTACGAAGCCTGCTGCTAAACGGGAGTCAAGTCTACAGCACAACAAACCTGTTAACCAGGGGAACCACTACAAGAAACATTATCAAGCTGCCGCTACTCAAGGACCAAACTGTCCGATTTGTAATACGCGCCACTTTATATTTACTTGTAGGAAATTCCTAAAAATGACTCCGGAGGATCGGTTGGCCTGGGTAACAAAGACTCAATACTGTAAAAATTGCCTTAACTATCATCCAGACCAAGAGTGCATTAGTCCCAAACGTTGTAAAAGGTGTAACACCAGCCACAACACTTTACTTCACGATGTGTGTGTACCACAACACCAAACCACCGCAACGACGTGCTCTACTACGCAGCCTTCCTTGGCTCAGCATAACGTTAACCACGTCGCTGCTGACAATGAAGAAATCCTATTAACTACGTTGTCGTTAACAGTTTTATCAAACAATGGTACATACGTTACGTTAAGAGCGCTTCTAGATCAGGGGTCCCAAATTTCACTGATTTCGGAAAATGCAACTCAAATGCTAGGTTTACAACGGCGGCAATATCATGCCTCCATTTCAGGGGTAGGTCCGGTCTCTAAGCAGAGCAAAGGCATCGTAACATTAGATTGTAAGTCTATTTACGGAGATTACACCTTGCAAACTCAGGCGTTAGTTGTGTCAAAGGTTATAAACAGTCTACCTAACTCATCATTTCGCAAACAGTCCTGGGCACACTTGCAACATCTTCAGTTAGCAGACCCGGAATACAATGTCTCAAGGCCTATTGATCTTCTTCTTGATGCCAGTGTATATTCAGAAATTATATTAAGCGGTCTAATAAAGGGCCCAGCGCAGGCTCCTATAGCTCAACAAACCAAAATGGGTTGGATCTTATCAGGAAATGTTAAAAGGTTCAACTGTCATGTCGCCATCAATAACCTTGAAGAGATAGCCAAGTTTTGGGAGTTGGAGGATATTCACGACTCATCATCATCAAACGTGACTATTGGTGATAAATTTTGTGAAGACTTCTACAAAAGCACCACGAGACGCTTAGAGAATGGCAAATATGTAGTTGGGATACCCATGATGCCAGGTTTCGAACAGCAACTCGGATCATCAAAGTTTAAGGCCATAGCGCAATTTAAACAGTTAGAGTCCAAACTGTCCAAAAATAAATCATTTTCAAGCCTATACAAACAATTTATAAGCGAATACCAGGAATTAGGTCATATGCGACAAGTCGAAAAAACGACCGATCAGGCGTATTACCTACCACATCATGGTGTATGGAAACTTGATTCGACAACAACGAAATTAAGAGTGGTTTTTAATGCCTCATCCAAGACTACATCGGGTAATAGTCTAAACGATTTGATGTACAGTGGACCAAACTTGCAACAAGACTTGTTAGCACTTATTATAAATTGGAGGCAATACAAATACGTAATAACTGCGGATATTGAAAAGATGTTCCGCCAGATACTCATCAGAGAGCAAGATCAGCCTCTGCAAGCAGTAGTGTGGAGGGATTCAATGGATGATCAATTGAATCAGTATAATTTAACCACTGTAACGTACGGGACTAAGGCAGCCCCCTTCTTGGCTATGCGGACGCTAAAGCAACTTGCGACTGATGACGCTGAAAAATATCCCTTAGCAGCAGTAGCTGTACAAAACTCCTTCTACATGGATGATCTGCTGAGTGGACATAACTCCGCTGATCAAGCCAAGGAGCTACTACAGCAACTGATAAACATGCTCCAGGGTGCTGGTATGAATTTGCGGAAATGGTCAAGCAACAAGCCAGAGCTCTTGCAGCACTTAACGACTGATCAATTGAACAGTCCTTACGAATTTAAGGGTCTCGAATCCAGAAAGACCCTTGGATTAAAATGGAATCCATCATCTGACTCATTCACGTTTCAAAGAAATATAATTCCAGAGGATAAGGTAGCGTTTACCAAGCGTCAGTTATTGTCAGAAATATCTAAGATTTTCGATCCACTTGGTTGGCTATCACCGCTTACAATCAGAGCGAAGCTACTGTTTCAACAAACGTGGTCCATGGAAACAAGCTGGGATCAAGAATTACCAAAGGACATGCAAATTAATTGGCTTAAATTAAAAGAAGACTTCAACTGCATCGATAAATACCGCATACCAAGATTTTTAGGTAACACAGAAATAAAGAATCAATTACACGCATTTTGCGATGCTTCAGACAAAGCTTACGCTTGCGTTATTTACCTCGTCACCAAGAACAATAAGGGCGAGTACACATCGACCATCGTTGCTGCAAAAACAAAGTTGGCACCAGTTGCAAAGAAAACATCTCTGCCTAGACTTGAACTCTGCGGTGCACTACTTTTATCCCATCTGGTGAAGAAGGTCGTTGATTCCTTACCAAACGTAGGTATGACCCTTCATGCGTGGACAGATTCTATGATAGTTCTGGGATGGCTACATGGAGATATATCGAGATGGAAATCATTTGTAGCTAACAGAGTAAAGCAGATAACCAACATAATACCGGCCGAATTCTGGAGTCATGTCAGCTCGGAAGAAAACGCAGCTGATTGTGCGACACGAGGAGTAACGTTTCTTCAGTTGTTAAACCATTCGTTGTGGTGGGAAGGGCCAGAATGGTTAAAAGGTTACGAGAGAAAAGATGAAACTAAAATCGTGTACCAGTCTCCTGTCATAGAAATAAAGGCAGCTTGTGTGAACACAGCCTTAGTACAAAATAATGTAACATTCATTAGTGACCTACTGCAAAACTGTAGTTCATTGACACGAATTGTGCGGATTATTTGCTGGGTCTCACGTTTCATCAAGCGAATTTGCGACAAACATATTTCAACACATCATGGTTTCCTATCGTCATCAGAAATAAATAACGCATATAATTTAATTATTAAAGAAATGCAAGCACTAGAATTTCATCAGGAATTGCAAGATATTAAATGTAAACAACACGTGAGTTCAAAAAGCAAGATTTGCAGTTTGAATCCTTTTCTAGATGAAAACGGTATATTAAGAGTTGGTGGACGGTTAAATTACGCCAGTATAAGCACATCGGCGAAGCACCCCATCATTCTACCAAGCCATAGTCGACTTACTGATCTAGTTATTAGCCAGGCTCACATAACTACGTTACACGGTGGCCCCCGACTAACCCTTTCTTACATAAGAGATAGGTACTGGATTATCAGCGGGGTTAGGACGGTAAAACGCCAGTTGAGACTTTGTGTTAAGTGTCGTCGATTTAATAACGAAGTACAACAACAAATTATGGCGGACTTACCACGAGCTAGAGTTACTCCGTCAAGGCCATTTACTCACACTGGTGTCGACTTCACGGGGCACATAGAGCTGAAGGCCAATAAAGGACGCGGGATCAAGACAACAAAGGGTTACGTAGCGGTTTTCGTCTGCCTGTCCACGAAAGCGGTCCATCTGGAACTAGTTTCAGATTTGAGTACGGCCGCCTTTCTAGCGGCGTTTCGTCGTTTCTGCTCCCGGCGTGGATCTCCAGGTCACATGTACAGTGACAACGGTACAAACTTCGTGGGAGCTAGTCGACTCATGAAGAAGGAGTACAAGGAGATCATCCAGAATATCAACCCAGACTTCTTTAATAAAATCGGTGAGATGAACATCCACTGGCACTTCAATGCACCTGCCTGGCCTAATGCAGGTGGGCTTTGGGAAGCGGCTGTGAAGAGCCTGAAATATCACTTAAAAAGGGTCATTGGTGATCAACGTCTTACGTACGAAGAGTTTTCGACATTACTTTGCCAAATAGAAGCGTGTCTGAATTCCAGGCCACTATGCCAACTAACTGAAAACTCTGATGACGATTGCTTAACCCCGGGACATTTCCTGACGGGGGCACCAATTTTGTCAAGGCCTCAAACTGAACCGGAGTCTGTAACGTTAAAGGCACGGTGGCAACTCGTTCAAGCTATAACTAAGAATATCTGGCAACGGTGGTCGTCGGAATATCTTCAACAGCTTCAAGCGAGAACTAAATGGCAAACACCACGAAGTAATCTTAAGGTCGATGATCTCGTCCTCATCCGGGAAGAGAATGTACCTCCGGGTAAGTGGGCAATGGGTCGAGTAAAGCAGCTTCATCCAGGAAAGGATGGGTATGTGAGAGTTGTTACCGTTAAGACGAGCAACAATACCATACAGCGTCCAGTCAACAAGCTTGTATACTTACCCGTAAATGAAGGGAGACCCCCGTCCGAACCCGTAACTCAGTGCGTGGATGAGTCGTCCCCACCACCACCAGTTCAACCTGAAGTTAAAAGGCGATCCACGCGACTACGAAAACAGAAACCTTTCCAAGCCTTTTTCATGTCCATTTTTGTAATGCTTTTGTTTGTATCACCCAGTGATCAAACTCAGCAAGTCAAATTGACGTCATATAATGTTACGCAAATTTTTACCAACCAAGGATTTTACTTCGATAAGATGTCAAACCTCCAAGTTATCAAGGACGATTGGAAACTCATTGTGTTTTATAATATGACCACGTTCTATCACGGAGTATCGAACGTAAAGAAGTACATAACCCATTTGAAACTAACCGCCGATTGCATGGGCTCGCAATACGATAGTGTCATCTTACAACTAGAACATGAACTAAAGGAACTTGAGCATTATCAAACTCTTCTAGAAAAACCTAACGCAAGAAGGCAAAGACGTGGATTAATAAACGGAGTGGGGTACTTGGCAAATACCCTGTTTGGAGTATTGGATGAAAGTTTTGCTCAACAATACAAGCAGGACATAGAAAAGATAACCACCCATGAAAATCATCTCCAACAGTTACTCAAGAATCAAACAATTGTCTTGGAATCGGAATACAACATTCTGCGACGCAGCGAGGAGACAATGAACAAACAGTTCCATTTCATAAACGAACATCTTCGAAACGTCACTGTTGAAATCAACCAGGTGCGTCTGGACAACAGAAATGCTTTATATGTGACATCTTCCGCATTAGCCGCGAGTGTCATACTAGCAAATCTAATGCGCATTCAGCACACACTTATTGATACCGTGACAGACATCAGCCACGGTCGTATTGACCCTTACCTTTTGTCTCCTGAACAGCTGGCTCGTCAGATCAATATTATCTCCGGGCAACTACAGGGCAATTTAATGACCCCAATTGAACCAACAAACCTTTCCGTCATGTACAAAATTATGAAGGCGTCAGCAACGCTATATGAAGGTTATCTAATTATAGAGATAAAGATTCCCCTGGTGAGCAACGAGATCTTCGAGTTAGATAGGATCATACCTATCCCTCAGAAAAGGGGGTCGAATAACTTTCGCACAATCCCCAGCTCACCATTTATTGCCTATAACATCCAAAAGGACCTTGCTCTTCTCTTATCAGATAACGACCTGCAGGCATGCATACATGTCGTTAAGAGCAATAAGTTACTGTGCACCTATGACAAACCTGTTTACAATCTAAAAATAAAACAATCGCTATGTGACATTCAAGATGTAAGTGATATCAGGAGCGTTTGTAAACAAGAAGTATCCTCGTGCCACAATTATTGGGTCAAATTACATAATGTAAATACCTGGTTTTACACCTGTTGTGAATCATGTGAACTCCGTATCTCCTGTATTGCTGACACAACAACTACTGTTATTCGAGGCAGTGGTATCATTAACGTAGGTCAGGGATGCACATTGAAATCAGACACCTATAGTATCCATGCACACAACAATTTTCTACGTCACTTGGATATTCAATCAAACATCGAAGTCCCAGAGGTGTCCATTCTGAATTCACTTATCAACACGACCTTGCCCATCTATTTTGACGCAACAGAAAACCACACCCATATGTGGAATCAGCTGGAAGAGCAGATAAAAAATATTAAGGAACAATCTTCCACAGAGTTAACTGTTCACGACATCCATCATTACTCCGTCGCATATATTATTCTGACCTTAGTTGTCATCTTAGGCGGAATAAGCATCTATTTTGTTACAAGAGGGAAGTGCCAGAATGCACTTGACAAGCAGCAGCGCGAGGTGGTGGAGGTACGTGTGCAGCAGGGCGAGCGCGCCCCGGGGGCGGAGGCGCGAGCTAAGCACGCAGCGCCGTCTACGGAGTGTGTGAGTGCAACTGTGCCAGTGTCAGTGTTCAGTGAGTTTAGTAATATAAGTAAATCCACCGAAAGTGTCGATAAGGGAACCTCTACCATGGTCCAACAGTGATAGTGTGAACATAACCAGACAATTTAGTTTTACAGACTTTACTACTTAGTTTAGTTATACACCTAATGAAATCACCTTGTATCACCGTTCAACTGAAAATTATATCATATAATCTAAGTCATTAGTTTTTCACGTGTTTAGTTGCACCAATTATCACCTAGATTAAAACACGTCTCCTGTCTTCTCCTTTAGAGTTGGCAGTATGTACGGTGAACCCGCACATTCATATAATTAAGTAGGTTATGCAACTGCAGCGTTTGCACACGCGCGACCATTTAGTATAATCGTTACTAAGTAAAATAAATCAGTGATTTTTCTACACTCAACACGGGCGGTTTTATTATCATCCCCGGTTTATATCATTTTACCATAAGTGTGCAGACTATCGTCGTACAATATGATACTGCTGAGCGCGCCCGCCTACTGGCTGTGGGTGAATGGGAGTCGGGCCTCTGGCTACAGGCTCTACCGTCACCTAACATAGGTACTATGCTGAGTGACACCACCTTCCGGATCGCTACATGCCTGCGTCTGGGTGCTCCTAGTGGAGCTCCACATCGATGTCAGTGCGGTGAAGCAGTCGACCGCCTCGGACACCATGGCCTATCATGCAGTAGAAGCGCTGGTCGGATAGCACGACATGCCAGTATTAATGACATCATCCGCCGAGCTCTTGTCACCGCCGGGGTGCCAGCTGTTTTAGAACCCAATGGCTTGGCACGTAACGATGGGAAGAGGCCAGACGGGATGACTATAATGCCTTGGAAATTGGGTAGGCCTTTGGTGTGGGATGCAACATGTGTCGACACCCTTGCGCCATCCCATCTTCTGAGTACGGCGGGCTGTGCTGGGGCGGCTGCTGCAGGTGCAGAAAACCTCAAACGGCGTAAATATAATAACCTCATCGGAGGCTATATATTTGAGCCGTTTGGGGTTGAAACACTAGGGCCATGGGGCCCGAGCGCTCATAGAGTTGTTCGGGATATCAGCAAACAGCTGGTCGACTCTTCGCGTGACCAGAGGGCTGGGCTTTTCTTCGGTCAACGTATCAGCATTGCCATCCAGCGTGGCAATGCTGCCAGCGTTCTGGGCACTTTTCCCATTGACATCGATGTGGACGAATTTTTTGATGCCCTATGAGTTTTATTTCTACCCGTTTGTACATATATTATTTTCAGTTTGTTTATATACTTATTAAGTTATTTATAATATTTAGGATTAATAGTTAAGGTGTATATATAAAGTTACTGTATAAAAAATGTGAATAAAAAAATAAAGTAAAGTATATGATTAGATCTGGTCTTTATTAGTCATGTCAAATTCATTTCAGACTTTGTATGGAGAAGTAGTATTACATTCTGAACCCAGTGGCGAATTTAAGAAATTTACTCGTTATTTCTCCAATATTTATTAAATACGTTGGTACGCCTTTGTAGTCCGGAGTAAACTGGCAGTTGGCACGGGACCGTGAATGTGGATGTGTACGCGTGATCGCCGCGCGAAGTGGGCACGAACCCTTTATCATGAGACAAAATACCGACTCGGATCGGGGAACAGGCATGGACGCGCGTGAGCCCCGCGAAAACCGTCCACATTCACGTTCACGCCTGTTTACGAAGCTTCACGGCACTAATGTGGAGCTGTGGGGTGTGGGCCACTTCGCAGTAAGATCGTGTCAATGTAATGCGCCTGGCTGGTTTGAGCCCATGACCTTCAACTTGTAAGTAGAGGCCGTTACCATTGGGCCACCATACTATCTCTTATTAAAGTATCCAAGTAACAAGTAGAAGAAATTCTTCGTTATTTTTATCCCTTCGCAGATGACTGTAATACGATTCAGGATCTTCATCGGCTTGTTCTCAACATGGTATCTGAAGCTCCCAGTTCTTGCAATGTCAACCTTAATTCTATAATTAAATGATCACGAATTAAACTGATAGACAGACGACATATAGAAAGAAAAGAGCATGTGAATATTCTCTTCTATTTCTCTTTCCAGATACACCGTATGAAAATGAAATGAAAGAAAATGAACCGTCAGACTCCGCCGTTAATGTTCCTAAATTAGTATTTTATTTATTTAGGAAAAACAAACAGTAGCAAAGAAATAGTCATAACAACTTCAATATTATATTTTAAAACAATTAGGCTACTACACACTACATTCTCCACAATTCCTACAATTTGAAGTATCTAAAACTAGCTAGCCTTACACAGTTTTATTTATCTATTTTATTTATGAAAAACTGGGCAAGTGCGAGTCATACTCGCGCACTGAGATTTCCGTACAAACGGAGGTACGAGTCCCCCTAAAAAGGCATTACAAGTTTTCAACATTTTTAAAGATACACCGCACTGAATAACACACAAAAAAAAAAAATTAAGAACCTAAATAGATGTGCCAACAGTTCGACTGCGTTTCCAAAAAAAAAAATTATAAAATTTTGTAAATCATGCAAATAGAAAAGGTTGATTTAGGTGTTTTTGTGAGATATGAACAATTTGATAAGATAAGATTGATCGTAAAGCTGGAATAGATAGGAATTTGTGGTGTTGCTCACGATATATTTCGCAGCTGCCTAGCTAATCCTGAGCAGGTGAATTCTTGGACCAACCTTCTTCCTTATTTATGTGAACGAACAGCGTCACATATCCTTGCCTAACTTTAAAAAAATAGCTTACGCCGATAATACAATTGTATATTCATGGCAATGACTAATCCGACGCGTTCAATAAAACCGAAAGTGTTCTAAGCGTGGTCATGAATTGGCTAAACACAAACCTTTTGACCCTGAACATTAGCAAGACAAAGCGACCACCTTCAAATCAGGTATTCAAATCAGTCCCTATACTCCTTTAAAATTAGAGCACCTCGTCCAACTCCTAAAACTGCAACTGTATGCCAGAGTAGTCATTGATAACCACCTGAAGTAGAAAAAGCAGATCAACTCTTTAGTCACTCGCGTTCGTAGATTAATCTACGTCTTTAAAAAGCTTAGGGCCGTCGCTAACTTCAAATGCCTCATAGCAGTTTACCTTGCACTTACCCAATCAGATCTAGGGTATTGCGTGGGCTCGTGGTGAGGAGCCCACAAACCTGCCATGCTCCGATTAGAAAGGACACAGAGGGCTATACTAAAGGTTTTCTCTAGAAAACCTAACCGTTACCCAACCTCGGACCTCTACACATATTGTAACGGTTGGACTCGATTCAGATTAGCTAAAGTACATAGGGTATATCTTTTATAACGCACACTATATAGACTAGCATAATAATAAATTGGAAGAATAAAATTTGAAGATTGGAAGGGTCATCTCTTCCAACCTTTATAAAAATACTCAAAAAAAAAAAAAGAAATATAGCTAATATTAGGCAAAAGTGGCTGTGGATGTGGAGCAGGACCGGCATTTAGCCAAGCATTTTTTATCAAGTATATAACCTTCCAAATTATAATTATGCGTGTCTACATAGTGTGCGTTATAAAAGACCTATTTAAGGTTCACTAATGTTTCACCAAAACTCCATTCACAAATTTTTAGTTGACAACCAACGACTCGTATACTATTTATTTCAAAAACGATTCGTTATCACTACGAAAGACTTTATCGTAAAAACTTTTCACGCAAGAAAACATAAACGTCAGACTAGGCAGTATGATCAAAATCCTTTATACTTCCTCTAAGGGAAAATAAAAAAAAAAATGATGCGCGTGCTTATGAAAACAGATTTTTCCGCCATGTCACAGAAAATGTTACTAGTTTTACTGTTGTTTTCTTCACAAGTGTATTGAAAAAGGTCGTATGACACACGTGAGTAATTAATGATTACCGTTCTTGGCTCTCTTAAGACCCTCGCCACGGCTCGGGTCTAAATACCGCCTCAACGGTAATCACTAACATTACACACACCAATCTTAGTGTACTATTACTTTGTGACAGTCTCATAAACTATTATTTCCGGACCCACTCTTGCCATAAATAGTACACTTACGATATTAAAACTAAAGCTACGACCACATTAGGACATTTCACCATTTTCGAACTCCGTCCTGTCATCCTGTCGCTGTAAGCACGTATAGATTGGTAATGTGGATGATGCTTATTACGCGAACAATCATGATCTTATCACGACTATTCACGACGTTCAACATTATTTACTTACCCTGCTCTTACATCTAATCGACTCAGTAGATGTATATTTATTATCGTCTTTGAAATATACAAATTCAATTTTGCATTCTCGCTGTTTTGTACCATCCTAGAAATGAAGCCAATTTTGTATTTTATACTTATATATATTTTTGTTTAATTCGAAGGTTTGCTCTCTCGCATACTCGCGACTGCAACTAATACTTGTAGAAGCGTACATGTTGGCAAGTGAGAGTAAATTTGCTGTGTTCAATGCAACACGACGCAGACGAGAGGTATCAACATGACGAGAACAAACAGACTCTGTTGACGAAAATAGTGACTCCGTACTGTGTTTGTGGACTGCGCTGGTCCCGCACCAACGCTTAAGATTATGTTACTGAGTACGGGCCCTCGTCTCAGTATAGTTCACGAAACTTTTGATGCAAGAAATAGTGAGAATAAAAGAAAGAAAAACAATTTATTTGGTACAGCACAAGGCACAAACACAATATAGGGTAAACACGAAACAAAAATAAAAACAAGAAGCAAAAATATAGTTGTGTGCCTCACGGCTGCACCAAAATAGGTCCAGTTCAGCATGAATGTCATACAACGAGGCTGGTTTTCAACTGAACCTGTCGCCAAACCATTGAGCAGGTTTAGTCTTGGACAAGTGGTAGCTGAATGTGACTGCATATCACTGCAGGAACTTATTGAAAACTAGTTCTTTTTTTACATTTTTGGAAAGCTTATAGACCTAACTTACTTTGATTACAGACCTTCGGCTGAGATCTCATATGAACGTTTATACTCATCGAACTCACGTGAGTTAAAGAATTTTGTTTAGTTTTGTACTGAACTGGGAGTAAGGTGATTGGAATAAGCAGTTTTATAGAGGTTGTTAATCTTTGAAACATGTTGTGTTCATCACGTTATGAGTGCAGCTTATCAGAGTCGTAGTAAATACTGTAGCGAACGTAAACGTTAGTGTAGAGCGTAGGTGTAGTTGTTAGCGGAAGCAGGTCGGCAGCGGCACTCGGCA
This sequence comes from Mythimna pallens, assembly GCA_961205895.1. Classification (NCBI taxonomy): domain Eukaryota; kingdom Metazoa; phylum Arthropoda; class Insecta; order Lepidoptera; family Noctuidae; genus Mythimna; species Mythimna pallens. The sequence goes on along the minus strand of OY540838.1, from coordinate 24,608,629 downwards.
TGTGGTACGAGCGCGGTGCGGCCGGTGGGTGTGGGGAGGGGGGTCACGCTGCCGGTGTGCGATATTTAGCTAACCTTTGCGCGGTATTCTGGGCGAGCTATTTGCAGGCCCTCTGATAGCGTCGCCGAAATAGCCGGCACGCGCAACCGCGCTGCGCACGTCGCCCGCGCCTCTAAATCGCAAAATGTATAATGTTGGTCATTTCCTTCCTCTTGTTTCCTTTCAAACAGGCATATTTAACTTATAGAATTTGGAATCCTAGAAAAGATCCTTCTTTTACATTAAGGGTTACCACAAGGGTTTAATAATAATACTTAGACATATTATTATTCGGTTCTAGGCCAACATAGCTCTGAACGTATTCCAATGTGTGAAAAAGTTAAGAACTTGGGGATATTCATTGACAAGAACTTTTCCTGGACTGCCCAGCTACAAGAAGTCAGCCGTAAGTTATTCGCTTCTGCTGCATCTTTGAGAATACTCCGCAATTTTCTACCGACTGCCACCAAGATTGCGCTTGCACAGTCTCTTCTTCTTCCCATCCTTGATTCTGCTGATGCCAGCTATCTTGACCTTACTCAAGAACAACTGGATAAACTTGAGCGGCTTCAAAATTTTTGTGTAAGATTCATATTTGGTTTGCGCAAATATGATCATGTTTCCGAATTCCGTGTAAAGATCAAGTAGTTGCCAATTCGCCTTCGCCGGAATGCTCATATTCTTTTCCTCCTATATAATCATAATATCTTCTTTTCCCCCTTCACGCCTCTTTACCTTAATCAGAGAACTTGCGACTTAAATTGCCAATCCATACCACGACTTTTTATTATAAATCATTTACTGTCCAGGCTGCTCGTCTGTGGAATAAATTACCAGACACAATTAAACGCGCTTAATCGTTGCCTGTTTTTAAAAGACTCGTTAGGGAACATTACCTGTCGCTGTGAGTATCGATAGTCATCAGTAGCATTATTATGTATATATATACTCGTATGTATCTATTATATAGCATATGTATATATCTGTGTATCTATTATAATATAATATGTTTAATGCTGGTTTTGTCACACCAATGACAGCCCCATTTCTTGTCCAGGCAATTGCTGTCCATTCCAGGTTGTCTGGAAGAGATCGCGGAATGCGATAAGGCTGCCCATTGTATGTACGTATGTGTTTTAGTTTCCTTTTATGTTTAGGTATATTGGTGTACGGTAACCTTTAGAAGTGCTTGGATGCCTTAACGCCTATTTTCCCTTGCACGTTAAAGTTCAAGTTTTACAAAATTAAACTAGCTGGCGTTGGTTTCTTCACAGCTAAGTAGCGACCAAAGGCAATCTCACAAAGTATAAACTTGACTTTTAGTTCAACAAATAATAGACACTTGCGTCATCATTATCGTCAACAACTGATTGTAGTTCATAATTTCATCATACAAACTAGAGTCATGTTGACCTAGTGGTAAATCAATGAGCCGTGAGTTCAAATCTCACGTAGTACTCACACTTTTTGCAAGTTATGAATGACAAACTAAAGAAATCGGTAGGAATATTATATTAAAGTTAACAAGTAGATATTTATTTGTAATATAATATTCAAGTGGGTAGTTATTCAGCAAGACGAAAAAAATGCTGGTAAACAGGCTCATCAAACAAAAAAGCACTATTAAAAAAATAATATGTTTATTTCTTACAATTTCTTATTCAAATTTAACAATCACCGTTTATTAATCACCGAATAAGATTATAATATTATATATAATTTCTTATTGAGGCCATAGCTTAAGTATTCGTTTCCAATATTGGAAAGAGGATTGAAGCTTATGTAACCTTAACAAAAACAAACAAAAGACCAGATAATTTTATCACAAAGATCAAAAGGATTAAATGTAGGCTAAAAACTATAAAATTGCACAACAACATATCAAGTGTTCATAACTTTTTTAATGTATTAATTACGGATATTAAGTTAAACACACATAACAAGGTTTCCAGTTAATACAGAGAATAAGTACTGAGTGAATTATATTAAATCAGTATTATAATTATTTATTATCTTGTAGCCACAAACAAAACCTTCCGTGTTCACTGGACTTAAAAGTTTTTTCATGAGTAAACATGATATTACTCTAATCAAAGTTTATGTGATCCAAAGCAAACTGCAATCTTGCCCTTTTATGGTTTTCTGTAAGCAAGACTCCGACGGACAGTGCCAACGCTTGTGTCAAATAAACTAGCATAGTGGTTCGTCGACAGATGTCCGTTTTCTTCGTATACTCCCTTATCATGGTTTGACACTGCAATATGTTTATTAGTTTTAGTCTGCCAGCTTTTTGATGGTGTTTTAAAGAACCCTCTTCTTCAAATCGTCATATCCATAGAACAACTGTTTTTCTCTGCAACAATAAAACATAAATATATAATACCCAATAATGATTATTATATAGGAGTTTTTTGTTATATAAAAGAGTTAAAAAAACTACTTACATTTACACTGGTCTCTCTGGCGTCTTCTGACAAGTTTTTATCTTGATTATGCTTAGCAATTATTGGAGCTCTTTTTACTAAATCTATATAACAATGCATATTTATTTACTCATTTTGGTAAAATAAGTAGACAATAAGCACCTGGTTAAAAAAAAAAAAAAATAACCATAGGCGCTGGAACGAGATAATCGAAATTAACTTGGCAAACAACCAATTGAGCTTAGTCATAATTTTTTGGTCTAAGTATCATTTATACTCCATACTACCTACTAGTTATTATTTATAAATCCTTATTCAACCTACCCTCTCAAGTTTGAAAACTAACACATAGATAATCAAATATTTATAAATTGATATTCAATTTTAATATCTTCATCTCTTTAAAATAAATTATAAATTATTTCAATATTTAAAGAAACAAAAAGAAAGTACTACAGAAATAAGCATTAATTAAGCACAGCGACGCCATCTATTGACAATATAATGTAATGTTATCAATAGCAACATTTCAATCTGGTTTTACGCTAGATGGCGTCATTTCTCGCTTCACACGATTTTATTTCTGTACTTACCATGCACTTTTGCTTCTTTAGTGTACAATAAAGGATATAATAATAATAATAATCCCATCGCCATATCCCTACGTTGACGTCGTGGTGGGGCTTACGCGCTCCAATAAACCCTGGATATGTACCGGTAGAGTTTGTTTTGCCGTAACATACCTAAGGTCAGGGGCCAAACTAAGAGAGATAACAGTCCGCAGGGCAGTTTTGTGGAGAACTGATGGGCATTAGCGACCCCACGGACCCGATCTCCCGGAAGAAATCTTGTTCCTCATCTCCGGCTTGCCTTTGTTGACCGGCCGTAATGAACACTGACGAGGAACGGAGCTCCCACCTCTCTCTTGCCTTTATTGGCTGGCTTGAGTGGAGATTCGCAAGAGCAAATGTGCTCAGGAGAAGGACGTATAATCCAGTAATATGCTGGAAGTGATTTTGACCGTACTTCCGGGATTGTCCTGATAACCGTGGTATACCTCTCCGCTCCTCAAGCACCTCAGGATATGTTGCCTTCTTGTTGCTACGTCACATCGTGCTAGCGACCGTTTTTGGGAGCCCATTTATTGAGTGTGCAAGTCATCCCCTGTCTTTTTATCGATGGACATTAATAACATTGTTCAGGCAGGGGCCATAGACTTAACACAGTTCCTGGTAACCAGTCCACTTAAGACTACAAAAACCATAGCCCTATATCTTAGTTTTCCATATGTCGCAATAGTTTCTCATTAACAGGGGGTTGTCCTTGGATGCACTAGCATAGCATACAGGGATAATCGCCGGTTGGTACCACGTTTCTTTAAAAGCGTATAAGGGGCCTCTGCGAGTTGGTTTCGACTCCTCGTACGCCTTCCAAAGGTCCAGGACCCCAGGGTTCTGAGATATAATAACTCATAAATAATAATAATAATGACTATTGACTCCTATTGGTATATTGTGCTGGTTCGTCATGATTTTAGTCTTGGTATCATATAATTTTAGGCCTGTCAACAAGTACCTATCTTTCTCCAAGACAAGACACGAAGATGTGGTTAAAAGACGGGTTAATATTACCTGGAATAAATTCTGGAGCAATAAAGCAACCCAAAAATCAAAACTACCCATAAAACTCAAGAAAAAGTAATGGACTCATGCTTACTACCCTGTCTAACGTATGATTGTCAAACATGGATATACAATAATAGCACAATAAACAAAATACAAGTATGCCAGAGAGCGATGGAAAGAAAGATACTGAACATACAAGGGAAACAGAAAAAGGAACTACAACAAAAATAATAAATGCTTTATCTAAAAAACTAAAACGGAAATGGGCGGGACATATTTTACGTACGGATAAGGATAAATGGACACAAAAAGTAAAGACTTGGCAAGGACCATCAAGCAAAAAGAAAAGAGAAAAAAAAGATGGATTGATGAAATAATTAAAAATGCATGTGAAAATTAGATCTACACCGTCTATGAAATTAAAGTTACTATACACTCTTCGACCTATTTTAAAATAGGAGGAGGATTTCAAGTCGTCAGAATTTTCGTTTTGTATCTTGTTCAGCGTGCTTCACACTTGGCGAAGATATCGCTGAACAAGATTCAGTAAACCGATTTTGACGATTCTTTTTTCGTTTCAAAAAGTTTGTTAATCACGTGTTCCTATTTAAATTTGGTGGAGATCTGATGAAGAACTTCGGAGATAGACCATAAAACAATTAAATATTTAATAGCAAGTCTTCTGAGATTCCTGCGCTCGCATTTCATACCATAAAAACTCGCCAGTACGCTCTGTAACGGTACCGCAGAAGTATAAAGTTCACACTGGTAAACCCTCATTTTTTCACCAATTATGTTAGTTAAAGGGGTTAATAATTCGCGCATAGCTTTTTGATTTATAGATCGATCTTGATGACTATTTTTGATTAAGGAGGAGGTTTTTGGATTAAGTTATGTCTCTGTAATACTCGAAAAAAAAATGTGATTTTACAATTGATGTACAAAGGCAAACTTAACAATGAGTTTTCTCCCAGTAGACCTTTGAGTGACCAAGAAAAATAGTTTCGAGGGTCAAGTGTACATTATAAACCTAAGTACCTACATAATTAAATACACATTATTAATAAATACCAATATATAGGTACTAATATTATGCCAATTATGATAGTATTTACTCTTTAGTTTCACTCTTAAAGACATATAGATAAAGGCTGTCGTAATGAGAGTGTGGGAGAGAGTTGCGAAGACGCACTGCAGTTACAGAAAATAGCGTACTACAAGAGTACAAAAGAGAAGAGAAGTAGTAGTGCTAAGATGTTCACCACTCAGGATGAGGTATTTAAAGCGTTCACGAAGGTATTGAAGAGCATTAGGCTTGTACATGATAGATATAGATCTAGCCGACGCCGAATTGGCAACCACCGTAATTTGTTTCCAACTCCTCCTTCCAACTCCATACTCGTGATCGTATTTGCAGGGGCCAAAAATAATGATGGATGCACAAATTCTGCAGTCGCTCGTGTTTGTTCAGAAGTAGCTCCTTAGAATCTAGAAAACTGACATCTGCACATTCTATAAGTGGTTAAGAAGAGATTGGGCAAAGGCATCAACTATCCGTCTGTTGGGCACGCCATAATCATGGTGTTAAATCCCCTCTTTGAGGAGTGGCTGGCGAGGCGTCACGGCATCGTCACCTGCATGACGCAGGTCCTCACTGGACATGGTAAGTTCGGGAGGTTCCTGCACCAGATTCAGGCAGAAACGCTCGGGGATGTCGCCGTTGTGCGGACCGCCTGGAGGATACGTTGAGCCCTGCACGGTCGGAGCACTGCCGTGCCCTCGTGGAGACAATCGATGGCGGTAATCTCTGGCGCCGGGCACTGGTCCTGGACATGGTCCGGAGTGGAAATGGCTGGCGGTCGACGCCGTCTGCGAAGCAGTAATGCTAGAGATGGAGACAGCCGTAACTCCGACTACCAACCACCGTAGGCACGGGCTTTCGAACGACGCGCAATGTGTAGCGTCGTATATTACGCGTTCCTCAAAGAGATGTCATGGCCCAGCAGGGTCGATGACAACTAGAGTCATGGGAGGACTTCTGAAAAGGTAATCCGTGGTCCTAGAACGCAAAGAGCAACTGAAGGAACCTATGTGTAATTTTACTCAGTAAATGTCCGGCACGCTCTCCCTCTCCGCCTCAGAGCGGGAGAAGTTATGAGATGATTACCACCATGAAAAAAAGCTCTCCGTCAGAGAAAGTCCCGTCACAATTGGTCCAGCCGTTTTGAAGATGTCCTCTCCTCAGGAATCAGGATGTCCCTCCCACCACCGGAATTAAGTCCCGTTTCCGAGAGAATATAAAAAGTATCTTAAGGTACTCATTATAATAGGGAACATACTCCCGTGCTAAAAAGTTTCAGGTGTTAAAGTGTAAAAGCGTAACTATTAGCTACTTCCCAATAAAAGTCTCGTCAACTTTTGTTTAACCGTTTTGCAGACTTATCCCGTATTATGAAACCCCGTTCCCGCGGAAAAATGAAAAGTAGAGTCTGTATGTTCCGGATTAGAATTTATTATTTGCTTTTTTTGTTGGTTTCTATGCTACTGGACTGAACTTGTTTTTTATTATTTCAGTATTTATTTAAAGTTATTTTTTACGCAGTCAGGTTTATTTATTTTTAAAATTTATTTTATTAAAGCTGAAAAGAAAAGAGATGAGAGTATACCACCCTGAAGAACACCTGCAGTCAAATCATACTATTCAGAGGAATCCACATCGGATTGAAGAGACTGCGAGCGGGCTTGAAAATAAGATTTGAACTACTTTAGTACTGGTTCAAATGATTCATATGAGGAGATTCCTACCATTCAATATATCGTACACTTACATCGAGTGTTCAACATATCGAATGTTTGTTTGAAAAACACAAAATTTACTCATAAATCGCAATTTAATCTGTAATTATTATCTCTTATAGACGACATTATAATACGACATTAAAATTTTGTGTAATCTGCAATTGCATGGAAACTGTAACAAATCTAAAAAATGTCTAGGACTAGCCGTCCCTGATCTCTTAGTAAAGGCACAGCATAGTAAGCTGTAGCTTTAAGTTGGATGACATATTCGTCGTAGATGGAAAGGTCTGTAGTATAAAGAGTTACGGGTTTATAGTCGTATAGCTGAAACATTCTGTAGCTGGAATGGTCTGTCGTTGAAAGTGCCATAGAAGACAGCTTCTGTCGGTGAAATGTTTGTAGGTGAAAGACTTTGTTGGTGAAACAGTCCAATCGTATCAGTCTAAGGAGAACGGTCGCGGACTCGTTTCTGGTACAAAATCAAATCATCTGGACAGCAATATAGCGTCGTCGCCCAAATTTTCTAAACAGTAATAGCTGTTCCAATTTCATTTGATCGTATCTTACCCCACAAAAGCAACCGTTGGGTAATTAAAGTAATGAATATTAGTTCACCGAAAGGCTACACAACATGTCCCTCGCGGCCAGCTGTCGTGTAGTACTTATCAGAGCATCGCCGGTGCGTGCAGGATAAGGAGTGGCAGCGCGCACGCGACGTTCCCTCCTCCAGTTGGAGCTGCGCGCGAGTATATAAACAAACATTCAGCGTGCGAGCTCCTCGCGCACCGCTGCTCCCCCCGCGCGCTGGCCACGCCATGTCCCGCTCCTTCCACGCTCACACGCTAGCGCAACGCGCTATCATGAAATAATGGCACTGGGCTATTACACTACGCGATATTCAGCACACGATATTCAGACGTCTTATTTTTCTCGAGTCTTATTTTTTGTTCCGAGTAAGACCGGTCTAACCATTATTACACTAGGTACGCTACATCGATGAATACTGTCTGAATTTCGAGTAGTGTAATAGGGCCTTAAGATTGTTTCCGATTCATTAGGCAACATTTGACGCGCAACACGTGATGCTCAACAACTTCGGCAACGTTGCACAATAACACATATACAACGTGCAGTCATTAGTCCTTACATCCGACATTGTTCGGCTAGACATGTTCCGGCATCAAGTATTAATTTTAATTTATTAAATTTAGCTTTTGTTTAATTGTGGTTTTAATTTTAATTTATTTCATTTAATTTATGTAATTTCATTTTAATTTTAATTTATTGACTTTGTTTTAAATGTTTTGATTTTAATGTATTTGATTAGGTTTCATTTTGTATTTATTTTATTCTATTTTGTGTTGTTAGCGTTGTAATCTATATATATAAAAAGAGAAACTGACTGACTGACATATCAACGCACAGCCAAAAGTACTGGGACTAGGAGCGTAATTTTGCACAACGATTCCTTTTATGACGTAGGCGAGCACTAAGAAAGGATTTTTCGAAATCTAGTCCCTAAGGGAATGAAATGGGTGTATAAACAGTATGAAGATACTTTTCACGCGGGCGAAGTCGCTGGCAGAAGCTAGTATTTAATAATTGGGAAAATGGGTATATTTGACCTTAATAAAAATTAATATTATTTTTATACATTAATTTATCTCAGGACCCTGGGGTCCTAAGATAAATTTTAGACGCTTTTAATGGAAAGTGGTACGAACCGGTGATTATCGCACTGTACGCACTATGCTAGTGCATCCAAGGACAACCCCCGGTTGGTGGGAAACTATTGCGACATATGGAAGACTAAGATAGCTTTGGTTTTTGGAGTCTTAAGTGGACTGGTTGTTTTCAAAGAAGTTTATTCTCATAAAAGACTACATTCACTTACATGAGAAACATGGTACAAACAGTGCTTATTATTAGTATTTTCGTCGTTCATAAATTATATTTTTTGTATGAGTAGGTACTTCTACAATGCAAGTAGTAACTGGATGCACAGTCAATAAATGGGCCCCCATAAACGGTCGCTAGCACGCAGTGCGTAGCAACAAAGTATACCACGGCTATCATGATAATCCCGGAAGTACAGTCAAGACCCCTACCAGCACCTTACTGCGTGATATAAATTTTTAAAAATGCTGTATATTTGTTAACACAATTTACACAATCGTAGTTTTTGAACCAAATAGCGCGTGAGAGGGGTTTTTTTAGGTGGGAAATCATTCAATGACTTCTCACGCTCTAGGGCGGGGCGAAAGTGCGTTTCAGAATTTTACTGACTACCACTCCTATGTAAGGAACATAGGAGTGGGTTTCGTTCCTCGGGATTTTCTTTAGCACAGCCCATGGCCCTAGTAGGCTTCGATCCTGCTGGGCCCTACGGTTTTGCTGACAACTCGAGCCGCGCGTGGAACACTTCGTGCCATCGACGACTCGAGCTCGATCCGAACGGTTACCGGACGGCCAGTCAGCGAGCTATTTATTGCTCGCCATCCTCAAGCCCACGCCTACTACGGTGGCTGGAAATCGGGGTCGAGATCCCAGCAGCTGGGGCCTTAGGAAGTCCGTTTCCTCATGCGTGCTGCCGCCTTCTTCGCCAGCATTACTGCTTCGGAGAAGGAGGCGACCGCTTGCCATTCTTCCTCGAGCGAGTACTAGTACGAGTGGTAGTAAAAGCTCTAAAAATGAATATGACAGTAACAAAAAAAATTGGTGAATGTGTAAACTGCTACACTAGTTCACCTGTCGATAAGTTGTCACTTGTTGGCGACTGCTCGTGCGTGGACAGATGATGTTCCTAAACAAAACTTATGAATGTGTATACTGCTACACTAGTTCACCTGTCAATATGTTGTCACTAGTTGGCGACTGCTCGTGCGTTGACAGATGATGTTCCTAAACAAAACTTATGAATGTGTATACTGCTACACTAGTTCACCTGTCAATATGTTGTCACTTGTTGGCGACTGCTCGTGCGTGGACAGATGATGTTCCTAAACAAAACTTATGAATGTGTATACTGCTACACTAGTTCACCTGTCAATATGTTGTCACTTGTTGGCGACTGCTCGTGCGTGGACAGATGATGTTCCTAAACAAAACTTATGAATGTGTATACTGCTACACTAGTTCACCTGTCAATATGTTGTCACTAGTTGGCGACTGCTCGTGCGTTGACAGATGATGTTCCTAAACAAAACTTATGAATGTGTATACTGCTACACTAGTTCACCTGTCAATATGTTGTCACTAGTTGGCGACTGCTCGTGCGTTGACAGATGATGTTCCTAAACAAAACTTATGAATGTGTATACTGCTACACTAGTTCACCTGTCAATATGTTGTCATTTGTTGGCGACTGCTCGTGCGTGGACAGATGATGTTCCTAAACAAAACTTATGAATGTGTATACTGCTACACTAGTTCACCTGTCAATATGTTGTCACTAGTTGGCGACTGCTCGTGCGTTGACAGATGATGTTCCTAAACAAAACTGTTGTATGTGTATACTGCTACACTAGTTCATCTGCCGGTATAATAATGATGATAATGATGACCACGCAATTAATTTCTGAAAATCTGCTTTTCGACTAGATTGTGTTCATATTAATATGTTAATAAAATCTATATCATTTATCGAGAACAGAAATTCAATCCGGGTTCTTGTAAAGAATTTTCAAAACAAATATGTCTATGTGGGTAAGTAGTAAGGTAGTATCAGAATACATTTTTTTCGTATTTAGTACTACAGTAATTGCTCAAAATACTTTAAATATCTGAAAATACTTATCTTACCTTCTTTATAATTATATTTTTGAAATTAGTGATTTCGTTAAATAATAATTAAATTTATTTTCAAGATAATACAAAACAAAAAAAAAACAAAGCAAACAAAACAAATATGAGTTTATTGACGTGTAAAAGTGGTTTATAAACCTATTTGCAGAATAAATATCATTTATCATTATCATTTATCATTATCATTTATCGAAAAAGTGTCAAAGTTACGTGATGTTGCAATTCGTAGCCAATACGCAAACACTTTAAGCAATCATCAACTATAAAGAAACTCTGAAATAGAATACGCCACATTGAATGCGCACTTCGCGTTCGTCAAAGCGGCATAGAAACGTGAAGCCTGAAGAAGGCGCAAGTAGCGATGCCTAACAACAAAAATGGCATCACATTCGACGACAGCGTCATAACCTAGTGAATTAGTGAGCCCTCTAAAAAAGTAAGTCGGGGACAGCGATAATATATTTGTATCTAAAATAGCAAATCGATCACTTTAGAAGTTATGGTGGTAAGTCCCCTCTTTGAGTAGTTGGGAAGACCTCACTGTATTCTCACCTTCCGCATGACTCAAGTTCTCACCAAACATGTTCAGTTCGGGAAGTTCCTGCACCGGATTCGTGCGGAAGTAACGCTCGAGTGCCACCACTGTGTGGACCGCCCGGAGGATACGGTAAAGGTGTGCCCCGCTTGGGCAGAGCACCGCCGTGTCCTTGTGGGAGAGATCGGTGGCAAAAATCTCTCGCACCGGGCCTTTGTACATTCCATGGTATGAAGCGAGGAGGAATGGCAGGCGGTCGCCTCCTTCTGCGAGGCAGTAATGCTAGCAAAGGAGGAGGTAGCACGTGCAACCGTCCGAACCGAACCCAAGTCGTCGACGGCGCGTACTGTTCCACACGCGCCTCAAGGAGATGTCAGCAAACCGTAATGGGCCCAGCAGGGTCGAAGCTTACTGGGGCCAAGGGCTTGTTTCTGAAAGGAAGATTCGGCCCTGGGACGAAGGAACAGGAGTGGGTTTTTAGTCAGTAAATTTAGGGTCCTAAATTCAGGGGCCGATTTAGGACGAGAAATCAAGTCTCTAATCAATCAATCGTTGTAAGACTGCCGCGTTTTAGGCATGGCACCGCGCATCTACAATAAATTAAGAGATGTCATAAAAAATTTGAATATTATACAGTTCAAACAAAAATTGAAACAGTTACTAAATGAAAAATGTTATTACAATGATGAATTAATGTAGAATTATTTATTTATTTGACTGTATAATTTATGATTATTGTGTGACTAATAGTAATTTATGATTATTTATTTACGCATTGACATTACTCCATTTGACATTTATAATTTTTGATTATTTATTTACGCATTGACATTACTTCATATTGTGACATTTATAATTTTTGATTATATTATTTTATCATCATTACATTAATCTTGACATACCTGCAAATAATTCGAGTTTACCTCTCGCATGATTAATGTTTTTTTTCTCTATGCATGCAACCATATTTGTACGCCTCTAGGCATAACATAGCGACCTAAGAACCTTATTTAAGATCTGTATTCACTACCTGTATTAAGCAAATAATAAATGATTATTGATTATCAACCACAATAATTCGGTTAATTGCTGCGTCCACGACAGCAGTGAAGCCGCTGCATATCAAGTATACGGACAACAGTCATAACAGATGAGCATCGGTCGTTCAGTGCCCTGCAAGGGATCACTGTTGCTGATGAATTTGTTGTGATTTGTGACAAAACATACTTGCAGGTTTACTAGGTAAATAACAGTTCAAAGAAGCACTTGACTTTGCCACCATACTCGATCGAGCCGATTCAGTACTGACATCACAATAAAAACAGCACTTATGGGAAATTAAGGTGGCTGAGAATGATATTATGTAACGTTTATGATAATGTATTACAGGCGACATGCGCTCGGGTATCGACTGTCCCAAGTTGTAGATGAAGAGTGGACGGAGTCAAGACTTCGTCAGTGGAGTGTTTATCGAGTAAAGTGTTGTCACACGCTGCGCCTGCGAGCAGTGCACAGTGCCGGCCGTCGAGTGGTCGTCAACGCGGTTATAGTAAACACATGTAGCGCATGCGACGTTGCGAGTGTTATTATTTATCTATTATATTCATTCCTAACATGCAACTAGTTATTCAATTTTTAAGTATTTTATTTGTTTGATTGTAGGTATTGGTTAACAATTTAATCTTTGTAATCTTGCTGTACCCATTTTTATTTACTTTGTTTTTTTTTTGTTACCCGACTGCAAGAAGGATTATGTGTTTCGCGCGTATCTTATATGAATGTAATATTCTTTATTACCTCATATCTTCCGCTGAACGGAACACATACAAATTTACAAAAAAATAAAATAATAAAATTATTAAAGTTACAAAATTACATAATTAAGATATCGTTAGATTTCTTCTTGGTAGCCCATGTGCTCTTAGATAGGTGACATTAAAAAAACCATCATAACGACGGTGAGATGCCATAATTTAGAGCAAAAAAAATTTTTTTCTGTGGTTACTGCAATATGGGTATCAAATTAAAGGGCTCATCATGAGGATTTCAAAATGGTATATCATGACCTTATTAAAAAAAAAATACAATAGGAAATAATATGTTATTTATTATCTATTAGCTGTTACTCGCGACTTTTTAAGGCAATCGTGAAAAAAAATGTTATCCTGGTCCCGCGGGAAAATGAAAAGTAGCCTAAGTTACTCCTTGTAACATCAACTATCCGTCAGTTGGGCATGCCATAATCATGGTGGTAAATCTCCTCTTTGAGGAGTGTTTGGAGAGTCGTCACGGCGTCTTCACCTTGCACGTGACTCAGGTCCTCACTGAACATGTCCAAATCGGGAGGTTCCTGCACCGGATTCAGGTGGAAGAAACGCTTGGGAGTGTCGCCGTTGTGCGGACCGCCTGGAGGATACGGTGGAGGTGAGCCCTGCACGGTCGGAGCACCCCCGTATCCTCGTGAGGGCAATTGGCGGCGGTGACCTCTCCCGCCGTGCTCTGGTCCTGGCCATGGTCTGGAGCGAGGGGAAATGGGTGGCGGTCGACTCCTTCTGTGAAGCAGTAATGCTAGTGATGGAGACAGCCGCAACTCCGACTACCAACCACCGTAGGCACTGGCTTTCGGAAGAAGTGCAATGTGTAGCTCGCAGTCGGCATTCCGGCTGTTGTCCGGGCCGAGCCCAAATCTTTTAAAACTTTTTATTATGATGATTATTATTGTACTTTTTAGTAGAATATTGACCGGTCTACACTGTCCTTACATAATATCTACTTATACTGTAATATGGAAATATTGTAAGAACAACAATTTTTTTAAAAGAGTAGCCATGGAGTTTCTTGCCGGTTCTTCTACATTGGAAACGACTAATTTGGAACCATGCACTAGATTGTGACGTTTTATAAGTGCCCATGTAGGCCTATGTGAAAAAATAAATTTTTGACTGTGACTTTGAATTGTCGACAGCGCGACGTATCCGCGAGAATTTAAAAAGTAGTTTAAGGTATTCCTTATAATATTAGATATTTCCCAATGAAAGTCGCGTCAACTTTTGTTTAACCGTTTCACAGACTATTTTAGTTAAGTGTTAAAATTAATGCAATTAAATTGGTTTCTACGCTACTGGACTGAACTTGTTTTTTCTTTTCAGTTTTTATTTAAAGTTATTGTTTTTTGTTTTATTGTATTGGTTAACGAATTAATCTGAATAATCGTGCTGTACCCATTTTTTTTTGTGAGCAGCACTCTAAGCGTAGAAACTTTTTGATCGAATAGAATATTTGGAAAATTCGTCTGAATAATATGATGTTTGTGGGTTACCTACTGATTGGCGCCTGCTGCAGAAAGTCCTGTAGTCCAGCTGGTTTGTGTGACGAATGACAATAAATAGTAGTGTAATGTTTCAGGTGTACGTGGGGCGAAGAGACGAGCGTGGCGAGGGAAGCGAGGGGGCGGGCAACATGTGCGCCGCCACGCTGTTGCTGCTGGCCGCACTGCCCGCGCTTGCAGGTATACATAAACAAGACGTGATACCACCGTCACGGTACCAACCTGCGAGCTTAGCTATCATCAACCCGCAAGCAACTGCCATGTAACTACTTCGACTATGGCAAGGTCACTTGATATATTTTGACGATGTTGTGAACAGCGAGTCTGTCTCGTATATACCTTGGTTCACAGCTGTCATAAACAGAGCCTTTAATTTATATCGGGCTCATAAGACGTTAAATTTTACCGTCATTAGAGCCCGATATAATATATAACAAGTCATGATGTGCGTTTTTGTTCTTAGAGGTATTTGATGAACATGACGTGGAGACGGCTTAACATTGAGATTCTCAGACGGTGTTTTTTTTAGATGAGAAATCATCTAATGACATCTCTCTCTTGGGCGGAGCGCGAGTGCGAATCAGACTTTTACTGACTAAAACCCACTCCTGTTCCTTCTATGCCTTCGTTCCAGGGCCCCGAGGTTCACTTTCGCACAACCCATGGCCCCAGTGATGTTGATGCGACGTAGAACGTGGTTGCGCGGAGGGTTGCACGAGCGCGTGCGGTGTTGCGTTACTCGTTGCGCTGGTTCAATGGTCTCGATACGAAAATAAACCATCCTTAAGAACATTATGATTTGGCAAACAGCCATAGGTTTAAACGTTCGAGTAGGAAGCTCACAACATTATCTAGTGGAGATGGTGGAGCAGGGCGCGGATGCGGGGAGCGGGACGGGTGCGGGAAGGCCGTGACGCCGCGTACGGTGGCACCGCGCTGCGACGCGCGGACCTGGCGAGTTGGCGCTCGCCACACCTACTCGTACACTGCGCACTCTTATTATTACTTTAACTGATTGGCTAAGACGCTGGATGGTAAAAGTATGTTGCAATATTTCAAGTTGATTTCCAGATTACGTATAAGTAGACCTTCCAAAACCTATTTCATTGGTGTGAAGATCAAAATAAAATAAAATCAACAAATTAAAATACGAATAATTAGGTACTTGTAATCTCATATGGAATCTTCACATCTAGATTCTGGTACCGCACAGCTTCTCCTGATGGATGCGAGATGAGAATGCAAATGTCTAACATTCTTATCTCCCAACCTTAGCACCCTTAGGACTTCCTTCTGATAGATATCAAAAGGAACTCCTAATGGTGCTTCGTAATCTTGAAGTGAACAAAGTCAGTAGTCCCGACGGGATATCGGTAATTGTTTTAAGAACTGACGCGCCTGAACTATCTCCGTACTAACACGCCTATTTTGCCTTTTACTTCAGGCTAAAAAGTACTGATTGCTTGGAAGTAAGCTAACGCGCATCCGAGCCCACGAAGGGTAGTTGGCTGAGCCGGCTAACTACAGACTTATCTCGGTAACGGGTACTCAACAGTAAGCTCGACTAGCATCCCTAGAAGTTAAAGACATCCTTTGACTGGCCTGTTGGTCTAGTGGTTAGTGGCCCTGACTGCTATGCTGGAGGTCGTGGGTTCGATTCCCACCCAGAACAAATATTTGTGTGATGAGCACAATCATTTGTTCTGTGTCTGGGTGTAATTTATCTATAATATGTATGTATTTAGAAATATATAAGTATGTTTATCAGTTGTCTAGTACTCATAACACAAGCTCTGCTTAGCTTGAGACTAGACGGCGTTGTGTGATGGTTGTGGAATATTATTATTATTATTATCCTGAGTAATCGTCAACACGGTTTTCGCCGAAATCGGTCAACTGACTGGGGATCTTCTAGCATATGTCATCCTATCTGAAGTGAGGTTATCGAGAGGCACGGGGAAGCGCTTGTCAATGATGGTAAAACCCAGGCGTGTCTTTTTTAGCTTAAATGAGCCAATTCCAGCTTGATGCACCTTTCCAAGGTTTTGTTATTTTGATTGGAATTTATCTAATGACGTCTCCTATCCTTGGGCGGAGCGAGAGAGCGTGTAAGACTTTTACTTACTAAAATCCACTCTTGTTCCTTCTTTGCCTTCGTTACAGGGCCCCGGGGTTCTCTTTCGCACAACCCATGGCCCCAGTAAGCTTCGACCCTGCTGAGCCCCTACGGTTTTGCTGATATCGCCTTGAGGCGCGCGTGGAACGACTCCTGTGTAGAGCCTCCGGTAGGAGGCGTCTGGACCCCCTAGGTTTGATATGAGCCGATTGAGGGTAGCCCCAGTCCGATCCAGTTTGGGAGCCAGAAGTCCGAAGTGCTCCTCAAAATTCCCGATTCCGATGTGAAGCCTACCCTTATTTGGGAACCGGCGGTGGCGTGTTCCGAGGGCCGTGAAAACATCACGTTAACATATGCCCGGCCGGTGCAGCGCTGTCGATGATTATGCGTCATGGCGTTTATCATTGCGCCGCGTGTCGGCTGATGTATTTTATTGGAGTATTGTGGATACCACGTAATTTTATAGTTTTATCGATTTATCCAATGTGGTACAAATTTCATTTTATAGTTTTGTGTTGTTATTTATCAAATAGTTATTTATGTATTTTATTTCAATAAAATTATACTCCAGTAGGTACACAATATCAATATTAATTTAAATTACAGACAAGTATTATATTTATATATGTTTACCCTAGTCCGTGTGTCACTGCGGGGTGCCAACTGAAAACCAGCGCTGGGTGTCTAACGCCTAACTAATGCTGAGGTGGTCACCATTTTAGTGCGGGCACGCTCGGCGCACTTTGTACTTTGTTCTTTTTTACTTTTTGTTTAAAACCGTTGTGCTGGGTCTGTCCCGAATAAAATCATTTCTACTCTATTCTTTCTATTCTCTATACTAACAATTTTGGGTCTTACATCGAGGTGAAGGCTCAGCTGGCTGCCGAAAAGTTGGGAAACCTAGCAAAGGCGAGACAGTAGTACATGGCGGAACAGCTGCAGATACTTTAACCAATTTAGCTATAATACGGCCGGCGTCTTTTGGCGAGCCTGAACTTTGCGCAGAAGGCTGCGCACGAACGTTTTTTAGGAACAAAATGGTGGCATGAGGCGACGTGCGCGGGGCGGAGGTCTAGGCTAGAGATTGACTCTATGTAAATACAATCGACCCTGTATTCAATCAAATATCGCAATCGATTTTTATCGATTTGGAATTTATTTATTTTTGTTTCTATGAGATATTGAACGAAATAGATTTACAAACATAGTGAATGTTGTCGTTAGTAAACGAGATTTCAACTTAAATGAAAAAAAAATTATTAAAATTTTATTTTCTTGGTTGAAAGACATGATTTTGTTAAATATCAGTTATTTATAAACAACTACTAGAATAACGATTGTTTGAGAATATTTTAAACCTCCATAGAAAATTGAATATAAATACATTTTTATAACTTAATTGAAATCGATTTGAAAAAAAAATCGATTAAACAACACCATCAGACACGCGTATTGGACATCTCGCTTCGGTAACTTCGTAAAGCTTCGTACTTATTCGGCAATGTTCGGTACGCAGTAATATGTCTCACTCACACGTTAGCAATGGTGTTATTTTCGTATCCCTGTCTCTGTCTTGAGCACAGGCGGTGACAAAAGTTTTTGTTGGTTGTTATTAATAAATTGTTAAGTTTTTTGTGTAGTGTTAGGTTTGTTTCTTTAATTCATAAGTTATTTTTGTAGCTTTCTGTCTCCAAAGTGTTTTAATATTTATTTTATTTGTACTTGGTCCCTGTATTAGTAAATTTTTATTCGGAATTTGGTTTAAAAAATTAATGTCAATAACAGTTTTTTTTTACGAGTGTACATGCGCTAAAGTTCGCAGAGCCTATGTTCAGGGCCGTCAAGTTACGTCGACCGTATTGTATAGGAAAACGTTCTTAGGAGATCCTTAAGGTATGGGTCTAGTACTCCGTCTTGAACGTCTCCTAGGAACGTTTTTATCACAGAAGTATCACAGAAATCACCAAAAACTCCCATACATTTTGTACGGAAAAAACTATAAATCAACTGGAAATAGTCTATAACACCTAACGATCCTATTTCTTACTATGATCAAAAAACTCTATAAGACTAACTGAAATAGTACAGGCACTCACACCCACTTCAAGAGCGACATAATATCTGGACGGTATCTCTTTTTGAAAGAACCACTTCCTTCGAGATTCTTCAAAAGGTTCTTTTTTTTTATTTGATATAAACCAGTGCTTGACGGCGATCCCACCTGATGTAAGCAGTGATGCAATCATGTAGGTAATGACTATTAAAAGTTAGTAAATGTCGCAGTCGATGTTTATTCGTGTAGGTAACACACTGAAGCAGCTTCCGTATTTCTACTATTTACAAAATACGTTTCTATGAATGTTGATGCTGTTTTTAGAAAAAAAATTCGTTTTTAGTTTAATTTGTATTAATAGGTAGTGTAAAATATAGAACAAAAATAAAAATAGATAAGTACCTACCTAATTGTGAGTAATAAAAGTAAATGAAGGGAGCAAAAGCAAACATACTGAATACACAATATTATTCAGTTTTTAACCGACTTCTAAAAAAGGAGCAGGTTCTCAATTCGGATGTTTGTATTTTTTTTTATGATTGTTCGCGAATAACTTCGTCGCTTGCCACCCGATTTGTAAAATTATTTTTTTTTGGAAAGTGTATATAATTCCCAAATGGTCGCATAGTCAACAAGTCGGAATCTCATGATGGAATCTTGGCGAAATCGAGGGAACTCCTCAAATATTATAGGCAATAGTCATTTTTTTACTTTCATCGAAAACTAGAGCTTTTACAGTCAAAAAGTAATATTTGATGAAGTGGAACTGATGAAGAAGGCCAGAAATGGTCAACGGAACTTCAAACTCGCATAGATATCACAATGAAGATGTTAAGCGACTGTCATAGTATAGAATACAAATAAATGAATGGTTCTGAATAGTTACGTTGAAAATGGTATCATCGAAGTGAGCTGATGATGATGGTGGAGCCGGAAGGTAGGCAAACTCCGGAATTAATTAATTAAGAAAGAAAATTGCGTTTATTGGCTTTACATAGAAAAAAGAAAACACCTTGAAATTAAACAAATAGTACATTGAGTAATGCCAAAAGGGCCTCCGCTCAGCATAACGCCACATGGTAACACAGGGCCACCTCCTGACGCAGATTTTCAGCTGCATCCCTTGGGTGCCATATACTTGAAAATATGAAATATTCGTTAAAAATTAAAAAAGTTCTGTGCAGAAATTAACTAAAAAAAATGTTGCAATTCTTGTTTATAAAACAGTCCAGAAAAATTTATGTGCCCATTTGAAACACATAATAAAACTGAGATATCATTCAGATATAAATGTAACCTAATCGTGTTTGGACTTATTAGAATTGTCATGAGATGCACTTTGGCTATAAGGTACTATCGAACTGATCTGTAACTAATCAATGTATCATAGCCTTGTTTGGGCTTATTAGTATTATCATGATATGCACTTTGGATATAGCGAAGTACATATATATCAATGGCTATAAGGTACTATCGAACTGATCTGATGATGGAGTCGGAAGGTGGAAGGTAGGCACAGGAACTTCATAATAAAACAATGTATCATGAGAAATAGGCACTCTGTTTATAAGTGTATCGCAACTAAAATGTGAAAAAAAGAAGATCCTTTTAGTGATTGTTTTTTTTTGTGAAGTCGGTTATTTTTTAGGGTTCCGTAGCCAAATGGCAAAAAATGGAACCCTTATAGATTCGTCATGTGTCTGTCTGTCCGTCCGTATGTCACAGCCACTTTTTTCCGAAACTATAAGAGCTATACTTACTGTTGAAACTTGGTAAGTAGATATATTCTGTGAACCGCATTAAGATTTTCACAAAAAATAGAAAAAAAAACAATAAATTTTGGGGGTTCCCCATACTTGTTTGTACGGAACCCTCAGTGCGCGAGTCCGACTCGCACTTGCCCAGTTTTTCTTTTTGTAAAAAGTTTTTTTTAATTATAATAAAAGAAACGTTTTAATGCTTTAGCTAGGTAACCGTACTTTGATTTCTTGATTTATTTGATAATCATATATTGAATATATTTTTTTTAAATAGATATAAACCAGTGCTTGACTGCGATCCCACCTGATGGTAAGCAGTGATGCAATCATTGATGATGAGGCGCACTAGTTTATTAAGAGCCCATTCATTCTAGCCTTCAGAACCTACTTACTACAAAGTGATTGTTACTTCAGGGAAGTCTGTAACGTACAGAGAGACGCGGGCGCGAGGCGGAGGTGCCGCCGCCGCCGGCAGTTACGGGCGCTGCTATCGAATAACATGGAAATACTCCAACCGAAGCATTCATCCAAACAATCCGATCTCGCATCACGACATTTATTTCCATTTTAAAGTATTTGAAGAGTGTTAGATATGTTGTGTCACGCGAAATACTAATAGCAGTGGGCTGGGCCGCGGCTGCTGGGTACGAGGCGGCAAGTATTCCGGCCGCATGTGTACATTCCGCCGAGCATTCCATGAAGTTGAGTCACGAGCACGTGGGACACATGCGCCTGCTCCTGGCTGCCGTCAGCGCGAGAATCGTCCTTACTCAGTCACTAGCTTAGTCAAAATTAAGAGAGTAAAAGACACGCTTGTTCATCATCCAATGACTTCTTAGGGTGGAGCAAGAGTGTCTGACTTTTACTGGGTTCCAGGACCACTGTATCCTTTTCAGCAATTCGCTGTGGCCCAATTGGGTTTCGACTCTACTGGGTCTCTACGGTTTTGCTGGTATCCTTTTGACGCGCGTGGAAGGAATCGTCGACGTCGACTCGGGCTCGGTTCTTTCTGGACGGCTGGACAGTGAGTCCGCAAACCCGCGCCTCAAGTAATAGGGGATCACCCTGTGACTCCGGAACACCTCCTACGATGTCCAGGGCGGGCTCTTCTTCGGAGGCGGGTGAGGCGGACGTCCTCATGTCCATTACTTGATGATTGCGGCCCTAGCTCCTTCGCTCGTATTACTGCTTTGCTGAAGGAGGCGGCCCTTTCCTATTCCCTCTCGCTCCAGACCACGGCTTGAACCAGAACCAGAGGGAGAGCGCCGCCACCGATCACCTTTACGAGGAAACGGCGGTGTGGTGGACACCGCCGTTTCCGTTTCCGGAATAGGAAAGGGCCGCCTCGTTCGCCGCCTTCGCCGGTTTCCTCACGATGTTTTCCTTCACCGTTTTGAGAGCAGTGGTGATGAAATAAATTACACAAAGTAATACGCCTGGCTGGGTTTGAACCCGCGACCTACAACTTGTAAGTCGGGGCCGTTACCACTCGGCCACCATTGCTCTCAATTATCATCTCATATAATTATATAGCTCATCTGTATATAATTATATAGTTTTAATTAGTTAAGTGTTTTTGAAATAATCGTATAAAACATATTGTACATTGAGCTTGAAGTCTAAATGAATACAACAATATACATGAATTCATTTGCACTATCCATCTTCTGAATTTATGAGGCTTTTAATTAAATAAATTATTTAGTTCTAACTTATACTACTTGTGTTCATGTTAAAAACCTAAAAGAAGCTTTTCGTTATACTATATGTATAATATTAATTATTTCTATTTGCGTGCATTCAAATAGATAATGGAGTTATAATTCTTTTTATATTATTTCCGATTCCCATATAACATATCTATTGAATTTCGAAAAAGCTTTATCATCATAGACCACATCCACACTGCGGCAGGCTATACGTTACAGACTGAGGAGTGAGGAGTACAATCTGCTTCTCTGCTTAGCCTTTGTGGACTACGAGGCCTTTGATTTGATCGAGACTTGGGCTGTACTGTAGTCTCTCCAACGATGCCAAATTAACTATCGGTACATCCAACTGCTGAAGTGTTTGTATAGAAACACCACTATGTCAGTCCGACTTCAAGGACAGACAAAACCTAGCCTCTTACAGCGGGATATGAGGCAGGGACACGTCTTTTCTCCGAAAATGTCTTCAAGCTTCTAGAATGAAGAGGGCTAGGCATTAATGTCAATGGCGAGTAAATCACTCACTTTCAGTTTGCCGTCGACGTAGTATTCATGGCTGAGTCTAAGAAGGAGGTCAGTACTCGGTGACCTCAGTAGAGCTTCTAAAAGAGTGGATCTTACAATAAACATGGACAAAACCCAAAATCATGGTAAACATCCATACAGCACCGACTCCTATCAAGATCGGAGACTATACTCGAAGTTGTTGACGAATACGTTTACCTGGGACAGACGGTCCAGTTCGCTAGGTCTAACTTCGAGAAAGAGGTCAATCGTCGAAGCCGACTCGATAGGGCAGCCTTCGGGAAACAGCGCGGTATTTTCTCGTCCAACACTATAATAGTGTCTCAAGATGAAAGTCTATGACCAGTGCGTGTTGCCAGTGATGATATATTATGGCTCTGAAACATGGTCGCACACAATGGGCCTCATAAGAAGGCTTAAAGTCACCTAAAGCACAATATAAATGTAACCGACATAGCCCGGAGAATCGCTAAACTTAAGTGGCAGTGGGCAGGGCATGTTGCTCGCGGAACAGATGGTCGATGAGGCCGCAAAGTTTTGGAGTGGCGATCATGTACTGGAAGACGTAGCGTTTCAAGGCCTCTCTCAAGGTGGACCTATGACCTGGTGACGGTCGCGGGAATCCTCTCCGTGAAGACACTTGGGGAGGCCTATAACCAATAGTGGTCGTCTTTCGGCTGAAATCATGATGATGATAACAATGATATCTATAGGTATAAGCGTAAGCACAATACGACTGTCAGCAATCCATATAATTTATTGGTAAGTATACCTAGTTTGACCTTATCTACCAGCATGACATCATAAAAAGAGCGCAACAATTCGTATACAGTTCGGATATGATGCATCATATCACATCAGTGAGTGTTGGATGTCGTTGTCCGCATAAACCGCGAGTAGCTGCGAGCGCGCGGCACCATATGCGCGGGGAGCGGAGCGCAGTGGCGCCGCGCGGCCGGCCTCAGACCTACATGTAAACATTTTAACCAGCGCCCCTTTCATCTTAACCGTGTCGTCGTATACTGCCCAAAGAAACAATTTGTATGTACTCATTTCGTGTGCCAATCGTTTGTAGGTCGAGGCAGACTCTGACCTATAACTAGGTGTAGGTGTTTTTTGTTTAGTAGGGAGTAACTAATTGTCTTGGGTACTTAGATGTTTTTGTCTCGATTACTTGCATGTATTCGCGGGGGGTCGGTACCCGCATCAGAGCTTTTTTTTTTTTTTTTTAAAGTGGGAAATCATCCAAATGACTTCTCGCGCTCTGGGTGGAGCGCGAGGGCGTGTCAGACTTTTACTGACTAAAACCACACCTGTATCCTTCAATTACCCTTTGCGTCCTAGGACTACGGGTTTCCCTTTCAGAAATTCTCCGCGGTCCTAGTTAGCGGGCATCGGCCCTGCTGGGCCCCTACGGTTTGCTGACATCTCCTTGAGGAGCGCGAGGATCTCAACGCGCTATTGACGACTGGGCTCGGTCCGGTTAATTACCGAACAGCCGGACGGCGAGCTACCCAGTCCTCGACGTCCGCAAGCCCGCGTCTACCGTGGCTGGTAGTCGGGGTCGGAATTACGGCGGCTAGGGCGTGAGGACCTTCGTTCCCTCATGCGTGCAGCCTCCTCCTTCGCTAGCATTACTGCTTCGACCCGCATCAGAGCTGCCAACTTGATGTACATTTTCATATTATTTAACAAAGACTTCCGAAATTAAAGTTATTTTGATCCTTTTAGTGTTTTTTTTTTAGTGAATTCGGTTTTTTTTATGTAAAAAGTTTTTTATATCACACTTTTTAGTTGCGATACACTTATAACCAGAGTGCCTATTTCTCATGACAATTCCAATTAACCCAAACACTGCTAGGATACATTGTTTTATTATAAAGTTCCCGTGTCTACCTTCCACTTTCCGGCTCCATCATCAGATTAGTTTTTCATCATTAGATAGTAGTTTATAACCAAAATGCATTTCATGACAATTCTAATAAGCCCAAACACGGCTAAGTTACATTGATTAATTACAGGGTTCCAGTGCCTACCTTCCGGCTCCATCACCATCATCAATTCACTTCGATGATACCATTTTCAACACAACTATTCAGAACCATTTATTTATTTGTATTGTCATAGTCGCTTAACTATCTTCATTGTGATATGGTATGTGAGTATGAAGTTCCGTTGGCCATTTCACTTCTTCATCATCAGTTTCACTTCATCACTTCATGAAATGTTACTTTTTGACTATAGATGCTTAAGTTCTCGATAAAAATACCAAAATCACCACATACCTATAATATTTGAGGAGTCCCCTCGATTCCTCATGGACCTCATCATTAGAACTAGATTCTAAAAAAAAGTTGGACCAATCGGAAAAATAAAAGTCAGTAAAAGTGTTTTTAACGACGGAGTTTTGAGGCACATAAAAAAAAACATATAACCGAATTGATAACCTCCTCCTTTCTTTGAAGTTGGTTAAAAATATAAAAAGTACATCTATATATAGTTAACTAGTTAATTTTTCTCAAAAACTTTTAAGCTTTTTAAAATAAAAAAATAAAAAAAATAAAAAAATACTTCACCAAAAAAAAACACTAAACGGATCAAAATAACTTTAATTTCAGAAGTCAGTGTTTCACGACAATTTTTCTCAAATACTTTTAAGTTTTAAAATTTAAAAAAAAAAACAATAAAAAAATTTACTTTACTAAAAAAACACTAAAAGAATCAAAATAGCTTTAATTTTTGAAGTCGGTGTTTCTCGGTATTGTTTGTTTCTTATTTAACACCGACTTCCGAAATTGTTTGTCGAAAACGATTGTTGTACCCAAAAGCACAATAAAAATAATAATATTAAAAAAAAAGTGGGTCGTAATAGGAAGTAACCTAAGAATTCACGAAGTCCACGGTGTTCTCACATTCACATTAAAAAAAAAGAAGCTATATAAAAAAAAAAAAACAAGAACAATAAGTAATTACAATTATCAATAAATGACATGTCAACAAAAAGAAAATTACTAACGAATTTATGGTGGTTGGCGTCTAATAATATAAAAAATATTGCAAAAGCAATGTGTAGGAAGAAAAGAAAAAAGAAAATGTATATATTACAACAAATGTCGAGCAGTTAATAGATAGACACAATATTATGAGTTACCAGGGGGCCACATGTGCAGAAGCAGTCATTGCCAAACAAGCGTGTCTTCGACATAGTCTTTAACCTTGTAATACGCTTTTTTAGTTAGGACACGCTTAATATGGGTTTTGAACTTGCCCTCGCTAAGTTCAGTCACCGCCTTTGGTAGCTTGTTATAAAAGCGTATGCTGTTTACTAAAAATGACTTGCTGGTCTTAGCTAGTCTCCATTTGGGTAATACAATTTCGTGTTACTCTGGTCCTTTTAGTGTTTTTAGAGTTCTGTACCTAAAACGAAAAAACAAGGCAAGTGCGAGTCGGACTCGTGCACTGAGGGTTCAGCACAAACTTTCCTATGAAAACAGTTCGATTCCCAAAAAGTAATTCTTTGTGACGTAACTAAAAATTTACAGTTTTCGGATTTTTCCTGTACCTGTGTTATGAGACCTTGCTTCAAGCCAAATTTCAGTATTCTAGGTGAAA
This sequence comes from Mythimna pallens, assembly GCA_961205895.1. NCBI lineage: Eukaryota > Metazoa > Arthropoda > Insecta > Lepidoptera > Noctuidae > Mythimna > Mythimna pallens. The sequence goes on along the minus strand of OY540838.1, from coordinate 24,582,301 downwards.
GGGAAGTACCCTATGAATTTTGATTCCCTTGAGAGTGTCGAAATATACGTTTTTTGCGACATAAACGGCCGTATCTTTTTTTTTCGTTAATTCATAACATTTTTTTTCACAGCTTCTAGTTCTCTTGTCTCCAAAAGTGAATAAAAATAAGTAAAACGATAAAAGAGTGACTAATGACTTAGTGACAGTGTTATCTACAATCTTCACACACAAACTGTGGAGATAAAATCAAAATACATAAAACAATAATAACATGAAAAATATAAATAAAAACAATAAAATAATTAATTGGAATCAAAAGCAGTGAACCCATAAATAGTGAAATATAATAAAAAGAACAAAACCCATAAAAATCGAAGTCATTTTCAAAAGGCGAATTAAAATTAACAATCCAGAAACATCATTCCTGTAAACTGACAAACCTACAAATAAAGTGCATAAATAGAATAAAAACATGTAAATATGAAAGAAAAACAAAGCGATTCAAGTGTTTGACTGTGGAAAAAATTCTAATCACATGAGTCATTTCAACCGTTCTTGTTCCATTCAAATATTATAATTTTTCGATGGAATGCACAATTTCATCAAGCTTACTCGGGCTCAATTGGATCGACGGTTTAAAGTACACTTGCCACTTATCGAATTATTGCTGGTTCGAACCTCAACGACGATCCCGCCTCTTTTTGTGAATTTTAAAATTCTTTAATTCATTCACAATCATTTTTGGGCACACTTCCAGTCGACAGCGATGCGGAGGAATTTTATGACGCCATATTTTAGCTAGTAGTTTTTGTCTTTAGTGTATATATAGTTTTAATAATCTACTTAATATAAAAATAAATAAAAAATGATGTACTACAAAATTTCTTAAAGTTCCTCTTTAAAAGTTTTAAAATAAAATTCACAATCATCAACTTATATTCTACCGATAGACAAGCACGTTCAAAACGTTGGAAACTATTTGTCAAAATACTGAAAAGTTAAAACAAAAGTTCGCTGCAGCGCTAGATTGGCATTATGACCATACAGTGCATAGATAGCTTTTAGAGATACTTTTTTCACGACCAAAATGCCTAAAGCGCCATGAATTTCGCGACACGCGTTTCGTTCAACATGGTGTAATGACATTTGTTATCCATATAGATTTTTATACCGCAGAAGTGACACAGCTTTTTGCCTACAATTCATTACAATAACACTCTATTTCAAAATATAATAATAGTTCTCGTTAGTGTAAATTCAAAAACCACGTTCTAATAATTTAATAAATAAGTAAATAAAAAATCGCGTAAAATATTGAAACCCTTTATTGTATCACTCTGAAGAACAGCTATCCTGAGTGAATGAAGATCCTAAGTGCTAACGAATGACAAAATGCTTACATAACGACAAAACTTACCGATGAAAACTGATACCCAATGATTTGCTGACATTTCATGCGAGTTTTTACAGTATCAAAAAACACACATCGTCATAATTCTTGAATTTGACGGAATTCATTGATATCATTTATATAAAAAAGAAATAACATTAAATACAATATTAAAAAAAAAAAAAAACATACAGGGAATAAACACCATGCAAGTCTGTATTCACTAAACAAGTTGAAGGTAAAAATCGTTTTTGTGGAAGTGAACATCTGCATGTTTTAGTCTATGATTGTAAAATGGGAAGGATTTTTTATAAAATAATATGTTTACTAACATACTATTACGATATTAGAAGCTATTATATTGCTTTGAAAACCAGTATTTTTACTTAAATGACTACAGAATTATTATTTACGTCCAGATTATAATAAATAATAAAAGCGTTTAATTTTCTCCACCACATAATGCAAACAAAAATAACAATTCATAAGTACAGTACATTGTTACAGTAAGTACATTTACATTGATGTTGTGGAGACTGAAGCCTGTACTCGGAAAATCCTGCGTTACAGGACTCTAGGCCTCCAAACTACCCAGACTTGTTACAAACTATATCAATATTTACAGAGAGCGATAATTTTAACTTGATGGAAAATAAATAAAACAGTTCAGAGACTTAACTAATTAAAAACAAACAAGGGTGTGAAAATGTGTGTAAGTGTGTGTATAGTGTGTAATTGTTAAAGGTTACTTATATGGTGTAGATATGGGACGTAATGTGCTGTTTTTCTATGTGATGGTCACCTCCAAGAGTTTCTCAGTTGCTTCATAGTCGAGAGATTGGAGCCAGTTTTGGACCTTCGTTTTACATTGGAATTTTGTTAAAGAGTAGATGGAGATGGCTTTGTTAATTTTATTATAAAGGTAATCACCCAGAAAACAAAAGAATCGGCGACTAAATTTGGTTTTAAAGGGTATAGATTCACAGACAGTGTGTTTGCGTCTCTTGTTATGGATGTTGACAGTTAGTTAGAGATTCTATTTAAAATGACTATAAGCGCCGCTCTCACACTGCATGAACGTCAAAACTGTACTAATGTCATCAATATCCAGGTGCATAGAAGACACTGCACCTGAGTCGGTTGAAGTGAGTGTACGGCACGCGTAATCTAGTACGTAGTACATATATATCGATGTTCACAATATAACGCCAGACCGCAGAATCACATTTTCAAATTACCCACCTATTTGAACAACTGCCCTTCGATAATTTCTCATCAGAGGACGCTACGATAACCTTGCTATAGAGATGAACTCTAGCAATGACAACATTCCTTACCGTAAACCCTGTACATCAAGCTCGTTAAGTGACCTTAGGAAAAATATGACCAGCAACAGCGAGAAAACGATACTTGATACGACAATGATGAGCATTCCGGATAGTTTCCAAGCTACAACTGACGATGTTCGAGAGTTAACAGAAGAAAATGAAATACTTAAAAACCAATTACTAAGCGCACATAAAGAAATAGAAGATCTAAATACGCAGAACTTTCGCCTCAAATCTGACTTGCAAAATATGATCAAGACCGTTGTCAAACTTTTAAGAAAATATGCTCGACTCCTGAGAAAAAAAGTACGACTCCAACACGCAAAAGCAAAACTTTGCATGGAATAAGCTCGCCGAAGAATACAATTAAGTAACATGAACAACAACCACGTGGTAATGAGTGCACGGCTAGCAAAAATAAATAAAGAGACACAAACGATTAGTACTTTTATACCTACCCCTACAAAACCATCAAATGTAATATCGCCTTTAAAAAGAATAAACAACCCCTTAAGAAGAATACTACAGAGGTTACCAAAAACAGGAAACTCTGCATACTCAGTAACTACACACAACAAGGGATGCTGCAAGCTGTTGAAGAAAATTTCGCAAGGGACTTAAATTATTGTAGTTACGCTTCACCAAATTCGAACATGAAAATATTATTAGCGGGTATAAAATCGAACGAAAAACATTTTACAATTAATGATTACTGTATAATAATATTAGGGGTGGCTGAAATTAAGGCTAACGCTTATTGATCTAGTAAAATTAATACGGGAATGCTTAATGAATGTAACACTCACTAACATAATAATATGCGCACCTATATCTGTGGGGCACTCATTTATAATTACAAAGTTGAAATGTTGAATAACCTAATATGTTTGGGCATCCAAAATAATAAGTATGCATATTGTTTTGACTCCAACTATGGATTAACACTTGACATGTTTTCCGATTTATCAGGCAAATTAAATAAAAGTGGAATACAATGTATTTTTAGAGATATTATGAATAGAATTGAAATTGACATGGAGAAATGGCGACAGCGACTGTCGCGACCCAGTGCTGGGCACGCTACAATTATGGCGGTGAGTCCCCTCTTTGATGCGTGGTTGGAAAGACCTCACGGCGTCCTCACCTTCCGCATGACGCAGGTTCTCACCGAACACGGGAAGTTCGGGAAGTTCCTGCACCGAATTCGTGCGGAAGCGACGCCCGGGTGTCGCCACTATGTGGACCGCCCGGAGGACACGATGGAGCAGACGGTGGAGGTGTGCCCCGCTTGGGAAGAGAAACGCCGTGTCCTCGTGGGGGCGATCGGCGGCGGCGATCTCTCGCGCCGGGCCTTGGTACAGGCCATGGTCCGGAGCGAGGAGGAGTGGCAGGCGGTCGCCTCCTTCTGCGAAGCAGTAATGCTAGCAAAGGAGGCGGCCGATCGCGTGAGGCAACGGCAATACGGCAATGGTCCTCACGCCCCAACCGCCGCCGGGATTCCGACCCCGATTTCCGGCCACCGTAGGCGCGGGCTTGAGGACGGTGGGCAATGGGTGGCTCGCCGTCCGACCGTCCGTTAACCGTTCGGACCAAGCCCAAGTCGTCGACGGCGCGTATTGTCCCACGCGCGCCTCAGGGGAGGTGTCAGCAAATCGTAGGGGCCCAGTAGGGTCGAAGCCTACTGGGGCCATGGGTAGTGTGAAAACGAAACTCGGACCCTGGGACGAAGGCAACGAAGAAATAGGAGTGGGTTTTTAGTCAGTAAAAGTCTGACACTATCTCCCGCTCCGCCCAAGAGCGGGATTTGTCATAAGAAGATTTTCCCACCTAAAAAACAAAAACTGTACCAAAGTCATAAAATTTGTATCCCCGGTATTTCAACCCATCTATGCCACATAGTTAACTTGTGCATTTCTAACGGAATAAACCCAGAAATAATTAAAACATCCATTGTAATTCCATTTTTTTTTTTTTTTAAAGTTCATATATAGCCGGCTTTACAGTTCTTTAGGTAAAATACAATATTCTAGTAGCAAGGGAAAATCAATAAACATGACCATTTATGACCTACTCAAAACTGTTTTAGTCGCCATGGACCAAACAATACCAACATGTATGTGTTGCGTTGTAGCTCTGTCCAGCACATGAGCCCCAGCATTTTGCTGAGCGCTGGCCGTTTTACGTGAATGTGTCGCATAATTTAACTTTTTTGTTTAATTTGTTGTATATGTGTGTTATTATTATTATTTTTTAAGTTATGTGTCATGTTTATGCAAATAAACTGTTTTTCTTTCTTTCTTTCTTCTTTCTTTCTTATGTGCTATCTTTATGGATATGAGCAAAGCCTTTGACCGAGTTGATCATAGGATATTAATGCAAATTATATTAAATAATATTAAGCATGTATGGTATAAGAGGCAAAGCGCTAGATCTCATCTTTTCTTACCTGCATAATAGAAAACAAATAGTAGAAGTAACACAAATATGTCAGAAAACACGAAATGAGATTAAACATAGGTCACATTCGAAAATTATAAAATTTGGAGTTCCGCAAGGAAGTGTCCTAGGCCCTTTATTGTTCTTGATATATATCAACGATCTTCCTAACCATATCAATCAACCAATGGTGCTATTTGCAGATGACTGCACAGTTATAATTAAAAGCGATAAAAAAAAATGATTACGAGCACGTTGTCAACCTTGTCACTAAATAGTATAGTACAATACTTAACTGAAAATAACCTTAAAATAAATATGGACAAAAAGAAAATTATGCACTTTCACCAGAGAAGTTCACAGACAAATATAAACGTTAGCTACCGTGGCGAAATAGTACACCCGGTGACAGATACAAAGTTTCTAGGAATTTATATTGACAATAGACTGACATGGAAAACACATTTAGAATATGTTTGCAAAAGAATCAATAAATCTTCAGTCGCACTGTACATACTTTCGAAGCTGCCTACCATGGACTTATTGCGCCTGTCCTAAGATATGGTATAATATCTTGGGGCTACTTAGTCGAAAAAGAATCTGTATTTAAAGCTCAAAAAAAAATGTATTAGAGCAACGTATAATATAGACAACACAACCAGCTCTGAACCCTACTTTAAAAGCTTAAAAATTTTGTCACTACCTTCGTTATACATATACGAACTTAACGTTTTTGTCAAATTAAATCCTAATTATTATAAGACTGCCTTTAAAAGTTACTACAGATAATTACGTGATAAAAAAGATTAAAAATTGATTTACCATATGGGAAAACAGCATTAATCAATAAAAGTATTCTTTGTATGTCACCAATAATTTATAACAAGCTACCTGACGATCTCAAAAAGTTGCCTGTTCATCAATTTAAGTCGAAACTGCATACATATCTAGTGAATAAATGTTATTATAATGTCAAAGATTACCTACAGGATAAAAATATAGATATTGACTTACAGTAAGGCTAATTTAGTGACATTGAATAATATGACGATAAAAATAGCATGACATGCAATGATAATTTAATTTGAAATCTATAGAGATGGACCAATATTTTAATTTATTTGACAGTTAAGTTTATGACATATTTTGTCTGACAATATTCTTTAACATTTGTAATAGTCTGAATTTATTTAATTTTACATATATTTCTTTTTTAATTTTGCAATGTAATGTTATTAATTATGTATATAATTATGTTAATATTAAAAGTAATAAGCAAAATATTTTCACACCTTAGTAGGTAATACCACTACTAGTACAACTTCACTCTTGTGTGCACGCTCCGAGGCGCAAGTTCGATTCTCACCAACTCACATTTTATTTGGTGTAAAATTTAAGTAAATCGTGTTTATATAACTTTATTGACATAAATATGATGATAAATAAATAAAGGAACTGGTTTTTCTTCTACAAGACAGAAGACAATAAGTGTTAAAGATAAAAAGTGAAGAACGGCATTAATATCTCAGTGACTTTAATATTAGATAAATGTGTGAAAATTGAAAGGAATTAATACAAAACTATTATCTTTTAACAATAAAAAATACATTGTTCAAAATAAAGTGCTCAGAATGTGTTAATAAAGTCACAAATATTTAACAAACGGTGTGAATTAACTAAGCAACGCTATAAATAAAGTCACTAAAAACTCAATTAATAATCAAATTGACTATAAGCATACTAAATCAGTGTTAGAATGAAGATATTTAAGTTTTTATTTAAAAATTTTGTTAACGATTTACCCGAAGAATTGAAGAAATGTAATAACATTAATATGTTTAAATCAAAATTAAAAAAACATATCTATAACATAATATGACGTCACCATCAGCAACACACCAGATGTGAATATTTCAATAGTTTTATGCTGTAATTTGTATCTCATTTTAAGTGAACTGTAATTGTTCTTATGAGAATAATTTTTTTAAACCTAAAAGGCAAAGCTTTATATGCGGTGATTTTAATGTGAACTTAATGGTAGAGAGCAAATCCCGGACTGAATTCATGAGTTTGCTAGCATGCTATAACTTTTGACTGCTTATTAATACACCTACGTTTGTTCGCAACGATTGCGCGTCTTGTAATCTATACAAGGTCATAACTAATCTGCCGTATGACTATGTGGGACAATGTGAAGTGGATCACAATGGTTTAGCGGACGGACACGGTGCGTTATTGGGTGGCTTTTTATTAGATAATTTAGTAGATTGTAATTTAAATAAAAATAAATGTATAGTTATCAATAAAAGAGTATTTAACACTAAAAATCGTATAGCTTTTAGACGAAGAATTTTTAAAATTAATTGGAGTGGTATGGGAATAAATATGTTCTTGAAGACATTTGTTACAATTTTCAAAAAATGTTACAGAAAAAGAAAACAAAAACTTAAACTCAAAAAGGGTTTCAAATTAAGGTGGATGACAAAAGGCATTAAAACATCAAGTTAAATGAAAGGTATACTATGTGTAATTAGTGCGAATAAGCTAGAACACAGCGTTCAGAATTATAAAAATAATTATATAAGAATATACAGGAGGGTACTATCTACGGCCAAAAAATTAGTAATAACGGAAACAATTAACAATTAATGTAATTTAAGCAAAGATATATGGAAAGTTGTAAATAAAAGGATGAATAAAATAAAAGCACCACAGTCTGAAAGTCTCTAGCTTAAAGTTGACGGTAAAATTATTGATAATCCCTTAGATGTTGCAAAAGTTTTAGCTAATCAATTTAACTATAAATATTTTTTGAGTAATGTTAAGAATCTTGATCCCCATAAATTTCTAGAGCAAAGCACTAAAAGAGTTTCAAACGACATGGTTTTTGCGCCTCTTACTCCAAATGAGATTGTAAAGATGGTTAATGGTATGAAAAATAAGAAATCATGTGGCTATGACGATATTCCAATAGCAGTGGTTAAAGAAAATTTAGATACTAGCTGAACCTTTGGCAAGTTTTTGCAATAAGTGCATTTCAGAAGGTATTTTTCCGGAACAGTTAAAAATAGCAAAAATTATCCCGCTGCACAAAAAAGGCTCTAAAACAGATCCGAAAAACTATAGACCTGTCTTTTTCATGGCTCAAAAAGTTTATAATAAATTACCTAAAAGCTGGAAGCAGCTAAGTGATATAGCCTTTAAAAAGAAAGTTAAAAGTTTCCTTCCTAGCAATCTATTTGCTGCCTATTATATCCAAACTTTTTGAAAAAATAATTAAAAGTAGACTTATGCTTCATTTAAATTTGAATAAGGTGTTGCACTTGAGACAATTTGGTTGGACCATAAAAATGTCGGTACAGGAGATGCTATATATACATTGGTGGAAGACATTATTAGTAAATAGAACAGGAAAATGAAGCTGGCATTTTCCTTGATTTGAGCTCGGCCTTTGATACAACTGATCACAACTTACGGATTGCTAAATTGGAGCATTATGGTGTGAGAGGCAAAATTTTACAACTTTTCACTTCATATTTAAAGAACAGGAAAATGTATGTAGATATTAAAAACACGCAAGCTCATGTCAGTTTTAAGATAGGCGCATATTTTGTTTTTGTTTTGTATCTACGCATGGTATGTAGAATTGTTTAAAACTACTATGTTTTTCTCTATTAGTGAATGTATAATTCTTCTGAGAAAATAAATATATTTTTTAACCGTAAGCTAATGGTAATAGCACAAACCATCATCATCAAAAATCGTCTACACTAAGTATAGCAGCGGGCGTGCCCCAAGGATCAATACTAGGACCTATTTTATTCATTTATTTACAAATTATCTGATTAATTATATTAACTCAATATTTCCTGATATACAACTGAGTGTTTTTGCCTACGACACTAATGCTATAGTTGAAGCTAACATGAGCTTTGTGCAAAAGTTAATGCAGTATTATCAGTTTTTAGTTCTTAGTTTGAGAGTAACAAGCTCATAATAAACATTGAAAAAACCAAAGTAATGTGGTTTAGCACAACAGCACGAAATACGGACAACATGACAATCACACTTAATGAAATTAAAATTGACATAGTGAATGAGGTAAAGTTTCTAGGGGTTTACATGGACAAATTTTTAAATTGGAAAAGGGAATTGCAAGCCATTAATTCGTATATTTCCTCAGCGTGTTATGCCTTACGTACTCTTAGGGATAAAATAGACATAAAAAACCTTAAAATGGTATACTACGCTCTAATAGAATCAAGGTAAGATATAGTGTTCAGTTTTGGGGGAATGCTCTCAAATATAACTGCCAAAGAGCCTTTGTATTTAATTAATGTGACTGTGTGATGTTATAGTAAGTAGTAATAATGTAAGTAGTAATTGCAATAACATTGAATTTTATTTTATTTTATTCGCGTAATTTTATGTAATTTCAGACACAATTTGAATTGTTCATGAATAATTAAATTGAAAAAAATTAAATTAAAATAATGCAGTGTTCTCCATATGATTCTGTAACATCTGTCGACCTGTATTGAGCAAATAAATGATTGGACTGCTTGATTGATTGAAACTATATAAAAAAAAAAATACAAATCGGTCCATAAATGACGGAGATCTGAAGAAACAAAAAAAATATGATAAAAAAAAATATACCACCAAATTGATAACCTCCTTCTTTTATTGAAGTTTGTTAAAAACACTTATTTCCTGGAATAAGTTTTGTGATATATTCGAGTAAATCACGGAATTACCGAATGCGAATTATTCGCGTTGCCACTTCATCAAATATCGCGTTGGATTGCGTTAGATGAAGCAACAAGCTTTTAAACCATGCTCGACGTTGACGATAGGCGAGTGGGAAAGGGCCCACTTAAAGCACCACTGTGCGACGCCGCATTGTTCACAATTCAACCCCTCCGGATGTGCAGTTGCCGCGAGGGTCGGGGCACCTGATTGTGAAGCTAACTAGCTCTAAATAAGTACCCACATCCCAAGTGTTTTCGTGACAAAATATCTCCGTGACTAATCTCGAAGAAAGTAATGCATGGCAAATGCTGAGAGTGTGATATAATGTAGCATACCTGCCATCTTCTGACGATTAATAGTAGTTTATTAACAAAGGTTATTGAAATATGAGTGTGAGTTTATAATTACTATGGCGATGACAGACGAGGTTTGTGCTGGGCCCGCTAGTATCGGATAGCTACTAGGCTTGCAGGATTGTTGGCTGAAGGAGTACCTTCAGCTGCCCTTTGCATTCAGCAACTTCCGTTGCTGGTCTCTGCAATGGATCGAACATTCAGCCAAAAAGTTGCCGAATACCAGAACTAGCGCCGTCGTATTGGTGCGGTTACATAAAAACTAACTGACTTGTTCAGAATAATATATGTGTTATATTTTTTTATATAATCATCGATTTATTTGATTATTATACAGCCACGTACTTGATCGTTTTAAGTATAGTTAATAACAATCTCAGTTAAGGGGCCAATTCAATGTATGTTCTTATATCTAAAATAACCCTGATCTTTCCCGGGGCAAAGGTGCCCATAACACTCGCCGCATTGCCTCGCTGAATAGCGATAGCCAACCTTTGCACCAAGAGCGACCTAGACCGGTAGTCTCTCGCTGCCTCCCGGAGCCCACAAACGACGATGACTTCAAAAGCAGACTACACGAGTCGGACTCGCGCACGAAGGGTTCCGTACCGTCCGTAGCAAAAAACGGCAATTTTTTTTTTTTATTAAATCTTTATTTTATTCTGTTTTCTTTTTAGTATTTTTTGTTATAACGGCTACAGATAGAACATCATCTGTGAAAATTTCAACTGTCTAACTATCATGTTTCATGAGATGTAGCCTGGCGACAGAGGGACAGACAGACGAATAGTGGAGTCTTATAGGGTCCAAGACTAGGGATTTCCCTTTCGGAAGCCAACTCATGGCTCCAATAGGCTTTGGCCCTGCTAGTAGGGTTGCTACCTTTTATTAGAAGAAATAGAGTTTTTCACATTTCTAACGAGGTAAATAAATAGTACAGAATTATAAAAAAGAGTAAGTATAATTTATTTAAAAAAAATTAAAAGGTATTTTTGGTACTTTTTGCAGAAGTGTATGAAACATTCTAAGTTAACATAGATCAGAATCTCATTTTTAATAAATTTCAATGAAGCTCGATGTTCCTCTCTTCCCACCATTCATAAAAATATGTAATTGGCTTTTTTTAGTTACGATAATAGATATGCATCATATGTGTAATTTAACGTCCTCTATTCGTGTTACAGATTATAGAGTACATCTACATGATATAGAGTAGAATACTCTCTTTAGAGTAGATGCGGTTGGCAACCCTGTTGGGCTCGTATATATATATATATATACTGACATCTCTTTGAGGGCGCGTGGAACATTACGCGCCGACGACGACTTAGGCGGACAGCAAGCTAGCCATTGCTCGTCATCGGTAAGGTCACGCCTACGGTGGCTGGAAGTCGGGGTCGGGGTTCCGGAGGCTGGGAAGTGAGGATGTCTGTTTCCTCACGCGTGCGGCCGCCTCCTTCGCAAGCATTTCTGCTTCGCAGAAGAAGAAGGCGAACGCCACCGATCGTCTCCGGTGAGTAGGGCTCTGGGCTACCGTATCCTCCGGGCAGTCAACACAATGGTGACATCCAGCCGTTTTTTCCGCACGAATATGGTGTAGAAACCTCCCGAACTTACCATGTCCAGTGAGGACCGCGTTAATCGGAAGGTGAGGACGCTGTTACCTCTCTCAAGCCATTCCTCAAAAAGAAAATTTACCGCCATGATTAAGGCGTACCCATGACCTCTGAGTTTGTTTCAGTTTTTCTCAGGGTAGTCAGCTAGGAAACACTGATAGCCTTATCTGTTTATTTATTTATTTAGGGACAATTAACAATAGGTATATATTATCTGATACTAGCGACGATCACTTCATAGTATAAAACAAAGTCGCTACCCGCTGTCAGTCCCTATGTACACTTAGATCTTTAAAACTACACAACGGATTTTGATGCAGTTATATCCAGCATTGCACGAGGACGGGTCGCTAGTACTAAATATACTACAGAATGTCTTTATACACAACGTTCACAGATTTTTTGTCATTAGACAACACAAACATGTTTTCTTTTGAGGTTACTCTTGAAAGAGCGACATATAATTGGCCATGTGAAAAACATTCAACGCTCAAATTTAAGCCTGTAATGTTGAAAGTTTGACCCTGCGATTTATTGATGGTCAATGCAGAAGATATCTTTAGCGGAAATTGTAGGCGTTTATATTGGAACGGTAAATTCGAATTCAATTTCAATTAAAACAATGTAACCTAGCAGTGTTTGGGACACTGCTAGGTTACATTGTTTTATTATGAAGTTCCTGTGTCTACGTTCCACCTTCCTCCATCATCAGATCAGTTTGATAGTAGGTATCTTATAGCCAAAGTGCATCTCATAACAATTCTAATAAGCCCAAACACGGCTAGGATACATTAATTAGTTAAAGAGTTCCGGTGTCTATCTTCCGGCTCCATCATCATCATCAGGTCACTTCGGTGATACCATTTTTAACATAACCATTTATTTACTTGTATTGTCATAGTCGCTTAACTATCTTCATTTTGATATCTATGTGAGTATGAAGATCCGTCGGCCATTCCTGGTCTTCTTCATCAAATGTTACTTTTTGACTGTAAATGCTTATGTTCTCGATGAAAATACCAAAATCACTACTAGTTGCCTATTATATTTGAGGAATTCCTTCAATTCCTCATGAATCCCATCATCAGAACTGGATTTTGAAAAAAATAAGACCAACCTGGAATCATATCCTTTAAGAGAAAAAAAAAGTTTGCTTATCGGTCCATAAACGACGGAGTTCTGAGGTAACACGCATAATAAAAACCATACAACCAAATTGATAACCTCCTCCTTATTACGACGTTGCTTCTAGATTGGTCCCATTTTTTTGAAAATCCAGTTCTGATGATGGGATCCATGAGGAATCGAGGGAACTCCTCAAATATTATAGGCAACCATATAGTGATTTTGGTTTTTTCAACGAGAACTTAAGCATTTACAGTCAAAAAGTAACATTTGATGAAGTGGAACTGATAAGAAGACCAGAAATGGTCAACGGAACTTCATACTCACTTTGATATCACAATGAAGATAGTTAAGCGACTATGACAATGCAAATAAATGAATGGTTCTGAATAGTTACATTACTTTGAAAATGGTATCATCGAAGTGATCTGATGATGATGATGGAGCCGGAAGGTAGGCACTGGAACTCCGTAATTAACCAATGTAACCTAGCCGTGTTTGGACTTATTAGAATCGTCATGGGATGCACTTTGGCTATAAGGTACTATCAAACTGATCTGATGATGAAGCCGGAAGGTAGGCATAGGAACTCCGTAATTAATCAATGTATCCTAGCCGTGTTTGGGCTTATTAGAATCGTTATGAGATGCACTTTGGCTATAAGATACTATCGAACTGATCTGATGATGTAGCCGGATGGTAGGCATAGGGACTCCGTAATTAATCAATGTATCCTAGCCGTGTTTGGGCTTATTAGAATCGTTATGAGATGCACTTTGGCTATAAGATACTATCGAACTGATCTGATGATGTAGCCGGATGGTAGGCATAGGGACTCCGTAATTAATCAATGTATCCTAGCCGTGTTTGAGCTTCTTAGAATTGTCATGAAATGCACTTTGGCTATAAGGTACTATCGAATTGATCTGGTGATGGAGCTGGAAGGTGGAAGGTAGACAGAAACTTTCTAATAAAACAATGTAACCTTGCAGTGTTTTGGCTTAATTGGAATCGTCATGAGAAATGGGCACTCTGCTTATAAGTGTTTCGAAACTAAAAAGTGTAAAATAAAAACTTGTTAAATACAAAAAAAAAAACCGACTTCACTAAAAAAAAAACACGCAGTGCGCGGCTCTGTGAATGCGTTTATTCTACCATACGGTATTATTCTACCGCGGTAGAATAAACGCACCGCGGTCAACCGCAAGGCTGTGCGCGCTAGGCCTTAATCTACATTAAATGCACAATGTATTTAAGGTACATATTGGATAAAGATTAATGCTGTATTGTTTAAAATCATTTCGTAAATAAGCCATTATTTCTCGTAAAAAGAAAAGGATAAAAAATAGTTATTGTGGGTTATACCTAAAAGATAGAGATGCCATCGCGGACTATTTTGTAGATCTTTTTAAGGTGTACAATACTGTAGTATATCATTTTGATCTGTCTCTTAGGGTTCAGCCAGCGTTTGAAATGTAAGCGCAAAAAATGTGTTTCAAAAAGTAACATTTGATGACGTGAAACTGATGAAGAAGACCATGTCAAGCTATTTAGACTCCTGAATATTAATTTATTTTCATTTAATGCATTCACCATGAAAAGTAGTTTAAAAGCTTGTTTTTTTCTTATTGTTTTATACAATGCTTAAAAGTTGTTTTAATCTGTGTTTTAAATATAGATAAGATAAAAACACGATTAAAATTCAAACTGTTTTGAACATAGATGTCCGGTTTTAAAACATCTTGTTTTAATCATGCCAACCCTGATACAGAATCACAATTTGCATGCTTTCCTGAGTTCGAAACAATGCACAGAACGCTGTCCCCATATTTGGCATACTAAAGTTCCTTTGGCGCCTGCACTATCATGGGTAATTATGGACCTGAGTCATAGTAGGTGTCCAGCTAGATGTAGCTGGTTCATTTTAAAAGGAACGCTATTGTAGTGTAATTAAATCATGTTAAAGGTACTCGATAAAACATCAGAGTGTCAACAGTCTGATGTTTTATCGAGTATCAACAGTTGGCGCCAGCATGAGGTGCGCGGTGTGATGTCAGCAAGTCGGTAGCTCGCGCCGTTATTTCGGGCGGTTGCTCCACAAACAGAACCGGCAATGTCACAATGCGGTTAATTGCTTCTATTTTGGCGCCACTTATTAGTCGTAGCCCGTAACCCGTAAGAGTTTCAATGTAACGTCACGCGTCACTCTTACAAGCGAAAACTGATTCTTACTTAGGTACCTACATCGTCGCTGAAATATCGCGGTTTCCTGCATTATTTTATTTGTATCAAAGGTTTTTCTTTGTAATGATATGATGACAGTGGCCATGACTTGAGACTTCATTGTATTTATAGCGGTGACTCCCATACTCATCAGACGAGGACACGCCCTCCTATGCTCCGTGGATCCGTCGCCTCATCGTTCATTCATTACTAAAAAGGGACCCTTAATCATTTCTTTAATATTTGATCTATGGCATAGCATGTTACGGTTTTCCAACATAATGTTCCTGGTACTTGCACAGGAATTAATGCTGAACGTAAGGAGTGTGTGGTCGGCGTAGGTCTCGCAGCGCGGTGGGCGGCGCGCACGTGCGCCCGCATGCTCCGCGTGCACATCCGCTCCGCTGACGCACCTCCGAGCGGCAGGAAGCCCTCTCTCACGCCGTCAACACCTCCAACTTTATACACGCTCCGTGACCAATACGTACTACTTCGCACTTTAGAGCTTTTTATTAAATTACTTTAGGCTTGTCCATCTGAAGCTTTGGCATCAGTACCTACAGAAGTACATACTTACGTAGAATTTACGTAATTGAGTTATCTTGATCCAAAGTGTACAACGAACACTGTGTGCGAATAAAATTGAACAATGAAAGTTTTTAGTTTTCATGGATGGATTGTCGTATGTAGTTTTACTTTCATGAGCTTACGTCGTCAAAATTAGTTCAATGTCCATGACGTTGAATCACAGAGCGGCCGCTCAGCTGAATACCGGCCGTGTCACGTGGATCTGTGCGGGTATTTACAGCAATTCCAAGAATTGCATAGTTTACATTGTTGATGGCAAATAACTGCAGTGAATCAGAAGCGAGCGCCCCGCACCGGACGCAGCGCCCGATGTACGCGTGTGACGTCATGCCCCATTCAAGCGGCGCGCGGCGCGGCCTTGTGCGGCGCCTTCAGCTTTCCCCACTCTGTAGTTGCACGCGTCCTTCATAGGTAAATAGTTCATAATTTAACTTTACGTACATTATCGTTCGAGTAACGTTCTGTTTTAGGCGATATAATTATATGGTCAGCTGAACCTGTGGAATACGCTGATGACGAGTGCATGCGACAGTGTACGTATGTTGTGTTGGCAGGGCGCGCTGGCTGGTGCGCGGACGGCGAGGTGGTGTCGGTGATGGAGGAAGGCTCTGCGGGCGGCGCGGGCGGCTTGCCGGCGTTCGCGGCGCGCCAGCGGACCAGCGTGCTGGCGCCGGTGGGCCACGCTGCTACGCTGGACTGCCGCGTGCTGCGCCTGCGCGACAAGTCGGTAGGTCTTACGAAGGATCCCGGAGATCCTAGGTACTTCTTGCTGCAGATAATCTTCTTCTGTATCTATATATAAAAGACAAAGTGCTGACTCACTCACTGACTCATCAACTCAACCCCAGCTCGAACTCTTTGATCTAGGAGGCTGGAATTGAGCACAGAGGTTCCTTTTATGATGTATGAATAATTTTCCGAAATTTAGGTACTCTCTAAGGGCATGAAATGAGGGTCCAAAGTTTGTATGGAGAAACCTACTTTCATGCAAACGAAGTCGATGGCAGAGGCTGGATTATTACATATAAATACAATTGATATGAAATTATAATTCGATATCTATAACAAAAATACAATTTGTTGGTCTATCTGCCTGTTTCCTCCGGCTAATCTTTGAAACGGCTGGACCGATTTTGACGGGACGTTCACTTTAAGTAGCTGAGGTTCTATGGAGTAACTTTAACAACACACAGGCTGCCGCGATGAACACTACGTGCGGTCGATGAATTGAGCTTGGTCTTTGTATGACGAGTGGACGGCGAGCTCCTCATGGCTCGTCGTTCCCAAACCCACACCTACAGTGACCGGAGATTGCTTCGCGATTCCCGACGCATGGTGCATCTCCTGACGCGGCGGTTGGGTTCTAAGTTCTCTCACTGTTACAGCCGCCTCCTTCGCATTACTGTTTCGCAGATGGATGCAACCACAACCCATTCCCTCTTGCTCTGGATCATAGCCTAAACCAGAGCCTGGCGCGAGCTTTGGCCACCGTGAATCGCCTCCACAGGGCACGGCGGTGCTCCACCCATGTGGGAAACGCCTCCATCGTATACACCACCGTGTGAGCACTAGCTAATTGTGATATAATAAAATACGGCTGATGACTCGCACAAAATAAAAATAAGAAAAGTGCTGCAATGGAACCCCATTTTCACGTTAAATCCTAACAAGTTTATATTATCATTCATTTGAATTAATTACTGTCTATCATTCAAATATTTTACGAAGCCTTACTATGTTATCCTCATACGTTGTAACTTATCATGGTGTATAATAAAGAAATAAAAAATCTTTGCGGAGTTTTGTTTTCTAGATAATGTTCAAGTTTTAGGAGTAATACCTCGATATTTACCCAATGAAAGATCTTAGACTGGTCGCAGAAGTTACCTGTTACATATTTTCTCTCATCATTCTCACCTCACGCATGTGAAAAGAAATTAAATACATGGACGGTGCACAAGCTGACGTTGTACTAAATGTACCTACTTACATACTTAAACATAGTTGTGTATTATGAATCAATGACAGATTGTCTAAAGTACCGATACTGCCGCACATGTGGTGCTGAGGAGAACGTTACAGCCGCGCGCTGATACTCGTCCTCAATATATTTAATAATACTGAAATCGTAAAATGACGGATTACTCACTCAAATCTAAATTGAAATGAACCATGAAGCCAAAGCCCAGAAATGAGCATCGTAAACAATTCTCTCGCGATCCAGAAATATCAGCGGAATGAATCGACGACGAGTGTGAAATGTGAAACGCATTAGAAGATTACACGATATTGTAAGGATTGTGGGCGCGGGTGCGTCGGCACGCGGGCCGGCACGCGCATGGGTCGCAGCGCGGGTCCGCGGCATCCTCGCGCGGCTAAAAACAAACACCTGACACTGATCGTGAGCGATGTGAAAAATGCCGGTCATCGACTCGCCCCCCTTCATGCGCCGCACTCCCCGCACAGTACGCCGCGCGCCACGCGCCACATTTAGCGGCACGCGCGCACGCCCACAGCGCACGCTTCCGGAAGCGCGCGTTGCCAACACTACTCTATAACTTTTGCGAATGTTAGCATCGCGATATAATCACATTTTTGTATTTACTCATCTTCGCTCCCAGATGCTGTATCCAAGTCGGATTTGATCGACTTACGATTGTTTTCGATTTTTGATAGAAACTGGCCAAGTGGATCTTATCCTCTCGTTAGCTGGCACGCAGTTTGTGCACGCACTTAATAAAACAGGCACCAAGATCAGTCTGTTGATTATGGTTATAAAAACTGAAGCCATTGATCATTATCGATGATAACCAAAAATAAACCTGCAGGTAATGTACTTTTTGGTTACCTAGTTCTATTCTAGTCTCTCACTGATTCATTTTTAAAGGTCTTTATTTTTATTAAATTTTGTAAATTGCATACAATCAGTACCAACCCGCACTGGGCCCGCGTGGTGGATTACGGCCCATTCCCTCTCCTAGAGAGGAGGCCTGAGTCCCAACAGTGGGAACATTATAAGGCCGACTATGCTATACAATCAGTTTCCATTTAGCATACAATTAATTTTATGACTCTATCTAAATTATGAGTAATTTGTTTTTGTAATAGTTAGCCCGGCCCGGTGAGGGTAGCCCGGCCGGTCCGGTGGTAGGTTCATATTGTTATTCACTTAAGAAATAGTGATGTGGTAAACGATATCGATTCATCATTTCAGCCGATAGACGTCCACTGCTGGACATAGGCCTCTCCCAAATGTCGCCACAATGAACGATCTTGTGCGTCTTGCATCCATCAGATTCCCGCAACCTTCACCAGGTCATCGGTCCATCTTGTAGGGGGCCTTCCAACACTGCGTCTTCCGGTACGTGGTCGCCACTCTAGAACCTTTCGGCCCCAACGGCCATGTTCTGCGAGCAATGTGCCCTGCGCGTTGCCACTTAAATTTGGCGATCCTTCGTTCTACGTCGGCAACCTTGGTTCTCCTGTGGATATCTTCATTTCTGATTCGATCACGCAAGGAAACTCCAAGCATAGCCCTTTGCATTGCCCTTTGGGTGACTTTAAGCCTTCTGATGAGGCCCATTGCGAGCGACCATGTTTCGGAACCATGGCAACACGCACTGGCCATAGACTTACGTCTTGAGACACTGTGTTATATTGGCCGAGAAGATACTGCGCAGCTTCTCGAACGCCGACCAGTCGAGTCGGATTCGGCTGTTGACCTCTTTCTCGAAATTAGATCCACCCAACTGAATTGTCTGTCCAAGGTAGACGTAATCGTCTACAACTTCGAGTGTAGAGTCTCCAATCTTGTGCGTTTACGTACAAACTTTTCAGCACCTCGATGTACCGATAGTCAATCTGGCACCGTTGCTTGGAGAGACTATAGCACAGCCCAAGTCTCGATCGAATCAAAGGCTTTTTCGTAGTCCACAAACGCTAGGCAGCGAGGCAGATTATACTCCTCGGTCTTCTGTATAACCTGCCGTAGTGTATGTATGTCTATGGTGCTGAAGCCTTTTCGGAATCTTACTAGTTCGGGAGGCTGGAAATCGTCGAACAGCTTATAGACATAATACAGAAGTAAGATGGGCCTATAATTCTTGAGCAGGGCCTTGTCACCCTTCCTAAAGAAGAGTACCACCACATTTCCGCCCCATGCTTGTGGTGTTTTTCCCTTAAACATGACAGAACCAAACAGCTTCTGAAGGGCCTTAAGGATCGGTTTCCCTCCTGCCTTCAGGAGTTCGGCCGTAATTCCGTCTTCACCCGGTGCCTTGTTGTTATTAAGCTGCTTCAGAGCCATCCTAATCTCGTACAGGCTGACGTCCAGGATATCTTCGGTATAGTGTCGGGTCAATCTAGCTCTTGGGTCGTTTGTTACATTCGCAGTGGGTTTTGTGATTGACGTGTACAACTGTCCATAAAAAGCCTCGATTGTTCCCAGAAAATCCGATTTGGATCATATGACTCTGCCATCTTTGGTCTTCAGTTTCATGAGCTGGCTCTACCCAATAGACAGATCTCTTGCAAACACCTTGGAGCCCTTATTTCGCTCAATCGTATATTTAATTTTTCCGGTATTAAAGTGACGGGAATCATCTCACGTCTCTCCTTCATAAGCTGGAGAGTTCCATCTGTAAGCCTCTTGCTTTTATTTGTATGAGTCTTAAAGAATTTAGACCCCACCGTATGGATAGTTTCCACGAATCCATCGTTGTATCGTCCACGGAGTTTCCTAGGCATTCGAAACGATTTTGAAATTAGAGTTGAAAGCTCTCGGAGTTTTGGATCTGGATCTGTGCAGGACGGATCGTAGACTTCATCAGTCGAGATCTTTCAAGCTTGACATTGATATTCAATGTGCCTCTTACCATGCGGTATTCACTTGCGGTTTTCACCGCATTGATCACAGAGACATCATTAAATATTTGCTCCTTCGTCGACATGATTAAGTCAATCTCATTTTAGTTGCACCATTAGGGCTTTTCCAGGACCACTTCCTATGCTCACGCTTTCTGAAGAAGGAGTTTATCATGTAGAGGCCTTCCTTCTCCATAAAGCTGGCCAGTAGATGTCGCCGGTGGTTCCTATGTCCAAATCCAAATTGCCCCATTCGCAGCTCGTCTCCGTCTCGTTTGCCCAGTTTCACGTTAAAGTCCCCCATGACCACGGTGAAGTAGTCTTATACCCATGCATGGCTCAGGATACATCCTCATACATGGACTCTACTTCGTCTTCGGGGTGTGTCGAGGTCGGAGCGTAAACCTGTATGACCTTCAGCGAATATCTTGATGATATTCTGAGTATAAGGTACGCCACGCTGGTCGACACACTCTTGACACAGTATAGATAAGATATGGAACAGTACGGAAACTACCAACAATTGTTCAAAACGGCTCACTCACACAAACGTACGCATCGACGAGACTTCTAAGTGGCATTCGCCACTGACAGAACCGTGAGAAACGCTTAGAAGTCTCGTCGATGCGAATGTTTGTGTGAGTGTGCCGTTTCGAATATTTGTAGGTAGTTTCCATAATGTTCCATATCTTATCTATACTGTGCTCTTGATCTTCACCACCGATATCGATTATATGTTTTTAATTACGGCAAATTATTTGATCTTCTTTTAGCTATGTAAAAAACTAACGACGACTAACGAGTATTTGGGATTTTTAAATAAATAGAATTTACGCGCTGATTTTAAAATGAAATTTTTAATTAAGGTTTTAATTTGCCTATGCAGTCGTTTTAAGTTGGTTCGGAGAGTAGTGTTGTATGAAGTTTTATTTGCCTTATTCTGAACTATTTGCAATTTGTTTTAGTTTTTGTCAGTCAGGCAACTCCAGACTGGCGCAGCATTTATGCAACGAACCCTCGTTAGACCATATTTGACATATGGAGTCGGTTGAGTTAGACTACTAAATTACGCATTTATACCACCCGGTATAAATGTGTAGCGACGATGACGTAGTAGTCTAACTCAACCGACTTTACAGCTTCGATACTTTGAAAGCTTCTTTTTGATTTTAATTAATAATTTTAATTTCGGAAGTCGCCTATATAACAAAGAGATAAAATTGGAAACACCGACTATTTTGCACTATTTAGTGTTCTTTTTTACATTCAAGTCGGTTGTGTTTTCTTTTTTAAAAAGGTTTATTTTATACTAGATAACCTTTGCCAGCGACTTCGTCCGCGTAAAAGTCTAAAATGTTTCTATTAGGTTTTTTGATTGATTTTGTTTTATATAATCAATAGCTCTTGCCCGTGACTTCGTTCGCGTATAAGTTGGAAATATTTGTAAAGTCTAAGTAAATTAGAAGGCTGTTTTAGGAGTATAACGCACGCTATTATAAGGAAGAGTGGACTCAATAACGTTGGGTGAAAGTACTGGGTCTTATAATATATATATATATATATATATATATATAATATATTTCCTATTTTGGCTACATTTAGGTAGGCCAAAGAGATTAGTTAAATTTTCACTAATCACGATCAATTTTGATATTGTTTTCACAATAAGGTACTTTCCCTATAAAAAGTAACTTGTACTACTCTCAATTTGTACTACTCTCTCAATTGTGCACTCATAATAGTATATAGTTTAAGGGGTGAACGAATTTACATAGCGGGGAAGTTTTTAAGCAAGATTTTAGAAGTCTATCACTGGCAATGTTTGGCCAAAATTACCAACCAACTTGAATGTGATTCCACCCGTGATTTTATTACAGCTTATTATATCTCTAAGAGGCCTGCCTCTACATAAGCTCTATGAATCATAGTGCATTCATCCTATATGATTATATTAAAATGTTGTAAAACTTTTCCCAAAGAACCATTTTTCTACGATTCGAGCACACGGCGGTCGGCGACGCTAGCTTTCTGCAGACTGGGGCTTGTACTATTACTTATTCTGTGTCTGCGCATTATTATTTTGTTGCAGCGTTATTTTAAAACTTTAATATCTCAGATATTTATCGAAATGAAATAATGTAAAAGATAATTGTGATCAAAATTTAATACTTCGAAAGAATATTGTATAAATTTGGATCAAGGGCGGATGCAGCTTTGGCGCCAAGGGAGGGGGGGTCACATAGTAATGGTCTAGCCATAAAAAGTTACGATTTAATTTTGATAATAATAAAAAACGGGTTGCGCCGACCCCAAATATATTTAATTAATGATGATGACTTAAAAAACCTATATTTTAATAACAAAATCAATTTTTCTTTTACTTCTTCAAACAGACAGTTGCAAACCGTTCTTTCTAAAACATAACATTTTAACCCTTCCTTGTATATACATTCTAGAAACATGCAAATTTGTACGGAAACATCAAGAACTTTACTCAAAACGCGAAGACATTCAGACGCGCTATCTGCTCAGACACCGATCAAGGCTAAACTTGCCAAGTTCTCGATTGAAAATGCATTCTACAAGCCTCTATTTTATGTCCATTAAAGTATATAATAAACTACCCGCAGAAATAAAAATATTTCTAAAAAAGGTTAGACAGTTTTTACTATCTAAATGCTGTTACTCGGTAAACGAATACCTAAATGATAGACTTATAAAGTCATAACTTGTGTAAGCTCTCAATTTTACATTGTATTTAATTATTATTATTGAATCTCTCAAATAGACACATAAATAATGACATAAATTAATTTAATAATAATGACGATAAAAATAAATAAAATACTTGACATAACAAACCTGTTTATATACACTGACATAATAATAATACACATACATAATTTAATTGACATAAGTAAGAACATAATTTGATAATAATGACGTTAAAAAATTTATAAAAATATCTGACGTAAACCTATTTCTTATCCACAAACATAATAAAATAATATGTGTACATAATTTGATTTGAATAATTTAATAATAATGACGTTACAAGACAAAAAAAAACATACCTGACATAATTTACTCATACTTATACACAGACATAACTATTATAATGATGTACATACACGCATCACATTCTAAATAAAATTCTATTGAATTCCGTAAATTACTACCTAATTCTCTTCCTCTCTCCTAACTTTGCTGTGCCCGACAGGGTCCATATTGGTCTGTGAAAATTATTCGACACCATCTATGTATACATATGGATTGCAATAAAGTATTGAGTATTGAGTCTTCTCCTGAAACGCGTTAACACTCCATCTATTTCAATGGAAACGAGAAAAACAAGTGGCAAACTCAAAAAAATGGACTGCCACAAGGTAATGTTCTAGCCCCCTTACTGTTTAACGTTTACACCAATGACCAACAGGTGAGCCCTTTTTTTTGTTGCCGGTGTTTTTTATTTTTTTTGGAAAATCCTCATGGATGTCTCTCGCCTGGGGCAGGCGAAGGGGTCTGTCAGACTCTTACTGACTAAAAACCACCTCGGTGTTCCCTCCCATACTTGGACCGGGGATCATGGGACCTGATACGCCATCCATGATCAGCGCCGGCCCGCCTACGCGGGCCACCTCAGGCCCGCGGGGAGTGTGAGTGGTGTCCTCCCCCCGCGACGTCCAATAGAGGCGCGCGTGGAACACTACGCGCCGCCGCCTCGGGTCTTGCTGGATGTGGACTCTGGGTCGTCCGCCGTCCCTCCGGACCTTTTTATAGGGATTGGAACGACGCCCGGTTCGCCTGCTGCGGCACGGGCTCCCTCTCCCTCTCCACAGCCTCCTTCTGTGAAATTACGGATTCACAGAAGGAGATCACCGCATCCCACGACTCGGGGCCCCTGACCATCGAACGAACGACGGCCGGCAGTGACAGGTCGGGGCCCACTTCAAATACAAGGGCACGGTGCTGCTTCTCCCATGCGGCACACTCTGCCAATGTGTGCTGCGCCGTGTCCTCCCGACAGTCGGTGCAGTGATGTCACCGAGCGTCCGGCTCCCTGTTTATGCGACACAAGTACTTCCTGAAGCAGCCATGCCCCGAGAGCACCTACGTCGCCCTAAACGACAGGGAGCCGTGCTTTCTCCCGAGCCATTCGTCGAGCACTGATCGGATCGCTTCGACGGTGGCGAGGCCGGCGGCAGGGCGCAGAAGCCTCGCCATTCCGCCACCATGACCTCGCGTTGCTGAGACCAACGTAGCTCGATCTCGCGCTGCATTGGTTCACTACCCCGCGTCCTCGCGCCACCGGTACAGTGAGGCGAGGATTCTCGCTTCCTGTTCCCAGGGCGGAGATCCGGCTTTGGATCCCCCAGCCACGATGTGTGATCTCGGCGGCGGCGCCCGTCGGGGGCCAGAAAGACCTTAACCTCCAACTTATTGAGAGCCACCTCTCCAGGCCCAGGCGTCGTATGCGGCTCACCACCTGCGAAACCGCTGCCGTCGCCAGCAACGCTGCCTCCCTGTACGAGCTTCCCCGAGCCGTGACCGTTCGCCCCTCAGCACCCAGTCGTAACCGATGTTCCACAAGGTTTGCCCTAGGACCGAGCCCTGTGAAACAACGCACGACATATCGCGACGACCCTCGTCGTCGCGTCCCCTGTAGGTGACACCTTTCCGCCAAATAAGCCCCAATGATGCGGCGGAGGTAGCGGGGCACCCTATGGTACCTTAGCGCGTCCAGGATACAGCTCCAGGGCAGGGCGTTAAAGGCGTTGAAGTTGTCCAAGGACACCGCCACTATCACCTCACCCCGGAAAACCGCTTCCTCCGCCAGGACTCTCACTCGCATTATGGCTCCGATAGTGGAGCGCCCATGCCGAAAACCGAACTGACTGTCGTCCAGATCCGGCCCCTCTCTGTACAAGTGGCTGTCGAGGCGGGCAGCAATAATCCGCTCAAAAAGCTTACCCACCTCGTCAAGCAGCACTATGGGCTGGTATGCGGACGGCGAGTCTACTGGGTGCCCCGCTTTCTTGAGCAGGATCAGACGACCTGTCTTCCACTGAGTGGGGAAGTGGCTCTGCTCAAGGGAAGCTGAGTAGAGTCCTCTCAGCTGGGGCTCCAGCGCCTTCAGAGCGAGGACGAGCGCGCGGCCAGGAACTCCATCCGGTCCTGGGGCAACGGTTTTGGCCCAAACCCGGGAAGTTCACGGTGGAGTCGACGGCGCGTACTGTTTCACGCGCGCCTCAAGGAGATGTCAGCAAACCGTGGGGGCCCAGCAGGGTCGAAGCCTACTGGGGCCACGGGTAGTGTGAAAGTGAAACCCGGGACCCTGGTACAAAGGCAAAGAAGGAATAGGAGTGGGTTTTTAGTCAGTAAAAGTCTGACACTATCTCTCGCTCCGCCCAAGTGCAGGATTTGTTATTAGATGATTTTCCCACCTAAAAAAAAACACCTTCCGGCTCCATCCTCCTAGATAGTTCGATGTACCCTTTCTCCCTCTTTTTGCAGTCAGATATCGACTACACGTACTCGTATAAACAATTTTACTTGTAACGACAGTTCTGCTATGATTCTATGAAGACTTCCCTTCCATATCTTCGAAGTTCCTCATTAGATCACGAGAATATTTTAATTGCATTGGGACCAATTCGAAAATATACACTTTGAATCAAAATATTTTTTTTTCAATATCTGTACACAATACATAAAAACATTCATGATACAGCCGAACATATTGGTACTTAACCTCCTTTTTGTAATCGTTTACGCACATTATATCACATACACTCGTTTATTGTATGATCTTATACCTACTGGCCGGTGTGAGGTCCGTGATCGTGAGTGATCAGTGCAGCAGTTAGTTAAGTTGTGCACGTGGTACTGTCGCAGGTGTCGTGGGTGCGCTCCCGCGACCTGCAGATCCTGTCTCATGCGGGCGTCGTGTTCACGGCAGACTCACGCGTGTCGGCCACGTCCGGCCCGGGCGGATCAACAGGGGCCACCAGCAGCCACACACTGCGCATCGAACGCCTGCGCACCGCCGACGCTGGCCGCTACGAGTGCCAGGTCAACACCGAGCCCAAGATGAGTCTCTTCTTTAACCTCACAGTTGTGGGTGAGTGCCGATTCGGATATTCTCACTTTATTAAAAAAACAGTCTATTTGTCGATTACTTGTTTTATTATTACTATATCTAGCCTATACTATCCTACTACTGGGCAAATACTAGACGAAAGTCTATGACCAGTGCGTGTTGCCAGTGATGACATATGGCTCCGAAACGTGGTCGCTTACAGTAGGCCTCATCAGAAGACTTAAAGTCATCCAAAGGGCAATGGAAAGGGCTATCTATGCTCGTTGCTTCCTTGCGTGATCGAATCAGGAATGAGGATATCCGCAGGAGAACCAAGGTTACCGTAATAGCACGAAGAATCGCCAAACTTAAGTAGCAATGGGCAGGGCACATTGCTCGCAGAACAGATGGCTGTTGGGGCCGAAAGGTTCTGGATTGGCGACCACGAACCGGAAAACGTAGCGTTGGAAGGTGGACCGATGACCTGGTAAGAGTTGCAGGAAGCCGATGGTTGCGAGACGTACAGGACCGTTCATTGTAGCGACATTTGGGGGAAGCCTATGTCCAACAGTATGTCCATCTTTCGACTGAAATGATGATGATGACTGGGCAAAGGGCTCCCTCTATTTCTTCAATTGTTCCCGGCTCTAAACCACTTCTTACCAATTTCCAAGGAAGACATTTAAGTCGTACCGCCGCCTTTGGTGTCTGCCCCGTCCATTACATATGATTTATTATTAATTATACAAATTATTTTCAGTTATAGTCTGAGTCTATAGTAAAAACTCATATTTAATAAGAGCTTGTCGTACTTTTAATACGGTGTGTCAGGATGTCGACTTTGATTTGTTTACAACCAGTGTTTTAAAAAAGTAAAGAAAACTTTAGCCGATCGCTTTTTTGTTACAAATTGAAAAATGATTTGTAGGTATTTTCTTTCGCATTAACCCTATGCTGTTGTCGTCTTAGTTTTAGTCACTCACATTAGTATAAGTGAAAACTTGTAAATGGCCGTTTTTACCTATTCTAAGTTTTTACTGTAACAAGTAGCTGTAGGTAAAAAAATATAAAAGTAGTAGTGTGAAGTAGTGTGTGTGTAGTAGTGTATTAGTAGTATAGTAGACATTAAAAAAATACGATATAAAATTAACATGACGATAGAGAAGAAGATAGAAATGGGTTCGGGACCCGGCGAGTGGCAATGTAATTTTTTTATGTTTATCACTTATATAAACTAACATTATGTTCGTTCCTACTATTTATGTAGTTTGCACTTTGCACTACACGCTGTATCACATTTTTTAAAGAAGAAAGCATTGATTTTTTACATTTTGATTTTGGTATTGACATTCGAAGTGTAATAATATTGATATTTGTAATAGTAATGACATGTTATGTAATCGAATGATAATAATTTATATTTTCCCTTTAATACTAATTGATGATTTAACATTTAATAATAGTGATTTATAAATTGATCTAAAACATGAGACACTAGAAACATTTTTAAGTGTAATAACAATGATCTAAATAATTTTAAATATTTGCATGCCGAATGTGGCTGAGCTGTAATGTAATCTTAAGTAATAGTTCTTAAGACTACATTACAGCTCAGCCTTTATAAATATATTACCCATATAATTGCAAAATAAAATTCTATTCTATTCTATAGATCAGTGTACCTGCACTCTGTGGGTATCAATGTCATTATATTTTTTTTGTGCCGCGCGCTGTGCACATACTTTCGAATTTTATTGTGTTAAAATTAATTTTTATCAACAAAATAGGACTAAATAAACTGAGAAATCGACACGAGGCTATGATTGAGCCAAGTAAGTGTTTGTGGTAACTGGAAAAGCGAATTGTTAGATTCATAATTTTTTGAATATAACTACCTACTCTTAGCAAATTCCTAGAAATCACTTAATGATCGAATATGCCTAATTATTTCTTTTAAGATCAATTCATTTTATTAGGGTTCCGTATCTAAGTCGGTAAAAACGGACCCTTTATTTTTGATAAGAAATTACGAAATTTTTGTAACATGAAATTATATACGGTGTGTCCACCCCTACATCGTTGACACTTCTACGGTCCGGAGTAAGCGTTTCGCATCGTCTTTTATACCACGTAAGTCGAAGAACTGGAAGAATTGGCATGTTGTTACCTTCTCGTTTATAATTTAGGTGTCTTCAAGGCTAGAGTTTAAACAACCACGTTTTTTTAAAAGAGTAACCATGGAGTTTCTTGCCGGTTCTTCTCCATAGGAAACGACCAATTTGGAACCGTGCACTAGCTTCTGGAATTTTATAAGTGCCCATGTAGGCCTATGTGAAATATAAATATTTTTGATTTTGAGAGTGAATAGACTCTTAATAGACTAGTGCGCTTCACCATCAAACATTCCATCACCGCTTACCATCAGGTGGGATCGCAGTCGAGCACTAGTCTATAACATTAAAAAGTATGCTCACATCTGCCCACTTTTATCAAATTATTGAATGATCAAATGAGTGTAGGATTTCTTTTTGAGATATGATTTTTAGTATAGAACGATACCACTACCGAGCTATCACGTGAGGTTAGTCTGTTGCATCGAACATCGACACAAAACTGTATAATTCAAATATGTTGTATGAGGTTTGTTAATTACTTCGTATTGAGTTTCGATTGCATCATAAGAGCTTTCGCGGAAGGTAAGCCGAAGATAGTTTTGCTAGTTCATGCATTTCGACTGAATCATATAGAGCTTTCACGATCGAGCCGATGCTATAGTCGCAAATTGAAAATGATTTTACTGGATCCTAAAAGCTTTCACGAGAGGTCAGCTGTGGGTTGTTGCTTAACTGACTTTCCAAGACGCTCCTGGCGATCATGCATCAGAAGCCCTCGTCATACGAGTGAGGCCAGCACAACTGTACAGGAAAAAACTCAGTTGTCGTTGGGTATCTTCCTCGACGAGTATAAATGACAGTTGTCATAATATTCATCAAGTGTTGGTACTAAAAATTAAAAGAAAAGAAAGGGAGGAAGGGGCATAGAAGAGTCACCGCACCTCCTAATGGTTACCCCTGAGGCGGTCCCCGGTCCCGGCCTGAAGACTGCAGAATGATCTCACGCGTCTCTTTCCAGAGTTCGAGAGTTTGATTAGAGAGCCTTTTCTTCTTTGTACGACGAGTCTTAAAAAACTTAGACCCAACCATATGGACAGTTTCCACGAACCCATCGTTGTATTCGTCTACAGAGCCACCTAGGCACTCGAAACGATTGTGAAGTTCGAGCTGAAAGCTCTCGGGGTTTTGGATCTGGATCTGTGCTGGACGGAGCGTAGACTTCATCAGTCGAGATCTTTCAAGCTTGATATTGATATTCAATGTACCTCCTACCATGCGGTGATCACTTCCAGTTTTCACCGCATTGATCACAGAGACATCATTGAATATTTGCTTCTTCGTCGACATGATGAAGTCAATCTCATTTCTGGTTGCACCATCAGGGCTTTGCCAGGTCCACTTCCTACGCTCACGTTTTTTGAAGGAGTTCATCATATAGAGGCCCTCCTTTTCCATAAAACCAGTCAGTAGGTGTCCCCGGCGGTTCCAATGTCCAAATCCAAATTGCCCCACTCGCAGCTCATCACCGTCTCGTTTGTTCAGTTTCGCGTTAAAGTCCCCCATGACCACGGTGAAGTGAGTCTTAGAACCATGCATGGATCTGGATATATCTTAATACATGTACTCTATTTCGTCGTCGGGGTGCCACATGACTTAACGGAGGAACAGAAACGACTGCGTGTGCAGTGGTGCCGTGAAATGATGAAAAAGTTTATTGGAAGACAGTCATTGGCTGTCTATAATGTCGTGACAGGTGATGAAACCTGGAAAAAATCCAGTTGGCAGAGTGGTTCTTTCCTTTTGAAGATTAGCCAACGAAAGTTGAGTAAATTCGAAGTGTTGGTAAAAAAATGGTAGCTTCTTTTTTCGACAAATCAGGGCATTACACTACAGTTTTGCTTGAAGATCAAAGGACAGTGACTGCAGGTTGGTACGCCACACTTACTTGCCCAGAGTCTTAAAAAAAGTTCGCAAAAAGCGCCCTAGAAGCAATGTACCTACTCCTCCACCACGATAACGCACAATCCGCTGAGGTAACCGAAGCCTGTTTTGAAAGCTTCTAATGTGGAACTGAAAACGCATCCGCTTTACAGTCCGGATCTCGCTCTCTGTGATATCTATTTGTTTCCAAAAATTAAAGATAAACTTAAAGGCATACGTTTTAGGAGCCCTGAATCGGCGGTGAATGCGTTTCATAAAGCCATTGAAGAGGTCCCTAAAGAAAACTGGTCCAACTGCTTTGTACAGTGGTTTCAGCGAACGCAAAAATGCATTAATTGTGAAGGAATATACTTTGAAAAGTAATAAATGTTCGTAAGTCTTATATCTAGTCTTATTTATCAGAATCCAGAAACTTTCAGTATGCCCTAAATAATTTATATCAAGATCACTCTACTATGGTGATGTTTACTAGCTCTATACCTCTTTGGACACAAGTCACAAGATAGAATCAACGTCGTTATAGCGGTCAAATAATCAGAAATGAAATTAAAGACTATTCTAGCTCAACAAAAAACATCTATAACACGACGCCTTACGCCACCTATCGGATTATGGGGACAACACTACGCCACCCAAGTTGATCAAATCACAAATAAGATTAAACATCGTTAAAGCGTTAACATATCAACAGTATCTACAGATTACTAGCGACATCTATTATGCGACGTGTGAAGTGTCTGTAACGTCAACGAGTTACTACTACATAACTACTTTAACAAGCTGAGATGTTGAAGATACACACTAAGCTGTCAAATCGCCTATATAAACCGGCACCACGGAGGAACTAACACACTAGCTACTCAGAAGGCACAGTGGTCGATAGTCACTACTGTTGTCGTAAGCTTGACCTGAGCGGAGGCCCCGTCGCCCTCAGGAACAGCCGAGCTAGGAGGTTAAGGGATAGGATAGCCCCGCAGTCCTTCCCTAGGACCACTAATAGATCTCACATCAGTCTAACTTTGTTTGCTAGAAATCTTTCAAGTGTTTGAAGTAAAGTAAATAAATCCTATCTGTCATCCAACGTTAGTTTCATTCCACACCGCCACCATTTCACATCTAAAATGAATTTAAATAAATGAGCCCACAACAATCGCAGGTCAATAAAATATTATGTTAACAAGTTAGTTACAAATGAGATTCCTCCTGCAGAATTCCTGATTAAAGTGCTCAACTATGGAATGCCAGTTACTATCTGGTGCATTCTTGCACTCTAAGTTAACCAATAAATGCTGGCGTATATGAAGGGTTCACAAAATGTGTTTGCTATTAAGAAATGATTATAATATTTGGGGACGCGGATGGCAGATATTGTGCCTTTCCCCTTTATGTTTCTTGCAACGAGATGATGTTTGGAGCCAGAAGTGAAAATCGAATTTGCAGAATTTAAAATGCATTTCTAAACATTGTAGTTACAAACAATAGCAAGCCAGTATAACCAATTGTAACTAGCTGTGGGAGATCGGACTTATGACAATATAAATAATCTAGTCCGTGTTTCGCGACGGTTGAAAGGCAAGAGGGTGAGAGACGCTAAGGGTAGCAGTAGTATATTATTGGGTTCTCTGGATCAACGGAAATCAATAAGTCCAGTTATATAGAACTAATACCATTCACCCACAATCTATTCAAATAGATGAAAACAGGGGTTATTGAAAAAAGAGTAACATCGAATTAAAAATCTTCAGATTTTGAAAAGTAGATATACCTTCGCAGAGAAGCGCAGGTAAACTTTTCAAAATCTGAAGATTTTTAATTCGATGTTACTCTTTTTTCAATAACCCCTGTTTTCATCTATTTAAATAGATTGTGGGTGAATGGTATTAGTTCTAAATAACTGGACTTATTGATTTCCGTTGATCCAGAGAACCCAATAATATACAGTTGAAAACTTAATTACTTCTTATCTCTAAAAAGGGGGAAAAAAAAAACAACAATTGCTAATCATTAATTTTGTCTTTTATTAATAACACTATGTCTCTATATGATTTATAAACATCGTCCATAAACATGTTTTTGACAATATATTGCACACATAATTCGGAATGACACTTGCAATTTAACAATTCTGCAGGTAGATTTTCCACATCATATAACTCAATTCGTATCAGAAAACTTAATTACTTCTTATCTCTAAAAAGGGGGAAAAAAAACAACAATTATTTTCTGGTTAGTCAGGTCTTGAGTAAATATAATCTCGCCACTAGCATTCTTGAAAATAAGTTTAGAATTGCCTTCCAAACCAAATTTCGATGAATGAAGCATTCTGTCAATTTTAATTTAATTTATTTAATATATTCTCTCTCTCTCTTGTTGAAGCAAGCATTGATTAAAATTGAACCATCACACTACAATGCTGAGAGTTTAATGCTGAGATGGAGATATGTGTATTTAATTATATATTCTTTTCCTTTCACAGCGTTCAAGTAAAAACACTCAGGATAATGTATAGCATGCTGCATCCAAGGATCATCATAAATCTCCCAATCTTTGATAACACCTCCACATGAGAAACATGCTGCAATATCATTTATACCATTTCCATAATAAAAGAATCCCGCGTCAGCCATTTCCCTCACTAATCTTTTCTTTTGATTAAACGTCCTCCAGTAATAATTAAATGAAAATTCACGCATTTTGAACATGTTATACATGTCATATCGAGGTTTGTATTCATTTTGAGACATGTTCTATTAACTTTCTAGTTCAATTATAAACGTTCAATGGTATCGTCCAGCGTTTGTCAATAACTTATAAAGACCGGACAGAGGTGGGCGGAGGGGAATAGAAAACTTTAAGATGCGTTTTACCTAACTATAGAAATAAAACAAGAAACTATTTATTTTAGAATTTTATTATCAAAGCACCACTTATTTAAACACAATACATTTTTTAAAGCACATACAGAGTCATGATAAATACAGTTATATAAATCTTGAGAATACTTATATAGATCGTATAAACTTATCAAACTAGAACATCCTTTATCTTCTAAATTGAATATATTAGAATTACTGTTTTCTAAAATATGCTTTAACCACAACACTTTTTCTGAACCTTTAACGTAGATACATTTATCTCTTAAAATATCTATAACTAAATTCTGATAATTAGGGTAGGGTACAAATCCTTCACGCCAATGTATCTTTCTGTTACGTTCAATCCAACAAACATGTTTTTTTTCATGTTTCGTTAATTTTGAAAATGGAAATGGTGGCTTAATTAAAAACACTTGTAATGTTTTATTATACAATATAGCGATTTCTTTTATTATAAATTCATTTGTTTCTGTTTTAAAGCCTTGAATATCCACAATAGCTATCATGACAATCTGCGCACAATGTTGCTGAGAGGTTTGTATTCTACGAGTCGATCGTTTATAATCAAACAATATGCAGTCGTCTTATCTGGTAATGCTGTGGAACATTCAATTTCCAACCTCACGTCCACTGGACCTGTTTTCAGGCTATCGTTTTGTCTTGAGCAGTCTAAGATAAAAAGAGGGGCTTTTTCTTTGAACTCCTTTAGGTCAAGCAACGGGTCTACTGGACAGTTGTAATACGACTGACGAAATTTCACAAACATTTCATATAATATACTATATTTGTTCTCAGAAAACTTTAAACCTAAAGGTTCATATGGATAATATTGTGAATTCAAAAAGAGTGTAACGTTTGTTACTTCACAATGATCGAATAGTGAACTGTCTTTAGTTTTATTATTTTTTCGATTTGTTTGTAAACAAAAAATTACATATCTGGGTTTTTCCAATTGTGAAGCAGTTTTAACTGACCAAGAATGCTTTGTGGTTTTAGGTAGTAACGGATATTCATATAAATCCCAATTTCTAAACGCCATCTGAATAGGTTTATCTCTTTCTAAATGTTTTAAAAGTGACAGTCTTTCTCGGTCTGATACTTTTATGTGTGGCACCCTCCACTGAACTCTTTGCACGTCTATTTGAAAATTAACAATATCATCAGAAAGGATAACGCTATTTAAGTTAGTATTGCTTCTGTTCAATATAAGTTCATGTTTACAATTTATCACTATTTTATTGTAATCCTCTGCAAAACCTAAAACCTTATTTAATGGGATAACAGCACTAAAATGCCCATCACTTTGAAATCCCTCTAAATTCCAACCCCATAGAGCAGCAACTTTATTTTCTGCTTCATTTAATGAGATGTATGATTTTATTGTTGATGTTATTCCAGAATTTTTTATGCGGTCTATTTCAATACCATTCATTTCGTATCTGATGTCTTGAAACAAATACATAACAGGGTTATTAGTGAATGAAAAAGTTTTCTTGATTGGATTCCCATCTTTACCGAAGAGCTTCGCTTGTCCTTCGATGTAAATTGAACTGGCTGATGGTAGCACGTATATGTCTTGCTGGTGGATGGGAATTCTGATTTCATCGTTTTCTCTAAAGCTGCTATTGTAGGGATTGTATGAATGGACTTCATAACTTTCGATCGAAGTGTCGAAGTGCGGTAATTCAGTAATCTGTAGTATATTCATACTTTGAACCCTAGGGCTTTAAGAAAATCTTTATTTGCTTTAGTCAATTTCTTAACGTATTTCTTGCGTCTTTGCACTTTAGCAATCGCAGAAGGACTAAGACATTTTTCATTCGCTTGGGTGTTTTTATAATATACTATCATTTTGTTTTTCTTAAATGAAGACGTAACTGAACTTGTTCCTCTCCAAAGTTAATACAGTGACCAAATTGATCTACAATCTTAACAGATACCGATGAAATTATATTTTTGTTTACTGGAAAGTAAATAACATGTAGTGGTATTTCCATGCACTGATGACCTGGAGTAGTATCAGACACAAACTCATGAATAAAATGAGTTGGTAACCCGTTGCAGTACGAACCGTTAACAAGATCACATTCGATTCTGATTACAGACAGACCTCTGTTAATAATGGGAATATTTGGTCTTGATTTTAATACTGAAAAGTATACCAAACCGCACTCATATTGATCTGACAAATGCAATGGTGGTTGAAAGTATGAAACCAATTCCGATTTATTCCCAGAGATGGTAACCGTAGTAGACATGCTTCTATACTGACCTCTTTCGAAAGATCATGTTTATTTTATTCCTTCACTACACCAAAAATTCTTCAAAAAGTTTAAACAAAGATGTCCACAATTAAAAGGGTGATCACGCTGAATATTATCATAATTATAGTGAATTTTGGAGCCCAAGTATTTTATAAATTCCTTTGGAGGCTTAAGATTTCCGTAACTATCAAAATACTCAATATAATCGTTGTATTTTGCATAGGCTACCCAATGAGAACCAGGATTTTTAGAGCTATCTAAATTTATTACTCCACATTCTTTTTTAAAAGGGTGTTTAGGTAGCTTATCTCTCATAAAGACACCTCTGAAATAGGGAATATTATTTCCATGCTTCAAAATGTCTAAATTACTCAAGGCTCGTTTGGGTAGCCGATATCTTAGTTTTTTTCTTTCGATACAAAAATGCCGAGTCCATCTTTATGTGGTTTAAGGTGTAGTCCTTTTCCGATGCAGAGAGCTTCCATCTTTTCATTGTGTCTCTTCGATTCAGTCAATAACTTTTTCGCAATCTTGAATTCATTTATGGTTTTAGCAATACCAGCTGCACCGCCTGCTAAAGCTCCCACTGCAGATAATCCCGCAAAAATCGGAATCAAAGGCAATACTCCACCAGTTTTTGGTATAGGAATAACACGAGGAAGTTTAATGGATGAATCATCAGCTAATTCTCTGGCAGCGGCCATAGCTAATTCTATTGCCACTTTCTTGCATTTCGGTTTTAATTTTTTGATATGTCTCTTGGTTTTTCTAATAACATTTTTAAATTTATTTTTTAAT
Organism: Mythimna pallens; assembly: GCA_961205895.1. Lineage (NCBI taxonomy): Eukaryota > Metazoa > Arthropoda > Insecta > Lepidoptera > Noctuidae > Mythimna > Mythimna pallens. Next base: position 24,545,573 of record OY540838.1, on the reverse strand, counting down.
CCTTTTCCAATTTTAGGAGGACACTTTTTGCTATCTTTTTGTAGGCCAAAACCAGTTTTAATTTTTGTTGACATAGCGCTGCTTACTAGGAGTGCTGCCAGTTTTTCCCCTACACTCGCATCAGAGGCAAGTGCTCGGTCTTTAGCCATATTTAACAAAACTAAATCTGCCTTGTGGCGATCCTTTAAGTTTGAAGATTTATGATAGGCAATGTCGTGCTGTTTGCAATATTCGTCTAATTTATTAACACCTTTATCTCCACGTGTAAGCCTTTTCATCAATTTAGTGCCAGGCCCGCAATAATTGTATCCTGGTAAATGTAATTCAAATGGTAAATGATTTATAATCCAATTGAGAAGACTACTCTCTTCAATACACATCATAAGACTGAAACATTTGGACTGAACACTCAATAAATATTCGATTTATCAATCCAACTATTTTCAGAAGCAGGCAAACCTAACCATTTTACAAAAACTCTGTCTCCTTTACTTTTAAGAACTTTCTCAACTAGATATAAATTAGCATTTTTTGTCTTTTGAAGTTCTTGTACATAAAATGCACCTAAAATGGGTTGGCCTCTGATTGCGTCTTCAATTAAGTAGGTGATAGGCGATGTATCTTGTATTTTTCGAATTTTAAATATTTCTGTCGACCAGTTGGGAGTATATCCTTTTTCAAATGTCCCCTTATATTTACTAATGCGTACATAATCACCCTCTTTAAACTTGCTTTTTATGCTAACGGTTTTCATCAACATACAATATCTTTGTAATATGCGTTTTTTATTAACATTATCCACGTTTGCTGGGATTTCATCAATTGTGCGATGATAGGTGTGATTGTATTCATAAATAACATTATTAAGAGTATTATCTATCCAATTATAGTTACCTTTTAAACTAAATTCCTTGTATAGTTTCGATTTCAATGTTCTAATAAATCGCTCAACTATTGATGCCTTTTTTGTTGAAAAGGTTGAATAATGATTTATATAATAAGATTTCATAAGATTTTGAAACATGTTATTATAAAATTCTGTTCCATTATCCGTTTGCAAATTTTTGGGAACACGCCCATTAGCCAACAAAATCTTGAAAGAATTGCATACAATATCTTTGGTCTTGCTTTTCAAAGGAAAGGTCCAGGCGTATTTCGAAAATGTGTCAATAACAGCAAGAATAAATTTGTAATTTTTATTCTCTTTGGAAATTGATTGCATGTCGATTAAGTCTGCTTGCCAAAGGTCATCTATATCTTTCATAATAACATGTCTTCGTGGAAAGTTTAGTCTTGCATTTTTATGAATTTCGTTTACTACGTCAGCTTTACTCATATTTTAATTCAGTATATCAACATTTGTCTTGAACCTACCAATGATTCTGAATGAAAATCATACTATCTCCACTATTTATTCTTCAATTATATCAGCTTCTTTTAATTCTTCAATTATCGATAAAATTTCATTATCATGATTTGTATTGCCAGCATCTCTTGAAGCGACTAATAGTTTTAATCTCTCAACCAACTCGTTAGGATCGTCCCAATATACCAAGTCAGTATTGTTTTTGTACTTCTTTAACTTTGGCAAGTTTCCTCCAAGTTTAGTGTGAATGTTATCATTTAATGTTTCAGAAAAAAAAGGTCTGATTATTTCACGATATTTTATTCCTTTATCACCTTTTATTTGACCTTTAGGATTGAAGTCTCTTTTGTGAGCATTGGTGTAATGCAATATATCCTTGTAGAAAAGTTTATCTTTAGGGGATACTAATTTTAAATCAGGTTTTTTGTTAAGTAAAAGTTCTTTCAGACCAGGAGTTAAATTGTAAGATTTATCACCGATTTTAATCAAAATAACGCTATCGTTATTCAAACTATCAATTTTAGAAAATGATACTTTTGAATTACCCATAAATAAAGTTTTGTTTTCACTTCTTATTCCAAACGGTATATTTACACCATCATACATATCATAATCTTCTAATGAAATATCTAAATCATCTTCCATTTTAGGAGACTTTTTAACCAATTGTGCAGAATTATGTTTTGGTTCGTAACAGTCCTCAAACTTTGTAGTCGAGCTAGTATTAATATCATCCATTTCAATATCTCCAGAACATGTGGTTGGGGTTGTATTTTGTAACAACAATATTTTTTTCATATTTGTATTGGAATCAGCTAGGGTTTTAAGAGGGTCTGTGACCGGTTTAAGCATTTGATCAAGCGACAATTTCATACAGTGATCCTGGTTCTTCATTTGTTTTATTTTATTCTTTATGGAGTCTACTGACTTCATTAATTCTATTTTAATATTTTTCTCCATGTTATATTTTAACAACTGCGTTCAGCTAAGAATCAAATTATACTGAATTTGATTTTGTATGTTAATTACTTATATGTATAAACAGTCAGTCAAACTTTAAAAAAATATCAAAGTTCTGTCTGTACCTTCCATTATTTAATGGCGATTCTTTATTAATAAGTAGAAAATTATAAGGTTTACTCCAAACAGTTTGACAAATATTTTTGAACATTTTCCATTGTAAATCAGAACTAACATGCTCTTCATAAATATGTTTTAAATTCACATCATCTTGTTTGAATATAATAAGAAAATTAACATTGTCACGTAACAATTGCTTCGGAATTTTAGAATAGGTTTGAGATAAATAGAAACAATCGATTTGTTTATGCCTGCCCATGCAAAAATAATTGCGGATATTAACTTGATTTTCACACGCAACATCATCAAAAATAAATACAGAATTTATTAAAGCTTCACTCGGAGATATTACATCTTTATCATCACTGAACTCATAGAAATTAATCTGTGGTACTCTTTTTAATACTTCGTTTAAAAAACGGTATTTTGGTTGGAAATAAGTCTTAGAGTAAAGATAAAGATTTCTGAATTTGAGTCCATTTTCATGCAGCAGTAAACTAATCATAACATTCGTTTTGCCACAGCTTGATGGACCGCATATTATACAGCGAATGGTATTTGGCAATAAAGCGCTATGTCTGATGTGGTGAACAGAATCACTTAATCTTATATTATTAACATTGAGGGATATAGGTTGCTTGATCAACTTCATCTCACCGATTAATTAAAAAACTATTTAACGTGTATATATATATACTTCGTCGAATTAGGTCGAATCCTGTATTGAGTACAAGAAAGATGCTATTCTCATCTTTCATAATATTTAATCTAAGGTACAGCTGATTGTACTTATTATAATCACTTCTCTTCGATACTGTCTATTCCATAAGTAAATCGTTTCGTGTCGCATCATAAGTAAATTTTAATGCTTTCATAATTTGATCTAATAATAAATATATAATGCATACTCTTTTTACACCATTATAATATCAATATTCAGTAAAAAAAACATAAATAAAACACCAAATATAATCTCGATATATTTATTTTGAATAAGTAAATTAAAATATCTTATCGATGGTACATCTAATCATTAAATGTATCATTTATTATCTAATTAACAGTCTAGTTACAATTATTATACAAGTATTGTAATTTATCATATAGGTGCTCGTACATTCAAAATATTGTATCACAATGTCCCCAAGGTAACGTATGAGAATTATCGGGAAGAATTTGTCTTTTATCATCGTTTCTGTTCAAGACTAGTTTGTAGACTTCCTGAGTATATATAGTATGCTTTATGGATTTTAGCATATTCATTTTGAACCGCAAATTCTTATTTGTTATGAGAGTCTGATAATAGTCAGATAAGTTTAGTTGTTTAGTGACAGTCTTAGATATACCTTTTGCTTTTTTTATTTGCACCTTTACGCTTTTTATACAGTACAATTTAGCTCTGAGTCCTACAAATTCGGCAATCACATCGCCACCTAACTCGTCCTTGAATAACCCGGGCACTTTATCATTTGTTATTGGCATATTAAACGGATTATTCAAATGAAAATTACTAGTATCAAACAAAGATATATTCTCCTTCATATCTCTATAAAAATCGTCAGTGTATATCAAATAAAGTAAGCTGTCTGTGTCAGTATAACATAGTTCTACGTTTTCATTATACTTCTTTTTAATAAAGTCATAGTGAAACTGATAGAGATGAGTTTTAGCATATTCTAGCACGCTGAACCCTATGTATATAGGTCTGTCCAGCTTGATTTTTTCGGGATTTAGCTGGATTGCTACTAAGTTTTCAGAAAATATAGTAGACATGTTTATGGACGATGTTTATAAATCATATAGAGACATAGTGTTATTAATAAAAGACAAAATTAATGATTAGCAATTGTTGTTTTTTTTTTCCCCCTTTTTAGAGATAAGAAGTAATTAAGTTTTCAACTGTATATTATTGGGTTCTCTGGATCAACGGAAATCAATAAGTCCAGTTATTTAGAACTAATACCATTCACCCACAATCTATTTAAATAGATGAAAACAGGGGTTATTGAAAAAAGAGTAACATCGAATTAAAAATCTTCAGATTTTGAAAAGTTTACCTGCGCTTCTCTGCGAAGGTATATCTACTTTTCAAAATCTGAAAATTATAAGGTTTACTCCAAACAGTTTGACAAATATTTTTGAACATTTTCCATTGTAAATCAGAACTAACATGCTCTTCATAAATATGTTTTAAATTCACATCATCTTGTTTGAATATAATAAGAAAATTAACATTGTCACGTAACAATTGCTTCGGAATTTTAGAATAGGTTTGAGATAAATAGAAACAATCGATTTGTTTATGCCTGCCCATGCAAAAATAATTGCGGATATTAACTTGATTTTCACACGCAACATCATCAAAAATAAATACAGAATTTATTAAAGCTTCACTCGGAGATATTACATCTTTATCATCACTGAACTCATAGAAATTAATCTGTGGCACTCTTTTTAATACTTCGTTTAAAAAACGGTATTTTGGTTGGAAATAAGTCTTAGAGTAAAGATAAAGATTTCTGAATTTGAGTCCATTTTCATGCAGCAGTAAACTAATCATAACATTCGTTTTGCCACAGCTTGATGGACCGCATATTATACAGCGAATGGTATTTGGCAATAAAGCGCTATGTCTGATGTGGTGTATATCAAATAAAGTAAGCTGTCTGTGTCAGTATAACATAGTTCTACGTTTTCATTATACTTCTTTTTAATAAAGTCATAGTGAAACTGATAGAGATGAGTTTTAGCATATTCTAGCACGCTGAACCCTATGTATATAGGTCTGTCCAGCTTGATTTTTTCGGGATTTAGCTGGATTGCTACTAAGTTTTCAGAAAATATAGTAGACATGTTTATGGACGATGTTTATAAATCATATAGAGACATAGTGTTATTAATAAAAGACAAAATTAATGATTAGCAATTGTTGTTTTTTTTTTCCCCCTTTTTAGAGATAAGAAGTAATTAAGTTTTCAACTGTATATTATTGGGTTCTCTGGATCAACGGAAATCAATAAGTCCAGTTATTTAGAACTAATACCATTCACCCACAATCTATTTAAATAGATGAAAACAGGGGTTATTGAAAAAAGAGTAACATCGAATTAAAAATCTTCAGATTTTGAAAAGTTTACCTGCGCTTCTCTGCGAAGGTATATCTACTTTTCAAAATCTGAAGATTTTTAATTCGATGTTACTCTTTTTTCAATAACCCCTGTTTTCATCTATTTGAATAGATTGTGGGTGAATGGTATTAGTTCTATATAACTGGACTTATTGATTTCCGTTGATCCAGAGAACCCAATAATATACTACTGGTAGCACCTCCCGCAAAAAATCCTCGCTTCGTGTCGCTACTAATCTAACTTAACAATATTGACTTAAATATTAACATGCAACTCTAATCTAAAGTGCGTTCACATATGCAATATGTGACACCACAAATATAATTATGATACAAGACAAAGTTGCCTACGACCAAAATTGAGTTCCGTATAATATTTACACAGAATAAGTTATCCAATAAATATATAACCAAACAGCATTTTTGTGTGAGTTAAACTCCTTGTTCTGTAGGTTACCTTATAGCCTATAATAATGAAATATGTGGCAAGCACTTGCAACGCTTAAGTGGTGCGAGGAAAGAATTATTATAATAGTATCTAATTCTTAAGAGGATCTTAAAGAATCTTAAGATTCTAATCAAATATAGACAATGAAAGCATTTAGGTTTAATGCAAGCTACATATACGCCTTATATTTAAAGGAATGGAATATAATTTCTATTACTTTTTGGATCCAATTGACAGAACGTAATGACAAAGAAGGTAAACGAAATTCCTGCAGTTTTCTGATGGCCAACACAACTATAGTTCCCAAAAGTCAACTCCACGATTTTTATCTAGGAAAATTATGTTAACCGAGTAGTAACCTACTGGTAAGTTGCCAGGGGTTTACATCCCTCACACGAATTATAAACTGCTTGCTGCCACAATATAGGGAGTATATTCCTGAAAAGGGAAATTACTCCTTCTTTAATGGACATAATGTTAGCTTCTTTGTCAAGTAAAACAAAATAGTGCGCAATTTGACTTGGAATTAAATCAGTGAACATCTTCTGAACGAGGCTAAGCCAAGCATTCCTCGTTGAACTCAGTACCAACGCTAATTCCATTCTTAAGGTCTAAATTTAAGGACAGTTAACTATAAATAGCTCACTGGACACTATGAAGTAAGCAATTTCTTAGATTGAGTGCGAACTAAGGTTCTTTCCCTCTCTATCTATCTGCGCTCTGACCAGCAATGCAGTGACCAGTTTTTTTTAGGAGTTTTACAAACTAAGGCCCCAAAAAACCTAAATACGCTATGGTATGGGATCCTAGCGAGATAAATAACACAAGATAAGCTCGAGTCAATTTATTGTAATTATTTACTAAAAATAGTGGCATTGTTGGAGTTTGTGATTACATATGGAATTCAGTTCTCTTATTTGTATAGATAATCCAAACCTTAATCTATCATTCATTCATTCATTGTGATATCTATGTGAGTATGCAGTTCCGTTGGCATTTTCTGGTCTTCTTCATGAGTTGTCACTTCATCAAATGTTACTTTTTGACTGTAAATTGACTAGCCTGTTATTCTAGTGGTCAGTGGCCTTGACTGCTATGCCAGAGGTCGTGGGTTCGATTCCCACCTAGGACAAATGTTTGTGTGTTGAGCACGATCATTTGATTTGTGTCTGGGTGTAATTTATCTATTATAAGTATGTATTTAGAAAATTCATAAGTATGTACATCAGTTGTTTTAGTACTCATAACACAAGCTCTGCTTATCTTGGGACTAAGCAGCGTTGTGTAATAGTTGTGGAATATATTATTATTAAATGCTTAAGTTCTCGATGAAAATACCAAAATCACTATAATTATGATTGCGTATAATATTTGCAGAGGGTCTACCTTTTATAGCAAAACTTTTTACGTCATAATATTGTTTTGCATAACAACGGATAGCATAAACTTCATTTCGCAGAAAATCATTTCGCATACACTCAGTTGTCATACATTCAAAACTCATAATTTTGTTAGTCAGAATCATCTTTAGGCATAATGTTTATATCCATAATAATTAAAAAGCAGAACCATCATATCGCAGAAAATTCACAGTCAGAATCGTTTTTTGGCATACATTTTATATCGATAGTGCAGCATGCATGTAGCATGCAAGCAGGCATGCAACATGCAGCATGCATGCAGCATGCAAGCAGGCATGCAACATGCAGCAGGCATGCAGCATGCAAGCAGGCATGCAACATGCAAGCAGGCATGCAACATGCAGCAAGCATTGTTTCTGTCACGGCTCCGGCGCTGCGGGGTTTGGGCGGCGCCACGCGAGCTTATCGTCACAAATGGTTTTAACGCTCACCACCGCAGCTTCGGCTTGCTGGCCGGCTTCGCCGGCCAGCCTCAGCCTCAGCGGTGGCGGGCCTTCAAACCACCTGCTCCTCAGCTCGCGGGCCGCCCTACCCCTCCGCGCCTACGCGGGTTTAAATTACACTCTAGGGGTAGGGCAGACAAGACTGCGTAAAGTCGGTTTCGCAGCGATTCGTTTCTGTCACAAAATTTTGCAGCACAACGTATTGACTTTTTATGACACAAATTTAATTTAATATTGAAAATGCTACCAATACATGCTATATTTAGAACATTCTATGTCACTTTTGCAGACCATTCGATTTTAAATACATTGCACGTAGGTTATCTAACCATTCGACAGCATAAATTTACTTTATTTAAATTATCAGTTTTATTCCATATATTATAAGTTTTTGATGTTTTGAACACTAATTTTTACAAGAAGATACATCTATTTTAATTTTTGATGTTCAAATATGCACCCATACCAAATAATCGTATCTCTAAATAAATGTTATGCTAAACAAAATTATGCATAATATTAATTATGGCAAAGGTAATTATGCGAAACAAAATTCGGACACGTAAATATTCTGCCAAACAAAAGTTATGCTAAATAATTTTTATGCCTTAAAAATATTCGATTAAATAAGATTATGCCATGTGAGTTATGCCAAATAAAAATCGGAGTATCAAGATTCTGCCAAATAGAAGGAACCCATTTGCAGAGTTCCCTTGATTCCTCATGGATCCCATCATCAGAACTGTATTTGGCACCAATCTGGATACATATCCTTTAAGGGGAAAAAGTTTTTGCAACTCGGTCCATAAACGATGGAGTTCTGAGGTAACAAACATAAAAAAAATAACTATAAAAAATAAATATTGATGGCTTCCTCCTTATTTTGTAGTCGGCTCCACTGCGTTTTATAAGAAGGATCAACCTTCGCAAGTTTTGAATGATAATGGCTTAAGCAGTGTCTGAATACTACTGCTAAGTACTCAGCACACATTATCAGGTACGCAACCACCTCATAGTCCTTTCACAGAGCCATACATTTTTACGTAATAAGGAGAATTGTGTCCAGTTTAAGTTACTGTAGACTGGTCACAAGAATCTTCTATATTTACTTGTTTCCATCTTCAAATCCTACGAATATGTTAAGATTTTGAAGTTAACTTGATTTGAAGTTGATAAATAGGGCTTGAAATACAGCTTTATTTACTGTCTGACCCAGTGGCGGATTTACAAATTTTCAAGGCATAGGCTATACAATTTTTGCTGCCCTTGCCTCTTTGTCATCTCCTGTATTATTTTTACAATCCAAAATTTTCATTGAAATTACACGTAAAATAATTTTTGGGTATATTTTTGAGCTAATCAAAGCTCAGTCATGTACGAGCGGGGTAATGTGTGCTACTTACACAATAATGTACATTTGGTAAACGTGAATAAATAATTTTTCTTGCACTGACAAACAATTAAAAATAAATAACTCAGTCAAGATATAAAAGTTTGTTACTTCGTTACAAAACCTTTTTGCGTGATTTTTTGTTGGCAAAATCATCGATGATATCTTCGTAGGTAATTTTGTTCATTAATTCCAACTGTATGCACTTGACAAAAGAGCTAAAGCGTTTAATTGTTCTTGGCTCATGGTCGATCTCAGATAATTTTTCACTTTTTTTTAACAAGAGAAGCTTCTCTCACCCGAACAATTCGTCGGTGGTGTACATAAGGCCATACGAAGGGAATGTCCAAGTTCGGATAAATGTTCTGCAGACTCTGTCTTCGCAGAAATGAAGATAGACTCTTTCATGATGAAGAAGCTGGTTTTACCAAAAATGAGCCGTGAAGCGGGAGGAGGCGTAGTGTTGATTCGGCCACGCAGGGACACATGGCTCCAGGGCAGGATAGGGTTTGGACGTTCAGCGGGAGCGAACTAACTCAGTAGATATCGTAGGGCTACATAATGTCCCGTTGTAATTCTTAGCCGTGCTAGGATTGTGATACAGTATTAGGTACAAGTGGGCTTAGTCCAGTTTAGGCGTGTATAATATTTATAATACAGATTCGTGTGTGAGTTAGAGTACGAATTGATGGGCGTTGGTTGTGCGTAAGTAGTGTGTAAGTACGCGAGTGAATCTTAGCGACTGTGTTGGTGATTGAATGGGTGAGTGTTAACTCTTTTATCCTTCCTTATTCCATTCTATGACAAGGTGACCTAAGATTGTGGTTGGTGTTAGGGACTCGGAGAAAGCCTTCCTTTGGAGTGAATTTGAAATTGAATATCCTTGAGATGACCTTGTCATTGACTTCCTCTGGGGTGAACTTGACCTTTGCCGGCCGGCGTACTTGACGCAACTGTGACTGAGGCACTGCCGATTGAAGGCTGAACGGAATATATATTCGTTACATGCTAGAGCCAGTTTAAGCTATAATAAGTTCATAAACCACCAAATGTTAGCGACGGCTACCTACCCTTAAGGACTGACTGACAGTAGAATACTCTACATTGCTCTTGATATGCGCACATTTCCAGGGAGAGCGGGGTAGGTTTCACCAAGTGACATGAACTGCATTGATAGTCGTTCTAAGGAACGCTAGGGATCGCATCTCGTTAAATCAACCCGGCCCCCGTAGGCCAGCATCTCAGAAAAGTTCTGCAGCTCGGAGGCGTGTAGGTTAGGTTGTCCTCACCCTGGGTCAGAGTAAGGAAGTGAGAAGTGTCGATATATAAACCACTTCGGCGTCTAGCGAGGCACCTGTTAAGAGTTCTACGGCGACTAACGATGCGTCACGCTTGTTTAAGTCTTGTATTGTATTGGCAATGGTTAGTAGGCCGTTATAAGGAATTATTTGTTATAGAAAGTGTGTCTTATCCAATAGCAAAGGCCTCACAACCCTTTGGCGTAGGATTGGTCAGGACATGCATAAGCGAAAGCAATGCAATTCTAAAATAATGTAATTTGCAAATACAAGCGTCACATGACATATTCCGTTTTGCAGCCCTCTCAGTCACGTAAATTTCATAACTCAAAAGAAAAGTAGATTATCCTTCTTTATCTCCTTATTTAATTTTGTTTTTCTCCATCCCCTCCTTGTCACCTAGCTTTCTAAGTCGGGACGAGGTGATATATTTTTTGGGAATACATTACTGACAGTGGAGGTCTGTCCAAGTCATCAGGATGAGGACCATAGGCAAATTCATACAGGCAAATTCAGGAAAAACGAAAATTTTATCAGCCTAGGGTCTTTTAGGAACAGTCACAATGTGCACATGGACCCCTGGGTTGTTATGTTAACGCCGTATAAGTTTATTTATTTAGTATGTGTGTAGTTAAATCACAAAAAAAACATAAAATTAAAAAACGCGATCATAGTACATAATTAGCTAACATCAACAATACATCCTCTTTAAAGTAGGTACTATTCTTTGCTATCGATGCACAAATGCAAAGTATGGCAGCAGCATTTAGCACCACTGCTAATTGATTGTGAACAGTAAGGTGAATATGGACAGACGGCATATTGAACAATTTTAATAAACCATAATGTTACAAGACTCAATCTTGAAATACCTAAATTTTGACTTACCAACACTTTTTTAATGATTAACCGGGTGATATGTTCGTTAACGTATAGACGAGCCAGTACCAGAGGTAGTCGTGTCAGTGCTGGGAGCGGGTGCAGTGCACGCGCGCGCAGGCGACGCTGCCACGCTGGCGTGCGAGGCGCGCTACGAGCCGCCGCCGCACGAGCTGCCGCTGCCGCCGCTGGACGTGCGCTGGCAGCGCGGCACGCAGCCCGTGAGTCTGCAGAGCGCGCGCGGCGGCGTTGCGCTGGACACAGCGCGCTGGCCGGCTCGCGTGGAGTCGCGCCTCACGCTGGCGGGCGTGGACGCGCGCGACGCCGGCGCCTACTCGTGCAGCGCCGCCGGCCGCGCCGCCACGCTCGCGCTTATCCTCGATGACGACGACGGTGAGTCACCATCACAGTGGCATAGCCCTGCGGCGCTTGACATCATTTCAAATTGATTAGTCAGGATCATTAATTTTTTTTATTCCCACTTACTTATACCATTTCAAGGAAATTCAAAACAGATTGATTATAAAGTTTTATCGTAGGTTGACGACACTATATTGTCCAGATGACTGTTGAATTTGTTTTTTTTATTGTCACACTGCCACAGGAGGGTAATGTATTTTGTGTGTGAGTGTGTCTATATATTTTTTGGTTGTTTCTTTTGCACGCAATGTAGCCTAAACGTTTGGAATGATGGATGGATTTCAAAAAATGTGATGTATATATACCTGTACATGAACCTTTCATCAATTGAATAGTTATTTGGTTGTATGTACCTGTACATGTAATAAAATAAGAGAAATATGGGGGGAAACATATTACTTACGAATTTTTCGGTCTAACCATGACGTTCCTGTGCAGTTGTATTAAAATTTGATGAAGGTAAACTACCAGACTCTCAGTACCTGTTCTGTTTTGCCATTAGTAGAGGTAAGTATCTCTATGGCCTAACTCCATTTACTATCGTCTACCCATAGTTTGTGGTGTAGATCTCTGGAGCGTTTCCATACCACGTTGCGAAGGTATCCGAAGGGGAGCGGCACAATGCGTCCAGGCTCCATTGTTTCCATACTCGAACCCCTTGGGAGTCGCTGTGTCCTTTCATCAATTGAATGGTTACTTGGTTGTATTTACCCTCCTGGTTAAGGCGTTGGTGGCACCCATATACCAGCCCAGAGTTAACTGTGTGGGTATTCATCGCTTAAAGGACAGCCATGGTGTCTGAGAGAATGCATATTGAGTGGTCCTTAACTATCTGGGTTGTGATGGCTAAGGCTGCCCGGGCTATGCTCAAGCACTCAGCCTGAAACCCCTAATGGTGTGGCTATGTGAATGTTGAGATCCTACGAGAAGACTCCCGCTCCTGTGCCATTATCTGTTTTGAATTCATCAGTGAAGATACGCAGCTCTGCAGCCTCTGCAGAGCACAGCCCTTCGCAGCGGTAATCCTTATGCAGTTGGATTTTGTATTTTTTATCAAAGATAAATTGGTTAGGTATCCGGTCGTTGATTGCTTTCTTTACGGCAACCTAATTATTGAGCTCCACGGACAGAGAGGTATGTTGTGTTTCTCGCTTACAGTAAGTGCATTATCAGCACACCTTATCTAGCTGAAGGTCGGTGTCCTGATTATAACCATTCGGAATTAAAAAAAACGCCGGCTCATTGCCGGTTAAAATGTCATCGAAGTGCAATTTTTTACTGGCATTGACGAAACTGTTAAAATGTTTACCACTTTTTATCACTAATTCCCCATAATTATGGGGCTACCACTCGTACAAGTTTCACCACAGTTTGGCCTACGCAGGCCGGTATAAGGAACATCGTGCATGTGGTTGGTAAAACTCATACAGTGAGGCAAAATAGTGTTGAAGCTTGTGCGTGTGGTAGGCCCTGGTCATGGTCCAGAGCAAGGAGGAATGGCAGGTGGTCACCTTCTTCTGTGAAGTAGTAATGCTAGTAAAGAAGGCGGCCGCACGTGTGAGGGAACGCATTTCCTCGCGCCCCAGTCGCTGGGACCTCGATACCGATTACCAGCCACCGTAGGCAGTGGCTTGCAGACGACGAGCAATGGGTAGTTCGCCGTCCGGCTGTTCAGTAACCGCCTGGACCGCGCCTGAGTCGTCGACGGCGTGTAGTGTTCCACGCGCGCCTCAAAGAGTTGTCAGCAAAATCGTAGTGTCCTAGCAGGGTCGAAGTCTACTGGGGCCATGGGTTGGCTTCCAACGTGAAACCCCGGGTCCTGAAACACAAGGCAAAGAAAGAACATACGAGTGGGATTTAGTCAGTAAAAGTCAGACACGCCCTTGCGCTCCGCTCTTCGAAAGTTATACTGATGAAAAATTAGCATAATTCATCGAAAGCGGAGATTTTTTTAAAAAATTATTGATAGTTGTTAAATAGTTGTTGTGTAACAGTCGTCTTTTCACGTGATATTTAGATTCACGCCACTGTACACTGCAAAAAATGCTCTGAATTTGACTACAGTAGTTTTGTACATACACATACCGCGGTCAGGCAAGCGAACGGTAGAACGGTAGAACAGTCACATATATGCTACCAAACGTGTGTGAATTTACTAAGGCTCAAAATTGTTATGCGGATTGTATATTGCATACTTTATGTTATTTAACAGCTGTAATAATAATAATTTATAATAATTCCGCAGGGCAGTTTTGTGACGAACTTTTGGGCATTACCGACCCTACGGACCCGATCTCCCGGGGGAATTCTTTGTTCTTCATCTCCGGCTTGTCTTTATTGGCCAGCCATTGTGAAAACTGATGAAGAACACAAAAAAAAAAACAATATGACAGAATTGCCTGAACTAATGCAAAGTAAACCGTGTCAATAGTTTTAGTTTCCGCCGCATGTCGCAAGTTTTTGAAAACGAATATTAGTTTACGAGTTCTGGCAGTAAGGGCTTCTACGTGTGGCTGAAAACTGAGTCTACTGTCAATCTGAACCCCTAAATATTTAATAATATTTGTTCTTTTGAGAGTGGGACCTGAACAAATATTATCTGTCAGCGAAAAGCAAATATGTGAACTAATCAATCCAAGCCTTTAGAAAACATTAAATTAGCATAATAATTTCTATCGAAGAAGACGCTAACTACGACACACCAACTTGTTTTGTAATTAATTTTATGTTTTCGTTTGTACCAATTTGGGTCAGTAGATGTCGTTGTACGTTTTGGTTGTATGGACGGTGTGTGTGTGGTGTAGGTACTCACTGGGTAGGTGGATGAATAAATAAGTCCTTGCTGAATCTCCAGGTACATTTCTCACATACAACACTACAACACTGTTGGTTAGAAGGCGCAAGCAAGCTAAGCACAAGCAGGATAATATATAAGGTGCTATAAAATATCTGCCACGGCTTTAATGGGAGGTAGTATTGTATTTAAAGATTACAAAAGTGAAGAGCTTTCGTTCCCCGGAACAGTTAATTCAATTTGAGAACATAAAGTAGTTAAATAAACATTGGCCCGACTCTGCATAACGTGGTTCACAAATTACGCGCGATGTGTCGCTTCGTCAATGGAAACAATTGCTATCTCTTTCCATCTGTTCTGTGAATGAAAACTGAAATCAGCTGACTAGTTCGTCACTATCTAATCCACTAGGTACGCAATAATACGCAGGCAAACTAGTGTTTTAAAAGTGCAATTACTTACCAGCTACTTTATTCTTCCAAAAAACTGACGTAAATAAAATGATAAACTTCCCATCACACTTAAAACAGGCTTTGGACTGTCAAGTTAGTGTAAGAATCGCAATTTTTTTCTTATTATTTCTAAACAATAGGTAGGTACTTAGATTAATATTAATAACGATAAATTACAGTAACTTGGCATGTTTAAAAGTTAATCATCTTATTTACAACAATTGCACCGTATTTACAGTTATCTAAACACTCCCTACCCACTTATCTACAAAACTGTTGCACAAGTCCGCCTTCACGTTGCACAAAAATGTAGGCACGCTTACGTACATGTCTCTTCACTTTCAGTTTTTACTTGCCTAAATGCGAGTTTGATTCGCCTTTTTAATTCTACCACACTCCTAATGTCATATCGTTGGTTTGACCGTACACAAGGTCCTTTACACGACCCCACAAAAAAAGTCTAGGGGGGTTAACCTTTCGAATACCGTAATAAGACACAATAAAAAGACAATGAGAGAGCGAACGCCGGCGTTCGCACGATATCCCAGCGGGTGGCGGACTGGCGAATGGGCAGTCGGCTAGCGCGTGCGACGAACGGGGGAGTGCGGGAGGGGCGGGGTTGCGCTTTGACGACCGAGTGGCTGTCGTGCAGCGGCATTGTTTGATAAGAATGGCAACAGTGTATGAACGGCGCCGGCGTTTTTCGAAATGCTTGAATTGAATTCGCTGCGGTACGGCAACAGATTAAGTCTACGGGATGGTATTATGCCATTAAATCAATTCAAATTTATACGTCCATTTTTTTGTATGAAAAAAAAAATTACAAATGATTAATAATTTATCTTTACTATTGTAATCTATGTATAAACACAATACTACCTCCCATTAAAGCCGTGGCAGATATTTTTATAGCACCTTATATAACAGTTAGAACACAGTTTTTACAAGTCAGCAATGAGTTAGCACGGGTATGTGTCGACAACTTTTATTGGCGCGAGCGCACGTATATCTTTCGAGCTGCGTAGGTCGTGACTGGTGAGAAACGAATATATAAACAATTGTCGGGTGGCGGTAGAAGGGAAATTGTCGCCGGCGCGTCATCGACAATACGTGTGTCCAATGCGTCACGTTATTGACCATACGTGCGTCCAATGCGTCTCGACATCGACAATACGTGTGTCCAATGCGTCACGTCATTTCATACGTAATGTTTAGCGTTAGTGTAGGAACAGGAGTAGGTTTTTAGTCAGTAAAAGTCTGACACTATCTCCCGCTCCACCCAAGAGCGCGATTTGTCATAAGACGATTTTCTCAACTAAACAAAAAGAAGTGTATATGAGTGTTGATATCTTGGAAATATACGTATATATAAATAAATATGTATGTGTAAATATATATAAATAGATGTAGGTGATTTATATATTTATTGTTTACGTGTAGTGTGTAAACTGTGTAAATATATGTGAGTCGTCCACACGTATATAAATAACATATTTTTTTTTTATACATTCCACAATTATCACACAACGCCGTCTAGTTCCAAGCTAAGCAGAGCTTGTGTTATGAGTACTAGACAACTGATAAACATACTTATATATTTGTAAATACATACTTAATATAGATAAATTACACCTAGACACAGAACAAATGATCGTGCTCATCACACAAACATTTTTCCTGGGTGGGAATTGAACCCACGACCTTCGGCATAGCAGTCAGGGCCACTAACCACTAGACCAACAGGCCAGTCAAATTGATACGTTATTATAATAATAATAATAATCATTTTATTTTCAGACATAGTCCATACATACATTACTCACAAAATTATAGGATTAGGTTATCACATGGTTGCGTTGCAAGGAAAATCTATTAGCACATTGAAAAAAGAATAAGATATTTCATACAAACATGGAGGAATCCATTTCAACAATACAATTAATGTTGAACTAAATAAACCCTTTAGCGTTACATTTGGCTCACGTCGCAGTTTGCTCCATACGACACTAGGTCAAATGCTTTTGAAAAGTCTAGATAAAAAGCGTATACGGTTGTTTTTCTAACTGTCTAATACTATTATACTCGTACTCTCTTACTACACTTACTATACTACTAGTAGGTACTACGTTTGTTACTATACTTGTTATGCTCTCTTGATCACAGAAGATTCAGGTTTCCAGATTTACTGTCCTGAATAGCTTCAAGAAAAAGATGGTACTGCTGCGGGCTGTGCCTTTTACTCAGTCGGTGCGAGCTTCTATAACTGCCACCCTTAAAAGCAAAAAGATCTTATCCGACTCGAACAATGAAAAGAAAAATGCCTAGAACTAAAAAAAAATACATTTGACGTGATGCTTCAAACACACCACTCATCACCAGCCACTATTTAGGTCTTGTAGGGCGCGTCTACAACCGTATTATGTATTCGATAAATAATAACAGGTATTGTATATAAGCTACTAACTACCAAGAATGATCCAAAACTTGGCCCTGGTTTGATATAATTTTTCGCACTGCACCCCACCAAGGCCTGCGCCCTGTGCCTGGGCACCTCTGGCACTGCCCTAGTTCCGGCAGTGGCGGGGGCACTGCTGTGCCCCTAGTTGTTGCTAGTACATGCACTGTGTTAAAACTCAGCACGTGTTGATTGCAGAAGACCGGGCGGAGGCCATGCAGCGCGACCAGGCGGCGGCGGGCGCTCGGTCGGCGCAGCCTCGCCCCGTGCTGCTGGGGCTGCCCGCACTGCTTCTGGCCCTCCGCCGCCCGTTGCTGACACCTCGGTGAAGCTGCTCGAGCTGCTCGCGCTGCTGCTGGCCCTCCGCCGCACGCTGGAGCCGCCTCGGTGAAATTGCCCGCCTTTACACTCTAAGCACATTCTGTATATTTTGAACTTTGTATATAGTGTAAATATATAATTATGGAGAGTTACTGATGTTTTTTTACATAAGTATTAATTTACTTAATCTAGACATATAATCAAACAGTAAAATTGTGGACCGATAGTATTAACTGGCGCTGCGCGCAAAAACTACTGAAGCAATCCTGTTAAAATTTTGCATACGTATCTTTATAGGCCAGGTCAACTTATAGGCTATAAATTATCACGCTATTTGCAATGGGGGGGAGGGGGGGAGCAATATTCCAAAATATCGGTATTAAACGACACTTGCCTGAAGTTCGATCCCCAGCCGTAGTAATAATTTTGGTATTTTGTCGTTTTTTTTACGGTTCCGTACCTCCAAAGGAAAAAACAGAACCCTTATAGAATCACTTTGTTGTCCGTTCGTCTGTCTGTCTGTCAAGACCCTTTACTTCAAGAACGCATGGAGGTATCGAGTTGAAATTAAAACCAATATACTCAAGTCTGCGGACCCTTGAAGCTGTGAAAACATCAAACTTCTAAGTTAAGGAGAAAAAAAAGATATGCTCGTTTATGTCGCAAAAAACGTATATTTCGGCACTCAAAGGAATCAAAATTCATAGGGTAGTCCCGTTGACCCAGAATCCTGAAATTTGGCATGAAGCAAGGTCTTATACACAGGACAGATATAGGAATAAATCTGAAAACAGTAAATTTATTTTTATGTCACAATTTTATTTTTCGGTTCGTAAAAATCTTCCTAACTCTATTTTATGAATAGAGTTTCGAAGATTTTTACGAACGTTTTAACAGTTTACACAGGTAGGTTCGTATGGAACCATCAGTGCACGAGTGAAACTCGCACTTGCTCAGTTTTTTGTATATAATATACGACGGTACATCGATTACAATAATAAAACGACTTACTAAATATCTATATCTATATAAATTTTGCATAAGGTAATAATAAAAACTATGTTTATTTTACAAATTGATTAAAAAAAACTCTTTTAAACATAATAATAATAATATTTTTTATTTCCTAGAGACAACTATTACAATAATTACAACTTATTACAATTATATGAAAATGCTTGAAAGACGTGTGAGAGATGATGCTAAAACTTTTGTAAGTGTAGGTAATACAAAAGTTTTAGCGTCTGCAGAAATTCCGATACATTTTTCTTACAGTTCTCCTTATTGAGAGAATATATATTAAGAGTTTTATTTAGTCTATTATATACGTATGGCCCCAGGGAAATTAAAAAAACTTATTTTCAAATTTAGTCCTATAAGTATTCTGCGTTTATTCAGAATTTGGGAGTCGTAAGTAGGCATGTTGCATCAACATAATCTTCAGTAGGAACAGTTGCCTTACGGTTAGTACCTCACAGGATTGGTAGAGTAGCGTAGTTGGTATCGTACAGGTTTGAAAGTTACCTTAAGAACTGCACGTTGAGCAACCTCGACGGATTTTAGTATGGTCTTGGCAGCTCCACCCCACACTGGTATACAATAAGTTATAAGGGATTGACAGAGGGTAAGGTAAATTCGATTCAGAAGTAGTGGCTCAGTGATATGTCGAAGGGTTTTGAAAATATATATTAGCTTTCGAAGTCTTCCACTTAATATCCGAATGTGTTCCTTGAAGTTTAGATTTTCTATGGTAATTCCTAGGTATGTGATTGTATTAACTTATTAACTTATTCCAGTTTTGGGCATTGGCAAGCCATATCAAGAGTAAATTCATGGAAGATAATACCATAATTCTTAGACCCAAACCTTGTCGGATGCTAAAACAAATATATTTGGTTTGGTCAGTATTTAGTGTTAGACTGTTTTAACTGAACCATCCTCTAACAGAATCAAGTCCAGTTTGAGCAGCATCGTAGACTTCCTTCTAGGTATTGGCAAAAAAGAGTAAAGCGATATCATCTGCAAATGAGATTATTTCACCCTGGTTAAGTTTAATATTCGCGAGATTGTTAATGTATACGAGAAATAGGGTTGGTCCCAAGATACTGCCCTGTGGAACTCCGTGCGTGACTTGGACGTCGGTACTGGTAAGCTCACTTACACAAATGCACTGTTGACGCCCCGTAAGATAGCTTTTGAAGAGTTTCTCTGACACCCAGTCTTTCCAGATTGACCAAGAGCGTGTTTGTACACAGAAATTGTATCGAAAACCTTGGCAAGATCGAGAAAAATTGTCAGGCATTTATTATTTTTGTCTAGGTTATCACTAACGAAGGCAGTCAATCTATTTACTATCGGCTCAGTGGATTTGGTTTGAGGAGAGAATATGTCTTTTTATTGGTATTTTGTCAGTCTCAAATTAATTATTCTCTCCAAGATTATAGATAAAGCAGGAAGAATAGAAATTGGCCTGTAGTTATTTTACAATGTCTGTCTATGCCAGTTCGTTACCCTTGTATATCAGGCATACTTCTGACTTTCTTACAGAGTCAGGAAATACTCCACACCGAAGACATGAGTTAAATTATTAACTTCTCCATAACACTTCACCTTTACTGTGTCTTTTCTATTTCTTTTTTATTAATGATAGGCTCGCATTTGACTTAAAGCAAGGAATTCCACTCTTTGGCTGTACACATAATATATGTGTTCTCAAAACGTTTTGTAAGTATGGGTGGGAGGTCTACCATGTACCAGTGGCGCAACGCCGTACGTCTATAGTGGTCCGATGATGGAACGGACTTGGTGGAATTAGATTGTGCAATTCCAGTGCACACTCCCCGAAATGTAAACGATAGAAAACCGACAGGCTAGCAACTCGGCGGCGATGCCCAAGGCTTTGGAACTCCGACTCAACAAGTGCATCATTGCCGATGATTCTCTTGGCTCGCCTCTCAATCGACTCTAGCGCATCAAGCTGATATTTGGCAGACCCGTCCCAAAGATGAGAGCACGGTCGAACTTGCGCTTGATAAAGTTTTAGCAGCTGTTCCGACGTGAAGTACTATCTGACCTTCGCGAGGATTCCCAGCTTTTTTGCTGCCAGTTGAGCCTTTACTTCGATGTATGTAGAAGATCAAGATGGTCGGTTATTGGCACGGTCACACCTCGGAAATATGGAGCCGGGTGGAATTGACTCCGTTTAGCGGAAGAAAGACACTTGGGTTTTAGTTGCATTAAAGTTGACCAGATTGGCATCGCCCCAATCGGAGACCGCCTTCAAGGACGAGATCAAGCGTTCAACCATAGCGTCTCAGGATGACTGGATCTATGACCCACTAGCGCGTGCGTCAGCCACATATCTCTCGGCAACAGTGCTGTCGTCTACATACCCAAAGATACCGGGTTTAAGTAAGTCATTTATGTACAGCAAAAGCAGTGTTGCAGAGAGTACCGACCCCTGAGGGACCCCGGCATTAATATCCATTTGACCGGACGAGCAGCCATCAACGACCACTCGGATGGATCGATCCCTCAAGAAGTCTGCGATCCAATCACACAGACCAGTGGGTAGACCGAAGGAAGGAAGCTTAGCAATAAGGCTTTTGTGCCAGACCCTATCGAATGCCTTCGAGATATCAAAGGAGAAGGGGAGTTTTGGGCCCAGCAGTTAACTAGTTGAAATGTGTATTAAAAATACCGTTATATTTTTCTAAAGGAAATCACAAAGTATGGTACCATGTTTCTACCCAGGAAGCGAGAAAACTTAAGTTAACAAAAGTAAATAATCGATTAAATAATTCTTGAGAATTACTACTAATCGATTATGAATAAATCGGTAAAATATGAGATTATGTATGAAAATTGAGTGACAAGTGCAAGCTTTCGTGGAATCGATTGAATATATTCATAGTGAATTTTCTTCTTCTGGCAACACTTGTGCCTCTCATCCGTCAGTCACTGACTGACAGATGCACTCGTTCGTTTTTTTCGTTCTGAGTCCGCACGTGAGTTTTTGACGGAGATTGATAACTGTCAGTCGTGCTGGAGAGATCATTTTTTCTCCTCCAGCTCCTCCTGACCCTCCTGATGCTGTAGCATGTTCAAGTTCAAACTCGGCGGTTGGTAAGCGACGCCATATGATAGGCTCGGAAACTATTGAGGTTGTTTAAAAAAAACAATGATTGATAAGGATATAGCTGTTGCGGTCATTCAAACTTTATATATTCACCCTTCTCTAAAAGAGGGCATAAAATCTTATAGTGAGCTAGAAAAACGTCCCTTTGTAGTCTACGTTTCCCGATCCGAACCGGATCCTTCGGCTGGGACATCGATTCGTCCAATTAAGTTTGGGCAATTTTGAATTAAAAATATTTGTAGGGATGGCATTAAAAAAGTGGGCAGAAATAAAATCTCTGTCGAATTAAAATAGTGAGGCGGGCAACAAGTTTCTTTCCAACCCGGTTTTGAATTCAAAATATTCAGTTTTTATTCCATCTTTTAATATTACCAAAATGGGTATCGTCCGTCAAGTGCCGGTCGATACGTCTATGGACGAATTTGTGGATTCAGTTATTCTTCCTGATGGGTGTGGAGTTGTTCTAAAAGCACGCAGGTTAAACCGGAAAAATAAACAGGAGGGCAAGACCTCCTGGATCCCTACACAGACAATAGTGGTTACCTTCAAGGGACAGGTTCTTCCTCAAAGAGTTTTTTTATTTCACACATCTCTGACAGTGGAGGTATAGCAGTACCCCACTATACAGTGTCAAAATTGCTGCCGCTTTGGGCACGTTAAGGCACAGTGTCGGTCCAAAGCAAGGTGCTTTAGGTGCTCATAATCTCACACTGGTGACAGTTGTGACGTAGTAGAGGCCAAGGCCACTTGCATCCATTGCTTGGACCGTCACTTTGTCTTTTACGGTAGCTGTCCCGAGCAAGGTAGACAAAAATCAATTAAGATATAGTCTCAGGAAAATCTCCCTTAAGAAGAGGCTTATCGATCCTTTCCTACTGTAAAAAAATTATATTCCGAAGTGACCCAAAATTTACCTACCCAATTTTCTTACTCTTCTTCCCAATCTACTAGCCTTACTCCTCCTACCTCTTATAAAAAACTGTGGTTCCCTCCCCTAAGCCTAGAGCTCCTCTAGGCAAGTCTTATGACAAAACTGCCCATAGGTCAATCGTTGCTGAAGATCCTTCATCCTTTCCCAATGGCTTCTCTCTTCTTTCTCAAAATTCTTCATCCCCAAAGCCCTCTCAAGAGGATAGCCTCTTAGAAATTCTTTTGTCTCTAATTATTAGTTTAGTTTCCCGTGATAATTTCTCTTTACTGCCTCACGTTGCCCAGAAACTTTCTTTGCTTCTCTTTAATAATAATTATGGATCTAGTCTCCACACTCCAGTGGAACATTCAAAGCATTCGGCCTAAGAAGCCTGAACTTTTATTCTTAATAAATAAATTTCACCCCTCAGTCATTGCCGTTTCGGAAACTTGGTTGGTGCCTGGTTCCCACTTTCGGGTCTCAGGTTACTCCTGTCTTCGAAATGATAGGGCTGATGGGTACGCAGGTAGTGCCCTTCTTGTTAGGCGCTCCCTTCCTTTCTCTCTTATATCTCTTCCCCATACTTCTCCTGACATTAATAGCGTTGCTGTTAGGGCTTTTAATATTACTTTCCTCTCTGCATACATCCTTCATCCTCATTCTAGGTTAATTCCAGACCTTTTATGTATATTTACCTCAGTTCCCTCTCCAATAATTTTTATGGGTGATTTAAATGCTCATCATCGCTCATAGGGCTCGAGCTGTGGATATCACAGCCTGCTCTGCCTCTCTTGCTTCCATCCTTTCCTGGAGTATCTTGCTTCATCGTTATGGTAGTGATCACTATTGTCTCTATCTCTGACAGAGTAGTATCAATGCGTAATTTTAATCCCTCTCTTAAATATAGATTAAATGATGCAGGCTGGTCTTCTTACTCAGATTCTCTTGAAAGTAAGTTACTATCTCTTCCCCTTCCCGACAGAAACAATCTTGTTGATTGCTATTCCAAATTTGTAGACTCCATTATCTCTAGTGCTGATGTCAATTTTCCTTTCTTAAAAATCCCTACAGATTCAAAGTCCCAACTCCTCGGTGGGATTCAGAATGTACTTCAGCTGTCAAGGAAAGGAAAATAGCAGAGGTTAATTATTCAAATTCAATGACACTTCAAATTTTTTTAGTGTATCAAAGAAAAGCGGCCACTGCTAAAAGACTTCTTTCCAAAAAGAAAAAAGATGGTTGGCTTCGCTACTGTCAAAGCTTGTCTCCCTGTTCCCCTTCTTCCCTAGTATGGAAGCAAATCAAAAGATTCAGAGGCTCCTGTAATTCTTTTGATATTTCCGCTAACGATCCTTTTTCCTGGATCGAATCTTTTTCGGATAAACTGGCTCCCCCTTCAGTTCCAAATTTGGACTCTTTTTCCTCTTCTCCGGCTTTTCTTACTTCCGAAAATGATTTTGATGTCCCATTCTCTTTTTCTGAACTTCGAATGGCACTTGACGGTATTGTTGATTCCTCTCCTGGTGCAGATGGGATCCCTTACTCATTCTTGAAAAACTCGTCAAGAAGTACAAAGCAATATTACCTAGATCTCGTTAATAAGTTTTTGCACGGTTTGGTTCCTCAGCCGTGGAAACACCAAATAATAATTCCGGTCATTAAAGCTAACAAAAACCCGTTAGACCCAAATAGCTACAGGCCTATTGCTTTGTCATCTGTTTTGTGCAAGGTTGCAGAACATATGATGAAGCATCGACTTGAGTGGTTTGTGGAAAATAGAAACTTGTTGCCTTCATCCCAGTTTGGGTTCCGTAAAGGTGTGAGCACAATGGATAGTCTTAGTTTATTAATTTCTGATATTCGTTTTTCTTTGATAAGTAAGCAATTTTTAGTAGGAGCTTTTTTGGATATTGCCTCAGCATATGATCCCGGTGCTCAAGGATAAACTTGTGCATCAGTTGAATCTTCCTATAAAATTCTTTCCCCTAAGACTATCTGGAAAGGCTTACCACAAGTTTCAGTTTTGAATCCTCTCCTATTCAGTCTTTATACTTTTGATTTACATTTTTCTACTGACTCATTTTGTCAAATATTGCAGTATGCTGGTGATTTAGCTTTATAATTTTCTGGAAAATCTATAGATGAGGCTAGTAACCGTCTAAATTCTACCCCTGGATATTTATCTGATTGACCTCTACAACACGGTTTGTCCTTATCAGCCTCTAAGAGCTCTGTAGTTGTGTTTACAAAAAAAAAAGATTGTTCCTCCTGTTGATATTAAAGTTAACGGTGAAAATATCTCTCAGGTGAACAATGTTAAATTTTTAGGAATTTGAATTATCAGGTATTGCTCACACAGACTTTGTTGCTCAAAAATGCGAAAGAAACGTTAATGTTCTTCGCTCTCTTTCTGGTGTGTGGTGGGGTGCTTACCCATATACTCAAAAACTGATCTACAATGCTATAGTTCGTAGTTATTTTGATTATGGTATGTTCCTATTAGATCCTTGTAACAAATCTGGCCTTCAAAAACTCGATAAAATCCAATCAAAGTGTTTACGGATTATTCTTGGGGCGATGAAGTCGTCACCAATTAATGCCATGCAAGTTGAGTGTGTGGAACCTCCCCTCTCGATTCGAAGACAATTTCTAGCAAATAGATTTATTTTTCAACTTGTGCAAAATTCTGAGTATCCCCTTCTTGGTAAGCTGGACCATTTATCATCCATCTTTGACTCTTGTAGTCGTCGTTCTAATATTGAACCTCCTTGTCTTCTTCGTGCCTATCTTCAATTCACTCGCCTTTCTAGCCCTCTTTTTCAAAACCCTATTTTATATCTATACTCGGTGCTTTATAACGCCTTGGTATTCCATCCGGAGATCATTTTGGACTTAGGAATTCACAAAAATACCTTAGAACCGTATAAGATGTTTGTCCAAAAAGTTTTCTTGAATTATAATAATTGGAATACTATATTCACTGATGCTTCCAAAGTCTCCGAGGATAGCCCTGTAGGAGTTGCTGTTTGGATTCCTCATACAAAAAATATTTTAAATTATAAGTGCCCTCCTGTTACATCCGTTTTTACAGGTGAATCAATTGCTATTTTCGAAACAATTTCATTTGTTTTGAGTCTTAAGTTGAATAACTCCATAATTTTCTCTTCCTCCATAATCCTTTCAGATCTAAGTCAAGATTCCCTATGATTTAAAAAATTAGATACTTACTATTTCAATGTCATGAACTTGGTATTAATGTTGTCATAGCTTGGATTCCCGGTCATGTTGGTATTCTTGGTAATGAGTCAGCTGATTTATGCGCCAAAAATGCTGTTGTCACTGGTTGGAAAAAATCTCAGAGTGGGCAAGACCCACTCTGAGATTTTTTCCCATGACATTTGTACTACTCTTCCTCTAACTTTTTTAAGAATCATCATCAGTTTTTTAAGTATCAATTGAAAAAAAAAACACTACCTCAACTATTTGTCGTTTACGTTTAAATCATCATTGTTCTCCTAATTTCTTGGCCAAGCTTAGGATTAAGGGTAACTCTCTTTGTGAATGCGGTTTGGATGAAGGAAACGTGGACCATTTATTTTTCTCCTGTCCTAAATTGCATTTCTCCTTTCATGAAATCATTCCTGCTCTTATTCCTCGTCCAACCTCGGTCAAATGTCTTCTTTCTTTTGTGTTTACTCGTTTTATATTTAAACTATGCAAATTTATTGAAATTTATAAAATTAAATTGTAACTATTTTTGTTTCTCATTTTGTTTCACTCTTCCAAGTTTCAGTCATGTACTTACATAGTCATAGTCTGTGGTCTGGTCATGTCGGTCTGCGTCTGCAAAGATTTTTTTTTATTTTGATCTTTAATGTTTACAGATATATATTAATTTTACTGTTCATTCAAGCTAAATACTCTCCAGCGTTTGATAGTCTATTAACAGTTTGCACGTGTTATTGGCAAAATCGTGGTGCCTTTTCCGCAAATGACATAATGAAGAGTTGAAGTTGAAGTTGAGTGCGCACGTATTTTCCTTCTTATATTGTTTAACTCCACGACCCCGGCTTTGCACATTATAACGGACTATTTGACGGATCTTAGAGAACTGTTTACGCCTATCAATTGGATATTGACGACATGAATCGCTGTGTAAATTGTACGATAGCGACTGGTTGCTGTAACTCTATTGGTAGAAGAGTCTTGGAAGATGATGCGATTTTATCAGTTATTCGTCAGTGGCATGCATCTCAGCCTGTAAGTTTTTTCCCTATTGTACAATTTTAAGAATATATTCTCATAATTATTGAAGATGAATAATAAATACATTTTTGTACATACTCGTATATTGGTGTTTTATTTTACTTCCTCTTATCCCTTTTTTAATTTTTAAAAAGTTGGTGTCTACTGTTTCTAGGTTACAGAATATTGGATGTAGAAACTTTTCTTCAACTGTAGCGACTGACCAGGGCGCGATAGACCCAAACGTGTCAGATTATGTTCATGCTCTATACATAAAACCATTCCACAACTGAAGCCATTCAAAGTATTTCGTAAATAACATAAAAAACTACAATGTTACTTATAATATAACCTCACTCTTACTATAAATTATATAACTTGGTTCCTGGATAGCCAAATTTCACCAAATTTTCAGTGAGGCTTTGTTATTATATCTTCTTACAAATAAGGCTAGTTTGATTCAGTTAACACCTGGACCCAGGAATCTATGGAGTCGTTCCCTTCTCCTTTCTGAAGCATATTAAACTTTCAAGTGCTGTATACAGTAATAATTGGACTTCAGGTTTGTTCTGTATGTTGTTTTTAACTGTGCCAATTGTCTTAATCCGTAGTCTGTCACTGTACTTATTAAAATAAAATAAAATAAAAATAAAATAAATGTGAAGGTTAGTGGCTGGACTAAAAGGTTCTTATACTCTTTAAGAAATTTGCTCATTATCATACTGGCACTCGTACGGGCTGGTCGTTTTTATTGTCGTGGAGTTACTTGCTATCCCTACTGTGCTAACTATTGTTTGCGCGCACGCTGCAGGTGTGCGTCGGACCGTCCAGCTATGTGTGCCCTATGCTATCGAGCCACGCATAACATGACGTAAGCACTTTCTCGCGCTGTCAGACGCCTTTATTAATGACGTGCAGAGTCTATTGAACAATTCTTCGGATATGGATGATGAGAGTCAAAATGAAGAGGTACGTATACCGCCAAGAGCAGAAAAGAGGGGAAGAGAGGATAGTACTGAAGACGAAGAGGGTTGGATAGAAGTTAAGGGGAGTACAAAGAAGGTGTCTCACGGCAGTGAACAGTCTGTAAAAAATGACAAGTTTGAAGTCTATGCTTCCTCTAAGAAACGATTGCCGAAACAATCGCAATGGCTTGTATTTTGATAGAAAATAAAATAATATTAAAATTCGCCTTATTAAATAAATAAGTCCTTTCAAAATAGACTGCGAATCGGCTGGTCGGAACTTATTGACGTGCAGGAAGCTTCTGGAAAAGGGATGGAGGTTTCAGAGGGCTATGCAGCTATCTGTCTGTTATGGCCTAATCAAGGATGTAGACCTTGATTTAACGGATGAAGAGACTCTCAAAAACCCTCTCATGTCCAGCTCCTGCAAGACTTTTATCTTTCAGGAGGCTAGACCGTCGTTTTATGGATAAAGGAGGTTGATGCCCCAGCGAAACTACTTTGTTTTGTGCCTGCGTCAGTCTGCGTATGTGACATAAACATCAAAGTTTTACACCAAGTGTCACAATGTTCCCAATGCTGGAGGTCAGGCCACAAAAAGAAAATGTGCCCCTCAAAGAGCGTGGTTTGTCCGAAGTGTGGTGGCCGCCATGAGAATTGCGACACTACATTGTTTTCATGTGTCAACTGTAAAGGGAATCACATATCTCTTAGAAAACTTGTCCAGTTTATAAGAAGGAAAGGATGTTAAGGGCTGAGTTTGGATGCACATATAGGAAGGCCCTACAATGTTACGTGCTACCCGAAAATCCCGTTTCCAATGAAGTAGACGTTGCTCATCAAGCTGGTGGATGACTTATGTAATGACGTACATAAGTCATTGCGTATTGAGTGTGCTCGTGCATGTATCTCGGCCCACTGTAATATCACTATTTGCCCCAATTGATGACCATCAACATCTTGCCTACCGATGGTGTCTTTAAGTACGACTAAACTAATCAATCAAAGCCTTTAGAAAACATTCAATTAGCATAATAATTTCTATTGGAGAAGACGCTAACTATGACACACCAACTTGTTTTGTAATTAATTATATGATTTCGTTTGTACCAATTTGGGTCAGTAGATATCGTTATACGTATAAAAACAAAATAATTGATACGTTATTATAGGATTAGGTTATCACATGGTTGTGTTGCAAGGAAAATCTATTAGCACATTGAAAAAAGAAGATATTTCATACTTAGATACAAACATGGAGGAATCCATTTCAACAATACAATTAATGTTGAACTATTTTTGAGAAATAAATAATCGCTATTTTAATCTGTTGGGGCTTGCTTTTCTAATTTCTAATACCGAGTTGCGAGTAAATTAGGCCGCGCAATAAAACTTCAAAAAATCTTGAACACGACCTAAACCGTAATTTGAGGGTAGTTTTGAAAAACGAATAATGGGAATCTTTCTTATTTATTTAAATATGTATTCGTGCCAAGTTTCAAGTTTATTAACCCAAGAAATAAGATTCTCCCTTACAAATTTTAACACCTCCTAAATCTTGCACTGGGAAGTACTGAAAAAATAAATGTGGAAAACTTTAAAACTAATTTAGGTTAATATTTGTACAAAGTTTTGAGTCAGATGGCCCACGGAAAAAAAATCCTTACTTATGAAATCCCCACTTATTACCCCCTTAGAGGATGAATTTCGAAAAATCCCTTCTTAGTGCTTACTTACAACATTATAATCAACCTTTATGCAAAATTTGCAAAAGCTTCTAGCCCCAGCAGTTTCGGCTGTGCGTTGGTAAGTCAGTTAGTCAGCTTCTCCTTTTATATACGAGTATGTATGGATTGTTTCTGGAGGCAAAAATTATATATTGAGTTTTAAGGAATGAAAGACTGATATCAAAAATACTTCGCTTATTTTATTTATACAACATGTATTTATCATTATCTCACTACATAGTATAAAACAAAGTCGCTTCCCGCTGTCAGTCTCTATATCTTTAAAACTACGCAACGGATAGTGATTCGATTTTTTTAAATAGATTGAGTGGGTTGCTTAAATTGCAAAGGCTGGCTGAACCCTACGAGATATATCAAAATAATGTAATACAGTAATGTACACCTTAAAAAAGTCTACAAAAAGTCCACGATGGTAATTTTTTTTTATTGATATATACCAGTGCTTAACTGCGATCCCACCTGACAGTAAGCGGTGATACAATCATTGATGGTGAGGCGCACTAGTTTATTATTCACTCTAGCCTTGAAGACACCTAAATTATAGTTGGACGGGAAGACCGCAGCGGGCAAATTGTTCCAGTCCTTGGATGTACGCGGTATAAACGACAAAGCGAAACGTATATGTCTATCTCTTAGGGATAACCCACAAGAATAATGTTTGCGGGGACATAGCAGTTGCGCTGGACTCATAAAATGGTATTGAAAGTAGGTTGTCCTATTATTTTATTAAGAAACAACTTTGCAATGGCATGCGTTTGCTGGCAAAATCACTAAAAACTTTCCTATTAGAGTGCACAAGTTTAGTAGGTATCACCATTGGCAGCCCTCCTCTGTAGGAGAGGTTATGAGC
This sequence comes from Mythimna pallens, assembly GCA_961205895.1. Classification (NCBI taxonomy): domain Eukaryota; kingdom Metazoa; phylum Arthropoda; class Insecta; order Lepidoptera; family Noctuidae; genus Mythimna; species Mythimna pallens. Next base: position 24,514,823 of record OY540838.1, on the reverse strand, counting down.
CATGCAGGCCCAGTGTGGATTGGTGAATATTACGACTTTGAATCTTTGTCATCCAATCCTCATCATTTATATTGAAAACTCAGGGTAAGCTAGTAACAAAGTAATATTAAAGCCATGGATCACTGTGGGTTTACACAAATGTATCAGGACCGTGATCTTGTTGTTGGGCTGGCCCTAGGCCAGAGCACTTAGACCCTTCTGGATCTTCTGTGCTAATCAAGACCGTGATGCATGCATTATAAACTTTCTCCAAATGCTACTTTAAAGAAGGTACTGAAATTTTTGCAATTCAATAATAAAAAAAGGTTAAAATCATGAGATTACTATCATTTATACTCTATGCATGGCTAGAGAGCCATGCAGGAACTTCTCGACAACATAGAGATGATGTCGAGGAGATCCATTGCATAGGTGCCTTAGTTAGGGCTTCCGTTTCCCATTTTCAAACTTGCTATAATAGAATATTGGTAGTGACCGCGTCACAGTCTAGTGACTTTTTGTATAGTAGCAATTTCGCAATTAAAGGGCACCCAATTGTAAACGAAATTCGTATTTTTATTTATCTAACTAAAATACATTGAGTCATTCTTATTTTGTGTATTTAAAAATAAGTATGGACTTTGTCTCATTACAATTTCGTTTTGTAATCACACGTAGTATATTATGCTAATCTTATTGGAAGATTTGTTGATAACAGTTTTAGAATTCCGCTTGAAAGTCCATTGAATATTGCTTACATGGCGCTTGATGACGTAGTGCGCCCGCTACAACCACTAAGGTAGAGAAGGATGCTTCCATCCTTGCTATGATAGTACCTGTAACATCATGATGATGATGCTGTGTCGTTTGGCACAACAAAGCAATCGGAGCGTTATTTTTTTAAGGTGAGAAATCATCTAATTATTCTTTAGTTTTAAAAACAAAATATCTAAGTGTAATTATTGACCACAGATTTATCATGGTACTCTCATGTTGAACATGTCACTGGGAGGATTAGGAAGTCGGGGTAGTTTTTAAAACTTTAAGATATATTGTGCACAAAAATATATAACAGAAATCAGGCTCTCACAGAAATTTATCATTTATTTGTTTCACTCTAACACAATCAGTAATAGACTACAAATACCACAACAAGAAGACGGAATGATCTCGTAGCCAAGGTTCCACAGACTAAAACTAAATTTGCTGCCATTCAGTACAATAAACTGTCACATGTCAACCTTATAATAAGATAAATAGAAAGATAGAAATATAGAAGAAATATACACAACTAACCATTACACGAGTGTAAAAAAAATATTACAGATTGGATAAAAACTCTAAATTACGCAGACACTTAGGCCCTTTAACAACAAATAAAATAAAACACAAACATACATTTTCACTCAATCACCCACATACTCATGCACAAACACACAGACACACACATATGCACCATCACACATAAAACCACATACAAACACAACCCTCACACATACGCAAACACAAAAAATATATATTATAATTGTATATTGCTGTGGAAGAGCGGAGTCTCCTAATACAGGCATTACATGCTTAAAAGGAGGTTTCAATTACCTACTAATGTAAACTATTTAATTATAGTTAAGAAATAAAGGTTTTGATTTTTTGATTTCTATGATTCTAATTAGGTAGTTCTCTCGCACAAGGGTGGAGCGAGAGGACGTGTCAGCTTTTTACTGACTATAACCACACCCGTTTTCTTTCAGTTGCTATCAGAGCGTGAGGATTGGCACAATTAAAGTGAGGTCTAACACCGGCTGCAGTGAGAGAAGTAGCTTGAGGATAATGCTGATGAGGTACCACATATGGCTATCGGCGGGTGTGTTCTTCATAGGGAGCTGGTCTGGTTGAAAGTGTCCTATACTAGCACGAACGTACAGATTAAATTGTCGGCTCATAGTTTAATTGTAGGACAAGTTGATAGACAGAGATCGGAATCAGGTAGAGTTATTCATGTACTTGCATCGGAATGTTGATATTAATATGGATCTTCCCGGGATTTCTAATGAAAAATCCCGTGTGACCAGCATATAACAAATAAATAATAATAAAAACAAACATACATTTTTAATAGTACGAATATATTTCATTGAAATAAATCTGTCTACGTCAACTGAGGTGAGGTTAACAAATGTATACTCTTTCTTCTCCTCGTCATTAATGCAATAAGAATTTTTTTCGCGCTATATTTTTGATAGTATCATAAAAAAATCTCTGTAAAATTAATAAAGGTATGTCTACTTGATTCTTTCGGTGTATGAAATCAATGTAAGTTCATGAATAACTGTACCTAATTCCGACCTCTGATACTAAAATAATCGTTAACATGTAAATATCTGAGGACACCTTTTCCGGGGGTGAAAGCTGTATTAAAATAGATGATTATTGGTAGGTAATCTACATCTACACTAATATTATAAAGACAAAGTTTTTTTTTTTGTTTGTTGGAGTTAATCTCTGGAAGTACTGGTTCGATTGCTAACATTTTTTCACCGATAGAAAGCTACTTTATTCCTGAGTGACATACGCTATTTAATATGTACGCGGGCAAAGCCACGGGCAAAGGCTAGTTCCTAATATTTACATACCTGTAGTTGAATAAGATTGTGCTAACTGATAAGTGCACGGCTAGATAATGCGTGGCGCAGAGCTCCTATATACAGTAGATATCCGCAGTGCGCGGCACACATCGCGCCCCGCAGGACGCGCGCACTCGCTCTCACCTCGACCTCCACCGCGATAACGAGACAGCGAGCGACATGATCACCGCGGCCATCGTGCTCGTCGCCGTCGTGGCGCTGTACCTGTACGGCACGCGCACCTTCAGCTACTGGGAGAAGAAAGGCGTCAAGCATGACAAGCCCATTGTGTTGGTTGGCAATAATTCTCAAGTCTACCTCATGCAGAAGAGTATCACGCAAATGGCAGCTGAAATGTACTGGAAGTATCCGAAAGAGAAGGTGGTGGGATTCTACCGATCCACGCACCCGGAACTTGTGATCAGAGATCCTGAAATCATAAAGCGCATCCTGTTAACAGATTTTCAATACTTCTATCCTCGTGGCTTAAACCCGCACAAGACGGTAATCGAGCCGATGATGCGTAACTTGTTCTTTGCGGACGGTGACCTGTGGAAGATGCTGCGGCAGCGCATCACGCCGGCCTTCACCAGCGGCAAGCTGAAGGCCATGTTCCCGCTGATCGTGGAGCGCGCGGAGAAGCTGCAAGTGCGCGCGCTGGACGCCGCTGCCGCCGGGCGCCCGCTGGATGCGCGCGACCTCATGGCGCGCTACACCACGGACTTCATCGGCGCCTGCGGCTTCGGCCTTGACGCCGACTCGCTCAACGATGAAGATTCTGCTTTTAGGAAGTTAGGAGCCTCGATATTTCAAGTTGGAATAAAGGAAGTTTTCATAGGTATGTTGAAAGAAATGTTTCCAGAATGGTGTAAGTATTTGAAGTATCTCGGAAGAGTGGAACAACCTATAATCGATTTAGTCTCAGCTATTCTTAAACAGAGAAATTATGAACCTTCTGGCAGGAATGATTTCATCGACTTGCTTCTCGAGTGTAAAAAGAAGGGAAAAATGATGGTAGAATCAGTAGAACGTGTTAAAGCAGACGGCACTCCAGAGATCACTACGTTAGAGTTAACGGATGAGCTGATAGCGGCGCAAGTGTTCGTGTTCTTTGCGGCTGGTTTTGAGACGTCATCGTCTGCCACTAGCTTTACGCTGCACCAGCTCGCCTTCCACCCGGAAGTGCAGCGCAAGGTGCAGCAGGAGATCGACGCAGTGCTGGCGCGTCACGGCGGCCGCCTCAGCTACGACGCTATCCAGGAGATGACGTACTTGGAAAGCGCGTTCAAGGAAGGCATGCGCATGTTCCCGTCGCTCGGCTTCCTGATCCGCACGTGTGCGCGTACCTACACTATCCCGGAGCTGGACTTGACTATCGACCCGGATGTAGGCGTGATCATCCCGCTGCAGGCGCTGCACAATGACCCGCAGTATTTTCCTGAGCCACATGAATTCCGACCGGAGCGCTTCCGGCCTCACCAACAGGAGGACAAAACCAAGTTTGTGTACCTGCCTTTCGGGGACGGTCCCCGTGCCTGCATAGGTAAGAACTGATTATTATTAAGTAGTTTTACTTTCAGCTTCTAGTCGGGGCATGCACATGCCCTGACTAGATAGGTATCCCATTCACACCCTTAGCATACGAACAAAATAAAATTCGCAGAATGTAGAATGGATGGCACGAAAATGAGCACGCGCTACGGCAATGAACGCGAAATTATTGTTCAATAGACATCCTCAAAAATTAGTTCTTATCGCATTTCAATAGGGTTCAAAACGGTGAAGTACCTCGGACTCGGTCCTCTACAGCCGGTGGAATTTCGAGGAGCACTTACGACGTCTGTCTGATTTGAAGAAACGGTGGAGCATGCAGTAGAGGTGTGCCCCACTTTGGCAGAGCACTACCGTGTCCTAATGGGGGCAATTGGTCGCAACTAGCTCTCGTTCCGCGCCCTGGTACAGGCCATGGTCTGGAGCGAGGAGGAATGGTAGGCGGTCGCCTCCTTCTGCGAAGTAGAAATTCTAGCGAAGGAGGCATTCCCACGCGCGATAGAACGGCCCTCACGCCCACGGGGATCCTAGCCACGGGGATCCCGACCCTGATTTCCAGCCACCGTAGGCGTGAGCTTGTGGACGACGAGCAATGGATAGCTCACGGTCTGGCCGTCCGGTAACCGTCCCGACCGAGCCCAAGTCGGCGCGTAGTTTTCAACACGCGCCTCAAGGATCTGTCAGCAAAACCGTAGGGGCCCAGCAGTGTCAAAGCCTACTGGGGCCATGTGTTTGCTTCTGTAAGAAAATCCCGGGGCCCTGGAAAAAAAAGCTACGAAGGAGCAGAGGAATGAGTTTTAGTCAGTAAAAGCCAGACACACCCTTTCGCTCTGCCCTAGAGCAATAAAGGTATTACATGATTTTCTACCTAAAAAAATTGCACAAGTGCTTGATTTTCGCCTCAGTTGCAATGACAATTTTATAATTATTAGTAAATCGTGAAATTGCAACACATCATTCATTATTTTGATTCTTCGATGTTATTGTCCATTCTAGAAGTCAACACTAGAATACATAAAAAAAATTGCAACTGTGAGTCGGACTCGCGCACTGGGGGTTCCGTACAAAGTTACTAATGTAAATAGTTCAATTCACGAATGGAGTCTCGAAGATTTTTCCAAATCGCAAAAAAAGTGACGTAACAAGAAATTGATTGTTTTCAGATTTATTCCTATACCTGTGCTCTTCAGGTCTTATAAGACCTTGCTTTATGCCAAATTTCAGGATTCTGGTTCAACGGGCAAGTACTTTATGAATTTTGGTTCCCTTGAGAGTGTCGAAATATACGTTTTTTGCGACATAAACGGCCATATATCTCTTTTTTTCGTTAACTCAGAAATGACAATGCCAGATCCTGACCCTGTCATAGTTATCATTTACAGAAAAAGTAAAGTTATGAAAATAATTGTGACGAATAAGGAACCTTTTCATAATAAATCGTTTTTCTTTAAAAGTTGCGGTTTACAATTTTATAAAAAAAGGAATTTAATCCCGGAAATTATTTTTTGCCATTTCCTATTTTCTCTTAACTATCTGCGTTACATAAAACGCATGTGCAAAACTAAAAAAAATAAGTAGGTAACTGTTAAACAAATATCATTTTACATAAAATATTATATCAAAATTATAATTATGCGTAACGTTATTTTTATTATTGCGTTAACGTTATTATTAATTATGCGTAACGTTATTATTATTGTTTTTAGTTTTAAACGAAAACCGCAAGTTTTACAGGTTTCAGGACAAATGTTTAGTTATCAGTAATAAATATACAATAAGATGCAGCATATTGCATGCTTGTAAATGACTTTTATTGAGCGGGGCAAAGGTCTATAGAGTATCTGGCATTATCCTTTGATTTTTTCACAGCTTAAAGGGACCGCATACTTGAGTAGGTATATGGTTTTAATTTCAACTCAATACTTCCCCGGGTTCTCGAGATAAAGGGTCTTGACAGACAGACAGACAGACGGACAGCAAAGTGATCCTAAAGGGTTCTGTTTTTTCCCTTTTGAGTTATGGAACCCTAACAAGGAATGAAACGGTAGTCAAATCAAGTATATAAATATATATATATATACTTGATATATATATATATGTATATATATATATATTTCTTTCTTTCTTAAATTAAAGACAAAAATATCTATAAACACATAGGAATGGGCGCGGACCCATCCAGAAATATTGTCAAAATTTTACCATTATGAAAAGGTTTGGGCACCCCACAATTATGGCGGTAAATCCCCTCTTTGAGGCGTGAGTGGAAAGATCTCACGGCGTATTCACCTTCTGCATGACCCAGGTTCTCACCGAACACAGTAAGTTCTGGAAGTTCCTGCACCGGATTCATGCGGAGGCGACGCCCGGGTGTCGCCACAATGTGGACCGCCCGGAGGACACGGTGGAGCACACGGTGGAGATGTGCCCCGCTTGGGCAGAGCAACGCCATGTCCTCGTGGGGGCAATCGGCGGCGGTGATCTCTCGCGCCGGGCCTCGGAACAGGCCATGGTCCGGAGCGAGGAGGAGTGGCAGGCGGTCGCCTCCTTCTGCGAAGCAGTAATGCTAGCAAAGGAGGCGGCCGATCGCGTGAGGCAACGGTCCTCACGCCCCAACCGCCGCCGGGATTCCGATCCCGATTTCTGGCCACCGTAGGCGCGGGCTTGCGGATGGCGAGCAATGGGTGACTCGTCCGGTAACCGTCCGGACCGAGCCCAAGTCGTCGACGGCGCGTATTGTTCCACGCGCGCCTCAGGGAGATGTCAGCAAATCGTAGGGGCCCAGCAGGGTCGAAGCCTACTGGGGCCATGAGTAGTGTGAAAACGATACCCGGGGCCTTGGGACGAAGGCAACGAAGGAACAGTAGTGAGTTTTTAGTCAGTAAAAGTCACACTATCTCTCGCTCCGCCCAAGTGTGGAATTTGTAATTAGATGATTTTCCCACCTAAAAAAAAACCTTTATGGTAAAAGGTTACTTAAAATGATAAACAAACATACCTGTGTACTGTTTCTAATAAATAGCAGCTATAGGATTTATTTGTAATTCTGTACCTATATGATATGAGTTTTTTTTTTTTTTTTCGTTGGGAAAATCATCTTATGACATCCCCCGCCCTTGGGCGGGGCGGGAGATAGTGTCAGACTTTTACTGACTAAAAATCCACTCCTGTTCCTTTGTTGCCTTTCGTACCAAGGCCGAGTCTTCCTTTCAGAATCAGACCCTTGGCCCCAGCAGGCTTCGATCCTGCTGGGCCCCTACAGTTGCAGCATCTCCTTGAGGCGCACGTGGAACAGCACGCGCCGTTGACAACTTGGGCTTGGTCCGGACGGTTACCGGACGGTCGGACGGCAAGCCACCCATTGCTCGCCGTCCGCAAGCCCGCGCCTACGGTGGCCGGAAATCGGGAAATCGGGATCGCAATCCCGGCGGCGGTTGGGGCGTGAGGACCGCTGCCTCACGCGATCGGCCGCCTCTTTTGCAAGCATTACTGCTTCGCAGAAGGAGGCGACCACCTGCCACTCCTCCTCGCTACGGACCATGGCCTGTACCAAGGCCCGGCGCGAGAGATCGCCGCCGCCGATTGCCCCCACGAGGACACGGCGTTGCTCTGCCCAAGCGGGGCACACCTCCACCGTATGCTCCACCGTGTCCTCCGGGCGGTTCACACAGTGGCGACACCTGGGCGTCGCTTCCGCACGAATCCGGTGGAGGAACTTCCCGAACTTACCGTGTCCGGTGAGGACCTGCGTCATGCGGAAGGTAATGACGCCGTGTTGCCTTTCCAGCCACTCCTCAAAGAGGGGACTTACCGCCATAATTACGGCGTGCCCAGCACTGGGTTGCGATAGTCGCTGTCGCCATTCCGCCATGAGATCCCGCCGGACCTTTTTCCGCCATGCCGTGACTTGTCGCGGCAGTGGAGTTTCACCACGGCGTTGCATCTCCACGCGCAAATCGTGCATGCATGCAAGGCCTTTTGCTGCAAGATCCCATGGTGGCTGGCCAGCAAGGAGGCTCGCCGCTTCGCGGGGCCTATATTATATGAGTGCGAAATATTTGTTTGGTAAAGAAATCATGTAGGTCGCTTTTAAAATAAATGATCTACTTTATTTTAGCGAGGCGTTGCACATGACAGGGGGGTCCAATAAATGTTATTATTGGATTCCCCTCCTCTCTCTTAGCTACGCCCTTGAGGCTGGGCCGAGAACTTTTTATTTTTAATTTGATGTGTCGAGCCATCTGTTGACCTTAGTTAAAGTTTTGTGAAACCGCTCATTAAATATATTTGCTAGTCAGCAGGTAACAAGGGTAACACAAGGGTGTCACAGGATAGTTCTCGCTAAAGCGTGATGATTTGTATAGTATCAGGAAGCTGAAGCAGATATTGTGTGTTGTGGCAGGTCTGCGCATGGGGCTGATGCAGTCGCTGGCGGGGCTGGCGGCGGTGTTGTCGCGCTTCACGGTGGCGCCGGCGGGCAGTACGCTGCGCCACCCGGTCGTCGACCCCAAGTCCGGCATCGTACAAAGCATAAAGAACGGTCTGCCACTCTCCTTCTTTGAGCGGAAGCCGACCGCGGCGGTGACGCAGTAGACGCACCAGTGAACATGTTGAACGGCATTACTACGAAAGACTATGGACAACGTCAAACGACTGTTTTATTAACTGTTAGTAGGTGCTTAGATATTGTTTGTGATAACCACTAGTTTTTAACAGTGTTATAATTATATAATAATAATAATAATAAAAAATATCTATGTCAAGTATCAATGAGACTCGGTACATAGTGTTAGTGACAATAAATTAACTCATATCACTGAGTTAGAGCCACAGTGATAACGAAAACAACAATATTCACAAATGAATGAATTAATGTTGTTGTGTTCGTTACGAATGTTTTTGTTACGAAATACTGGAGCAACCATATACTACATGTAGCCCAGCCTGACAGCAACCGAGCCCAGAAACTGGCTAGCACCCTGAACATCAAGGATGCACATATATTTTAGGCATTTATGCTTAATTCATAATTATAAAGAATCAATAAGCATTTCCGCAAACATTATTGCTGATCTACAGAAGCGAGGCGTTCTATCAGCGGCCTGATTGTGTTACTATACCAAGCGCGTTGGTCTCAGGCAGGTGTTGAAGGAGCTTTTGAATGTGTGAGGGTAGTGCTGTGGAACATGACCAAGGAAAGTTAAAGTGACTTCATGTTATTTAAATGTAGAAATAACGGTGAACTGTGCAGGGATATGTTGTATCTAGATTTTACTTTTTAATTATTAACATTAGTTTAAATTCTTGTTACTAACAACTGTTATAGACTGTTTTGTCTGAATTAAATGATTTTTTACTATTTTCTTTTAACGTTTAATTTACCTGTAGGTTACAAGTGTGAAATGAGGAATGACATGATTCTTTTAACTTCCGTAAAAGCACGTAAGAACCTGCTAGCAATCATATTTGCTCTGACCGATTGTACCCTCTACATTCTTTTACACTCATTTCTTTAGTCTGCGTTCTAGAGTCACGGACCCATAAGAATTCTTTCTAACGTTCCCACAGGATAGGGTGCTACTATTGTTTAAAATCTGTGAACAAAAAAATAAATAATTGGGACCTATATCGGTGTTGCCAGTTTTCAGCAATGTTATTAAAAGGTAATATTAAATTAAATGCTCAATAATTTTGCACTTGCACCATATACAGATTGATTTTACCGGAGAACGTTTTTAAACTAACGCTATAGTATATCTAATAAAAAAAATTTATGCCTGGGAAGAGGTATTAGATGCTATAAGTATCTTCTATTACAGAAAAAATGATATCAATTTTTAACTGACTTCAAAAAAAGAGGAGGTCCTATATTAGTCTAATTTTCTTTTTGTGTCTTTTTCATCGAAATCTTTGCCGAATATGAATATGTTTTAACGGTTTTCTTTTTGTTTCGAAGAGTTAGTCTGCCAGGTAATGGATCCATATACGGGGTGGTGCCGATAATATGACAATAAATTAAACTGTGAGAAAAAAATCATATTCGATGCCACAAATCTAAGCTTAAAACCTTATAGTCTTAAAAGAGTTAATTTAATAAAACGATTAATCAATCAAGTTAAAGTGACAGTTGACATAATATATCAAGGTCACTGACATTACTATTTTTATTTGAAAAGTATTGTATTGTTTGTAATTACGTTTTATTTTTGTCTCGTACAATTACATAGCTTCGAAGTACTCCGACATGATTTTAATTTATGGGAAGTGCCACAGAAACGCCGCTTTACCAATACAGACATACCGAGAGAGGTATGGGTAAATCCGAGTTGGTCCAACCTGGTCCGATTAATGGTCGCATTATAGTTCAAGCAGTCCAGAGGATGCGGGAAAAATCGATTCTTAATATTATAAATTGGGTAGTGCCTATACGTGTAAGAGTGAGACTAGTGAGTAAGATAGAATTATAAATTACTTTGAACACAACCCTACGTGTAGTCTGCATAGGGTAGGTCGACATCATTCAATATCGACAATTAGTGGATGATAGTGAGTGCTAAATGATGGAATAGTGATCAAAATTAATAATTTTATTAATAAAAATCTGTGATTTGGTGTAATGGTTTTTATTGAACATTCATAATTATGGCACCTAAAGATTACGTCACTCCAAATGATACGGCGCTGCTGTCATAGGTTAGTATACCGATATTTATAAATGGTGTTCTATTTTATTTACGATTTTATGCTATTTAATTTGTTTCGTATCGTCAGCGCAACCTTGTATAATATTTTTATTACTTGAAAACGTTCAAAACACCTTTTTTCCTCAAGCTATTTTTCATGTTTTTTTTTTAATGGTTTGTTCTAGAAAATTTACATAAATATTATCACAAATCTTCTGCCAAACTGCAGTACAGTATGTCGGCAATGTTCTCGTGGATAGTCTTGATTAACTAACAAATAAATGTAAAAAAATATAATTCTTAATTGACACAGATTGTAAAAACATTATAAGTACTAAAATTGTGTTTTTTTTTTTTTTCGCGTGGGGAAATCATCTCATGACATCCCCCGCTCTTGGGCGGAGCGCGAGATAGTGTCAGACTTTTACTGACTAAAAACCCACTCCTGTTCCTTCTTTACATCTCCTTGAGGCGCGCGTGGAACACTACGCGCCGTCGACGACTTGGGCTTGGTCCGGACGGTTACCGGACGGTCGGACGGCAAGTTACCCATTGCTCACCGTCCGCAAGCCCACGCCTACGGTGGCCGGAAATCGGGATCGGAATCCCGGCGGTGGTTGGGGTGTGAGACCCGTTGCCTCACGCGATCGGCCGCCTCCTTTGCTAGCATTACTGCTTCGCAGAAGGTGGCGGCCGCATGCCACTCCTCCTCGCTCCGGACCAAGACCTGTACCAAGGCCCGACGCGAAAGATCGCCACCGCCGATCGCCCCTACGAGGACACGGCGGTGCTTTGCCCAGGCGGGGCACACCTCCACCGTGTCCTCCGGGAGGTCCACACAATAGTGACAGCCGAGCGTTTCTTCTGCACAAATCTGATGCAGGAGCCTCCCGAACTTACAATGTCCGGTGAGGACTTGCGTCATGCGGAAGGTAAGGACACCGTGACGTCTTTCCAGCCACGCCTCAAAGAGGGGACAGTACCATAATTATGGCGTGCCCAGCACTGGGTCGTGACAGTCGCTGTCTCCGTTTCACCATGAGATCCCGCCGGAACTCTGTCCGCCACGCCGCAACTTGTCGCGGCAGCGGAGTTTCGCCCCGGCGTTGTGTGTTGTTCTGATCGCTTATGTGAGGTGGCATGTGCAGAGGTTGAAGGGCAGTGCAGAGGTTGAAGAGCAGCAAACCGTAGGGGCCCAGCAGGGTCGAAGCCTACTAGAGCCAAAGGTCTACTTTTGAAAGAAAGCCTCGGCTCTGGTACGAAAGGCAACGAAGGACCAGGAGTGGGTTTTTAGTCAGTAAAAGTCTGACACTATCTCTCGCTTCGTGCAAGAGAAAAAGACACCCCTTTTTATGATGAGAAAATCATCTAAAGCGATTATAATGGTTTCTATACATTTTGTCTACCCATGGGCAACATTGTGGGTTGCATTATTGCCAAAACTTGTCTTTATTTTAATTAGTTGTAAGATATTATAATGTGACTGTTAGTTGCTCCTATTTAATAGAATAAAAATAAAGTAAAATAAAAATGATATGTGAAAAATTAGTGATTAGTTAAGTACCCGTTTGTTTAGGTTTAGTTAGCAAACATACCTACACAAGACCGAGCGCGAGCACTGCACACGGCACCAAGCGCGGTGACTTCTATTTACTAAAGTAATCTAATACTTAGTGACAAATCTGACTAATTGTCAGATTAACCAACTTCATGTTTACAGCATCTTTGTAAGTACTGAAATAAACCTGAAGGTTTGTTGTAATTCAAAGTCATGTGACTTCTTCGTAGCCGTAACAGAAAAAATACACAGGAAATAACAAGTAGGTATATTTATACTAAATTAATTAAAATAATTCTAAATTAACAATACTAATTATAACATAATTTGAATGTTTAACGGATAAATTCAATAAGAAAAAATAACTAGAACTGTTTTTTTTTTTTTATTATTATTGATAGGCTCGCGTTTGACTACTATCTCACCTGATGGTAAGCGATGATGTGGCCGAAGATGGAGCACGCTTGCCTAGAAGTAACCTATTCACTCTTGACTTAAAGACCCCTAGGTTGTAGCTATCAGGGAACACAGACTCCGGCAGGGAATTCCACTCCTTAGCTGTACGCATTATGAATGTGTTCCCAAAACGCTTTGTACGTATGGGTGGGATGTCCACCATGTACCGATGGCGCGACGCCGTACGTCTAGTGGTCCGATGATGGAACGAACTTGGTGGAATTAAATTGTGCAATTCCAACGCACACTCCCCGAAGTGTAATCGATAGAAAACCGACAGGCCAGCAACTCGGCGTCGATGCTCAAGGCTTTGGAGTTTAGATTCGACAAGTGCATCATCACTGATGATCCTCCTGGTTCGCCTCTCAATCGACTCTAGAGCATCAAGCTGGTCTTTGGCAGACCCATCCCAAAGATGAGAGCAGTATTCCATACACGATCGAACTTGCGCTTGATAAAGTTTAAGCAGCTGTTCCGGCGTGAAGTACTGTCTCACCTTGGCTAAGATCCCCAATTTTTTGGCAGCTTGTTGAGCTTTAGCCTCGATGTAAGAGCCGAAATTGAGGGTAGACGACAACGTCACCCCAAGAAGCTCAAGGCCGCCGGTTATCGGCACGGTCACACCCCGGAAAGATGGAGCCGGGTGGAATTGGCTCCATTTGGCGGAGAAAAGACACGCCTGGGTTTTAGCAGCATTGAACTTGACCAGATTGGCATCGCCCCAATCGGATACTGCCTTCAAGGAGAAGTTCAAGCGTTCAACCATAGCCTCTCGGAAAGACTGGATCTGTGACCCACTAGCACGTGCACCGGACACGTATCTCTCAGAAACAGTGCTATCGTCTGCATACCCAAAGGTACCGGGTTTAAGAAGGTCGTTTATGTGCAGCAAGAACAGTGTTGCCGAGAGTACCGACCCCTGAGGGACCCCGGCATTAATTTCCATTTGACCGAACGAGCAGCCATCAATAACCACTCGGATGGATCGCCCCCTCAAGAAGTCAGCGATCCAGTCACACAGACCAGTGGGCAGACCGAAGGAAGGAAGCTTAGCAATAAGGCTATCATGCCAGACCCTGTCAAAGGCCTTCGAGATACCAAAGGAGACTGCAAGTGCTTCCCCATGCTTCTCGACGGCCTCGCTCCAGATGTGAATGGCATACGCTAGAAGATCCCCAGTTGACCGATTTCGGCGAAAGCCGTATTGTCGATCACTGAGGATGTCATTAGCTTCTAGGTATGTCAGGAGCTTATTATTGATCACTCGTTCCATACTCTTGCAGAGAATGGACGTTACCGAGATAGGTCTATAATTAGCAGGGTCAGCCCGACTACCCTTCTTGGGCACGGGTTGCACGTTAGCTTGCTTCCAAGCCATCGGTACTTTTCCAGCCTAAAACGAAAGACGAAATAGGCGTGTCAGGATCGGAGACAGTTCAGGCGCACAAGTTTTTAAGACAATTGCCGGTATCCCTTCGGGACCGCTGGCTTTGTTCACGTCAAGGTTACGTAGCACCCTACGGACGTCCTTCTGATGGATGCGTATGTCTGCCATAGTCGTCTCGCATCGCTCAGGAAAGGCAGGGGGCCGCGCGTTACCGGAATCAAGACGTGAAGATTCCGCAAAAAGAGAGGCAAATAGATTATCTTTCTCCTCAGCGGTGTGGGCCAGCGACCCATCGGGTTTCAGCAGTGGTGGTAGTGAGGGACGGCAGAAGTTCGATTCAACAGATTTAGCTAGGGACCAAAACGCTTTACTACCTGCTGAGTATGAAGCAAGTTTGTTCCCAATTCGGCTAATGTGGTCATACCGAGACCTCCGCATCACCTTCTTGCAGGATTTGGCAGCCCTATTATAGGCTCTCTTCTTTTGAGTCACGTCACTTGCTTTGCGTCTACGAGCGTCGACCCATTCTTGGTATGCCGTATGTTTTAGCGCTTCAGCGCGGCGCCAAACCAAGGTCGAACTTTGTCAGACATTGTTACATCAGAGAATGGAATGTAATATTCCATCCCCCGACGCAACACATCCGACACTGCGTCCGCGCACAACGAAGGATCAGCGGAAGAGAAGCAAGTAGGCTGCCAAGGATAGCATACGAAGAAAGAACGCATACCATCCCAATCTGCTGACTTGTATCGCTAAACCCGCCGGGTGCCTCTTGGGCTGGGATCGGGCGGGGAATAGACGGACACAGATTTCACCAGACAATGGTCGGAACTACCTATTGGTGAAGATATCGACACTGAGTACCGGTCCGGATCTGTAGTCAACAGAAGGTCCAAGCAATTGGCCATGTGTGACTCAACATCTGGCACCCTTGTAACCCCCTGGACCAGCTGGGTAAGATTTAACGCTAGCGCGTCTCACGCCCAGCATGATCTGTGCACTGGTATGGGAAGAGCCACTCCTGATGGTGGGCATTGAAATCCCCCAGAATCACCAATTGGGCAGAAGGGTACCGCTGCTGAGCCACATCCGCCGCCTCACTAAGATGCTGTGTGAGCCTGGTTGTCTCCTGATCACCACTGTGCGAACGGTAGACACAAGCATAGACAATTTAATCTATGCCAGTGTCCACCAAAGCCCAAAGCGTGGAGTACCTGGAGTCCTCAAGATTGCGGAGACGCCGATAGCAGATGTCGTCCCGAGCATACATACATACACCTGCGTGGGGCTTAAAATGGTGCTCCAGGGTAAACCCTGGGTAAGATAAGTACGACACGTCCGACGGACTACTGATCTGCGTCTCCGAAAGAAAAAAAAAAAGAGCAGGTTTCTCAGTCTCCAGATGGTGGTGGACTGCGACGAGATTGGAGTGCAATCCTCGGATATTACTGAGGTGCACTTTAAGAGAGAGGGAGTGCTGCCGCTGTTTAACTGGTCTTTTTTTAATCTTTGCCATTTTGTGTAATAAGAGTGAATGAAGGAGAGGAGAAGGAAGTGAGATGGGGTTTTACGCTGCTATCCTTCAGGCAAGCACTGATAGGATGGCATCATTATGGTACTAGTCTGGAGACTGCGGGGACGCCCGAGCCCCCCCGGGAGTGTCCATCGGGCCCTCTCTTCTGGTCGCCAACCAGCACGATGGCGCATCCCGGGATTTTTCGACAGTTGGCGGGGCAGCCTTTCATGTGTGGCTGGTACATTACTTGGGCCCCCAACTACCTGCGGTCGGCCAGTGGCGCACCGTGCCTCGGATCCCGCTACCCTCCGCGACTAGTCTCCCGATACCTACATACCAGTGTGGGCCTGGTCGGTCTGCTTGCAATGGAACGACCACTTCGACCCAACTCCTCTGAATTGGCTACACTGAGCATCGTACCGGAATATGGCTGAGCCGCTTGGCGGAACGTCTTTGCCCAGTGGGTGGTCGCAAGCCATCGGTCGAAACCTACCACCAGTAAGTGCCACCTGATTAGCACCACCCAGGGACCACGTGTAGGGACTTAAAATGGGTACTCTCCTACGGACGCGGGTGACTCAGCCCCCACTTTTCACTGTTCACTTGAAAAAAAAAAGAATATAAGTATATAATATAATAAACCCCTATTATAATAATATATATTCTTTTTTTATTATTACAGAAAATACAAAACACAAAGAATCCATTATATGCTTAATTTCGGAAAAAGAATAACGTAAGGTACGTTATTCTTTTTCCGAAATATATTAATATATAGTTTATTTGAACTTATAATTCCAAGTCAATCTAAAGAGAACATTTGAAACCAATCCGTTTTAAAAAACGGCAATTTCATAGTTAAAGACCTAATATAAAACCAAATTGTACACATATTTATGTTTTAACACAATAATATTTATATATATACAAAAACACTTAACCAATTATAACTATATATATCTAAAATATGGCATCATACAATTCCATCGCATCGCTGTCGACTGGAAGTGTGCCCAAAAGGCTGGCGGCATTGCCACGTTGTATGGCAATGCTTAATCTCTGACCGAGGTAAAAGCCAACCCTTGGGTCACGCGAAGTGTCAACTAAGCGTTTGGACAGTCCTTTAAAAAGCGTATGAGCACTCGGACACCACGGCTCAAGAGTTTCAACCCCAAACGGCTCAAAAATATAACTGCCGACCCTCCGAGTAAAACCAAATATTATTAATTTAATTGTAAGTTTAACTGATGGTATAACCATACTAAATATGAGTATACATAAAATGCAATAAAATCTAGTTGAAATTTAATTTTATGCAATTTTTTTTAGTATGGCTGACTGATATTATAATTTAATCCCATGTAATTTAATTTAGATCATTTCGGTTTTGTGCAATTTAATTTATCTGTGATATTTATCGGTCATAATTTTACTTTCATTGGAATAGAAAGTTTTTTATGTAGGTACAATTAAGCAATTAGGTGCCTAAATTGAATCTTGATAAATAAACGAATAATAATGGCGATACAAAACACTTAAACAAACAAATAAATAAGTAATAAAGATACATAATTATACAATTTTAAATAACACGGAAAATTAAAATTATTTTTGCGCCTCTCCTCTATCATTTAAAATTTGCTATGCTTGATAGGGTTCATAATAGTTTCCGTTTTAATATTTACCACCACTTATTTACGTGAGAAAACATCAAATGTCTTCTTCCGCTCTGGGTGAAGCGAGAGGAGTTCATAATCCTCTGCCTACACACAGAGCAGGAGAAGAGACTTTTACTGACTAAAACTCACTCGTATTCCTAAAGTTGTCCTTTGGAAAGGACCCGGTAACTCTTTCAAACAATCCGGCAACCCTGCCAGGAATGTTTACTTTGGGAAGGACGCGGTTACTCTTTCAAACAATCCGGCAACCCTGCCAGGAATGTTTACTTTGGGAAGGACGCGGTTACTCTTTCAAACAATCCGGCAACCCTGCCAGGAATGTTTACTTTGGAAAGGACACGGTAACTCTTTCAAACAATCCGGCAACCCTGCCAGGAATGTTTACTTTGGAAAGGACACGGTAACTCTTTCAAACAATCCGGCAGCACTGGCAGGAATGTTTACTTTGGAAAGGACACGGTAACTCTTTCAAACAATCCGGCAACCCTGCCAGGAATGTTTACTTTGGGAAGGACGCGGTTACTCTTTCAAACAATCCGGCAACCCTGCCAGGAATGTTTACTTTGGAAAGGACACGGTAACTCTTTCAAACAATCCGGCAACCCTGCCAGGAATGTTTACTTTGGGAAGGACGCGGTTACTCTTTCAAACAATCCGGCAGCACTGGCAGGAGTATTTACTTTGGGAAGGGCACGCGGATAACTCTTTCAAACAATCGGCAGCCCTGGCCGGAATGTTTACTTTGGGAAGGACACGGTAACTCTTTCAAACAATCGGCAGCACTGGCAGGAGTATTTACTTTGGGAAGGGCACGCGGATAACTCTTTCAAACAATCGGCAGCCCTGGCAGGAATATTTACTTTGGGAAGAGTACGGTAACTCTTTCAAACAATCGGCAGCCCTGGCAGGAATGTTTACTTTGGGAAGAGCACGGTAACTCTTTCAAACAATCGGCAGCCCTGGCAGAAATGTTTACTTTGGGAAAAGCACGGTAACTCTTTCAAACAATCCGGCAGCCCTGGCAGAAATGTTTACTTTGGGAAGGGCTCGGTAACTCTTTCAAACTATCCGGTAGCCCTGGCAGGAATGTTTACTTTGGGAAGAGTACGGTAACTCTTTCAAACAATCGGCAGCCCTGGCAGGAATGTTTACTTTGGGAAGAGCACGGTAACTCTTTCAAACAATCGGCAGCCCTGGCAGAAATGTTTACTTTGGGAAGAGCACGGTAACTCTTTCAAACAATCCGGCAGCCCATGCAGAAATGTTTACTTTGGGAAGGACACGGTAACCGGAATTTTTATCGTGTATCATCTCGAATTCAAAATTCGAATACACAGCATCTAAATGTTTTAATATTATTATTATATATTCTTTATTGTACTAAGATTTATAAAAAAAATGTGGGCAAGTGCGAGTCTGACTCGCGCCCTGAGGGTTCTGTACAAATTTACCTATGTAAATAGTTCAATTGCAAAATGTATACTCGGAAGATATTACAGAACCGAAAAAAAATAGCTTCAAGAGTCCGCCGACTTAAGTATATGATTTTAATTTCAACTCGATACCTCCACGCTTTCCCGAGATAAAGGGTCTTGACAGACAGACAGACGGATGGACAACAAAGTTATCCTATAGGAGTTCCGTTTTTTCCTTTTGAGTATAAGACCACTCAATGTACAGTTTTTAGTTAAACCCTAAAAAGTGTGCATTGGGTGGTTTGTGTGTGTGTGGCAATCTCTTATAGACAAACTTTGGATGGACGGAATGAAAGAAAATAGATTTGGGACTGTTAGTGAACAAATATCAGACATTATAGGTATTACCTAATAGGACAGCAACGTTTTTAAGAATTCAAAACCGGACCGTCAAATTTCAAGGAGTTTGGGCCCCGGTGGTAAGGTAGCAAGGCGTATCGTTGTATAAGGTTCACACTATCGACAGCTGATTACAGCGTCTTTACTCACATACATCCTTATCATTCTACAAACGATGTAACGCGCTCTATGTAACAACGAACTAATCTAAGTTATTATCTATCTAAATATCTAAGCGACTTAATTATGTAGGTGTTGGTACATTGAGTCAAAATGTTTGCGGTTACATTTTAAAAAACCAGAATTTCTCAATGTGACACATGTCACTTTGACAGAATCCGCGTTGACGTTTGCGCGAACCGAGCAGATAAAAGTGCCGACCGCAAAGGTGCGGTGCTGGTCCGTACCCCTTAGGGGGTGCCCTTAGCGTGTAGTCGCTTAGTTTGTAAGTTAGTTAAGTAAGCCCTGGCTGGAGGCTTTGATTCTTGAATCGAGGCCGCCACAGGCAAGTCCGGTTAAGCAGCCGACAACCTCCTAGGTTGACCTGCGAGAGGCCACACAAAAAAAAAGGTGCGGTGCTCTTTCCTCTGTCGGCAGCCGTGCGAACAACGTCGAGTCTCGGAGACTGTTTCACGGTTCGTTGTGTGAATTGAATACCTAAAACTTTCATCATAATCACAGAGTACTTTGTAAATCATAATAAATCAGTTGATTGACCTGGAAAAGTTTGTTTATTGCTCGATACCCAGCCATCACCCACAAAACGGATGTGGCACATATTTCTTTCACAATTTATACTTATAATTTGTTAGTTCTAAATTTGCGCCCTGTTCCGCCAAATAAAATGTTTTTCTTTCTTCTTCTTTCTTCTTAAAACAGAGTGCCTTGACAGAGCTTCAATGATGATCGGCATCCTTGCGCCGATATATATATGTTTTATTTTTATTTCATAAAACGGCAGCTGATATCATAATAAAATCTTAAGGTATTAATAGATACGGCAATTTTAGCTACATTTTAAATAATTCTATTGCGTAGGAACAAATCAACAGAAAAATGTGCGTTTTGATTTTACTGAAACAATTTTCAGCTTTTTACAAAAACGGAGGACTGAAAAATTCATATTTTATCATGATCGTGTAGCGTAATAAATAAGCTTTCTTATTATATCACATCGTTGTTGTATTTCTTCGGAATAATAGCCCATTTTTGACCTCTCCTTTCCTTTCAGGTAAAATCGTGGTCACCTTACTCAGCACATAAATAAGCCTTTATTTGTAAGGTGAAGTCAGGATCGTGTAATGACTGAAGGTTCACTTTAACCATAAACTTTGACGTTACATCGCTCTGACCTCCACCCACACCTAAGATAGACGTTTTGACCGCTATCTTTTTTAACTTTAATAACTGAACCGCTGATTCTTTAGTAAAGGAAGCTTTTCTCAAAGTGCCGACCAGCACGTTTAGTAATTTATATCCAGCGCCGGACAGATAGCGCATACCTTAAGATAAGAGTGTGGTGAGATATATCTAAATATCAGGGTTTGATTTAAAAAAATACTAACTTTTACGTTAAACGTAGGCTAAGCTTTCCTTTATGGACCGTCGATTTGGAAGTTTATTTTTTTATTTTAGATAGTACTCATAAATAGAAAGCTTTTTGCAAAATATTAAGTTGCGAAACTTACCGTTTAAGAGATATAATTTTACAATTAATAAATTAATACGCCGGTTAGATAAATTGTCATTGTAGATGTCAAAGTTGACGTTTCACGTTTCGTTAAGTGTCCACGCTTGTTTGTGGTTTGTTTCATTCAATTTTGTCATATATTTTTTTTAAATATAATTTTATTTTTACGTATTAAATTACTTATGTAATTAATGTGCACAAAAACCATGCAGTAACAAGCCATTATATTGACTATTTACATAAAAAATAACAAATATTTGTTTTCTCTGAGTAACGTCATCGTCCGTTTGTTTTTGTTGCCCTTGCAAGTTGCGTTCGTAAGACTGTGTTAGTGAATCATTTAGGTTAGGTTAGGTTAAAACTGTGACCATCTACGTGCGAAGGCGAGCGAGCAGAGCGAGCGTGCCGCGGCAGCGGCCGCCGAGCGCCAGATCCCCCTCTAATGTTAGTGAATCATTTGGGTTAGGTTAGGTTAGAACTGTGACCATCAACGATCAAATCTCCTTCTAATGTTAAAAGCCATTATGATTTAGGCCCAAACCGCCCCATAAATCGATGGAAATTAGTGTTCTAACTTAACCTAACCTCAAACTTTAAACATGGATATCTCCATAACCATAGGGTTCTGCGGGGTGGGGATGGTACAGGGGAGTAGCCTTCTCTCCCCGCCAGTCCCCGACCCTTAAATCGATGGAAATTATTGTTTTAACCTAACCTAACCTCAAACTTTAAACACGAATATTATCTTCGTAACCATGGGTTTGCACGGGTTGGGAATGGTACAGGGGGGTAGCCCACGATCCTTAAATCTATGGTCCATAAAGGAAAGTTTAACCTAAACGTATCTCCAGTTATTTATAATTTTATCTTTTCTTTTTGGATCTGAAAATCAACAAAATGTACACAATATGTAATAGATATATCAAGTTGAACATGTCATAGTTTTTAAGGTAGGCTCTTTCGCTGCTGAGCTATGGTAGTCTCTTTCTATGTCAGCAGCTATGTATACAGAGTTTCATTTGTATTCGTGTAAAATAATAATAATAATATTCCACAACTATCACACAACGCCGTCTAGTCCCAAGCTAAGCAGAGCTTGTGTTATGGGTACTAGACAACTGATAAACATACTTTTATATTTCTAAATACATACATATATAGATAAATTACACCCAGACACAGAACAAATGATCGTGCTCATCACACAAACATTTCTCCTGGGTGGGAATCAAACCCACGACCTCCAGCATAGCAGTCAGGGCCACTAACCACTAGACCAACAGGCCAGTCGAAAATGGTTCTCACGTTCTGTAGTTAAAACAAAGAAAAATAATATCTACTTATACTGTAATATGGAAATATTGAAAGAACAAGATTTTTTAAAAAAGTGTAACCATGGAGTTTCTTGCCGGTTTTTCTACATAGGAAACGACCAATTTGGACGTTTTATAAGTGCCCATGTAGGCCTATGTGAAATAAAAACTTTTGACTTGACTTTGACTTTGAAAGAGCAATACACTTGTACACAGGGCAAAATGTTTAGAAAGAAAACGTTATGGTACAAGGTACCTGTAATAAATGGGGGTTCCCATTTTATTTTGCCGCATATTTGAGGAACTAATGGTATGGTTGTTGTAATGGTTATAAACAAGGCATATCAGCAAAAGCATATTAAACAAACGTGGATATTTACTCAGTTCCTTCATACAGTCACATGATACGTATTTATAAAATATATTTTGAATAAGCAATTTAAAAAAAGTTTGTGTACTTACTGTATTAAGTTGTTACCTAATAAAATAAGATATTCGATGTTTCCAAAATTCATAAGCATAAACATAATTCAACTAAAGGAAAATAGTCATTATGAAATATTATACCTAGTTTTTAAATGTTAATTGATAGCCAGACATGAGTCACGACGCGTGATGTTCTCCACTTGCTTCTCGCACAACCTGTTCTAGGACTTTTTGACCGACACCTTAGTACCTACTCTTTTTGTTGCCGCCTGGCTGCCAACTTCTTCAATTAAAATGTATCTAACTGATTTATAACAAAAAACCGGCAAAAGGTGAATAACACTCGCTCACCGACGGTTCCGTATATTTTTTTAAGAATAACACTACCATTTCCGAAGCAACAAAATATCTTTAACTATAGTTTATTCTACCTACTTTAATGTTTTGCGGTTGCAATATTAACTTTGTTTGCAAATATATTTCCGCTTTGATGATAAGGGGACCTTATCTCTGAACTCTGCAAAGCGAATATTTAAGAATTTATGACATTGATATTGTTTGTACGTGCCCATGAAACCCTTTAAATTGATATGAACATACTTACTTATAAACAATAATAATGAGCCCCACGGTTGCACCAAACGGGTTCAGGTCCGTAAAATACCATTTTCAAGTGCAACTTTCGAAGAGTGTACGGATGGAAATGAGTTTTGCAAGGTAAATCTGTATATATGTCGTGGTCAAATCTTAGAATTGATCACTTCATGATGTTACCGGGCATTTCAGTCCCTTAATAATTGTAAAAAGTCCTAGTAATATTTTGTGAAGAATAAGATTTTTAATGCACAGTTGAAAATATCTAATGCAACTGATTTTTGTTTGAATGCAAATTTTAAGCTTATGTTTGTTTTTACAAGAGCAATACATAAGTTCCTACTTTCTTTAGATCTTTTGTTATTATAGAAGTCCTACTGTGTAATTGTGTTATTAATGATATGGCCAAACGTAGATTGGCATATCATCAAACGTCGTTAACGTTTAAACGATCTGGCGAGTTTTAGTCGGCCATATCATCAAGTGGTCAATTCTAAGATCTGGCCACGACATAATATAAAAAGGCCAAGTCCTGTCTCACTTACTGAATTATCAACGCCTGGCCAAAACCCTTGAACCTAGAACGCTGATATTTTGCACAGAGGTTCCTTTTATAAAGGTTTATTATGTTTACAAAGAATAAGAAAGGATTTTTCAAAATTCATCTCTAAGGGGAAGAAACGAGGGTCCTAAGTTTGTGTAGAGAAACTTACTTTGACGCATTCGAAGACTGGCAGAAGCTAGAAATTTTATATTTAGGAGTAGTATATGAAAATGATAAATAAATAGTACATCATTGAAAATACTTTTTGCTTGATTAAGTGTCCTCCCATACATGGCCGTATCATGGCAGTATAATCTGGCGATGGGTGACTAGGCCAATACGGTTAATGGCCTATTCAAGTCGATAATATTAGTTCCTGAAAGAAGCGGCTGTGAGAGATACACGAAGTCTTTTTTCTATCAATTTAATGCGAACCCTAAAAACAAAAGAATATGAATAAGCATTTAAATTAAAAACAAATTAATTAATTCGAATTGTCCATGAATGTTTTGCGAGGTCGTTACCTATTATTTACATTGAACATCATTCTATCTGGTTTTTCTAGTTTTTGTTTCACAAAAACATAAGATATCCATATGATATTTATCTATTAACATTTCCAGATTTAGAAATTTGCCAGAGAAGCGATTTATATTCTGATGGTAGTATTTAGGGTTCTGTACCCAAAGGGTGCATGTAGCACACACATGTGCCCATGTAGCACCCACTCCTATCAAGATTGGAGACTCTATACTTGAAGTTGTGGACGATTACGTCTATCTTGGATAGTCAGTCCAGTTGGGTAGATCTAATTTCGAGAAAGAGGTCAACCGTCGAATCCGACTCGGCTGAGCAGCGTTCGGGAAGCTGCGCGGTGTCTTCTCGTCCAATATACCAAAGTGTCTCAAGATGAAAGTCTATGACCGGTGCGTGTTGCCAGTGATGACATATGGTTCCGAAACGTGGTCGCTCACAATGGTCCTCATCAGAAGGCTCAAAGTCACCCAAAGGGCAATGGAAAGGGCTATACTCGGAGTTTCCTTGCGTGATCGAATCAGGAATGAGGATACCCGCAGGTAAACCAAGGTAACCGACATAACACGAAGAATCGCCAAACTTAAGTGCAATGGGCAGGGCACATTGCTCGTAGAACGGATGGCCGCTGGGGCCGAAAGGTTCTGGAGTGGCGTCCGCGTACCGAAAGACGTAGCGTTGGAAGGCCCCCTACAAGGTGGACCGATGATCTGGTGAAGGTTGCGGGAATCCGATAGATGCGAGACGCACAAGACCGTTCATTGTAGCGACATTTTGGGGAGGCCTATGTCCAGCAGTCGACGTCTATCGGCTGAAAATGATGATGATGACCCAAAGGGTGAAAACGGGACCCTCTTGGTCTCGATATTTGTCACCAGGCAGTGTTTCATATGTACCGTGATAGCGACACAGTAGAAATTTTCACAAATAATGTATTTCTGTTGCCGCTATGACACAAAATACAAAAACAGAATAAGTGTATATATAGAATATTTAAGTCAAATATTCAAAGCACAGGCACTTTTGAAATGTCAAGAAGTCAGTCAGTCAGAAAAAAAAATTGTTAATTACATCTTCCAAAGCGTAGATTTCTATGGGGAAGAATGTGCCCGTGTTTTGCTCGATATTCATAATAGTTATAATATAGTGTCTCATGTATAATGCTTCAGAACCCTTCGTGCGCGAGTCCGACTCACACTTGGCCGATTGTTTTTACAAAGGCGATTACCAATACAGGGCAAAGTTTGATTCTCGCTCGTGAGTCAGGTTTCAATAGTTTGTTTACAATTAAAATAATGTAGATACCTACTGTCTTAAATAGCATGATATCTTATCGCGGGTTATCAGACTTTTGATTACTAAGAATTGGTAATTCTACTAACATAACAAATAATTAAAATCAAATCATGTCTTTTGACTAAAACCCATCCGTATTCCTTCAGTTGACTTTTACGTTCTAGAGCCGCGTTATCTCTCGAACAATCCCGCACCCAGGCAATCCTCCTTATGTCCTTCAGCTGAAAGACGTCCATTGTTGGACATAGGCTTTCTCCAAGTGTCGCTATAACGACCAGTCCTGTGCGTCTCGCATTCATTCGGATTCCCGCAACTCTTACCAGGACCTGTACCATGACGTTTAAAGTAATACTGTTTCATTCTTATTTCCAGTGTGGGTAAGAGATGGCGCTAGACAAACTGTATAGCTTTGGCTCATATCCACACTGAAATAAAAATTAAATAATCTTACTTTGAACGTCATAGTAACCCCGCAGGTCATCGGTCCACCTTGTCCTTCCAACACTGCGTCTGGTACGCGGTCGCCACTCCAAAGCCTTTCGGTCCCAACGGCCATCTGTTCTGCAAGCAATGTGCCCTGCCCAATGCCACTAAAGTTTGGCTATTCTACGGGCTAAGTGAGGGTATCTTTAATGACAACATTTTTAGACATTTGAGATAACCCGAGAATTTGAAACTTTCGATGCCTTCGCATTCTACTAAGTTTGCTAACAAACAGTTCTCATTCGCAGTGCAGGTATGTTTATCAATCAAATAGGCAACAAAAACTATCGATGGGTTCAATTAAACGTCAGAAAATGTCGCGGCAAACGAATGCGAAGATGACGGAATAAGGTCCTCCGACTCCTATGGAACGGAAAGGCATATCGTGAAAAAGGGAGGGAAGGTCTTTGCCCAGCAACGAGACAAAAAAGGGCAGATAGATTTAATGTGTAGATAGTTAGATGGAGTTAAAGAATTTATATCTCTTAAAGAACAAGATTTACTTTAAATGAGTTTAGGTACATTATTATCACAATCTACGATTATTTTGTTTTTTTATCTTTTATACTCTCTTACATAAAAAACTTAAATATTAACTAAACTAGACTAAAACATACATGTACATTAATATAATACAAAAACACAAAGTACACTCAGGCAACGAAGTACTTCTTGATATTGCTGTCATCCGTCAATGTGCCCAAAAGACTGGCAGCATTGCTATGTTGAATGGCAATGCTAATTCTCACAATCTTGTTTTGTGTCAGATTGAATTTGTGATATGGTAAACTATTAAACCTATTTACATTTTTATTAATGTAAAAATTTTATCGCTTTTGTCTATGTCAGCGATAAGACCGACATTACACCCATTTAAGTACCTACGCATAAAAATGGCTGCATAAGATCATTTAGACCGACGATTAATATTGTTATTAAGTAAATTATGTAAAAATCCTCACAAGTATTTGGATTAATCTATGATATCGATACATTAACATATGCACTACCCGTACCTTAACCTTTCGAATACCGTATTTAGAGACACAATAGAAAAACAGAGCGAACGCCGGCGTTCGCTTGGGGTTTTAATGACTAAAGGTCGGGTATTAAGATTTGCAGGTATGTTTCATCTCTGCACTAAACATTCTAAATTTTAATATTCCTTCATTCACGCTTTAATATTCTCTAACTTTATCATACGTAAGGAACTCTTTGGTATGCCGCCTTACCACGTGCCGCGCCGACCTATTCCGACATTCGCTACCTTGTGGTAGCGGTTTTTACTGGGTTGTGGCAGATATGATCTTTAAGGTATACCCAGTACTTTATGCCATACCCAGACTGCGTACTGGAAAGCATATACTTAGTTTCTAGTGCCTATACCAGTATATACGCATCACCTCTATAGATATAAATAAAGACACTACCAATTGATGGGTCGCAGCCCGATCTGTCAAAGCTAACAAGCATGGAGACGGACTCTTCTATAACATTTAGAAAACGTAAAGTGCATTTCGACTGCAATTGCATCATCGTCATCATCATTTCCTGCCCTTGTCCCGTGTTATTTGGGGTTGGCGCAACACGTTTTTTTCTTCCATTCTGCCCTGTCACTCTTCATACTATCACTAACTTCCTTTTCTTTCAAATTACTCTTCACACAATCCATCCTTCTTTTTTTTGGTCTCCCTCTCCCTCTCCATCCATCCACATGTAAACTCATAATTCTTTTAGTAACATGCGTTTCATCCCTCCTCTTCACATGACCATACCAAGACAAACGATTCCCTTTCAACTTTTCAGTCACTGGCGCCACTTTCAAACTTCCCCTAATATACTCATTTCTCACTTTATCCATTCTCGTCACACACATCCATCTTAACATTCTCATCTCCGCTACGTGCAATCTTTTTTCATCCGTCTTTTTCACTGCCCAATATTCTGATCTATACAGTATGACAGGCCTTATCACGGACTTGTAGATTTTACCCTTCAACGTGAGGGGCATCCGTGGGTCACAAGTTGTTCCCGTGACCTTTCGCCATTTCATCCATCCTGCGTTAATCCGATGTGTTATGTCCCGGTCTACCTCGCCATCCCCTTGGACGAGTGACCCGAGGTACCGAAAGTCGGAGCAGATCGGTATGGGCGTTCCAGCAAGAGCTAAAGGCACTGGATTAGAGAGACCAACGCAGAACAAGTATTCCGTTTTGGTTCTACTCAATTTCAGGCTAACACTCTCCAGTCTGTGCCACCACACCTCCAATCTGTTCTGGACCTCTAGGCCACTCTCGGCAACCAACTCAATGTCATCGGCAAACAGCATACACCCGGGGAGCCTCTTCCTGAATGTCCGACGTCAGAGCATCCATTATCATCAGGAAGAGGTAAGGGCTGAGAGCCGACCCTTGATGTAAGCCGACAGCCACATTAAAACTGCCTGTGGTGCCCACTGTGGACCGGACTTGGTTATTGCATCGACTGACTGTACATCGCTCGGATCAACTGCACATACTACCCAGGCACACCTTTCTCCTTAAGGGCCCACCACAGAACCTCACGAGGTACCCGGTCATATGCCTTTTCGAGGTCAATGAATACCATGTGCAAGTTTTTATGCGCACCTCTGTATTTCTCGCACAGCTGGCATATTGCGAAAATGGCATCCGTTGTACTGCGAGCAGGCATAAAACCGAATTGGTTCTGTGAAATTTCACTCTCTTTTCTCAGTCGCCTTTCAAAAACTTTCTCCCAGGCTTTCATAGTATGTGACATTAGCTTTATTCCTCTATAATTGTTGCACTCAAACACATCACCTTTGTTTTTAAAAATCAGCACCAAAGAGCTATTGCACCACTCATCAGGTATGTCTTCTTCCAGCAACAACTTATTAAAGAACAAAGCTAACCACGTCCATCCTTCTACTCGCAATAACATCCACACTTCAACTGGTATTCCATCTAGACCAATGGCTTTACCATTCTTCATTCCATTTACTGCTATTCTGACTTCATCCATACTAACCATTCTCACTAATCCCACATTCACTGGTTTATTCTCTAACACCCCACTCCAATTATTTTCCTCATTTATCAATCTTTCAAAATATTCCTTCCACCTCTTTCTGATTTTTTCATCATCCGATAGAACCATTCCAGTTTCATCTCTTATATATCTTACATGACAAACATCTCTCGCCTTTCTCTCTCTAATGAAATAAAATTTAAATGTAATTTCAATTTAAATGTAAGCTGCTTTTTGTGAATTGCCGGTTGGAACGCTGACACCTGAGATACAAGACTTATGTCCTAGTTTGGGTGTCAGAAGGCACACACTTTACTGCATGCTTTATCACATAGCCTAATTGTATCAAGGATTTTATCAAAATAATAATGTATGTTTCGCTCCATCTGTATTAGGCTTATGTATGAATTAATTATTATTATTATTTCATTTATTTATTTTATTTACATACTTATTATATTTTTTTAAATATTTCCTTAAAAAAACACATTAAAAAAAACATTTAAAAATATAAAAAATAATAGCCCACCGGCATCGGGAACAGAGTCCAAGCTGCCGGCGGTCAGGGCTCCTGAGAGAGGAATCTTCTAACGAAGCGCGCCGTTTTTATGGAATGTATCCAAGCTTCTTAAAAATATCTAATGTATAGCTTACGACTACTTTAGACTCTTTTCAAAAACGGTGAAAAAGATAATTTAGGTTGTTACAGACCATTGGCACTAATATCCATTTTTTCTAAAAGAATTGAGAAGTTAATTTATAAAGTTATTTACAAATATTTAAAAAAAAAAGAACTTATTTACAATTGAACAGAAAGGCTTTCGTGAAAATATTACTATAAATTTAGCTGTGCATGATTTGATCAAAAAGATGTTGAATAATACAACCAAACACACATAATGCCAATAAAACGCTAGTGTTAGCCCTGTACATGAACATGGGTAAAGCTTTCGACCACGTGGATCATAGTATTTTGATAAAAAAGCTTGAAGCATACGGAATAAGGGATAATATTCTTGATCTAATCAAATCATACATTTGCAATAGAAATAGATTACGCAAATTACAAAAATATGTCCTAAGACTAAAACTGAAACATTTTTCAATTCAGATCCCAAAGAGGTTCGCTTCGGTGTCCCTCAAGGTAGTGTATTAATCCCGTTACTTTTTCTTATATATATTAATAATCTCCCTAAAATCATTAATTAGCCAGTGGTTCTATTTGCCGATGATTGCACCTTAATATTTTCTATTGAAAGTTAACGATGCAATTAAATTAATTATCGAGTGGCTTAATGTAAATAACCTGAAGATAAACTTAGATAAAACTAAAATTGTACATTACCAACAGAAAGCAAAAACATTAGACAATTTAAATGTTAAGTATAAAAATGATTGACCAAGACATGACATGGAAAACACAAATTGATACTATCTCCAAGAAACTTAGTAAGTTCTCATATGCATTATATATGATTTCCTATGCATTATATATGCTTTCCAAGGTTATTACTCAGAAAGCAGTTTTGGCAGCGTATAATGCGTATGTCTTGTCTACCTTAAGATAAGCCATCATATTCTGGGGAAATTCAACAGATAGAGAGGAAACCTTTAGAGCTAAAAAAAAAATGCATAAGGGCTATTTGTAACTTACGATTACCTGATACCTGTAAACCACATTTCCAAACTTTTAAATATTCTGACGTTATCATCTTTATACATATTCGAATTAGCAGTATTTGTCAAGTTCCATCCGGAATTATTTGAATGACTAACCAGCCGACGCCATTGTGATAAAATTAAGTCAATAAGTCATACCACATCTTTAGATGAAAAAAATATTCTTGGCATGGCACCAAAAATATATAACAAAATACCAAAATCTGTAAGAAAAATCAGATATCTAAAAATATTTAAAAAGGAACTAAAATTATTTTTAATCAAGAATACTCAGTCAATGAATTCCTGTCGAATTTCAGTTTTGTTATAAAATAAAGTATCCATATTTTAAGAAATAACATATTCATGTGAATAGTATATAATGTAGAAGGTTAAGCAGTACCTACTGAATTGTGTAAACGAAAATGAGTGTGCATGTGTAAATATGTATCGTTTGTAAATATTAGATAGTAAATAGACGTAATTTTTTTATATAAACCAGTGCATGACTGCGATCCCACCGATTTTACTTAATTAATATTTGTATGCTACTTTGTGGCAGAACACAGAGACACTAATATACTACAATTGTAACAACTAAATTGTACCTGTGCACACAAATAAGCTTTTTGTATTTGTATTTGTATTCCAGGAGTACTGCTTTCTGGATCAGGCCCTTGATCCAGCTGCCTAACGAGAGCCTCCTGAGATGTTCGGGGCACTTGGCTATTAAGCCATTGGCCGTTACGACTATCGGCACAATGATTGCTCTATCCACTTCCCACATATTGACAACCTCGGGAACTAAGTAAAGATACTTAGTTTGCTTATCTTTCTCAGCTTTCACAAGGTTCTCGTCATGAGGGACCGCTCATCATCATCATCATCATCTTCCTGCCCTTGTCCCGTGCTATTTGAGGTCGGCGCAACACGTTTTCTTCTTCCATTCTGCCCTGTCACTCGTCATACTATCACTAACTTCCTTTTCTTGAGGGACCGCTATATCAACAATTATTGTGCGGCGCTCTAGTCAATCTATCACCACTATATCAGATTTATTGGCAACAATAGTCCTGTCAGTGATGATAGATCGATATTGCCATTGTCGAGAACTAGGTCGGGCACATACCTATATTATGGTACTTCTGATTCCACAAGATTGTATTTAGAGCAAGTTGCTGGTGGATAATCATGGCGACGAGGTTGTGTCTATGCAAATAATTTAAATATTTAATAGTTTAATATTTTATTATTATTAAAATAAATGCATACTGAGTTAAGCAATATAACCGCACTACTAGAAAAGTTTACTGGATTTAATGGTGATATTTTAGGTAAAAAGCAGAATAATATCTTGGAAGCCAAAAGTCAGATCGCTGAAATTAAAATATCCAACGAAAAACAATCACTTCACTCTATTATAATATTACCAAATGAAAGACGCAAACCAGTGATTTTAAATTGTCAACAATGAATATAACCTCGGAACAAAACAAAATTAAAGAACAAGTTTACTGGAAAACAAAATTTCTTAGAATTATAACAAAATTAAATAATTAGAAACCAAATTAGACCAAACAAAAGTCACATCTAGACTAACCTGGGATCAACTCAAATAAACTTAAATGAGCAACTTATTCGAGAAGTTCAAGAGTACAATAAGAGAGAAAAAAACATTATCATTACGGGTCTGCCAGAACCACCATCACTAAATAACGGCGAAAGATCCGCAGAGAATGAAATGGAAATATCAGAAATGTCACTCTCTTGATCAGTAAGGATATCGTAAAACCAATAAAAGTTATACACATAGGCAAATACAACCCAACAAAGAATCGAAGAGTAAAGCTTTGCTTTGACACGACAGAACCTGCAAAACTACTCCTACGCAATAAAAATAAACTTCTTGTAAATTTTAAGATGTATTCAGACCAAACTCCTGCACTCCAAAAGTACCTACAGTATTTCAAAAAGGAACTAGCCCGTTGACAGTCTAAGGGCAAAACCGATTACCAAAACATACGTAAACGGGACGCCCATATATTATAAAAACTACTTCAAAAAACTTCACAAACTAAAATCCACTACAGAAACTCCTACCAACGTAAATACCTATCAAATTCTAAAGGATTATACCCATCTTCAAACAGGCAAGTTCGGCTAACGTTCTTCTACTTAAATACTCGGAGTATTCGCAAAAAAGGAAAATTCGACGAACTCCAATGTATCATCAGATCAATACCTACAACAATACATGTAATCTTACTCAGGCAAACTTGGATTGAAAATGAATTGCAAGCTCTAGAATTATAAATACAAAACTACACGCACTATTACAACCATCGACCAGATAAAAAAGGGGGTGGTGTTTCTGCATAATATAATATTCACACCAATCTAAAACACAGCCTGTCAGAAATTATCTAGATGGAAATAACTATCTTGGGGTTAGATTAGAAAGCCGCCCGCCATTAACCTGGTGGGTTAACATCGAGTAAGACCTCAAGAAAGCCCAGTTGCCAAAATTAGCAACTAGGACCGAATATCCTGGCGCAGAACTGAGAAGAGATCTGACCCCAGATAATGGGAGCAGGGATTAACAAAGAAAAAAGCTTTAGATTAGAAAAATATGCACTAGAAATCGGAGTGATATACAATCCAGGTGATACCAACTTTAAGGACTTTTTTGAAACCTTTTCCTCCCAACTTAAGCAAAGAAGAATAAATTTTAGAGATTTTTACGTCGACCTACTAACAAATGATAAAACCACTAAACAATACAAGGTGCTAATGAACGAAGCCAGACACAAAATACACAACAAGAAAGACAATAATAATACTGTACATGAGACTCAGCCACGCGGAAATCTAATATCGAGCACCAATCTAAAAAACGACCTTTTGGAACGAAGTTCCTTATCGCGCGTTGTGAAAGGGGGCTAGACGGAAAAAATTCTTACGAAAAGTTGTCACGACACTTTTTTTTCTATTATATATTTTTGGGACAAAGTTCCTTAACGCGAACGAAGTGCGGCGTGCGCGTTTCTGTCTGCCTCTCTTTCTTTCTCTCATAGAAAGCATGCACATGGAATGGAATGAAATGAAATGGAATGAAATGAAATGGAATGAAATGAAATGGAATGAAATGGAATGAAATGGAATGAAATGGAATGAAATGGAATGAAATGGAATGAAATGGAATGAAATGGAATGAAATGGAATGAAATGGAATGAAATGGAATGAAATGGAATGAAATGAAATGAAATGGAATGAAATGAAATGGAATGAAATGAAATGGAATGAAATGGAATGAAATGGAATGAAATGGAATGAAATGGAATGAAATGGAATGAAATGGAATGAAATGCAATGAAATAAAATTTTATTACAATTCCTTCACTAATCGATCGAAAAGAACTTCGTTCCATCCGGGTGTCCCTTGACACCTCTCAAGTTTTTTTTCATATTAATATGGCAATCATCGAATCCCCTATGTCGAACAACAAACAAACTTATATTAAAAAATACAATACCTCCTGCAAATAGTTAGTTTTGCGCAAATGTGACGCATATCTTCCCTATTAATTAATAATGTTTGTTTGCTAGTTTTAAGATTGCGTCATTTCGCGCGAATAAACAGTTTTTCTTTCTTTCTTTCTTTCTTTCAAATACATATTCCAAATTCGAAGCCATCGACTACATCAAATTGTGTCGCTTGAAAAAGTGGACTTCGATGAAACCAGTACTGAATATATAGGACTAAAAATAACGTGAAAGACAATATTAACGATTGCAAAGTAATTTAAACAAAGATACTAAACCTACCCCAAAAAGAGTAGATAAAAAAAGACATAATTTATGCTATTAATCGAAGAATTGAATCTGATGAGGCTCGCGACCATGTTTCAGTGCCATATGCCATCACTACGCACTGGTCATAGACGCTGCCCAACCGAGTCGGATTCGACGATTGACTTCTTTTTTTTGCCTGTCCCAGGTTAACGTAATCGTCTACAACTCCGGGTGTAGAGTCTCTGATCTTGATCGGAGCGGGTGCTACATGGTTATTCACCCTGACTTTGGTTTTGTCCATGTTAATTTTAAGACCCACTCTT
This sequence comes from Mythimna pallens, assembly GCA_961205895.1. Lineage (NCBI taxonomy): Eukaryota > Metazoa > Arthropoda > Insecta > Lepidoptera > Noctuidae > Mythimna > Mythimna pallens. The sequence goes on along the minus strand of OY540838.1, from coordinate 24,479,894 downwards.
TCGGAAGCTCTACTAAGATCATCGAGCATTATACTGAGCTCCTCCGTAGTCTCAGCCATGACTACTATATCGTCGGCAGACAGAAGGTGAGTGATGTACTGGGCATTGACATTAATACCTTGTCTACTCCAGTCCAGAACCTTAAAGACATTCTCCATTGCAGCCGTAAATAGTTTTGGAGAAATGACGTCTTCCTGCCTCACACCCCGCTGCAGGAGGATAGGTTTTGAGGTCAGTCCTAGCGCGTACTGTTCCACGCGTGCCTCAGGGAGTTGTCAGCAAATCGAAGGGGCTCAGCAGGGTCGAAGCCTACTGGGGTCACGGATAGTGTGAAAGCGTAGCCCGGGGCCCCGGGATGAAGGCAAACAGGAACAGGAGTAGGTTTTTAGTCAGTAAAAGTCTGACACTATCTCGCGCTCCACCCAAGAGCGAGATTTGTCATTAGATGATTTTCCCACCTAAAAAAAAAACCCCGCTGCTGAAGGATAGGTTTTGAGGACGATAACCCGTCCTCAAAACCTATCCTTCAGCAGCAGGCTTCAGCATATAGGGAATATTTGCATCTTCATCGACACGATGAAGTTAATTTAATTTCTAGTCGCACCATCAGGACTTTGCAGGTCCACTTCCTACGCACACACTTGTTAAAGAAGAAGTTCATCATATAGAGGCCGGGATTCTTCTCCATAAAACTAGCCAGTGCACCCCCGGCGGTTCCGATGCCCAAATCCAAATTGTACCACTCACAGCTCATCACTGTCTCGTTTGCCTAGTTTCACGTAAAAGCCCACCATAACCACAGTGAAGTGAGTCTTGCAACCATGCATGGCTCTGGATATGTCCTCATACATGGACTCTACTTCGTCGTTGGGGTGTGTAGAGGTTGGGGCGTAAACCTGTACGACCTTCAGCATATATCTTGAGGATATTCTGAGTCGCCACTCTGGTCGATTCACTCTCGATCCTCAATACATTGTTCACAAGGAACTTGTGGACCATAAACCTGACACCACCCTGGGACTTCTGGTCACCCTCCCGAAAATAAAGCAGGTAATCAGATTTGAAAATTATCGTGTCCTCTCCGTGTCTTCGGACCTCAGATAATCCTACAATACTCCATCGTACCCTGCTCAATTCTTACTCAAGTTCGGTGATTTTCTCGTCAGTCCAGAGTGTACGCGTGTTATATGTTGCCAGTTCTAGTCGTTGTTTTCTAAACGGATCTAGCCGGATCTCATCCGGAGATTTTTCACACCAATTCACCTAATGTATCAACAATTCACCCTATGTATCAAAAAGCCGAAAAAGATATGGAACTTAGTAAATTACCTGGCCAACAACTAAATCAAACAAAGCAGTACCCCCTCGAAGCTTATAGTTGATCCAAACAAGTGAGTGACTTAAGAGAGATCTGTGAAAAATTCAACCGATACTTTTCCACCATAGGCTTCACCCTAGCTAATGATATTCCTAAGCATTTCCATGACAATCTTGCCCAAGCCCTTCCCCATACTCTGTTTACCTCCGAATTATCTACCCTTGAACCAAGTAGTAAGTAATAAGTACCTTCCGGTGAGTGTGCAGGGCATAGTAGATGCAGTGGACATAGCCAACACTTTCAGGGAACACTTTCAGACAGAGCAACGAGCGCTAGTGCAGTAGGAGATGCCCCGGTTTGCGGGTCCTCCACGTGACGAGCCCGTTAGAATAATATCGAAGGACGCATCGCGGGTTTTGCATAACATGTGTAAGGGTAAGTCTCCTGGTCACGACGGACTCAGCGTGAAGCACCTGAACATGGGGGTGCTCTCCTGTGTAGGGTAGTACTAGTAGGCTATGCTTTACACATTTTGTTTATATAATGCGTATTTGCCTGACGATATTATGAAGGCGGTTGTAGTACCGATTGTGAAAAATAAGACTAGGGATGTAGGTTCGTTTTCAGATGCCTGTCAGTTGAAGTGGGGTGTGAGGCAGCGAGGATTAAGCTTCCCTACCCTCATTAACATTTATGTAAGCTCAACAGCACCAAGGTATGCCGTTTTATAGATGGTGAGATTGTGAACAATATAAGCTACGCTGACGACATAGTGCTATTGAGCCCGTCGACCAGCGCCCTACGGAGACTGTTGCACGATAAACAGTATGGTTTTACCAAAGGACGTTGTACAACTGACGCTGGTGTCTCCTTACTAAAATACATTTTTAATGCGTGGGAAGAGGCACAAGATGCTATAGGCATTTTCTGCGACCTATCTAAGGCGTTTGATTGTGTGGTTCATGAAACATTACTCCTGAAACTGGATCATTACGGACTAGGCAAAATAGCGTTAAGCTTATTAAAATCTTATTTGAATGACAGACAGCAACTAGTTCAGATAAACGGTGTCAATTCGTCTAGATTAAATGTGAAAATGGGGGTACCCCAAGGTTCAATTTTAGGTCCTTTTTTATTTTTAGTTTACATTAATGATTTACCCTATTTGTTGCAAAACAAACTTACGTGTTGTTTGCCGACGATACTTCCTTGATTTTCAAGATAAATAGAAAGACTAATAATCTAGACGACGAAAATAACGCCCTACTGCAGGTCCAAAAGTGGTTCACTGCTAATAATCTAGTTTTAAATGGGAAAAAAACGAAATGCATAAGATTTTCCTTACCAAATGTCAAGAGTAGTAATTGTGACATAATATTGAACAATGAGAAACTAGAATTTGTCGATAAAACGGTTTTCTTAGGGATTACGCTTGACTCAAGGCTACATTGGGGTCCTCATTTAACATCTCTTGCGGGACGGCTTAGCTCAGCTGCATATGCTGTTAGAAAAATCCGCCAATTTACGGATTTTGATACCGCTAGACTAGTGTATTTTAGTTATTTTCATAGTATCATGTCATACGGTATCCTACTATGGGGACGGGCTGCAGATATCGAGTCAATTTTTATTCTGCAGAAAAGAGCTATCAGAGCTATTTACAATCTCCGCCGGTGTGATTCTCTAAGGGAACTGTTTAAGGATATTAACATATTGACGGTGCCTTGTCAATATATCTATGAAAACATCATGTACGTTAGAAAAAATCTTCATCTTTTTAGCAAAAGAGGCGATAGACATAATTATGTTACAAGTAATAGGGACCAATTAGTTCAACCAGGTTTCAGACTGGCTAAAGTGGCCTCTTCTTTCATGGGGTACTGTTTGAAATGTTATAACAAAATACCTCCACAAATATTAGAACTCAATGAAACGAAATTTAAATCTTGTATTAAACGCACACTATGCAGGCAAGCATATTATAAGTTGGAGGATTATATTCAAGATAAAAATGCTTGGCTCAATGCTGGTCCAGCTCCACTACCACCGGGGTGTACAAATTGATTAGTTTTGAAACTATTATTATTCTTTAATGTTTTTTTTTTTTTAATTTGTAAAATATTATTGTTGTTAATTATTATTGTATTTAGTATTGTATAATGTAGAAGCATTTTTTTCAAAGTTTGTAAATGTGAGTACCATGGTGCTATTTTATGTTTTTTAGGTTATTATTGGACTTGTTTGACATAAATGAGCATGGCAGTTGAGAGTTTGTCATGCTCACTCAAATGTCTCACTGATGGTGGCGCGTGTGTTGGATCATCGGTTCCCTTTAAAATGGTTGAGCCGAGTGGTGCTAATATTCGCGTCAGGTCCGTGAACGGGCGCTGTCAGTTGAAACTGGTCATCTCTTAGCTGCCAGTTGCTATTTTAATATCTATATTTAGTTTTTATTTTTACTTTATTGACATAGTTCTCACATGATAGCGACAAGAAACATGTAACAGAGATATTTGTAATATCAAAACACGATTGAAAAGAGTGTCCATGGAGTTTCTTGCACATTCTTCTCTATGGAGATTTACGCTTCGATTCGATTCATTTTTTCTGACTGACTGACTTCTTGACATTTCAAAAGTGCCTGTAAATGGTTTATTTGAAATAAATGCTTTGAATTTGAATTTGAATTTGTTGGGCATCTGTGAGTAGTATGCTAGAACGCACGGATTGACATATAGTATAATGTTAAGAAGAGCGAACTGCTGGTTTTTCGGGCGGGGTGTATGACGCCCTCTTGCGTACCGAGCGTTAAGCTGGGTGGAGTGGCCGCTAAACAGGGTCAGCCAGTTTGTTTACCTTGGACATGTAGTAAATGAGGATTTGGTAGATGATCCGGATGTGGAACGGGAACGCTGGGGGCTGGTGGTTCGGTGTAACATGCTAGCCCGCAGGTTTTCAAGGTGTAGTAAGGAGGTAAAAAAGACATTATTTAGGGCTTACTGCCAATCCTTCTACACCTGTAGCCTGTAGGTCACCTACACACAGCGGGTAGTCAGCGCCCTGCGGGTCCTGTACAACAATGCTTTCAGGTTGCTGATGGGACTGCCTCACTATTGCAGCGCGTGAGCGATATTTGCCGACGCACAAGTAGATGGCTTCCATGCCATAATACGTAACCAGGTAGCATCGCTGATGCGTAGAGTGAGGGATAGTTCCAACAACCACCTGAAGGTAATAGCTTGTAAATTAGATAGTCCTATATTGTACAAATCCATCTTAAAAAATAATTATTTCCTATATGCATTAGAGGCCGGTACGGGAGGGGTCGCACCGAAGACCATGTGCAGAGGCGATTTCGCCCTGTTTATAAGTGAGCCAGTTAGGTAACTATTATTATTATTCCATTTATTTATTATATTACATACTTATTATATTTTTAAATATTTCCTTAAAAAAAACACATAAAAAAAACATTTAAAAATATAAAAAATAGTAGCCCACCGGCATCGGGAACAGAGTCCAAGCTGCCGGCGGTCAGGGCTCCTGAGAGAGGAATCAACTAACGATGCGCGCCGTGTCCAGGAGTACTGCTTTCTGGATCAGGCCCTTGATCCAGCTGCCTAACGAGAGCCTCCTTAGATGTTGTTCGAGGCTCTTGGCTATTAAGCCATTGGCCGTTACGACTATCGGCACAATGATTGCTCTATCCACTTCCCAAATGTCGACAACCTCGCGAGCTAAGTCAAGATACTTAATTTGCTTATCTTTCTCAGCTTTCACGAGGTTCTCGTCATGAGGGACAGCTATATCAACAATCATTGTAAGACGCTCTAGTCGATCTATCACCACTATATCAGGTTTATTGGCAACAATAGTCCTGTCAGTGATGATAGATCGATCCCAATATAATGTGATATTGCCATTTTCGAGAACTGGGTCGGGCACATACCTATAATACGGTACTTCTGATTCCACAAGTTTGTATTTAAGAGCAAGTTGCTGGTGGATAATTCTGGCTACGAGGTTGTGTCTATGCAAATATTCTCCGTTAGCTAGATGAGAACACCCAGAAATAATGTGTCGGATTGATTCCCCGGGCCGGTGGCATGCCCGACAGATGTCAACCGTACCGTCCTTCACAATGTATTTCCGGTAGTTGTTCGTCATCATAACTTCGTCCATTATCGCAAAGACAAAACCTTCGGTTTCCCCGAAGAGGTCACCAAAACGCAGCCAAGATACAGACGCTAACAGGTCTACATCGGGCCCATGTAAGGCCCGGTAAAAGCGTCCGTGTAGCTCCTTGCTCTGCCATACTTCCCTGCGGTCATTAGTATCCAGTACTATAGGTTTGCGCCAGTTCTCGTTGGCCAAGGAGAGCGGAGTGAGGCCCTTGTCCACTGCTGCCACATCTCGGTGCATACCCATTTCGGTTTTTAGAAAGTACTCCCTGAGACTGCATACCTCGCGGGTGTGCAGGGTCTTAGCATTTAAGAAGCCACGACCCCCGCACTTCCGCGGGATATACAGTCTCATCACCGATGACCGTGGGTGATGCATCCGATTTGCGGTAAGCAGTGTGCGGACCCTCCTATCCAGGGCGTCAAGTTCTGTCTGAGTCCATTTGAGTATGCCGAAAGAATACATCAATACCGGCATGACCCAACCGTTGAAAGCACGCACCTTGTTTCCACCTGACAAAAGACTATTCAGTACTTTATTCAGGCGGCCAAAGAAGCGCTCTTTCAACGATTGTTTCACGTCATCAGTATTGATGCCTAACGATTCCGACATACCCAAATACTTGTAAGTTTCGGTTGAACAGAGGGATCTAAGGTGTATGGAATCCGAGAGTTGAATTCCCGCGGATTCCATAATCTCACCTCTCTTTACATGTATGACTGCACATTTGTCCACACCAAATTCCATCCTGATGGCACTACCGAAGGTTTTAGTTACCTTCAGTAGCTCCACCAGTTGCATGTTGTTGGGGGCAAAGAGTTTCAGATCGTCCGGTAACCTAAGCCAGAGCCCTCCAGCAGTGTGCTAAGAGGGTTCAAGGCTAGGCAAAACCACAGTGGACTCAGACTGTCACCCTGGAATATGCCACGCTCAATCCTTATCGGCTCGCTGTTCTCCTGAATCTGTCGACATCCTGGATAGTGAAGGACTGTTCTCCACTGCCCCATACATGACATCAGGAAGGTGCGCAGTGTTGCATCAACTTTATACAGTTCTAGCACCCTCATGAGCCATGTATGAGGAACAGAGTCATAGGCCTTCTTATAATCTATCCAACATGCCGACAGATTCTTTCGAGAACGTCGAACCTGTTGGCTAATGGCCATATCGATGAGGAGCAGCTCCTTAGTACCGCGGGACCCATTCCTACATCCATTCTGAGAGGCAGACATGATAGAGTTCGTCTCAATATGACTATTGATTTTAGCTCTCAGAATGGATGTAAGAACTTTATAGACCGTCGGCAAACACGTGATCGGTCTATAATTTTTGGGTTCCGCAGTACTACCTGTCTTATGGAGCAGGTGGGTTATTCCTGTCGTTAGAAACTGGGGCAGCGACCCTGACTCTAAGGCAGACTGGAACTGAGATGCCAAGCGAGCGTGCGACCTTTGGAACCATTTAAGCCAGAAATTGTGCAGCCCGTCCGGCCCAGGAGATTTCCAGTTAGGCAACGGACGGACTGCACGGGCTACATCTTGGGGGCTGATGGTAATTGCCCCCATTTCTGGTAAAAGATCGCACGTGCGCTCGACCTCTCGAATCCAATCACCCTCGGTGTGACTGACAGGCGCCGACCAAATGCTGCGCCAAAATGAACACATGGCGTCATCATCCGGCAGGCGCGTATCAGTTACACCTTGGTCCGGTCGCTCCCAATCCCTGTAAACCCACCTTTCGTTGCTTTGGAATGTACGATTCTGAGTGTACCGCTCCACTCGCCGCTTGTAACGACGAATACGGTTTGCCCATGCATAGATTTTCTGCATCAGGAAGTCGATACGCTCTGTGACGCAGGGCAGATAATCTCGAGGACTAATATCAGTCCCCGAGAATGCCCGCCTCACAAAGCGCATCACCCTAGGGCGAGTGTTGCCCTCCCTGAAGCAGATAAGCTTACCGATGAGTGCTCTAGCCTCACCGATACGGCGCTCTATCCTGCACTGCCAAGCTGGTACAGCTGGTCGTGTAGCTCTGTCACAATTGGGAAATTTAACATGAGCTACACGACATGCCGCTACAGCCGCACAGTACAAGATCGAGTGGGTATCAGTGAGGTCTTTGCTGCTATCAAAACAATTTGATAGCTGCGAATCTAGAGCACACACCAGCGCCCTATTTCTCTTGTGCATGGGCAAACGAGGTAGACGAGGTCTAAGCTCCGGCGGTGTGGTACGGTACACCCGAAATGCGTCCTCCAAAGCGCCCCTCAATCGTTCATTACATTGGGTACTCACAGATATAGCCCCGTCATCATCGGCGTCACCAACGTGGTCGGGTCGCGGTGAAGCAGTGGGTTGACGTTGCACCGCGGCCGGTGGTGTAGCAGATGAAACACGGCCACTCTGTGATTCCAGGCGCAGTCTATCAAGTACGGCGTCATCCAACATACGGTTACGCTGAATGACCCGCACCTGATCCGAAAGTCGTTGGACCGAAACGTTGACAGCTGGCTCAAGCATCTGAAACAGAGAGAGCATCCGACCACGATACGCAGTCAGGTTAATTCCCCCCTCTGTAGCCCCAAAGTATGAGCGCATGACGTTTTCATTAATGGATGATGTCCATCGCATGCGCTGCACACTTCCACCGGCAGCGGGGACCCTATCAGAGGCCGGCGGGCCTCGAGGTCCCAAGCTGGCCGGAGGTCGGCCTCTTCCCCGTCGACGCGCAGGTGGTGGTGTCGTCGGCGGAGAGAAGTATTCGTCGCTCGAGCTCGACGCAACTGCAGCGACCGGAATCTCTGGACTCACGGTTGGTGGTGGTCCCGGCGGCTGCGAGGCGCAGCTGAGCGACGAACCCGAAGATGATGGGTGTGTGTGGAGTTTTTGAGCTCGGCTTCTTGTCAGCATTCTTTCTTTTCAGTTCATCGCCATGTCATTTAGGTTTGCATATTTATTTTCTTGGAGATATTATATCATGGATGGATGTGATGTTATTTTTTTTTATTTTTTCCTGCGTGTTTTTCGGTAATTGTACATATTTATTGCTTAATGATTAATAAAATTTAATTTAAAATTTTGGCGAGAAAATATTTGCTGTCAATCAGTTTGACAGCCGAGCCACAGATTATTATCTTATTATTATTATTATCTTTATTTGTTTTGTATAAATATTTTATACATTTTTAAATATTTTTTAAAACACACATAAAAAAAACATTTAAAAATATAAAAAATAGTAGCCCACCGGCGTCGGGAACAGGGTCCAAGCTGCCGGCGGTCAGGGCTCCTGAGAGAGTTATCTTCTAACGAAGCGCGCCGTGTTCATGGAATGTATCTAAGCTTGTTAAAAATATCTAATGTAGAGCTTACGACTACTTTAGACTCTTTTCAAAAACGGTGAAAAAGATAAATGATGATGCGTGCCGTGTCCAGGAGTGCTGCTTTCTGGATCAGGCCCTTGATCCAGCTGCCTAACGAGAGCCTCCTCAGATGTTGTTCGAGGCTCTTGGCTATTAAGCCATTGGCCGTTACGATAATCGGCACAATGATTGCTCTACCCACTTCCCACATATCAACAACCTCGCGAGCTAAGTCAAGATACTTAGTTTGCTTATCTTTCTCAGCTTTCACGAGGTTCTCGTCATGAGGGACAGCTATATCAACAATCATTGTGCGACGCTCTAGTCGACTTATCGCCACTATATCAGGTTTATTGGAAACAATAGTCCTGCCAGTGATGATAGATATAACTCCATCCCAATATAACGTGATATTCCCATTCGAGAACTGGGTCGGGAACATACCTATAGTACGGTACTTCTGATTCCACAAGATTGTATTTAAGAGCAAGTTGCTGGTGGATAATCCTGGCTACAAGGTTGTGTCTATGCAAATAGTCTTCGTTAGCTAAATGAAAACCCCCAGAAATGTTTTATTATTATTATAAATGAAATATCACAAGGAAGGTTAAAAGGAAGGAACGAACTGCTTGTTTCGAAATTTTTGTCTATGGTGCTAGTCGAGTCAGTACATTCAGTAATTTTAACTTCTTAAAGTCGGTATCTCGTCAGTGGTAGTAGTGCATGCTGTGACTAAAGTCACATCCTGTCGAGCTGCCTGAACTCGGATGTGGTTGCGAACGTACCTGGTCAGCACTAGTGTATGCTGTGAATTAGGTCACATCTCGTTCGGCCGCTAGAACTCACTGTGGCTGAGGCCGTACCTTGTCAGCGCTAGTGCACGCTGTGACTGAGGTCGCACCCCATTCGGCCGCCAGAACTCACCGTGGCTGAGGCCGTACTTTGTCAGCGCTAGTGCACGCTGCAACTGAGGCTGAAACTCAGTCGGGCCGCTACAATTCGTTGTGATCAAGAATAAACCCCGTTCGGCCGATAGAACTCGTTGTGGCTGATGCCGTACCTATTTAGTGCTAGTGCATGCTGTCGCTGAGGCCGTACTTCGTCTGCACACTGATTTCGTTGTGAGTAAGACTAAGACCCGTCGGGCCGCTAGGACTCGCTATGGCTGAAGCTGTAACTTGTTAATGCTAGTGAACACTGTGACTGAGGCATATCTCCGTCTTGCCGCTATCGCTCACTGTGACTGAGACCGTATCTCGTCAGCTCTAGTACTATGACCTAGTAAAAGTGCTTATATACCTTAACGCCTATTATCCCTTGCACGTTAGAGTTCAAGTTTTCGAAAATTAAACTAGATGGCGTTGGTTTCTTCACAGCTAAGTGGCGAGCAAAGGCAATCTCACAAAGTATAAACTTGTCTTTTAGTTTAACAAATAATAGACACATGCGTCATCATTGTCGTCAACAACTGATTGTAGTTCATAATTTCATCAACTTAGCATAAGTCAAGATGGCCTAGTGGTATAGACACAGATTGAAGCGCAAATCAATGTGCCGCAAGTTCAAATCCCACGCAATAGTTGACTTTTTGTAAGTTGGAACCGGAACCCGATTGGAAGTTATGGATTAGCATTACATATATTAAATTATTCTTTAACTTGTTCACACATTTCTTAGAGTTAGAAAATGATCACAAAAAAAAATAAATAAAGAATTAGATTTCTGCCAGGTAGACATAAGTTTAACTTGACCGAAATGAACTGTCGTTTGGTTGTAGTTGTTGGTTAGTGACGTGTGGTTAACAGTATAGTAATATTCGCAAAATGCAGGCTAATATTAGTATTGAAGTGAGGGCGACTATCATTGGGCTGCATAAAAGCGGTCTCAATAAAACACAAATATCTGAAGAAACCGGACTGAATGTGAGTATTAATGAATTGTAACTTTATTATAAATTAATCTTCTAATTAAAATGTATGCCATTTATGAATCCATCCATCGTATCTTTATGAGGCTTAAAAGAGAAATACATAAATCGTTGGGTTTATTGGATTGGTTATTGGATTTATAAATGCAGTTTTATTTTAAAATTATATTCAATCATTATGATTGTTAACATTTTATATAATGAAAATGAAGTCAAGTAGGTATAGCTGCCTAATATATATTTTTTTTGTTTTAGAAAAATACTGTAAGTCTTTGGATAAAAAGATATGAGGACGAAGGTAGCCTTGCTACTCGAAAGAGAAGTGGGAGACCGAAGCTTATTAGCGAGGCGCAGCGACGACATATGGTGGACGTATACGAAACGAATGGTTTCGCACCAACGAGACATTTTGCGGAATTATATGACACCTCGATGGATACTGTTCGCCGTGCACTTCACGCTGAAGGTGTGTATCACAGAAAACCTGCTAAAAAGCCGTACTTGACAGAGAGGCATAAACAAGAACGATTACGTTTCGCACGTGATTATTTAGATTTTGACTGGAATACTGCGGTATTTTCAGATGAAAAAACATTTAAATCCAGTCAAAAGGGCAGGCTTCACTTATGGCGCAAGAATAACACTCGCTGGTGTGATAACAACATTATTCCTAACACCGAATCAGGTCGAATCACAATTAATATGTGGGGATGGATGAGTGCAGCAGGACCAGGAGAACTGGCTTTCATTCCTCCACGCGCAAACAGTTCAACTTATGTGGAAGTGTTAGACTCAATTATGCTACCTACTGTGCGCAACATTTACCCAGCTGATGAGTTAGCACAATTTCCGTTTATCCAGGACAATTGTCCTATTCACCGAGCGAGTACTGTGCGTGAGTGGTTTCACAATCACCCGGAAGTAATTGTTATTCCATGGCCAGCGCGATCACCCGACCTCAACCCCATAGAAAATCTATGGGGTTTGATGGTGCAAAGGTGGGACTCGCGGAATGAGAGGTCTACGGAACAATTAAAATCCCATTGCATGGAGGTGTGGGAAAGTTTTAGAGGGAGAGAAATATGCGGTAATATGGTTGGGTCCATGCGCAAACGTCTACTTGACTGTATCGAAATAATGGGGGTTATACAAAATATTAAGTTTTAGTGAAATCAGTCGGTGTAATTAAATATTTAGTAGGCCATTTTATTTTAACATATCCATGATTATTCGTTAACAAACACTGTATTATATTGTGTTTACTTTCGTTTAAAACAGCTATATCTTTTAACTTGTGCCATCGCCTTATCTTAAGAATGCAGTGAACTCGCTATCAATTTTGTTGACAATAATCATGATTCTATTTCGTTTTTTATTCTTCTACCCACACTGTTCTAACATAATAGTTCAATTTATTTTTCTCATCTAATTGACGATTATCTTGTGAGAACTAAAGTTCTTTTAACAGAAATTGAGGTTTAGTTTCAATCTTCTTTTCGTCAAGAAAATGAACAATTAAGCTATGACCTCAATACATTCATTGTGACGTTACATAAAAATAAAATGTTTACAAAGTCTAAATCATATATCACTTTTCAATAAATAACTGGATATATACAACTATATTTTATTTTATTAAAATTTTAATATCCTTTCATTGTTACGTTATTCATATTATGAATGGTCTAAGTGGGTATACTTCCAACAAACAATCTTACACGTAACATAGTTATCGGTTACAAGATAATTTTTTTGTCTAGGTAACAATTCGAAGTCACAATTCTCATAAATGTTTAATTTGTAAATATAAAGAAAAGAATAAAGATTTTTATTAAACACGTCTTTTTATTTCCACCTTACAACATCGAAAAGATGTAGTTAGGTGAGGTTAGTGACGAATGTGTTCTTCTTGTGGTTAATAAGATCATATTCGTAATTTGCAACTATTTAGTGCAAAAAATGCAATAGTATTTTTCATAGCAATATAAAAAACAACTATATTAATATAGATTGGGAATTTTCAAAGTAAGAAATAACCGCAACGGACCGACCATGATTTGAACTCGGGCTACGTTGTTTGCGAATCCAACACTTAGTTCATACGGCTACCAGCACATGACATATTTGCGTGAATTTTATCAATGCAATGGTAAGAACAAGTCGCCTCTGTGACTGTGTGATGCGTATTCAATGGCACAGAAAAATAATAATGATGTTTTAAGTTCAGTGCGACGACAGTTCCTTAGTGTGTGTTATCTGTGGAATGTGGATACTCATACACGCGCACATATACGCACGGAAGTATCGTGCTCGCTCGGTTCGTAGAAATGTAATCTTTAGCGTTCTTATGGACTTCAACGGAAATCCATATTCAACCTACCCTCTCAAGTTTGAAAACTAACACATAGATAATCAAATATTTATAAATTGATATTCAATTTTAATATCTTCATCTCTTTAAAAGAAATTATAAATTATTTCAATGTATGAAGAAACAAAAAGAAAGTACAAAAATAAGCATTAATTAAGCATTAATCATTTGAAGCACAGCGGCGCCATCTATTAACAGTATAATGTAATGTTGTCGATAGCAACATTTCAATCTGGTTTTACGCTAGATGGCGTCATTTCTCGCTTCACGCGATTTTTTTTCTGTAGCTCCTATGCACTTTCGCATTTGGCCGTACATGTTGTGACTGAATTCTAGCAGCTCGACGGAGACCAACCTGTCTCCGTCGAGCTGCTAGAATTCACAGTGGCTGAGGCCTTACTTCTTCAGCGCTAGTACACGCTATGAGTGAAGCCGCACCCCGTCGTTTTAACTCCTCATGGCGGATCGGCCGCTACTTCGTTTATTGCCCAATTATATAAACTGCACTTTGCAGCGTTCTCTCAAAGTTTTCTGAATTAATCCCCCCATATATTTGAAACTTATAGCTGCAGAAGTGCATTAAACTTGGCGACTAGCGTTTATTATCCACTTGCTCAATAACCACCGGTGCGCGAGGGTGCGGCGGGTCGTGAGTGGGAGAACTGCATTGGGTATCAATACGTCGCCGTCGTCACCGACTGCAAGGCTTTGATCCGTTAACTTCACTATAATCTCATTAGATACTGAATTGGTGTTTTTCAAATTCAAACGATCTGAATATTGAACACTTATAGCTCACGTGCAGGGCTGAGGCGACGGGCAAAAGTTGCCAAAGAGAAGCTGAAGTTATGGGTCGGAATAGATCTATTTCAAGTCCACAGGTAGACAGTTCGCTTCTAGCTTCTGAATACCGGAAAGTATAAACGCCTAATTATATCATCGAGCGATGTTAGTAGTGGTCATGTGAAGTAAAATGTAGTGAGTATTCGCAGACAAAGTGCTGGGTGACTGGAGCACATTACGCTTGCTACACTGCGCTCCACCGCGCGCCGGTCACCGATAGCCCGGTCATGAACAATACTAACGAGTTCATTACCCGCTAACATACTTCTAAACGTCTCATTGTTATCCAATAGCACATAATACAAAAGGCGTATGACACCAACAACATATTATTATTTATTACGTATGTACATATTGGATTATTTTAATGGGTCCTGACTGTTGCAGTCAATATGTTCCGTATTAGGATTTATTATTTGTTTTGTTTTATGTATTTAAATTAATGAAATTAAATTGGTTTCTACGCACTAGACTAAACTTGTTAGTTTTTATTTAAAGTAATTTTTTTCGCAGTCGGGATTTTTATTTTTTATTTTACACATTTTAGTCATTAAAATCTAATATCACTATTTATTCACTCTATTATTATTCATTATTCTAGGCGTACATTTATCACTTAAATGTTCAGACCTTGTCATCCGGTCGCTTTTTCTTATCTTAAACAAAATTGAAGTGTCTGTTTGTACTCGTATTATAAAAAAAAACATTTGTTAAGTACTAAACGTTATCGGTTTGTTCAGACTAACATCCAAAACGGCTAGACCGATTTTGACAGGACATTCGCTGACGGATAGCAAATGTTACAAGCAGTTACTTAGGCTACTTTTTATTGGGATATAGCTAATGTTATAATGAGTAACTTAAACAAATTTTTATTTTCCCGTGGGACGGGACTTATTTCTCGAGGGCGGCGGCATCTTAATTCTCGTGGGAGGTAGGTAGTTCATCTTAATTCTTGGGGATAATGGACATCTTCGAAACGGCTGGGACTTTCACTGACGGATAGCTGATTTTACAAGGAGTAACTTGAGCTTCTTGGAGTAACTTGGACCAAAAAGGAAAGACGTAGAAATTCTGAGATTAGAAAAATAACAAAAGTAGTAGACGCTGTCGAACTTGTGTGTCGACTTAAATGGAGATGGGCCGGACATGTGGCAAGAACTGTCGACAATCGATGGAGCGAGAGGATCCTGCACTAGTACCCACGAGAGGCGACTAGGCCACGCGAGCGACCGCACCGCAGGTGGGCCGAAGACATCTCTCAGTTAGCAGGACCAGCTTGGACCCGCGAAGCCTAAGATAGGGATAATTAGAAAGGGTTGGAGGTGGCCTATGCCCAAAAATGGGTAACTCATTTAGTTACACAAAGTTTAAATAATATTAATTAATTAATGAATTCCAATTTAATAATTTTGGTAATTTAATTTCAATTTAATACACTATAATAATTTTAATAATATAATTTCAATTTAATACATTATAATAATTTTGATGATTTAATTTCAATTTAATACATTATAATAATTTTGATAATTTAATTTCAATTTAATACATTATAATAATTTTGATAATTTAATTTCAATACTTTTAATATTTTATGTTGAAATGTTTATAAAAAAAAAACTACTCAAATATTCAAACTATGTTTTATGAATTACTAATTTTTATTAATTGAATGTTTAAATGTATGCATGCAATTAGTGAGAAATAAAGGCTTATTATTATTATATAACTTGGGCTTCTTTTTGACGGAACTTTTATTGAGATATAGCTAATGTTATATTTTACATTTAATTCATACTTTATGCATGTAAAGGTACAGAGGCGGACTTAATGCCTAAGGCATTGGCATTGGCAGGCTTTGGGTGATGCAGAGAAGAATAGTGGTAGGTGCAATAAAAGAGAGAGAGAAAAAAGAAAGGTTAATATAAAAAAGATAAACAAATGAATCACAGATACAATACAATATAGGTAAATATAATACATACATAATTTAATGAACTAAATATATATACTCAAAAAAAAACAAAAATTGGTACAAATCGACAAACAGAGAAACATTAACGTAGTGTTGATACTACTGCCAACTTCTTACGAATATGAACCTCAATCTTGAATCTTAATCGGTTTGTAACCATCCTGACCTCTTGGGGGAGCGCATTTCACAGAGAAATAGCCTGAACAAAGAAAGAACAGTAAAGGAAGTCAGTGCGATGAGTATCAACAAGGTAGTGAGCGCCCTTGCTCTCTGCGCTGACGTATGGGCAACCACTTTAGAAGCGATGATGAGCGATGCAGAGACATGATGATATTTGCGCAGATTGAAAACAAATCGAATGCAGTAATTTAGAAGACGGTCGAGTTTATTGAGGAGATCTGCATTCAGGTCATAGTAACTGTTTTTCGAGCAGTGAGAGGTCTTGCATTAGTTATATTGTCGAAGATCGATTGATGAGTCGGGGCTGTATTGCTGCGAGTTTCACCATCGTTGTTCGGAGTTCTACACAGAAAAAATCTGCTGTTATTACTTGACCGTTTCTGAGTTCTAATAAATACTTGCCTATTACTTAATAAATTAGGTATTTATTTATATAGGTTATTTTTTTTTACAAAACGTTTCTACCTTGACGCCATTATCCCTTAACGGCTCGACTATTGCGTACACTGACACAGCTAAGAATCTCGGTGTCCTAATTGACAACAACCACTCTTGGCGAGCTCAGGTAAACGAGGTTAGCCGTAAGGTACACTTTTCCTTCCACAGTCTTAAATCCCATCAAAGGTTTCTCCCATTTAAAACCAAAATTTATTTAGCTCAAACTCTAATTCAGCTGATCATCGATTATGCTGATGTCTGCTACCTGGATGTCATTGAGGAGCTATTAAATAAGCTTGAGCGCTTGCAAAATTTGTGCATTTGTTTTGTTTTTGGCCTAAGAAAATACGACCACGTCTTTCAGTTCCACAAGGATCTCAAATGGCTCCCTATCCGTCTTCGTAGGAACACTCGGGTATTATGTCTCTTGTATAACATCCTATTCAACCCTGCTTATCCTGGCCACTTACGTGCTCGTTTTTCGTTTTTGGAGGTATGTGGAACAGAGAGTAAAGCCCCACTTACCTCCCGATAGATGATTTCGGGCTGTTCTATATGTTCTAAACACGCGGAGAACTTTGATTGCGCGATGCAGGATTAGTTCTTATGTGACGCCATAAATGTCGCTACATCACTCCCCTCCGGAGATCGGAGATCGATGGTTCTTGATGCTTCTTGATGCGTGCTAGGCCATTGTTAGGTTGGTTCCAGTGGGTCGGAACCGAATACCGCATAGTTCTCGGTGAGTCGGAACTGTCTGCGGTGATGCCCCAGTGAGTCGGGGTTTTGCTGTCCCAGTGAGTCGGGATGATGCTGCAAGCTCCAGTGAGTCGGAGCGGTGCTGTGCGATGTAGTGGCTTGACTGCTTGCGTCGACCAGGAGAGGTTCTTCGTGGCTCTTCATGTGACTGGCCGAAGGTGCAGTGTGCTTCGCCAAGGTCGCTGATGAGGCTGAGGGTGATGACCAGGTATGACCAGGTAGGCATGCTGGTGGTCAGGATACCCTTTAAAGCCGTGGGTGCTGGTTGTATGGCTCGGTGCTCGAAAGCTTAAGGAAGTGATGATGACGTCACGAAGTAGTTGCTGCACGAAGGCTGCGCTGACGTTCTTTTGTCGAAGGTCACCAGTTTGGAGATAGACGGAACAGAGAGTAAAGCCCCACATACCTCCTTTGAAAAGGGAGGATCCTCCGACCAGACGGGTGTTATGTCTGGTGGGCTACTACTGCCCGATAGATGATTTCGGGCTGTTCTATATGTTCTAAACGCGCGGAGAACTTTGATTGCACGATGCAGGATTAGTTGTTATGTGACGCCATAGATGTCGCTACACGTTCACTCGCCATATTGATACCCCATGTAGATCCAACCTTAAATACCATCTCAGTTTCCCAGCCCATGAAAGCCATTTTTAAACTAAGTCCTTCTGTTTTCATGCAGTACGACTATGGAACTCACTTCCGGTAAAGATCCGTGACAAACTCAAAGAACATTACCTCTCTACCATCTCGTAAGTACCTGAATATGTATCTTGTAATAGTCTCATATTTTGAATTCAAATACATATAAATTCGCAAATTGTTTATTAACTGGAATTGTTTATTATTATTATTTATTTATTTATGTACACCCAAACAATTAAAAATGAAAAGAACAAAAGCAGATAGAAGAGCACAAATCTACTGCTAAACATTTTATTTGTTAAACATTTTAAAGATAAATTTACCGTTGTTGTTTGTTTTGTTACTAAATATTAGCGGCGCAGTCCTGATCTTCATTCAGTCATGATAGCTGTTCTTCAGAATAATGATTACAATAAAAGGTTTCAATATTTTACACGATTTTGAATTCACTTTTTTATTAAAGTAGTAGAACGTGGTTTTCTGAATTTAAACAAAAAGCAGTGTCACTTCTGCGGTATAAAAATCTATATGGATGTCATTACACTTTGTTGAACGAAATGTGTAAGTGCCACGAAATTCATGGCAATTAAGACATTTTGGTCGCGAAAAAGTATCCTCTAAAGCTATCTAGGCGCTGTATGTTTTAATAGTTTTGTTAGACGACATAATGCTAATATAGCGCTGCAGCGAACTTTTGTTTTAACTTTTCAGTATTTTGACAAATAGTTTCCACGAACGTGCTTGTCTATCGATAGAATATAAGTCGATGGTCTTGACAGACAGACATATAGACAGACAGATGGACAATAAAGTGATCCTATAAGGGTTCCTTTTTTCCTTTTGAGATACGAAACCCTAAAAATAAATATAAGAATATGATAATTAAATTGACTTTTTAATTTATCATATTCTTCCGAAAGACCGTCATTTCAGCCAAGAATTATTAATTTATATATACCTACATCTTAACTATTAAATATTATAACTTAATAAGTATATAAACAAATTGAAAATAATAATATGTACAAAGGCTACCCCTTTGTACATATTATTATTTTCAGTTTAAATTAAACTCATAGGGCATCAAAAAATTCGTCCACATCGATGTCAATGGGAAAAGTGCCCAGAACGCTGGCAGCATTGCCACGCTGGATAGCAATGCTGATTCGTTGACCGAAGAAAAGCCCAGCCCAAAATCTCGTAAGTTATATATTATAGTTATATGTATTTTTATAATTTTTATTATGGTAATTTATATTTTATTACAGTTATATGAAATTTTATCTGTATTTGTTCTTTTCGATTTTAAGTGTTTGTGTGTATATAAAAAAATAAATAATAATGCTTACCAAGATTGCCAAAAAGAGAGTATTATTAATAACTAAAGTATAATAGTTCCGTACTATACAAGAGTGAGGCCTACGTGAACGTAAGGAAAGGCTCCTCAATAGGTGCTTATTTGTTTAGTTACTTTATGCTTATCAGCTAGTTGCTATTAAAATGATCGAGGCGCTACTAATAACAGGCTGAGTACAGTCTGCTGTAGTAGCTAACTCATTATAACGTCCATGGCCAGACTATGGATGGATGTATGGAAACATCTTGATACAACACAGAAGGCATGGTTGCTGGTGTGCCGAGCGAATGCAACGGATTAGTGCTGGTGATTAGAACATATAAATCATGCTTATAAAGGTTATGCTTGTAACTTTATTAAATGTGCTCCTAGGTACGCTGTTGTTGAAAAGCAACGAATGCATCCAATTGCTATAAGTTTATCGTAAGGAAAATTACATTCACCATTCAACTCGAAGACAATCGACTATGAAAGTGAGGTGGATTGAAGTGTGACTGGTGAGTGATGTCTGTTCATGACAACATTAGTGCGAAACGGTGCGGTGCCGAGTGGAGCGGAGCGGTGCGGTCACAGGTGGCCGTAATTGTTGGCGCAATTAGACGTCGCGCTGTCACCGCTACAGATAACATAGAAAGACTACTTCTAATTAAATTGAACCACAACGGATAGAACGAATGTGCTCTTTCATAAGTCTAAAAAAAGCTTTAAGGTATATTACTAGCAATGTGTATATTGTATTTGTGTGTGACAGATCTTGTCGAATTAAAACCATTTCCGCTTATTGCCCGGAGTGGAATTTTTGCATGATGTTTTTTTAATGATATGAACTCGTGCTTGACTGTGATTCCAATTCCCATCTTATGGTAAGTAGTGATGCAGTCGTTGATGGTGGATCATTCAGGTTATTAAGAACCTATTTATTAGCTTTGAATTTACCTAAATTATAATCGTATAGTATAATGGGAAGACCGCAGCAACCAAATTTGGATGCTTGTTTCGGCTGTTTTAATTTGGTTGCCTCCTTCCTTCAATGTACTCGGTATAAGTTTCTCGGGGCGAAACGCTTGGTCCGGATCTTAGAGGTGTGAACAATGTAAGAGTGGACACTCGCCGTACGTCGGGTTGTCAGATGGTAAAAAGGTGATGGCGTAATCAAGTCAAGTAATTTCTGAGCACACTCTCCAACATGCATCCTATAAAATACCGAAACTACCCTACAACTGTGCTCCAGGTGGTAGGCCTATATTCACAAAAAAAAATGTTTATGGTAAGCGTGATCTGAATCGACTTCCAGCATTAGCTCCACATAAAGGAACTCTTCAACTGCCAACACCACAAACATTATTATGCATACATTTAATTATGATACTTAGTCGGTTTTAAAAACATGTTTTTTACTATAATAAATATTTTTGGGCACCTGATTGTGTTTACCTAAATCGAAGGTAGAAATTTATTGCGAGCTACATTCAAATTCAAAATATTTTATTTAACATAAAGCTACTCGTTCGGGGAATTTAGAAACAGCAAAAGCTCGCGCACGTATCGGAATGCTGGTTTCCGTTTGTAAAAAAAAAATCGTTGGTTGTCTTCGTATGTGTTTGTGTGGATGAGTGAGGCTTCTGACCATCGTAGCGGCCGCCCGCGAGCCGACGATCCCGTGTAATGCATACCGAGTTGTCGGGATAATTGCGGCGCCGCGATAATTACGATATCATCTGAATGCCAGCGCCTAAACTATGTGTGATCTGGTTAGCTTGGGTATATAGTCAATAGCTGCAGCATCGAGAACTGACGCATTAAATTGTTCTTTTATAAAATGAATTGTTTGGTGCAGTATATAGCCATGTGGAAAAGATGGACCCGATACATTAGGTATATATTTATTATAAAAATAGAAACAGCAACTGTTTCATGCATCATCATCATTTCAACTGAAAGACGTCCACTGTTGGACATAGGCCTCCCCCAAGCGTCTTCACAACGACCGATCCTATGCGTCTCGCATCCACCGCATTCCCGCGGCTCTTACCAGGTCGTCGGTTTCATGCATAGGTAAATAATATATTATGTAACTTTATTATCAACAAGTGTATCGCGTAAAAATGCATAAATGAGACGAGCTGGTCATTTTTTTTTAATTGATATAAACTAATAATAATAATAATAATAATAATCTTTTATTGGAACAGAAAAAAAACTTTTACAAATTGTTTGCGTACGAAAATAGCTACAGTAGTTAGGAACTGTGTCGCAGCTATTAACGCCCACCTCCAGGAGGAAGATGACAGCGTTCCATTGACAAAAGAAAATCAAAAACTTATAATCAATTAACAAATAAATTGGAATCACATAATGCGGATCACAAGAGAAAGAAAAAAAACAAAATTTAAAATGATGAATTATGAATTACATACATAAAATTACAAATGACAAATTATAGAATACAAAACAGAATTAAATTAAGATTATAGTTATATTAAACTAGTGCTTGACTGCAATCCTACCTGGTGGTAAACATTACAAACAACCAGCGACTCATAGTAGTCCTGGATCTAAAATGGGAAGAGGTGTTAGCAGTGAGAGAATGCAGGCTGGCAGTAATGTTTATAGTTTATTTCAGAAACTTCACATTTACAAGTTTTAAAACTAAAAAGTTTTGCTAATTAATAGCATAACTTTTTTTTAACTAAGTACCATAGGATCAGCATTTAACATGCCGTCCAACAATGTCCAATTCATATACGAGGCGCACATAAAAAGTATCGTAGAAAATCATGACTACAACATGCTGAATCATAATGAGCACGTGGATCAGTGAAGTGCGAAGGTAACTTTGCTATTGCTGCTGAGTGTCACGTGTTGGAGAACACTTGGACGTCGAAGGTAACTTTGCTATTGCTAATCGTTTGTCACGTGTAGGCGAACACTCGGACGTCGCGGACACGTTATGTGCCTAGTTTGCTTTTTAAGATGAAATTGCTATCAAGCAGTTGTCAGGCGCCCAGCTCTGTTTCACTCTGTTTCTCGCTTCTATTACTAATTTATTATCGATGCCAATCAAACCTACCTACGTAATAATATTGTAAATTGAAGTTTAATGTCACAATTCATAAATAGGTAAATGATTGTTATAACCTGTTATAACAATGTGTGCCTCGTTTCAAATAAATAATTAAATATCCAAATGGACCGTTGGATTCATGAATAAAAGTAATCAGGAAAAAAAAATGTTTTTTGCAAAACATCTCGGATGAATGTTGAGGAGTTTAGAGGAGAGGAGAGGAGAGGAGTTTACAGACTAGTATTAGCACATGGTATAATAATACATGATGAACATATGCCCATTCTGGGCAGCACTTCCTCCAACTCCTATACATAGATGATCAATGTCCTGTGATATGTGCAAGGTACAATCCAGTAAGAGAATGGATTTTTCTTAAATAAATTTAAAAAAAACTATTTCCTCATACAAAATAATATCACATCCTAATGGCGGAAAACTGCGCTCGATACTTGTGTGATTGATTTTCTTGCTATTAGGAAACGTGAAAGTACAACAAACAAATGAAAAGGCATAGGAGATGCAGGAGCGACCAAAGCGAGCTCGATAAATAGCACCTCGCACAATGGAGTGGGTAACTTGTTTTAATTGCTTTGATATTTTTAGTGCTGCGATTCGAGTTAAGAATTCTTTTGCACATTTATAAAAAAAATGGGAGCAACATTGTCGTCTTACGAAGAAAAATTTAAGAACCAAAGAACTTAAGCTTCAAAGGAGCGAGCGGTGGCGCATGTCACCCACTTCCGGCAATGAGGTACTCTTGTATTCAACCAGTCCCGCACACATCTCACAAATTGACTGGACATGAATAACATTAGAATTATACAGGTGAATATAAATAGTTAAGAAGACTTATAAATAGGTAAATAAGCCCCCCTAGCCAAGTCACAATCGTATCGTTAGCGCCGAAGGCCTCGAGTAGGCCACGCCTTTGTTCTTTCATTCCTTTGTTCCGACGTCATCTCAACGGTAAGTCACGTGGTCAGAACAAAGGAATCGGAGGCGTGGCCAACTCGAGGCGTTCGGCGCGAACGATACGATTGTAACTTGGCTAGGGAGGAAGGATTGTACATTATCAAGTTAAAACTAAAGAATAAAGAAAATAAAAAAACCTTATTATTATATTTATTATGTTTAATTTCAACACTTAGGATTTAGGTATGCGATAATTAAAAATTTTGATTATAGCCTAAGTCCTATTTAGATTCTAAATGGTTGCCTTAATGATAAGCTACTTACATTTAAACATAATTTAAGATTAATGACTATATTTCTTTTATTCTTCACTTTTATTCAACAGAGATTAACATTGAGAAAAATTAACTTAGCCAACCTACATAAATACAGCATTCAGTTAAAACGCACTCCTCAGATCACAGCTACGCGAGACACTCATCACCGTATCTTATCTATATTAACAAATATATACTAATTAATCTGCACGTTAGTCAAGTATTTCCGCGAACGCTCGGCCAAGACTAAAATGAGGCTAGGACTACATTTATTAGTTCAAACGAAAATAAAAACATTTCCGACAAGTTACCTACCATGGCAGTTCTACACTTCGAAGCCTTCAAAAGTCACCCAGACTTAGGAACCATAGAAGTTCTACGTAGTAACTCTCTGTTAAGTTTGTTGCAGTTTTAGATCTTCGAGCCTGACGAGGTGCGTGGCTACAGCGAGCGACTAGTGTCGGGTGGCATGGCGGTACTTTTGTCTCTGGCGGTAAAGATAAGCGGGATGCCGCCCACGATGTTCTGTACAATGCTAGACTTGGGGTCCGATACCAGCTCGCGCCGCGTCTCGGGCGCCGGCGACACGCTGAACTTGGCCAGCACGGCCGCCAGTCCCGCCAGCGACTGCATCTGCCCCAGCCGACCACCTGAAACAAACAAAAATCTTGTTAGTCAACCTGTCATCAGCACTTAAAAAACATCTAGATTTGTATGTAATGTTGATAATGAGTTTAAAACGTTGTTTACATGAGTATGGCAGTTTTGGAGTCTTCCGTCAAGTAAGTATTCAAAATTTTGGAATCGTAGGTACAATAATATTACGATTAGAGTGAGCTGTATGCCAACAACATCTGTAATATTTTTGTTGAAGTTCGTACACTTTTCAGCGCTTCGCTTTACTGAGCACTACGGTTTCAGTAAAGATTCCGCTAGTTTTCAACAGATGGCCCTGTTTATACTTTATGTCAAACGTTCAAAATTGAGAGGGTACCCTATAATTTAAGATCTTTTATGAAGAACTTTTATATAAAATTATGGTACTCACCGATACAAGAGCGGGGTCCGTCTCCGAAGGGCAGGTACACGAACTTGTGCCTCTTGGCGACCTCCTCAGGGGCGAAGCGCTCGGGGCGGAACTCCTTGGGGTTGTCGAAGTACTGCGGGTCGTTGTGCAGCGCCACCAGGGGAATGTTGATCTTTACACCGGGGTCGATAGTGATGTTGGTACCGGGGATGGTGTACGCGCGCACGCACTGGCGCAGCAGCATACCGGATGACGGGAAGATGCGCATACCCTCCTGCAGCACCCAGTCCAGGTACGTCATTTCCTTGACAGCGTCGTAGCTGAGACGGCCGCTGTGGCGTGCTAGCACCGAGTCGATGTTAGCCTGTGCGCGAGCTTGAACCTCCGGGTGGAAGGCGAGCTGGTGCAGCGTGAAGCTGGTAGCCGACGACGACGTCTCAAAGCCGGCTGCAAAGAAAATGAAGGCTTGCGCTGCGACCAGCACATCGTCCATCTCCAGTTCCACTGGCTTGGGGCTGCCGTCTGGCTTTGTATCCTCCAGAGACTCTACCAGAATCTTTCCTCTTTGTTGCCATTCCATCAAAAAATCTATGAAGTCATTACGGCCAGAAGGCTTGTAGTTCCTTTGTTTTTGGATCTGATTAACGAGCATCAAAATATCATCTTCAAGATCCTGACCGAGAAACTTCATGCTCTTGAAGATATCGGGAAAAATGGTTTTACAGAAAATTACGATGGTGCGTTTAAAGGTAATGTTGAAAATTTTCATGCCAAGCTTTCTGAAGGGAGAGTTCTCATCATTGAGAGAGTCGGCATCGAGGCCGAATCCGCAGGCGCCGATGAAGTCTGTGGTGTAGCGCGCCATGAGGTCGCGCGCACAGATGGGGCGACCGGCGGCGGCAGCGTCAAGCGCGCGCGCTTGCAACTTTTCCGCGCGCTCCACGATCAGCGGGAACATCGCCTTCAGCTTGCCGCTGGTGAAGGCGGGCGTCATACGCTGGCGCAGCAGGCGCCACAGGTCGCCGTCCGCAAAGAAAAGGTTGCGCAGCAGCGGCTCGATGACCTTGTGCGCTGGCGATAGGCCGCGCGAGTAGAAGTATGCGAAGTCCGTGGTGATGATGCGCTTCACGAGGTCGGGGTCACGAATCACCAGCTCGGGAATAGAGCCGCGGTAGTAACCTACGAAGCGCTCGCCGGGGTACTTCCAGTATGTCTCTGCCGACATCTGCGCGATACTCGCCTGCAGGAGGTACCGCTTTGCGTCCGTCCCGAAAATTGGTATGGGCTTATCATGTTTTACTCCTCTGTCCTTCCAATAGTTATGGTTTCTTGTCCCGTACAAGTACAGCGCCACAGCGCCGACGATCAAGAGTGCGAGGACGATCATGTTGCTGTTTCACTGTTCACGAACTAATGCCTCGATTAGAAAGAGTCGCTAATTAAATACCACACTGTATCCGGTAAGATAATATTTCACCCGCCTACCATGCACGGTTGCGACACAAAGTCGCTGGAAAATATTTTGAATGTGTTTTCTAATATCGGGTATCATCAAAAACAAAGTAGTACCTGCTTTAGAAAATTCAACTTTAAAATAACACTTGTAAGAACTGTCTGTAATGTACAATAGCATAAAATAATATCTGGTAATGAGTGATTACCACATCGATATATGGCGATGATCTAGCGAGATATAATACAAAGATAGTATTTTAAAATTAGTCATAGTTGTCAGTGCGCTGATAAAGTTAATCGAATTATATTTTTTTTTCGTTGGACGTGAAATTGTGAAAGAAAACACACGTCACCGGGAGTAGACTGATACTTGTTCGGCAACACACTGTCTGGTAATGATATCGACGTTCCTCCTGATGGTTTATAGATGAGACCTTATACACCGATTGTTCTGAGGCATTGTCCATCTCCATATATACTTAATATAATGTATCCTTAGTTCGGTTTAAAACTGTGCCGGTGGTCCGACTCAGGTCTGGAATGGTTTTAAATCATTAGGTATCGGCAAAAAGTCTTATGACTCGATTCCTAAGACTCTTCTGTATTAGATAGGGCTACTAATACTACTACAGTAATAATTATTCATCTCTGAAACTTGATTACTCTTCTTCTTTACTAATATTATTAAACGGAAAGATTTGATTTTATGTTTTTTGTATGTACTGTTATTTGTTGCTATATTGTTGCTACTAGTAGCTACTTTATCACTGATTAACATAGGCTTATATTTTCTATTTTCACGCGGGCAAAGCCGCTGGCAAAAGCTAGTTTGTCATAAATCAATTCACCGCTTGTGAAGTTAGAAAGAGTATTGTGTCGATTATATCCAACGTTGTTGGTAGTGACTGTGTCAGCCGTAGCATAATTGTTCCCATCTTTGATAATGTCTTTACTGACGACCTATGATATTGCAAAGACAATGTCAAAAAAGAAAAAAAAATGTATGTATTTATAAGGTAAATCTGCATTTACCTTATAAACATACATTTTTTTTTATATAATACCTGCGTATTAATGACCCTCCTAAGGCATTTTTAAAATCAATTATAATTTTTAAGTATATGTACTGGTAGCCATTAGATTTACTTTTAATTTTTATACGCTATTGCATTGCATTTAAAAGAAATATCTTGTAAAAAATAATCAATTAAGGGACTCAATCGATTGCTCAATAGCAGCAATGATCTACAACGACGCGACGGCTGCAGTGAAGCTATTAATAACGATTTTTATGCAGCTATTACTAATCGAGTACAATAGGAGGCCTTGGTCCAATAGTGGAACGAATATTGGTTGGTGGTGGTAATGATTAATTATCGTATTTTTTTTTTGTTTTTATTACATTATAATTGAAACTTATATACTTCTTCATTGCCTATAAGATATGAAATAAATTATGATATGAATGTTAAAAATAATTAGGTAATCAACATAAATATTATTAGACATACCTATGCATTTTAAACGAAGAAACTTGATTTCAGCATGACAAATAATTGTGACTTAATAGATGCTTGCCTAGAAGTAACCTATTCACTCTTGACTTAAATACCTCTAGGTTGTAGCTATCAGGAAACACAGACTCCGGCAGGGAATTCCACTCCTTAGCTGTACGCATAATATTGTGTTCTCAAAACGCTTTGTACGTATGGGTGAGATGTCCACTATGTACCGATGATGGAACGGACTTGGTGGAAATAAATTGGGCAATTCCAACGTACACTCCCCGAAATGTAATCGATAGAAAACCGACAGGTCAGCAACTCGGTGTCGATGCTCAAGGCTTTGGAGTTTTGACTCGACAAGTGCATCGTCACCGATGATCCTCTTGGCTCGCTTCTCAATCGACTCCAGGGCATCAAGCTGGTATTTGGCAGACCCATCCCAAAGATGACATTTTTCATCACTTGATGCTAAAAAAATATGTCAGCAAAATTTAGTTCGAGAGTCTGCCATCACTCTTTCTGACGACGCAGCGCCTCAACAACACGCTGTCGTGGTAATGTGGCCAGTCGCGACTGGCGGAAACCCTTTTGTTTTGATTTTCCTGTATTGCGTTTAATTTGGTTTCCACTATACGTATTGTTTTTCTGTTGTTATATTACATGAACAATATTATAAATATAAAAGCAATAAAAAAAGGTTTTAAATAAACGTACTAAATAAAAAACTTATCAGCCAAATAAGAGTGCCAAAGTAAAATACCTCAAGTGGTTGCTAATGTTAGCGTTATTTGAGAATTTTGAGAGTTACAATAAAAATGATATGAGAATTTGGTAACTCGAACCTAGGAGCGATTGCAATAACCCGTCGTCGAAATCAAAAATTGTTCTCGCAATATGTGAATAAACACGGTTATACCCTTAATAATATAACACTAATTTTTGGCATATAAAATACAAAATCAAGTCGAAATTCTTCTCGTCATGGGCGGCCGCTGCTCCGGCCAAAAGGTTTATCAATACGCATGGATCGTTTTCCCCCTTTTATTTTTAATTTCGCTACAATATGCAGTAAGAAAACCCGTACAAAAAATAGACTGATATGCCAAACTTACTAGTCAATGGCAGAGTAAACTAACCTTCGTTTACTTTGCTTATTTGTACAGTTCAATTGGCCATTATTTAAGCATGGCTGTGAACTCCTAAAGTAGCTTCTAAAATGATGTAGTATAAAATTTACCTTTTCTAAATGTCACATTGATTTCGTTCGTTCAAAAAAAGAGAGGCAACATAAAGGAACAATATATAATAAATATATTTTCATTTATACTTTTTAGTTCTGGTAAACAAATATCTTCATCAACAACGAAATTATAAACGAGAGACTATTTGTATAAAATTGTTGTATCTAATTTGCTTTTGTATTTTTGTATATTTATTGTTGTACTGGTTAGATAACCAATATTTCTTCCATGCATATTTCCTATTGTGGCTAATATGACGCTTACTCATAGCTAAAAACAAATCCAAAGAATAAGCACTATATATAGTAATGAGAGATACAGAATTATAATTAAGTTGATAAGAACGAGTTACACAGAATCAATTAGATATCGGTTCGGTTTTGTAGACTTTTGACTTTAACACACACATTGTTATGGCTGATTCTTACGTACTCTAGACGCACGAGTAGGTACATCGCCGTGACGTCACAGTAACATACCTCAGTGAGTTTTCTACTAGAACACGGTTATTACCATCACTACAGTATATATGCTCAGAGGATGTAATATAATTATAAATCTAAAATAAAACCCAGTTGCAATCAGAACACACAAAGCTGCCGCTTCTGGTGTGATTTCTTCGTATTTACACCGTCATCCGAAATTATTTTGCTATTATTAGGTTTTTTAAAGTTTCGTAACCTCAGTCGACAAAAACGGAACGCTTACAGGATCATTTTAATGTCTGTCTGTCAAGATCCTTTTTCTCAGGAACGCGTAAATGTATTAAGCTGAAATTAATATCAAATACTGTTAAATCCCTTGTAGCACTGAAAAATTCAAACTTGTAAGTCAACGCAATCTAAAGTTAAAGCTGTTTATGTTCCGTTTAGCTGCATAGTTTAATGCTCGCAAGGAAATTAAAACCCCAGCCTGTAGCGGCTGTATCACTGTATGATTATAAAATCAGTATGAATTCGAAGTTCAAAGTATAATGGTCAAATGAAATATTCGTATAAGGTATAGGGCCACATTGGAGCCATGACTAAACCCAACATAAGTAAAACCATCTAGATCGGTAATTAAAAAAAAAGTTTATACTCGAATATACAACATAAGTTTTAGTATAGTATTTTTATGTAAAGAAACTATGTACAATATTTCGAACTGTACCATGAAAATCATAAAGTTATAAGCCTGTTATGTTGGGTCCGTAAAGTTACTTCGACTGACGTATGGCCGATTAACGGAAAGTCCTTGACCTCTAGACCTTGGCCTCAAGGTCAATGACCTTGATTTCAAGGTCAAATGTATAAAGTGGTGGTGGTGGTGGTGTGCTGTGGCATTTCTATTGACGCTCGATCAAAACTTCGCGAATCACCGCGACAAACAGCTCGGCTCAACGAAGCTGAGCTTATTGGCCTCGACCCAGCTGCGAGAGTGCAGATCATCATAATAGTATAATTCTGACCAGCTCAGTCTTCTATTCTTTTATTAAAAATACTACCTCTCACAAGAAATTTATCGTGCATTTACAAACACAAACAGTCAAACTCAAAACAACTATATCATCAACACCTTCCTGCCCTTATCCCGTTTTATTTGAGGTCGGCGCAACACGTTTTTTTTCTTCCATTCTGTCCTGTCACCAGTCACGCTAACACTAACTCCTTTTTTCCTATCATGATATTACTATTCACTAACTAAAACAACTATATGTGGGCCGTAAAAATATTGCCCTGCAATTCAGGGTCTAGTAGTGATTGGGTTTTCAGAGAATCTATTTGTATTTGAATACGTGACATTGAAGCAACGACCACATCATACATATCACTCAAGGCTCGCTTTTGCCTTTCTCTGCCATCGTTGTGATCTTTGCGTTAGGGTGTACGGATCGATGACACCATCGTTGGTTCATGATTGATCGACCAGGTGTGGCAGTCGACTCTGCTCCGATAAGCTGATTATGATAATTAGATAATAACCTGCCTACTAACCGTGCAGGCTGGGAGCTCTCAAACACTGCACTGATTGCAACATATTGCTACTTATCTAATCTTCTGTCGACAAACGCGTAAGATTGCGCTTTGTACAAATGGATTATTACATAAGTTGTATTAATGTAATGGCGGCATGGTTACCATAGCTGCACGTGCAGGCAGAGATGCTATCGTTTCGATTATAACTGAGGATCCATCCTCCAATTGTATTGGTTACCCTAGAGACAGACTGTTCTTTGGCTGGACCTGTAGGGCATCAGGGACGGATGTGTTAACATGAAATCTGCAAATTTTGAGTTTTTAGATGAGTAGTGTGTGATATGTATCATTTGTGGATTTTTTTTGTTGTGTGGTATGGAGATTGTTGTTATTGTTGTGGCGGCGGCTGTAGAGTGTGAAGGCCGCGCGGTGGAGCCGGGCGAGCGTCGGACGGCCTCCACATGCTGGACTGCGATGTTCAGTTCCTGTTTTACATTCTATATATTTATAAAATATCTTTTTATTTTAATATTCCTGTACAAAATACTTTTGATGGTTGACCTTTTCGTTACCAGATCACCTGTTGACACGACTATCGTCTCAATCATTGGTGAGTCGATTGTCTGAGTGAGCGAGACATTTGTAGAAGCTAGTAACCTTGCAGTCCGATGTCAGATCCCCAAATATTACTTATTTTCTGATTTTCGAGATTGGCGAGTTGGGTACCTCATCAAAATCCAAACGTTTCAAAATCTTGTGAGATGCAAATTATCTAGGTCTTATATCCGTAATTATTTTCCAAGCTAAAATGTTTTAATAGTTGTTGGGAGTAATTAAAAAAACCATGATTTTAGGGTGCAGCCCCGTTACGGAAATAAAACGCACTAATGCAAAACAAAACGCATTAAAAAGATCCAATTATATCCAGTGTTTGTCCCTTATGTCAAATACAAAAAAATATTTATCTAATAGCGTCATTGTCATGATATTTTTTTATTCTCTTTTGACATTGGCAGAATGGTCGACATCGGCTTTGCTTGCCACATTATGAAATAGAATCGTCATGATATTTTTGTAAATGTATGATCTGTGAATGTTGTTCATGCTATAACAATGTCGGCAGTTGATCATCGGTGTAGATACTGTAATTGGCGCTTATCACGCCTTCGGCTTCGCCGGCATTGTCATGTCTGCCAAGGATGATAACCTGAGGCCTGAGGTTATGTTTATATCAATTTAATATTCCCAAGTCTAATGTATGTCTTACCATTACATATTTTGATAGACTCTATTGTAGCATTCAAATCCATATATTCATTCTCTGAAACCGTAAGCCTGTATATGATACTGAAAATACATGAACTCAGAATCTCCTTTGAACGTACGTATTTGTTAGATTGGACCGAGGCCAATTTTTTCAAAATCATGGCAGGTTTTCGTTATTTATATCTATCGGCTTTGAGAACAGGAGAACAGCACCTCACACGAGGTAAATTATATTTAACAATATTCTGTTCACATAAAAAAACAACAAATAATTTAATAAAAATGAGTCTTATAATGTTCCGAATGCCGGGACTCAGGCCTCTTCTCTAGGAGAGGGAATGGGCCGTAATCTTGGTAATCTTACTATACGGGACTGGTGGATGTCACACGTCTTGGAATGTTTGGTTTAGGACATGTTGGTTTCCTCACGATATTTTAACATAATTTAATAAAAGTGTAATATTTGGTCATTTGGTCTATGTATGTTTATTACTGACAATATTTTAATAACTTACCGATTACCTTATCGGATGAACGTTTCGCCACATTCATCAATGTGTCACGAGCGCGGGGACTTTCCATATTGCAGAACATCTAAGTTTGATTAATGTGTTTTGATCAGTTATTTAAACAAAAGTGTCGAGTGCACTTAAAATAAATATAATTATAGTTGTTACAACGACAGAACTTGCTCAAAACCGATGTAGAGCAATTATAAATAGTAGTAATTATATCTATTAAATGCACACCGAACCTCAAGGATCTCTGACTGCACAAACACACGTTTCTTGGAATATTATTTGATCAAGTACACCAAGAAACAGGTATTTAATTGATAAATTACAAGAGTTGCATACATTTAGTTGAAAATTTAATTGCACTTTACTTAATAAAATCGTTGAGCTACGTTAACATGAAGTAGGTACACAATATGTGTAGCAGCATGTAGTAGTTTATAATAACTCGCAGTGGCTCTTAACAGCTCGTAGCAGCTCGTAGTCCCTTGTAGCAGCTCGAAGTAGCTTGTAGCAACTCGTAGCAGTTCGTAGCTGCTCGTAGCTTGTAGCAACTCGTAGTAGCTTGTAGCAACTCGTAGCAGTTCGTAGCTGGTCGTAGCTTGTAGCAACTCGTAGTAGCTTGTAGCAACTCGTAGCAGTTCGTAGCTGCTCGTAGCTTGTAGCAACTCGTAGCAGTTCGTAGCTGGTCGTAGCTTGTAGCAACTCGTAGTAGCTCTTAACAGCTTGTAGAAGAAAGAAATTAGCTGTAACAGCTCGTAACTGGTCGTAGACTACGCGTAGAGTGGTTACTAAGACGACGACTATGTAAGTTTTCATGTTTGTGAACGCACTGCCACCGCAACGTGACTATTTTAGCGTACTCTAGCTTACAAGCAAGATTCATGACAAAACATAGTATTGTGAAATTTCACTCGCTGTTGAATCTACCAAAAGCATGACAATACATATGTTTACAAAAAACGGGCCTCGATTAAGAGGGCTCTTTAGCGCATGCATGGAAAGGGGCCAGTTCCCACGTAGCTCGAAGACTGGGAAACTGGTACTCATCGTGAAGCCGGGGCGCCTTGCGGACTCTCCATCCGCGTATCGGCTCATTGTGCTGCTCGACGAGGTGGGCAAGCTCTTTGAAAGAGTAATTGCAGACCGCCTGGTCGCCTACCTAGCACGGGTGCGGCCGAACCTTGCGTACGGCCAGTTCGGCTTTCGCAGGGGGCGCTCCACGGTAGACGCCATCATGCGCGTCCGAGCCCTCACGATGGGGGATGTGGTGTCCCAGAGCAGGTGTTCTTGGCAGTGTCATTCGATATCGCCAACGCCTTTAATACCCTGCTCTGGATTAGCATTAGGAGGGTACTCCGGTATCACCGGGTGCCGACTACCTCTGTCGTGTGATCAAGGCCTACCTGTCGGACAGTTACATCATCTATCCTGGTCACCAGGGAGAGTGGAAACGGCGAGAGATGTCGTGCGGTGTTTCGCAGGGATCGGTACTAAGACCACCCTTGTGGAACATCAGGTACGACTACGTGCTGCGCGGCGATCTCCCTGACGGGGTCAGAGTGGTCTGTTACGCAGACGACACGCTCTTCCTGGTGCAAGGAGAGTCGTGCCGGGCGGCGGTCAAACTAGCAACACGCGGGGTTGCGACAGTCGTTGAGAGGATCCAGCAGTTGGGACTCGAGGTGGCGCTGCACAAGCTCGAAGCCATGTGTTTTCATGGCCCTCGGAACGCGCCACCATCGTGTTCCCAACTAATGGTAGGAGTTCACATCAGCGTCGGGTCGATGATAAAGTGGGATGGACCTGGGACTCGTGCTCGACAGCCGGTGGAATTTTGAGGATCACTTCAGACGTCTGGCTCCCAAACTGAATCGGACTGGGGCTGCCCTCAAGCGGCTCGTGCCCAACCTAGGGGGTCCAAACTCCTCCTGCCGGAGGCTCTACGCGGGCATCGTTTGGTCCGTGGCCCTTTATGGAGCGCCGGTGTGGGCACCGTCGCTGTAAAAGTGACCAGTGGCCCAGCTGAACGCATGCCAGAGGGTCATGGCCGTATGTATGGTGCGAGCCTTCTTGCTGGTCTGCCACCATGGGATCTGGAAGCAACAGTCCTTGCACGCATTGCTTGCACAATTTGTGTGCGACCGTGGTAAAATGGCGACAGTGACGGTCGCAACCCAGTGCTGGGCTCGCCTCAATAATGTCGGTAAGTCCCCTCTTTGAGGAGTGGCTGGAAAGACAACACGGCATCTTTACCTTACGCATGATGCAGGTCTTCACCGGACATGGTCAGTTCAGGAGATTCCTGCACTGTATTCGTGCGGAAGAAACCCCCCCCCCCCCCCCCCCCCGAGGTTTGGGTTTTTGTTGTTTTAAAAAGTATTATTTTCAATATTTGAAAATAAATTTTTTGAGGGGTAATTGGTCAACTCGTACCGCATACCTACGGCCCATGTGATACGAGTTGCAGAAAGTAAAAATGAATTACGACGAGTTACTGATTGTACCTTTTAAAAAAGGTACAATCAGTAGCAAAAGTGTTAGTGTGGAATGGAAATAATAAAGAAAGTTACTGATTTGCTATAAAATATTTAATCACCACAAAACTATCACATATAAACAGAAATTATTAAACCATCACAAATTTGACATCAATTAACACACGACGTAATAGAAAACATTAATACATGTAGAATTAACTATAAAAAAAAAAAACATATATTATAATATATAATAATAAGCAATCGTCACAAAGATTATAATCAACATTTATAAAGATATTAATTATAAATATTAAATAAATTTATTTAGATATTAAATAAAAATATAAACAATTTTAAAAGTTTTAACAATAACATAGTAGAAATGTGTGATTGTGAGGCTTTCTAGGATTTATTATTAACTTGTAGGATTTATCATTAACTTGCACAGGTCTCCAAAAAATATAAAGTTTTTGATGCTGGTAATCTCATAATATATTTTGATAAATGACTTGATATAAAGTCGTATAAAAGTTTTAGAACGTCAAAATTACGTGTAATTTCAAAATTATCCACATCTGAAAAAAAATACCTATTTTGGTATGTTGACTGTGTTCGCATTCAGCTAATTTATGTTATTAACCGGTAATATCATCTTGTCCTCCAGGTGCAATTGGTTAATTCGAATAAATTTTATTACATTAAGGGTGTATAGGGAGAGAAAAAAAAATAAAATCCGTTAACGGTTTTCGTAAAAACGCGTATTTTGACTTTTATAAGATCTATATCAAGGACATATATAGACCGACCATGGGCGACCGATAGTGGATGAGTGATTTGGTCAGAACCAAGAAAAAATCTTTTATAGGAGTTATTTTTGTTTATTTAAATTAGCTAACGACTGGTATTTTCGGCTAGCCTTAAATAAAAAGTTTGATGATAAACAACGACTTTATAATTTTAATGAATAATTTGGAATTAGGGGGGCTTGGAAATCTTTCGTTAAATTCGTCAAAAACTTACTTAAGAAATGAAAAGGCAATGCTTGAACTGAGTGGACACGTCCACTCTAATTTATGTCTTTCTTTTCTCGAAAGGCCTTTTCAGATATTTACCTGCACAGTTTTACTTATGATTTGACCATACTTACCTGAGATTTTGTTTCGGTGTTTCTTCTCAGGGCAGTCTGCTAGTAAACACCGGCCTCATCTACTTTAAATTGACGTGTAAAAGTGTTATTCAACCAATTTGCAATATATAAATATATATGTAGAAATTTACTTATTTATACTTTCGTAATCATTATAAATTCATAATCTCCTAATACTGTTGCCTTATCTGAAGCGAGTGCTGCTAACTAGTGATAACTAACAATGAGTCACGCGACGCTTGCTGTGTAACATTACATCAACATTTCCTTGCCTTTTGCCCTAGCGCGAGAGATCGTTAACAACCGATAGTACTGTAATTCACCGAACTTTATCTGCCTATTAAGTGACCAAGTGTTAATGTAATCTTAAAATCACAACTCTTGGTATCAGTAATACTAGACTAAATCATAGATTAGACTATAATTAAAACATGACACACACATATTTTTGCAAAAATTTTTTCCTTGAATTGCATCATTTTGGCACGGTAGTGGTAGCGGTAAGTGGTATAATATTCAAGTTTAAGTATGTCGGGTCACATGGCGTCACGTCTAGAGACAGCAAGTCTCCGCGCAGGTGAGCAACTCTGTTTGTGATGCCATCATACCTTGGTCGCCAACGTTGTGCCTGGTCGGCGCGGACACAGCCGTGACGACTCGTGCCTCTAATTGATGTCAAAGTGTCGATGTAGCCTAAGGTGTGACGCTAAATTAAGAACAGAGTTTCACTCCATATCCACCACTCCTACATTATATTATAATGTATGCAAGTTTGAATGTTCGAAACTCATCCGATTTCATAAATTCTCTCATTCATGGAGAGCTGGAGGATTGCTGTATCACAGGTTCCTCATAAGATCGGCAGTGGCAGGGCTGTTGCGGGCGAATATTCGCCTGGTAGCTGAAGATACCCAGGTAGCTACCGATAACAAGTCGTTGGATCCACCAGGCTTCAGAAGTATTTACTCTTTTTACGGAAGGATAATTTAAATAGGTTCAGTGTTAGTCTGATATATTAGTGGCTCGTGTTGCAATGTCGTCGTGCCGCGCGCGCCGTCGCAGCGTCGAGATCGTAGTGCATGTCATTGTCGAAATGAAGTGGTCCGTTCAAGTCTTCGGGTTCAAGTGAACGCTACTGTGACTGCACTATTAAACACTAGTCAACGTCACTGCGTTCCAGCGGTGTTAGCGCTCAGAACAACATCTTTTTTACATTTGTGGTAGTTTTAAAATAACAATAAATATGACAGATGGAATATTAGTTGAACTTTACTGTAATTTATTTTTTCCGAGTACTTTAAATGCAGTACTCAATATCGTAAATTGATTTATTATTTGTTGTGGTTCTGTCTCTATTAGTTTACCTATTGATCATTTTATCGTGAAAATTGCCGTCAAATATGGAAACGTATGCTCTTTTATGTGTACCGTTGCATAAATATATTATGTAGGTAAACATATGATGTTGGTCTGCGAGAGTAGTATTGTATGCAGAGCACCGTGCTAGTGCCGAGGAGTGCTCGTTGGAAAGTTTCAATATGAACAAACGCTAGAGGTGGCGGCCGGGCAACACAGAGACAAACCATGACTACACACTGCCTCCTTACGGCACGTAGTGTTTCACGCGCGCCTCAGAGAGCTGTCAGCAAACCGTGGGGGCCAGTAGGGCCGATGCCTGCTGAGGCCATGGGGTGAAGTACGAAAATGATACCCGTGGTCCTAGAAAGCAAAGGGTAACTGGAGGAGCATAAGTGTGGTTTTAGTCAATAAAACTCTGACGCGCCCTCTTGCTCCGCCTAAAAACATGAGAAGACATTAGATGATTTCCCACCTTAAAAAAAACACTGCCAGCTTGCGTACATGGCCACCATACACGGTTACTTTACTGATGTCGTAGTTCCACTGTGGTCAAACTGGTGTTTTTGCGTACGTTAGTCGTAATGAGGTTATTCTAAATTACTCATCAGGTGGCAGCACTGAGTCGTCAAGTCCAGGCACCTGTCAAAATGCTTATGATGACATTAGTTTAATTGACGTCAACGTCATTATATACGTTTTCAAAAGTAGAAAAGGCTCGGCTAAGTGGCGTCAACTGCTAGTGTGTATTTTCCTCATTGGCAACCTCTTCACGTGCCCCCTACCTTGTCTGCCATATTATAGGATGATCTTCTATCCCAGTCCGATCAGTCGGCATTTTATCAAAGCGATTATCTGCCAGCACTAATTGGACAAACATGTAGGACTGTAGACTAACTACTATATGTGCTGGCATGCGCATGCGCGTGCGCGTGCGCGTGCTCGTGTGTCTCTCATAGCATGTTATATTAGTTTTTTCATTAGCTACATTAACATTCCCGTGCGTCGCGACAGAGTGGCGGGGTATGGAGGTGAAGTTGGGGATGTGGGGTGGGGGGGAGGGGCGAGGACGCATGCTACAGCTATTTTAATTACTCATCGCAATAAAATAAAATGGATCGCTTTTCGCACGACGCTGTAGCTTTGAGAGCTTGTTAGACAAAGGTAAGGCATTCAGTTTATTGAATAAAACTTGGCATGACGGCTTCAATAGCCATACGAAGCTTACTCAGCGGCAGCGGTTGGGCTGCGGATCTGTTTGTTCAGCAGTAAGGAAAGTACTAAAGAGCTGGACGAGTTACTAGTTAGCAGCAAGATGCCCGCGCCCCGGATATATAAGTCCACAGAGATTTTTAACCATTGTGGGTTCTTAAAACTGTTTAAATAAACCATCTCTGAGAAATGACTGCTAGAGTTACACTGTGGCTAGGAGCTAAGACGAAACGTGTGTTACAACAGCAAGTGAGATGTGGATGTGGGTACTTTCTGACGCTCGTCTGCGTACATCGGTGGTGACAGTTTGACTGCTGATTATATTATGTTCATAGCAGAAAACGAGAAAACAATTAGTTATGTGCCAGTACTCATGCTAAGTGTGCAGTTGTGTACCTGATGTATAAAAAACTAGAATAAAGTAGCAGATAAGTAAGTAATTTATAATCGATAAATACGTATAAAACAATATACTTAATACGAACTAATAAGCATTAGTCTGTCCGCGAATCCAAGATTACCTGCCGTAATCTGTCGCTAAAATCTGTGTTTGTTGAAATACTAAAGATAACGAATGCCAAAATGTGTGTTTAATCTGAGTGATTATAGTTTTATCTGAGTTCCGATTGAATGACTTTCATGTACACAATTATTGTTTTCAGGAAAATCCGTGTGTAAAGCGATAAGTCACAGTAGATACCAGATATAGAGGTATGCGGAGCAGGGTGTACAGTCTCGCAAACCTTCGTTGAATAAGGGAGCATCCTCCAAAAAGACGGGTGTTGTGGCTGGTCCAGGAAAATGCGCCGTGACTTGATTACGGGCTTTTATATAATTATGTTTAATCGCGCGAAGTAATACCGCGATGCAGGACTTTGAATTTTAGTTCCTAAGTCATAGATGTCACTACAAGATCGCTTGCGAGGCCAGTCCAGTTACTGCTTTTCACAAACCTTGTGTGGACAGTTTAGTACAGACTGACTTCGAGTCAAGTATGAAACTAATATTGTACTCATTTACACAAACGTGCCGCTTGGTTGCGTTCACATATGTACGACACAACGTAGGTAAACTCAACACAAATGACGTTTCAGGTTGATGTCATGGTTAACATCTGTGGTGACTCGTGAGAGAAGGTATTGAATAAGGTAAACTTTAACTTTTGGTGCAAAATAAAATCAACACTCAGTAAACCTAAACACAAAACGGTTCATTCAGCCGGATATTGTACACACAGTAAACGTTTGATGATTCGTTGTTTGTGTTTAGTTAGTGAATTCATTTGTATTTACGAAGTAAATAAATGAAGTACAATGTTAGTTAGTCCTGGATAGGGGACATGCATGGCGCGTCACATTGCGCCGGTGCGCTGCGTCCCTGGCTTCTTGGCCAATACGTAGGAAGTTTGAGAAGGCCGAACAATTGAAGTGCAAATAGAAGAGGAATTCCTTAGTTGTCTTAGCTGACTTTCTTTACTGACTGATCCCATGGCACTTAGTTATCATTGATGACATTTCACCCGAAATACGTATCACGGGTAAACATAGGAAGTCCCGAAGCATTGCTACGCGACTGGTCTCGAGCTTCTCGCATCGCTAGTACCTATTAATTAAAAAGATCACTAACATATTGTAGAAGTTTATAGTCGGACACACTTTCATCTTGTTGTGACAACAACGGCTAACATGCCATTTTTTTAACAAAATTATTTACATCCTGATTTATTTGTTTGTCATGCTTAATACAGAGGACTGAGGAGCCACACATCACACAGCCTGAAATATAGGATAAGGAATTTAGTCGTGTATTTTGTTTATTACTGGAGGTATTTGTGTGTTGCCTGTGTAAGTAAGAGTAAGCCTTCTCGAGTGCTGTCGGCGGGAGGCGTGCGGTGCGCGTCCGTCGGCTTGTTAGCGGTCGCTGATACAATTGAACTCGCGGAACCATCCAATCAGGAAACTTAATAAAGCGTGCCATGCACTCGCCGACGCCGACGATTTAGATGCTGCGCTTATACCGCTTTATAGCAAACACGTAGCGAATTGGATTCTGAGGTACCGGTACTTACATAAAGTCGTTTCTTTCTCTTCCACGGTGAATATTTGAGGAAAATAACGGATCGCTGCATATTGTGTTAAGAATTTTTAAAGTAGCTGTGGATTTTACAAGTTTTATTACTGTTTCCTTATTTTTTCCTACTGTAGCTCTATGGCTCGCAACATGATATGGTAGCTTAAAAGTTTTTAGACAATAAAAATATTTTAAAGAAACATGTTAATTTGTTTCTGGTAGTAAGTATTTGTAATTATTTACGTCTTGATTTATGTAGAAGACGAGCAGACTTAGCAAAATTAATTCCATTCAATTCAATTCAAAATATTGTATTTGACATATGCATACATGGGCAGTTATAAAGCGTCAGAAGCAGGATCACTAGAATGTCTGGTGAAGCAGTACAGTAACTACACAAGTTTGTGATACGTACCTGCTTCTGTGCCAACTTAGAGCTTCGTTTGTTTCTAGTGCGCCTCAGCGACTCCGCACAGCTGCACGTGGGTACTCACAAGATGCCCACGAGAGACCTCACTGCGGCTAATTGTCGGTTATAACTAGTTATTCTTGTACTACTGCGGTCACGTCACAAGATTCGTGTTTGCCTACACCACTCAATGTGGCCAAACGAATGTTTATTACAATCACCTATTTATTGCTTTTACAAACATGACAAATGGGAGGTCAGAATTGAAAACCAAAGAAAAGAAAAAAATACAAAATAGGCCGCACTTGTATGATGTATGCGAGTGTGTTTTGAGTGTGTGTAGGTGTTTGTAATAATGCAGCGATGTTTTAACATAGACAATAACATGTCATTACAGTCTAACTGTGAGGTTTGAAATTTTAAAAAAAAACTTTTTACATTTTCCACTATAAAAAAAAATACTGAAGCGATTAAAATAACTTTAATTTCGGAAGTCGGAGTTTCGGGTATTTTTTGTTTGTTATTTGACAACGAGTTCCGAAATTAAAGTTATTTTGATCGTTTTAGTGTTTTAAGGGTACTATACCTTAAAAAGAAAAATCGGAACCCTTATAGGATCACTTTGTTGTCCATATGTCTGTCTGTCTGTCAGACCCTTTATCTCGGGAACGCGTGGAGGTATCTAGTTGAAATTAAAACCATATACCTACTCAGATCTACGGTCCCTTGAAGCTGTGAAAAAATCAAATTTCTGAGTTAACGAGAACCAAATACGGCCGTTTATGACGCAAAAAACGTGGATTCGACTCTCTCAAGGGAATCAAAATAATAATTTCCCGTTGATCTAGAATCTTGAAATTTGGCATGAAGTAAGGTCTCCTAGCATAAGTATAGGAAAAAGTCTGAAACTGAAATTTGTAGTTACGTCTCAAAAAAAAAATGAGCTTCGACAAAATTCTTCGTAACTTATTTTGGTAATTGAACTGTTTTCATAGGTAAGTTTGTACGGAACTCTCAGTGCGGGAGTCCGACTCGCACTTTAGGCAAGTGTGAGTCGGACGAGTTTTTTTTTTATAGTGTAGTCGGTTTTTTTGTAAAAAGTTTTTAAATTCACACTTTTTAGTTGTGATACACTTATGGCCAGAGTACCTATTTCACATGACAATTCCAAATAACCCAAACACTGCTAGGATACATTGTTTTATTATGAAGTTTCCGTATCTACCTTCCACCTCCCGGGTCCAGCATCAGATTAGTATGATAGTACCTTATAGTAAAATTGCATTTCATGACAATTCTAATAAGCCCAAACTCGGACATTGATTAATTACGAAGTTCCGGTACCTACCTTCCATTTCTGGTCTTCTTCACCAATTTCACTTCATCAAATGATAGTTTTTGATTTATTTATTTATTTAATTTTCATGCAACAAAAGGTACAAAAGCGGACTTAATGCCTTAGGCATTCTCTACCAGGGTAGTGGAGAGACAATATGGCAGGTGCATAAAAAAAAGAAATTATTGTTTAGACAACAAGTAGTAGTGTGATTGTTAAGTAGTTGAGTCTATAATCATGGATCCCATCATCAGAACTGAATATTGAAAAAAAAAATGGATAGAATCTGGAAGCATATCCTTATAGAGGCAAAAAAATTGTAAATTGGTCCATAAACCATGGAATTTCGAGGTAACAAAAAAACAACCGAATTGAAGTCAGTTAAGAAATCATCATTATTGCCACAGTAAAACGTGGCAGACTGTAACTACGACCAGAGCGCGGTCGAATTTCGGTACCCTGAAGTTCTCTTTTTTTCTCGCTTTTCCCCACACTAGGTATTATTTCTATTGCGTTCACAATCATATAAATTCACATACACAAGACACCTAGACCCGGAAGAACTATACAAATATTTGTTCCACACGGGGACCGAACCTACGACATGCAGTGCTGCAGCCAATCACATAAATAACTACTGCGCCAACCGGGTGTTTTTTTTTTTTGTTTTTTGTAAACTGTACTCATTGTAATAAACAATTAGATACTATTAGTTACGTGAAAAGAATGCAAGCATAGTATAACTGATAATAGATTTGATATGATAAGGATGGTATAAAGATAGATAGATTCAATCATAGTACAATTATCACACATATCTGTGTCACATAACAACAGTGTATCAGCACACATGTAATAGAGTACCATAACGGAGTACAGAGCCTGCCACGCACTGTAATAGAGTACCACAACGGAGTACAGAGCCTGCCACGCACTGTAATAGAGTACCATAACGGAGTACAGAGCCTGCCACGCACTGTAATAGAGTACCATAACGGAGTACAGAGCCTGCCACGCACTGTAATAGAGTACCACAACGGAGTACAGAGCCTGCCACGCACTGTAATAGAGTACCATAACGGAGTACAGAGCCTGCCACGCACTGTAATAGAGTACCACAACGGAGTACAGAGCCTGCCACGCACTG
Organism: Mythimna pallens; assembly: GCA_961205895.1. NCBI lineage: Eukaryota > Metazoa > Arthropoda > Insecta > Lepidoptera > Noctuidae > Mythimna > Mythimna pallens. The sequence continues at coordinate 24,436,112 of OY540838.1, read as the reverse complement.
TAATGTGCTATAAATTAGGATAGTCAGTGCTGGGACCACTGCGATTTGTGCTATTTTATTAATAACGATCAAAAGTCTAAACTAAAATTATATTGCGCTTATTATAATGAAACTACTCTAAAAGTTAGTAGTGTAGTGAGCCAAAAGTTTTCTTTTAGTAAGTACTCATATTAAAGTTAATATCACTGTTTCGATCAAAAACTCAAATCGTCACATATCGAAGATTTTCGTGACCTTTCGCTTCAGCATAGTTCCACGAAGCGCATATCCGCTTAAGCTCAAGCTCGTCCCACAAGACAGGTGATGAGATCTCCGGTGCAGCGGGAAGAGATAGCGATGGATTGTCGCACGGGAGCAGGAAATTAACCGACACGTCGCAGACGAAGCGACGACGACACGCGGAGACCGACACGTGCGGCGACGCTCCAAGGTCGCGCGCCTGCACTTCCGAACATATCATGCACTTTACCGTTGTAAGTCACACCCAACTTGCAGGTGATCTATGTGCCAGTACCTATAGACTTACATTATTTTGGTATTGTAAGCGTGATCTGTATTCACTTTGCATGGTATTCCTCTGCTGTATTTCTGTTGTGTGCCTGAGCAGAGGCTTGGCGTCGACCGATAAAAATCTTTGAAAAAATTTAGTTTGGGTCAGTCTAATAAACTAAAAATGTACAAACAAAACTATAAACTGCTATAAACTGTGTTCAATTATAATAAATAATTGATGTTAATATTAGGTGGCCAGTCTCCGTCGCTTGGTGTCAGGGGCAGGGTTGCTCCGCTTTAGCTTCCTCTCCGGCCGTCGCAAGTCCACGACTAGCGCGCACTCACCGCAGCGAGGAGGGCCACAATTATATTGCCTACTAGTACTTATCGCTCCAATGCAAACTGTCTTTAATCCTTTCTTTTTCGGTGCGTAGTCATCAAATGACTACTCCTGCTCTGAGTGGAGCGAGAGGGAGGGTCAGAATTCAACTGACTAAAACCCGCCTGTTCCTTCAACTTTTGCGTTCCAGGGCCGCAGTAACTTTTTCAAACTATTTTTAATTCTGTAAAACAGAAAGATATTCTGTAAAACATCACGCTTATCGTTTGCCATTGAGAATAATATGTACTTTCGGTGAAAGTCAAATTGTCATACTCTTTTAGAAAATACAACGTGTTTGAAATAATTTGTATATATACAAATGTATGAATGTATGTATGTATGTATGTGTTGTTGTTTGTTGTTTTGTGTATTTGTTTTTGTTGTTAATTTGTGTTTTGTTTGTGTGTTTGTTTGTTTTTGTTTGGCATTAAGTCCGCCTCTGTACTTTTTGTGTGCATATATCATTAAATAAATTTGAAAATGTTGTTATCTAAACTGTAGTATTTACTTACGATGTTCACTTGAGTCCTAACTACCTAAAATGCTAGTAAGACTTCACTTTACGGCGGGTTAACACCGAATTTTGACAGCTTTCCAGGCGTAGAGTTTAAGAAATACTTAACTTCAAATTCTTAGTTTGGAAATTGAATTATTTTTAGAAAAAACTATGTTTGACATCATTTGTTTTACTGAGCATTGGTTAAAGGATTTTGAAATGCTAATCAATTTTGAGAATTATAATGTGGGCAGTTGTTTTAACCGAAAAACAATGTTACGTGGGGGTTCACTGATCCTAATTAGGAATAGTATTAAATTTAAAACTCGTAAAGATATAGTTGCACTATCCGTTGAACATAGCATTGAACTGTCTTGTGTTGAGCTGGATAGGCATATCATAGTGTGCGTTTACAGGCCCCCTAATTATCAAAACTACTCTATTTTTGAGTCTGTCATGGAAGATGTTATGGCAAAACTTGCAACTGGTAACAAACTGGTAATTATCTGTGGAGACTTTAATGTTAATATTTTAGAAAATAATTCAGATAGCAGCAGATTATTAAATCTCTTCAAATCATTTAATTTATCAAATGTGTTTATAGAACCTACTCGAACTACGACAACTACTGCTACATGTATCGATAATGTTTTTTGTTGCTGCAACTATTTAGAAAAGGCCATTGTAAATTATCTGCCTTCTGATCATAGCGGCCTATTGGTAACTTTTGAATCCAACTTACCGATACAACAAGTGCAGATTCAGTCCAGACCAATAACATCTGGTAAACTCAATAAATTTAACAGCACTTTAATTAGTAAGTTAGGTGATTGGAATCTTGAAGTGAACAATGGTAATTTTTTTGTATAACGATTTTTTTTCAATAGTCCAAACTGAGTTCAAGAAGACTTTTGAGAAGAAAACTAAAAGTATCTGCCCTAAGTTTAGATTTAGTGACTGGGCAACTAAAGGAATCAGAATAAGTAGGGAAAGACTTTTTGAGTTGTATGGCCTTAAGCCTATTATTAACACTGAAACTTTTAATAAGTATGTTGCTACATATTCAAAAATGTTTAAAAACACTTGTAAGGCAGCTAAGGCCTTGTACATTAGCAATAAAGTTAAATCAGCAGATAATAAAATAAAAACGGTTTGGAAAATTATAAATAATGAAACCAACAGGAACAAAATACATAATAATGATTACACTTTGGAGACACATCATGGTCTTATTAGCGATAACAAACTAGTTGCAGAAGAATTTGTAAATTTCTTTGCTAGTATACCAACTAAAACCACTGAAGCCCTAGATTCGTCGCCATCGCATGCTTTTGGTTTATTACAGGCAAACGTTGCAGCCTGTTCGACTAAATTTAACTTTAAGCATATAAACCCCTTTACAGTAATAAAAGCGTTTAAACAAATCAAAGTTAAATTGACAGAAGATTTGTGGGGTATGTCTATCAAAGTTTGTACCTCAATTATTGAGACTATAGCGCCGTACTTAGCCTTAATATTTAATTTGTGTATAGATCAAGGAGTCTTTCCTGATCTAATGAAATATAGTAAAGTGATACCACTTTTTAAATCCGGGGACAGTAAAGACACTAATAATTATAGGCCGGTGTCCGTGTTGCCAGTTTTTAGCAAGATATTTGAAAAGGTGATGTTAAATCAAATGCTTAATCATTTTAACACAAATAACATCTTACACGATAAACAGTATGGTTTCACCAAAGGACGTTGTACAACTGACGCTGGTGTCTCCTTACTAAAACACATTTTTAATGCGTGGGAAGAGGCACAGGATGCTATAGGCATCTTCTGTGACCTGTCTAAGGCGTTTGATTGCGTGGTTCATGAAACATTACTCTTGAAACTTGAGCATTACGGACTAGGCAAAACAGCTTTAAGCTTATTAAAATCTTATTTGATTGACAGACAGCAACAAGTTCAAATAAACGGTGTCAATTCGTCGGGATTAAATGTGAAAATGGGGGTACCCCAAGGTTCAATTTTAGGTCTTTTTTATTTTTAGTTTATATTAATGATTTACCCTATTTGTTGGAAAATAAACTTAATATGGTGTTGTTTGCTGACGACACTTCTTTGATTTTTAAGATAAATAGAAGGACTAATAATCTTGACGACGAAAATTATGCCCTACTGCAGGTCCAAAACTGGTTCACTGCTAATAATCTAGTTTTAAACGGGAAAAAAACTAAATGCATAAGATTTTCCTTACCTAATGTCAAAAGCAGTGATTGTGACGTAGTATTAAACGATGAAAAGCTAGAATTTGTCGATAAAACGGTTTTCCTGGGGATTACGCTTGACTCAAGGCTACAATGGGGTCCTCATTTAACATCTCTTGCAGGACGGCTTAGCTCAGCTGCATATGCTGTTAGAAAAATCCGCCAATTTACGGATGTTGATACCGCTAGACTAGTCTATTTTAGTTATATTCATAGTATCATGTCATACGGTATCTTACTATGGGGACGGGCTGCAGACATTGACTCAATTTTTATACTACAGAAAAGAGCTATCAGAGCTATTTACAATCTTCGCCGGTGCGATTCTCTAAGGGAACTGTTTAAGGATATTAACATCATGACGGTGCCTTGTCAATATATTTATGAAAACATCATGTACGTTAGAAAAAATCTTCATCTTTTTAGCAAAAGAGGCGATAGACATAATTATGTTACAAGAAATAGGGACCAATTAGTTCAACCAGGTTTTAGACTGGCTAAAGTGGCCTCTTCTTTCATGGGGTACTGTTTGAAATGTTTTAATAAAATACCTCCACAAATATTAGAACTCAATGAAACGAAATTTAAATCTTGTATTAAACGCACACTATGCAGGCAAGCATATTATAAGTTGGAGGATTATATTCAAGATAAAAATGCTTGGCTCAATGCTGGTCCAGCTCCTCTACCACCGAGGTATACAAATTGATTAGTTTGGAAATTATTATTATTATTTTTTAATGCTTTTTTTTTTTGGGAATTGTAAAATATTATAAGTATTGTATAATGTAGAAGCATTTATTTTCAAAGTTTGTAAATGTGAGTACCATGGAGCTATTTTATGGTTTTTTATGTTACTATTGGACTTGTTTGACATAAATGAGCACGGCAGTTGAGAGTTTGTCATGCTCACTTAAATGTCTCACTGATGGTGGCGCATGTGTTGGATCATTCGGTTCCCTTCAAAATGGTTGAGCTGAGTGGTGCTAATATTAGCGTCATGTTCGTCATCTCTTAGCTGCCAGTTGCTATTTTAATATCTATATTTAGTTTTTATTTTTACTGTATTTACATTGTTCTCACATGATAACGACAAGAAACATGTAACAGTGATATTTGTAATTACAAAACATGATTGAAAAGAGTGTCCATGGAGTTTCTTGCACATTCTTCTCCATAGAGATCTACGCTTTGGAATGTGCAATTAGCATCATTTTTTTTTTTCTGACTAACTGACTTCTCGACATTTCAAAAGTGCCTGTAAATGGTTTATTTGAAATAAATGCTTTTGAATCTTTGAATCTTGAATCTTAAATCAGAAATCGGGGATTAGTGTTACAGTTCAGTGTGACTGCATCCCGACTGCCATGTCGCGTCGCGGCCGGCGCGCTGCGCGTAGATTTACGCGAAAAACTAAGTCCAGACGCGCGGCGACTCAGAGCAGAGCGCGCGCTCGCACTGTAGGGTACGGTCCGGCCTCACGGATGATGCCGATATTTGATTTTAACGTGAAAAAATAAGTTTAGAAGCTGCTAAACGTATCAACAACTAAAAAGCAGAGTAAACTAAAGCAAAATAAGTAATAACAATAATTCATTAATATTCCATATCAGGTCATAAAGGAGCATAACACGACGATCATGGGGAACATTTTCGTAAGCACCACATTTAGATGAATTTATGGTTCATATACAGGGTGGCCAGACTTGACGTATTTATTTATCAAAGATACATGTAACACAGAGGTACAAAGGTGGGCCCAATGTGTGTCACTTTAAATCACAGTATATTTATTTTTAAATTACAATATATTTATTAGTAACAAAGATTACTTGAATTACTTCAGCATATATAATACTATCTGCTGCCAGCGACTTCACCCACGTTTAAGTATTTATTCCAAAGGAACATACTCCCGGGAAAATAGTACTCATGTGCTATTCCTGGACCTAGTGTACCTTGTGCCGAGTTGTTACACCAGTAGAATGCAATTGTATCACTGGTGATGAAGGCGATATATTTTCTACTTTCACGCGGGCGAATCCGCTGGCAGCAGTTAGTGTTCCTTTCCTACGTACTATTTCAGGACACGGTCTACCGGTGAATCTCACCAAGATCCGTGAAACCGTTCGAATATTCTATAATATATATGGTTTATTGTTATGTCTATTCTTGTATTCGCCTTCTATCTCTCTTTCATTGCACCTACCACTATTTTTCTCTGCATCATGCAAAAATGCCTAGGCTATTAAATACGCTTCTGTACTTAAAGCATTTAATGCAAAAGAAAATAGAAAATTATCTCAAGGGGTTATACTCTCGCGACAAAAAAAACAGGTGCTATTCCAGAACATGGTCTACCCGTGTATCAAGTCTCATTCAAATCCATTCAACTATTTGAGCGTGAAGAAGTAACACACACACACACACTCACGAACTTACGCCTTTATAATATTAATATAATTGCCAAAAGTTCATCTTTTCCTGTCTCAAAATGTAATAGTTTTTCACTGTATTTTTAGACACAGAATGTGTACATTTTTTCATTATCATGTAGGACTTGTGTATTTATTGTACGCGATGCACGTGATGCGTGCAGTCTGCGGTTCTCTAAGATCAACGGATTGATTTGATGAAATTTATTATTATTTTTGTAATGGAATTCTCAACACGGTAGCTACCATCAGTCACAGAAGCGCCTTCCGTGTAGAAGTGAAAGTGAAAGGAGGACAGGGCTATTACTCCACCCAATTATTTAGGTGAACAAAAGGTGCTTTGCCAATAGTTTTAGAAAAAAAATGGAAAACATGGGAAAACTGACACAGGCTTTTAACTGGTCCAGATGTCAGGGCTTCAATTGTCTTTATGCAATGTTTATTTTTATTGTAAAGATTGTAATTTGAATTGTCGTGGGCACTTGCGCAGTGTTTCCGCGCTCTCGCAGTGCAGTGTCCAAGTTATATTGCGTTCAGTATTTATTACTCTCACCTGTCGCTCTACCCCTCTCCCCCCCTCCCGCCCCTGATCGCAGCATGCAGCCACCGAAACAACTTTGTACTGTTGCTCTGAACCTGCTATATCGAGAGATGACTGGAAACATTTCCGTTTTTCAACCGCTGCAAATAAGTATCTATCTAGATTCCACTTGAACAAACCATTCCATCTTCACTACAAAGTAAATATTTGTACTACGTACTGTAATCACATCTGACCATTTCGAACTGCACAGTGCAACTAAGTTTTAATTGGCGAACTATTGATAAAGCGTATTTACTAAATGGACGACAATTCTCTTAAACGGCGCGCTATGAGGCACTGCGCTCGTAGCACTCTCGTAGCACCGTAGACGCGTAGCATCTGGAAGGGTGAAGGAACTGCCAAACAGTGGAACTCTAAATAAATGATTTGAAAATTGTTTAAAACCAAAACATGTGGGCTGTTCATGTGTTACGTATTACTTCATAAATTAAGTTAAAAAGCTAATTAGAATCATTCACCATTTTTATTAATGTACTAACTGACCTGAGAATAACGCCATCTACAGGCATTACCAGAACAGCATAATTCATTTTATAATAACATTTTCAACGACATTTTAATTTTTGACGTTGTAGTCTACCCTTAAAGCCCCAAAAGCTCAACAGGCTGCCAAAGAATTGGGGATCTTAGATCATCTTTGGGATGGATATACCAAATACCAGCTTGATGCCCAGAAGTCGATCCGCTGAGTCCGTTCTCAATGAAATATGCGACAGCTGATCAGTCGGTGTCATTTATCAACACAATAACTTTTCAACAGCCAAATGGAAACAATATATTCGTTGCAAGTGGCTATATCCGAAGAGTTCTGCGGAAATCTGTCCTGTGCATGTCTTATTATGAGCATGGAAAATGTATGTTGAAAGGAATATTTTGAGTATGAAGGTTGGGAATTCTACCAATAAAACAATAGAGGGATTATAAAACTACAAAGGAGGGGCATCAAGATGGCGGTGAATAGAGATGCTTGGAAGACCGCGATGATGCTGCCATCATTAATAAATAGGGATAAGGGCACAAGGATGATGATCAAACAAATGAAATGACATAACGTACATTGTTGCTTAAAATGATAGTTGTTAGTGCTCGTTTAATGGACACTTACAGTGATCCTCCGCAAACATGATCCGTGGACGCTGTGGTTAGCAGGTCTGGTGCTAGTTATCTAAGTTGCTGTTATTGCTCGTAACTTGTTCATTACTGTAAGGTAATGAGCGAAGTAGGTTATGTGATGTGCGTTATCTCGAGAAGGCGCTAGGCTACGCACCGCGACGCAATTTACAGTCAGCTATTGACTATAGTTTGACTGGCCTGTTGGTCTAGTGGTTAGTGGCCCTGACTGCTATGCCAGAGGTCGCGGGTTCGATTCCTACCCAGGACAAATGTTTGTGTGATGAGCACGATCATTTGTTCTGCGTTTGGGTGTAATTTATCTATAATATGTATATATTTAGAAATATATAAGTATGTTTATCAGTTGTCTAGTACTCATAACACAAGCTCTGCTTAGCTTGGGTCTAGACGGCGTTGTGTGATAGTTGTGGAATATTATTATTATATTATTATTAGCTATATAATTCATTAGCAAATTGATTTGATTCATTCGTTTGCTTTTTACGAAAAGTCATGAAAGTAAATAAGATGTAAGTACTATCAAAAATGTATTTACAGCTCAGTGACGACACCATAAGCAAGTACAAGACTATGTAGTGGAAGAAATATGTTACTGAATAAACACAAACTATCGTAAATAAAGATAACATGAAAATAACTGAAATAGACTCAAACTCAAAACTTTTATTTCATTTAAAACATTTATAGGTATTTTCAATGATCAAGGTTGGTCAGTAAAGTGAGGCGATCTAAATGAACGGTGAAGATGTTAATTGCAAGTTTTTTCAGTTTACCGAAAATGCCCATTGCAGAATACATCTTAATGTTTGCCAGAAGTTTTCACTGCTGTGAGAAGCACCCGCCCACCACAACGCGCCGGCCTACTCAGTGATCACGACAGACTTCCTAAACAGCACACCGGTCAAACTTCTAAGTTCTAAGTAATCACCCTCCCTGCCGCCCCGTATGACTTCATTTTATCCTACATAATAAAAATCTGCTCAAAGGGTAAGTTTTCGTCACCAAAAGATGTGCTCTCAGCGTCTGAAGCGGATTGGAAAAAAATATTTTAAAATTTTGTTCAGACGCATGAAATTTTGTACTACAGACGGGTGTGAGACGTCGAGGATTATTATTATTATTATATTATACGAGGAGTCGAAACCAACTCGCAGAGGCCCCTTTGACGCTTTTAATGGAACGTGGTACGAACCCCGTGGTGATTATCCCTGTACGCACTATGCTAGTGCATCCAAGGAAAACCCCCGGTTGGTGGGAAACTATTGCGACATATAGAAAACTATGATATAAGGCTATGGTTTTTGGAGTCTTAAGTGGACTGGTTACCAGGAACTATGTTAAGACTATGGCCCCTGCCTGAGCAATATTATTAATTTCCATCGATAAAACGGCAGGGGGTGACTTGCACACTCAATAAATGGGCCCCCAAAAACGACGTAGCAAGAAGAAGGCAACATATCCTGAGGTGCTTGAGGAGCGGAGAGGTATACCACGGCTATCAGGACAATCCCGGAAGTATGGTCAAGATCCCTACCAGCACCTTACTGGTTTATACATTCTCCCGATCACGTTTGCTCTTGTGAATCTCCATTTAAGCCAGCTAATAAAGGTAAGAAAAAGGTGGGAGCTCTGTTCCTCCTCAGTGTTTACTACGGCCGGCCAATAAAGGCAAACCGGAGATGAAGAACAAGAATTCTCCCGGGAGATCGGGTCCGTGAGGTCGCTAATTCCCAACAGTTCGCCACAAAACTGCCCGCGGATTGTATCTCCCTTAGTCTGGCCTCTCACCCTAGGCATGTTAAGGCAAAGCATTTGCTACCGACACAGACATAGGGTTTATTTGAGAGCGCAAGGCCCACCACGACGTCAGCGTAGAGAGACGGTGATGGGGTTATTATTAATATTATTATATTGTTATAGTTTCCCATTATTTGGTGGTGTATCCTACGTATATAATGCTGAATAAATTGAGTTGATGCAATGCAAATAGAGTGAGAGTGAGACTGTGATTTGCTTCTGATTCAGGAGTGGCACATGATGAGTGACTCGCGCCACTGGAGCATGAAAATTTTCACAATAAATTAATATTAAACCCGCGGAGTTCGAGAGCGAGTTGATTTATCTTATCTGTGGCAGTGTTTGTGAGTTACTTTCTCAATTGACTCGGTTCATCGGCTCTTATGGGGCGCCGCAGAAATAACTGCTCCATTATGTATGGAGGACACTAGTTAGTTAGCCGGCAGTTGCCGGCGCCTTCGGGTGCTTCCTCAAGTAGTTTTTGTGGAAAACTTGCACTGTCTGATATACTTGAGTTCTTGTTAAGCCGTCTAATAATGTATGCCCAAAGAGAACCTGCATGGAAGGTTTATAAAAAAAAGAAAATTTGGTATAATATTATAGGTACTCATACAGAAATAAAGCACTTTCCAATGTAGTTAATCAATATTATCTTCGTGCAATGAAACTTGTTAATTAGAAATGCAATGTGTGTGAAACTTCGTCGGCTTCAGCTTTCTTTCAGTGTATAGAAATGAATATTGTTCATAATTTGATTGTCAACTTATATTGTTCGTAAACGCAAATCACAAAGCTACCACTTATTGAATTTTTATGATAATCTATTTATATAAAAGGAGAAACTGACTGACTGACATATCAACGCACAGCCGTAACTACTGGAACTAGGAACATGAAATTCTGCACACAGCTTCCTTTTATGACGTAGGCGAGCACTAAGAGAGGATTTTCCTAAATTCACCTCCTAAGGGGATGGAACGGGGGTCCCAAAGTTTGTATAGAAAAACCTGTTTTCACGCGGGCAAAGCCACTGGCATAAGCTAGTATGTTAATAAAATGGTAAGTTAACATAGTGTGTCCATTTGAAAATGTATTAATTTTTCTTATTGTATAGGTAGATTCTATTAAAAACTGAACTAACTATATTACATATTACATATACTTACACTCAACATAACAGCTTCTAACTAAACATTTTAAATCATAGCGCAAAATTGTGCCCGAAAGATTGGCGGCATTGCCACGTTGTATAGTAATGCATAATCTGGCTGAAGTAAAAGACAATTCTTGGGTCACACGAAGTGTCCACTAGGCGTTTGTACAGACTAGAAAATATCCATGAGGGACCCTCGTCGCGTTGCTGTATAGTTAGTTCAGTCAGTAGGACACAAGACGGAGGTTGTTGAGGGCTCATGAATAAATTCGAATGTTTATCCCGGCGCACATCACAAGTGTCGCGTCAAGTAAGGAGCACTAGGCTGATTTACTGCCATTGTGTGCCACTTATTGACATGGACTACATTTACTTCTACACCACCGAGTGTGACGACACAGACCTAGCAAACCATTTGTGGAAACTGGTCGTCACCGTACAGCAATATGATGAAGAAGCAGATGCCCACCTCCTGGTTGACGGAGCGAGCTAGGTGCAGCTGTCAGCGAGATTTCTTATTTGGACATGTTCGATTTGGGAACCTAGATATTAATTAAAGCACTTGCTTGTTAACCACTGTCGCACTGTAAACTACACAGAGCCCTCCACTATTTCAGCTATGGATCGTTTTTGGATTTATTTATTTAATCAATCAATCAATTACAACAGTTAAACAACCAATTACAGTAACTAAACAAAACGTTTTTAACTTATAAACAACATATACTTGCATCAATTCCTCTCACAGTACTTCTGACATACCAATAAAATCATCATCCATTCATCCGCAAACAGATCGTTTGTTGGATAAGAATCCAAGAGATCATTTAGTGCAGCCAAAGTGCGAGGTATTGGAGACTGCGCACGGGCAACAGTGCGACACTGAGGCACAGCAAACATTCTGTGCTTTTTGCCGCGACAGTAATTGTCCGGGACAAAGAAACGCGCTAGCACAGTAAGCAGATCAGGCGCGTCAATAGTGCCACGGAGCGTCTTGCAGGCTTTGGTGAGCTGATCTCGCGCTCGCCTTACCTCTAGTGAGTTATATCCGAGGCAACCCAATAGAAATTTTGTCGGATACAGGTATGGGTAATAGCCGTGCTTCCGCGTGTACAGGAACCTAAGGAATGCTTTTTGCACTTTTTCCATTAAAAGTGCTCTTGCTCTTGCGGATTACGGGAGCTCTAACTTACAGCCCACAAGCGCATTGAATAAAATCTTAATGACGTGTGCGGTGCGAAAATCACGGCAATTGTGTAAAACGAAGCCCAACCTTTGGTATGATTGCTTTGCTACCGTAACCATGTGTGTATGTGTCAAGTAGGTTGTTGACTCACAATGACTTCCCATTAACTCAGAACATCAAAACATGCAGATACCGTTTCAATTAGTGATAAGTGATTACAGACAGATTTCATAATTCGCGATTATTTTAAAATACAATTTTTCCTCAATCTGTGAGTCAGCGCGGGATCAACAGTCGTCAAAAACATGAATGAATTAGGATTGTTATCATTGAAACATGCCTATATTTTACTATTTTTATAAGGAAACACCGTCTTTGATTACTTATCGAAGAATAATAAATCTGCTCCATTTAACCTATCTTCCTACCTATCAGCTAACTAAATTTAGAACAGAATTATAAAGATATTTGTCACATTTATTACATCAGCGGATGACTTGTGTATCTACGAGGTAATAGACGCTGGGTGTGGTATTGTGTATGCTAAGTATAGTGCCTATTTATGACCCATTTAACATTCATTCATGCCATAAAACAGTGACTTTCTGAAGTCTACTCCTCAGTAACGGCTGGGGTAATAGATTTGAAAAAAAAATTAGATTCATATATAACATTACAGAAGTCAATCTTATGTATGTAGTTCACTTTTTAAACCTACGCTTGCTCTGTTTGCCGTCCTGTCGCATCACGATTCACGCGCGTCCAGGAGTGGCGGCGGCGCGCCGGACGGCTGCGCGGGCGGCCGGCTTGCCGAACAATTCCTAAGTTCCTATCTTCGCTCACACTTGAGACAAGATTGTCTTAGACAGAATTGTCTACGACGTCGCAGACTTGTCTATGACGTCGCAGACTTGTCTATGACGTCGCAGACTTGTCTATGACGTCGCAGACTTGTCTATGACACCGCAGACTTGTCTGTTAGATTAGAGACTGTTACACAAATCCTTGATGATATGGAAACCCTACAATATAAGTACTACATTATGATATGGCCAAACGTTGAATGAAATATCATGAAACGTTGACGTTTAAACGATCTGACCAGTTTTAGTAGGCCATATCATGAAATGCAACCATTTCATGATATGGCCGGTCACCTCATGAAGTGATCAATTTTATGATTTGGCCACGACATATACATTGGAAGACCTTGATTAAAAAGTTATTTCCAATCTATACGCGAATAGTTTCACACCCTGGCGTTCTGGCCATGTACAGAATGTAAATACACGCCCACGTGGGCTACTTATTATGATACTTATCTAGACTGTTGAATTTATTTAAAAACAGATAACTTAGAAACATTCTATTTGACTTACGCGACGCTGGCACACGCATCCCACGCAGCATCAGTGTCATCATCTGTCGATCTAAATCACTGTAGGAAGATGCACACTCATTTTCCGACGTTGCGTCGCGTACTTGGCGTACATGGGCTTTTTTTTTTCAGGTGGGAAAATCATCTAATGACAAATCGCGGGATTTGTGACTTGTGGGGACTGCACCGCACGGCGTACTGTGCCGGTCCGCACCGCAGTCGTCGTCGTCTATGATTTAAATATGACGTCAAGAAGGCGCACCTGCTACTGTCAGCAGATTCCTCATAATGTTATGTTTTCCATCACCATTTTGAGAGCGGTGTTTTTTTTTATTGGGTGGGAAAATCAACGTATGTCAAATCACGCTCTTGGGCGGAGCAAGAAATAGTGTCAGACTTTTACTGACTAAAAACGCACTCTTGTTCCTTCTTTGCCTTCATCTCGGGGCCCCGGGCTTCGGTCCCAGTAGGCTTCGACCCTGCTGGGCCCCTACGATTTGCTGACATCTCTCCGAGGCGCGCGTGGAACAATACGCGCCGTCGACGACTTGGGCTCGGTTCGGACGGTTACCGAACGGTCGGACGGCGAGCCACCCATTACTCGCCGTCCGCGGCGTACATGAGCTCAGTTGGTCTTTATTGTTTTTAAATATTTTACATGCAATGTAGCGACTGCGTATCAGATTCGACCGTACGATAGTGTAATGAATCGTAACGATGTTCAAAGCGATCAACTAAGTAGCTGCTAATTACGTAATGATCTTAAACAATCACGTAACAGTATAGAAACTGCCTTTAATTTAACAATGTATGACAATGCACGTGGGACGCCGGTAATCACTGTAGCGAGGTGACAAATGAATATCAACTGTATGTCTTAACAGTCAGTGGTGCGATTTGATTGATTCTTGTGCAGCAGATAAGACAAGGAGCTTATACTGCGAATACATCACCGCAAGCAGTGTAGTGATGAGTGATCATGCATTGAACATGAAAGATTATGAGAGCGATAGTAAAGTGTTTTATTTGATGTAACCGATTGTACCTACGTGACAAGTTTTTGGGATCATAAACACCGACTTATCGATGACGTTCCGCTGGAGTCTGGTTGATCCTCTACTAATATTTTTTTAGAGAATTTGTGGTAAACGACGACACAACTTCAACCGTTCACCTTGGTTCCTGCTTTTCAGAGTGTATCCTTGAAGTGCACCGACTGCAGCTCTTGGGAGTTGAAATTTCCTCAGACCTTAACTTTGGGCGGTTCATTGAGTCCAAATTCAAAACTCCGTCGGTACTTTAACCAATCGAGTGTGGAGTACTGCAGCCACATATGGGCTGGTGCTGAAAAATGCCATCTAGCAGCTTTGGAAAGGCGTGTAAAGAGGCTAATTGGTGATCCAGATTTGGTTGAGTCCAATCTAGAAAGCCTAGCCGGCCTTTTTATATTTTATAGGATGCATTTTGAAGAGTGTGCGCGGAAAACGCATGATTTAATCCCGCCATCTCAATTCTACCATCGAACAATTCGGCGTACGGCGAGTATCCACCCTTAGGTTGTTGAAAGCTTTACAGTCCGGACTAAGCGTTTCGCCTCGTCGTTTATACCACGTACATCGAAGGATCGGAACAGTTTGCCTACTGCGGTCTTCCCGTCCGATTATAATTTAGGTGCCTTCAAGGCTAGAGTTAGGCTTTTAATATACTAGTGCTCCTCACTTTCAACGATTGCATCACTGCTTACCATCAGGTGAGATCGCAGTCAAGCAATAGTTTATCAATAAAAAAAAAACAAAATAAAATTACATCGGAATTAATTCGTTGAGATTTTATAAGCACAGCATCCTTTAGTACAATCTGCCTTACGTCCCGGCAGATTGGATTTTAAGACCACCATCTTCGCGGGATACCAGTCGGCTGACTACCTACCTTCAAATGATTTATTTTAGCTACTGTTCGTACGAATAATAAAGTCTAATTAAGTTCAGTAGCACAATGTCTCGAGTGTATTGTACTGCTTTGTGTTGTGTGCACACAGACGTACTCGCACAGCGCTGCGCCGCCATAACTCACCGCCAACGACTTCATGTTCTATCTTAAACAATTTATTTACAGCCGCCCCCCGCACAACCCTCCCCAACCCCGCACTACCCCGCATACGCCTGGCTCACTCAAATTTTAAATTATCATTTGATTTCACGCGGCCATTGTTCACGAAAAATAACAGAGCAAAGATACGCGCGGAAGACAAATGCGAAGTGGCTTTGTTTGTGGCGAAATATCATAAAAATATAAGACGATAAAGTGTCGTGATTTATAAGAGCCGCGGCCCGCCACAGCCGCGCCGCCACGCCCGCACCGCTTCTGCACCGTGTCTGTACCGCGCCCGCACCGAGCCCGCACCGCTACTGCACCACGACCGCCCCGCGCCCGCACCGCGCTCGCACCACACCCGCACCGCACCCGCACCGCACCCGCACCATTACCGCGCCGCACCCGAAGACTTATCATGTCTTCTATGGCGCTGCTCTTGTCTATTTTGTACTAGATGCGTTCCAAATAGGAAAGCCAATAACCTCGATCTGTCAAATGTTGATTGAAAAGTACGGTTTGCAAAGAAAACTTATTTGCGTATCAATAACGATTTTTTTTACTTTGTATTACTGATTCTTAGTTAAATCTAGGTGAAGTAAAAACGTTATTGTGTTATCTAAGATTGCTAATCAAATTGTTTAAGTCATAATTATTAGTTTCAAAAATAATTACAAATTTTCTTCCTTATTTTCATTGTTAGAAACAATTCGCCTTTTTCTTCCATATACTACTATTTAGACAATTAACACAGTGACATAGAGATGAGCAAAATTGAAGAACGCCTTTCTGATTACTTTCGTGCATCATCATCATCATCATCATTTCAACCGAAAGACGTCCACTGTTGGACATGGGCCCCAAATGTCGCCACAATGACCGGTCCTGTGCGTCTCGCATCCATCGGATTCCCGCGACCCTCACCAGGTCATTAGTCCAATTTGTGGGAAGCCTAATTCGGTAATAAAATAAATTTTAAAAATATGTTGTTCTGTTCGCCCTACCTAATTTCTTAGATTTGACAGTATAACGTCACAACGTGGGTAAAAATCGACCCTATTCTTATTTTGAACGCATTGTTTATATCTTTATAGAAATATGAATGAGGCCCTGGCATCGACCAGGCGCTGTGGGTATAATGTCAATAATACCAACTATGTATAATGTAAACGCTAGAAGAGTAACATAAATAGTTATTTTACTTAGAAACCAAAGTATTTTGTTGACGAAGTCATTGTTAAAGAAATAAGAGAATAAGATTTTGCTGTTTAAATGTAAGTTTCTCCACAGCAAAGTAAATTGTTAGCAAAATTAGTCGCTTACCTCCGACACGATCTTATTTTAAGTTTTCAACTAATAATTGCTTACTACAAACAATGTCATTTGTGATAATTACGTCGCAAAAAGAAATACTCAAATATTATATTATAAAAATAAACGGTACCGCCACGTATCACGTGGGGAGTACGCCGTGTATCCAATAATACTAGCAATGACACATCAAGTATTAGAAAAAAAATATAGAGCAGTATGTGGTACGTGTCACCACCACTCTGACACCTTTCGCATGACACAGGTTCTCACCGAACACGGTAAGTTCGGGAAGTTCCTGCACCGGATTCGTGCGGAACTGACGCCCGGGTGTCGTCACTGTGTGGACCGCCCGGAGGACACGGTGGCGCACACGGTGGAGGTGTGCCCCGCTTGGGCAAAGCAACGCCGTGTCCTCGTGGGGGCGATTGGCGACGGTGATCTCTCGCGCTGGGCCTTGGTACAGGCCATGGTCCGGAGCGAGGAGGAGTGGCAGGCGGTCGCTTCCTTCTGCGAAGCAGTAATGCTAGCAAAAGAGGCGGCCGATCGTGTAGGCGTGGGCTTGCGGACGGCGAGCAATGGGTGCCTCGGCGTCCGACCGTCCGGTAACCGTCCGGACCGAGCACAAGTCGTCGACGGCGCGTACTGTTCCACGCGCGCCTCAGGGAGATGTCAGCAAATCGTAGGGGCCCAGCAGGGTCGAAGCCTACTGGGGCCACGGGTAGTGTGAAAGTGAAACCCGGGGCCCTGGAAAGAAGGCAAAGAAGGAACAGGTGTGGGTTTTTAGTCAGTAAAAGTCTGACACTATCTCTCGCTCCTCCCAAGAGCGTGATTTGACATAAGTTGATTTTCCCACCCAATAAAAAAAAAACACCGCTCTCAAAATGGTGATGGAAAATATAACATTATGAGGAATCTGCTGACAGCAGGTGCGCCTTATTGACGTCATATTTAAATCATAGACGACGGCGACTGCGGTGCGGACCGGCACAGTACGCGGTGCGGTGCAGTCCAAACAATTAGTTGCTAATTACCACACGACACACTACCGTCTAACACCGCGGGCCCTAACCCACTACTTCACGCAGACAATCATGCGTATAGACTCGACAAGATGAAAATAACGGGGAACTGAGGGGCACCAAGGACAAGCGCTTAGGAAACAGCAGCGTTTCTATATGTGCGTGGAACATGAATCACATTACGAAGAGAAGTATTAATACAGTATGTTGTCTGCGCGCCACATAACACGCTCTAACATATTGTATTATAATACGAGTAACTTTGCAAAACAGGGATAAAACAATTTCCCGGCAAAATTCATTTGGCGGACATTTCATTATGTGCCGAGATTGGATTAAGTTTGTGATGAAATTAAAGCGGGTGTGCGGTGCAGTGCCATCGTGTTCACTTTTTAATATGAGTAAATTGTTTAGTGTACATTTTCACTTTCTCTAGTCCCTGGGGGAGGTGAGCTCCGGTGGATATCGGAAATAGTTCAGACGAGCGCGCGACTTGAGAGAATTGTACTTATCTACTCGAACCGTGAGCAACACATCAAAGGATAACTTTAACTAATATTCCTACTAGCTACCTACTTAGATAACCGAGCAGCTTGACTGGTGACTGGATGCTATGATGTTACCATGTCGTTTCAAATAGCTGCAATATAGAATAATAATGCATCGACTCGAATGTCAGTGTCTACCGTATCAGCAAGACCACGCCCACAAAGATCAACTTATTCAAAGGTTACCCGGTGAGCGAGACGTCACTCGAGGTATGTTGTGGGCCCCTGGTGACGTCATTCAGTGAACATTATTGTTGTATGATGAGCTATGTAAAGGTAGGGCGGTCGTTAGGCCGCGTTGCCGCTGCCTCAGGAGCCTTGTCCCCCGCACACCGCCCGGTGATTCGTATGCATGGAATATCCACGTAATTTGCGAACTCATTGCGTGGATCAAGGTGAGATTTAAAAAAGCCGCTCGGGAAAATAAGAAAGATTCCAAACGTGGTGCGAGAGCCGCCAGCCCGATACTCGAGCGAGATCCGAGGCGAGGCGGCGAGGAGGCGAGGCGTCTTTATAATGCAAATGATACTGATTGTTCCCATCGCTTCGGATTCCACTAATTTACGACACCTCCACGTGGAACTCCAATTTCTGAAGACGTTTCGTTCGACTATTCCCGAGAGCGGTGGATATTCACATTGCTTCTCGGCCGAGAAAATTATCTTAATGTTCCGATTGCTAAGATCGTTACAAAATATTGTGCGTTAGTCAATGACGGGTTTAAACTGATAATATCTTATCGTTACCAGTTGTTGGCTGTAACTTGAATACGATCTGTCAAGTTGTTACAGTTGAACTATACACCTAGATAGAATGAGATGCATTACATTCTGTCACTATTCTTGATGCTCCCTGAGAGGGATTTATAAAAAACAATCCCTAAAAACTATTAATTTTAGATTCTGGACGGTTTTGATTTTTTTTCACAATGCAGCAGCGAAGGTAAAAACTACAGTAGGTACTTTATTCTTTATCTATTTATTCGCTTGAAAGTTAAAATTAATAAAATAAAGATGGGAATGAAGCGAATGAATAAGTCAGTGTATAATTTTGTATAATATGGATCTCTTAGAAGCCGATTTTCAGATCGCGAACTTTAAAGCTGGCTCAGAACTTTCTTATAGATTATCTGGACCAACTATAGCTCCTACACACTTCCAACTTATCTTTTGTTCAGGAAACCTAATGAAAACTAGAAAGAGTTACAAACAAAACATCCACAGTCATAGGACTAGCGAATACTGATTTACACTCAGTGGATAGTCTTTACTGTTCAATAAAATATCTAAACTACGCAATTAAGAATTTAAATAAAATGACACGGATTACAGCGGAGTAGGAACCGTTCGTTAGTGAGTGCGGGATAAACAGGCGCGCGAGAGAACCGTGCAAGCCCAACACGCGGGTCATTTGTTAGCGAGCGCGTAATACGCGTATGAATGAGCGGTGCCGCACGCGGCGTACTGCACTATTACTGTAATGTTCTTTTTATTTTTTTCTTTAAATATATGAAATAACCCACCGGCATCGGTAACAGGATCCAAGGTATGGCTGAATCAAGTATTACAAGGTAACAAATAATTATTGGAACCGTGCGACGTTCTGACGTTTTATAAGTGCCCATATAGAAATAAAATATTTTTAATTGAATGTCTATCTCAGAAGCTCTGACTAACTTGATTAAAAATATTTTATTTCTATATGGGCACTTATAAAACGTCAGAACGTCGCACGGTTCCAATAATTATTTGTTACCCATGGAGAAGAATCGGCAAAAAAATTCACGATCCAATAATAATAATAATAAAATCTTTATTCATCAAAAACATTGTAGTAATGATTAGAATTTCCTAACAATACGCGATGCGCGCCATATCCAGGAGTACTACTTTCTGGATCAAGCGCTAGACCCTCAGGTGTTTGTCAAGGCTTTTGTCTATTATGCCCTTAGCCTTCACGCCTATTGGCACAATTTTATTAATGGTGTATTCACATCCATTTCCCACATATCGAAGAGCTCGCGAGCCAGGTCAAGACACTTTGTATGTTTATCTTTCTCAGCTTTCACGACGTTCTCGTCATGAGATATCGGTCAACAATAATTTTGCAACGCTGTAGTTGATCTACCGCCACTTTGTCTGGCTTATTGGTAAAGATAGTCTTGTCGATAATGATAGACCGATAGATATATATGTAATTATCACTTCGTCTGTAGTCGTACATACAACACTTTCCGGTTTCCCGAAGAAGTCACCATATCGCAGTCAAGATACAGTTGCTAAAAAATCTACATTGGGTTCATGTATCTCTGGTAAAAGTTGATCACATTTTGATGGATACTCACATTAGTTTTGAGGAAGTATTTCCTATGGTTGCATACCTTGCGGTTATGCATTGATCAAAAGATAACCACACAAAATACAAATACATTGTATGCTTGTTCATACTAGTGAAGTTTTAAAAGTTTCTTACTCTTGGCTAATCTTTCTCAGTGTAAGTGTGTGTGTAGTGTATGTGTTTAAGACTGAAAAAAAAATGTTGAAAGTATTATTAGGTATACTTATTATTCTACCAAATATTTTGTAGAACAAAAGCTTGTGGAGGCAACCATATTTGGTAAATACGCCGCATAGCACGTGACATATATTACGCGATTAAACTCGCACAGACTACTTGTCGCACGATTACCGAAATTAATATAATTTATCATTATTAATTGAAACTAATAAAGTGTATTTAAATGTGTTGCAAATATTAACGTTAACGTTATCCTTTGCTATCGTTTAAACACCAAATAAGAAGCAAGATAAAGATAAAGAATTCCCATTTTGTTACACTTCCACTGCAGCCCAGCGAGTAAAGATCTCTTTTCAACCAGGAAAGGTATGGCCTATGGGCATTGATCATTAGAACGAAAGAAAGTAAAAACAGTGTACTCAAACTTTCCTACGACCAATCTTTTGATCACATCTAATGACAATCGTTGAATACTGTTTTAATAGCTTACAGAAAGCATCCACCAACTGTTTCCATATTATCACAATTAACCAGCGCGCGTAGGCGTAGGTCCTAAACATAACTCTTGAGCGAAACTAGCATGACAGCTGTAACCGCCGACACATGTAGTGCCACATATTTCTTCAGGCCTGCCATGATAATCGTGTAACTGCCTACAGCACTTTATTATGAAACTCTCTCGCCACACAAACTAGCGGTCGTTTAGAGAGTAGCGTCTAGAGAGTGTACGACAGTATGTATCGCGGGGGTACCGTGGTCGCAGACTGCGCGCCGATGAAGCTGAACTCGTCAACATTGTCGCGAGCCCACGCACACTCGCGCGAAGTTCATTACTGTGACCTTGGACCTGGTCTATAGAGGATAGCGAATAGAACCCCGCCAAACTTTCATATGAAATGAGGATATGTATGTATGAGTGCGCCCTCGATGACTATGGGGAGTTAATATGAGTGTTGTTGGTAATGTGTTCCGCGGCCAGGCTGAGAGGGGGAGGGTAACGCCGCGTGCGCAATTATATGTAAATCTGAGAGGTACAGGGGGAGGGGTGGTGACATTAGCGGATTGTTCGCGTTATGTGTGATAATATGAGTTTAAGTGTCGCTCACGTGTTCCTACGTAGTCGTAATGACGCGAGGCACTAGTGGCGGCGCGCGGACCCACCCGGTGCCCACTAAACCGGCGATGTACATTACAGTGCATTCAATATTATAGCAATTTCAAATTAAAAAGAAAAATCGTTTTTAGTCGTAATTTTTTAAGTTTTCCAGATAAAATTAAGGCCAAATGAAAGTACCCACATACTTTTCCTTATCAACATATTTTGTAAAATGTGTGTTAATATTTGATTATTTTTCTATAATCGTTCGTTGTATCGTCTTTAAACTGTACTTTATCTTGTAATTATTATACTATCTGCTGCCAGCGGCTGCGCCCGCCTGATAATATGTACTTATGTTAGTTTACTACGCTTATTACCATAGTATTATGTCTTTTGGCATTTTGCTGTGGGGATTTGCAGCTAAAGTAAACACAATTTTCATATTCCAAAAAGGGTATTTCGGGTTTTTACATAGAATGGGTCCTCGCGACATTATTCAAAAAATCAATACACTTTTTCGGTTTTTTTTTTTCAATTAGAACTGCTTTTTCCTAATATATAATACGAGTAGTAAATATGAAATAGTAATAATAAAATAGAGATCAGCTAAGAAATACAACAGAGCATACACTTTTATGGACGTTGTCAAACTCGGTCACGAAACTATTACCGATAGAAAGTTCAAAACCCATGTGTCGTGTCCTTATCAAGACTAGAAGTATATTAGAAGATTAAAGACTACGTTGAAGACACGTGAGTTTGGCAATGACTTCTTCTGCAGATGTGGCTTTTTCATTTTATTTTTTTTTTGTTCATGAGATTGTTTTTTCTTTCTTTATTATTTATTGTACAAAAAAAAAAAACTTAATGTAATACACAGAAGTTTGTCAATAAATGTACAAAAGCGAGCTTAACTAACTTAACTATCTATTTAGTGTGTACTAATTTTTTTTTCACTTTTACACACAGTGACACAGTGTCTAAATCTCTACTGCAACTCTCCTTTCGAACTAACCTTCCTTCCCTCCTCTGCAGGTAAGCTGGAAGAAATTTCTTTAGAAATAAGCATCATTTTTGTGCTATTCTTCTGTTTCCTTCTTCTTTGCTTTTATTATTGTGTGTACATAAATTGTTAAATAAATAAACAATGAATTTTCTCTTCCTAATGAGTAATATGCCGTGCGATCGTAAGTAACAGCAACAGTACAATGACTTCATTTACCTCTAAATACTTACTGGATATAGCTGCCTACTATTGGATGGAAAAAGTACATAATATTTATTATAGGTACTTTCATACTACTTGAAAGTGATATGTATTTCAGACTATTTAAATCAATCTTAATTAACAAGATGGAATTAGGAGTTGTGGTGAATGTGGATCATATTGTTATTGTCGTCTAGACTTACATCGATAACACACTTAGATAAGTGGCACACAAGTAATTTAAATAAATGATTGATTGTTTATATTAGGGACGAAGGGGTTTATTACGACAGCGTCGTGGTCACGTGGTATATACCAGAAGCCATTGTACGATCGTTAGTAACGTCAACTATGTAGTTCTTATCGTTGTCCGTAATTTCGCAAATTACGATTGTACAATTCGCTAACATTTTTTGCTACAATACTACGTTTCTTTACTAATCATTATAAAATGATTCGTATTTTTTGATAATTGTATTTTTGTTTGTAATAAATAATCTTAATATTTTTTTAATTATTACTCTAGTAGAATAATATGCTACTTTATCACTGCACTCAGTATATTATGTATGTACGTATTCTCTTATGTATGTCACTACATAAAGCTATATATTTTTTTTTTTTTCAGGCAAAGCCGCCGGCAGAAGCTAGTGATTACATGAAACTGTGTGTTTTCTGTGACTTCGTGGCCCCGCCGTGTAATTTACGGAAGCTCCAGCCGCGCGGTGCTGGTGCACGATGTGCGAGCACGGCGGACACGCCTACCCGCACGGACGTCACAATATGTGTGTGTGCCTCGTGCTCGTACTCCTGCATTTATTCTGATTAAAAAAATGTGTAGGATTGTGTAGTATAAACGTACGTATACCGGGTAGCTTGGGCCGACGGCTAATTTACCTTTACCAGGCTTTTACTTATTTTTAATTCTGAGAAATCATCAAATGACTCCTTCCTATCCCTGGGGAGCGACCTGTGTTCTTTCAGCTGCCCCCTGCGGTCCAGGGCCACGGTAACTCTTTTGAACCTGTACCTTTCGGACGTTCAAAGTACATACTAACACTAGGTACTCAATCCGTCATTTTTGTCCATCAGATTATGAGTAATGTCTAGGCTAGTAATGTCTAGCTGCTCTAGGATCTTGGCCTACAGCCGCGCGTGTGCCAGAGGATTGTAGACAAAGTGATAATCTATTCTATATCTATATCTTGTCTAAAACTCGAAAATATATGGAAATAAAGACCCTGCATTGTTTATGCACCGATAAAAATACACTAGGTACTGTTTTTTCTTGCCTCCTTAATCTTCTTCTTTACAAGTCACTGATTACTTCTAGGTTACCTGAGGCACTCAAGTATGTGCGCCACAACATCGGTGCCAGTCTGGAATGTCATTTTTTAATACAATATACGTTTTCTGTACTAATCTGTGCGGCTTCATCTTTTATTCCTTCCAGCCTCTGATCAAATGCGTGCTGATTATCTTACCTGCTTTGTATTACAAGTGCATGCATCAATGCCACTGCCATGCCGTTCCTTGCCGTCGAGCCGTTCCTTGCCGTCGTGCCGTTCCTTGCCGTCGTACTGTTATCATGTCGCAGTGGGAACACAATTAATATACCGAAGTAGTTGCGTCGGATTTCCTGCGCCGCTAATATAATAGTGCCGGCGCTAACTGCCTCCCACGATATTTGCATTAGTAGTTACGTCGCTAATGTTTTTACTATTACAGCGATTTTCTTCAGTTTAAAAGCGTTGTCATCGGGATGTTACGGAAAGAAAGAGCTGTGGTAACTACAATGATAATAGGTAGTATAGGTAGATACTGCTGCTTTAATATCAAAAATATAATCGAAGAATGACAACGCGATCATAATAAAGTCAGACTTTTAGTGACTAAGACATGTGTGTTCCTTCAGTCGCCCTTTATTACGAGGTTTGCGGTTGCTATAGATGGGGCCAGGTAGAGCTTCGGCCCTAATTGACTCCGTTATTTTTTTATTTGACATCTCTTTGATTCTACGTTCTGGACCCTCGGTACGGTGGACCCTGGAAGTCTAACAGAATCTATCACGTTTTTGAGTAAAACTATAGGTATTACCTATGTAGGATAATTAATTAGCTAATACGTAAAAGAGACTTCTGCGTCGGAGCTCTAGGCGCGCGCACGTAACCTCTCGGCGTCAAGAACTCAAGATGACTGATGGTGGCTCGTAATGACTCCCGATGCTGCACGAAAGGGCATTCGGGTGTTTCGGTGACTAGCGACGGACAGCGCTCGGTTACGTTCGTAATTAATCTCGATCGCCACACCTATGTTACAATAATCTCAATTGTATATCCTTATCCTACCATTTTGTTGTCACATATATCCGAGTGGATGATATCGATTCAGAGCCAACCGTAACACTACCTATAGTACGTATGTAAAATTCCTACATAGAGACATTGGGAAGTGTTTCCGGCTTAATAACTTATGTGAACTCAGTGGAGGCGTGTTAATAAGGTTAGCGCGTATTATACGACCTGCAGCCCCACGCGGCTCCACGCGGCCCGACCACGCAGCCCGACCTACCATGTAAATACATTAACACACGACTCAATTTACGGTGTTTACAACCGACCTGTTAAGCCAAGCGCACACCTCCCCCACACATAATACAAGCATTTTTAATTACAATGAAGGGTGTTAATTGTTCCGCGATGCGAAGAGATCCGGTATATGTGCAGGCTTGGGTCTGTCTGTGTGTCTGTGTGTCTGTACGCTTGGACTGTCAAAGAGTCCGCAGACGTGTGAGGATGAAGCGGTTGATCTTCTTCTTCTTTTCGTGTCGATGTACTCTAAATTTTATCTGACCAGTATTTGGCAACCTCTACGGCTCTGTTATTGGCCTCGTATAGATCCTGAAAACTGCAGGTAGTTGTGCAGGATGGACAGCATAGCAAATGACGCATGTCCTGTGCAGCGGCTCCACACTGGCACTGTGTTAGAGATAGGTCGAGGAAGCCCCATTTGGCCAAATTATTTTTACAGCGGCCAACCTGAGTGCGTAGTCGGTTAAGAGATTTCCAGATTGGCCACTGCAATTCGCGTCCAGGGGGGAGATGTTCTGACGGGGTGATGAAATGTGTAGGAGTTGGGTGCTTCTGCTTCCACAGCGCGCATCTCTCGTCCTCTGCACTGTCTTTTGAAGAGGTCGTAAATCGCATAAAGCTTTTACGACTCTTTAGACGTACAGGTATAAGTTGATGTTTATGCAGGGGGTGACGGCCGTCCCATTCCTGTTTACTCTTCTCGATGCGGCTGGCTATCTCGCGGCGAACTTCTGGAGGAGCTATACCTGCTAGAGGGTACAACATTGCAAGAGGGGTAGGTTTTAAGCAACCCGTTACGATGCGACAGGTATCGTTCAGCGCTATGTCCACTTCTTTAGCGTGAGCGGAACGATGCCACACTGGGCATGCAAACTCTCCTGCCGAAAAAGAAAGGCATAGGCCTGAAGTACGAAGAACTTGTGGTGATGCTCCCCAGGTGCTGGATGTAAGGCGGCGAAGGATATTGTTCCTAGACCCAACTTTTTGTTTAGTTTTTAGGCAGTGAAACTTAAATGTCAGGGACCTATCCAAAGTAATGCCCAAATATCGAGGTTGAGAGCAGTGCTCTATATCTACTCCTTGCCACCTTATACTTAAAACCCTGTTTGACTGACGGTTGCGAAGGTGAAAAACACAGGATTGGGTCTTGGAGGGGTTAGGTCGTAGCGCATTTTCATCATAGAATTTGCCAAGTTCTTCCAGAGCTTCCGTCAGTTTTTCTTCGGCTTCTTCGAAAGTAGGTGTCTGAGCAGCTAAAGCAAGATCGTCTGCATATAAAAATCGTTGTGTTTGCGGTGAGCTAGGCTGATCGTTTGTGTAAATATTAAAGAGCGCTGGAGCTAACACACTACCTTGAGGGAGGCCGTTTTTCAGATTGCGCCACCTGCTTTTGGTGTGGCCAAGATAGACTTGAAAGCGACGGTTATTTAAAATAGAGCTGAGAATATGTACAAAACCAGTATCCCTTGTCAGCTCGCCGACCTTCAGTAGGAGACGTTTGATGTTGACTGTATCATAGGCTGCTGAAAGGTCAACGAATACAACACCTGTGACATTGTTCGCCTCGAAACCATCTTCGATAAATTGCGTCAGTTTGAGGGTCTGATTAGTACACGACTTTCCTGGCCTAAAGCCAGCTTGCTCAGGGATAAGATTTGGTTCGATTGTGGACGTAAGACGGTTAAGCAAGATTCTTTCAAATAGTTTGAATGTGTGGCATAATAGGGATATAGGTCGGTAGCTTTTAGGATCTTTTGGGCATTTTCCTGGTTTAAGTAGAGCAATCACTTTCGCACGCCTCCAAAGTTGAGGGATCTTATATGCTTCGAGGCATGCGTTGAAGAAGGAAAGTATCCAGGATACAGCTACTGGTCCAAGATGTTTTAATTGATCGACAGTAATGTCGTCGAAGCCAGCAGCTTTGCCATTTTTTAAGTTCTTTATCCCATAAATCACGTCTGATAATGTAAAAGGCTTGCTTATATCGGTTGTATGATTAATTGCAATTTTAGACAGCTTTTTGGTTCTGGATAAGCGACGCTGCGGTTTACCATTAAGGAGAAGCTGGTGTGCAACTTGATTGGCAGTCACCTGGCCCGGGTTCTGGGCTTGAGGCGAGTTGTCAGTGAGCTTGTGGATGGTGTTCCAGGCCTTTTTGCTGTTGTGTGTCATGTCAATATCAGTAACAAGTGTCATCCATTTTTTTCTGCGGCAATCACTTACTTCACGCATTAGTTCTTCGCCGAGTTCTAAAGTTTGATGATTCAGCAAAAAAAACGCTGCCACAAGTGGAGTAGCGATGTTTACATCACTCCAACCCCGCACTGCTTCGCACCGCGTACCTAGGTACTTCGCACACACATCAGACGGCAGCTAATATAAACGAGCTTGTAAAATTTGTAATTTAAACTGAATTTTAACTACTACTTGCTCCTGTAAAACGTTGAATGAGAAATAAAACTTTTCTTCTTTTGTATTGTATTTATTTATATAACATACGACTGAAGGAGCAACACTATTAGTAATAAGCACATTAATAACGGCGAAAGTTTGTGTGGTGATTAATACTCCTTCATGCTCAAACGGCTAAACGGGGTTTGGATGTTTGTTTGGCACATGGCAGACCATATCTTGAGACGACTCTAGGATACTTTTTACTTTAAGCGGGAGTGTGTTCCGTTGAGATAATTTATTACTTTCATGGGCGAATCTATATGTCGCATCCATATCGTATAACGCGCTGTATTGTAAGTAGGCGTGCCAGATTTAAAAATGTCGCTTAATGTAATGCAGCTACTTCGGGTTCAACCGGATTCTGGTGGCAATACGTTTTACAAAGCAGTGTCCAACGTTTAGTTTTATTGTTAGCAAGAAGCAATTTAGAGTCAAAGGTCCAAAAAAAGTTTGGGCAGGATCAACAGAGGCCCCTATAGGGGTCTCAATTTTCTGACTGTGGGGTTTAAAGTAACCAAATAGGAAGGGCATAACACGGTTTTCGTTCACTCACCAGGTCACTCACTCTAGATTACGTTTTCCTTTCTAACCTATCCTATACTTACCGGAAAGCCCTAAAAGTAAGTGCAAGCCAAGTGAGAAGTTTAGGGACATTTGTTATATTTATGGCCACCTGACACCTTACCCATTTTGATGCAAAACAAACTTAAAAACCCAATACTTTGACAGGATGCTTAGTTATAACTGCTTACACTATTGTATCATTGATATCAGTATCTCTGTTACCCGTCGAGGTAGGAATTATTGGGCATTCATTTAATTTTTTTTGACTTGCTTGAATTCAGGCAAATATGAAGGTTCTGTTTTTGACTGTGTCAATTTATTACGAACTAGCTGACCCAACATTTTTTTGCCTGATAAATACCGTTCTGTCAAAAGCTATTGTATTTAGCAGCTATTTTTTTTCTGAGCGAAGATCATCCAATTCAATCCCCCGATCTTAGGCGGAGCGAGCGGGTGTGTCAGACTTTTACTGACTAAAAACCCATTCCTGTTCCTTTATTGCCTTTCATACCAGGGCCGAGTCTTCCTTTCAGAATCAGACCCTTGGCCACAGTAGGCTTCCAAACTGCTGGGCCCCTACTGTTTTGTGAGGCGCGCGTGGAACAATATGCGTCGTCGACGACTTGGGCTCGGTCCAGATGGTTACCGGGCGATCGGACGGTGAGCTACTCATTGCTCCCCTTCCACAAGCCCGCGCCTACGGTGGCCTTAAATCGGGATCGGGAACCCGGCTGCTGGGGCGTGAGGGCTACTCCATAGCGCGTGCACGTGCGGCCTCCTCCGTTGCAACATTACTGCTTCGCAGAAGAAGACGACCGCCTGCCACTCCTCCTCGCTTCGGACCATGGCCTGTAGCAAGGCCCAGCGCGAGAGATCGTTGCGGCCGATTTCCCCCACGAGGACACGGCGGTGCTCTGTCTAAGCGGGCATACCTTTAGGTACCGTGATTTTATTTGACAGCTAGGAACAGTTTAAATGTAATAAAAAAGTCGATTTAACCATTCACTTTTGTTTATACAGATATATGTTTATTGTCTCCGATCCCTCCGCTAATTATCGACCGAATTTTGTGTAGAATAATAATAATAATAATCGTTTATTTATATTAAAGGGCACATTTACAATAAAGTATATTAAATGTTAAAAAAACTGGACAAGACAAGTGTGAGTCGGACTCGAGCCCTGAGGTTTTGTTTGGCAATGACTGCTTCTGCACATGTGGCCCCCTGGTAGCTCATAATATTGTGTACATCTATCTATTAACTGCTCCACATTTGTTGTAATATATACATTTTTTCTTTTCTTCCTACACATTGCTTTTGCAATATTTTTTATATTAGTAGACGCCAACCACCATAAATTCGTTGGTAATTTTCTTTTTGTTGACATGTCATTTATTGATAATTGTAATTACTTATTGTTCTTGTTTTTTTTTTTTTATATAGCTTCTTTTTTTTTAATGTGAATGTGAGAACACCGTGGACTTCGCGAATTCTTAGGTTACTTCCTATTACGACTCACTTTTTTTTTTTAAATATTATTATTTTTATTGTGCTTTTGGGTACAATATCGACTGGTCTACACTGTTCTTACATAATGTCTATTAATACTGTAATATGAAAATATTGTAAACAATCATTTTTTTAAAAGAGTAACCATGGAGTTTCTTGCCGGTTCTTCTCCATAGGAAACGACCAATTTGGAACCGTGCACTAGCTTCTGACGTTTTATAAGTGCCCATGTAGGCCTATGTGAAATAAAAAATTTTTGACTTTGACTTTGACTTTGACTACTTTTAAAATTGTTCTCTGAGCTCTTTCGAGTGGCAGTAGATGAGTTTTAAGTGCTTTATTTATTGTTTAAATTTCGTGAAAATCGGATAGAGCGTCGGAAATCGACAATCGAACTCTTCAATAAATGATAGCAAATTAATCCTTTGGGATTGTTGCACTCAGATGGCTGTTATAGTTTACCCCATTTCGCTGGTACATTTTGAAGGTCCGTTCTAACGGCAGATGTGCACAGTTTTACCTGAAGGCCACTTATTTCACAAACAGCATCAGTGTGTAGATAAAGACATTGGGCATTTTGACTTGCTTATTCATCATTTCAGCCGAAAGACGTCCGCTGTTGGACATAGGCGTCCCCCAAGCGTCGCCACAACGACCGGAGCTGTGCGTCTCGCATCCATCGTATTTTCGCGACCCTCACCAGGTCATCGTTCCACCTTGTGGGAGGTCTCCAACGCTGCGTCTTCCGAACTTGCTTATTATTATATTAGTTCTAATTATTGGGGTTCCATAACTTAAAAGCGAAAATTAACAAAAAAAAAAAACATGAATAACTTTAAGTTTGAAAGTCGGTGTCAAAAACGAAACGATATTAAAGTTATTTTGCAATTTTTTGTGTTATTTCAAGGAAGTTGGTACGCCGCGGTGATGCAGTATGTTTTTGCAAAAGTTTTAATATTTCTACGGTCTCAAATAGTACGCACACAATTTTGTTATAAATGGTAGACAGTAAGTGGTTGCTAGGAATACATTATTATTCAGTGATACATTACAGACCTCCCTTCTTCCTTCCTGCACCCCCCCCCCCCCCCCCGCCCCCGCCCCGCCCCGCGCCGTCCCTCGCCACGCCGCGGTCTGCGTACTTGACGTGTATTACATTGTTTAAACTAACTTCATACAAGTTCCTGCTCCTCACGTTCTATCAAATTATTGTAAGAGTTATTAGGAGATGCATCATCTTGCTATTGGCAAATCACTAAGATAAAGGATCTCTCACAAAAGGCAACCAATGAAGGCAGTCTCTACTACCATTATGTATTGTTGCTCGTAGCATATTTACCTAATACTTTTACTTTTCATGCAGTTGTGGCATGAAAAGTATACCTTTAAACATACTGACACGTACATGTTCTCCTCTGCCTGGAACTTGTTTCTTTTGCTAAGACATCAGGAAATCTGCTTATTCTCACAAAGAGTACATCATCGTAATATAATAATGAAATGGAATAGTAGTAATATCCAGTTGGTACTTGAGCTAAGATTATAGTCACAGCGGGCAGTTAGATATCTGAGTAGTATTAGGGTCTAGGTAGTGGCTACCGGTACAGTAGACCGCATGTAAATGGTTATAAAACCAATGTAAGCTGGCTTATTCCATCGATACTCTGTACAAAGCTAGATCAGTTCAAGATAAGTGTTACCACCAGCGACCGGTCTGTACCGACACTGAAACCAGCCGAGAGCCTATCGAGACAGGCCGGTATTATCGATAGTCTGTTAGTTCAGAAGAATATTAAATACATCGAGATATAAGTACTAATTAAATATTAATATTCTCCTTGCTTGCTTGCTTGTTACGATTTAATACAATTATAAGAAAGCATTCTATAATATAGTTAAAATTGGAACGGGAAATTGGACAGGTTGGCCAAAAACATAGACTGAACGTAACCAATGTCTGAGTGTAAATAGCGACCCAAAGATAAATGAGAATAGTACAAAATGCAAATAGTTACCGAACTGCAATCCTCAACTAGAAATCGGCGACTTTAAGTGGCGACCGGCTCTCAGTGGCAACTTTAATTAAACCTAACTTCTGAGATGACGTCCCACTCAAGATAATCCTTACAAGCTATCTGCGCCATTCACGCAATCAACTGTAAACTCTATTCACAAGTATTAAGATTGGATGCGATTGCAGAGTTAGTTTGGTAAGCTATTAAGCTGTTGCGTCCTGTGGCTGGAGGAGACTAATTCAGAAACAAGATCGTGGAAGTGTTGTAGTTCGTTTAATGTGGCGGAGTTGGCCGCGCCTGTCGGACAAGGGCGGCCGGTGGGTGCACACTGCCCGGCCGGGCGCGATACGCACATCGAGCTTAACTACATTTGAAGCACGCTTGATTATAAAGAACGGACGAACGTATTTGTCCCCTAAATAGTAGTAACACAGATAGTTCCACAGGCGTGGGTGTTGTTACTGTACTCAGCTCGTGTCGAGTGAACACCACGGATGTGACACGCGGCGGGTTCATGAATTGCGTTCGCTGCCGGCCGTCGCAGAAACAATTATCGGCCTGATTTACATAACGCGCGGCGCCGCACCGCACCGGTCCACACCGGACGCTAAAGGCTGCAACATTATGCACATGCTTACAACAAAAGCAGACTTAATGCCTAGCATTTTCGTGGTGGAGAGACGGAACATGTCAGGTGCAACTTACTCGTCTAGCTGACGCATGCACCGATGAGTTGCCGACTGGTGCAGTGTCAAACACTGCAGGCAGATCTGCCGTTTCCAAATTAGTGTGTCGGGGTCTTTAGCCTAACCGGATACCGCTGAATACCACTAGTTTTTACATGGAGCGACTGCCTATCTCGACAATCCATTTAGTGAGTAGGTAACACTATATTCCTTGTAAAGACTGTTATTAGATTTTCTGGCTATGAGTAACGAATGAAAGGATAAATGATATTTATTTTGCACATAGGTTTTTATAAACACTTTTACGCGTCAAGTTTTTTGTCAGTTTAAATTAGATGAAGCCGGTGTTGCCTAGCTGACTACCCTGTGAAGAAACACCGAAACAAACTCAGGAGTCAAAGTCTCTTTTAAAGTCCATACAGCAAACATGTAATGTTCAAATCATATAAGAAACATGTAGGTTGAAGTCGGAGATGAACTTTTGAAGAAAGAACCACACAGTTCTGAGCGGACCTGTCTAGTCAGTTATTCGTGTAGCTCAACTCAGAACTACTAAGGAGCTCTACAACTTGACGAACAATACTAAAGAAAGAACATTTGGGTAGGCCGCAAAAAGTACTCATAATTGCCAGACATTATGTTGTAATTTAAGAAAAACAAAGAGTACTCCGTATGGTCCCCACATTCACAATAATAAATTTTACAAAAAATTAAAATATTGCAAATTGTAAAATACCTTTAAGTATATACACATATTTCTAAAAGTAATTGTCAATGTCAAATTGTAAATATAAAAAGTAAACAATGTCATAATTGTAAAAATAATAATATATACACATACAATATCGTATTAGGCTGTTTGACAATACGAAAACTAAGTTCATATTTATTGCCATCGACATAGATTATGGTTTTAAAAGCGATTTGTATCTAAAAAATAATGGGCTATGTATAAAAAAAATACGAAATAAACTTTATTTTATTTTACCTAGAGCCATTTTTTTGAAAACGATCGCTATTGGCTGAATCTGAAGTCTGTAAATATGTCTGTCATTGGCTGCTATTCTTTTGAGTGCCTATAGGTAATACTATAAAATGGAGAGCAACTACATTAAAACAGACAGTGGGAGTGGGAACCTTCCCAAATTCGATGCTCTTATGGTCGGTAATTTCTTTAAGAATAACTCCAATTTTTATGCCGCCGAGTTTAGAAATATGATAACAGCAATGTAAGTACCCCTTATCAACTCACGTGTTAACTTGCGAGCCAGTTGCAACCACTTTTTGCGCATTTTCGGAACACATACAAATAGATTTTCCTGCGTTTTTATTGACGTGTTTGTGCACGCTGGCACTACACACCATTTGTAACTCATTTTTTGGGGAAGTTAACTAGTTCACTGCAATGTTTATTTACTGGCGTGTGACGTCTGCGAATACAATTTGACGAGTAGTGTCAAATATGGCGTTTTGGCGGCTTATTTGAATAATACAACTTTAAATGCTATTATTTATGTTAATATTTACAAGAATTGAAATAAAACACTTTTTCTGGACTCGTTTAACAATACTT
Organism: Mythimna pallens; assembly: GCA_961205895.1. Classification (NCBI taxonomy): domain Eukaryota; kingdom Metazoa; phylum Arthropoda; class Insecta; order Lepidoptera; family Noctuidae; genus Mythimna; species Mythimna pallens. The sequence continues at coordinate 24,401,611 of OY540838.1, read as the reverse complement.
AATAATATGAAATCGATTCCAAAAATCAGTCAAATAGCCTAAAATGAAAAAAGTAATTTAAAAAAAAAAGTAATGACAACAATTATAGTGAGTACTGGAGCAGGTCCATCCCAAGCTGTTTTGTCCTCGAGATACTCTTTTACAGTATAAAAAGCCTTCTGGTAAAGTTTTCGCTTAACAAATGATTTGAATTTATTGAGGCTAAGTTCCTGAATTGGACTGGGAAGCTTATTATAAATGTGTATACATCTGGCATCTAAATGAGCTTCCTATTTTTTTGAGCCCGGTTGCAGGAACCACTAACTTGTGTTTGTTCCTAGTGTCTACGTATGAGACACTGGAGCTTGCTATGCTATGCTCAATAAAACGAGGTGTTTCGAATTTTCTCGCTATGTGTCAACCTCTTCCGCGCGCTCTAGCGGGCGACATGGAACGAACTCTTGCGGGTTGCGAGTGCAAACCGCTGCGTTAATACTAATATTTGTGCTGAAGCAAAGCTCGCAGGCGCAGACACCAACAAAAAAATATACACCTATTTTATTTTATTTTTTCTTTTACCTTCTTTTATCTCCTTAATTCTGGTTGAAGGTAAAAGTAAAAAAAAAATTACATAAGTAAATAGTTTAAAGCAAAGTCGCTGTGTTTGTCTGTCTGTTTTTCCGTTTACTTTTTAACCATGCAACAAATTTTCATACGGTTTTAATTATCTTTTAGAGAATTTCTACTGGAAGGTATGCTTATTGCCTATGTACCACTACTGTACATGTACTTTAAATAAATAAATATTGTTGCAAAGACGAAAATTCCTAACATTTTACCTACTTTTGAAAGGAACTTTGTCTGTCTGCCTGTTATGTTCTCGGCTTAACCATTTTTTATCCATCATAATAACAATTGGCATACCTAGAGGTAAACGGAGATGTAGAGGCGGGGAAAGATATAGGCTGTATAAATACCAGATTAACGAGAAAATACGAGAAATATGTGAATAATTCGCCGTTAGCAAAAACTAATATTACATCACTTGCCCCTATCGGTTCCACGCGACTCCGCCCGCACCACTTGGCGATAATTATAAATGTGATGATAAGTAATTATAAAGATCTCGTCATTACTATAATATTAAAATTAAAAAAGTACCTATTTAATGACAATCAAATATATATTTTTTTAAACTAAATGGTCACATAATAATCACCAATAAAAATAAAGTCGATGGATTAAAAATCACGAGTCAATTTAATGGCACGGAAGTGTACTCGTCATCGTTAGGTACGTGCAGCAAGCGCAGGGAATCACGAGTGACGTCTTTGAAGCGATGCATGGCGAGCCAAACACTGACACTCCCCGCCCCCGCGCCTCACTTTATACCACCAAAGAGACCCGAAATTTTACTTCTGCGCAAGTTGAAGTCAGCGCTCAAGATCCATGATATTACCGTTATGAATATCACTGAATTTTTTAAACATATATTTATTTTTATGAACATACAAAATATTTTCATAATACTCAGATGTCACAGTCAAAATATTAATATTTTTTAATTTATCTCTGATTAATTTATAAATTGAACGAATAGCCCTTTTCTGCAAAACAAAAATTGTCTGGATATCGGCGGTATTTCCCCACAATAGAATACGTACGACATGAGACTATAAAAATAACGAATGTAAACTAAACGGGCTGTCTCTAAATCAGTTAGATTTCGAATTTATCTAATAGCATCTATTTATATCGTCAGTAACCGGCAGCTGACGTTTAAGCTTCTGCAAATCTAATGACATCCCCCGCTCTTTGGCGGAGCGCGGGATAGTGTCAGACTTTTACTGACTAAAAACCCACTCCTGTTCCTTCCTTGCCATTTTTCCAGGGCCCCGAGGATCTCTTTGGCATCACCCATGGCCCCAGTAGGCTTCAGTCCTGCTGGGCCCCTACGGTTGCTGAAATCTCCTTGAGGCGCGCGTGGAACAGTACGCGCCGTCGACGACTTGGGCCCCGTCCAGACGGTTACCGGACGATAGGACGGCGAGCTACCCATTGCTTGCCATCCGCAAGCCCGCGCCTACGGTGGCCAGAAATCGGGATTGAAATCCCGGCTGTGGTTGGGGCGTGACCTTTGCGTCACGCGATCGGCCGCCTCCTTTGCTAGCATTACTGCTTCGCAGAAGGAGGCGACCGCCTGCCACTGCTCCTCGCTCCAGACCATGGCCTGTACCAAGGCCCGGCGTGAGAAGTCGCTGCCGCCGATCACCCCCACGAGGACACGGCGGTGCTTTGCCCAGACGGGGCACCTCTACCGTATGCTCCACCGTGTCCTAGGAGTGGTCCACACAATGATGGCACCTGGGCGTTTCTTCCGCATGAATCCGGTGCAGGAAGGCCTGCGTCATGCGGAAGGTAAGGACGCCGTGAGGCCTTTTCAGCCACTCCTCAAAGAGGGGACTTATCGCTATATATATATAAATATGGCGCGCCCAGCATTGGGTTGCGACAGTCACTGTCACCATTCCTCCATGAGATCCCGCCGGAAGGCATTCTTTGTGAGGTAAGGCAAGTCATTTATATATATAAGAAATAAAAATGGGCCAAGATTGAGCCTTGGGGTAAACCCATGATACTACAGACCCGAGTGATCTTTTTCCGTTTATGTCAACTCTCTGAATCCTATCAAAGAGCTTCAAATTACAGCCGGGACCAACGGCTTGGCGTGATTCCTACCGTGACCCATCTACAGACTGATCTCGGCAAGCGCACCTAAACGTTGAATTTCAGCCCGTGCGGCTGATATAATACTTTAGCACTGAGTTTCTTACTGATTAGTGTAGAGTGGAATTTGTGGTCTTTAACAAAGCCATGAACATCTATTTTACACAACAGAAATCTTCTAACAAGGATTCCACTGGCTACAAGAAACAGATACATATCTAATAGGACGAGGCGATTCTGAACAGTTCTTGTCCTCCTCATAATTATCACTTGTGTGAAAAGATAAGAAATAAATAGGTCCACATTTTCCCTCATTACCTGATCTCCATGCAAACGAGCTCCCGATGGTAAATTATGATAATAAATACGTGAACCCCACAGCAGGAATAGAAGGCGCTACATGGAGTTGAATCAACAGATGAGAGGATCGCACGTGTCCGCACGAATCAAATGACGATACGATTCATCTGCATAATGGCGCGCTCGCCTCCTCCTGCCATTTCATTAATTGCCTTTTTCTACCTCCTGGCGAGCGACCCAATAACCCCTCTTTTTTAAACGGCTTCATTAAAAATAGCAATAAAAGTTCGGTTCGAAGTGACCGGCCCGCCGCCGCGCGCCGCCAGCTGAGCAGACTCGCTCAGTTACCAGCTGGAAATGTTTGCTCCCACAGGTTTTATTGAAATAATTCTACAGTTTAACCTTGAAATATACAGTCTTATTGATTTGCCGCTTAGTTAGAGATATTTAACCTAGCGATCGATCTGGAAAAATTTGAGAGGTTTCTACGAAATAAATCTCAGGAGAAAAGGACGTATCTAACGAATCATTTAACAAATTTTTGTATCTGTATAATTCACGACATTAAAGTGATAACGTAATGAGTTAACGAACGAGTCGTACCCACGGTGACTAGTTAATTAGGTAAATGAAATCCGTCACGTGACACATTCAATTAACTCGCATTCACCATCACCAATTAAACGGCAGTATCAATAAGTTCATTTAACAGAGAGGCTGCTCCCCGGGCGGCCCGGGATCCCGGGCTCATATCCCGGGATTAAGCGCTGACCCGCGGCCGGCTGCCTCTTATTAGTTCGTCCACTTAAACCTTTGCCGATTTTCATTGTATATCTTTAAATCCCTCTTTCCAAAGTGACAGTGCCGGCGGTCTAACGACTTCATAACTACGTATTTTACGTATCAATTTTCACGTAACGGTTCTCCAATAATAATTATTAACAGTTTTTTTGACAAATTAATAGCGTAGCAATCGAATGGTATATTTTGGGCTTAAATATTTGTTTGTATTGAAGCGAAATGTGGGATTCTGCAAAGACTTTGTCTTGTCGAGGCAGTATTGTGATGTTAACACAGTGCAGAGACATCGGCACTCCTAGCCAAGTTGATAATCTGCAATCGTTAACGCTAATCGAAACTAATCAAATGTATGGGAACGATATCATCTCAACGTTAAGTCACGTGGTCAGAACAAACGAATAGAAAATTCGTAGCCAAGTTTACGTCGTTCAACATGATAGAATGAATTGTTATCGTTTCTACAATGTTCAACGCTACATCCTTTGTTATTTTATTTGTTAACATGGCTCCCAAATCATCGTTTTCTACAACTGCTGACACCGAGGCGTTACCGATTGGAGAACGGAATTCGACATGAAACGGTTGTAACTTGGCTAGGGGGAAGGGCAGCACAGCGACATCTTTAGGTAGATTGATCCCAAGACATCGGTTCTACAATATTTTCAACTCTGACTATTTTGGAGTACAACAAAGTTTATTCTATGCTATTTTTTACACCAGTGAAGAATACGAAACGTTTTAACTTTAATCTGTTCTATTTTCAATTCAGCAACATTTTATATTCATAGAAGTTTCTAAAAAATATCAGACAGATTATGAAAGCAACGTAAACAGGTTAGTCACACCTGTCCTGTTCTCACGATTTACTTCAAGTTTCATTAAATAAAAGCTGCGTAGACGCCAAATACCTAGTTGAGTTTACTTTGAAATATTAACAAATACATTTTATAATATCTATACCATAAAGCGATAGTTTTCTATCGCTTTAAGCAAAACTAATGCTACCTTAAAAAATCTTCTAAATTTGGTTTCAGGTGAAAGCCTAACATGCATCCTATTTAATTCACATACGTTTCTAAGCACCCCACACTACACACTAGATAGTAGTAAAGCGAAACGATAATACATTTTCTTTGTACAAAATCTTATTTAGTCGAAGCTTGGTTACATTAGCGAGTTTCCTTTCCGTCCGGCGCAGGATCCGGGCGCGGGCGGCGCCAGTACGAGCATTGCCGTGTGCGAGTGATTCATCACCGGACGGGAACCTGTGCGGTTTACATTATGCAGCGCTTTCAGCGCGCTACAGCGGTGCAGCGCGGCAGCGGAGTCAAACACGTGCGCCACACATGTGCTTCAATTTCAGCGTTAGCTAAATTAAAAGGGTAGTGAATAGAATTTATAATAAGTCGTCATTGCGAATATTAACTACCGATGACGAAAAACTAAATTGTATCAGACCTACTCGTATATAATGAATAATGATAATATACCTAATGTAAATAACACCGATGATTCCTAATATTGTAAACTATTTTGACTTAATTCACTAGAATCTCTATTTTAATCAAAATTGGCCGATAACCTAATGAGACATGCTATTATAGAAACCAAGTGTACAACATTTTGCGATAGACACAGCATGCTATGCGTTTAAATGAACTAAAGTGATTAAAAATGAATTTTCAATTTACTCGCACCAAGAACATTTAATTACGTGACTGCTCGCAGCAGGCATTATTATTAATATAATAAAATAAAACTTTTTCTATTATTAAAGTTAATATCTAATGGAACGAAAACAAACAATTAAAATAATAGTCAAACATGAATATAATATTTATAAATATTTTTAGGAACTTTCCGAATCACTTTTATTACACTATTGGCAGTAAATAATTGCAAAATGCACAAAATTTGTACATTTTGTTAATACTTTTCGATTGGTTTTCCATGGGCAGTGTTTGCAACGCTCGCACGCTTTGCAGTATTTCGTGGAACGCGGTTTCATTCCTGTGACTTGGTCGCTACTAAAATGCAAACTTTGACTCGACTTGTGAAGCTAGCGGGGGCGCCGGGCGTCAGGAAATTCGAACCGCGGAAAGTGCTTAATTTTTTTCATGTGAAACTCCTTTGAGCCTTGTGAGTAATTAAGGAACAGGTACAATAATTTGTTAAGCATTCATTGATAAGCATTAAAATGATGATAATAAACAGCCAAAAGTGTAGAAAGTAACAATCAGCAAGCTTGGCAGATGGACCGATGCTCTCGTTGACACAGGTTGAGATTGTTCAGTCAGTGTACTTATTATAATATATTTGTTTTTAGAAGAGGTGTATTTTTAAAGATAGTACAGATAATGAAAACGTGTCAAACAGTTTCATTTGTTAGTGTGTAAACATGTAGACGGAGAGTTTGTTGGGTAAATGACGACAGAACTGATACGATCTACGAAAGTGGCCAGTAGGTACCTGCTAGCTGCTCCTGGTACCTACTGGGCACCGGCAGGCATTTCGAGAAATCACCAATTGTCAAAAGTTATCGTTAATGAAATCTTTTTTTAGATATTCGCAGTTCTAATACAATAGAGTTGCTCAGGATGATAAGATCAACGATAAGCGATGTAAATATTGATGAGCGGTCCGTCCGGACGGCGGGTATAGACGAACAAACAGAATGTATACAATGAAGATAACAGGTCATTCGCTTTGGAAACGGGATCGTACGCTATTGCTGTGTCAGTTTTATCGTATAAAATTATTTGACGACACACGAGAGTCATCTGCAAGTGTCGTTGTTAGATGAATGCTGACTGTGTCTCATACTCGGGCAAAACATTGACTTGGCACCGAGCGATGTGTTTTTTTAATATTTCTTACAACAATAGCTGAAAAGTCAAAACACTCATCTGCTGCCTTCTTTTGCATGCTTCTATTTAAACTACATTCTCAAAAATAGTCATTGACCTCTCTGTAACCGTACACTATTCGCGACCACCGTCAATATTATTGATGTACCTACGGAGACCTGCGCTAACAAGTATTTTCAGATACGTTTATCAACTTGAGAGACGTCAATGAACTTGGGATCTTAAGCAGTTGATGAATTTTACAAGAAAAGCCTTTTGAGTTTCAAGTATTTGGAGCTTTACCATTGGGGAGCCAGGAGCTGACAGTAGCAATATAATTTAACGACTTCAAAAGAAGGAGGATGTTCGGCTTTATGTACTATTTTTATGTATGTTCACCGATTTCTCAGTCAATTGTGGACCGATTTTGAAAATATTTTTTTTTGGTTTAAATTTTAGGTATGCTTCCAAGTCGATCCCATAGAAATATTGTTATGATCTGATGATGAACTCCGAAGATATGGAACGAAACTCCTCATAAGATCGCAAAAGAACTGTCGTAACAAGTAAAATTATTTTGTTTATAAGTACGTGTAGTCGATAACTGACTGAAAGAAGAGGAGCGGGATATGTATCCGGCCCCTTACTATAAAACTTGCACGCTATTTAAGTTTGGCTGAGGGGTACTTTTTAGTTGTGGTACCATAACTTTAAGGTAAAATAACGAAGAGACATTTATCTAACTATTATAGAAACATCGACTTCCGAAGTTAAAGTAATTTTGCAATTTTTTTTGGTTCCGTATCTCAAAAGGAAAAAACGGTACCCCTATTTGTAGAATTACTTTATTGTCCGTCCGTCTGTCTGTCAAGACCCTTTATCTCGAAAACGTATGGAGGTATCGAGTTGAAATTAAAAACATATGACTCAGGTCTGCTGTCCTTTGAAGCTGTGAATAAATCAAACTTCTGAGTTAACGAAGAAAAAAGGAACGGCCATTTATGTCGCAAAAATCGCACTTGCCCCTTTTTGTACATTGAAGTCGACTGTTTTTTTTTTTTGTAAAAAGTAACTTGGTAGTTTTTATTATTACTACTAATTAATCTTCTTATAGCTAACTTGGTAGTTTTTATTATTACTACTAATTAATCTTAAATGGCACCATATTCAGTAGATCACGTACCAGCAGGGTCGGGTCGCTCGTCAGCCAAGCGTCTAGGTTTCACTTGCAGGCATAAATTACCTTCGATTGAGATTAGGAGTTTTGCAGAATCATTCCAGTGTAACATAATATTCGTGTAATAAAATACGTCGTCATTAATCAAACGGGTTCATGAGCCAACTTGTAAATCATGTTCACGTTCAAAGCGGTGTGGTAAGCTAATTTAATTGTTTGCGTCTATTGTCAGCGGCACTAAGCTAGCGGCCGGTGGCGGAGCACTGAATAATCGTGGGCTCACAATAAATCCATACTGAACAACACAATTGTTTACCAATTAACCCTCTAATGACTAAAACTGTGAATAATTTGTAGTAAATCTGGCTTAGCATGATGCATGGCGAGCGCGGGGTTGAGGCGTGGGGGTTAGGGGTTCCGGGAGGCGCGAGTGTGTACGATAGTTGTACGTACACGTGCTAATTGCCTTGTGATTGTTTTAGGACGACACGCGGGACCACCAGCCGGGCGCCAGCAGAATACCCACGTCACCGACTGTCCTGCTCGGACGTCAGCTGGCTGAAGCGGACTGCCGAGGCTGCTGGTGGCGCAGGGTAAAGAAGAGCAACCTGTGCGATTTGATTTTTTCTGTGATAAGCAAATAATGCAAGCATGCTGTCGCCTTTTGGGACCACTTTTATGCTATTGACTTTTGTTATCTTGAGCTCAGTATATTAACCTACTTGATATGTTCATTGTCTTGACTTATCGAGATAAAAGTGATTTGTTATATAATTTACCAGCTTCTGCTAGCGACTTCGCCCGCATGTAAATCGCTTTCTCTATACAAACCTTGGACCCGAGGGTCCAATTTTATCCCCATATGGTTGGAATTTTGGAAAAACACTTTCTTATCCTTTGTATACATATCATAAAAAGAACCTCTTTGCAAAATTTTAGCATTCTATTTCCAAGTATTTGTGCTGGGCGTTGATGAGTCAGTGAGTGAGTCAGGACTTTACCTTTTTTAAGCTTATAAAGACTGTACACCTTAAATTAACACAGGACAAATATTTATACAATAAATGAATGTATAATTAAGCCGGTCTTATCACACAGGGCAATGTCTTACAAACAACCATTGGGCGGACTGAACCTACATACGTACTGTAATGATTTTTAAAGAAAATATTCATAAATCGTTAAACTTCCATCTATAAGCGATAGATGGCGCTAGTAGTCCCATGAACTTAAGGCATTCGTTGTAGACATTAAGTAATAATTTATGGTATTAGAGTTTATGTAGGTTTTAGTTTTATATAATATAATCATAATTGTTAAAATGAAATATTTACTTGCAGTTAATTATTGATAAACCCTAATGTATATTAGTTAGTCAATTGGTGTTACGTACTGTTTACTTTGCTCTGATTGGTCGGACCGAGTGTTTGTGAAAGTTTGTGGTGGGGAAACATTGAGCTTGTAACTGTCATTCTGGACAGAATCAGTCTGCTTTGAGTTGTTGAACAGAGGACATGTCCTACCAATTCGTGTATTTCAAAATGATTGTTAATAGAATGATAAATATGAAATTGTGTTATAATAATAATAATTTATTTATTTGCTAGAATGTAGGTGTACAAAGTAGTATGATCTTAATTTTAGTTAGGCCCATTTACATTCTACCATAATTTGTGGTGTGCAAATATTAATACAGTGCAAATATAATCATTAATTTAAAATGTCATAATAATGTGACATCAGAGGTTACCAATACCTGCTATCACTATAAAGTAATTAAATGGTCCATGCACATTGATAAAATGTCAAAGTAATAAAAATCAAAGTCACCAATATCTACTATCACTATCAAATGTCAAATTCTATATAATAATTGTAATGTCCATGAATATTATAAAATGTCAAAAATATGATAATAGTAATTGTCAACTTAAAAATAAAATGAAAGCATTTATTGAACTTCACATGAATTTAAAATGTCAGAAACAAAAAATCTAAAATATAAAATGTCAGTTTAAAAATAGAATACAAATGTAAATAGAACTAAAATTGCCATTACTTTCCTACTTTGCGTTCGTTAAGTGACATATAAGTATTCATTGACACTGTAAAAACATTTTTGCGTCAGCCATTTAATCAACTTTTTTTTGAACATAGGTAAAGGTAGTTCTTTTAAGGCATTTGGTAATTTATTGTAAACCTTCTTTTAAATAAACCAAGCTTGGATTGTGGCAAGCAGAGCCTATATTTATCTCTAGAGGCAACATTCCTTTTAGTTACATCTCTATGTTTAATAAAAATATTCTGGATGTTGTCGTACAAATAGACATAATTCTTTGACATACATGCATGCTAATGGTAATATATTGTATTTTTTAAACAGTGGTTTACAGCTATCCATATAACCAGCTCCACAGATTGCACGCACACATTTTTTTGTTGATCAAAGTGAATAAAATATTTATATAACTGAAGCTTGATGTTTATGATTCATCACAGTACGTACATACGGAGAGATAATAAAAGTTCTGAACTATGCGGTGGATTAAATATTATCTAAATACTATAAAATGGCCCTTCTGTCCGTGGCTGCAGCATGCTTCGTCTGACCCCCGAAGGCTGGCCGCGCGGTTGCGCGCTGAAATTGCACTCATTATTAAATTAGTGCGACCTTCCATTTGTCTGCCTTTCATGTATTATGCTCATTTGGCTGCAGATAATTGTCCTAATTATGTGACGTGAAGGACGTGGTCATTACGTCACAGGAGTCACTACAACACGCCTCTGTGAATATTATATCAGGTATTTTTTAGGAATATTTGTAACCGGAGACGGAGATATAAGTTTATATCAAATTTTTGTCTCTGCAAAAATTTAGAACTTTCTGGTTTTCATGGACCTCTCGAAAAGCTTGATGCCCTCTCAAGATCAACTTGGAAGAGCATCAAGAGTACAATTATGTCTATATGTAGATCATAATACCATGTATAATTAAAAAAATCAAATAGTTACTTGAATAGTGTCAATTGGTAACCAGAAACAGTTAATAGGTTGCCAAACCCAAACGTGTAGGTCCTAGGTACACGAGTGCGGCACGCGGCGGTGAGTGGCTGGACTGTATTAGTATTAAGTGAATCTACTTAGAATTACCCTTAACTTAACGATATCATATTAATTCTTAACGCATTATTGTAAGACCACTGTATGTTTTAATTAGAATATTCAATAAATCCTGTTTAGACCTACTGGTTGTCTGCTTTGCGAACCCCCAAAATTACATGGTGACCCTGCCATCAAGGTCTGCCAAGGGGCCCTAGATTTTTTTAAGTATCGCGTTTTCAAATAAAAGTTTTCGGCGTTATTTTTGGATAGTTCTTCCTACGAAATTATTTACCATTGCCTTAAATATGGAGAAAGAAGAGGTTTTTCTTAATTCAAAATGCTGCTGAAGGGCGAAACGACGTTCGAAAACAATGGGAAGCAACCTTGAGCGCTTGAACATCGTATATTCTTGCTGGCATATTGGTACTGGCCATCTGTACAAGTGAGAGTGTACAAGAAGTGCCATCGCAGATGGATCCAGGCCGAAATTGGTCTCAGCACGATGCAGAGGGTTAGAGCATTATCGTGAGAGAAAGAAAGCATTTTATTTTTATTTTTTTTTAAACTTAAATGAGCTTCGATAGTACATGGATTCTACATGAACTTGATACTCCGCGCGCAAACCTACAACGTAGTGAACACCCCTGTGTGTCGTTGCCCTATAATGTTGAACTTGATTCTTTTGTTTGTCACTTACGTGTGTACCTACTAATGTATGTTCTAGTGTATTCTTTTAGCCTAGAGATGCCATTTTTAGAACATGACTGTCTGACTGATAGTTTAATAGATAATTGTCAAAAGTTTTTTGTTGTATTTGTCCTGTTCGACCTGCTTGTCTGCTTTGTGAACCCCCAACATGACACCATAACTCGCGAGTGGAAACGGCTGCGCCATGTTGCAGCTTTGTACTGTACCACCGACCGACACCGAAGTCGTGGCGTTGCGGGTCGGAGTGGGCCTGTTGCCGATCGTATTACTGACTTTAGGGTGATTGAGGAAAGTGATAAATCTTAATGTTATGTAGATTAGATACCTTTAAAGAATAATTTTCTGTCACTGAATCCCTTGGACAGACAATCAAAGATATATACACGTACTAACTTTGTCTTCAATTTAAATCTTAGAAAGTTTTTTTTTATTATTCGATGCGATATAAACGACATATGCTTTTTTATGTATAAAAATAGATTTTTAATTTTGGCATTTAGTGAGATTCACTTTTTAAAGAATTCCGTGGAGATCTGGCCGGTTCTTGTCCAAAAATGTGTCTAAATAATCATTCATTCCTCTACTCTTGCTCAGGCTCATACTCAAACCAAATGTATCGCAAGCAGAATCATTATAATATCTCGGGATACTTTATTCTTCTATCTGCGTCAGTTTAGATACTGTTATGTGACATTACACTTACAGTAACATTGTGGAATGATTGTATTCCTCAACGTATTTATTTATTGTAATAAATTGAGCATTGGAAATACCGAGACAGAGTTGAATAGAAAAGCACCATCAATTTGAATATCAATTAAACTTGTATAGCACAATGTAAAGGGAATTAATTGAAACTATAGGTACGTACGTGACGAATCCACACAGACACAGTCTTCCTGCTCAGTAGTGTGCAGGACGGCTGTGGCGGTTTCAAGCGACGCTTTCACTACGCCTCCTTTACCTTACGCTAATTAAAGTGAAACCGTGTGTGACGCACTAGCTCACGCCGGCACACTCTGGCACACTCCGGCAAGCCGGCGGCTGCCGGTACAATGGCAATTAATTGATTGGAGCGCTGGCAGTTGTTTGTCCGAGCTTCGTTCCGCTACACGTCGTAATTGCCATCATAGAGAGTAAGCACGGTAATGTTGCGCACTACGCGCTGTGAGCCTGGATAGACGAGCGACGAGCGTCCAACGGTACATCGTGATACACATGGGTGTCAATATCGAAACTAAGTAAATACTACAATGAACTGTCATCAAACCGCTGACCTTGACAGGGCCTGGAAAGACTGTGTGTATTCTATGGTGAGGTGCGCTAACTGCCTGTCTGTGTCTCCGCTTACTTTTTCTAGATATGTGATGGGTTTTGATATAGTTTTCACTAATTGGAAAGGCCAAATCGTTTAAAAGTTTGCGCAAGAAAGTACGTGTAAAATAACGATAACTATAAGAAATACTTGACTGACGCCATGACATTCATTTTATACTTGAATTAATTTTGTTCAGACTTAAACCTTGAAGTCTCAAGCAAAGTGCGTCCGATCCAATCTGTGGCGGCGGCGAATAGATCATAAGAACAATTTGTGTATATTAGCTGAGAATTAGCCTCCGACCGGGCGAGTGCGAGCGAGCACTCACCCGAGACCGTACGAGACTCTCCAGTAACCAGACAGCGAATCTTTAACATGCTCTTATTAGCTTTAGAGGGGATAAATCAGCCTTGTGTGAACTAATTAACTGCTTCAATTTGGTTAAAATTACCTTTTTAAAGAAAATAATTATTTTAGATACAAAATTAGAATCTAAGTAAGTACTTACAAAATTATAGTCTGCGGAGATTTTTTGAAAAGCAAAGCCATGGTCCTAGACCGGAAAGGGCAACTGACGGATCAGGATATCAGCCAGGGTTGAGGTTAATTGTTTGAAAGAGTTACCGCGGCCCTGGAATACTACTAAGTTAACTAAAGAGTTTGCGCGGCCCTGGAACACAAAGGTGGAATCTAAAGGAACACAGGTGGGTTTTAGTCAGTAAAAGTCTGACAATCCTTCTCGCTCCACCCAAAGTGGGAGAAGTTATTTGATCACCATTTTCCACTGCAAAAAGCACGTAAGGCATACTTTCCATCAGAAGCTTAAAATAGTACGCAGATAAACTCAGTAGTTACTTTTTAGGGTTCCGTATCTCAAAAGGAAAAATCTGAACCCTTATAGGATCACTTTGTTGTCCGTCTGTCTATCTGTCTATCAAGGCCCTTTATCTCAAGAACGCGAGGAGGTATCGAGTTGAAATTAAAACCATGTACTCAAGTCAGCAGTCTTTTAAAACTGTGAAAAAAACAAACTTCAGAGTTAACGTTAAAAAAGATAATTACGGCCGTTTATATCGCAAAACACATATATATTTCGACACTCTCAAGGGAATCAAAACTTTTCATAGGTACGGTACGATAGGTACGGTGGTAGATTTGTACGAAACCCTCAGTGCGCGAGTCCGACTCGCACTTGCCCGGCTTTTTTTAAAGTCTTTATTTGTACGCTGTCGTGAAAGTTGTTTCTTATCACTAACATCGTCTCGTCCATTACCTGACACATTGCATCAATATATCCGAGACCAAACACACAGAAACATCCTGCATGTGTCGAGCAACCTGTGGACATCAAACCGACTGCAACACGATTGTTAATGTCCATTATCAATGGAACCCCACAAGCCGTGCGTAGCGCGTTGCACCGAGCCGCTGAGAAGCTGTGGAGTGCACTTGTTTCAGTTACTTAAACAGCCTTGCTATGGAGTTACTGTCGCGGTCTATGTTTGAATATGTTTTTTAAATTGTAAATATTGCTATAACTTTACATAAATGTTATAAAACAAAGTCTTGTCTGCGTCGTATCTGGTTGTCTGTCTGTTCGCAATAAATTCAATATCACCAATAGACTATCTTCATGAGAAGTGTTTCAATAATAATAATAATGCTTTATTGAGACTCAGAAATATCAGATAAGAGATTACAAAATATCTTAGGAGTATTTAAAATTGCTTTCGACACAGAATATAGCGCAACTGGCATCTTAGCTAAGTTACATAGTAACCTGTGTTAAATATACCAGTTCCATTTACCACAGGGTTACATTATATTAGATTATTTCTTATATCAGATTTAATAGTATTTATAATTTAAAATATCAATAAACGGAACATAATTAATTTGATTTAAGTAGGTAATACAAATAATTTTGAATTTAATAAATTAATAAAGCATATGCAACATATTTAATTAATTGATAATTATGTAAAATATAATAATTGAGAATAAAAACTTAAGAAACACAAGGAAAACTTTCCATTTTGGTGAGTTTGTGTGTGTGTGTGTGATGTGTTAGTGGTATGTGTTTATTTGTGAGTGTAATTGTTTGGTGCGGGTGGTTTGTTACTAGGCCATAGAACTTAAAAGACTTTCTGTCTCCTGATATATAATACCTACATATTTTACTAGTGAAAAGTCGAGAATTTCAAAGATTGTAACACCCGAGCGAAGCTGGGGCAGGTTTCTAGTAGAAAATAAATATTTCTGTATTATTTATTCATATTTTTTAGCGAACAATGATTTAATACACATAAATAAAAATTATCAATTTTGTATCTGGCCATAACATTTTATAAGTGTCCGACTAAAGTTGTAATATAATTTGTGCTACATCAGACGCCACGAGTTGGTCTAGCGTCACGGACTCCGGCCGACAATAGCGTCCGTATACACTGAGACCAAGTAGAGAACGTTATCTGCTGACGTGGTAATGCGTTGCGAATTGTATTCCTAATAGTATTTTTACTTGTAGGTCTACGAGTCTTTATTGTTGTATAATTATTGACAAATATATTATGGAAACCATTTTAACAGGGGCAACACCCGTGGTTGTGAGGACGAACGATCAGTACCTAGTACACAACAATGGTAAAACAGATATGCATCTCACCTCAGTAATAAAATAGCATTCTACTGGTAAAATTTCAAACATAAATACAAATTTTTCCTCTTAGCGTAGATTATATTAGCGTAGATTATATTTAATCTTACATACCTACTGACTATTACTCATGGTTGTCTAGTACTCATAACACAAGCTCTGCTTATCTTGGGACTAGACGGCGCTATGTGATAGTTGTGTGAATGAATGAATGAATGAACTTCTGTCAGTGGCTTCGCGCGCTTGAAAATAGAAAATCTTCCCTAAGGAGGTGTCCTGGAGTCGGCACTCCTGGAATAAAAAATATCCTATATGCTTTTTCTAACAATAAAATTAAATAGTTTACTAACGCTGAAATCTAATTGAAACTTGACACAACACAAGACTTACATTTCGCCACTCAGGCATCCTCGTTGTATGACCTCTTCACCGTTAACACTAGTCTTCTAACAGATCAGTCCGCCGGAAATAGAGCTGTCAATGTTGATGACGATCCGTCCTCCCTACCCTGCCGCCCCCCCCCCCCCCTCAGTGTCGGCGGTACATCAAGCCTGCCCACTTCATATTATGTAAATCGTTGCTATAATATTACGATGGATAGTTGGTGATTCTGAAATAGAAAGTAGAGTGTTACCTGACGGGTGTTAAGTCCACTCACATTTAGGCACTGAGCTCACACCAAAATGTGACGCATCGTTACGATTCGTGCATTTTTAATATAACAATACAATACAAAAGTTTATTCTCGTCGTTGCCTGTGTGAGCCGTCACCAAAGATAAAAGACTACCTAACCTGTGTATGAATTCCAGGACCCTATTCTCAGTACCATTTGTGTTCTCTGTGCGATGCACTGGACCAACCAGGCGGATCCTTCCTTTTTATTATTTGTTATTGATAGGCTCACTGGAGATCAGGCTAAAAGTCTCCAAGTTCTGTAAAACCTTCGTGAATCTTCATTTCTGCAGTGCTGGCCTTAGAAAAATGTAACCTTAACTTATCAGTCGTTTGATACAAGTAGGTATCGCTTCAAAGGAAATGCATCAGCCAACAGACTTTCCGTAGCCAGAGGGCCAAGTCGTGACAACTGGCCGATCTACACTTCAGCACTGACACATAGGGGGTATTCCCCTACTTATGAATAAATCTTTATCTAGATATGCTGACATCTTCTATTTTTGCATACTTTGAATCGTTTAATATCTTGTTTATATTCTCCGATAGATTAGACGACACACAAGTCGCAAGGTCTTAAATCATATTTTGAATAAGAGTTCCTCCCAAATTGGCGGTACGAAATAATTAAGGGTTTTGAAAAATAACCACCTAAGGAATATAATAGAGGCCTTTAAAATTCGTTTAGTTAATTTAAAATATTTTGGCAGTTACCGATTCTTAAATCATTAATTAGGTTTCACAAACCGAATTAATCCTTTAGTCTCTGAATTCGTATTTCCTGAATAGAATAACACTTTAAAATCCTGGAATCGGACCTGGATGAGCCGCTCTACGATAACTTGGTAAACACGGAGGATAAAGAAACCCTATTATCTATAGCTAGTTGTGTGTACGGAGCGCGGGCGGACTCATTACGCTCAAACTTAGCTCGCATATTCCGCCAGATTTAGAGATTAAGCAACTTTATAGAATCCCCCTCGCCTTGCTATTGGGCGATTGAATTTTTTCCACAGTTAAGTACTTATAGGCAATTAGGTACACGTGGACTTTACAGGAAGACTCGGCTTCTCAAATATACTCAAAATAAAATGGAGATAAAACGAATTAAATTGTTTTTATTACTTGGATTAAGAGCTCTCTCATCGGCTTATTGTCTGCGAGCTCACGCAGTAAACATCTTCAAGAGTTTGCTTCACAGTGTTGTTTATCTATGTCCTTAAATTGTTATTAGATATTTCAGGTTGATAAGCCTATTATTATTAGTTAAAACTAAACCAGTTAATATTATCAGTTTATTACAGGGTGCTTCATTATGCACTACGAATGTTTACAGCTAACGGCTCCGCTGCAATTAATTATAACTACACATAATTATTCGGGAACTAATGATTCGTATCGATTTGCCGAAGTTCTAAATACCGCGCCGTTCAGTTTAATCAGCAAATGGTCGGATATTTCTATCGAACTGTAAATACTGCTATATTTTTCGAGTCGTTTAAAACCGAGTTTTGTTACAGGTACATAGGAACTTTTCAATAAAAAATCACACAGGCCGATCAGTTTCTGGTCAGTTGTACGCATGCACGATTTGCGCGTGGAGATGCATCGCCACGCCGGGGCGAAACTCGTTCGGGAAGTTCCTGCACCGGATTCGTGCGGAAGCGACACCCGGGGGTCACCATTATGTGGACCGCCCGGAGAACACGGTGGAGCACACGGTAGAGATGTGCCCCGCTTATGCAGAGCACCGCCGTGTACTCGGCGGTGCTCTGCCCTACGGGGGAGATCGGCGGCAACGATCTCTCGCGCCGGGCCTTGGTACAGACCATGGTCCGAAGCGAGGAGTATTGCTAGCAAAGGACGAGGCCGCTTGTGCACACGCGAGGGCGCGGCCCACACGTCCCAGCCGCCGGGATCTCGATTCCGATTTCTGGCCACCGTAGGGGCGGGCTTGCGGACGGTGAGCAATGGGTAGCTCGCCGTCCGATCGTCGGGTAACAGCTTGACCGAGCCCAAAGAGAACCGATCTCTTCTCCGATGTTTTTTTATTCGAATTTCTTTTTTCTTTTGCCAAATGATTTATTTGTCATATTTTCACCACACCGTAACAACATCTTACGGAATTTTGGTCACAAATATATAGACGGTTACTTGGTAGCATTTTCAATATTAAATTAAAATAGTATCATAAAAAGTCAATATGTTGTGTTACAAAATTTAGTGACAGAAAAGAATCGCTGCACAACCGACTTCACACTGTCTTGGCTGCTACCCCTAGAGTGTAATTAAAACCAGTGTAGGCGCGGAGGGGTAGGGCGGCCTGCGAGCTGAGGAGCAGGTGGTTTCTAGGCCCACCGCCGCGGCTGAGGTAAGCCGAAGCTGCGGTGGTGAGCGTTAAAACCATCTACGAAGATAAGCTCGCGAGGGGCTGTCCAAACCCCGCAGCGCCGGAGCCGTGACAGCAATAATGCTTGCTGCATGTTGCATGCCTGCTTGCATGGTGCATACCTGCTTGCATGTTGCATGCCTGCTTGCATGTTGCATGCCTGCTTACATGCTTCTTACATACTACATGCTGTCGTATGTCTGCTTGCATGCTACATGCCTGCTTGCATGCTACATGCCTGCTTGCATGCTACATGCCTGCTTGCATGCTACATGCCTGCTTGCATGCTACATGCCTGCTTACATACTGCATGCTTAAAGCAAGCATCCTTGTTTGCATGCTTCTTACTGTGACCAATTAAAACCACTTTTGTTCATAATCAACTGCGTTATGAAGTGTACTTTTAAATAATTCATTAAAAAAATATTAGGTTAAACTAATCTGAAATTAGCTCCTGTTGCCTCAATCATGGCACTGTAATAATTACATTTCTAGGCGTTTGGTGAAATGAAAATATGGTAATTAAAACAGTGGTATAATGAATGTTCGAAAACATAATACTTCGAACAAATGTTATTTCGGCTTAGTGTAACATCGGTGAAAAGTTTTTGTCCAAATGAAACGTCGGAGTAACGAAAAAAATACAGTGGCAGACGTGACTTCGACGAAATAAAAAAAAAACGAAACGAAGTGAAATGAAATTCGGTCAAATATTTTTCGAACTTATGATAGGTAGCCCTGACTGGGGTTTGTTTCTAAAAGGAAAACTCGGCCCTGGAAAGAATTGTTTTTTTGCTTGATTGCTACTGTTCTCACTTCTATTTCACGCATGTGTAATGTTTCAAGCTCACTAATTAATGTTCTTGATTAAAACTTTAGAACTGGCGGGTAGTGTCGGGTATTGCCGACATGGGTCCCTACACTCCTTTCATTATTGCAGGATACGTCTTAGCTGGCTACTAAATACACAAGAACTTGACGGAAGGACACTTGCTAAAGACACTCACAATAGTTTTCGCTATGGGCTATTTCGTAAAGCCCATAGGAGTATATTTCTAATAAAATGTACTTAGGTATAGATAGAAACGCGTCTTATTTCAATACTCAATACTTTATTGTAATAAAATTCATATGTATGATGGTGTTGAAAATTGTCATAGATAAATATGGACCCTGTCGGGCACAGAAAAATTTAGGAGAGAGAAAGAAGGCTAAGTGGTAATTCACGGAATTCAATAGAATTGTAGGTCTATTGTGATGCGTTTGACTGGAATTGCGTTTGTTTGCATTGGTTTCCTTTGTTTTTTTTTTTTCAGTTGAATAGTGACATGATATTCAATTATTTCCTGTAAAGTAGCTGGCGGCATTCAACAGGCTCGCCTCGCCCGTGGTGCGAGGTGCAAGGTGCGGGCGTCAAAGAGCCGCACATCAAACTCACGCTAAGTCGAACAACTTAGATTACTTACCTCCTCCCCCGTCCTTTTCGCACTCCGCACTCTGGAGGTATCGCCTCAAACTTGCAATAGTTGTGTAAGCTGACGTGATGCTGCTTGGGGATAAACGCAACACTATTGAAGAGCTGGCGAACAAGATAATAAGCACTTCGAATAATATTACTTATTATTCCAGTTATAACTTTGTAGATAGACTTGTCTGTAAATTGGTCTAAATACAAATCAATAAATAAATAGGTGTGAAAATACTATCCGACATGTATTTCGATCAAAAAAACATTGTGGGTCAGTAACTATTTAGTGAAAATTATAATTCAACCTCTAAAGATATGCTTATGATTTCGCCCAGCTTATCTGTTGTCTTCACCTAGCATGGTACGTCTTTATTACAAATCGCAATCACATACAAAATACATAATACAACCTTCTATAAAACTTTTGATTGCGAGATAGCCATTTATAATGCATAGCCAACAAAATGTACATAAGTACTGACTTGTATTGCGAACTCTTGAAAAACTTGCCCTTTACAGTGTGTTGCCAGTTACAGAAACACACGCTCATCTAATAATATAACATAACTGCTAACTTGCAACACTGCTGTCTCCAAACTTTTCTGCAGTTACGGCTAATTCGTCATTATTACAAGTTTACAAGTGCTGTTGTTGTTCACATATACTGCAGAGGTAGATGTTTTCATAAGTTATGATACACTGAGACTTGGAATCAAAGGGTTATTAAAAGTCAAAAACGTAGCGGGAGATCCAGCATTGATTTTAAAGAAATGTTGCTATCCCGACATAAAGCATACTGCTCGCAATTAGTGACGTGTTCGTGAACAGCGTAATGCTATGAAATGCAGCGGATCTGCAGCAACACTCGCGACTGCCTCTTTCTTTACAGCCGCGGGACGGATTAGAATAGAAGTGCTTGATATCTTGTGCTGCCTCTATTCTTGTAGTGTAACTGTTCGATTCAGCGCTAAACAGGCCAGTGTTATGATTAATAATAACTGGTGAAACATGTACAGTTGTGTCTTAAGTTCGATCATACGTCTCCTATTACAATTGTCCTTATGTGCGTTACATCAACGTCATACGTATCGTCATTGAATGGAGATTCAATCAACTAAAGCAGCGTTGATTACTATCAAGACAATACGACAATAATATAAGTACCCACAGAAAACAAAATCGTCACAATTATTTTGAGTGACCTATGTGCATGCAGCTGGGAAATTGTGAATGTAAGAGCACGTATCTATCAAGTAATCCTCGCAACTACAACAAAACAAATAACAGTGATGAGGCGGCAACGTAGCGCGGACAGTTCACAAACGTCCATACAAAGTAATGAGTACGGCTTCCTAAACAGTGGCCGTTAACGCACTAACTGCGTCAATGCGAGTCGTGCGGACCGGCGACCGGCGGCGGCTACCGGCATTACAGTGCTCGTAAAATCGTATCGCAATGTGCCGTCGCCGAGCCTCGAGCACCGAGCCCGATGCCAACACCGAGCGACGCCGAAGTCGACAGCCGAAGGCCGAGGCTGGCGCCGCGCCAGCAAGCCCGCCAACTGCTGCCAACTCTACTTTTTACCTCACCGATTAGTTACTCAAAGTGTTACACAAAAACGACTCAACTCGCTAACTTGCCGCTTTCTTTTTTTGTGAAATTTGTGACGTCACTTATTGTGCACACATTATACTTAGACTTTTCATACATACGTAGCTGTGCTGCTGGAACTAGTTGTCTAACCGACTTAGATGCTGGGTTCATAACTCGACATGAGAATTAAGCTCACAAAAAGCTTATTTATAGTTAGGATATCCGCGCCGAGAGTATTGTGCAGCCGAGCGCCGAGAGCACTGGCTGGCTGCGATAGTTGCATGGATTCATCATTTATGCCGCGTTTACAGTTGTGCTGCTGTTGTTACTAGTTGAGAGTTGTTGGGGATACTGAAACATACTTCGATTCGTTACGTGGTTTTAAATAAAGTATCTTTATCAAGTTGCGAAGACTCAAATATGGATCCATGAAAGATGCTTTCACCTATTTGTGGGATGTGCCCCGCTTGGGCAGAGCAACGCCGTGTCCTCGTGGGGGCGATCGGCGGCAGTGATCTCTCGCGCCGGGCATTGGTACAGGCCATGGTCCGGAGTGAGGAGGAGTGGCAGGCGGTCGCCTCCTTCTGCGAAGCAGTAATGCTAGCAAAGGAGGCGGCCGATCGCGTGAGGCAACAGCAACGGTCCTCACGCCCCAACCGCCGCTGGGATTACGATCCCGATTTCCGGCCACCGTAGGCGCAGGCTTGCGGACGGCGAGCAATGGGTGGCTCGCTGTCCGACCGTCCGGTAACTGTCCGGACCGAGCCCAAGCCGTCGACGGCGCGTATTGTTCCACGCGCGCCTCAGCTCAGGTGATGTCAGCAAATCGTTGGGGCCCAGCAGGGTCGAAGCCTACTGGGGCCACGGGTAGTGTGAAAGCGAAGCCCGGGGCCCCGGGATGAAGGCAAAGAGGGAACAGGAGTGGGTTTTTAGTCAGTAAAAGTCTGACACTATCTCTCGCTCCACCCAAGAGCGAGATTTGTCATTAGATGATTTTCCCACGTTAAAAAAAAAAAAAAAATTGTGGGATGCAAAAAAAGTATTTTTTTATTTTGATCATTAGGTACTATTGTAGATCACAAAATTTTACAAAATTCTGGCAGATCACCAGTAAAGCTGATGCAGGACGATATTTAGCGATAATATTATTACAATAAGGATCGCTGCACCTACAGTGTGGGTGACAGACTTTATCAGTAGCAGTGGATGCGGCGCGCAGCGGTGCCAAGTAGCACTAATAGTGACACACGGTGGTTAGTTAGTGCTGTCACGACTACAACGACTGTTTTCAGTGCTTCCTGTTTCTCTGTCAAGTCTAAAGAAATAACTAAATCCTTCTTTTATAGATTCGCAGTAGATACTACTGAAAGTTTACACATTTTATACACAGGTAGAAAAGATATAGGCAAGAACAGCTTCAACAGGTCCTGAACAGCTTCAAGTCAATCATAGATATGAGCCATTCATTCTAACAAGAAGGTTTCAACAATCGGATAGCTGTTAACCATAGTCTCACGCGTCGGCAGCCGACCGGCTGTATGTACTGACAACTTTATTGCTGTGCAAACGACGCGTAGTTTATCGACGAGCGGCTCGGCACGGGACGCGCTCTGCGGCACGGTACGGCACGATGCGCACGCCGGACACTCGCTGAACATAATACACAGGGAGACAGTCACACTACTCACGCAACTTTACTTCTACACTGTATTCAGGTATTTCCAACCTTATGATCTTCCTATAGGGGTGGTGGAGAATGCACACATAAAGTTGTGAACTGTTAATCCGCGAGCACGGACTAACTGCTTAATTATGCGGCCGCGGTCCCCGGGGTTATGTTTTTATTTTGGGGCTAAAGCATTATAAATTCCTAAGAATATTCTCTTAATGCCGGGGCTTTATATAGCGGCAGTCATTACTCTCCGCGACTGATTAACACGCAAATGTACGTCACAATAAATAAACTAAGTCATCGGGCCACTCGTTTGTATACTTTGTTATTTTACAATTTAGTTAAAATTGAATGTGGCAGCGTAGAATAAATATTGGGAAAAACTGAATTGATAGTTTGGTTTAAGCCAGTTTTATCAGGAGGTAGGAGATAATAAAAAATATTGAAGTAAAAAAACTTCCTTAGTGACAAAAATGTAACATTTGTAAGAGTTGATCGGTGTGCAGTAGGTGTCATTAGGTTCGTCGGTACTAGGGCGGCAGTGCTACCTGGCGCTGTCGCGTCACCGATTTCCATTCGAACGGCATTACGTTGAATGCGCTGCGATCTGCATTTCCTTAGCTAGTTAAGTCAGGACCAAAGTGGATGAAGCTCCATAAATCATGTAGGTAAATGCGAGGTTTTTCCCAACACCCGCGTTGCCTGGCAACCGTCCAACTGCACACCATCGGAAACTTTACGCTGCTCTTCGATTCGATATTATTTTCTTATTCGTTTTAATAGTGTTCTTTAGTTGGCGTTTCACAATTTATGTTATAGAATAGGAACAGACGGACGCAGTACGCGTTAGCGCGTAGTCATTGTGATAGATGGCGCTACTAATGATGAGTTTCAGGGAGTCAGATTTCAGTGTTATTTTATTTCAATTTATTAGGAAATTCATTGTGCTCATAATTCCCAAGGTACTGGGAACAAATATGAGGTAATGTCCTGGTATTGCTTTTAATTGCGGTCACTATATCTTACATTCACGATATATGGAGCGACCACTGGGTCGGTGTGTATGGAGGCACACTAACGACACACTGCTCGGTCCAGTAATTCACACTACCTGCGACTTTCACGTAGACTCGATTGGTTTAAAGTGTCGGAACTCCGAACACTTATCTAGCAGACTAGCACAAAAGAACTACGTCACACATTTATAAAAACAAAGAAACATTGGGTAAACAAGCAAAATGGTAGACCTCCCGCCCATACAGACAAAACGTTTTAGGAACACGTTGATTGTGCGTACAGCTAAGGAGTGGAACTCCCTGCCGGAATCTGTGTTTACTGATATCAGCAACCCAAGGGTTTTTAAGTCTAGCGTGAATACATTACTTCTACTTAGGATGCATCTAATGCGTGCTACATCATCGACCAAATCGCTTATCGCTTAGCGATTTCGGGTGAAATAGTGATCTCACACGATAACCATTGACTGTGATTGACTGTCAATAGCGAGCCTATCAATAATAATAAAAACTAAAATCGTGATGCAAGATTTCCTGAAGATAAACAGTATGTTATTAATCGTAATTCTTTACTTTACTTGCGGGAAGTGCTTGCTACCTAGTAGAGCACCTACTAGGTAGCAAGCACTTCCCGCAACTTTAAGAACTCTTATATAATTGAGTTTTACACACGTTTTACATACACTATGAATTTGATGTAACAAGGTTGCAATCTCTCCAATAACAGTGGTTGGGGATAATTACATGTCGCCAACATGCAAACATAATTCAGATTGTTTATCTGTAAACATTCTGATTGCTGTTAACCTTCTATTCTTTTATGTTCTGTATTTACTAATTACCTATACTCCATTCACTTCTGCATTAGACAAAAGAGGTGCATAGAAGCAGATGTGCAAATTTATTTTTCGAGATAAATTCAAACAATTTTAATAAATAATGGTTTCAATATAAAATTTTAACATTACCTTCTTAAATAAATTTGATTATTGTAAGGTAAGTACTAAACGTTGAGATAGGTAAATGAAATGGATTTTTTTATATGAACGTAACTTTATTTATAAAAAAAAAATCTTTTTAAATCGTATCAACAAGTTTCCTCCTTACAAAACATATGAATAGTACAATATACAAGGCAACAAGATAATTATTTAACATTCATGCAAATATAAATAACTATAATATTATATAGTATAATGAAAAACATTCCAGGTACTTGACAACCCCTGCTTCTATTAAGTTTTTGACATGGACACTAGTAGTATAAGTAAGAACTAAATAATTTATTTAATCAAAAGCCTTATAAATTCAGAAGATGAATAGTTCAAATGAATTCATGTATATCAGTTGGTATATAAGTTGGTTATAATAAAGTCAGCATCAATGTTAACTGTAATAAAGCACAATATACTCGTACGTATATTGTATACCCTAAAACAACCTTTTTTAACTTCTGTCTAATGTCATCGCAAATAGAGTTTAATGAACCTTTGAAATCCTTTTTATCGTGTGAAATATTTCTACTTTTGTAGACCATTTTTTTACGTTTAAAACGTGAAATCCTGTGAAAGGTTTTCAATCGTTTTAATATTTTATATATTTTTGTATTTCAATTCAGCGAGTTTTAATTTTAGGCGTGGCCGTCATTCAATTTTTTCACTACTCTGGTTAATAGAAAGTTAATAATAGTAGGGTACCAGGCATGCAGAACTATAGAAATGTAAGTCATTCTATTTTTTTATTTGAATTTTACGATATATTTGAAAATGAGTAGTTGACTTCTGTTTGGCGATGTCTTAGCCTGCTCAATGATTATCTTGAAGATGTAAGGTCAAGGCTGCAAGTCGATACTCAATGCATGAATCAATAGGTAGGTGGTGAGCTGAGCGGCTTTGAGACTGTGCGATAGATTAGCATACAATCAGTTGCATCGCAGCGCATCGTTAGCGAGACGGTGTGAATGCGGTGCGTGTGCGTGGCGTGTGCGGCGCGGCTGCGTGGCGGCTGCGGGGTGGGTGCGGCGCCTGCGTGTTTGTCTATCCACTGAGTTACGCGTCAGCGTCGGCTGGCGCGTTATGTGTGCGATTGAGGCGAGCTCTATTTGCGCACTATAAACTATTATGTTATTGCAGATTCCAAGATTTACACGTGTGACCAGCTGCTCCACACAACACACACACACTGTGCAGCTTCTGATAGCTTGTTGCTAGATGACTGTTAAAGTGATTTCATTCTTAGAAGATCGTGAGAACACAAATCTTTGTTAGATTTTTTAGATTGTAGCATATTTGGAAGTTTTACTCTTTGCATAAGGTTTTATAAATGTAATTCAACAGTTATTTAGTTATTTTAGAAGTTTCAAATTGTGTTGAAAACCGAAATTACTTTAATATAAAATATTGCATTGTTGATTGATTGTTTGCATGAACTTGGACTTGACTTTTTCTCAAATACATACAATAAATTAGTTAAACTTTAACTTAAGATTGAGTAATTAATCATTCATTTTGTTTGAACATTTTGGCAGCAAACTTTCAAATGAAAAACAAAATAATTGTAAATATTCCAATTCGGCAATCTTATTAATATTAATTACATGTTCTGAAAACATTTATTAAATAAATATTATCAGTAAATTTAATTCAGCAATTTGATTTTTTATAATTCTTACAAAGATTATTTTGCTTTTAAGGCAGTGATCACCATCATCATCATCATGAATTCAGCCGAAAGACGTCCACTCTTGGACATAGGCCTCCCCCAAGTGTCGCCACAATTAACGGTCCTGTGCGTCTCGCATCCATCGGATTCCCGCAATCCTTGCCAGGTCCACCTTGTAGGAGCCTCAGCCTCAACGGCCATCCGTTTTGCGAACATTGGCCCTGCACATTACTACTTCGATCACACAAGGAAACTCCGAGCATAGACCTTTCCATTGCAATTTGGGTGACTTTAAGTCTTCTGATGGCGCCCATTGTAAGTGACTACGTTTCGGAGCCATATGTCATCACTTGCAACATGCACTGGTCATAGACTTTCGTCTTGAGACACTGTGGTATATTGAACGAAAAGATACCGTGCAGCTTTCGCGTCGGATTCGACGATTGATCTCTTTCTCCTTAAAGTTAGACCTACTTAACTGGACCGTCTGTCCCAGGTAAACGTAGTCGTCCGCAACTTTGAGTCTAGAGTCGCTGATCTTCCTAGTAGTGAGGTAGATCGGGACGTAATACATCGAATCAACGCAGGATGGATGAAATGGCGTCAGGTCACGGGAACAACTTGTGACCCACGGATGTCCCTCAAGTTGAAGGGTGAAATCTACAAGTCCGTGATAAGACCTGTCATACTGTATGGATCAGAATGTTGGGCTGTGAAAAAGACGGATGAAAAAAGATTCCACGTAGCGGAGATGAGAATGTTAAGATGGATGTGTGGTGTGACGAGAATGGATAAAGTGAGAAATGAGTATATTAGGGGAAGTTTGAAAGTGGCGCCAGTGACTGAAAAATTGAAAGGGAATCGTTTGCCTTGGTATGGTCATGTGAAGAGGAGGGATGAAGCGCATGTTACTAAAAGAGTTATGAGTTTACATGTGGATGGATGGAGAGGGAGAGGGAGACGAAGAAATAAAAGATGGATAGATTGTGTGAAGAGTGATTTGAAAGAAAAGGAAGTTAGTAATAGCATGATGACTGACAGGGCAGAATGGAAGAAAAAAACATGTTGCGCCGACCCCAAATAACACGGGACAAGGGCAGGAAGATGATAATATTATTATTATATCACGGAGAATTATTCAATTGTTTGTCCGCAATCCTGGAGGCCTCAATAATTTACTATTTTACTGACCGCTCGACCTTGTTGTGAGTCGCAGAACTGAGTTGATGATGGCGGGTGACATACAAACTACGGTATCACCCGAAGTCAGCCAAACGAAATAACGAACGTAGTTTCGTTGAGGCCAAAGGTTCGGCAGATTTTCTGCCGAAATCGAAACTGAACCTTTGGTCGGTCACTACTTATATTTTTTTCTTCTTTTTACTACTGAAATATTATAAACTAGTGTTTGACGGCGATCCCACTTGATGGTAAGCAGTGATGCAATCGTTGATGGTGAGGCGCACTAGTTTATAAGGAGCCTATCCACTCTAGCCTTGAAGAAAATATAATCGGACGGGAAGAACGCAGCAAGCAAATTGTTTCAGTCCTTCGATGTACGCGGTATTTATAATCGACGAGGCAAAACGCTTAGTCTGGATTGTAGAGGTTTTAACAACATATGGGTGGATACTCGCCATACGTCGGGTTTTCCGGTGGTAGAAAGGCATCAACTTTCTGACTGGAATCAAGTCATACAGTTCCCGCGCACACTTTCCAAAATGCATCCTGTAAAATATCGATAGGCTGTCTACCCTACGCCTGTGCTCCAGGCTTTGCTGATTGGACTTAAACAAATCTGGATAATCATTTAGAATTAGATTGCTAGATAGCATTTTGCAGCACCAGCCCATATGTGGCTGCAGTACTCCACACACGATCGAACTTGTGCTTTGTATAATTTTAGAAGCTGTCCCGTTGTGAAGTACCACAGAACGCTGAATTTCTTAGCAGCTACCTCGGCTTTGGACTCAATGAACCGCTCAAAATTGAGGTCTGAGGAAACTTCAACTCACAAGAACTGTAAGCGGCCATGTTGATCGGGCTCCTTTTTGCGGTGAACATGCACGCTTATGTTTTGGCAGCGTTGAATCCCACCAGATTGGCTTCGCCCCATTTGGAGACTGCTTAAAATGAGACATTCGTACGCTCTACCATATTCTCTCTTTCAGACTGGATTCGTTCCTTACTAGCCCGAGCGCTCGGCAGGTATCTCTCTACAACTGTGCTGTCATCTGCATGCCCCTAGATACCGGGCATCAGCAAATTGTTGATATGCAGCAGGAAGAGAGAACTGACCCCTAAGGAACCCTGGCATTTGTCGTTATGGGTTCCTATGAGCATCCATCGACAACAACTCGGAGAGACCGTTCACTCAGGAAGTCTTTTACCCAGGTAATCAAACCAGGAGAAATGCTGTACGCTGGAAGCTTACTCAAAAGACTGGCGTGCCATAAACAAAGATTTCTCACTGTGTTTTTTGCAACAACAGTTTAATTAACTAGATTTTTCACCAAATTCAATAGAGTTAGACCAGATACGTACGTTGTGAACGTTATAATACTGTCAGACACAGAACTAAGTACCTTAGAAAACGGGATTGAATTGATTTTCATCTGATCTCTCTGATTCTTGGAGAACAGATACATTTTGAAACAAATTCTGAAATTCATCAAAGTACAGATTGATAACATAATAGTCCACGACATCCAGCAGTACACTGTTGTACATACTTCTAGTAGTTACCATATGTGCGTCAGCAGTTTGATCTGGAAATGAGCGAGATGCTGCTTACATCCTACGACCAACCTCTTGCGGGGCGTCATGTATACCACATTGGAGTCGATGAAGAACGGAGTGTATAGTAAAGCGCAACCGCAAAAACTGAGTACAGCTGACTGCCAGCCCAGTGAGAGTGAACAAAGTGAGGTTTAAACTCATTCTTAACCCTTTTTTGGCCTAGTGCTATGCGGAATGTGCGAAACCAGGAAAGAGCTTGGTTGCTGAAATGCGTAAATAACTTGTGTCGTGAATTAATGTTCGTTTTATTACCATATCTACCAACTGCTGTTATTTTATTATTCCTTACATGACTTGATTCATTAGCTCATAAATTTTTCTTTGCTTTTTAGGGATTGAGGCGACTGAACCGGAATAAGATCACTTTGTTGTCCGTCTCTCCATCTATCAAGACCTATGAACAATTCCTAGGAACAATTAAAGGTATCAAGCTGAAATTAATATCAAAAATCAAACTTCTAAATCAACGTTAGCTAAAGTTATGGCCGTTTATGCTTCGTTTAGGCGCATAGTTTGACACTCTGTAGGGAATCAAAACTTATATATGGTACTTCCCGTTGGGCTAGAATCTTGAAATTTAACATGAAGCACAGTCTCATAGCACAAGTATAGAAAAACGTCTGAAAACTGGAAATATGTTATTACGTAAAAAAAAAAAAATGCGATTCGGAAAAATTAGAAACGATTCGCACACCAATACGACTCGAACTTGACAAAACATAGAGCAACTGTTAACTGGCGTAAGTGTCACGCTGACTGTGTAGTGTACGTGTATGTTACACAGTGTGACATGTAAGCGTCGCGGCCGGTCGGCCGGTCGCATCAGCAGCCGGTGTCACCGCGGTGTAACACAGATCAACACGTGATCCGTGCGTGTAAGTCACGCGCGTCCCGAGCTAATCCGGGAGTTATGACCGTCCGGCCCACACTGGTGTGGATGCGGGTAGGGTTCGATGTGCTGATTGATGTTACGCTTGTGTAATTGTAATACAGTAGTCACTGTAAGGTGTCATAATGTTGTTAACTCGTGCATGCAACTCGATCGCGTTGACTATTGCAGATCTAAGCAGTTTAGCACCTTACAGCATAAGTAAAACATTGTTACAAACAGTATGCACAGGCTAGATAATTAAAGGAAAAAATTGAACGCTAACAGCATGTCGAAAACCTGAAAAAAAATATACAAACGAACAGTTTTACCCACAACTGAAACACACTTGTTAAAGAGCGCCGTAACCGAAACGGATATAACACTGTTTGAATACAATAATAGTAAATCTAACGTGCGAGTTAGTGCGACCCGCCGCGTCGCTCGCATCGCGCCGCGCCGGCCGGACCGGTCGCATCGGTCGCATCGCGTCTCACAACGCAGTCTACACGCGGCGGATTTATAGTCACACTTAATTACCGCGATACAACCCTGCCTAACGTTTCACATTGCGCGCTTTGTTTACTACGATTTTGTTTCGTCTTGCACTTTAACAGCGATGTATTGTGATCTGTCGATTGTATTGCCCACGTTTTGGAATGTGCCGCAAATAAGTGACATCAGTCTTTGAGCCCATGTGGGTCAGTGACCGGGTGCTGTCGCGGTGCACAGAACAACTTTTTATGAGTTTTGTTTATGGCACTTGTTGAGAGTGTTTTGTTGTACGTGTCCAATGGGGAACTTTACCGTTTATATACTGCACTCGAGTTGTGAGTGATACCGCTTCATCTGAACAGGCTAATTTATTTTGAAACTTTTAGGGTTAACAAAAAATTAATATTAGTTTTAATATCTGATCTATACTATATACTTACTATAATAATATTATAAATAAAAAAGATTTGTATTTTGTAATGAATAAACTCAAAAACGACTGAACCGATTCTAAAAATTTTTTTATCAATAGATGCTACTTTATCTTTGAGTCTCACTTTGCAGCAACTATTATGGAGATAATAAAAAAAGAAAATTCATTTTATTTAATATCTAATCTAAATCACTTAGGGTTGCCGCACACGGGCCACCGGCCACAACCATAAAACGCCGCCACCAGCATATTTCCTGTAGGTTTCATACATTTTATATCGCCGCACACGGTTGACGCCGGTGGCCGCCATACGCTACAAAACGCCGTCACACGCCACTCGCGCATTTAAACCTTCTTGGTCATAGTCCATTATGATACTGCGCATACAGGTAAAAAAAAATAGCAGCGAACGGCCACAAGTCGCTGTCGCGCGCTTCAGCCGCTTCTAGCAACAGAACAGTCACTAAAATTTGTCTGACTACTGAAATATAACTTTGTAATAGTTACCTTAATAACATACTTAAAAATAAAACATCTAAAAATAAGTAAAGTTTATTTATTTTTTCTAGAGCTTTAAAGCGTCTCACAGAAGTTTTGGTCCATGGAAAGTGTCTGACACTTATGATACTAATTTAGAATAATTTTCTACAAAACATAATTGTATAAAAATCAGCCATAAAAAATTAAATTAAGTAACTTTTATTTTAGTTCCTTTTTTCACCTGGTACCTGCCCAGGAGCCTTAAGGGGGAGCTCCATAAGCACACAGGTGTTCGAAGCACAAGGATACTACTGAGAACTTGAGGTTTCATCCATGTGAAAATAAGTTATGTCAGATCGCTCTGGGATCTTGGACTACTAGCTACGTAGGCTCGTAGCTCGTAGCAAGTCACGTAGCAACTCTCGTAGCACGTACATTCTTTGTGCCTGTTTTGACTCCCACATTGTCTTGATACCATCATTTGATTCTTAGTGAAAAATAAGGTAAAATACGGCTACGCGCTTCAAACTTCTCTAAATAACATCTGGGAATAGTTAGACAGCGAGTTTACAAATCCCGCAAGAAAAGGAACTTGGAAAAAACATTATTTACCAAGTGCAGAAGCTCTGAGCATCCAACTTGGAAAAATGAACTAAATTTGCAATAAAAATCAAAGATGAACTCAGACATTCTATGGTAGGCTGCAATAAAAAACTAGAAAACCAAATTCTCTCGTCTGAAATGAAAGACCCAACAGGGCTCATGTCACTTGACTGCTTTCTCTCCAAGCCAAATTTAACTTTTTTAAATCGTTTGCTGAATGTTACAAGAATTACTGATTGCAAAAATAAACACAAAAAAGACTTACTAAGATCTGTTCATAAATCAACCATTTATTTGAGGTAGCGAGTCAGACAGCGCGGCCAAACTTGCTCTCTGACGAAATTAACTCTCACGCGATGTCCACGGGACGAGAAACTTTTCGGCGAGTCGTTTAGGCGCCCGGCGTCCGGTCCGCGTCCGGGTGTCCGAGCCGTCCGGTCGATCGGACAGGCACACGTGCGATGCAACTACGTGTGGTTATGTTGCCGCAAGACTTTTATGTATTCTAT
This sequence comes from Mythimna pallens, assembly GCA_961205895.1. Classification (NCBI taxonomy): domain Eukaryota; kingdom Metazoa; phylum Arthropoda; class Insecta; order Lepidoptera; family Noctuidae; genus Mythimna; species Mythimna pallens. The sequence continues at coordinate 24,368,338 of OY540838.1, read as the reverse complement.
ATAGTGACTTCTTCAAATGAAAAACAATTATCTTATTATTTTTATTCCATTTATTCCTTATTAATTTAGAGGAGAAGGTGGTAATGTGGCCCCTGCAGAAATCTTGACCCTCTTACATATTTATAATTTAGAAATACGTTATCTAGTACAATGTGCGTGGACTGTAGAGCTCTTGTGATAGTTTTCACATCATCATCATCCCCATCATCATTTCAGCCGAAACACGTCCACTGTTGGACATAGGCCTCTCCCAAGCGTCGCAACAACGGCCGATCCTATGCGTCGCATAGTTTTCGCATATAACCAACAAAATCCGTGAGAGACGTATGGTGTTACGTTCGTTTGTTATTTGAAACAGTCGAAACACGCAAATAACGAACTTTTGAAATGGTTCTTCATTTTATTCATTTTTTATAGACCAACTAAGTTTTACTTTTGGTTAGGTATTTGAACATTGTATTTGACAAACTTTTCTCTTCTGGATTTTGAAGGTTATGTCAAAACATTAAATAAACATATTTATGTTTATTTCCGCTTAATTACATCATAATATTCTTTAATATTTGTAATTTTTTTATTATTGATAGGTTCGCGTTTGACCACTATCTCACTTGATGGTAAGCGATGATGTGGCCGACGATAGAGCACAAGAAGTAACCTATTCACTCTTGACTTAATTTGACCCCCTCAAATTGTTCTTATTATGGTCCCCGGAGGCCATATAAAATTTACGACTGATGTCTAAATGTATTAGCTACTGCTGAATGTATGAGTCTATACATCCTGCAGTAGCTCCGAAAGTGATGCAGTCATAAAAACTGACTCTGTTTATGACGAGCAAGTCAATTTTGCTTCTATTTTTTACCGTAAGCGCTTAATTAATACAAAAAATCACAATTCCCCATAACGCCATCTAGTTCCAAGCTAAGCAGAGCTTGTGTTATGAGTTCTAGACAACTGATAAAATACTTATACATTTTGTTCTAAATACATACATAATATACATAAATTACACCCAGACACAGAAAAAATGATCGTGCTCATCACACAAACATTTTTCTGGTTGGGATTGAACCCACGACCTCCTGCATAGCAATAAGGGCCACTAACCGCTAGACCAACAATCTTTTTGAATTAAAGTTCAATATATTCAATATAGCCCCCAGGGCACCATAACCCTCACTTAAAGTCACGTTGTCAAATTTGTGATTTTAAAGAAAACATTTTTTTTTCTTATTCTGTAGTTATTTGATTTATTCTATATAAAAGCATGCATAGGGCAATGTGTAAGGAACACTGTAACGTACTTACTTGATTTATAAGTCTAGTATTTTTTTAATGAGGCCTCAAAAACATATTAGGGGGCCATATTACCACCTTTTTCTCTATACTTATTCAATACCGGATATATTATTCAATATAGGAACTGATGAAATCGAAGATACTGGTGGTTAGCATTCCAGAAAGAGAGGAACCTCCTAACAATATGAGCCGTGTCCCGAAGTTACCATCACTTTCTGAATGAAACCCTTGATCCAGCCGCCTAACGAGAGCCTCCTAAGTCAAAGTCAAAGTCAAAAATTTTTATTTCACATAGGCCTACATGGGCACTTATAAAACGTCAGAAGCTAGTGCACGGTTCCAAATTGGTCTTTTCCTATGGAGAAGAATCGGCAAAAAACTCCATGGTTACTCTTTTAAAAAAATGATTGTTTACAATATTTTCATATTACAGTATTAATAGACATTATGTAAGAATAGTGTAGACCAGTCGATATTGTACCCAAAAGCACAATAAAAATAATCATATTAAAAAAAAAAAGTGAGTCGTAATAGGAAGTAACCTAAGAATTCGCGAAGTCCACGGTGTTCTCACATTCACATTAAAAAAAAAGAGAAGCTATATAAAAAAAAAATAAGAACAATAAGTAATTACAATTATCAATAAATGACATGTCAACAAAAAGAAAATTACTAACGAATAACTAAGATGCTATAAGCCTCGAGGCTTGTGGAAAATAAGCAATTAACCGACACGACTACTAGACTATGCTATCGGTACAGTGATAGCTGCGTTTATTGTTTTTATAATTGTTGAACTTATTGTATTGCAAGCAATTGCTTGTTAAAAAAAAGATCATAAAAATGATTCATCATTTCACCTTAAATGCCTGACAGTCTGGTATAACTTTTATACGTTACATAAAGTCCTTCCAAGCTACTTGTAGATAACATGGAGAATCGGTAGCGAGCCACAAGATGCACGTAACACAACGAGCTTGAGCCGACAGACGCAGGGATTGCATCGGATTGCCGCGCTCTTGTTATGCTGTGCGGCCGCGTCACCTCCGCGCGCGGTGGCTATTCTGTGGCTTCCTGGCGCGCTCTGACAGGACAGGAAATGCTGTTCTATGGGTTATGCGAAGCAGGTACACACTTTAAGACTGACGCTGTTAACTATTGCTGAATCAAAACTTTTTGTCCAAAAAATAGACAGTAACATTATGTACCTTTTGGTTTTATATTGCGACGTTACTTTGCTTACATCTGTTAAGCAACTTAACATTGTAACATTAACTTTACAAGTGAAGTATATACATCTTTACAAGTGACGGTGTAAACGTATTTTGTAACTTAGTAATAGCTAAAAGGATTTGTTCCCCGGTTTCGTTTCCACAGGAAATGTTTTTTTTTGCAGTAAAGACTGTTTTACAAGATAGTGTAGATGTATCAGTGAAAAAATGTCAATTGTTAAAATGCTTTCATTTGGAAAAATTAGTAAGTAATATACAAAACATTCCAATTGTGTTCTTCGCAAGTAGTTTGCAGATGAGTACTTACCTGCGGAGCTTTTTACAAATATTTTATAATGAAACAAAATATCTTGCCCTTTTATAGCATTTGAGATGTTCTGTGACCAGCACACACACTTAATATACACACATACACACGTGACAGATGCACTTATTAAAAAAGCTCTCTACGGAACATGAACACAATGGCCGCCGCAGTAAAACATTGACACTGGTCCAGTCGCCACAGGGCTGGCTCAGGTGGCGGGTCCCGGGGCCCGCGGGTCGCTCGGGCCCCGGGGCATGTCAGCCCGGCCGCTGTCAGCCGCGACCTGTGTCAACGCTGTTATTGGAACATGTCATAACGACCTCCATGCTGATCTGTCGGATAGCAGCAAAGGAACAGAAGCTCTACTTAAGGACAGATAATTTAGATTTATATTTAAATATCGGTCTTGTCGAATCGTGAAACCATAACCATTATATATAGTTAATAGATAATAAATTCCTGATGATTCCCCAAAAGGCTTATAGCAATGCTGTCAGGCACGGCAGTCTTGATACACATTATTCTAACAACTTGAGCGCTGGATGACTGTGTGGCAAGCCATGAGCTTGAAGTAAGTTCCTTTTTTTTGGGAATTATCAAATAGTCTTGCTCTGAGTGGAGCTATTAAAATCCACCTGTATTCCTTCAGTTACCTCTTCCGTTACAGGGTCACGGTAACTCTTTAGAACATTTCCGCGGCTCTCACAGGTTTATGAGCCCCATCAATATTGCTGACATGTGTTGTGCTCGACTGGCTAATCGAATAAAATATTAAAAGTAGTTCAGGCATCTACAAAATACAACCAGAACCCTGTTTCTTCTTTTAAAACAGATGGTACTGTCATCATCATTAGTTTTGTTATCATCATTATTAACTGGATGCAACTGAATATTATAATATATTTAGTCTGCTCCTGCACTCGATAGTGGCTATCACCTATAGTGAGAGATCTTTCTCATGATTTGCTGAGAGTGGATCTTCTGTTTCTTCTTAATGTACGATGGCATCGCCGGCGACACTCGACGCGCAGATTAATCAAATGTGCCGATGTTTTATACGCAGCTCTTCGGCACGTGATGACGCTAAAGTGACTTACAGCGATGGGACAAGACTGTTGTAATTTAAAATATTACTTAATAGGTGGAATGATCGTGGAATAGAACATTATTTATGCTCGTATAACGATAGAGATGACATGGTGTTTGATTATCCACGATGAGCCTCAATCTTCGATTTCAGTTAATGGAAAACGATAACAATCGATGATTACTGTGTACATTTATTTTTTGATACTGAACTAAAAATTTGTGTAGGGTTTCACTATGAGGATAAAAAATCTGTCAGTGTACACAAGCAATGTAAATACGTCCATGAAGAAGGTTTTAATACGATACATGAGAGAGTAAGGCTTACTTTACTCTCTAGTAAAATAAATAAACACCTCGACGTGCATGTAACTGAAACTCATCAAGTCAAACATAATCGTTTAGTTAAACATCAGTATCATTATGCTAATTACAGCCGGGGGAGTAACAATTACACACAAGCGCTAAATAACATCATCAATAAGTACAAGAAGAGATTGATCCCGCGCGGTTGCTATGTGCCGCCCCCTGCCGGCGGGCGACACAGGGGCTGCCGGGGGGAGGGGGACGGGTGTATAATTAATTAATTGGCTGAGTGTTCTTCTTAGCCGATGGAGAGCAACCCGAGCCGCCGCGCCGCTTGTAATGCGACAATCTGCTTCACGTGTTAGCGGATCTATTGCAGATATTGTGCTTAAATGATGTATTTTAAGTACAATAAGCGGGTCTTATTTATAACTCTTGCTTGATTCGTTTGCTGATGGGATCGACTCGGCTTACATGAGATACGTGTCGTGTTACTTATTTACTTGTGTTTAATCCTAGATATTCTTAACACTCTCCACTTATTTTCAATTAATCATAAATCATTTATTTGTTTGGAAACATGGGTAATTGACACATAATTATGTAGATGTTTTCTTATAACTAGGTATATTGAGCCTCTCCATATTCTATTCGTCGCATGAGCATCCAAGTAATGTTCCATTCACAAATTTAAAGGAAAAGTATATAAAATTATATTGACACTGTATAAGTTTAAATGTCTGAATTTTTTTAGTAAGTACACTTTTTAACATTTATTATTAAAATATGTATCTACTTAAATTGTCAGACAAATAACAGTGGTAAAATTTTAATAATAATGTCAAACAGAATGATAAGTATGTCAATCAGGAAAAAAAAAGAAATGTCAAAAAAGGGAAGTCAAAAAATACATGTCAATCTTAATAATAGTTTGTGAAATAGCACAACGATTTATCATCAAGGAAGGCATCGATTGTGTAGTAAAATTTCTTAATTCATTGCGGAAGGGGTACTTTCTCAAATTTTCAAGAATAGTAGGTATTCTATTCTTGAGAATTGGGAACATTCTTTCCAGTACTAGTTTCCAAGTCATCAATAAAGGCAGTTTGCCTATTCAAACATTATCAACTTTTGATCGCGTCTTTTAAAACGCGTTCCTTTTCAAGATAACGAAAAAACCGTTCAAAAGGGTGAAAAACTCCGTCGAGGATCATTGTACCATTTGTCATGGCGCGGGGGAGGCCCCCAGAGGACGAGAGGCCTCCAATCATCAATTTTCGAGTGCGCGAGGACCCGATCGCTGTGAGCCGCTGCGGATCGCTGCGGATCTGTGCGAAGCGCTGCGGTACGCCACCGCGCGATATAAATTAGAGGCGAGTTATGCGATGCTTCGTGCGCTCAGCGTTACGGACCACCTGCGCGGCTTGTATACGACGCGGGATTTTTCGAAACAATAAAATATGCTTCTGAAATAATTTAGCAACTTATCAAATTTTCTGAGTTATTCTGAAATTGTTTTCAATATGTACCCGATATTGTCAAGCATACATTTATACTTTAATGTATGTCCAGCAATCATCATCGCCGCCGCCACTTCGTGTACAATAGTTTACAGTTTTAATCATTTGTTATAGTTTCTTTTATAATTATGTATTAATTTATTATTCTGTAAGATTATTTGTGTATTTTATCTATAGGCCTTAGTAACCTGGTAATAAAGGATTATTATTATACATTCATTTATCTCAGGACCCTGAGGTTCTAGACCTTTGGAAGGCGTACGAGGAGCCGAAACCAACTCGCAAAGGTCCTTTTAGACGCTGTAATGGAAAGTGGTACGAACCGGTGATCTCTGTACGTACTGTGCTAGTGCATCCAAGGACAACCCCGGTTGGTGGGAAAAAAATTCCAACTTATGGGAAACTATGATATAAGGCTATGGTTTTTGGAGTCTTAAGTGGACTGGTTACCAGGAACTATGTTAAGACTATGGCCCCTGCCTGAACAATGTTATTAATTTCCATCGATAAAAAGGCAGGGGGTGACTTGCACACTCAATAAATGGGCCCCCAAAAACGGTCGCTAGCACGAAGTGACGTAGCAACCAGAAGGCAACATATCCTGAGGTGCTTGAGGAGTGGAAAGGCTATCAGGACAATCCCGGAGGTACGGTCAAGATCCTTACCAGAAACTTACTGGATTATACATCCTTCTCCCGAGCACGTTTGCTCTTGCGAATCTCCACTCAAGCTAGCCAATAAAGGCAAGAGAGAGGTAGGAGGTCTGTTCCTCGTCAGTGGCCGGCAAATAAAGGCAAGTTGGAGATGAAGAACAAGAATTCTCCCGGGAGATCGGGTCCGTGGGGTCTCCAAGTTATTATTATATACCTATATAAATTCACCATCTGCCTAATCCTATCCTAAGTATAGGACAGTCAGTCTATCCAAATACCAGTGTATCTATTTTAATGACATACCAGTTAAAATAAAAATACTTTTAAGGAAAATACACTGAGATTGGACCCAAAACACTTAAATTAAGATTTACAGTGATTAGGTATTGGAAGTGCTTCAGTGGGAACACAAAGCGCCACCTCCGCGTTCAATAACTGTATTCAGCGTCAAAGTGCGCAATAAAGTTGTCCTCGATATTGAGACAAGTTCGTATCTGTCGGGCCGGGACCGAGCGATGCTCCTAATTCACAGCTTCCACTCTCAAATTAATTAAAAGTCGTTTAATAAAAACAGTAAATTTGCTGTGTATCGTGTTTTCGGGCGCGGGGCGGCGCACCGGCGCGGCCCAATTATTGGAGAACACGTTTCGATTTAATAAAGCAATTTAGAAAAAGGGCAATTTGCATCGGAATGAGGGAAGGGTTGTCGGGGAAAGAATCGGGAACAAGTATAGCGGACTAGCGGCCGCTGGGGACGCAGCCGCGCAGACCGGGGCCGCGTCCGACTAATGCTATGTACAAGACATTGACAGTCGATCTATATTTGTCACCACGAGCGAACGTCGCTAGAAATCATTTCTATGCCATTGAATGACCCGTCCAGCTTTTAGTATACTTCACTGTAAAACAGATTTGTTGTTGGTAATCAATTGGATAATCGATTTGTTTTACATCTCGTTTTTTATAGTGACTTTCAATACAACTCATGATGATGATGATGATGATGATAAAACTACTATAACGCTTACTTAAAAGCGTGTTTTTTATTTATTCGCTTTGCGTCGATTTCAGCATAAAATTGATACAATTGATAATTGGGTTTGCTCGTACAGACACATTTGTTAACTATACTCAGAAGGTCTCTGGTAGACTAGCATTTCGCTTATATAGGAGTTGTGACTATATACGTAATCGATTCGTTATAAATTCAGTATTTTGGTTATTTGAACACCAACCTTGAACTTATAGGTTTTGTAGGATTTTTAAGAATGGTGCTCTGTGCTAGGCGCTAACTTCGTCTTTCTACTAAAATACTTCATAACAGAGTCGGCTATTACTTCGTCCTTCGCAAAATGAAGGCACCTCCTCCACACTGCGTAGTGCGCAGGTAATGCGATGCTTCGGATGCCGTCGCACCCCACTCCCCACACTATCATAGCGACGAAAGAATCGCGCGATTTCGTACGATAATCGTTGGCGTTTGAATAACAATCGCGTCGCCGTCTCGCAGCGCCTTTATTAATAAATTCTATTACGTATCACAGAGTGACACGGCCGAGGGGTGGGTGGGTGCTCTTTCCTTCGTCTATGATTTTCGTTTCTCTCGCGATATTGTGGACGTTTAGCTGCGCATTTTATTTGCCGCTGATATATTTTTAGGTCCCATCTGTTGTGACGTAACTTTATACTAACGTTACAGTTTGGGTGCCTACACTAATAATAATAATAATAATCAATTTATTTCATGCAACATGTACCTATATCATAAATATCTTATAGACTAACATACATAACTACTTATAATAAATCATTTTGTTAGTAAACATGATTTAAAACTATGTTAGTAACACTTCACTTCGCACTATTCATCTTGGTGCTGTCCTGTGGTATTTGTCCGCGGAAGCGACGGAACACCACACCCTGTGGCCAAAAGCCTTCGTCCACAACAAGGTCTAGAAAACAGTTCGGTACTCGCACCACAAATGCCTTAAAATTGACATTCCGGTGCGACTCCAGCAACTGCACCCTCAGTGTGTACTTCAACTTTTGGCGCACATAATCGACGATGTCCTCCACCTTTGTGGTGTAATGCAGGCGGGAGATGTACACCGGTGTGTTCGGCTGAGCGGCACGCACACTCGCACCAGGCGATGCTGGTGCTTTGCCGCAGAGATTCCGGTTGGCTTGCTTTCGGCGTTTCCTTCTTTGCACCGTAACGAACTAACTTGACTGGCCTTAGATAGTACCGCATAGAAAGGTAGGCTTTTCGAAAAATATTTAACTAGGTGCAACATAGGCTGCTAGTAAAGTAGAGAAATTAGCTTACGCATAAAAAAAAAAGTGACTGTGTAATATAAGGATGCCAAACATAGTCATTGAGAAAGGAGGTGAGAAGAATATTGCCATATGCCAGAGGAAAATGGAAAGAAGCAAGTTGTGCATAAAACAATCGGGTGAAATAAAAAATGCAATAATACGAAAGAAAACAAAACTAACGTATGTAAACCATCAAAATAAGATTACTGAAATGGAACTGGGCAGGACATCTGTGTAGATTGGAGTGTACGAAATGGACAAAGCGGGTAACAGAATGGATTCCATTAGACGGTAAAAGAAAGCAAGGGAGACAAAGAAATAGATGGCGTGATATACTCGTATTTATGCAACGTTGTGGATCAAACTGGATGCAGAAAGCGCGCAATAAGAAAGCGTGGAGCGATTTAGGGAAAGCCTACGCCGTAGCTATGAATAGCGATGACTAACCAGAATAGAAGAAACAGATGGAGGAACGAGTTTATGTAAATAGATTGAGAAGAAGAGCAGAAAATTTGTATATTTTTTAATAGGTTTCATAACTTAATAAGTTTTCTAAAATTTAAAGTAGTGGAATAAAGTGCATTTTTATTTTATTTATATACAACATAGGCTGCTCGTAAAGTAAAGCGCCTCACCATCAACGATTACATCACTGCTTACCATCTCAGTACAGGTGGGACCGCAGTCAAGTACTAGTTTGTTTTATTAAAAAAAAATAGTTGAAATATAATCTTTATCTAATGAATTTTAACCTACTATGGTATTGGCAGCTGGTAACCGGCTGTTAATTTCTGCCTGATTGTAATTCTAGGAATGTTTAGCAAGGGTGGATATGGACCTAATTATTTTAATTCTCGAATGACCGAGAGGTGCTGCCGGCTGATCTCAGGCCTAGATCTAATTACTCGTTAATGTGGCACATTTCATGTGATTAGTTACGTAACCATATCCTAAGTACATTTTAGCCTCTCTTTATGTAATTCGGTTACTGAGGTTACCGTACTTGGCCGCCCTAGGGAAGTTAATTTGCTAGTACCTAAAGTAGCGATTGGTGTCGGTTCTGATTTACCTACCTACTTATTTTAATGTCATGAAAATATAATTTCTGATATAATAATAAGTTATGTGTACAATAAGTAGTGTGTATATATATATATTACATATACATGTTTCGGCTACGATATTATCCTACCTGCTATCAAAGTTCTCACTTTAAATCGAAACTATTGTAGTGTGAGGTGGTAGTGGTGATCATATTATATTAACCCATTTCCTTCGAATTTTGTTTCCTCGAAACCGTTCAACGACATTTCGATACTGCGACGCCTAAATCGACGTTTTGTTACATCGATGTTTCGTTACATCGAAAAACTTTACTGCAAACAATTTTAAAGCGAAAATATCGTACTGCGCAGCTTTCTTAAATCGATGTCTTGTTACTGCCATGTTATGTTACCTACTTAGGAAAACTTTTACTTTCTAACTTTTACGCTAGTGTACATATTTTTCATTACGCTTTTTGTTTTAGATAGAAAATCTTTCGCTCTAGGCGTAGAGAGAGGGCATGTCAGACTTTTACTGAATAAAAGCCACTCTTATGTTTCTTCTTTGCCTTGCGTTCCAGGAACCTTCCTTTTCTTTAGAATAGAATAGAATCGTTTATTTCTGAGTATATGGTCCATGAAGATCTTAATATTAAACGGAATCACATATTATATTACCTTTGCCGATGTAGAACTAGAAATATTAAATGAGTACCTATCTAATTTCCAAATTCACATAATTATATTTCATGCAATTTTAAATAAAATCTTTTCAGAAGAACACCCATGGCCCTAGTAGACTTCGACCCTGCTGGGCACCTACGGTTTTGCTGACATCTCTTTGAGGCGCGCGTGGAACACTACGCGCCGTCGACGACTCGGGCTTGGTCCGGACGATTACCGGATGACTGGATGGCGAGCTACTCGTTACTCGCTGTCCACGACCCCAAGCTTACGGTGGCTGGAAATTAGTGTTGGGATCCTGGTGGCTGGGGCGCGAGGAAACCGTTCCCTCACGCGCGCGGCATTACTGCTTCGCAGAAGGAGGCGACCGATAATTTTGTTTCGGTATGATTTTCAATACCTAACGTTTGTTTTTAGAAGGTGAACATTTCTATAAAAGTAGAGAGCGTCATCTGTCATAAATATCAGTGTTTAAGTAAAGATCGTAGATCATTGCAAAGTTCATCTAAATTTATTTCTAGATAGACATGATTTATAAAGTAAACACTTTAATATAACCAAATTGTTCCTTGTTATTTACGAGTATTAACTTATGCCAAATCAGAGGTAGGTACAACCACGTACTTAAATAATTAAATAAAGACACAAAATCAACGATAAACGAAAACTGGCTATGCACAGTATATCTGTACCAACAAATCATTTACAATTCGGTACCTAGTGTGCCTTTTTTCGTATAGTTATAATAAGTTCCTAAGTAACATAACATGGCAGTAACAAAATGTCGATTGATGAAGGTTTCGCGGTATGCTATTTTCACTTTAATATCGTTCGCTTGATGTAATGAAACATCGCATTAACAAAACGTCGTTGAAAGGTTTTCGAAGAAACAAAATTCGACGATACGACTTTCGCACTCAAGGAGGTATTCCATTGTAATAAAGGCAGCATTGTTTTCTCTCATAATCTGCCTTCACCAGTATAGCAAAATAAGTAGTGGTGGTGTTATAATGTACAGCATCGAGACCAATTTGCCAGAATCCAGAGCGATAATTAATCTTGGAAAAATTTACGAGTTCTCTTCATAATGGGTACTTACTACTAACACCAAGGAAGAGGTTATAGTTCCACTAAACGCAGCAGGTGGAAGTAATATAGCTGACATAAGGCAGCTAGCCCAGCACGCCAGCATGACCAACATCATCTTGCTCGTAGAACTCTTAGTAGAATCATTGGCGTTTTTATGGATTGAAACCTGGATCAGAAGAGACAGATTAAATTATTCTATTTGGAAATGAAAAGCAATGTAATTTTATGTAATACCTTTTGGAACAATAAACATATTTGTATTTGCATGTGACCAAAGTATTGTAAAATCTTGTGTAGACACTCTGACGACAACCGCAAGCAGATTTTTGAGATTGCGCAATATGGATACGTTGGTCTGAAATGCTGTCCAAGATATACTCATACGGAACATCTTTTCCAGCACCACATCTCAAAGGCGTCAATGCGGTCTGCAGCTTTTAGCGTCCAAGTTTCGATTCGAGTATAGGACTCGAGTCCAGGATTCGTGTACAGGATTCGAGTCCAGGACCCGAGTCCGGAACCCGAGTCCATGACTCGGGTCTAAAATTCGAGTCCAGAAGTGTAGTCTAGAAATTCAAATCCAGAAGAATCCGTTTTTGATACTTTTTACAACAAAAAGGAAAACTTGAGACGGCATGTAGTTTAGGTTTAGGATAATGACACTAAATGATAAATAAATCAACCATTTTTATTGTAATCAAATATTTTTAAAGATTATATTTAAAAAAACATAGAACATACAAGGGAAGTATCTAGAAACTAGAAATGAGATCAAGTTTTATTTGTTTTATTACAAATCAAAAACAGATCCTTTTTCGTGTAATTGTACGCATTTAAAAAAATGCAGGGTCAAACTTATGTAGTACGAGCGAGTCAACTTAACTCGAATGCTAGACTCGAGTCAGCTGGACTCGAGTCAGCTGGACTCGAATAATAAAATTGAGTCAGCGAGTTCAGAATCGATACTTTCTGACTCGAGTCCTAGAAGCGAGTCTTGTGTACTCGAGTCCTGGAATCAAGTCTTGCGTACTCGAGTCCTGGAATCGAGTTTTGCGTATTCGAGTCCTGGAATCGAGTCTTGCGTACTCGAATCAAAATAAATTGGTACTCGAGTAAGCGAGTCCAAAGCAGGAATCGAGTCTGACTCGAGTAAGCGAGTCCAAAGCAGGAATCGAGTCTGACTCGAGTCAAGCCGTACTCGGCACATCACAGGCATTGATTTTCATATATATAGATTGCTTTTTTTATACTATGAACGCGATTCCCCATCCGATCACCATGTACGGCAAGCCGATCCCCTGGGAGAAGCAAGCCAAGTACCTCGGAGTGATCCTCGATTAGCACTTGTCCTTCGCCGAGCACATAAAGCAGGCTCGCTTGCGAGCCGCTTTCGCTCAAGGTAGGCTCCATTATCTCATGACTGCCCGCAGCAAACTGTAACTTGAGTGCAAGCTGCGCCTCTATACTGCAGTAATCCGCCCGATCATGACGTATGCCTGTGCCATCTTCGCACATGCCAAGCCCCGCTTCCTCCATAGGATGCAGACCCTCCAAAATAGGACCCTCCGTAAAATTATCGGTGCCCCATATTACGTCCGAAATGAGAATCTACATTTAGATCTCAAAATCCCCACCATCCAGCAGTTCATGAAACGCCTTTGCAAGCGTTTCTTCGATACTGCTGTGAAACACCGCAACCCCCTTATAGTATCGGCAGCCCGATACGACCCCTCCCGCATCTCAAAGATTCGCCGTCCTAGGTATACTCTCGTCACCCCCGATGACCCCACTACCCTGCTCCAAGAGAGCCGTAAGGAAACCAGTACAGTTCGCAGACAATACGGACCGCCGTCCTTCCGTCCTCGCCGCCGAGGCCCGCCGCGACAATCCCGTCAACGTCCTCCCCGTCCCTTGCTCGAGCCAGCCCGCGTCGCTGAGCCGTAGTTTTAAAATTCCCCGATAATAATAATAAAGTCTTTGTTCGATCCAGCCCGTCCCTTGCTGCCCCCCCCCCCCCAGCGACGCCCTAAGCCGAGGTCCGTACCCCACGCGTGTAGTCGCTTAGTTTTTAAGTTCAGTTAAGTAAGCCCTGGCTGTAGGCTTTGATTCTTGAATCGAGGCCGCCACAGGCAAGTCCGGTTAAGCAGCCGACAACCTCCTAGGTTGACCTGCGAGAGGCCACACAAAAAAAAAATACTGTGAACGCCAGAACACTGGACAGTTGGACACTCCGCAAACTCATAGATTATTTTCTATATTGATTTTGTTTTCTATAATTTTTTTTATTTTATTAATTTAGTAGTCAACATGACTGGTCTTCCTAGATATATGAAAATATCTATTAATATTGTAATATAAAAATAATGTCAATTTTTTTTTAAACTAATCTTAAATTTGTTTGCTTCTCCATAGGAAATGACAAATTGGAATCATTTACTAGCTTCTGACGTTTTATGAGCGACCATGTAGGCCTATGTAAAATAAAATATTTTTGGATATACCTACAATGGTTCAAGTTCAACTTGAGTCATTGTATGGTACGATGTGGTGGGCAGACTCCTTTATTCTGATTTCATTAAGGTTAAGTAAAAAGCCAAAAATTTTATTTAATACGATTTTCATTTAGAAATATTTTTATTATCGCCAGACATCAAAGTAAATACCTAAGTACCTTAAAAGTAATTCATTCTTCGAAAACGTAATCATTCAATTTTAAATTTTCAATAAATAATTTAGCAAATAAAAATTGCTTACGCTTTAGTTATTTTTAATAGAAACAATTAATTTTGAATGAATCGAAACAGTTCGTAATTAATGAAATGAGCGCAAACTTGATCATAGTCCGAACATTCCAACAACTCGCCAGGATTACTAAAATCAATTTACATGAAACTATTTAATTACTCAATGCCTAATGGAGATACAAATAACTTCGTATCATTAATCTTATTCAGCGCGTTAGGCGCTACACGTTTAATTTGGAAATAACTCGATAATAATCTTTGATTCGTTTCAGATGAAAACTTTCCACTGGCGAAACATGAACCGATATAACATTTAAGTGCCGTTGACTACATCATTTTCATTTGGCGCCAAGCGAAGACAGCGACGGGAAGAGAAAAAGTGTACCGAGATTCCTAGCTCGGGCTCATTTTCAGTCGTAACTCTAAATTGATCGTCACGTGACATGGCGCCCTCTCTCCCTCGTCCCCTCGTAACACAAGATGTGGGCGATTCGGCGGCGACCCGTATTGCATAAGTTCCACAGTTCCACCTATAATTTCCGATCCCTTCGCGTAGGAAGTATAAGGCAAGTAGCCCCGAGCCCCCGAGCCTGGAAGCCCCCGGAGCCACGAACCCCGCAAGTTGCGAGCGGCGCCACTTAGTAAGTTTGTAATCGTTTGTTATGAGGAAGTGTTACGAGCTATTCAACGATTTATTAGAAGTGCGCAAGTATTCACGCCCCCGCCTCCCTCCCGCCCCATGCGAACAGCCAAGTAATTAATACTACCTATTACGTGAACAACTATGTCAAGAAATGTGAATATTGTGTGGATTGAGTTGCAGTGTTTACCATATTGGTATTTTGTACTTGATTAAAATAAAGAAAGTTCTCTAAACCGCAGGTATAGGCAAAAAAAATATATGCCATCGTAGGCATAGCTTAAAATAAGGACATTCAGCTACGTCACGTCACATATAATTTGTTCATCCGAAGCCATTACAAAGTAAGTATGCAAAACAAAACGAATTTCTAGAATTAGCAATTTTGCTCATAAAAAATCCGAACTACGTTTTTAGTGGAATCCTTTCAGATAAATTCTTGAAAACTATCAAGTTTTAACATCGAATTGGCGCATTGAGAATTATTTATAAGACCCTCAGACGACCGCTCCTGGTTCGCACAAGATCTCATTCAAGCACGGGTGTAAGTTGTGCTTGTGTGTGCACTTCCATGAACACTGAAAAACTGATTATAGCAAAGCTATCACTCATATTAAAGTGAATTACACTCATTCTCTACTTCACAGGGCTTTAAGACCTTAGAAGAACATTCCGCACATTCAACCGTCCTGAAGTTGACGAAATTATAGTTTTAAGATGACTAATACGCAAAGTATATATCCACTACAGTAAACCGAATGTGAAAAATATATGTTATTGTTCCGAATGAATGCTAGATAGATAGTGTAGTAGTTCAAAACATATTACAGCTGATTTAGTACCATAGAGAAAAAAAACTGGGCAAGTGCGAGTCGAACTCGCGCAACGAGGGATCCCTACAGACTTACATAGTCAATTCCCGAATGGAGTATCTAAGATTAAAAGACGTAACAATAAATTTACTGTTTTCAGATTCATTCCTATACCTGTGCTATAAGTCCTTGCTTTATGCCAAATTTCAGGATCCTAGATCAACGGGCCTTATGAACTTTGATTTCCTTGAGAGTGTCGAATTTACGTTTTTTTGGGACATAAGCGGCCGTATCTTTTTTCTTCGTTAACTTAAATTTTGATTTTTTCACAACTTTAAGAGGTCGCTGGGATCTGAGTACCTATATGGTTTTAACTTCAATTCGATACCTTTATGCGTTCCCGAAATAAAGGGTCTTGACAGACAGACAGACAGACAGACAGACGGACAACAAAGTGATCCTATAAAGATTCCGTTTATTCCTTTTGAGGGTTTTTTTTTGTAGGTGGGAAAATCATCTATTGTCATCCTTCGCTCTTGGGTGGAGCGCGAAAGTGTTAGACTTTTCCTGACTAAAAACCCACTCCTGTTCCTTCGTTGCCTTTCGTACCGAGTTCGAGTCTTCTTTTTAGAAGCAGACCCTTGGCCCCAAGTAGAACAGTGCGCGCCGTCGACGACTTGGACTCGGTCTGGACGGTTACCGGACAGTCGGACGGTGAGCTACTCATTGCAGTCTGCAAGCCCGCGCCTACGGTGGCCGGAAATCGGGATAATGATCCCGGCGCCTGGGGTGTGAGGGCTGTGCCTCGCGCGTGCACGTGCGGCCGCCTCCTTTGCTAGGCATTACTGCTTCGCAAAAGGAGGCGATCGCCTGCCACTCCTCCTCGCTTCAGACCATGGCCTGTACCAAGGCTTGGCGCGAGAGATCGTTGCCACCGATCTCCCCCACGAGGACACGGCGGTGCTCTGCTCAACTGGGGCACACCTCTACCTTGTGCTCCACCATGTCCTTCGGGCGGTCCACACAGTGGTGGCACCCGAGCGTCACTTCCGCGCGAATCCGGTGCAGGAACCTCTTGAACTTACCATGTCCGGTAAGGACCTGCGTCATGCGGAAGGTGAGAACGCCGTGAGGTATTTCCAGCCACGTCTCAAAGAGGAGACTTATCACCATAATTATGGCGTGCCCAGCACTGAGTTTAGATAGTCGCTATCGCCATTCCACCATGAGAAATGCATTCAATTGGACTCTATTTGGGAGTGCCTACGCGGAAGTGTATGTGTATGTTTTTGTAATGAAGCTCTAAAGTTTGACTTACATATTATAACATTATAACTTGATTTCCGTCTTTGTTTAACTGACATGGCTGTGTGACATTTAGCCAAACAAGTAATAACACAAATACTCCTATATGAACTTTTAATAGAATTAGTACACTAGTTGTTAATTTAAAATAATGACGGCATGGTTGGCACAGCGGCTGCGAGACGCAAGTTCGATACATGCTTGGAATAAATATTTGTATAGCAGATAGTTGTTCTGTGTGTAGGTGTCTTGTGTGTGTGAGTTTGTATGTTTATGAATTCACAATACAGGAGTAATGTTTAAAGTGAGGCCACGTCGACAGAGAGGACAGATGCGTAGTAACAAGTCGATCAAAAGGATCGATAAGATCATTGCACACAATAATCGTAGCATTCGTAGCTGATGAAGCTTCATAGGTTTTTGTCACCACCTTGGGAAAAATACATGAGCATCATCATATATTTGTACTGTTGTGACAGAATGACAACTGGTTAGTTATTTGGCTGTCAATTAGTATTTCGACTAGAGACGTTCCTAGAATAAATGTAGAATCGTTGGGAGCATTCAAAGTTATGTCCAGTGGAAGCCGGACTCTAACAGTATAAAAGTACTCGGTACAAGTAGTGCGTGCTGCAACGGTGAGCACCACAGATACCGTGGTGAGCACCATCGAGTTGAAAGTTCAGCTGTCTGACGATTTGTATAGCTGCCGTATGCTTGTTTGATGAAAGTTTACTTATTACTTTACTTATACTTAAGTGACTGATAATATTTGCGGGAAATCTTCGTGTATTCAAACTAGTGTGGTAATTTGAAAATCCTTCAGGATACGATGGAGAATGCACTAAGTAATAGATGCATAAAATTATTACGTGGCTTGAACGCAATAATCTCCTTAACAACATTAATAAAACAAAAATGATACAATTCCAGACATATAAAAGTACTCGCCCATGGCTTAACATTCAATATGAAAACGGACAATAGAAGAGGTCGATTACGCAAAATTCTTGGGGATAATAATTGACAAAAACTGTAACTGGAAATCTCATGTGGATGACTTATGTAAGAAGATAGATAGATTTGTATTCATTTTATATAGACTAACACGTGTGGCTAGTGTTAATGCAGCACTATGTGCATACCATGGCGCAAAATTGATGCCACATACATCAATTTTGCGCTATGGCATTATAATATGGGGTAATTCTGTTGATTTTTAAAGAGTGTTTCGAGCTCAGAAAAAATGCGTACGCTCAATTTGCGGAGCGCACCCACTGGACAGTTGTGTTCCACTATTCAAAAAACATAAAATACTATAATAATAAGTTATTTAACTTTCTTTTAAGCAAATGTTATTATTTGACTGAAGATTTTATGACTGAAAAATTTACCTAAATAATTGACATTACATA
Source organism: Mythimna pallens (assembly GCA_961205895.1). NCBI lineage: Eukaryota > Metazoa > Arthropoda > Insecta > Lepidoptera > Noctuidae > Mythimna > Mythimna pallens. The sequence goes on along the minus strand of OY540838.1, from coordinate 24,349,884 downwards.
TTTTTTTTTTTAGGTGGGAAAATCATCTTATGACAAATCTGGCTCTTGGGCGGAGCGAGAGATAGTGTCAGACTTTTACTGACTAAAAACCCACTCCTGTTCCTTCTTTGCCTTCGTCCCAGGGCCCCGGGTTTCGCATTCACACTACCCATGGCCCCAGTAGGCTTCGACCCTGCTGGGCCCCTACGATTTGCTGACATCTACCTGAGGCGCGTGTGGAAGACATTACATAGGAATCATACTTGTATCTCCTTGACATTATTAAAATTGTGACTTATATAATTAATATCTCTTATAATATAACTATTGCTCAATTAATTTCAATCATTTGTAATTCTAATGATAAGCAATAATAATGTATTGACCCATAATTTTACAAAGCATATTTGTACGCCGGAAACGGTAGAATATTATGATCATAATATATAAGCACATAACAACTTTGTACAATATTCTGAAAAATAAATACATTCTATTCTATTCTAATGTCGAAAGATAATTAATAATAATATTCCACAACTATCACACAACGCCGTCTAGCCCCATACTAAGCAAAGCTAGTGTTATCATAGTACTACACAACTGATAAACATACATATATATATTTCTAAATACATACACATTATAGATAAATTACACCCAGACACAGAACAAATGACCGTGCTCATCATACAAACATTTTTTCTGGTTGGGATCGAACCCACAACTTTCGGCGTAGCAGTCAGGGCCACTAACCACTAAACAGAAGCTTGAAACAATTTAAAAAATAAGGACTACTGCCCACGGACGCATAGCTTCATAGACGCGTATTCGTCATTTTACGCTTGGTGTACGCTAGCGTGAAACTTTTAATAATATGCAAAACTTTGAAACTGTGTCGACGAAGCAGCGACGACACGACGACACGACGCTGAGAGTGCACAGCAGCAGTACCTAGTGTCCGTGGACAGTAGGCCTTGTAACCTTAGTAAACATAGTAACCTATGTCCGCCTTCGTTAAAAAAAATCGGTATTAGCTAGATTTCAAAGTGAGATTGGAAGAAACAAAGGTAACTTTGAATTGAAAGACCTTTTGCAATCCCAAAAATCAAATAATACAAGTACAGTGGTTTAGATAGATAGGTATGTTCCAAAACTAATTAATCAAAATTAATGCTATTTGTTCATTGACTGCGGTGAGATGCGGTCCGGTGCGACTGCGCGGTCATCTGCGGTGTCACGCTCTACTGGAAGTGACCCCGACATAACGTGTCTGTTATTACGCCATTCATATAACAATGAGGTGAGATCAATTAATAAAGCTCATTTTCATTCAAATTATCATTTTGTGTCTTGTTGTTACAACACGTCACGTGCGGTCGCGCGCTGGGCTGCATGCGGCGCGGACATGACGCGCGTGTTGCCGTGTATCCGTAACGACGGACATTGAGGTGAGCGCCGTCGAATAATTCACGTAAAGTGTATCGGTATCGTGGTTGGCTGTTTATTACTCTCGATCCAAAAGTCTGTTGTGATACTGATAGTTGATGAATAATTAGTTTCCTGTTTTTTTTTTTTCATATTTTTACTCCTATATAATTCTGAGTTACAGTCAACCATACAGCGTATCTGCTTATATTGCTCTCCACGTTTGTCTGTTTTGCCGATACCTCCTCTAAAATCACAAAACGGATTTGATGCGCGTTTCACTAACAGAACAAACAGGAAACGAAGGTTTATGTCATCATCATGGCAGTCGAAAGACATCCACTTTGGGACTTCCCCAAGTGTCATCATAACGAACGGTCCTGTACGTCTCGCATCCATCGGATTTCTGCGAACCTCATCAAGTCATCGATCCACCTTGTGGGAGGCCTTCCAACACTGCGTCTTCCGGTAAGTGGTCGCTACTCTAGATCCTTTCGGCCTCATCTGGTCTGCGAACAATGCGCCCTACCCTTTGTCACTTAATTCTGGCAACTCTTCGGGCTATGTCGGTAACCTTGGTTCTACTGCGGACATCTTCTGAATCTTCATTCCCGATGCGATCACGCAAGAAGACTCCGAGCTTAGCCCTTTCCATAGCTCTTTGGGTGATTTTAAGCCTTCTGATGAGGCCTATTGTAAGCGTCTACGTTTCAGAGCCATATATCATCACTGCAACACGTACTGGTCTTAGACTTTAGAAACTTGAAGTCTTTATATAAATTATGGCCGGCCGGCCGGTCAGCGTACGAAACCAAGGTGGGTCAGTCGGCCCACTAGTATTATATAAATCCTGAATATGACTAAAAAAATATTTTTGAAATGAAAAATAAAAAAAATCGATTTCAAACAGTGCTATTACAGTATGAACTTGCGTTGATGCGTGATTGCTAACGCATTGTCAGGCGTCCGGCACGGTACGGCGCGGTGCGGCCCGGTCCGGTCATTACGGCGTCAATTTGCGCCCATTGAACCGCGCGGCCGGACCGGCGCGCTCAATTGCATCTATTTTATACGTCACGCTCGCGGCAGCTGCTAATGATGTGTTAAATATCAATTGACAGATGGAACAGTTTTTTTTTACTCAACTTTATTTATATTTATATGTCTTTGCAGATTACAAAGTCGATGATATTGGGGTTAGTCTCTGCCGTTCGCAGTGTTAACTTCATTCTGCATCTCTCATTTATGTTGAATTTATGCTAAGATATGTAATTTAGTAGGTACCTGGGTATGTCTGTAACTGAGTGCAAAGAGGAAGGAATGCAATTAGCTCTTTTTTAGGGTTTCATACCTCAAAAGGAAAAAACGGAACCCTTATAGAATCACTTTGTTGTCCATCTGTCCACCTGTAAGTCTTTCTGTCTGAGACCCTTTATCTCGATAACGCTTAGAGGTATCGAGTTGAAATTAAAACGATTTAAGTACTCAGGTTCGTGGTAAATTTGTAGATACGTCACAAAAAAAAAACGATTCGGAAAAATCCTCGAGACTCCATTTGGGAATTGAACTATTTATGTACTTAAGTGAGTTTGTACGGAACCCTCAGTGTGTAAGTCCGACTCGCACTGGCCCAGTTTTTAACAATATCTGTCTAGGTTCTACATCACCACATCATCACTTACCATCAGGTGAGATAGTGGTCAAGCGCGAGCCTATCAATAATAAAAAAGTTACTCTATCTGTTAGTCTATTATGGGTACGTTTGAGTTGGTTTTGATCAATAAAATAACTTATAGTGATCTCACCATTTATGTTGTTAGTATTTACGACCTCTTCGAAAGACAGTGCAGAGGACGAGAGATGCGCGCTGTGGAAGCAGAAACACCCAACTCCTACACCCCATCAGGACATCTTTCCCCTGGACGCGAACTACAGTGGTCAATTTGGAAATTTTTTCCTCTGAAAACGAGCACAAGCTGCTAGTTACCACTACTTACGGCAACCAGTTTTGAGAAACGTACCTATTCGGTACCCGGAACTTTTGCTGAGGTTCCGATTATAAAGCCAATGACGTCAGAAGTAAGCAAGATACGCCTGGTTCATGAATTGAGAACAAAATAGCAGTCCACCGGAGCAGTGCAATAAATTATAATGGTTTAAACGAGAAAAGACTTGCTGTCTTGCTCTCAGGCCAAAACACAAAGACGGCAAATTAATGACCCACCTTTGTTAGTAAGGTCTTTTTACCACGTTTGTAAGTCAGTGGGACAGACACGCCGAATTAAATGAAATGATATCAAACTGGTAGGTACCTACTTAGTGTTTCATTTAAATATTAATATCGTAAAAGAAATTATTCTGAAACACATTTCTTATTTCTTACTTTTTCAGTAATAAAATGTTATCTGAAGTATCATTAAGAAAATACTTGAAAAATAATAAACTGTTTAATAAAGATGTACGAGCCTCTAGGTGCTCTAGTGAGTTGCTGAGGTAATTTATCAAGATTTATCATATTGCAAGTTACAACCCTATTGTTATTAAGTTTGTAATCGATTTCAGAAAAGAAAGTTCTCTATTCGTTTTAAATACATAATATTTTTTTATGTTTGTGTGATATTAGACACGGCTTGTCTGTGGGAGTCCGTTTCTACGCAATAAGCAGTACTCGGGCTGGAGCTGTCCTAAATCCATCCACATTCGGCACAGCCTGTCCGGCTCCGCCGGTGTGGGCGCCGGGACTGCGAAAGCGACCGGTGGCCCAGCTGAACGCTTGCCAGAGGGTCATGGCCATACGGATGGTGCGGGGATACCGCACGGTTTCCCGCGAAGCGGCGAGCCTCCTTGCTGGCCAGCCACCATGGGATCTGGTGGCAAAAGGCCTTGCGCGCATGCACGATCTGCGCGTGGAGATGCAACGTCGGGGCGAAACTCCACTGCCACGACAAGTCGCGGCATGGCGGACAGAGCTCCGGCGGGGTCTCATGGCGGAATGACGACAGCGACTATCGCAACCCAGTGCTGGGCACGTCATAATTATGGCGGTAAGTCCCCTCTTTGAGGAATGGCTGGAAAGGCAACACGGCGTCCTTACCTTCCGCATGACGCAGGTCCTCACCGGACATGGTAAGTTCGGGAGGTTCCTGCACCGGATTCATGCGAAAGAAACGCCCGGGTGCCACCATTGTGTGGATCGCCCGGAGGACACGGTGGAGCACACGGTGGAGGTGTGCCCTGCTTGGGCAGAGCAACGCCGTGTCCTCGTGGGAGCGATCGGCGGCGGCGATCTCTCGCGCCGGGCTTTGGTACAGGCCATGGTCCGGAGCGAGGAGGAGTGGCAGGCGGTCGCCTCCTTCTGCGAAGCAGTAATGCTAGCAAAGGAGGCGGCCGATCGCGTGAGGCAACGGCAACGGTCCTCACGCCCCAATCGCCGCCGGGATTCCGATCCCGATTTCCGGTTATCGTAGGCGCAGGCTTGCGGACGGCGAGCAATGGGTGGCTCGCCATCCGACCGTCCGGTAACCGTCCGGACCGAGCCCAAGTCGTCGACGGCGCGTGCTGTTCCACGCGCGCCTCAAGGAGATGTCAGCAACTGTAGGGGCCTAGCAGGGTCGAAGCCTACTGGGGCCAAGGGTCTGATTCTGAAAGGAAGACTCGGCCCTGGTACGAAAGGCAACGAAGGAACAGGAGTGGGTTTTTAGTCAGTAAAAGTCTGACACTATCTCCCGCCCCGCCCATGGGCGGGGGATGTCATAAGATGAATTTCCCACCGAAAAAAACTGATTCAGCGAAGAAGGATATTCCAATTTTCGTACAATATTTATAATAATCAGTTTATACAGTCCACTGAAGTTTCAATATCCTTCTTGAGAATGAATATGATGTGATTCGAGGAACTGAGGCCATGAAGATTTATGCTTTCTAAAAAATTGTCGTCCTGACCACCCCAATGAAGACTTCTAGTTCTTCCACGCAAAGTGACGTTTGCGAGGTTTTCAGCTGACGCAACAAAGTGCCAAGCCCCTCCTATAGTGTTTTGGATGTCAGACACAGACACGTAGTCTTCCAAAATTAAAGTTATTTTTCACTTTACAGTCTTGACACTTTCACCATTATACTCGTAAAATAACTGAGCATTCAGTGTTCGTTTTAAACTATTGATTAACAAAATCATTAATAATTAAAATCAAACAGTAACGTTGATGGATCTTGTAACATTATAGCAATCAGATTTTAGTTCCGACCACGCAATATTATTGAATCTATCTCATATTGCACCGAGCTAAATAGTTTAAAATGAAATGCTGATCAAACGGTTTCCATTATTTCCTTAATATAGCTTCATTGGCTACTCATTATTCGCACAAACAAACCTATTAAATGTTAATGTGGAAAGCTCGCGTTTTGGATTGGATGTTTAATATCCCTTAAAAATATTATTTTTATTCCCTTTGTTGATATTTTATGAAGCATACAACACAGAAAAGAAAATTACACAAGTCATGTGTAGATTTTTTATTCTGTGTTGACGATAAGTATTATATAAAAAAAAAGTTGTCAATTAGTTATTTTTTTAATATAAATTACTGTGAATAAATTGTGGTACAAATACTCGTCAAAACAGCACAAATTTCAACAAACGCTATAAAACCTCCTTCGTCTGTTTAGATCCAATCGGACATATAGTATTTGTGGTGCGTTGTGGCGGGCATCTGTCGCGTCGTTGGGTGCCGTTCAGATAGCGCCACTGAGCCTATGGCCTGTCTGAGCGATACGCGCCTGATCGTTCTGTGTTTGATCAGCACGATTATATTGGACAGATTTGTTTCCTGACGTATTGTTGCTTATTCAGCGTCACCAATGTTTGAGGAATTGCTTCTTTGTATTCTTCGTCTTCTTTAAACCGGAAAGAGCAAGTGAAGAATCGTAATTGTTGGAAGGAATGGAGGGAAGCCTTTGCCCTGCAGCAGGACAACACGGGTTAATAATAATAAAAATCATTCTTCGTCGGTAAGTGTTAATTTATTAAAGTAACTAAAACGTGTGGCAAACAAATGGGATAACTCTTACAAACGTGTAACTTCATCTTGAACTCCTGCATAAAAGTCACACAAAATTGAGCGCACTTATCAACAAAAAAAAACTGGGCAAGTGCGAGTCGGACTCGCGCTCTGAGGGTTCCATACATACTTGAAAGGTAAATTCCAGTTTAGGATTTATGACTCGTATTAAAAAAAACTACTTACTAAATCTCGTTCAAACCAATTTTCAGTGGAAGTTTGAATCACAATACACATCAACATGTACATCATACACATCATGTACATCATATATTATCATATATATTATCATATTATATATATTATTATATATTATCATATTATCATGTTCATCATTATGTACATCATATATTTTTTTAGTTTTATCATTCTCTTATTTTAGAAGTTACCGGGGAGAGTGGAAGACCCTTTGAAAGTGTCTCTCGCGCAAACTATTCAGTTTAGAAAAAAAAATATATTAGAAACCTCAATATCATTTTTGAAGACCTACACATAGATACCCCACACGTATGGGTTTGATGAAAAAAAAACATTTCAGTTCTAAGTATGTGGAACCCCCAAAATTTATTGTTTTTTTTTTTCTATTTTTGTGTGAAAATCTTAATGCGGTTTACAGAATACATCGACTTACCAAGTTTCAACAGTATAGTTCTTATAGTTGCGGAAAAAGTGGCTGTGACATACTGACGGACAGACAGACAGACTTGACGAATCTATAAGGGTTCCGTTTTTTGCCATTTGGCTACGAAACCCTAAAAAGTGTAATATTTAGTTGATACAAATCCAACACATGCCCAGATCGTATTATGTGATCACAATATATATTTTTTTAATATGTAAATATACGAGTAGACGTACGTTGCACGCCTTTATGTGACAAATTCACCACAATTGTTCCTTTAAGTGCATATCCGTGCAGAAGAGACGCCCGGGTGCCACCATTGTGTGGACCGCCCGGAGGACACGGTGGAGCACACGGTAGGGGTGTGCCCCGCTTGGGCAGAGCACCGCCGTGTCCTCGTGAGGGCGATCGGCGGCAGCGATCTCTCGCGCCGGGCCTTGGTACAGGCCATGGTCCGGAGCGAGGAGGAGTGGCAGGCGGTCGCCTCCTTCTGCGAAGCAGTAATGCTAGCAAAGGAGGCGGCCGATCGCGTGAGGCAACGGCAATGGTCCTCACGCCCCAACCGCCGCCGGGATTCCGATCCCGATTTCCGGCCACCGTAGGCGCGGGCTTGCGGACGGCGAGCAATGGGTGGCTCGCCGTCCGATCGTCCGGTAACCGTCCAGACCGAGCCCAAGTCGTCGACGGCGCGTAGTGTTCCACGCGCGCCTCAAGGAGATGTCAGCAACCGTAGGGGCCCAACAGGGTCGAAGCCTACTGGGGCCATGGGTGATGCGAAAGTGACCCCCGGGGCCCTGGAAAAAAAAATGGCAAAGAAGGAACAGGAGTGGGTTTTTAGTCAGTAAGAGTCTGACACTATCTCCCGCTCCGCCCAAGAGCGGGGGATGTCATTACATGATTTCCCCACCCGAAAAAAAAAAAGTGCATAAAATCTTTATAATGTATTGAACTAGCAAATAAGTAATTAGTGTATCAATAAATAAATAAATCTTAGTTGCACGTTCCTATGTTCCTTCAGCATGTTAACAGTAAGCGAAACCAAAATTAACGACCTAATTATTGCATTGTTAGATGTAATCTCTCCGCATTGAGCCGAGCTTGTGAATCCAACAGTGCGCTTTTATTTGGGCATTGATTTAGTGTCACCTAGAGTTGGCATTAGAACCACGTCGCTGGAACATCTAGAGGCATTGTGGAACAAAACATTAATTCAGTGGCGAGTCAACACCCGGCTCCGGCGACAAGAGGTGACACAATGCACAGGGATGGGAAGAAGAACTATTTACATCAAGAAAGTTTTAAATATATATAACTATACAACTGACTGTGCGTCTATTTGTGGTAAACGAGGTTCACGGTAATTCTGTTCGCTAATTTAGACATTATTAGAATCACCATAGCAGAGCAATATTTCTTATTATATAATATAAATATTATAAAGAGGTAAAGTTTGTTTTTTGTTTGTAAGAAGATAATCTCTGGAAGTGGTCTGATTGAAAAGCTGCTTTATTTCTGAGTGACATAGGATATATTTTAGGTACGCGAGCGAAGCTGCAGGCAAAAGCTAGTGTAATATAAATTGCAAGTAATATAACTAAGTCATATGATTTAAGCTTGCAAAGTCTCTTTCTGATGGATTTGAGCTGCATCTATGAGAACATGTCAAAATCAGTGTAACGATTTATTGAGAAAAACGTCATACGTCTATTCAATTATTCACCAACCTTATACCGCTACCTAAGAAAATACGGTGGTGGTGCCTAACACCAATTACTTTGTGCGGAAATATGTATAAAAATTGAATGCGGTTACGCTAAGGCGCCGGGGAGCTAGTTCTTAAACAAAGATAATAAAATTGTAGACTGTATTGATGCGGTGTAAAATACGTAATTATACATGGCCTTGCAGAATGCGACTTATGGGCGACGAAAAGTAGGTTTTGGGATAAATTAGGAAAATTTGGCTAGGAACGCGCACTGACCTGGTTTCATCCGTCGAAATACTTGATCTGTCCGGAACCGGACACTCGAACGAAGTTGGTGATCAACTTACTTGTAAACGCACTTGCAAATAATGTACTATGAACCTTTAGAAGTGGTTGGGTACCTTAACGCCTATTTTCCCTTGCACGTTAAAGTTCAAGTTTTACAAAATTAAACTAGATGGCGTTGGTTTCTTCACAGCTAAGTAGCGACCAAAGGCAATCTCACAAAGTATAAACTTGACTTTTAGTTCAACAAATAATAGACACTTGCGTCATCCATCATTGTCGTCAACAATTGATTGTAGTTCATAATTTCATCATTCAAACTAGAGTCATGTTGACCTAGTGGTTTAGCATGTGCAGATAGATGCGTAAATCAATGAGCCGTGAGTTCAAATCTCACGTAGTACTCACACTTTTTGTAAGTTATGAATGATAAAATAAAGAAATCGGTTGGAATATTATATCAAAGTTAACAAGTGGATATTTATTTGTAATATAATATTCAAGTGGGTAGTTACTCAGCAAGACAAGAAAAATGCTGGTAAACAGGCTCATCAAACAAAAAAGCACTATTAAAAAAATAATATGTTTATTTCTTACAATTTCTTATTCAAATTTAACAATCACCGTTTATTAATCACCGAATAAGATTATAATATTATATATAATTTCTTATTGAGGCCATAGCTTAAGTATTCGTTTCCAATATTGGAAAGAGGATTGAAGCTTATGTAACCTTAACAAAAACAAACAAAAGACCAGATAATTTTATCACAAAGATCAAAAAGATTAAATGTAGGCTAAAAACTATAAAATTGCACAACAACATATCAAGTGTTCATAACTTTTTTAATGTATTAATTACGGATATTAAGTTAAACACACATAACAAGGTCTCCAGTTAATACAGAGAATAAGTACTGAGTGAATAATATTAAATCAGTATTATAATTATTTATTATCTTGTAGCCACAAACAAAACCGTCCGTGTTCACTGCACTTAAAAGTTTTTTCATGAGTAAACATGATATTACTCTAATCAAAGTTTATGTGATCCAAAGCAAACTGCAATCTTGCCCTTTTATGGTTTTCTGTGAGCAAGCCTCCGACGGACAGTGCCAACGCTTGTGTCAAATAAACTAGCATAGTGGTTCGTCGACAGATGTCCGTTTTCTTCGTATACTCCCTTATCATGGTTTGACTGCAATATGTTTATTAGTTTTAGTCTGCCAGCTTTTTGTTGGTGTTTTAAAGAACCCTCTTCTTCAAATCGTCATATCCATAGAACAACTTTTTTTCTCTGTAACAATAAAACATAAATATATAATACCCAATAATGATTATTATATAGGAGTTTTTTGTTATATAAAAGAGTTAAAAAAACTACTTACATTTACACTGGTCTCTCTGGCGTCTTCTGACAAGTTTTTACCTTGATTATGCTTAGCAATTATTGGAGCTCTTTTTACTAAATCTATATAACAATGCATATTTACTCATTTTGGTAAAATAAGTAGACAAAACACCTGGTTAAAAAAAATAAATAACGAAAGGCGCTGGTACGAAATAATCGAAATTAACTTGGCAAACAAACAATTGAGCTAAGTCATAATTTTTTGGTCTAAGTTAAGTATCAATTATACTCTATACTACCTACTAGTTATTATTTATAAATCCTTATTCAACCTACCCTCTCAAGTTTGAAAACTAACACATAGATAATCAAATATTTATTAATTGATATTCAATTTTAATATCTTCATCTCTTTAAAATAAATTATAAATTATTTCAATATTTAAAGAAACAAAAAGAAAGTACTACAATAATAAGCATTAATTAAGCACAGTGACGCCATCTATTAACAGTACAATGTAATGTTATCAATAGCAACATTTCAATCTGGTTTTACGCTAGATGGCGTCATTTCTCGCTTCACACGATTTTATTTCTGTTTTTACTATGGACTTTTGCTTCTTTAGTGTATGTAACAACAGGTAGGTTTTAATACTCGTATCAGTTCGAAAATAGAAATATAAGAAAAATATAGGCACTAGTTTATGGGCGCGGCACACATGGCGAAGTTTTAAGGAGCAGCAGTGACGTGGTCTTCATCAAAAAACTCTCCCAAGTGGTGATGACAGAGCAAACAATAGTCAGCGTGTCCACGGGAGAATGGGATGGAGATAGGTGGGACGATTTTGCGTCTTGCAAGGCACATATTTCTACCCTACAATTAAAATTATCAAAGTTACGCAACCCAACATACGGAAAGTTCTACGATCCCGTTCTTTACCATCACGCAGTTAGTACGAATTGAACCTTTACCAAGGGTTGGTAAGTAAAACACAAGCAGGATCTTAGAACAGAATGTGTATTTCGTGATTTGCTCAGCCTATTTATACAATTTTGAATACCACACAAAACTCAAAATAATAGCGGACCAATAGCAAACGAGCTAGTGCGCGGGTCCGCCGTCCTATAAAGATGTGTCGCTGCTGTCGCCTCATCGAACGTGGAGTTTACTAGTTACGTAGATTCGTAAGTACATATTAAATCTACGCGGCCGGCGCGCGCGCCTTAGTGATTGCTGAGCGCGCTCCGCGCGCGGTCGTTTATGCTGAATGTAGGTGTCTGGTACATGGCTCCCCCCCAGCGAAGCGTACTGGTGGTTTTGAACACCTTCCAGTCCTCGTAGTGTAGGCAGTATGGCGGATGACTTCAGCTTCAGGCGTGGAGTCCAGCAGGAATGCAGGTTTCAGTCGATCGATGGAGATAATCTTTGTTTTTCCACAGACTTGTATTGTATACGTCTTATCATTCCGCTGTAGTACTCGGTGTGGGCCGTCGTATGTAGGTGTGAGTGGCTTGCGAACTGCATCGTTGCGTACAAACACATGGGAACACGTACGTAGCAGGCGAGGTATGTACGTGGTCCGACGATCGGTGTTGATGTGTGCGGCGTATATTTTTTTCATTGCGCTCGTTATCACGTCTTCGTAATGAGATTGTGTATGTTTTGTGGTTTTCTCTCCTATCATTTCGCCAGGTAGTTTGAGTGGTTGGCCATACAGTGCTTCTGCTGCGGAGACGTCCGTGTCGTTTTTTATGGTTGCACGTAGTCCCAGCATGACTGTTGGTAGTTCGTTCGTCCAGCTTGAATTTTGGAGTCTAGCTGTTAGTGCTGTTTTCAGTGTGCGATGATGACGTTCCAAAATTCCATTGGCTTGTGGGTGGTATGCAGTTGTGCGCGTGCGCTCGATTCCTAGTCGCTTCATGAGGTTTTTGAATAGCTCTGACTCAAATTGACGTCCTTGGTCGCTGGTCAATCTTTCTGGACATCCGTAGCGAACTATCCAACCTTCGTACACAGCACGGGCGACGGTTTCAGCAGTTATGTCAGCGACTGGGTAGGCTTCGGGCCATCTCGTTGTCCTGTCGATCATTGTTACACAATATCGTTTCCCATCTGATACAGGAAGGGGGCCAATGATATCGATATGTATATGGGACAGACGGCGAGCGGGTGGGAATGCTTCGAGAGGTGATACTGTATGTCGTTGTGTTTTTGTTTGCTGACATGCGATGCAACTTCGTGTCCAGTTGTTTATGTCGACGTTCATGTTCGGCCAAAAGAATCGCTTCGTAATAAGATGTCTTGTGGCGCGTATACCGGGATGACTCATCGCGTGGATTGCAGTAAACACTGTACGTCGTAACTGTGTTGGTATATACGGCCGGGCGCTGTCTGTTGACATCTCGCATAATATTTTGTAGCTTGAGTTCATTGGTTTTATGCGTTCAAATCGTAAGCTTTTGTTGCGTATGACGTTTTCGATCTCACTGTCGTTTTGTTGTTGACGTGCCAGCTCGTCGTAGTCGATCGGTGACGGTGACGTAATAGCTTCGATTCTTGATAGGGCGTCGGCGACAACGTTGTCTTTTCCTTCGATGTGTAGGATCTTCGACGTAAATTGGCTGATGAAGTGAAGATATCTGGTTCGTATTGGAGTTTCCGTCTTGCTGTTATCTCTCAAGAGTGCGTATGTGAGAGGTTTGTGATCAGTGAACACTGTGATTTCTTTGCCTTCGAACATTCTTCGGAAATGACGTATAGCTAGGTAGATGGCTAGCAATTCTCGATCGTACGTGCTGTATTTCGATTGCGCGGTGGTCAGCTTTTTAGAGAAAAATCCAAGCGGTTGCCATTTTCCGTTTACATATTGCTGTAGGGCTGCACCGACACACGAGTTGGACGCGTCACACATGAGCGATAACGTTGCGTGAGTAGATGGATGTGACAGCATGACGGCGTTTTTTATGCTATTTCTACACGCTTCGAACGCTTGTTTTTCTTCGGTCGTTAAATGTATTTGGGTTTTGTCGTTCTTCTTCGAGGTGCGTAGGTACTTAAATAATTTTTCTTGAGTGTGGGCTGCGTGTGGAATACTTTCCTTGTAAAAGTTAATGATTCCCAGAAAGCGTCGTAGTTCTTGTACTGTTTTTGGTTGAGGGTAGTTTTGTATACTTTTGACGCGCTCTTCTATGGGTCGTATACCGCCAGCTGATACATCGTAGCCAAGGAACTCGAGTTTTGCCTTTCCGAAAACGCACTTAGAAACGTTTATTCGTAGTCCGTGTGCTTGCAATCTCTGGAATACTTCTTCTAAGTGCTGTCTATGTCGTGCTTGATCGGGAGACGCTAGAAGAATATCGTCGACAAATGGGTATACGTAATCCAAATCGCCCAGTATGTTGTTCATGTGACGTTGAAATGTCTGCCCTGCATTACGTAATCCGAAGCACATTCGAGGGAATTCGAACAATCCGAATGGCGTTATCACTGCGGTCTTTTCGATATCTTCCTTTCGTATACGTAATTGGTTATAGGCTTTTCGAAGGTCTATTTTGCTGAATATTTTCATTCCTTGCAGTCTGTAGGTGAAGTCACGTAAGCGGGGAATCGGGTATCGATCGGGCTTCGTCACGGCGTTCAATTTTCTATAATCACCGCAGGGTCTGAGTTCACCATTTTTCTTTTGGACTAGGTGGAGAGGGCTGGCCCACGGGGATTTGCTTGGTTGACATATGCCTTGCTCCAGCATTAGTTGGAAGGTGTCTCTGGCGGCCTGGTATCTGTGTGGTGGTAGTGGGCGTGCTCTGCAGTACACGGGCGGTCCGTGTGTAATTATGTGGTGTTCCACGTCGCTGTTGGTTGCGCTACTGAAGTGGGTGGACGTAATGTCGTTGTATTTCTTCAGCAGGTCGCAGTATGGGTCGTTCACGTTGACTGTGAGTACCGTCGGCGTCGATGTACTGTTTGACAAACAACCGTTGATTGATAAGCCTGTCCTCTTGTCAATAAGTTTCTGGGCTCGTAGGTCAACCAGGAGGTTATGATGTTGCAGGAAGTCTGCACCGATGATTGGTCTCTTCACGTCAGCGACGGTGAATCTCCATTTGAGTGAGCGACGTAGACCAAGGTTGAGGTCTAAATCGCGTTCGCCATATGTTTGTATCGGTGTACCGTTCGCTGCGTATAATAGTACGGTTGACGCTGATTTTTGTTTCTTGCACGGGGGTACTACCGACACGTTCGCTCCTGTGTCGATTAGGAATCGTAGTTTGTTGGCGGTGTCATAGACGTATAGACGGTATGCAGAAATGTGGTTGATCTCGGGTCCCGTCGTAGCCAAGATCTCAGTTAGTTTTCCTGTCGCTTGCTGTAATTACATGGAGATCGGCAATTGCGTGCATTCTCGCCGAAGCGCTGGTGAAAGTAACAAGCGTCGCTCGCCTTGCGATCGTATTTATGGTTTCGTCCGGCTGAGCGCGATCGAGATCGGGATCGTGAATGAACGAAGCGTCGATGTCCGCGCGTCACTCGCTTTGTTCGCTGTACTTTTAGCTCGGCTATCTCTCTCGTTAGTTGCATTACGGCGTCTCGGAGGTCCTGATCTCCGTGCTTTCTTTGTTCTTGTACATGTGGTGGCGACGATGTTTTTGTATGACCTTGACAGGTGCAGGAACATACGGTTTGTACTTCTGTGGCTTGGTCGTGCATTTTGTCTGCCATCGCTGCTAGAACGTCGAGTGATGTTTGTTCACTTACTGCCAGGACTGCTCGTGTTGACATCGGTAAGCGCTGTAGCCATAACATTTGAAGTGTTGAGTCGGGCATTTTCTCGCGCGCAGGTTCTCGCATGCGTCTGAGCAGTTGTGACGGTTTTTGGTCGCCAAGTTCCATCTCATTGAGGAGTTTGTGCAGCTGCTTCGTTTCTGATTCCTCGTACACGGAAAGCAGCCTTTTCTTCGCTTCTTCGTATCTACCAGTGCGGGATTTGGACATAACAATGTCACTGATTTGCTCGACATCCGTTTTCTCGAGATGGGCCACCATCAGGCTGAATTTGGCTTCTTCGTTGGGTTTTTGAGGGTTGACGACAGTTTCGAATTGGCCAAACCATAATGTTGGTTGGTCACGCCAAAACAAAGGTATGCGGGCTTTGACGGAGATTGTTTCAATTTCTTCTGCCATTTCGATGTGAGGGTAGAACGTTCGTCGGGGTCACCACTTTACCGAGGGTTGGTAAGTAAAACACAAGCAGGATCTTAGAACAGAATGTGTATTTCGTGATTTGCTCAGCCTATTTATACAATTTTGAATACCACACAAAACTCAAAATAATAGCGGACCAATAGCAAACGAGCTAGTGCGCGGGTCCGCCGTCCTATAAAGATGTGTCGCTGCTGTCGCCTCATCGAACGTGGAGTTTACTAGTTACGTAGATTCGTAAGTACATATTAAATCTACGCGGCCGGCGCGCGCGCCTTAGTGATTGCTGAGCGCGCTCCGCGCGCGGTCGTTTATGCTGAATGTAGGTGTCTGGTACAAACCTTCTGTCTCCATTTAAGATGTCTTGCGGAGATGGCGCTAATCGAACGGGATTGGTTTCATCGGCGCTCACGCTGATTTACAGCCCACCTGACCTGCGGGACGGGGAGGGGTTTAGTGTGAGTAGGGGGGAGGGCAGAAGGGGGCGACACTGAGCAGTTTCTTTAAGTCAGATTGCCAATTGTAATATAGAGCTGTCTCTTTTTACCCTGAATCGTTATGTTGAAAAGTTATAGAGGGTGCGTTTGTGCACGTGACAGAACAGAAATAAGAGCCATTATGGCTTTGTGGCAGGGGAAGAAGGAATTACCGTGACGTGAGGAACACTGTGGGATTTAGTCAGTAAAAATGTTACACTCCCTCTCCCGCCACCCAGAGCAGGAGGAATCATTTCCCATGTAAAAAAGGTCATATCATAGGCTAGTACAGAATTATATTACCGCAATCTTAAACAGCTAGATTTCAGAGCTGCCAGACATGTCTAAAGGATCTCGGTTTGCATTTGATTCGACGCTTGGCTAGCAAAGTCAAGTTTCTAATGTCTGTCTAAAAGTCAACGGGACTTTGAGGTGTCTGTATCGTCTGAGGAACTTTTTACCTGCAAAGACGAAGACAATGCTTATGCAGACATTGATTTTTCCTATTATAGACTATGATGACGTGGGTTACTATGATCTGAACGCGGTCTTGCTGGATAAGCTTGACAGAATCCTTAACAAATGCATCCGGTTCAAATTTGACCCGAGGAAATATGATCGTGTGTCCAACTTCAGGACTGAGATCAAAATAATATGGTTGCCTATTCGTCAGAGAAGAAATTTGCGCGCCCTGACTACACCTTCCTCTTTGTTCAACTCTCCTACGCCTCCATCCTATTTCATAACTCACTTTCAGTATTTCATACGCAAGAAATTTGCGTTCTTCTAACAATCTCCTACTGCTCTGTCCTTCTAATACTTCTGATTTTGTCCATTCTTCCTTCTATGTACAATCCATCCTTCTGTGGAATTCATTTCCTTTCGATATCTGACCCCCTAGCCAAGTTACAATCGTATCGTTCGCGCATATGCCTAGAGTAGGCCACGCCTCCGATTCGCTTGTTCTGACGTCATCTCAGCAAGTCTGCCATGACTTGGGAGGCTGCCAAAGACTCGTGTTGATTTTTCAAGTATGAACAATATTAAAATTATGCAGGAAAGAATAAAGAAAAAAACTGGGCAAGCACGAGTCGGACGCGCCCACTGAGGGTTCCGTACAAACTTGAAAGGTAAATTGCGGTTTACAATTTATGACGTATTAAAAAAAACTACTCACTAGGTCTCGTTAAAACCAATTTTCGGTGGAAGTTTGCATAGTCATGTACATCATATTTTTTTTTAGTTTTATCATTATCTTATTTTAGAAGTTATGGGGGGGGGGGGGGGGGGAAATTTTACCACTTTTGAAGTGTCTGTCGCGCAAACTATTCAGTTTAGAAAAAAAAATATATAAGTATGGGGAACCGCCAAAATTTGTTTTTTTTTCTATTTTTGTGTAAAAATCTTAATGCGGTTCACAGAATACATATACTTACCAAGTTTCAATAGTATAGTTCTTATAGTTTCGGAAAAAAGTGGCTGTGACATACGGACGGACAGACAGACAGACATGACGAATCTATAAGAGTTCCGTTTTTTTTTCATTTGGCTACAGAACCCTAAAAATTCTGTTAATTGGCCGTCGGCCTAAGCTAGATAACATACTTACGTCTAAAGTACACTAACTTCTGCCAGCTGCTTCGCCCGCGAATATTACAAAATTATTTAACAACGTCATAAAGTCCTTCCAGTGGTTTGAGCTGTGTGTAGGTAGATCAGTCAACCAGTTGCCTTTTATATACCTATATAGATTACTCAATCCAATATATTTGGTTAGTGAGAAAATAAATAATATCTGGTAGCTCCGAGATCTTGGACTGGAACAAAACGTATCCACCACATAAAAACTGACAGATATTATTTGTAAGTGAAACTACTGAGTCAATGTCAGAAGTTCAATGCACCTGTAGTGCAGACGATTGAGTTTTTTCAAGGTTTGTCAACACACAAGCACATATTTGCTCATATCATGTTTAGTAGTGAACTCATGCCGCCAATGCATCTAACACGTGTTTGTGGAGATATTTGTCCAGACGCAAATTGAATTCTTTTCCAATCACAACGTCGCCATCGCCTAGAGAAATCATTTCGTTTACTAGATTGATCGCTGACTCACTTAACAGGGTTGGATCTCTAAATGTTGCGTCTTACTGTTGATTCAGCCGAGGGCGATTTATTTGACTGCAGCCTGCTGATGAGCCTCACAAAAATGGCAGTCAAAAGCATCGAAAATTATTAACTTTGGTTTGGTTAGTAATTGGTTACTTTTTATTATTATTTTAAGACGAGAAAGTAGTTTTCTCCAGACACACTTTAGATAACTGTTTCAACCTTTTAGGAGGGGAATGTTGGAAAACCTTCTCTTAGAACTAGTCTACGTCATAAAAGAAACCTTGTACAAAATTTAACGCTCTTAGTCCCAGTAGTTTTGGCTGTACGTTGATATGTCATTCAGTCAGTTTCTCCTTTTATATATAAAGCTTACTACAATTTAGATAAGTTCTTTAATGACTAATTTTGGATTTGTAACATACAAATTTATTATTATATTTTTTTTTTAATGATAATTATTTTATTATTAGTATAACATTATAATTGACATTTATAATCATTAATTTAACATTTGTCGGCTGAGAATGCGGAACATCATTGACTCTGTTTTGTGGGCGATTACTAGGTATCGAGCAATAACCAAACTATTCCAGATCACACAACTGTTTTATTATGATGCAAGCTTTAGATATCCACTTTACACAACGAGCCGTGAGACAGTCCCCGAAACTAGACGTTGTTCGCACGGCTCCCGACAGAGGAAAGAGTATATATAAAAAGGTACTCTGTGAGAAAGAGTCCCGGATCTATGCGGTTGACACTTTTATCTACTCGGTTCGTGCAAACTTTAGCGCGGATTCTGTCAAAGTGACATGTGTCACTTTTCACTTAGCTCGTTCGTTCATTCACAAGCTTCCGTACTATTGACTTCACCAAAATGTATAATTAAAAGTTATTTGACTTAATGACACGCTAGAATAATTTTATTCTTTGTATTATTTTGGAAATATTTTTATGCCTTTGTCCAGGGCAAACATGACAATTTACATAAAATACTTTGTGATGTATGTATTGTACTCATGTTTTAACAAATATCTTGTCCATCTAATCTTATATAGATAAATGATGTGTAGTAAAAGTATTAAAATTTGCGCTATGACAAAATTTTTAATAAATAATATATATTAACTTCAATTAATTGATAAGTTTCATGAAATGATTAAGTCAGGCATTCAAAATAGCCACAGGTTTAGTAGATTTATTCCATATTTCCTTTCCTCACAAAGCAATAAAATACCAATAAAATCAAAGTAAAAAATCTAAATTAATGTTGAAACATTTCAACAAAATTTTGTAGCTTTCAAATTTTATCAAGAATACGTGTTTTATTACAGACAGAAAAATGTTTGATTTACCGGTTATTACACGATTCCGGGGGAAAAGAATTGCAAGTTTTTGAGTGTCACGTTACGTCAAATGTAAATGAGGGGCTAGGGTTGGCACCGCCGACCAACTAAATGAGTTATTTTTCGTGTAGGGTTGAGCCATAAAGCGGAAAGAACAGAGGACCCACGTCGTCATAATTGTACCCAGGTATTTATTCAATAATTGTATTTCATGCAATAAATAATAAGTAAAATTGAGTTAGTTTAGTTGATAGTTTTTTGTTTTTGTGACATTGTGGTAGTTTTTGGCGCTATGGATAAACTGAAAATTCGTACAATTTTCGAATAAGAGTTCCTACGTGGAAATACCGCTGCGCAAACAACACGAAACATTAACGACGTATACGGGCATAACACTGCTTGCATAAACACAGTCCATTATTGGTTCAATCGTTTTAAATCTGAAAATTTTGAGTTGAAGAACGAGCCTCGCGGTCGGCCGGTAACTATTGTCGACAACGACGAATTGAAGGCGATAGTGGAAGCGGATCCATCTCAATCTACGGCTGAGCTTGCTGCGGGCCTTGGAGTTAGTGTCAAAACAACATTGAAGCACTTGCGTCAAATCGGAAAGATAAAAAAGCTAGATAAGTGGGTGCCACACGAACTAAGCGACCGACAGCGAGATTTACGTGTCGAAGCATGCATAGCACTACTGAATCGGCATAGAAACGAGGGAATTCTTAATCTAATTGTTACCTGCGATGAAAAGTGGATCCTGTACGACAACCGTAAGCGTTCGTCTCAGTGGATGGACCCGGGTACAGCACCTAATCAGTGCGCTAAAAAAAAGATTACTCATAGGAAGATGATGGTGACTGTCTGGTGGACCAGCGCCGGACTTGTACATCACAACTTCTTACCGAATGGCACAACAGTGACGGCAGATGTCTATTGCCAAGAATTGCAAACAATGATAGAGAAGCTCGCAATTCAACAACTAAGACTAGTCAATCGCTCTTCCCCATTGCTTCTCCACGACAACGCGCGAGCTCACACTTCACGACAGACCATCGCAAAGCTACAAGAGTTACAGCTCGAAGCTCTCCGTCACCCACCGTACTCACCGGACCTTGCCCAACAGATTTCTACTTTTTTCAAAATTTAGACAATTTTTTATGTGGGAAAAAATTCAACACCCGTGATGCAGTACAAAACGCTTTTGCTGACTTCATCGCCTCACGTCCGGCAGACTTCTACAGTAAAGGGATAAACAAACTGCCATCAAAATGGCAAAATTGTATAGATAATTTGGGCCAGTACTTTGATTACCTGAAATAAATAAATTATCAAATTTTTTATATTTTAAAATTATCATACAAATCTCCAATTTCATAGGTAAAGACCTAATATTATGGAGAAGAGGCAAGAAAATAATACAAAATTAAATTACCCCATAGTCGCATCATCGATGCACGAGGACAGAGAACAGTTTATCTTTGAGCTCTGTGGTTGGCCAAGCCTTGCGTATGCTGGATAGGTATGGTAATAGTAACTGTAGTAAGGAGTTAACAACAATGCTGTGTGTTGTTAAGAGTGAACCTTTTGAACATTTCTACGTTGTGTTGAGGCTTTTTGCTTGCGGCGCTATCAGGATTTACGTCCCCGGCCGGGGCCTATTATACCCGCTATCATAATTACGGGGCTGATCGCACACCCCCACACTCACACACTGGTACACACCGTTACACACTGGTTGGTACTCACTGGTACACAGTGGCACACGGTGCACAGTCAGTACACCTGTTCCGGCGCCCCGTCGCACTTGTCGTAAATGTTTTACAACAATTACGCGGCGCGGCGTCGTTACGGGCTGTACTCGCAATGTGGCCGACCGCCTTATTGTACGAATAACTGCCACTTGACAATATTGTCATAATTTACCTGTTTTACTTCTGAGACATTTAAATGATGGTTCATTAAAAACAAAAATAATTAATATCTTAGGTACGAGTATGTTGGAATGGTGATTAAGTTAAGTACCTACTTATTTATTTTGTCTACTGTAGGTAACTACACGACACTGTTAATACCTTTACTTACCTTTGATCTTGCGCCAAATGGCCGTCACCTGGTCCTATTCCCATGAAAATCTAATAGCAACGTCAGCGGATGGCGTTGCCGTAGCTAAATAGGTATTGGACCAAACAGAATAGGTACTTAACCAGGGCAAATAGGGTGGACCAAAACAATGTCATACTATATTGGTCATCGACACGCTTTTTTTGTGGTTGGGTATCATTAAATTATTTCCCTTGCTCTAAAGTGGAGCGAGAGGGCGTGTCAGAGTTTTACTAACTTAAACTCCACCTAGTATGTTCTTGGTCCCTCAAGTGGGGCTCGGGACAAGACTGTAATGGACTGTCAATAACGACTCCATTATGTCTCGTCCAGGCGAACGTCAACTACCGCGTGGCGTTCAGGATCTCTTGCTCCAGAGTATGGCGCAGTGGTCGATCAACATCACCATAGTCTCCGAGCCGTATTATGTCCTGCCCAGGGGAGACGTCAGCCGCCGCCAGTACCCCATCCCTCGAGGCAGTCACGAGGGTTGGTTACGTAGCAACACTGTTCGGGGACACTGCAGTGTTAGGCGTCTACCTGTCCCCGAACAGAAATCTCGCCAATCTCCACAACTCCTATATGGAGCTGAGCTTCCCGTGGTCGTGTGCGGGAACTTCAATGCTAAGAACTTAGCTTAGTGGAGGACTAGCTTCTAGAAACAGGCCTGGTCGTCCAAATCCTGGGTTCTGTCCCCACGTGTGTGCGGATGCAGGTCGAGTCCATGGTGGACATTTCGTTCGCCAGCCCTGCTCTGCCGCCGCGTATCGTCGACTGCCGCGTCATGGAAGGGGTGGAGACGTACTTAGACCACTTGGTACATCCGGTTTGACGCCTTTGCCTAGACCTCGACCGCACCGCTCCGAAAAACTCCGCCCCTGGGCTCCCCCTCTGATGCAGAGTCTCCGGCCCCAGCTTGTCGCAGGTGTGGTAAGCAATTTGTTCCCTGCGCGAGGGGAACACTCTCCCCCGCCCATGGCTCCACCACCAGCGGCGGCGACTACGACGACAGTGCTCCAAAGGTGACTGAGGTAGAGACGAGAGTGGTGGTACTACGGCTGAGTGCCAAAAATACCGCCCTAGAACCCGACTGCTTGCTTGGCCTGCGTCCAGGCCATGGAGGCTCTCGGGTCTCGAGTAAGAGGGCTCGTCAGCGCATGCATGGAGAGGGGCCAGTTCCTGGGAAAACTGGTCCTCACCGCGAAACCGGGGCGCCCAACGGACTCTCCGTCTGCGTATCGGTCCATTGTGCTGCTCGACGAGGTGGGCAAGCTCTTTGAAATAGTAATTGCAGACCGCCTTGTCACGAATCTAGAACGGGTGGGGCCGGATCTTGCGGACGGCACGTTCGGCTTTCACAGGGGGTGTTCCACTGTGTACGCCATCATGCGCGTGCGAGCCCTTACGACGGGGTGTGTCGTGGTGGTGTCTTTGGACATCGCCAACGCCTTCAAATCCCTGCCCTGGAGTAGCACTAGAAGGGCACTCCGGTATCACCGGGTGCCCGACTACTTCTGTCATGTCGATTGAGGCTCACCTGTCGAACAGGTACATTATCTACCCGGGTCACCAGAGAAAGTGGAAATGGCGACCTCCCTGACGGGGTCAGTGTGATCTATTACGCAGACGACACGCTGGTCCTGGCGCAGGGAGAGTTGTACCAGGCGGCGTTCGAACTAGCGACAGTCGTTGAGAGGATCCACCTCCTAAGGGAGGTTCTACGCTGGCTTCGGACCGAAGTCCATTGAGCCTATATGGAACGCCGGTGTGGGTGCCGTCGCTGCGAAAGCGACCGGTGGTCCAGTTGAACGCGCGTCAGAGAGCCATGGCCATACGGATGGTGCGGGGATACCACACGGTTTCCTGCGAAGCGGCGAGCCTCCTTGCTGGGCTGCCACCATGGGATCTGGAGGTAACAGTCCTTGCACGCATGCACGATTTGTGCTTGGAGATGCAACGCCGTGCCGGGGCGAAACTCCACTGCCACGACCAGTCGTGGTATGGTGGACAGAGTTTCGGTGGGATGTCATGGTGAAATGGCGTAAGCGACAGTCGAAACCCAGTGCTGGGCACGCCATAATTATGGCGGTAAGTCTCCTCTTTGAGGAGTGACTGGAAAGACCTCACGGCGTCCTCACCTTCCGCATGACGCAGGTTTTCACCGAACATGGTCAGTTCGGGAAGTACCTGCACCGGATTCGTGCGGAAGTAACGCCCGGGTGTCACCACTGTGTGGACCGCCCGGAGGACATGGTGGAGCATACGGTAGAGTTGTAGCCCACTTGGGCAGAGCAACGCCGTCTCCTCTTGGAGGCTATCGGCGGCAATGATCTCTCGCGCCGGGCCTTGGTAGAGGCTATAGTCCGAAGCGAGGAGGAGTGGCAGGCGGTCGCCTCCTTCTGCGAAGCAGTAATGCTAGCAAAGGAGGAGGCCGCTCGTGCACGCGCGTGAGAGCAGCCCTCATGCCCCAGCAGCCGGGATCCTGATCCCTATTTCCGGCCACCTAAGACGCGGGCTTGCGGATGGCGAGCAGCTCGCCGTCCGACCGTCCGGTAACCATTCAGGCCGAGTCCAAGTCGTCGACGGCGCGTATTGTTCCACGCGGCTCAAGAAGATGCCAGCAAACATTAGGGGCCTAGCAGTGGTATATCTCTATTAGCCTCTCCACAAAGACATAAAGAGGGGATTTACCACCATAGTGGTGTATCCAATCACCGCAACATGCACAGTAGGTAACATTAGGTGATCATCATTGGATTTTTCCACGATATTACTGCACATTACGTTGCGTGTCATTTTATGAAGTTGGCTGGCCAAACAGCACTTCACACTAGATAGTGCGTCATTTCAAGTGCATTTTTCTTAAATCATTGAAAGCAATTAATTCGGCATCGCATTCCGTGTTGGGGAAATAGTTATTAATCACAGTTAATATGACTAGCACTAATGACTCGATAATTACTGGCATTGCAGTCGAGCTGAGGTCAGTGTAGTCATTATGATATGACAGTCAAGTGACAGCTGCGGACTAGGGATTTGATGGAACTAGAATCGAATGTGTTTATAGACTAGCTAGAGGTTTTAGGCAAAAAAGTCAGTGCTGAGTTTCAAATCCGAGAGAAGAGAATAGGTATGCCACATTCCGTAAAAAAACGTTTAAAAAGGAAGGATCCTCCAACCGGACGAGCGTAATGCCTGGTGCGCACCGTGATCGAGGGTTGTTATAGGGCTGTTGATGTTTTTCTACTCCTTCCTTGTTCTAGCCTTGAAGACACCTAAATTATAATCGGATGGGAAGACCTCAGCAGGTAAATTGTTTCAGTTCTTCGATGTACGCGGTATAAACGAAGAGGCGAAACGCTTAGTCCGGACCGTAGAGGTTTCAATAACGTAAGGTTGGATACTCGCAGGAGAACACTTAGTACTTCACATACATCCAGTACTCTCAGTAGGTACTGAGTTCTCAAACGTAGTGTGCAAATAGAGGAAGATTTACACTCTGGTACTGCGAGCCCCCGAGGTCTGCTGTTCACACTCATAACAATAACCACGGGAACCTCTCCACGGATTAGAGTATGTGTGTATGTAAGTACATGTGGGAAGGTGTCTTATGCTCGTGGAAGGACTTATAAGCAAATACATATTTTCATGGCTACTTGTAACACTGTAAAGCTAAAAGGAAATAATTTTTGAAGGTTTATTGTGTCCTTTGCATAATTATATGAAATTATGAAGTGAAAAGCAGCTCAAAAGGAGGAAGTCTATTTAATGGTTAAGTAGCAAAGTCACTGTCATAAACAAACGAAGGCACTATGCGGCAATAAGCGCCAAAAGAGATGCAGATACGATCTACGTTGACAATACTTTCTACTTTACATATACCCACCGTTTATAAGCTTTCAGACTTGATAATATGTTTGTTACAAATCGTAATTATGTACTAAATATGTAACGAATAAAACTATACAAATGCGTGCTTTAATTAGCTATCATTTAAATAAATATGTAGGTGCGCTAAATGAATTGTAAAACGCGCGTCAAACTATTTGTATGACAGTGTTACGTCTAAGTGCTCTATTATGTTCAGCTCCACACAAATGTGTTCACACGGCGAACAGCATTCCCATGTCACTATAATTTTATTACTAAAATCGAAAACCGAATTATACAGAGCTAATTTGCCGTAGATCTCATTACCAGATAGGTGGATTTATGGAAACGGCCCGAATGAGCGCGCTTGCTAATTGCTTTACAATGTTTGCGATATTCCAGTTTTGTCATAACAGTGTTTTGGTATTTATTGCCGGGATTGTGCCGCATCTAGATAATAGTTTGTATCCTGGACATATTTGTAGATACAGTTTGATCCCAACTCCTGTTTTGCGCAAATAAAGAGAAGTAATTAAATCACCTTAAATTATCGTTTCCGGAGTGCTCTAAGTGTTTTCGTCACATAATGGCCACCCAAATGTTAAGAATGGCATTAGCATTAACCAGCCAGTTTATTAAATGTTGTAAATATAAGATGCATCGGCAGCTACATTATAATTCAAATGTTCGTGCTAACTAAATGGTAAATTACGCTATATAGTCTAAGGCCTGCAAAGTGCCTGTCCTAACAGGTACTTCACAAGTTCAAATATTGCTAATATATAATTATAAAACATATTAAATTATCAGCTGTATGAGCGTGAAGGGGTAACAAACAAACCAATTATTGTCTTTTTTTATCCCACAAGTTGCACACAATGCCATCTAATCCCAAACTGCTGGTTCTGTAAGTACTAGATAACTGTATAAAACATATTATAGATAAATTACACCCAGACACAGAACTAATGATCGTAATCCTCACACAAACATTTGTTTTGGGTGGAAATCGAATCCACAATATTAACTAATAGACCAACAGGCCAGTCTTTCTAATATTATTATTATTACTATTCCTTTACTTATTAGTGTGATTCGAAGTGCAAAATACTACAGAGCAGATTTTCTAACGCTACATGATTGGCTATAGACTGCTGACGTCATGGCGTCATCTGCCCTTCGATGAGCATGAATTTGAAGCAAAAAAATTACACGAATAAACGAACGCATTCAAATCAAATGCACACAGCGGGGGGCGGAGCGCACCGCGATCACAAATTGATACAGCTCTGTTATGTATTTGTTTGGTGCCGTTCAAAACGAAACGAATTAGCAATGAAGAATTTACCTAAACAAGGCTTATTTCAGAGGCATTTTAACCGATTTCCAAAAAAGAGGTTCACATGTCGTTTGAATGTTGAGCATGGTACACTTTAATAAGTGATAGCAATTGTTGCAATTGCATGTCTGTTTATTGCTATCACCATTTCTTATTATGTAATTACAACCTCGTGGCCAGGCGCTATGTAGGGTACCGCAGATGTGTAAAGTTGACACTGGTATACCCTTATTTTACCAATTATGTTAAAATTCCAGGTTAGTAAGGTTATCAATTCGATCCTAACTTTTTTGTTTATGGGTCGATCCTGAACTCCGTGATGATCCCATTAGGTATTTCATTTGCTAATCCCAAAGCAATGTGTGAGTAACCATGATATTGAATGATAATTATTTTTTTGAATGTCAAGAAATGATATTTAACTATACATTAGCACTTGTCTTTCTCGCTATTTAGTTTTGACTATGGGGTTCTACAAATAAAAAAAATAGAATTAAAAAAAAACCAATTTCAAAAACTATAAATTGCAAAATAACATAAATTACAACTTGAACAATGTTCAATTTGATTACAAACAAGGGTTAAACATTTGGTTTTTATCTCTCCATTAAATGACTGACTGAGAGGAATATTGCCACTGTTCGCGCAGATAAATTTGATTGACAGACTGATCTGCGTAATAAGTTGTTGTTCGCACAAAGTATAAGAATATAATAATCGTCGTTAATGACGCAAATTTAAAAACTTCTAATTCAACTCATTCTAAGCATTGAATGAGTTGATTTAGACGTTTGATGTTTTCCCAGCATCAAGAGATCACCTGAGATATTGGTACAAAAATTAAAAATATATTTATTTCACATATGCCCATGCACATGGGCACTTATAAAACGTCTGAAGCTAGTGCATGGTTGCAAAATGGTCGATTCCTATGAAGATGAACTGGAAAGAAACTCCATGGTTACTTTTTTTTTTAAAGTGGTTGATGTTACAATATTTCTATATTAATAGATATTATGTAAGAACAGTGTAGACCAGTCAATTGTACCCAAAATCACATTAAAAATAATCATAATAAAAAAGTGAGTCATCGTAGTAGGAAGTGATCTCAGAATTCGTGGAGTCTACAGTGTTCTCACATTCACATTATAAAAAAATGTATATATTAATAGAAACAACATTGATGAGGAGGCCACATGTGCAGAAGTAGTCATTGTTCAATTTAATACCTTTGGGGGTATTACTATTAAATTGTGTTACTTTCAACTGAAAGTATTAAATTTTTTTACTATTATTCAAATATTTAAAAAGTGTTGCGTCTTACGTCTGTTTGACACGACTCTGGACAACGAAGTGATCCTACAAGCATTCTTTTCTCCTTTTTGAGGTACTGAGTCCCAGAATGAGTGGTCATTGTTTGAAGCAAAGGTATCATTAGCATCATTAACTTTTATTTTATCTTATTATTTTACGAAAAGATTTACTATAAAATGAATCAAAGTTAGGTTTCACTTGATTTACTATGGAGTGAAATAGCACCAGACGTATAGAAGTACCTAGGTGTAGAAACTCGTGGGTGGAGGTTCGTTAAGTGCAACTCATTAGAATCTACAATTATTTGAATTTGTCAAATAAATCCCAGAAAATTATCTAGGGGAGGTAGGGGATAACTGGTATTTTTTTTTACATAATCATTTTATAATTGTTGAATGTTAGTAACACACATAATAAGGCTCTAATAACACTATTTATTACCATATTACAATTAAACCTGGTTTTATAGAAAACTAACTATCCAAAAAAAATTTGATTATGTTTATTTTTACACGACTGTTCGTTTAATGTTCTTCTTCAATTCAAAGGTAAACTCAAGCTTTGCGAAGCATAAGTGAAGCCTAAGCATACGCTAAGTTTAAACCTTAGTTTACAGATGACACTTGGTTTAGCGGTGTTGGTATTGAGGTGCAAATAAAGTCATAATACGTATTACATATTTTATGCTAAAGTACCATAAGTATTTAAAAAAAAACTAGGCAAGTGCGAGGCAGACTCCTGTCCTGTCCGTCCCGTCCGTCGAAATATTCGTTTTTTGCGACATAAATGACCATATCTTTTTTTTTCGTTAACTTAGAAGTTTGATTTTTTCACAGCTTTAAGGAACCGCAGACTTAAGTATGTGGTTTTAATTTCGATTCTACACCTCCACGCGTTCCCGAAATAAAGGGTCTTGACAGATAGACACACGGACGGACAACAAAGTGATCCTATAAGGGTTCCGTTTTTTTCTTTTTGAGGTACGAAACCCTAAAAATTACCTATCTCGAGATGAGGGGTGGTGCTCGAACCTGCCGACTCTACCTTCCCTAATTTACTTTCAACATTACACGTGAGTTCAATTATAGAAAAAAATTGATGAGAAAATAAGAGAGTGCAGTAATGTCACACGAGTAATTAGAACACTTCGATGTACCATAATGTGCCGCACCCCGCTGTGATCAATTAGCGCCAACTAAACAAAACAGAGCCCCCTTAATTACATTACACAGTGAGTTATATGAATGTGATTATTATTTTGAAACATTACTGAGGATTACGATCTAAATTAATTTTGATACGGTTTAATCTCAAATTTATTACAGTAGACACAACTAGCAGAGGTCACACGCTTGTTTGGAAGACCACACACATGCACAACTAGCAGAGGTCACACGCTTGTTTGGAAGACCACACACATGCATAACTAGCAGAGGTCACACGCTTGTTTGGAAGACCGCACACATGCATAACTAGCAGAGGTCACACGCTTGTTTGGAAGACCGCACACATGCATAACTAGCAGAGGTCATACGCTTGTTTGGAAGACCACACACATGCATAACTAGCAGAGGTCACACGCTTGTTTGGAAGACCGCACACATGCATAACTAGCAGAGGTCATACGCTTGTTTGGAAGACCACACACATGCATAACTAGCAGAGGTCACACGCTTGTTTGGAAGACCGCACACATGCATAACTAGCAGAGGTCACACGCTTGTTTGCAAGACCACACACATGCATAATTTGATTACAACATACGAGTCAAACATTTGAAAATCTTTTCTGAATGTAAAAGCCAGTTAAGCTGATACGCTCACAGACGATTATTCCCAATCGTCACAAACATCGTCTTTCTAAACAACAGCCTCAACCGCTGCCAAATGCTTGAACAATAACAATTTCCACTTATCTATTCATTCTCCGCAAGCTTTACACCAAAAAAAATCCGCTTTCATATGAAAAAATATCATTTTCCTTCACGTCAGAGGGGATTCCGATGACGGCGACATACTATATACGGATAATGTCACATGAAAATGACGAAAACGACACTTGAACGACGCCACAATATCTTCACAGCTTTTGTAAGCTCTATCACTGTACAGATAAAGTTTATAGTTGTTTGTTAAAGTTTAAGGCGTGGTTGGTAGTTTGAGTAATGTCAGGCTAAATGTAGCGAGCGTAGTTTTCGGTCAAGTCCGTTGATCCTATTACGATAGCGGAGGCTGCGGAGACAATGGCGATGTGTTGAGTTATGCGCTGAGGCCGGAGCTCGGAGAGGATGTGTTCATTCTGGTAAAAATGTGCAGGTGGGTGTGAGCGAGTGTGCGGTAGTTGTGACGTGTCTATTGCGACGTATACGGGATTTAGTTACATTTATAAGATTCGCATATCTACAAGATGCTGATGTGTTGTTAACTTAAATTTCAGACTGCTAAAAATTCTGTCTTCAACAAAGATTCTTTGTTGTGAAAATAAATTATTCAAAGATGTTTACCTAAATAAAATACATAATGAGTGGAAATCATGTTACAGCGAACTTGGTAACATTTTTATGACTTGCTAACAGCTCGGCGTGACAGTCCTTAGCCGTTCATTTGTTCAATTAACTCCGCAATTGAATTACAAGTTGTTGCGACAGCTTCAGACGGGTTCCAGGAATTGTTTCTAATCTATTCATTCCTCACAATGTAAGAAGGAGTAGCGGTTATAAGTATCGATTTTGAAAACTTATCTACCTGACTATTACAAATTTAGAAAATCGATGAATTTGCCTTTTGCTTGATAGACGTCCACAATTTGCATGAACACACTTATACTCTTCTAGAACGTTTCAATTCTAGCCATGTTAACGTTTAGAAATAGAAAGAAACAAAAAGAGAGTATTCATTCAAAGAGAACTAAGTTGACTAAGTCCTCAGCTACGATCACATTAAATAATGGTTCTCAATCGCACCGCCGATCTACCCGCTAATAACTCCAGCTCATATCACTAATAGCTCAACAGTTATCTGCTTCATTAACAACATATTAAAAGAACACAAGTTCGCTTCCCGACCAGAATACTGACACAACGACCTAATGTGTATTCAGCAAAACATTAATCACGGCCGGGAATCGAACACGGACTGTCGCGCCCGCCGCCCGCACAAAGGACTCGTTCTTGAGTATCATCGCACCACGCATACTGATCAATATGGAGCTGCGTGGAATCACATGACGAGCACATTTTTGCGTTCTGGTATAATATTGCGATACTTAGTAATTACTGTTTTCATGTTCCAGTGTTTTGTAACAGGTTTTTCAGAAATATGGGACATTCTGTGTAAGATTCGTAGTCACTTTGCGGAAAAGTGAAGATATATGAAAGCAGATCGTCATTGAAAACTAATCTAGGTAGGTACGTATTTTACTCCAGTTTTCTGTCCACCAACATAACTCTCACTAGTAACGATAGGTACGCCCCTTCCTGGCAACCAGGATCTGCCGCACTGAGGCCCAGGCAGAACCTTCTCGAGTGCGTATGTACGAATCAAAGTCGTTGTCACAACGGTGGCACTATATTACCATGGCCTCTTGCTCAATTCTTTATAGGTAATCACCGAAGCAATCGAGCCCAGTCAACATTTGAGTTAGAGGGGATGAGGAGTCAGTAGAAGATGCGTTTCCTTCGCCTTTGACAAAGCGCTTTCGCGCGTTTTGTAGAGGTGGTGTGCTTCTTCATGAGGTCCTCCAAAGGTTGGCAAAGCCTAAGCAAAGCACTTACTGCCATTGTAACGAGAGAGACCAGACGTTCGCAGTGCTCTTCGAAGCATCACCGGTTGGTGATGCGGTGTAAAGTCGGGGTGACCTAGTGGTTATAGCAGACCCCGCTTCCCCTCGAAATTTCTGGCCAAAGGTCAACAAATCATCCATCGAGTGTATCCGGGAGCTGATGGACGGTTAAGAACCGCGGACATTAAAACTTACACAAGCATTATAATTGCGTAATCTTTTTTTTATGGCAAATTTTATACTATTTCAGCGTGGTATGCGTATGGTAGCGGTGATAACTTTTTCAGCTGTGTTATAACTTGCCGCATGACATTTTCTGGTCTGCCGAACCTCAGTTCGGGCGTTTCTATGATATCATGGGGTGAGCTCGCTTCCATTAATAATGCAGCGGCTGCATCTTGTGCGTCGTCACGCAAACACTTCCGCAGACGCCACAAATTTTCGGTATCACTGTACGTGATGATTCATAAAACGCTTCCCAAAATTGTGTCCATTCCAACGGATCCCCGAATTACAAAGGCAGATCCTTCGAGGTGGCCAGCCTAAACAACAACACCTTGTTGCTGGTGTTAAATATTCCAGCCAATTCTCCACTTTGCTTTTGTAGGAACCTGATGAAAACAATTTCTGCCTCCGTACTGCTGACGATGACGCGCGTGAGCTGCGAGCTGCCATCTTGTCGCATCGAACTCGAGTTGGCACGTGGGTGTGCACTTAAATCTGATTGTATTTTTCCGATTTCTCTCACTGCATCCTTACTGCTTGGCAGTAACTCTGATTTTACTTCAAGTTTGGTTTCTTCCTCGCTAGTCAGTTGCTCCATTTGTTTTTGTGCACGCGTTTTCACCACACGCAGCGTTCGGAACAACGACATCCCTGCAATACAGGTTTTGTTCTCATTCCCAACAAATGATCCAGGCTCGAATGACTAGCTTTGTAGCTGCTGGGTGTTGGTTGGAAGTAAAAAAAAGAAAGAACGGTTTATTTGGTAAGTAGACCGACGGAACAGAATGCGCGGGCGCGTGCTTTACGTGCGTTGAGTGTACGGGAGGTTAGATTCAACACTGGTTTTCGGTTCTTTTTCAAAAGCAATGGCCGCCGCAGTGGTAAGAGAGGTGAGGGCGTCGCGCATTAACAAATCAGAGCGCTCGCTCGCAGTCCGTTCTTGGCGGTCTTAAATTTGTTATTTAAAAATTTTACAACCATTGAAGCAAAATATACATAGGTATTTATTTAACATTTAGGTATTAGATTTGTTATTAGACGGGCGGACCATGACACCGTCGACAGCAAATATGTTTTTGATTTTGATTGTTTGATTGACTCTTTCACCTCAAAGCTCCGCAAGCTGTAAGCTATGTCTTATCGAAGGCTGGCTACTACCACACTGGCTACTACCAGAGCGTCACTTGCGCGCAACAAACGGGGAGTCATATTTAAACGTCCTGCAGTTTGTTCTGGTGTTAAAGATGTTCCTATTGCGTGATGCCTCGATTGGGACGAGCGGATAAAAACATAAATGAGCGAGCTTCTTCACTCGGCTTGATTTACGACGCCATTCCGCAGCGCACTTTGCTTTTTGTCACCAACCTATGTTATACCGACTATTCCCCATTACACTCGCTGAATATCATCCGCTTAACCCTATATGAGTCGCAGCGGGATTTTTCGAAAGACCTGGGAAAAAGCCTTAAATGAATGGTTTGAATTGCAATTTGATGAATCTTAAATTTAGTATAATCTGCTGGAATAAATTTTAAACGAGATAGGTAAATAATTAAATTTTAAATAAATATAAGTTGACTACTTAGGTATCGCAATAAATTAACTTCTCAAAACAAAGATATTGTTGGATATGCTAATATAGAATAGCATAAAGTCAAAGTCAAAGTCAAATTTAAAAGTTGTTATTTCACATAGGCCTACATGGGCACTTATAAAATGTCAGAAGCTAGTGCATAACCATATTTACGAGTATCACTAATAAGATTCAAGATTCAAAGATTCAAAAGCATTTATTTCAAATAAACCATTTACAGGCACTTTTGAAATGTCAAGAAGTCAGTTAGTCAGAAAAAAAAAAATGATGCTAATTGCACATTCCAAAGCGTAGATCTCTATGGAGAAGAATGTGCAAGAAACTCCATGGACACTCTTTTCAATCATGTTTTGTAATTACAAATATCACTGTTACATGTTTCTTGTCGTTATCATGTGAGAACAATGTAAATACAGTAAAAATAAAAACTAAATATAGATATTAAAATAGCAACTGGCAGCTAAGAGATGACCAGTCTCAACTGACAGCGCCCGTTCACGAACATGACGCTAATATTAGCACCACTCAGCTCAACCATTTTGAAGGGAACCGAATGATCCAACACATGCGCCACCATCAGTGAGACATTTAAGTGAGCATGACAAACTCTCAACTGCCGTGCTCATTTATGTCAAACAAGTCCAATAGTAACATAAAAAACCATAAAATAGCTCCATGGTACTCACATTTACAAACTTTGAAAATAAATGCTTCTACATTATACAATACTTATAATATTTTACAATTCCCAAAAAAAAGAGGCATTAAAAAATAATAATAATAATTTCCAAACTAATCAATTTGTTTACCTCGGTGGTAGAGGAGCTGGACCAGCATTGAGCCAAGCATTTTTATCTTGAATATAATTCTCCAACTTATAATATGCTTGCCTGCATAGTGTGCGTTTAATACAAGATTTAAATTTCGTTTCATTGAGTTCTAATATTATAAGGCATTTCCTAAGGTGTTTGCTACTCCTACACGCTCAAAAGACTGAAAAAAGTTATAAGTATGATGTTTGGTACACAGAGTGATACACGGACCTCATCCCGGAATAGACCTAAAGATAATATTTATCCTGGCATTACGTTGCCTTGGAATAATTCTCTAGTTTCCAGCGAGCTGAACCGCTGGCAGAAGGTAGTTTAGGTATAACTTTAAAGAACGAAATTGCTTTAGTATAGTTTCTGTAACACATCAACTGTTGTAATAAGTTCATAACTGTTTAAAAGAGTTAATTGGCTTCGGCCGTTCTGTATAAATTAACTAGGTAAATAACATCACGTGGTATTAACAAGGAATTGAATGAAAATGTTCTGTATGAAACATTTTATCTACTTACCTTGTTTAAAATTAAGAAGCGTCATCAGTTTTAGACGAGTAGAAAAAAGTTTACAGTAGGAATCACAAATCAATAAAACAGTAGTTCAAATCGATGGAACTTAGTATCGATGGAGCTTATAGAATCAGTTCACTTCATTTCTAAGTAAAAACTTTTGAGCGGCACCGATTATAGGCTGATGCGGAGTAATTAAGCAATCAACAATAAAGTGAGAGGGCACAGAGTGGCCGCGGAGCACATGGAGCTCAGTATTGGGCAGGTATACCACATCACGGGTCTTATTGAGCGTTACACGGTAATCTCATACTGCCGGCGTGGCGTCACCTTTTTACATTTTAATTCGAACTTTACTGGCCGCCGGATACAACTGGCTGCCTGATGGACCAAAATGAACTCGTTTCTTGAAAATAACACACTTATTTAAAATTATAATTACTTCTTATTTATTAAAAGTGTGATTAAATCGTACTTATTAAGGTTTACCGTAGAGGTCGACTCTTCCAAGTTCTAATGAGGGAGCCACTCTCGGCTAAACAAATGAGTTTTATCTCTGTCACGGTGATGTGTTGACGAAGTGTGCGACGCGTCATTAAAAGGCGTCGGGTTCGCGCCAGTAACCGAACCCGGACTTATGAAGACTAATGACGTAGTCATCTTTCGTAAAATCTGGATAAGTAGATACATACAGCCTTCATCGATATGTGTAGGCGGAGCTTAGGCTAGCTCAAATTCTATCAATAGATAGTGTGTTTATTCTATTTTCTGAATAAATATTGTTTGAAATTATGTTTTATAGAGTTAGTCTGACTGTATGGCACACACAAGGTTTTCAAGAGCGCTTGAATCGTGTAAGCCTCTTTTTAAGAAATTAGGATTATTGACTCTTACTAGTTTGTATATTCAACTATCCCGGACCAGACACAACATCCATCTGGTTGGAGAATCCTAAGGCAAAAGCTCGTTGACACAATTATCGCTGAACGTTGCAAACTATCAGTGAAGTGGTTACATACACACGCAAGGTTAATGTTTAGAGAGAGGTGCAACAAAGTTAGACAAGAACCTGCGCGTATTGTGAACGTGGGGCCAAACTTGTCCTGTGATCGTGCAGTGGACGCAGATACGAGCGTGACGCTATCACGGTAACGCAGTAGACATAGAGTCAATCGCAGGTTGCTGTCGAGGATCCGGTACAAAGATGTGGGAATTCAGCGGGAGCAGGACGAATAGCAATTTCTTCTAACTCAAATGATCCAGGTAGTGGTCAACAGTCATGGCTTGATTGTAAACAAAGTATAAATATACTTAGACTAGCAGTCCCGACATACGTTACCCTGTCCGAAAACTAGTTTAAAAAAAAATTGATAACTCGATTGCAGTGCCGCCTACCGGATCCAATTGTATTTTAAAACCATTCAGAGATCCACTCAAATATACACACAAAAATCCAAATCGGTCCAACCGTTTAGAAGGAGTTAAGTGACAAACATACGTACAGAAGAATTATATTATGTATAAAGACGATTAGCATCTAGTCCTGCCTGCACTAAGACTGAGACAGGCATAAAAATTGTAGTGATGTGTGCGGGTAGTATAACTGAGTACAAAAGTGTTCGTTTGAATGAGTGTAGACTCAAGTGAGCAAACACCTTCTGTTCTCGTCTCTACAGTGATCATCTGCCGAGTCACAGAGTTGAGCAAACATTTCTACTTCTTGTATGTTTTAATTGTCGTAATTGGACGCGTTCCTCTTTGTTTTCTGCACAAGTGGGATGAAACCGTCAAGCTTGCCGCGGGCGTCCGATTGCATTCCGCAAGTGGTTCGGAAGTTTGAGGTGTCTTCATAAATTAATGAGATGAAGTTTAAATCTTATGGCGGTGAATTATCATATTGTGAAAGTTTTTCTACTTTAGATTAGTTGGTTTTGCAAGTAAAAGCGATCCAACGGCAACGTTTTATTATATAAATCTTTCGAGAAAGAACATATTTAGGTAAATGAACTTCCTTATACTTACCTAGTAGTTTTCATCGGATCCTACCCAATACTATTATACATCTAGTTGAGAAGGAGACAAGTGATAATGACACTCACTTACAGTAACTATTTCGTCACGATCGCTGTAGATCCGTCCCCCTGAATTCCCTTTTGATGGTTGTTAAAGTGCCGCCAAGGAAATTTAATCGTTCTCACACAGTTACAAGACATGACGTCATTACGGCACAGATTGCCGCCAGTAATGCTTCACTGATTGAATATCTTCCCCTTCTCTCCACTCAGCTATGCACTATCGTGAATTTATTTTATTATTGAGTAATCTGATTGTTGAGCCCAAAGGTATTTATGTAAAAGTAAAAATAAAGCTTATAAAGGTTTTTTAAAAGCATTCTGTGAGCTTAAATGCTTTCGTTTTGGATTTAGCCGTTTAGAAGGTTTTTGTTACCGTTTTATTTTGAGTAAATAAAACATAACGTATTTTTTAACATATTGATAAAATACATTTCAGCGTGACCATTTCAAACACATTAGGAATTAAAACAAGATCAGCGTTTGATTGTCTAAAATGCCTAAAAAATCATAATCTGCGTGGAACCGGTAGCCGGGAGTCGGGAGCCGGGAGCCGGGAGCCGGGAGCCGGGAGCCGGGAGCCGGGGGCCGGACAGGCGTACAATAAGACCGGTCGTGTCGTCACATCACGTGCGGGCTCGCACATAAAACCAAATGACTAATCCAATTACCGGGCGAAAGGCCAATCTGCCTTCTCATGCCCATAATTATACTAACCTTAGCTTTTTGAGCGGCTAATAAAGGCCCCCGTATTCTGTGTGTAAAATAAAACCGGTGGGCCTTTATTAGTGATTCCTCGTGTGTTCTCATTTTTGTCCTCGTAAGTAGGTTCAGAAGTTCGGCTATTTTCGGAAGTTGTTCCGAGTTTAATTAGAAAGAGGATTTAACTGAATTTCGGGACATGTTGCTTGTAAATTAGTACTTTGTCGTCGCCTGTCTCGTCCCGTTAGTTGAAAAGCGAGAGATGGGACGTGGCAAAGGGTTTTCTGTTCACAATATATTATATCAGGTTTTGAATTTTTCACAATGTTTTTTCCTGACTCAAGAGCTGTTTCTTTAACTAATGAAGACACTACGTGTGAGAATTTGTAATCGAAAAGCAGTGAAAAGGGCTTTTTAGTGAAGGTGGTATTGAAAATAAACACCCTTTATTCATTTTGATTAAGATTAATTGATAAAAAAACACTTAACTAATTAAAATTATATATACACTAAAGACAAAGACTACTAGCTAAAATATGGCGTCATAAAATTCCATCGCATCGCTGTCGACTGGAAGTGTGCCTAAAAGGCTGGCGGCATTGCCACGTTGTACGGCAATGCTTAATCTCTGACCGAGGTAAAAGCCAGCCCTTGGGTCACGCGAAGTGTCAACTAAGGGTCTGGATAGTTCTTTGAAAAGCTTATGAGCACTCAGACCCCACGGCCCAAGAGTTTCAACCCCAAATCGCTCAAAAATATAACCTCCGACGAGGTTGTTATATTTCCGCCGCTAGTGGTATTAGATAATAATATCTAATAAAAAAATAAATAATAATAATAATATCATTGCTGTATTAAGATTTGGGTATCGTTAATCAAGCCGAGTTCCCAATAAATCAAGAAGTTGGTTGAGCACTAAATAAGTACACTGACTTCGGTTGAGCTTTAAGACTTTAGTATTTACCCAGAACCTCACACAGCAGTGGTCTGGTTAGACTATGATCAAATAATTTAAATTAAATATTTCTCTGAGGCAAATCTGTCCCGAGGGGTCCAGCTCATCCTGTCATCCGTTTTTGGGCCACGTTGGCATTTGCAGGCGTTTAAGATCCTCTAAGCCTAGCTGTTGGGAATCCTAGAAAAAAGGAAAAATATCTAACTAATGAGAGGGACCTTTTTCATTGAGTTTCAAAGTTTCAGCAATTTAACGAACAACCTCCCAATTTATCAAAATCTAACATCAAATAATAGAACATGTATCCACGTCCTAAAATTAGTACGTTTTAAATCGTTAATTGATTTCAGTTTTTTTAGGTTTCCGTACACAAAGGGTAAAACGGGACCCTATTACTAAGATTCCGCTGTCCGCCCGACTGTCTGTCCATCTATCACCAGGCTGTTTCTCATGAACCGTGATAGACAGTTGAAATTTTTACAGATGATGTATTTCTGTTGCCGCTTTAACAACAAACTATAAAAAACAGAATAAAATAAATATTTAAGTATAAAATATTTGAGGAGGAGTGGCAGACGGTCGCCTCCTTCTGTGAAGCAGTAATGCTAGCAAAGGAGGCTGCCGATCGCGTGAGGCAACGATCCTCACGCCCTAACCGCCGCGGGGATTCCGATCCCGATTTCCGGCCACCGTAGGCGCGGGCTTGCAGACGGCGAGCCACCCATTGCTCGCCGTCCGTCAATCGTTCGGTAACCATCTGGACCGAGCTCAAGTTGTCGTCAGCGCGTAGTATTCCACGCGCGCCTCAAGGAGATGTCAGCAAAGTAAGTGCATTTAAGTAAAATTTCAGTACTTAAATTATGATTTTAACTTAATTTCTTTAATTGGTGTATATAATAATAACTCCAGTTACATGTTGTACTTATATCTTAACCTGTACCAATTATAAATATTCCTGCAATTAATCTGTTATTACAATCTACTTCTTTAGCGTCACTTTAGGGATTAAAGTTGAAATATTTTCAGAAGTTCGTTGAAGGTCTTCATGGGAAGTGTTTTTGAACATTTTGTTTTATCCTACAAATAGTGCCCTAACGAACATAGCAGCTTTCTTTTTTTATTGCATAATCCAATTCTGCTCATCATAATAACCAGATCAACAAAACCATTAAAAACGGCACAGGTTATCTAATAATTAGGTTTTCTAAAAAGCCACAATTTCAAGCACTACGTTTTCATCGAAGAAAAAAGCTACAATCGCCGTCGCGCCCTCTTTCTTCGCGACTAGTGGAGGTGCACGCGCGCGGAGAGAGCGTACTAGCGCCGCTTGGCCACTATTCGGCGGAACGCGTTTTGTTAAATTTTAATATTGAATAAGTTCAAATATCATAACATCAACGAGTTTGTACTTAATTAAGTCATCCTAATTACATAATGCGAAGTAGTGCTGGACTTGAGCAATAAGTTACATTATGCCTTTTATCTGCGGAAGAATAAAAGACAAAAATAATTTGAAATATAGAAGAAAGACACAGACGTAATTAGGGCTTCGTCTCGCAATATAGCCATTCCATAGAACACGGCCACAATCACCATTATGGTTTTTTTCTAGTTACCCAATAATGAAAATTGATTAACACAACAGAGAATAAGGATTTAAGTTTAAAATATAAAGATAATTTATTGAAAATAATTCTAGCCGAATCTTAAGATATCAATACACATTATATGAAATCACTAATACATATTTGATAATATTTAATTTAATTAAACACAAAAAAGTGTCTCCTGAAAAGTTGCTATTATGCAGTTACCCCCCTATTCGTAGGATATACGATGATTTTCTGTCAACATGACCCATAAATGTGTAATTATAGGATTTTATTACTATACCTGCATAATATTGTTACATATCTATGTGTATTTTAAGCTGTTCACATTTTTATTTAGTTGGTGTTATTAGGTAGTTTTTAAGTTTTTGTTGTGCATGTAACTACTGTTTTTTATGAAATCTATATGTCTATCTACCTATATACATGTAAATATATTTGCCTATAAAGGTGTAAACTATAATTACATAGAAGGACACCTTTTACCCTAAAATACAAATTTTAGGGTTTGTAATTTTGTTTGTAATAAATAAACTCAAAATCTACTAGACTAATTTAAAAAAATCTTTCAGCTATAGGACACTATAATAAATAATAATATAATCTAATGCTCATAATAATATAATGATAATCTTTTTATTTATCCCGAGTGGGCTATTAAAGGAGTTGTCAAGGCATCAGTTACTATCGAAATAATAATATTATATTGGTCTGTAAATTGATTAAATATCCAATTGAAGGCATCTTAATAAATCATATATTCAGGTAAGTGGTACACTGTACATACTTTATAACTAGATACAAACATTATTAGTTACGAAAGATCAGAAGATTTTTTTTTTCAAGATGTCTATAAATTCAAGTGAGTTTACCGGGAGCCTGCCTCTAAATGGTTTATTTGAAATAAATGCTTTTGAATCGATAAACTGCCGATTGTATTGATTAGATAAATATAATATATAACTAACGTTACACCGTTTATTCACCGACACACAGCGTCAGCCGCAAGTAGAAAGCCAATGAGACACATGATAGGATTAAATCATTTACACATTACAATTTAACTGCGATTCAAAGCTGGCTTATCATTGGAATCCGCCGCAACTGGGCACACAGTCTACCCTCCAACCACTACTCGACACCTCAGTCGGTCCAATTACCCGACTTGAATAAACAGGGAAGTTCCCAGTAACTCCAAGTTTATCCACGATTCGATGTATATCCCACTAATACGACTGTTCTTTCCGAATGAATTCAGTCCCTCCGAAATTTCTTTGATGATGTCTTCAGGGTTGAGGACGCACTTTAATCGCTGCTCACCCGCTCGTTATAAGAGGGACGATGCCACGCTCCAGCACGGCTTGCCTCCACTAATAAGTTTAGTGATTTAATTTCCTTTTCCCATACAAAGTTACTATTCACATAACAAGCTAAATTAAACTCTATGAATACCACATTAAAAACTATGAAGTAGAAGCGCGGAAGGATTGTGACGACAACTATACATACATACTATCGAATCGCTATTGACGGCATTATTTTCCGGAGGTCGTAGTAATGTAGGACTGTAAGTGACATTAAGATGGAACTCGGATCTGAAACAATTTTGCTCAACGTTCAGCCGGAAGTAAAACGTTACAGTTACACATAAAAACTTGTAGAGAACTGTTGTAAACTTTCTGAAGTTTTAACGCAGGCAATAACATTATCCTCACGCTTACAAGCTCGTTAGGTTGAGCAGAGGCGAAGGTAAGATAGCTGCCCTTTGAGATTTTGTGATTAGGGGTCCTTGTTTTAAGATAGATTTTGATAGCTAGAACATATGGTACAATAAATCTAAATACACTGAATAGGCATTTTATTTATGTTTGTGTACTGAATATTTTAGAAAATTTAAATAATATCGAATTTCAAATGATTTTGATTAATTTTTTTGTAAGCAATTACAGAAAAATTGCGTCGTGACAGAATTGACTGTAGACAACATTTGATTGTTGTGCCGGTACACGGTTGATACAATGTTTGGGCGATTGGCTGCTGCGCTGCATGTCGATGATGCGATTCTCGCACGAGACAAATATTTTTGGGATATACAAATACGTGAATTATGTATGTGAAAGAAAGAAAGAATTACGTTTTTAGTGCTGGAAAAGGCGCAAACTTATGACTGAGAAATAACTGATTACAAATAAATAAGTAAAAATATAAGCGCTCAGCATAATGCCTTTTCCACATGCAAAAAATGCGACGAGTCAACAGCGCTGGTGATGTGAATTTACTTGTTTATGAATGGTACTCATGATACAGGAGTAACTCTTAGTGTTCTTTTTTTCGTGTCGATAGACTCAGGTTACAATTTCTCTAACCAGCCGTACAGGTTCCTAAACAACCAGTCCAGTTCTTATTGGCCACAAAAAAAAAAAATAAGGAAGGTCGGACCGGTTATGCAAGACAAGTATGACGCATACCAGATGATACATATCCTATGAGACACATATCCTGTAAAGCGGCTCCACACTGGCACTCTGTTTAAGATGACTCGAGTAAGCCCCAATTGGCCGGATTATTCGTATAGCGGCCAACCGGTCTGCTGTCGGTTAAGAGATTTCTGTCAGTCTGTAAATCTCTTATCCGATAGTAGTACTGCAGTTGGCGTCTAAGGAGGAGACGTTCTGCTGGGGTGATGAAATGTGCGGTGAAGTTGGGTGTTTCTGCCTCCACAGCAACAGAGATACGCTTTATGAACATACGGGTTAACGATTAATAAATAAAGATATCGCATATTGGAATTGCTTATGTACGTTTTCTGAAGTAGATGAAATTACAATATCAGTTCAAGTAAGAACACAGAACTTTTTGATTGTTAACAATCGTTCAATGCCCCTATACTCGTGTAGCGAGATCTATCGTGTGACATAAGAACTGAACTATGAAATCTTGCATCTCGCAATTAAAGTTCTCCACGCGGTTTAAACATATACGACAGCCTGAAATCATCTATTGACCAGTTGCCCAAATCAGACATAAAACCTGTCTGGTCGGAGGATCCTCCCTTTTAACGGAGGTTTGTGGAAGTTTGTTCAGCATACTTCCAAACTCATATTAAAGTTTTAGTTTTTGGCTTAATGTTTCTGTGGTTATAGATACATTTTGTATTTGGACATTTTCAAAACAAATTTCTCGATCATTGTTTTCTAAGCATTTTTACCAGCTGTCGTCTCTTTATCATTCAGGTATCTCATCTTCCA
Organism: Mythimna pallens; assembly: GCA_961205895.1. NCBI lineage: Eukaryota > Metazoa > Arthropoda > Insecta > Lepidoptera > Noctuidae > Mythimna > Mythimna pallens. The sequence continues at coordinate 24,306,175 of OY540838.1, read as the reverse complement.
TCTTCCATACATTAATATACCTTGTATTGTCTACTTCAGTCCAGCTATAATAATGTAACATTATAAAAGCAGTTTTAACTTGTAAAGTATTTAATTAATACTTTAAAAGTCAGAAGAGTACAACGTTACGAAAAGGCACGCAATTTTCTGTCTTCAGGTTGTCAAAAATGCTAGTGCGGGGCGATGGGACGCGTTTACGTAGGGATGCGCTCACTCATCGACTTCTTAGTCTAACAGTACCTACACATACAATTATAGCTATACCTTGATTCACTGTTGACCGCTGAATAATATTGTTAAAGCCAGCCCTAGCAAGTGTTGCCATGTGAGTGCACCGGTAACGAGTGAATGTTTAGCGGCGGCGTGTTGCAGCAACATTGTGATGCCGTCCGCTCACTCGGAAGTACCAGTATACGGCCACATTGCCACTGCACCCTTAAGGTTCACTTCATTCATTGGTTTTGTTATTGTAAATAGCTCTTATTAATTACTAGCTTTTGCCCGTGGCTTTGCGCGCGTACATAAAACAACGTCGATGTCACTCAGGAATAAAGTAGCTTCCTATCGATGAAAAAATTTTAGCAATCGGACCAGTACTTCTAGAGATTACCTCGTAGGCAAAAAAACAAACTTTACCTCTTTATAATGTTAGTATAACTATCTAGCTATGATAACTCATCTGAGTAGATACACTAAAGGCTGTCTCAACGAAAACAACACTGGTTAACAAATTTTCAGTCAAAAAAATTTTTTTAAACACATACATTGACATATATCTATTCACCTAAAAATGTTACCAGAAATTTTATAACAAATGGCATTTTTTTACGCGTCTACAACTTCGAGTAGTCTGCTATTCAATAATTATTAAAATATGACACCAAAAATCAAAATTTTATGGTTGGGAGAACTTTTTAATTAAAAAGGATATTGAGCCTTTCTATCCCCCAAAATCTTTTCTGCGATTGGATAAGCTTTTCGCAATTTAGACTAAAAAACCTATGGAATAGTAACAAAACGGGATGATGTTTAACAATCTCCGATTCCCCGATGATCTTATAGATATCCCTAATCAACTGCAACTCATGCTTAAGGAATTTGTAACAGAAAGGGAAACGGTAGACCTAAATGAACTTTTCTGATGACCAGTTCAGTTTACACAGGGTGCGCTCTACGGTGGACGCCATCATGCGCGTGCGACCCCTCACGACTGCAGATGCGGTGTCCCAAGACAGGTTTTTTTTTTTTTTTTTTCGGTGGGAAAATCATCTTATGACATCCCCCGCCCTTGGGTGGGGCGGGAGATAGTGTCAGACTTTTACTGACTAAAAACCCACTCCTGTGCCTTCGTTGCCTTCGTCCCAGGACCCAGGGTTTCGTTTTCACACTACCCATGGCCCCAGTAGGCTTCGACCCTGCTGGGCCCCTACGATTTGCTGACATCTCCCTGAGGCGCGCGTGGAACAATACGCGCCGTCGACGACTTGGACTCGGTCCGGACGGTTACCGGACGGTCGGACGGCGGGCTACCCATTGCTCGCCGTCCGCAAGCCCGCGCCTATGGTGGCCGGAAATCGGGATCGGAATCCCGGCGGCGATTTGGGCGTGAGGACCGTTGCCTCACGCGATCGGCCGCCTCCTTTGCTAGCATTACTGCTTCGCAGAAGGAAGCGACCGCCTGCCACTCCTCCTCGCTACGGACCATGGCCTGTACCAAGGCCCGACGCGAGAGATCGCCGCCGCCGATCGCCCCCACGAGGACACGGCGTTGCTCTGCCCAAGCGGGGCACACCTCCACCGTATGCTCCACCGTGTCCTCCGGGCAGTCCACACAGTGGCGACACCCGGGCGTCGCTTCCGCACGAATCCGGTGCAGGAACTTACCGTGTTCAGTGAGAACCTGCGTCATACGGTAGGTGAGGACGCCGTGAGGTCTTTCCAACCACGCCTCAAAGAGGGGACTTACCGCCATAATTGTGGCGTGCCCAGTCCCAAGACAGGTGCGTCTTGGTGGTGTCTTTGGACATCGCCGATGCCTTCAATTCCCTATTCCCAGTTTATGTTAATATTAGCTTCTACACGCTACTTCGCCAAAATGAACCCAGGGGAACATATTCTCGGTAAAAATTATCCTGGGGGTACATAATCTCGATAAAAGTGATCCCAAGGGAACATATTCTCGATAAAAGTGATCCCAAGGGACCATATTCTCGGTAAAAATTATCCCAGGGGAACATATTCTCGGAAAAAATGTTCCCGGGGGTACATATTCTCGATAAAAGTAATCCTAAGGGAACATATTCTTGATAAAAGTGACCCTAAGGGATCATATTCTCGATAAAAGTGATCCCAAGGGATCATATTCTCAGTAAAAATTATCCCAGGGGAAAATGCTCAGTAAAAATAATTCCAGGGGAACATGTTCTCGGTATAAAAAGATATAGTTTACCTGTCCCTTGCCAAATTTCATCGAAATCCGTTCAGCCCTTTGAGCGGGAAGATACAAATAAAACGCATTCATTCGGCATAGAAAAAAAAGTAAACAACGAGAGTGAAATAAACGAAATATTTTTATTTCACTCTCGTTGTAATAAATTGATACAGAAAACAAATAATATGCTAATACACTAATAAACTGAACATCCCAATCCCATCCCATTTTGCCCATTGACTCAAAAGTAAGAGCTTCGATCGCAAAAAAAAAACCACTAACAATAATCTCGCATTCGAATACCTCAATAATGACGTCAGTACATCACCTGTGCAGACCACAACGGGGGTGAGGTCACCGGATCTGTGAGCAGGGGGGAGGAAAGAGGCGAAAACCCACCGCTCTGAAATGCGTATTCATAGTGGATTAACGACCGACGATAGTGGGCCTTTCACGCCATTAAAAGTGTTAAAAAGCGAGCTGGTTCGATACGGGCGCGTGGTGCCACTGGGCGCAGGAGCCTGGAGGGACATCGCAACTTTACGGCACTAATTTTTTAATATTTATTCATTCATTAATCCAATTTTAATTATTTTATTAATCTAATTAAAACAAAACAATGTCAGATAAATAACAACACAAACAAATATAATTGCATAAAAGAGAAATTATTCAAAATTAAATTAAACTGAATTTTATGAAATTGATCAGTTAGATTAAAAGAAATGGCTTAAAATAAAAATTCAACTAAATTCAGTTTTTCACTATCTATTAAAATTAGAACTGAATAATCTTTAACTCTTATGAAACTACAGAGACCTTCAGACTTATGTATGAATCCAGTCAGACTAGTCTATACAAACCAAGCAGATACAACTACATAAAACTGAGGAAATACTTCAACATGTATAATGAAGGCATATCTGCTCCAATAAATGTTCTGATAATCACTAGTTCCAAAACAAACCTAAAATCCTCGCTGCCACTGGCACCCCACATAACAAGCCACTATATTTTTTCCATAGGCACAATATATTACACGAGCACCATGTACAAAGGCTTTAGAATTGTGCCGGTTAACGCCCAGACGTAACACAGATCGCCCCTCGGTACCTCTGCTGCCTCCACACCTGCTGCAATAACAATGTTAATAGCCTGCGTTCGAGTCCACTTCTAACTTACTGCTTTGACTTCCTGATTTTATGGCTTTACAAATTTAGGAGATTTTTGTACAGAAAAGTTTTTTGAATTTAGTATTGTCTTATTTGTTCTCTCTTTACCACCACCAGGTAAGTATCAAACATTCTCAAGAGCATAATTCAGACTAAGCAATGAGGATACACTGTTCATTTCATTTTCTTTCATAGTTTGACCGTATGTAGTGAATAGAGTGTGGTGTTCTGTACGTTTTGGTTACCTCTATTATATGGGGAAAATCTCGAGTGATCACTAATACAATGTGTGTATTATTGTGTTTAGGTTTCCTCCAATCAACAGTGACAGAGATGGTCACATCATTTTAATTCCGTCGATGGGGTCTCGTCACGGCGGGGCGGCGGCAGCGTCTCTCAAACAGAGCTGTGTGCACATCGCGGTATCTATCATCATCTATCAGCGCCGTTTGTTGTGTACGTCCGCCGCCGCCCGGCCGCCCAGTGGCACACTCATACATAGAAGGTCAGAAGGCTCGACGACATGAGTATATTATAAAGCCGAATAAACTATTATTTTACCACGTACTTTGGCAAAGCTTTATCAATATCCTACAGCTGTCAATATAACCGGGGTAAGAGGAGACGGGAACATAGCTAAAAATGTACTTGGGTTTGCCATAATTATGACAGTAAGTCCCCTCTTTGAGGAGTGGCTGGAAAGACATCACGGCGTCCTCGCCATTCGCATGACGCAGGACCTTACCGGACGTGGTATGTTCAGGGGATTTCTGCACCTTATTCGTGCAGAAGAAATGGGTGTCACCATTGTGTGATCGTCCGGAGGGCACGGTGGAGCATAACTTATGCGCGGGGGCATTCGGCGGTAACGACCTCTCACGCCGGGCCAGGGTATAGTGCAGGCCAGAGCGAGGAGGAATGACAGGCGGTCGCCTCCTTCTGCGAAGCAGTTATGATAGCGAAGGAGGTGGCCTCAAGCGCGAGGGAATGACCCCCACGCCCCAGCTGCTGGGATCCCGATCCCGATCCTGATTTTCATCTTATGACATCCCCCGCTCTTGGGCGGGGCGGGAGATAGTGTCAGACTTTTACTGACTAAAAACCCACTCCTGTTCCTTCGTTGCCTTTCGTACCAGGGCCGAGTCTTCCTTTCAGAATCAGACCCTTGGCCCCAGTAGGCTTCGACCCTGCTGGGCCCCTACAGTTGCTGACATCTCCTTGAGGCGCGCGTGGAACAGCACGTGCCGTTGACGACTTGGGCTTGGTCCGGACGGTTACCGGACGGTCGGACGGCAAGCCACCCATTGCTCGCCGTCCGCAAGCCCGCGCCTACGGTGGCCGGAAATCGGGATCGGAATCCCGGCGGCGGTTGGGGCGTGAGGACCGCTGCCTCTCGCGAACGGCCGCCTCCTTTGCAAGCATTACTGCTTCGCAGAAGGAGGCGACCGCCTGCCACTCCTCCTCGCCTCGGACCATGGCCTGTACCAAGGCCCGGCGCGAGAGATCGCCGCCGCCAATTACCCCCACGAGGACACGGCGTTGCTCTGCCCAAGCGGGGCACACCTCCACCGTATGCTCCACCGTGTCCTCCGGGCGGTCCACACAGTGGCGACACCCGGGCGTCGCTTCCGCACGAATCCGGTGCAGGAACTTCCCGAACTTACCGTGTCCGGTGAGGACCTGCGTCATGCGGAAGGTAATGACGCCGTGTTGCCTTTCCAGCCACTCCTCAAAGAAGGGACTTACCGCCATAATTACGGCGTGCCCAGCACTGGGTTGCGATAGTCGCTGTCGCCATTCCGCCATGAGATCCCGCCGGAACTCTTTCCGCTATGCCGTGACTTGTCGCGGCAGCGGAGTTTCACCACGGCGTTGCATCTCCACGCGCAAATCGTGCATGCGTGCAAGGTCTTTTGCTACAAGATCCCATGGTGGCTGGCCAGCAAGGAGGCTCGCCGCTTCGCGGGAAACCGTGCGGTATCCCCGCACCATACGTATGGCCATGACCCTCTGGCACGCGTTCAGCTGGGCCGCCGGTCGCTTTCCCAATGACGGCGCCCACACCGGCGCCCCATAAAGGGCCATGGACTGGACGATGCCTGCGTAGAGCCTCCGGCAGGAGGCGTCTGGACCCCCGAGGTTGGGCAGGAGCCGCTTGAGGGCAGCCCCGTTCCGATTCAGTTTGGGAGCCAGACGTCGGAAATGCTCCTCGAAATTCCACCGGCTGTCGAGGACGAGTCCCAGGTACTTCATCGTCGACCCGACGCTGATGTGAACTCCTCCTACCGTTAATAGGGAGCGCCGAGGCGGCGCGCTCCGGGGGCCGTGAAAACACATGGCCTCGGACTTGTGCAGCGCCACCTCGAGTCCCAACTGCTGGATCCTATCAACGACTATCGCAACCCCGCGTGTCGCTAATTCGACCGCCGCCTGGTACGACTCTCCCTGCGCCAGGACCAGCGTGTCGTCTGCGTAACAGGCAACGCTGACCCCGTCAGGGATGTCGCCGCGCAGCACATAGTCGTATCCGATGTTCCACAAGGGCGGTCCTAGTACCGATCCCTGCGGAACACCGCACGACATCTCTCGCCGTTTCCACTCTCCCTGGTGACCAGGGTAGATAATGTACCTGTCCGACAGGTAGGCCTCGATAACACGACAGAGGTAGTCGGGCACCCGGTGATACCGGAGTGCCCTTCTAATGCTACTCCATGGCAGGGAGTTGAAGGCGTTGGCGATGTCCAATGACACCGCCACGACACACCTGCCCTGGGATACTGCATCCCCCGTCGTGAGAGCTCGCACGCGCATGATGGCGTCCACCGTGGAGCGCCTCCTGCGAAAGCCGAACTGGCCGTCCGCCAGATCCGGCCCCACCCGTGATAGGTGCGCGACGAGGCGGTCTGCAATTACTCTTTCAAAGAGCTTGCCCACCTCGTCGAGCAGCACGATGAGCCGGTACGCGGACGGAGAGTCCGCAGGGCGCCCTGGCTTCGCGATAAGGACCAGTTTCCCCGTCTTCCAGCGAAGTGGGAACCGGCCCCTCTCCATGCATGCGCTGAAGAGCCCTCTTAATCGAGACCCGAGTGCCTCTATGGCCAGGACCCAGGCTTTCCCACGCAAGCCGTCGGGTCCTGGGGCGGTATTCTTGGCACTCAGCCTTCGTACCGCCACATTCATCTCTACCTCGGTCACCTCTGGAGCATTGTCGTCGTCGTCGCCATCGTGATCCGCGTTAGACACCGCTGGTGGCGGAGCCATGAGCGGGGGAGAGTGTTCCCCTCGCGCAGGGAACAGAGTGCTCACCACACCCTCTACAATCTGGGGCCGGAGACTCTGCGTGAGTGGGGGAGCCCAGGCGCGTAGTTTTTCCCGCACCACCTTGTAGGGGCGTCCCCACGGGTCTCCGTTCAGAGTCCCCAGCCACACGTTGCGGGCCTCCAACTTGGCCCGCTTTATTTCCGCTCGGAGGGTGCGCTTTGCCACTCTGTGTCCCTCGTACAGCTCCGCCTCTCTGGCCTCCGCATCCGGCGGGCGGATGCGGCGACTGCGGTGTCTGGCGTACCGGCGCCGCGCAGCATTGCACGCGTTGCGCAGTGCCGCAATCTCCGGTGACCACCAATACACCTGGCGCCGGGCACGTCCTGGCCGAACTCGGGGCATTGCCACGTCGCAAATTTGCGACATGGCCTCCCGGAACCACTCTGCCTCGACGTCAATGTCGACAGGCCTGTCCGGTGCTTGCAACCAGGCCTGTACCATCGCGGCTTCCAGGAGGAGCTCCCGGTCCAGCTGCTTCAGCGCCCAACGCGGACCACACGGGGTCTGTTGGACCGGCGCGATCGAGGTCTGGGTGGAGATGTCAAACCGAATGTACTGGTGGTCTGAGTACGTCTCCACCCCCTCCATGACGCGCCAGTCGACAACACGTGGCGACAGAGCAGGGCTGGCGAACGATATGTCCACCACTGACTCGCCCTGCATCCGCACACACGTGGGGACAGAACCCCGGTTTAGGACGACCAGGCCTGTCTCCAGGGCCCAGTCCTCCACCATCCGACCCCGCTGGTTCGTGAACCGAGAACCCCAAGCCAAGTTTTTGGCATTGAAGTCCCCGCAAACGACCACGGGGAGAGAACCAAACCTAGCGACGACGACATTCAGCTCCATAAGGGAGATGTGGAGATCAGCGAGAGTTCTGTTCGGGGACAGGTAGACGCCTACCACTGCAATGTCCCCGAACCGTGCTGCCACGCAACCCTGTCCCCTCGTGACGGTCTCGAGGGACGGAGTACCGGCGGCGGCCGACGAAATTAGGGTCACCGAGCCGTTTAGGTCCTGAACCCAGTCTCCCTGGGCAGGACATAGTACGACTCGGAGACCACGGCGATGTTGATCGACCACTGCGCCATGCTCTGGAGCAAAAGATCCTGAGCGGGGGCGCAGTGGTTGATGTTCGCCTGGAGGAGACGTAATGGGGCCGTTATTGACAGTTCATTACAGTCTCCTCCCGAGCCCCACGTGAGGGCCCTGCCGCGGGGGTTGCAGCGGCGACAGCGGCGGTAGCCAACGACGAGGCTGCGGCGGTGAGGACGTCGGGGTGGATGGGCCTCCGGACCTTGCCCTTGGCTTTGGTGGGGGGGTCGCAGGACCTGCTCCCAGCCCGGTGATCGGCTGGCTTGCCTGCCACCGCACATGCGTAGCAGTGCGGCGTTGCACGGCATTCAACCGCCTTGTGACCGGGCTGACCGCACTTGAAGCAGCGGTCACTGCGGTCCAACTCCGCGGTACAACAGGCCCCCACATGGTGCCCCACATGGCAGCGATAGCACCGCAGAGGTCTGGGCTCCAGCAGTTTCACCTGTGCGGACACCCAGCCTACCAGAAGCCGTCGGCCCTCCCCTGTGATGGTCTTGGCCGCCGACACGGGGCAGCTAACCGTCACGGCTCGCATGCCCGTGCTGTCAGCACGGATGGTGCCCGCCCGAACCTGCTCGGCAGCGCATCCTCCCGCCCTGACGATGGCGGCCACCACCTCGTCCACCTTGACGGAGTCGTCCAAGCCCATGATGCGCATATCAATGCACTTGTTGGGCCTGGACACTCGGGCCTCTTCCGCGTCCAAGGACGCCCTGATCCTTGCGGCCAAGGCATCCGCGGCAGGGCCACTGGCCGCACCAGGTACCTCCAGCATTCGGGCCCCAGTTGCGGTGCGCCTCATGCGAAAGCCTCCAGAGGCTCCGAGCTCGCTAAGGTGGGGCAACACCGCCTGTCTTGCCTTTTCCATGACGGCGTCATACGTCACGCCCTTCTTTTCCGTTTCTGGCTGTAGTGTGATAACTACAGCCTCGGAATTCGGGGCGCGAAGTCTGGCCGCCATGGCCCGCTTCTTGCGCTGCTGTCGCCTCGCGCGCTTTTTGTCCGCCCTAGACGCCTTGCCTGCCTTCTTCTTGGCCCCGACAACCGTCCATTCGGCCGAGGATTCTGCAGGCGGGGTGGGGGGCGGCAGGGGCGGCCTAGTCGCCGTCATGGCAGGAGCCATCGCCGCTTTAGGGGCAGGTGCTGCTTTACCCTTTGTGGGTGGAGCCGTCCCTCCCTGTCGCTGCTGCTGCTGTTTGGCCGCTGAGGCCAGCCTCGCGCGCTCCGACGCCACGGCCTCGTGCCCGGCTTGCTCCGGTGGGCCTACCTTGGGCGCAGCAGCCGTGACCGCGGTGGCGACGGCATATGACGCCGCCTTCCGCTGGCCGGAGGCCGAAAGCGGGGGACGCAGCACGATGCCTTCCAGCACAGAGAGCTGCTGCTGTATCCTTTGCTGGAACTGCTCCAGCTGCTGCTGCTGTTGCTGCTGGAGAGCAGCCAGCTCCTGCGGTACCAGTGTCAGCAGCTGGCCCTCCGGCTCGGGCTGGGGCTGGGGCTAGTTTTGCCCCTGCTCCTGCATGCGCCCCCCTTTTGGTGCCTCCTCCTGGTGGTCAACTTTTCGGGCACCTAAGAGCTCAGCTCGGAGCTTCGCGACCCTCTTATCAAGGCAGGCGTCCATAGCCTCCAAGATAGAGGTCGCAAACTGGGCGATGCCCCTTTTCTTGGAGCCCTTCTCCCTCTTCCTTGACATGGCTGTCAAGGCGTCGACCACCAGTACCCCAAGCAGCCTGCGAGACTCATCGGCGGAGTCTTCTCGGGCGTCTGGCTCGCTGCCAGACGGCCCCGAGGGGTCAGCTCTAATGCTGGTCGCGGCTGGGTAGCGCCCCTCCGCGGAAAGCCTCTCGGCTCTCTCAGCAGCCTCGTGGGAGGTAAGCCCCCTCCCTCTTCTTCTCGTTCGGCTTGCACCCCGACTGCTGGTGGAGATCTTGCGGGCCGACGCAAATTCTCCTTCGGAGGACGATCTGTCCCCTGATATGCCGCGTTTTCGGTAAAAACGTGAGTTTTCACCGAAAACCACTTCTCCCTCGCACTCCAAGCTCTCTGAGCTCCTCCCCTTCGATGCGGCATCGGACTCCGACCGCCCATCTCTCTCCCTCCGTACGTTTTTTTTATAAATTTCTGTATCCATTGCTGTTCCCACGAGTAAAAACTTTGTGTACTTGCTCAATATAGTGGTTCGCACTAAAGACTAATTTAGCTACCCATTAGTCAAGCTAACAACCTCCCTCACGGTGCGCCGCCGCTTGGAGATTTGGGGTAATTTTTTATAGAGGTTGTCTTCCTCGCGGCCCGGGTGGTTAAGCCAGGACCCTCGACCCCCATCAAAAGTCAGAAACATGACCTTGGACAATCTCTGGGGCTACGAGACTAACGGTGGCAGAAGGAGGAGTAAGTCTTCCTCCTGCCTGCCCGGTAGCACGGTGAGTGCACACCGAGCCCGCTCTTACTTCGCCACTGTGCCCTCTGCTATTGCAGAGGGACACGCGTTGAAGTGTTCCTTCGGACAGAATATTCGCAGGCGGACATCGAGACCCCTTAAGCAAAAGTACCCAAGGGGAGTCGTTAGCCGCCTCCCAGGGTGCACCGTCCCGCAGATTGGCCTTCACTCCGGACGTATCCTCAAGGGAACTACAGCCTGCGGGCACTCGAGGAGGTTTTCTGTCGTAGCACCCCAATGCGTAGGCAGGTAACACGCCGTCCGGTCGTACGATAACGATATTTCAACGTAGGTAAGTGCAACTTTACATCTTGTTCCACATACCTCTAAAAGCTTATCGTAGGCAATAGCAATGCATTTCATATGGAAAAACTCCTACACTCTTGTGCTCAAGATCATGAGATATAGCATTCTACTTTCGTAACCTAATGTCGTGCATCATGAAACTTCTGTACGTAACAGTGAAGTGGTATGGACCCGCTCGCTACTTTTTGTAGCGATACTAAGTGACGACTGTTTTGTGAGAGCCAACTATTATGTCGTGCTCATAATACTTTGGGAACAAAACTGTTCATCTAAAAAATTGAGTTTATTCTGGTAAAAAAATGATAGAATTTATAACTACAACTCATAGAAATATATCCAAGTCAGGTGTTCAAATTCTACTAAGGAAACATAGTCACAAAATTGTGGATAGTAGATAGGCAGTCGCTCCATGTAATGTACTGACACATACACACAAATGGGTAAACTAAAAGTCAACCAACATAGTTAGGAAATAGCATAGCATAATCAGCCTTTTGATGTTCCCACTGCTGAGACTCAGGCCTTCTCTCTGCGAGAGGAAAAGGGCCATAATCTACCACGCGGGCCCAGTGCGGATTAGTGGATGTTACATATCTTCGAATTTTTGGTTCTTTGGGTTAACTAAATTAGGAAATACTAGGTAGAAACTGAGAAATATGATCAAATCGATCAACGTCATCAGTGTTTTTATAGTTTTTGGAATGCGTTACCATTACCAGGATCGCAAAAAATGGTAGGAGGGGTTCATACCGGCGCGGTGGCGCCGAGTCCGGCCTTGGTCCCAGCCAGGGTATGGACCAAAAGAGCATGGAAACCAGTTACTTTCACGTGTGAAACAGTAAAGCTATACAATAAAATATGGAGGTGGCAGAAAGCATGAGATAGAGACAATCTTCATGCCCCAGCTGTCACAGAACACCCTTTGGGCGATTCCCGGCCGTTTCCTGGTTGGATGCTGCGTTGTGATCCACGCGCACCTCAAAGAAATATCAACATGGTGACTGACGGGGCCCACTAAAGCGGATGCCAACCAGGGCTGCGAGATTGTTCGTTACCGCGTCCCTTGAACGCAAAAGGGAATAAATTGAATTAGGGAATTTATATAATGTTTACCCACACTATTTGAAAGACGAGAAACAAAAAAAATCCTCCCACTTTACGTGTATTTATACCGATATAAAAATGCAGCTTTACAAAATTAATAACTAGCTTAAACCGTGAACGAACGAACATATAGAAGGACAGCAAAACTGTATGAGTTCCTTGCTCGGATGCCGCCGGAAGCAGAGAAGCCTGTCGCCACCGGTGTATTCTACAATTGATCCAATGGATTCTACTCTCAAACTAAACAAAAAAAAAAACAATTCTACAAGCTTAAACACAAAAGTTCTTCAGAAATGTTTAGTGTAGTAAGACACCTCTCCTGTACACTGTTGATCGCACTAGTGGGAGTGTCAGCCATTTCCCTAAATACTTCAAATACGTTTCCTATTACGTCTGTAAAACGAGCCGTCTGTAGCGACACAACAGCCACAGCGACATTGCACGGATTCGCTTCATATAATATGCATTCAAATCCGGGCGACGCCGCGCGGCGGGATGATGCCGGCGCCTGCAGCATACATTGGAATAACAATACTGTTCACTTGTACAGGTGGCAGGCAGCGAGCTATTCTAGTGGAATTATGTTGAACATAGAAGATGTACTTTTCCTTCTTAGTGGATGTTTTGTAGACCTTTAACAAGACATACGTATAAGTACTACCTTCTGCCAGCGGCTTAGCTCACGTGATAGTAGAAAATACCTATATAGCCTATGAAAGATAGGATATTGATAAAAGATTTTATAAAATGGTCCAGTAGTTTTTGAGTTTTTTAATTACTAACAAAAATACAATTCTTTTTACTTTATAATCATCGTAAGTATAACTGTATCAGTTTTTTGTTAATTGGAACTCATTTAAACTTACTGTGTTCTTACTTCGCATTATTATTTTGATTAGTTTATGTTATAGTATGTGGAACTTAATTATATTGGATCAGGATCAAACAAACAAACATACATAACATTGACATCAAAGAAAAAGGCATTAATGAGCTGAGGTCAATATTTGCACTGTCGATTAGTTTCAAGATTGTATTTGATGAATGAATTCATTTACGGACTATTATATATTTTTCTTAATAATTTAGTATGAATTGTATATTAATAACATAACGTATTAGCCTTGAGATTTAAACATTTTAACTGGAATAAATTTTTAGAGAATTACTGTAACTGAAGTTAAGACTGCCTTGAAGAATGCCAAGAATGAAGTGATGTTCCTCAAAAGATCAAGAGTCTTAAACACAGCCTCTTGTGCTCAAAGCTCTCCTTGTAAGTAAGTAATGATCTTGAAAACTTCAAACTTCGTTACTTGCTTAATAATAAACGTTGACCATCTTTACTTACAAAATAAATTATAGCAGAAAACTCTCTGAATGATGAGCCCAATGTTAATGAACAAGAGTGACATGTGCTAACAACGAAACAAAATTGTTTATTTTGATTTCAATTCGATTTGATATTTGAGGACCATATTTTACTTATTGCAAACTTTGATATTTAAGGCCGTTACACACGACGAAGATACTATAACAAGTATACATAATATCTTAGATATTTTTTTATAATATTACGAGACATACATTTGAATGAAGCAAAATACACAACGAACATAATATAATGTATATTTTATGTGACCGCAAATTAAGATGGTGAGCGAACAAAATATTTGGTAAATATTTTGTTCGCTCACCATCTTAATTTGATTGAAATAATAATCAGTGACCGGACTGTAGGTAGAGCTATTTTGGTTCAATGACCGCAAACATTGATGTTAATATAGACATTCTCTGGGGGTCTAACTGAAACTCTGGGATTTGAAAAAATAAATTGGGTTTTTATTTATTTGGATTAAAAATAGCTAAATTGGTTGGTTAAGTTAAATTGGTAAGTGAATCTGAATATCGAATATTATAGTATCTTCACGGTGTGTGACGGCCTTTATACATCGCTTTGTGAAACTTTTAAATGTCATGCTATATTTAGACATAACGAAATATAACAGTAAGCTCGACTTTCCTACCAATTCCTGGGAAAGAATTCTCAACAAAACACATTCAATTTCGTAGACATTCAAATTGTAATTGGTATTTGTATATAGTTGTTGTATTTGTTTCCGCGAGTGTTCGGGGAGGCTCGCGAACTTTGCAACTAAAAAGAAACTTGAATTAAACAATGAATATTACAACAAATCACGGCGCGTTAACAACGGTACCTTTACTTAACAAAATATGTTTATTTGTGTTTGTACACAACTCCGAGGTGCGCGGCTCGGGAACTTACTAACACCACTTACTACACCCCTATACATCGGGACGGAGCCAATCTCTATCGTACGCCACTCGCAATAAGATCCACGTTAAGTGTGTAGGTGAAGTGGTAGTTCGTAAGTCGTAAAGCCCACTAGCACAATAAATAAATAGTTGTAGATCTAAAGTTGTCTGAACAAACTTGGGCACGTCTTCTCGATTTTTCCCTCCGTTCGTGAATTATTTACCTTTGCCCTTGTTCAATAGTTTGCAAGTCGCGCTTTGGAAACAATATCATTGGGAATTATTTCCATAAATATCTATGTATATTATGGCGTAAACGTCCCTGCCCTTTGGACATGGATTTCCTTATAGTCGGAACTCCTAGTGGCCAGGACTGTTTACCTCTTTCGATAAAGGGTTTACAGAGCTAGCTTGTGTTACTATGATGATTTAAATGCGCAAAAAAATGAAAAGTTTAGAATGAACTTCAGAATGATTATGATTCTATCGGTCAGATTTTGATTTGAGAATATTAAAATTCCTAATTTAATGCTGAAGTTTATGCCACAGTTTCACTATCGAATATTGCTAAAAACATTTTTATACCGATTGACAAAAACTTACTGACTGCTTACCATCAGGTAGGACCGCAGTTAAGCGCTAGTTTATATCAATAAAAAAAAAAAACTAAGGTACAAATTCTAGGGCACGCCATAATTATAGCGATAAGTCCCCTCTTTGAGGAGTGGTCGGAAAGACCTCACGGCGTCCTTACCTTCCGCATGACGCAGGTCCTCACTGGATCACGCCCGGGTGTCACTATTGTGTGGACCGCCCGGAGGACGGTGGAGCACACGGTGGAGGTGTGCCCTGCCTGGGCAGAGCAACGCCGTGTCCTCGTGGATTGACGAAGAAACAAGAGTGGGTTTTCAGTCAGTAAAAGTCTGACTCTATCTCCAGCTCCGCCCAAGAGCGGGGAATGTCATTAAATGATTTGCCAAAAAAATAAGAAAAAAAGACTACAAATTCTAAATTCGGAAATTAAAGAATACTCTAACTTAAAGGAATTTAACCTGGCCAAAGGATAGACTAGTTGCCTTTTAATAAAGATCTCAATCGATGAAAGCGTATAAAGAAACGCTCCAAACTGCATCCTGCCTGCATCAGCATCGAGTCCATGCATGTGTATGTAAAGGGTAACATTGTGAACATAAATAACTGGCTCGGACGTCCCAAACTGCAACAAATATTTGTAGTGCACACAGTTTTTGTGATGATGCGAGAATCGAACCCATGACCCGCGCAAAAATACACCACCGTGCTTCATCGCGCTACGTAAACAAAAACGGGATAGAAATAATAAATTCCTTTATGGTATCGAGTTATCTAGGTACTGGATTATAAAGGCAGATCAACCAAGCTTTTTCCAAAAGCATTGGGGTCATCCAGTCTAACCGGCTGAAGCTGGATCTCAGGACGATCTGATCTCGACAACCCAGTAACATAATAACACGGTACCTTGGCAATACGTATATCAGACATCCTGGCTATTTTTTTTTAAAATAATATTCCACTACTATCACACAACGCCGTCTAATCCCAAGCTAAGCAGAGCTTGTGTTATGGGTACTAGACCCGACTGATAAACATACTTATGTATTTCTAAATACATACATATATAGATAAATAGTTATTTGTGCAACAAGAGAGCAAAGTTGTTTTTTTGCTGCAAGTGCTAATTTTGAGTCCCGAGCAAGCGAAGGATCCTTTGATTGAATCACGAGCGTTAGCGAGTAATTCTAAAGTAGAATCCTGAGCGAGTGGAGGGATTCTAAGGCACGAGATGCTAAAAGTTTTGCTCTCGTGTTACACACATAATTTTTCACTTCAGCAGCGAGAACACATATTACTTGAGAAATAAAATAATTAACAGTAATAGATTTAATAATGATTTCAATTAAAATAAATACTATCTCTGTCGCTAGTTTTGCTCATATTTTACAATGTTTTTAACATTCTTAATCTTATTTACCACTATTTTATTTCCGCTGTTTTTTTAAAGCACTTTCTAAAACAGTCTATGTTGAAACTAGAAATAATTATTTAAAGGTTAAATGCCAGTTTAATCTGCTGCTATAAGTACTCAGGTACTCTTATTTTTGTTCAAATACAATAATAAATTTCAAATTCAATAATTTATTTATAAAAAAAAACAATTTTATATTTTACAAATATTTTCTATTTATTACGCATTTCCGAACGTGTTTTTCTTTGTGTTGGAATTTCAAAATCAGAATGAACTTCGAATTGGCATGTTTCTCAGTCGCTTTTTTATAAGGGCGAGAATGAGACAGAGTACAGTAAAGTTCGAATGTTTCGAATTGTATAGCTAAAAAAGTAATAATTAAAAAGTTACTTTTTCTCACGCAGTGAGCAAAATCGAGTTTTGCTCACTGTTTTCAAGCACCAAAACCTACTTGTTTTACCTGCTGTGGTGAAAAAGATGAAAAGCTATTGATTATCCGTAGTGACTGTAAAAGTCTATAAATGGCAGCCCAAGCTAGACGTGATCCCAGGATGAAGAAGTCTCGACAAGTAACGATGGTCTGACATCCCCAGGTCGACTTTAGCAAACGTGGCTTAACCTCGAAGATTGGTTATTATTTAGCTACGAGGCTAGAAAGAATATGAATGAAAAGAATTGAAACCTGAAACTCGAAACGAAATTCGAATTTAAGGCGTAACATACCGTAGGCTTATTACAATACCTAATAACTACTTTGCATATCTTACTCAATTTCCACAAAATACTCCGACTGTCAAGAAGCTAATACACTTTCCAGTTTACTTCAAATTGGTAGATTATCTTCCAAAAGAGCTAGTTAACGATGTTGGAAATTCGACGCGTTGCGTCTCACAGCGGCTGGCTCGCTCTGGATCGATCTGATCGGTTATTAGACGTTATGTCGGTACCTCGGCTAAGGAAAAGTATTTTAATGAAATATCTAGTATTTTTTCTCTAGTTACATTTGCAACTGGGCCTATGTTTGCTCTAATTATTTTTATTGAAACAATAAAATCTCTTTGACAGCTCGGAACAACAACACAACACAAACAAATTAATATCGTTTATTTAAGTAGGTACTTATGTAACTCACAAAAAGATAGAGGAAAAATAATTTTAGTTACGAGTTACTGAATGGGGTTGTATGCTGATTCCAAATTACTTCAATTTAGTGAGAACGATGATGAATACGCCTCAATTAATTTAGAATTACATACGCTTTCAAAAAATCAAACAACATATATTTAATGAGTTAGTCAAAACAAACAAATAATTTACAAATCGTATATTTGATTGTGATTGGAACAAATCCCTATTTATTGCGTTAGATGACTGCTCCATATATTTCGTGAATGGTTTTTCCACATTAATGGACTATTTCCAGATAACATACGATCAGATGTTGATGATATTAATAGCAATCTGCCGGCAGCGCCGCACACGGCCGCGGCGCACGAGCCGGCCGCGCCCGCCGGGACTCGCGCGGATAAATATCCAAAACATGTTTACGGCCCTCCTCAAGGCGTCCTCAAGGCGTTCACAATGTAATTTTCTTCAGCAATCTGTTCGGGAATATTACCGCTGGTATTTATTCCCGGGCTCATTACAGTCGCGGGATCCAATCGCGGGATAAGATTTCCGACGCCGGGATCGCATTGGTCGCGCACTCCCTAGAGTCAAGTTGAGATTTGAGTCACCAGTTCAAGTGGATCTGTTCTTCTAAGACTATCTGAGAAGCTAGTTTCTTGGCAGGAGGGTCTTGTTCGGTTGGTTGTGGGGTTATGATTCGATATAGCGGTTATTGGGGGCGTCGAGGATACTCCCGTGTGATCGAGGTGTCGCAAAATAGTTTTTCCGGTTCGTTTTGCAGTCTCGTCGTGTTTACGCCGCATGTGTCTCGATCTATCCTGTACGTATGTACCTACGTAACTATGTTGTGATCATAGTCTGCGTCTACATGTAAATACGTAAGGTTCGGAGACGGTCAAGAGGAAATTGTCGAAGAAATAATTACTATATAAAGTTAGAAAAGATGTAGGAGGAATTTAACTTTAAATGGTTTGCATACGAGATGCGGGAAAAGCCTTATCAAAAAAGAATCCTTAGTAAAAACTACGACCAATTTTCTTTGATAACTTACTTCACAAGACATATTGAACGGAGAGAACGGAGAGACAGAGGAACTACTTCTGTACTTTTCTACAAAACCTTCATTTTTATACGAACCGACCGACGGATCCTTTACAAGTACTTTCAAAAACTAATTTGAATACGTTGCATGTCTGAAGGGAACCTAACAACCAAACTTTTGCAGTTTGCATTATCTTACATACTTTCACCGACTTTTTATATAAACTTTGATTTTTCACCTTTCTGACAGGGATGGAAGTTTCACGGCGATCTATAAAAATAAACTGCTCCGGGCGGCGGGCGGCGGGTTGGCGAAGTTTGTAAAGTCGTGAGCTTACCGGATCGGCAGGGCTCGGCAACTCTCGGCTGCCGTCGGGCCTGCGGCGTGTAGCGGCCCGGGCACGTGACCGGCATGCGCGACCACTTCCAGATTCCCTAATGTTGCACCTGATGGCATTATTTGTTTAATTTTAATTTAAATGCTCTGTTTTGTATATTAAATGAACTCTTTATGTTATAAGACACGTATTCAAGAAGTTTTCGGGTAAAGTTTAGATTTCATGCCTCTGTCGACGTGGAGCGAGAAGTTTCCGTAATACACAGGAATAAGTTTTATGAGGCAGGTACGTTTTGAGAAGAAGTTTTTATTGTATATGTTATTAGAATAATAAAGGTCTCTGAAACAACTGACCAACAAGCTGAGAAGGATAAAATTGCACATATGTATACCTGTATCTATATTTTACAAAGTAGACTGATAGTTCAGGTCATAATACTATCGCAAGTACGTACATAGTTATGCAGTCACCGTAGCTAATGCATAATACAAAATATGATAATATCTAACAATACAAAACGAATATAAAAGGCTATCAAAATAAACTAGTCGTTTGGGAGAAAATAGTCGGACAATACTTTTATGAGGCACTGTGGAGGCGGCGCAGGTCTACCCGAATAACGCTGTCACGGCCGAGAGGTAATCTCCAGCAAAAGTATGGAAACGGCCGTCTGTACTGTTGTGGAACTTTCACCGAGCCGCGCACGAGGCGGGGAAAACGCTGCGGCTGTATTTTAGTTCTTTCATAACAATTGACTGATCTCTAACAGTTGGCTGGACCACCGTGTTGGTCTAGAAGTCGCAAATCTGATTACTGAAGCTGAAGTTTTGGAGTCAGCCCTACGTCGGGACAACCAGCCTACCAATAAAATCAAAATGGGGTTCAAAATTAGCTCTCATTTGAGAGATAATACTAGTATTTTTGTTGTTACAATATGTACCTACCATTGTGATTATAAAATCGTAGTTGCAGTCACCGCATAAATAAGGATAAAATTTCATAACGTCATCCTAAAATCTTATTATTAAATATTACTTATTACATCTTGTTCTGCTTGTAGTGCTTGTTCTAGCTGTTGCCAGAAGCGTCGACTGTGTGATAATAAAAAATTGTCCCAAGTGTCCATACTCCTGCGATAAAAAGTATTCTATGTGCTATTCTAGGACATGGTCTACCTGCGTCTCAAGTTTCATCGAAATCCATTCAGCCGTTCGAGCTTGAAAAATTAATAAACATACAAAAATAAAAACTACCGTCTTTATAATCCTCTCGACCGAATGTCGATCACGGTTTCCAATCTCAACAGAGATTAGCCAAGTATACAGGCGATATTATAGTGCACAAGTGCATGTACAAACAAAGATGCAGTCTCTATGATGTCTGACTGTCTCCGATGGGACGGCAATCCAACACTGCCGGAGGGGGATCAAGGGCAGGACCACCAACAACTTCCCAACTCCGGGCTACTATAGAGTAATTTCTAATGGAAAAACCCAAGATCACTTTTTGCTCGACTCGTGAATTGAACCCACGAACCCCTGCTCAGCCTTATGCCTTGCTTGCACCTTTATAATATTAGTGTGATCTTACTGCTGTGCATAATCTTCTATCCATTACTCCCGTCCCATTACATTACATTAGGTTGCAATTCGGAAGCACAAGATCTGAAAAAAATCAAGGATCGCAGCGCGTTATCCGCCCAGTGCGTCCCATTGACCGCAGCTCCAAACTTGTTGTGCGTACGTGAGCGGCATGTCTCCGCGGCAAATATAACCGTTTTAAACGCTGCCGCCGCCGCCGCCCCAGGCTCCACCCACTTCTTAATTTGTTTGCCGGCCACCCCGCCATCATTTGACTAATTGTACAGGTAAATCTTTGCCGGCTCTTCCTTATTTTTTTCGGTCTTTAAGGGAAAGCTTGGCTGCACAGGAATTGTAATTGTTGTAATTATTTTAGAGCTTTCTGTATTCTTATGTTTTGTTAAATAAAAAATTATTTTTTATGATTTTATTCTTAAATTGTTTTTTTTTTCAACTTGAAGGTCAAAGGCGACCAAAGGTCAAACGGAAAACAGCCACATGCGGAAAGCATAGACCCGAAGTTGTAGTGATTAAGGCTTATATGTGTACCTACGGTCGTCTTTCGTTATGAAAATGATGATCAAGACAGAAGACGGTTCGGTTACGCTACACGTTACACTAAATCAGGTTTTTGAGTGCTATATGTTTTGTGAAAAGAAGATATGGTGACAAATCATTATAGATATCAAGTATAATATAATTATATTTATTTACAATTACATCCATACAAATATTTAACTTTACTATATAAAAATAATAAACATACTAGCTAAAGATAAAAATGAACGGTATATACAAACATATATAAGATATAAAGAATTTAGTGGGAAGTAAACTGATATCAAAATATTTTTGGAAGCTACAATATCTAAAACTGACGTGTGTACATAAATAATAAAATAAATAAAACTAGATCGATATTATCATACTTCCCATTTCAGTAATTATACATTTAACCTTTTCAGCTGGAGTAGTTAATACGTAATTACGGTAGTGAATGCTGGCGTGTGGTCGCTGGTCGCGTGGTCGGGACACGCGCGAATGTTAGTGAACCCTATGAAACCTTCAGCGAAGGTCGCGATCTATCTTTCAGCACTTCTTGAATATTTCGCCGCGCTTCGCCTGAATTTATAAAGTGCTGAAATCCCCGACGTGCTGGAATAAACGGTTTAACACCGTAACTGACTTCATATCTTGCTTTACACGTATATTATAACTTTCAAGGTCAATAACTCTGTTGTGAGACCGAGTTCTTTGTTTTTTAATTCTAAGAAATTATATCCCTGCTGAACACATATTATAGATTGCGTTTTCTCATTAGAAATTTGTCAGTAGCAGCCCGAAGTTTGTATTTGTACCCAGTTGATACACTACAAAATCTTATCTCCTAATAAATAGAACTTAAAAATATGTTGTTCAAGTACACCTCTACCTAGCCCTTCGGGGACAGCGGCATTATACGGTAGAGTCACCGCGACGAGTGGATCTTAGTCAGTACAAGTTCGACAGTTCTTCTTGTTTCACCTTGTGCAGGAGAAGTTATTTCAAGATATTCTAACCTCAATAAAAAAAAAACCTTCGGGGAATACTGACTTGGACAACAATAAATTGCATTACCAGAAATAAATGGTCATAATGGCAAGCTCACTTCTGCAGACTCACCGGGGTTTTACTAGAACAAGGTTTATGTTCGTCACCGTACACAGTTAAACACAGGGACACATCCACAAAGAAATTAGCGCGTAACTGTGCCATCAGGAGTCACTGTGCCCTGACACTCGCAGCGTGCACTTTATGTCGCATCTCGTGTCGTGTTGTGTCGTGTCAGTGATTCCACCCGCATCTGGTTTGTATGTCAACCGTCAGCACTGACATCTTTTGTGTTATTTTGTGATGTATATATTTTGTAACCCTTTAAAGCTGAGTCGCTTATAAATTGATAAAATTATTTAAGCCGTAAGTAGTAAAATTTATACGTCAAACTAGCTTCTGCCAGCGGCTTCGCCCGCGTATTAAGTTTCTTCATACAAACTTTGGAACCCCTTTTCATTCCCTTAGGGGGTGAATTTTGGAAAATCCTCTATTAATGCTCGCCTACGTTATAAAAGGAAACCATGCGCAAAATTTCACCAATAGTTTTGGCCGTGCGTTGATATGTCAGTAAGTCAGTTTTTATTTTTATGGGTATAGAAAATGATTTGCATAAAACAATGTGAACACAATATACAACTATGTCGTGCTCATTGAGGGGGTGAGCTGAGGCAGGATTGGGTCCATATTTGCCACTTAGTTTTATGTTAAAATTGACTATAATTCAAACTGCAGTTTTGCTACTAAAAAATTTACTGATCTGGATATGGAATTCATGACACCTCTTTCAGTAGGAAAGCACTTCCACGACCCATGAAACAGTTAGCAAATCAGAGTAGTATTATCTAGGTGCCTACGGAATTATTACAGAGCTACTGAAAACGTGTATTCCATGTCAAAAAGAAGGTTAAATAGATCATGTGAAGATGGAAGTGGTCCACTATGTGTAGACGCAATGGTGCCATCTACTGACGAGCTGTGAGCCAACTTTACGACCGAGAGTTGCACGAGAAACATTCTGCTCGGAAGGTGTCCATTACTTTGGTTATGGATTCGAAACCAATGTAAAGGACATTTGCCGAGGTAGCAAACGTCTGCTCAAATTAGCCCAACTATCTCATCTGATGGTAAAAAGCCTGGTTGACACCCTGTCGCATCTTTGCAATTTTTAGACAGCGTAAATAAGTTTTTTCTTATTTATACTACAAACACGTAACTTTCACCGTGTGATTGCTGCTAAAAATATATAAAAAAAGAAAAAAGAGAATAAGAAAGAAGAAGAGATTTTCCTCAAACAGGATTTCTTTTTGAACGCTTATCGATGAAACATTAATTGCATTTACAAAAAATGGAGCCCGAAATAGGAATTTATTTAAGATTTTTTTATTTGATATAAACTAGTGCTTGACTGCGATCCCACCTGATCCTGATCCCAAGATCTACTCATGTAATATACATTTGCTAAAACATTGTATAATATTGGTAATTTGTATAATTATCAGTAGCTCCGTATGAAGCGCCCGATTGCCGCACTATCGAGATAGCGTAATGTCTGTGTCACTTGCGATAATGCCGCGCAGCTGTGCTTTTGTTAAATAAGTTATGTTTAACGATAACGGTATCATAGATTCGGTAATTTATATCAGTCATGGCCATTTAGAGCAATGTTTTCTACGAATATGTTTTAGGGTTCCCTACTTCAGTCTGTAAACACAGAAACCTTATAGGATCAGATTGTTATCCGCCTGTTCGTCTGTCAAGACCTTTTTCCTCAGGAACGCGTGTAGGTATTAAGCTGAAAATAATATCGAATACTCCCCCTATTTGATTCTCACTGGTGAAAAAATCATACTACTAAGTCAACGCAATCTAAAGATAAGGCCGTTTATGATCCGTTTATGATGCATATTTTGACGCTCGCTAGGGAATCAACACGTACTCGTATACGACACTTTTCGTGGATCTAGAATCAGAAAATTTGGTAAAAAGCAAAATCATGTAGCACAAGTAAAGAAAATATCTGAATACTTACGATTTTTGTAGTTACATCACAAAATAATTGCGTTTTTGAGATTACAAGCTTAAGTTTATACTGATTTTTCGGGGCATGAGTCAGACTCGCACTCGATTGGTTTTTAGTCTCACTAATATACTACTTTGATTCAATAAACATCACTTAGGATTGAATTTTTATCTTCCTATCTGATGGACTCTTTGAAAATCAGAAGCTTTGATATTGTCGAAGATTTTTATATTTGTGGAGTTGCATCTTACCGCCTTTATAACGTAACAGTTTTCCAACAACCTCCTCCCTGTAACTTATCCAAGGACACCTACTTAAATCCTTCTCACCTATCTCAGTGGCGGCCAGGGGTTGTGAACCCGCGGGTCGCAGCGCATAATGTGGCATAATCGTGTGTAGCGACCGCCGCGCCTTCAGTCCAGGCGGATTAATCTAAACAATCTTAACTAAGTTCAGTGCGCCGCTGGGGAGCATGAAGACAGACGCCAAGACAAGTGTAGAGCTCACAGCGATGAAAATGTGTTCATATTTTGAATCGACTAACTAGAGAGATCGATGCTAATAGTCAGTCATAACCACAGTCGGATTTTCTATAGACTCTAGTTCTATGAGTTAGCCGCCGTGAAACTAAAATGATTGGTTTGTATAGAATGTTCTGACACTGTAGCATGCTTGCTGCGCTGGTTTTTTTCACACGCAGCGCATCCACGACACCGACCATTTTGTTTTAAAACTAGTGAAAGTTTTGTGACTTACCTTATACTTCTTTAGACATTAAAAGATATATTAATACATGTATCTAAAAGAATAAGTAGGTCTCGTAGTCATGGAGTGAATGCAGGAAGCTGTATACTCGTCAGCTAAAACACTGTTTGAATTAAACAATGCGTGCTAAAGTATATTAGTTTTATTGCCTTCTCCAATCGAATGATGCAATTAATTGAATATTTAAGCTGTCCGCTTCCGCTGGTAACTCAGGGCACGTGTGAAGCCGTCGTTGCGGGTGACGGCTGAGCGCACCTGGCTGGCACGGAACTAGTGTTAAACAACTATCAAGGGGCGGCGGCCGCGCGCTGCGCACCTCTGCCCTGCAACCTATGTACAACTGTAAAAAGAACATTAGTTAAGGCAGATGTAGTATAACAACAAGAGTAAGACTAATATATTTGGATAGGCAACAATGGAGTGGTAAATCAATCGTGGAAAACCTTTCTTCATAGCTACATTCATAAAAAAATCAAATTAATATTATGGAAATAAATAGTTGTAAGTGTTTGTTACACTGATACGCGAACCATTAAAAACAGCTAATTTTTTTTCTCACTAACTTTTATTCGTGATAATAAATAGTTGCTTATGGCAGTCAGATAAGCAAACAAACAATTTTACCAGTTCGGAAGTTTCTATAAAAAAAAAAACTGGGCAAGCGCGAGTCCGTACAAACTTACCTATGTAAAGTTCAATTCCCGTATAGAGCCACGATTTTTCACGAGATTTCCGAATCGCAAAAAACAATGGTGGTGGCGTAACAAGAAATCTTCAGTTTTTAGATTTATTCCTATTCCTGTGCTATAAGACCTTGCTTTATGCCAAATCACAGGATTCTGGGTCAGCGGGAAGTATCCTATGAATTTTGATTCCCTCGAGAAGTTACCAGATTTCATAAAAATGAGGAATAATAATATATGTTTATCAATAAATTAAAACAATTTGTAAACGAATGCTACTATACTATAGACGAATACTATAACGATAACTACAGTAAATACTATTATAATAAATGAACTGTACTTGAAATGTACTTAAAAATGCAAAATAATGTACTAACATTATTTTGCATTGTAAGCTAAGCTCTAAGATGTAAAAAAAAATGTTTTATCTTATAAAGTAATATAATAATAAAGAAAACACGCAATAACTTAAAATAAAACTAAATAAATTTATAAATATCTACATATATTATGTGTGTGAGAGCTGTGGTGGCCGAGTGGTAACGGCCCCGACTTACGAGTTGTAGGTCGCGGGTTCAAACCCAGCCAGGCGCATTACTTTGTGTAATTTATTTCATCACCACTGCTCTCAAAACGGTGAAGGAAAAGATCGTGAGGAAACCGGCATGCCCTAGAACCAAAAATTTCGAAGACATGTGACATTCACCAATCCGCACTAGGCACGCATGATGGATTACGGCCCATTCCCTCTCCTAGAGAGAGGAGGTCTCGAGGTTGGGCGGAGCGGGAGATAGTGTCAGACTTTTACTGACTAAAAACCCACTCCTGTTCCTTCGTTGCCTTCGTCCCAGGGCCCCGGGTTTCGTTTTCACACTACCCATGACCCCAGGAGGCTTCGACCTTGCTGGGCCCCTACGATTTGCTCTAGTCACCCGGAGGCGCGCGTGAAACAATACGCGCCGTCGACGACTTGGGCTCGGTCCGGACAGTTACCAGACGGTCGGACGGCGAGCCACCCATTGCTCGCCGTCCGCAAGCCTGCGCCTACGGTGGCCGGAAATCGGGATCGGAATCCCGGCGGCGGTTGGGGCGTGAGGACCGTTACCGTTCCGCCTCCTTTGCTAGCATTACTGCTTCGCAGAAGGAGGCGACCGCCTGCCACTCCTCCTCGCTCCGGACCATGGCCTGTACCAAGGCCCGGCGCGAGAGATCGCCGCCGCCGATCGGCCCCACGAGGACACGGCGTTGCTCTGCCCAAGCGGGGCACACCTCCTCCGTGTGCTCCACCGTGTCCTCCGGGCGTTCCACACAGTGGCGACACCCGGGCGTCGCTTCCGCACGAATCCGATGCAGAAACTTTCCGAACTTACCATGTTCGGTAAGAACCTGCGTCATGCGTAAGGTGAGGACGCCGTGAGGTCTTTCCAACCACGCCTCAAAGAGGGGACTTAAGTCTGATTATGCTATGTTTTATTTATTATGTGTGTTGACATAAATAAATAATGTATTATATGACAAATTATATCAACTAGTTACTAAAATAATAACAACTTTAATGACATAATACATAAAAATTATTTAACTAAACTTACAACAACTTATTAATGTTATTAAATTATATTGACTAATTACTTAATTTTTTTACTAATATTGTTTACTCAATTATATTCATCCTCTCTTCTATAAAACAGACTGCTGTGCCCGACAGGGTCCATAATTGACTGGCCTGTTGGTCTAGTTGTCAGTGTCCCAGACTGCTAAGCCGGTGGTCGTGGGTTCGATTCCCAACCAAAACAAATGTTTGTGTGATATGTATGTATTTAGAAATATATAAGTATGTTTATCAGTTGTCTAGTACTCATATCACAAGCTCTTCTTAGTTTGGGACTAGATGGCGTTGTGTGAAAGTTGTGGAATATTATTATTATATTATTAATTGAATCTTTTAAATAAAATACCAACTATGTAACATTATGAAATGCAATAAAGTATTGAGTATTGAAAGGCCAAACGGCCAACACAGCTTCAAGAAACCGCAGACTTGAGTATGTGGTTTCAACTCGAATTTCAACCTTCACGCGTTCCCGAGATAAAGGGTTTTGAGAGACAGACATACAGGCAGACAGACAGACGGACAACAAAGTGATTCTAAAAGGGTTTCGTTTTTTCCTTTTGAGGTACGGAATCCTAAAAAAGCATAAATTATGCTAGATACGCATGAATAAAAGCTATAAACATCGATATCTAGTCACGTGTTCATAAAATAACACATATACCTAGGTTAAATATTCTGCCAACACACAGCGTAATAGTTAGAAGGCAGTAGTAACGATGAGTGACGTGGCGCAACAGAACATAAATCTAATAACGCAGGCGTCTAGACGCTGCTGCCTCGCTGCCTCGCCTCGCACCGCTCTGCCACGCGCTGCCTCGCCACGCATCGCCCTACCACGAGTGGCCTCATTCGTTCGCTTCCCTCGGACGTCGGAATGCGTCCCGGTGTGCTCAGGCGACATAGATAATGTATAGAGTCTTCAGGCATAGAAAACTACCCCGTTATTCCTGTTGCAAGTACAACTGCTGAGCTCGGAGCCCTGGTTTGATTCCAAAGTCGGACAAAAGTGTTATGGGTTTTTTGGTTGTTTGGATCCCGTACGGGTTGGTATGGGTTTGTGCATGACTAGTGGCAGTAGTATTATTAAACAAATATTCATTAGTGAAAACGTTTGAGAAATACAGGCGTGGCTTTCTGTGTTGAGAATTGAGTGTTGTTGTAGGTAGCTCTTATTTAAGAAGAATAAAAAAAACTCGAGTCCATTAGATCTGCGAAGCTACTAAAAATACCTAGTGCAATTATGAAAAAAAAATGCATTTTAAGCTTAGCGGTTAAATTCAAGCATATATTTACAAAATAAGGAGAAAAGATAAAATTGCGGCGGAGCGTGAGTAGGGCGTGCCAGATTTTTACTGACTAAAACCCACTTCTATGTTCCTAGGACAGGTTGGAGTACACGGTGGAGGTGTGGCTAGAAATCGGGATTGGGATCCCGGCGGCTGGGACGTGAGGGCTGTTCCCTCGCGCGTGTGGCCGCTTCTTTTGCTAGCATTACTGCTTCGCAGGAGGAGGCGACCGCCTGCCACTCCTCCTCGCTCTGGACCATGGCAACGGTCTCTCGCACCGGACCGTTGCCGCTGATGGCCCCCACGAGGACGCAGAGTTAACCAAAATGGTGTAATAATGTCATATGTGGATGAGAGGTAAGTCAAGAGTTGAGGTGTATGAATATGCTCAAAATGGTTTTGACATTGTGTCTAAGTGGCTCCAGAAAAATCTCTTAACATTAAACGCAGATAAAACAAAATACATTTTATTTACAATAGGAAATGCTAACATACTGTTTAATAACCCAAACATTCACGCACATATTAACTGCACGTATGCTCTTGCCCGACTTTAGCCAAAGCTCACTATTTCAAATATATCTCTCTACGATCGACTCAAGTCAAAATTTCCGTAAACATACTATAAATATACCGTAAATATAATAGTTACTGTGTACGAGAGTGCGCAAATTAATACATTTTTTCAAAAACTTACGTAACATAGCCGACTACAAATTAATTAAACGGGTCTGTTTAGCTTTGTGTCAATCCATTCTTACATATTGCATAATTTCTTGGGGTGGTGCGGCTAAAACAATTTTACTCCCGTTAAACCGTGCTCAAAGAACAATTCCTAAGGTTTCCAACCTTTCACCCTTTTAGATTTCCTAATCACCACCTCTACCTAACACGTAATGTGCTAACAGTGCGGCATTTATTTATTTTGACCCTAAATAGCAGAGTTAACGTTCCTAAAAAAATACGAATGGCTAGCTTATCAAGGTAGTTGATAAGCTAGCCATTCGTATTTTTTACGTACGCGTACTTGATCTGTAAATATCACACATAAGCTTACCATTCGTAAAAATGGCGAAAATATAGCTATAGGTAAGTATATAAAAATAGATAATTCTATAAACAAAAATACTTACCGAATATACAAGTGCACCAGTAGACGCGGTCTAGTGGTTACTAAGTTGGGGTGAAACCTCAAACGCATAAGTAAAATGATTAGAAAGATAGAGTTTTATACCTTACGCTATAGAAACTAAGTACTTTGTTAAGCCTATTATATAGAAATGGTCCCAAGAATACGTTAAAATGCTTAGTAAAGGCATGTTTGGTTTGAGGCTTTATGCAAACCAAGTCCTTCCTTCTCTCCTCAGAAGGTAGAGGGTCAACCGGAAGTGCAGTAACTGGTGTAGTACTACACTACTGCACTTCCTTTTGACCCTCTACCTTCTGATATTTATAATAGGCTTAAGAAAGTACTAAGTTTCTATAGTGTAAGGTATAAAAAACGTAGTAAGATTTTGGTCAGAATATTTAGTGAAACTCAATTACACAAATACAGAACAACTTCAAAAATGTTATTTGATCCCCACGTTAATGTTTATTTTTGTATAATTTCATAGACATAGTTTTAGATGTTAATGTACTATAAGCTTATTTTCCCAATTCTTTATTATAATACAATATAAGTTTTTTTATAACAGTTTTACTACAACTTTTAATTTTACTGTCGCAATGAAATTGGACTGTAAAGTGATGGCCTGAAACACAGGTTTAAATTAACCTAGATCGGGCGGTCCATCAAACATTGCTATTCCAAACCATGATTAATTGTACATTTAATAATATTTAAGTTTTAGTATATTTTTAGGCACTGTAATTGCATGGGAAACCTTTTTACTGTTGACTTAATGTTCATTTTGTGTAAACGTTTACTATTATTATTATATTATCATGGTATTTTTTTCAGTGTATTTTAACATTCAATTATGGATTTTTTTAGCCCAGTATAGCGTCTACAAAACTATTAATTCTATGACGAACGTGTTTTGAGCAATTAGAGAAACTTGCTCTCTAGGACATTTAGTACCAACAAAACGGCGCCACTTGCCACACAGCACGCGAACTTTACGCGGCTTTACTGTGAAAAAAAATTGGCAAACAGTTAATTTTTCGCTTAGAACCGATATGTTGGCTGCCTAGATTCTATGACATCAGCCACCCAGACTTAATTTTTAGGGGCTATGAAAAGTCTAAAGTCTAGAAGAAGCCGCATACGATTGAACAACTGGAAACCAACAGCACTCGCTTTATTCGCCAAATAAAACTCGAAATACTCGGACGTGTCTTCAAAAATTAGAATTGCTGAATGAAAAACATGGTCTATCTGCGGTTACACAAATATTAAATATAAATGATGGTTCTTTTGATTGATAATAATAATAACTCGATAAATACATTTTTAAGTTTTATAATTTTGAAAAAGTTACCTACCTTCAAATAAATCACTCAATATGTAGTTATTGGATTTTTTGACAATCGTTATTGCTGATAGACTATTACTGTTGAAGGCCTAGACGTTGTGATATAGGCGATCTCGTCTTTGAAAGCTAATAAAGCTCCACAGTATGTAGTGACCGGTTCGGAGCGGCCGGTCGTGGCGCCGCAATGAGACGCGCCCTATATCACCGCCGCAATTTAAACGTCGGCCCGCCTACTCGCCAGAATAAATTCAGCAAAGTGTCAAACAAGCGGACAACTTTCGCACCTGGGCTCACGGCCGCGCACCGCTGCACTGGTGCAACACAAGAGCGAGCGCGTCAGCAACTTATAATGCGGCGAACATAATACAGAGTCGTCATTTTGATCAACCTTGCTTTCTTCAACATAAAAGAAAGTCTAAATGACTGATTTTCTAAGGGGTAGGGTACTCTTAATTATGAAAACGAATCAGTTTCCTGTATTTTCTTAAGTTATACGAACATAAATAGTATAGCACACTCATGCATAATCAAGTATAATAATACATACTTCGGCAAACACAGATGCGTGGAACCGAACTCTCATACATCACAAACACGTACACACACCGTAACACATGCACAACACACACACACGCACTCACACAAAAACATACAATATGTATGTAATGATGACATTCACTAATATAATATACTATAATAATATATAATATAATATAATATAATATAATATAATATAATATAATATAATATAATATAATATAATATAATATAATATAATATAATATAATATAATATAATATAATATAATATAATATAATATAATATAATATAATATAATATAATATAATATAATATAATATAATATAATATAATATTCCACAACTATCACACAACGCCGTCTAGTCCCAAGCTAAGCAGAGCTTGTGTTATGGGTACTAGACAACTTATAAACATACTTATATATTTCTAAATAAATAAATACATATTATAGATAAATTACACCCAGACACTGAGCAAATGATCGTGCTCATCACACAAACATTTGTCCTGGGTGGGAATCGTACCCACGACCT
The DNA here is from genome assembly GCA_961205895.1 of Mythimna pallens. NCBI lineage: Eukaryota > Metazoa > Arthropoda > Insecta > Lepidoptera > Noctuidae > Mythimna > Mythimna pallens. The sequence continues at coordinate 24,274,425 of OY540838.1, read as the reverse complement.
CAGGCATAGTAGTCAAGGTCACTAACCACTAGACTATCAGGCCAGCCAATAATGAATTGTGTCCAACTCACTCGCCGCAGGAGGAAGACCTGGAGTCCTGAAATACAGGGCTGCCCTAATTTAGGCTTCACTCCACTCCATTTATTTTAAAGTCTGTAGGTACTGTGTTTTCATTAGTGTGGAAAAATAAATGAAGTTTTTTCTAAATAATCACTACTAAGACAATTACTGATAACATGAATTATGACTACCTACATAATTAATGTTATTGATTTTTTTAAGTAAAATTGTTTTACGAAACTTTTAAAATGGATTTATCCAATAATCATTTCTAAGTAATTTAATTTAATTTTGTGTTTGATTCGCTTCAGATTATAACTTGTAGCAGCGGTCAGCCATTCAAAAACGCCTTAGTTGGGAGCCATCTACAAAAAATAGCTCCCGTGCGACACAGCGCCCGTTTTTAAGAAAACTACCTCCAAATTACAGCAGGACTAGTCGTCTCTGATGAACATTTCTACCTTAATTACTTTGTTGCTAATTATTGCGAACTCAAAACAAGAAGTCTCTGCCAAGAAGATAGGTATCCAAAAAGAATTCTAAATAGTAATCCAGTACATAAATTGGTGTGTAATTAAACACTGCATCCAGTCTATGTTAATCTAAACTAATGTTACAACGAGGTGAAATGATACGCTAGTTCATATATTTGTAAACATTTATCTCTGCATCTGGAAATACTGATGTGAATACGAATTAAAATTCTTTCACTGATATAAAGCCAAGCCATTGCCGAGTGCCATGGTTACTTTTATGCCCGACAAAAGGACCTGTGAGATAAACAAAGGAAGCGAATTTAAGGGAAAAATATATTGTGATCATCACCCACTTTTTCAAATTAACACAAATATCAAATATACGCGCTAGGAGTCCAATACGTTGGTCAGACCAAATACGTGCTACACTGGAGACACAGTCTGCGACGCCATCCACATCGCCGAAGATAGGACAAGAAAGTTATTCGTCGAAGTCACGACCCTCAGCATTAATGATAAACGACACAAGAGGAGGAGGATCAAATATACGCATTGTTTTATCGTCGGCGCTAAAATCTCAGTTTTCCTCAAAATAAAACAAGCTACGCGAGTGCAGTTGACGCCAGTGTGCAGGACACAATAAAAGTCAGCCAATGTGTTCGAGCGGCCCTATTCTTCCATGTGACGTCATAGTCGCGCGGCGTTGCGTCCCAATAGCACAGAGTAACCCAATAGCGCATGAATTGAGCAGTTGGCATGGAACAGTGCCAGTTACATTTCCATAAAAAATCGGTACGGTTATCATTTATTCTACCTTGTGAGTCTTATGACTTACAAACAATAAAACTAATTTTAAATATTTATTTTGGACTTTTAAGTAATCTGTTTAAGTTTGCTTTTTTTTATTTATTTTGACTGTAGTATGACTTATTATTTCATGCAACCTAAGGTACAAAGGCGGACTTGATGCCTCAGGCATTTTCTGTCAGTCAATCTCTTCTCTGGTGGAGACAAAATATGGCAGGCAACGTGTAATCGACAGAGTTTATTATTTGTCACTCTTCAGCAGAATACGGCTGTGGCTGCACAAAGGAGTTCTAACTTCGCTCATTAAGAAGTACTTTGAATGAGCGGCGCCGGGAACGAGTCTAGTATTGAACGTACATCCTTAATTATAAAGGTTTTATGACTTCGTGTCAGAACCCGTTCTAATTTGTTTGTTGTTACATTATAATATTTAATAAATATTTCTTTTCAAGCCTGTGCCTATGAGAGTCCATTGATGGTCAAAGGCCATCTTTTCAATGTCTCAAGTAATCAATGTGTTAAGCAGATGATGATTTCGACTCATTTAGAAAGGACGCTCAAACCAAAAACGATGCAGTTTTGAAGCCGGGAGACAGCAATGACAAATGCTCATGTGTACTCAAGGATTTTTTTCTATTATTGATAGGCTCGCGTTTGACCACCAACTAACCTAATGGTAAGCGATGATGTGGCTGACAATGGAGCATGCTTGCCTAGAATTAAATATTCACTCTTGACTTAAAGACCCCTAAGTTTTAGCTATCAGGAAAGACAGACTCTGGCAGGGAATTCCACTCCTTAGCTGTACACACAATAAATGTGTTCCCAAAACGCTTTGTACGTATGGGTGGATTTTCTACCATGTACCGGTGGCGCAACGCCGTACGTCTGGTGGTCCGATGATGGAACGGACTTGGCGAATTTAACAGAGTTCCAGTGCATACTCTCCTAAATGTAAATAAACGACAGAAAACTGTCAGGCTAGTAATACGACATTGATGCCCAAGGCTTTGGAGCTTCGACTCGATAAGTGCATCATTGCCGATGATCCTCTTGGCTCACCTCTCAATCAACTCTAGTGCATCAAGCTGGTATTTGGCAGATCCATCCCAAAGATGAGAACAGTACTCCATATACGACCGAACTTGACCTTGATAAATGTTGAAAAACTATTCTGGCGTGAAGTACCATCCCACCTTTGCTAAGATCTCCAATTTTTTTTTAGCCAGTTGAGCCTTTCCCTCGATGTATGAGCCGAATTGAGGGTACACGACAACGTTACCACAATAAGCTCAAGGTACTTGGTTATCGGCACGGTCACAACCCGAAAAGATGGAGCCGGGTGAAATTGACTCCATTTAGCTGAAAAAAAAAAGACGCCTATAAATAAGAACATAAATATATTAAATTTAATTTATATTATTCATATACACGGTGTCTTTGACGTCGACGCAGAAACGAATACCAAGGATCCAGTATATGATTTTGGACACCCCAGTGGTGCAATTTTTCGTCGGCATAGTCCAAATAAAAAAAAAAATGTAACAACGATCACAAAGGTGAGACGGTGCTTCACGCCGGAACAGCTGCTCAACCTTTATCAAGCGCAAGTACGATCGTGTATGGAGTACTGCTCTCATCTTTGGGATGGGTCTGCCAAATACCAGTTTGATGCGCTAGAGTCGATTGAGAGGCGAGCCAAGAGTTTACATTTTGGTTTGTCATCGGACCACTAGACGTACGGCGTTGCGCCACCGGTACATGGTAGATATCCCACCCATACGCACAAAACGTTTTAAGAACACATTTATTATGCGTACAGCCAAGGAGTGGAATTCCTTGCCGGAGTCTGTGTTTCCAGATAGCTATAACTTAGGGGTCTTTAAGTCAAGAATGAATAGGCTACTTCTAGGCAAGTGTGCTCCATCGTCGACCACATCATCGCTTACCATCAGGTGAGATGGTGGTCAAACGCGAGCATATCATTAATAAACAAAAAAAACACGCATCGCATTTTTTTTAAATTTTCAATTTCCATTTCCGTAGAAACACTCATCGCAATGGTCTAGCGTCATCAAGCATCATATTCTTTACACGCTTTATGTCATCGCGTCCATAGACTACACTGTAAACAGAATCGCGTCCTTGACACAGACGCGACGTAATGTTGCCACTTTAAACATAATAATAATAATATGATATCATATTTTATCTTTATTTATTGTTTTTTTCCTAAATTTATTTTAATTTATATTCAAATCTATTAGCAATACCGTGCGAACGTCTATAAGTCGACACCGTTACCAGCCCACACTGAAAACCAGCGCCGTAGACTGCACATTTTGCGTATGGTCACAGCATTATGGTGAGCGTTTGGCCGTTTTTCGTGGATGTGGCGCATATTTTTCACGTGCCATTTTTGTGAACATCCAGCTCTGATGATGAATCCTAAGAAGAGTTGAGAGAACTCCTCAAATATTACAGCGTCTACAGTTAGAAATTATCAATTAATGAAGTGGACCTAATGAGGAAGACTACGAACCAGCTGTAGCGGGTCTGCAGATGGCCAAGAAAACTTTATACTCACACAGATATCTCAAATGACTATGATAATAGTCACCACAATGAAGAAGATCACAAGTAATAAGTTTGAAATTAAAATCTCAAAATTCTTCTCTAAAAAGTTTTATATTATGTTTTATTCTGTTTTAATGTTCTATCACAAATAATCCATAGGAAGTTATTTATTTCAGTAGGTACCTACAAGTAGAAGGTTAATGTTAAAACATAAGCATGAGTAGTTGTAGAAAATAATTCAAAATATATGAATCCAATAGAGTTCGAATTAAGAGTTTAAAAGCCCTTTTAGTCCTTTGAGTGATTTCACAAAAAAAAACATTATGTATTGAGCTAACCTGGTTATATCAATTGTATATGGGCAATATACATTTTCTGTAGGAAGGTAATAGGTACGAGGGCAGATCCTTAAAAATGAGAAAAAAATCAGAACCCCTTTTAATGTCTACAACCCCTAAATCTAAATGGAATACGCCTTTTCCAATTTATTACCACCGATGACACCATCATAACTGTGTAAATATAATAACGTACGACACGTACGTACTATTTTGTCTAGAAAGAAGATTTTTTCACTGATATTAACTAGAGCCAGACTGCAATCTCACCTGATGGTAAGCAATGATGCAATCGTTGATGGTTAAGCGCACTAGTTTGTTAAGAGCCTATTCACTCTAGACTTGAAGACACCTAAATTATTATCGGTCGGGAAGACTGCAGCAGGCAAATGTTTCAGTCCTTTGATGTAGGTGGTATTAACGACGAGGCGAAATGCTTAGTCCAAACCGCAGAAGTGTTAACAATTAAAGAAAGAAAGAAAAAAAAATTGGAACACATAGATACATACAGTGTAGGAAAAACAAGTTGAAACTTAAGATAACAGAAAAACTAACATCGCGTGTCTCACGTTTGAAACAAAAAAGTCCAGTTCAGCGAAAATGCCAGACAAACTACGAGGTAGTTGTCTGACGCTGGTTTTCAACTGAACCTCATTGAGAGTGTATGGATGAAAATGAGTTTATTTAACGATATTAAATGATCAGTGTCAGGTGTAAACTAAATAAAATATATATGTTAATGTGTGGTAAATGATAAAATAGTAAATATTTAAATTTGTAAGGGTGGACACCTGCCGTACGTCGGGTTGTCCGATGGTAGGAAAGCGATGGTGGAATCAAGTCATGTCATTTCTGCGCATAGTCTCTAAATGCATACTATAAAATACAGGTTTTGTAGATTGGTGTTATCCAAATCTGGATCACAAATTAGCCTATACGCACGCCTTTCTACTGAGTCGAAAACTGCTAAATGGCATTTTGCAGTATCAGCCTATATGTGGCTGCAGTAATCCACATACGATCGGACCAGCGCTTTGTGTTGTATGCATCAATTTTTTCGTCAAAAAGTGTATTCATAATGTGAAGAACTTTTAAATAGAAAATAGTTTTCGACATTTAATTTCCGCAATGACTGACTATTATTACGTATAGGCTACGTGCAGCGTTGGGAAACGCTCAAAAGTCACAAAGCGGCGCATTTAATTGGTGTCGTCACACATTAACGAGTATTACAGCGTTATGACGACATGAGCTGGGAGGCTCTGCCTGCGACACAGATTATTTTATTAATTTGGTAGGAAGTTATTGTTTTTCTATTTTGTTCGTTTCAAAAAGCAAGTCATAAAATTGATGGTCCCATAACATCACAGATTAATTGAGAACAGGATCGGATCCGGAACCACACCAACTCGTATAATAATTTTTCAGCAACACGTTTTTTTTTATTTTAAAGAGGAGTATTTATTCTATAAGACGTCATCTCAGTTGTCAGAGTCCCCTCTTTCTAGCCATGTCATCATTGTATATACAACGTTTGGGTGATCTCCCTGTATTTAATAGCCACCCATACTATATAAAAAACCATTACTACTTGAAACCAAGGCACCGAACACATTCGTCATTAACGTAGAAATTATTATTGTAGGTAAAGCGAAGTGTAGGAGAAGGAAGTGAACAACTTTAAGCTCGGACGTTCAAGCAAGCAGAGCATCCAGTCTATTGACAGCCGGCCCAATAGCTCGGTTCCTGATCATAATCCGAACTCTCACTAATTACCGTCGCAACCGTTGGCAATTAAACGTCGCCGAGTTGTTCTTTGCTTTATTAGTGATTTATAGCCGCGGCCTGCGCGCGCCTGATAGCGATGCCGCGAATTAATAACTAAATACTTATGTCTCGCCTGACCGGGAACTGGGACCCGGCAGCCGGGAACTTGCTGACAACCCGCTTACTGCGGCGCGCCGAGCGGGAGTTCGCGCGCGGTGTTTGACTTCCGCGGATGTTTAGATTGCGGAAGTGATTAGGAAGTAGAATAGGCTATTTACAAATATACGCATAAGTCTGAAGTTAAAACAATGAATTCATTTAAAAAATATTATTATTATTTTCCTGTTTATTTGACGTCAACAGTCTCTTAAAAACCGTAGCGGATAGGACTGATGACCTTATATTTAAAACACTGGACGAGGATGCAAGCGTTACCCTCAAACCGTGCCCAGAAGTAGTGTTGTGTGTGTTTGTTAATTGTTATTTGATTGTGTGATTTGATTATTATTGACATGCTTATTGAATTTATTTATTTAATTGATAGAGATTTATATGTACTAACACTAGTTTATAAGTTGTGTATGTCTTTACTAACAATTATGGATTATATTAACTTAAAAATACTTTTAAAATATTTATTTAAAAAATAAATAACATTTTAAAATATAAAAAATAGTATCCCACCGGTATTGGCAACAGGGTCCAAGTAAGTGGCGGTCAGGGCTCCAGAGAAAAAAACTTCCTAACTAATAGGAGCCGCTTTTTGAATCAAGCCCTTGATCCAGTCGCCTAATGCAAGCCTCTTAAGGTTTTGGCCGAGGCTCTTGGTTACTAAGGCATTGGCAGTCACTTATGATTATTATTTCGTATATTCATTTTCATTACGTATTTTTAACATTTTTAAAGATTTTTAACACATAAAAAACATTTAAAAATATAAAAAAAAGTAGTCCATCGATGTCGGGAGCAGGGTTCAAGCTGGGTGGTTAGGGCTTCAGAGACAGGATCCTCCTCACAATGCGAGCCGTATCGAGGAGTACTGCCTTCTGTATAATGCCCTAGACCCGGCGTAACGACAGCTTCGACAGGTGGTCGTCGATGCTTTTAGCCATCAGGCCCGACACACGTCAACCGTCCCGTCCTTCATTATATATCTCCGGTAGTTGTTCGTCAAGATAACTTCGTCCATAATCGCACAGACAAAATCTTCAGTTACTCCAAAGAAGTTGCTCAAACGTAACCAGGCCACGGATGCCGAGAAATCTACATCAGGCTCATGGAGAGCCCGATAAAAGCGCCCGTGGAGCTCCTTGCCTTTCCATACTTTCTTGAGGTCATCAGTAGTAAGTACAACAGGTTTGCGCCAGTTCTCTTTAGCCGTGGACATTGGGGTAAGTCCCTTGTCCACTGCGACCACATCGCGGTGCATACCCACGTTGGTTTTGAGAAAGTGTTCTCTGAGTCTATTCATTATTATTGTAATATGGCTTGAAAGGAAGTAGACACTGTGATAAGACACAAGTAAAACGCTTCTAGTTCAATTTGCCTACTGGGGCCAAGGGTCTGATTCTGAAAAGAAGACTCGGCCCTGGTACGAAAGGCAACGAAGGAACTGGAGTGAGTTTTTAGTCAGTAAAAGTCTGACACTATCTCCCGCTCCGCCCAAGAGCGGGGGATATCATAAGATGATTTTCCCACCGATAGTAAAAAGTTCAATTATTGTAAAAAACTATTATTGTACAATTTATTATAATTTACTAATATATTGTTAAAAGCACTCTATGTTACATTATTTTTAGAAAATATATCATTTGCACTAAGCAATTTTCTTATTTGACAATCTCTAATCAATCATGTTTCGCAGTACCACTATGCTTTTCATACCACAAACCTTAAAAGGTATAACTACGCTGCCAGTGTGCAAGCCAACGAGTATGTGACCTTCTTAGACGCCACACACATTAATACACATACGCTACATTTTAATAATGGCAAGTTTAGAATTTGGAAATTATGGGGTGGAGGATGATGAAACCTGAGGCATTTGGTGCGTCGCGCTGATTTTTTAATTTACTATCATACTATAGGTGAGTTCCTTTATGCCAAAAGAAATTCCACAACAGGCAACTGTGTTTCTCATTAGGTATGACACACAGGTTTTCTACTGTTAGGAGACATACTTGCTATTTAATAAATTTTTATATAATATTATAATTTAAAAATAAAAGAAAAAAGTTCCCAGTGATTCCTTTGCTTAATTGTTAGAAATGGGTAGAAAACACGAGTAATGAAAGCATAAAGACAAAAAAAGTCGAAATTCTTAATTTGAAGACGACAACTTCATTAATATAATCACCAAATTTTATCATGACGATAAATATGTAAAACTCATTCTATTAAGTGTGTTCTCTTTGAAGCGGATTAAATGTCTATGAAATTAATTTCGTCCCCCGCAGGCTCGAGGCTATCCCGGCATGCCTGCAGACCGCGCTGCGCCGCGCACCGCTTAATCGGGCATTATTTAAATTTGTATATATTTTGGGGCTATTTCTAACAGATATTGCCTATAGGCACGCATATTGCGCTGCGATGGGGTCGTTGATAGAGTTATGGGTTTGTTTACGTCGCTGTGGAAGCGGTTGTTTTACAGTCGGGGCAATCATCCCCCAGTTATGTTGATCGCTGAATTAAGTAAAGGAATTATATTGTTTCAGTAAAACCAACGAAAAGCCAGCATAGATACGGCGTATCTGTGTTGAAAATTGATAAGTTTTGAAATTGATAGCTTGTTTATGTGTGCGAATATTGGACGTAGCTATTGACCGTTTTATTAAACTGCAAGTGCGAGCGAAAAACCCCCCTTGATGTAATATAATTTTGAAGGAGGCTCACATTTAATATCTTTTCAATATTCATATCAGGTCTAAACCGAGCTGTCAAACATATTCAGAAACCAATCACTTCATCCAGTAGACTGCATCACGGCGGGTGGCAGACAGGTGGGCGGGCAGGCAGGCAGATCCCCTGCGTCCGTCCCTGTGATAACACACCCTTGTCGAAGACATCGAGCACTTCACTACGTACCGCAGCGAAAAAAATAAATCTGTTGGGGAGGCCATGTGTGAGCTGTGAGGGATTCAAGCTCAATATTAAATTGTGAGGTAAAAATTGAAAATTGCATGTTTTGCGTAGCGATGAAATTGGATAGAGTACAATATTAACAAAGATGTGATTTGATTCAGTAGGATAAACTTGTAGCGACATCTGTGACGCTAAATAGGAACTAACATACAAAATCTTGCATTGTAGTATGAGAGTTCTTCGCACTATTGGAACGTACACAACAGTTCGAAATCAACTGTCGGGCAGTTGCCTGGACCAGGCACGACACTCATTTGGTCGGAAGATCCTCCCTTTTTTACGGAGGTCTGCGGGACTTAACACTCAGTTCCGCATACTTCTAAAATATAATGATCAAAAGAAGAGGGTTGATAAGACGCATGTTTCGCCCATCACACACTCATTAGTAGGGGAGGCCGGGATGCTAAATTTGCTAAGGGTCATGGGGACCTATATTGGATTATGAAGATTAGTTTCTAAAACGAAAAAAGTCTGTGACAAGTTTCAATTGGTGAATTTTCAAAAATGTAAAAAAAAGCAGTCATATGGAAATACTCGAGCGCGTCAGGGTTAATCTGGCGATTAACTATTGGGGGGTGGCCGTAAAAAGGGGTAAAAAATACCAGAAAAAAAGTTATTCGAACGTATCAGATATTCAGAGTGAATATTAAGTGATCAAAAAAGTGTCCCTTTTAAATGACTGATGATTTGGAAAAAAAGAACAAAAGTCACGACTGATTTTTAAAAATGTAAAAAAAAATGTGACCTTGAGATACTTGAGCGCGTCAGATTTTTATATAGAGGGTTCAACTTGATGTCTTTGTCGTCCTTAATGAAAATCTGACAGTTATATGAAGGGGTATTGTTAATCTGACAGTTTCAATAAAAAAACTAAAGCAAAAAAATTATACTAATCATACACGCCATTTTGAAAATGTATGAATGGTACATTGTAGTATGGTCATTAAAGATTAATATGAATTGAAGTTTGTGAAAAAATTCAACAGTTTACTATCAAAATGAAACTAAATTCAATTATTTTGGTTAGCAGAGTCTTAAACACACACAAACAGTGTCAAACAGTGAGAAGGAAAGACCTTCTTACTGTTTTTTATCTCTCACTCTAGGCGCAGAGTGGGCAATACACAGTTCTCAGCATCAGTACGACTCATCCTTTATCGATGGTTTTAGCTACATCGCCCCATGAAAACCGTCAGATTATATGTTTTTTGTAATCCAGATAGGATTCACTTCACAATAAAATAAAAAAATTCAATCGCACTCAACTATTTCGAGGTTACCTTTTTTACAACTTTGTGACTAATCCGTTTCCTTATGCCACGCTAAAATTGTCAGATTATTGAAATATACACTTTTCTGCATGTACTCAAACTTACCATGTCTTAATCTGACGCGCTCGAGTTTTTCCAAGGATCGATTTTTATACTAATCTGACGGGCTGCTCTCAACGCACCCCACTATACTGTGGGTTCATATGTGGTTGGGTACATTACAGGGTGCAAGGTTTCTTCCCATATGATTTTCTGACGCACTCGAGCAAAGCGCAAAATCCCCACTTACTACAAAAAAAACGACTATTTTAAAATGCATTTGTGTAGTTAAAGATACAGTTCTTTTTTTTATTCAATGCCATTTACGTGATAATTAATATAGTATGTTAAAGCATTTGCCCAAATAGAGAGAATTTAGCATTTTTGAGATTTTTTGTCGTTTTTTCACTATTTAAGTTATTATTTCTAAAAGATGCGCTTTTAGTCACGCCTTAAGGTGACTTAACTGACTCAAATGAGTCTCAACTGACAGTATTTGTTCACTAACATGACGCGTACATCAGCACCTCTTAGCTTAAACGTTTTGAAGCTCAATCTTTATTTAACACACACGCCACCATCAGTAGGACATTTGAGTGTGCATGACAAATTCTCAACTACTATGCTTTTTTATGTAAATCAAGTCAAGTAGTAACCATAAAACACACAATGATACATGGTCACATTTACAATATAAGAAAAAAAAATATATTTTCAAACAAAGAAAAGTAATTATTATTGAAACCGTCCAAAAATAAAAATCCATGTCGAATACAGCAAAAAAAATGTTTATATTCCAGTTATTTTGTAAAACAATACCATGAAAGAGTTTACAATGAATGTATAGAACTTATGTACGTATGATGAATAGACAATGTGGTAAGTTTACAGTAACCCGTCGACAGGGTTACTATAAACTCTACATAGTGTGCGTTTTATAGATGTTTTGAATTTGGTCAAATCTAGTTGGAGAATTTCAAGTGGTATTTTGTTATAAAATTTTAAGGTTCTAGAGCTTGTGCTCCCGCAGTATCATTGTAAAGACTATTTTTTTTTTATTCGGTATAAACCAGTGCTTGACTGCGATCCCACCTGATGGTAAGCAGTGATGCAATCATTGATGGTGAGGCGCACTAGTTTATTAAGAGCCTATTCACTCTAGCCTTGAAGGCACCTAAATTATAGTTGGACGGGAAGACCGCAGCAGGCAAATTGTTACTATTCAACCATTCCATCGGTTTCGCAGGAGATGATGTAGCGACATCTATCTCGTTACGTAGAAAGCAACGCAACCCGCCGGTAAACTACGAATCTCAAACACATGAGTTACGCCAAGGCCACCGTCCACCACTAAATGTTTATTCCACCAGAGATTTTGAATCCTTTTCAGACTATCTAATTCAGGTGGTCGGTGTGACCACCTGACCAATTAGATAGTCTTCAGTCAGATTGTCATTCTCTTAAATTATAGCCATCACTTCTTGGCTATAATTTAAGAGAGTCCTCCAAACCGCCGCTTTCAGTCCATCATCTATAGCCCTTTTCTTATTTATGTTGAGGTTAGCTTCCACTCTGAAAGGATAGAACTGAAAAAATTGTGTATTTGAAATAACTAAGTTTCAGCTGAAACGTACACACTGCAATTCCAAACTACTCATACAACAATAAGACAGAAGGCGGGGTCTTTTTAAAAGCAGCTGATTCAACAAGAATAGCTCCGTATATAAATAATTCCAAAAGTATTATCAATTCAGTAGTAATTAATAAATGTATCTCAGTAAGTCAGAACGGGCCCAGAGCTGGGAATGAAACCGGGATTTGCGAGGAAGCGACGCCGCGGGATTAAGCACTAGTTATTAAATAAGTTGTGCAGGTTCACAGCCGCCGCGCCGCACGGATAGATAGACTATAATACTATACCTGTATATACATTCAGTCAGAAAAGAATCGGGAATGGATGATTTGTTTATGGTTCCAAATTCAAATTTTTGTTTTTTTTTTTTGATGTTGGTAGATTGGCACAACTGTTTTCCATTTTGGCGCGGAGTTTGAGTTGCATCTGTTATTTATACTAAATACGGTGTTGTTTTTAGTTATATCATATCTAGTGTGTATTGCGAATTTCATAATGGACAAAAACATCGAACAAAGAGTTTGTCTTAAATTTTGCATTGCCGATGGAATTTAATGTTCGGAGTCACTGAATATTATTTGAACGTTATTTAAGAGAGCAAATTCGACGAAAAAGGTCAAATTTGTGGAAAGAAAATTTTGGATTTTGCACCACGTTAATGCGCCTTCGCACAAGGCTATCATTGTGAACGAATTTTTGACCAAACACTCAACAAATACCATCGAGCAACCACCATCTTCACCAGATATGGCTCTAGCCGACTTCTTGCTTTTTCCCCAACTCAAATTACCACTTTGTGGCACCCGTTCGGTAGAAGACATAAAGGAGAATTCGCGGCGAGAACTGCACTCAATTCCGGAAACAGCATTTAAAAAATGTTTCGATAATTGGATTATTCGTTGGCGTATGTGTATCGTTTCGGAAGGAGCATACTTTGAAGGTGATAAAATAAATTTGGATGAATAACAAACATTTTGTATGTTATTGATCTTTTCTCGGTACTTTCTTGACGGAGTAGTATTAGGTTTTATAACATTTATGTATTCCTGCTAATAAGAATGTTTTCGTTGTTTTCAGATCAAATAATTTAATTCTTTTTTTCGGTAGAATCATTCAGCTTGAGAAATTTTCTTTAAATAATCCTGGTTGTGTATTAAAGGTTTTGTCTACCGAGAATTACAGTGATTAGATTGTTTTTAATTGACTGCAAAAGGAATGAGGTTCTATGTTTGGCTATATGTATTTTCTTTATGTATGTTCACCGATTTCTGGGTCAATTGTGGACCGATTTTTATTATTTATTTATTGAAAGGTTATACTTCCGAGTTGGTCTCATAGAAATATTGTTATGATCTGATAATGAACTTCAAAGATATGGAACAGAACTCCTCATAGGATCACAGCAGACCTATCGTAATAAGTAAATTTTTTGTTTATACGATGTATGTTTGTAGTCGATGACTGACTGAAAGAAGAGTAGGAGCGATATATCGAACCGATCTGATGATGAAGCTGGATAGCCTGGACTTGGATTATTGGAATTGTCATTTAATGTTTTAATGATTAAATTCTATAGAAATCTTACTATAGAACTTGCACAGTATTTATGTTAGGCGAGGGGTAAATAAAATAAAAAAAATCAAAAAAGATATGTATATTTCTTTTTTGTAAAAGATTTTAGGAATGTAATAAACATTACTTTCCCGAAAATTGAGAAGCTAGCCTATTAGACAGCCCTGAATTTTTTTAAAGCGACAAAAAAAGTTAGTTACAATTTAATTCATCGGTTTTTCATTTCACGTGTTTTAGGATTACTTCGTTTAGAATCAGACTGGTTCAAATAGAATTAATATTTGAGTAGAAATAGTCTATCCAGGGGATGGGCCGCCATAATTATAATATTAATATATAGGTGGGTCAACGGCTGGATACAATTTAGTTAATTTTTTAATTTACCATTTTTGTCAGTTACTTTGCCCGCGTGCCAGTCGAGAATTATCCCATATAATTTTGCTGTTGCTTTTTTAAGTTTTTGTTAGAGTAGTAAGTCATCTTGTATCACTAGATGGCGACGGTTTTAATATATTTTATTTTAATTCACAACATCTCTCCCGTGTGTTCGAGAGCTGCTGTTGATTTACGAGAATATACGAAATCTCAAGGCATTACGATAAAAACAAAGATATAAGCACCAAATTAAGTCAGCCGAGTGTGAAACACCGTAGTAGCCTTTAAGGGCTAACCGTGTTACAAGCAAGTCAGTAAAATAAAAGTGATGAGGGTTAACAAAAAGAGTTTAGTTCCAGTAACCGCCTAACACATGAGAGTACACTAGCGGGGTAAGAAGTTAAAATCAAATTGCGTCCAAATCCGGTCAGCTGTTCGAACGTGAAGGAGTAACAAACATACACACACACAACACCATCACATACATACAAACAAACGTGTGCCTTTATAATATTAGTGTGAAGTACAACAGTTATAGCCAGCGGCTAAAAACAAGTCTAAAATGGTCAGTATAATTTATATCTGTGTTTGTATCTTGATAATATCATTTTGTATTCGGACTAAGAGATAATTACGACTTGTAATGTATTTATCTTACTTAAAGGTGAGTAATGTTAGTAATTTCTTTATTTAAATACGCTCGGGGGAGGAATTACGATTTACCACGAAATAAGGCTCGTTTCAAATGAGACGGCTCTGTTACCAAAGTACAAATAAAATAAAAAAAATATTAAAGACTGAAAACTGCCACAATTAAAGGAATCTAGATTGAGAATTTTCAAACCTAAAGTTAAATCTAAATCTTCTATCTATAGGTACGCACAACCTAAACCGCTGATCGTAAAGACCTGAAACTTGGAGAGTATGTTCTTTGTATGACGTAGGCATTCGATTAGAAAGGATTTTTCGAAATTCTACCCCTAAAGGCGTGAAAAAGGGGGGCAAAGTTTGTATGGGACAAAGCGATTCCTTGGTCCAATCCACTTCAAATATTGCAGGAATATTCTTTAACAGAATTGAAGGAAGACGAGTTACGTATTTTATGGAAATTCAAAAAAACCATTTTCGACTTCTTCGCAAAGTTAGTCATGTTGAGAGACTGACTGACTGAAATATCAACACACAACCGACCGAACACAACAGGGACTAGGAATGTAAAATTTTGTACAAGACTTCCTTTTGTGACGTAGGCAAGCACTAAGAGTTTTTGGAAGTTTCAACTTTAAGGGGGTGAAAAGAGGAAATCAGTTTATATGCAAAAAGTTATTCCGTGGCCAAATTCGTGAAAATTCGTTCCTCTGTAAATAGTAAAGATTGTCATTAGTAGTTTTCCCAATCGAAAAAAAAAATGCTTTCGTAAAAAGCCCCGGCGGGTTGCTAGTTTATGTCTGAGGCTAAGATTGATGATCAACTGTCAGTCGGTTATCTGTTCTTAGCTTATGATCAGAACCAGTTGCTGCCGTCTATGTATATTACCACCATACTCTGTACACCCTTCACGCACGCTTGTCATTCATAGTCACTACATCAGTTCACTACAGATTCTAAGAACAAGGCATTTAGGATCTAGGTAATTACACATCGTGTGAATCTCGTCTGTACTAAGCTTAACAGAATCTGTTAAAGCAAAAAAAAAAACATTAAACGAAACCGAGGCCTTTGATATTGAAATAGAAATTAAATATTCTACCTATTATTTGGTTAATTTTGGTATCTTATTAGTTATTTAATTATGTTTCATCCGAGAAATATCTTATTTTAATTTCAAATCGTTTGCTACCATGCTTTGCTCAGGCTTGGTGAACACACGCGGGGCGTAAGAAGAAATACGAACAAAATATAAATCGGATTATGATTAATTCGGCAGCACTGCACGGACAGAGCGGCTTACAGACGGAGGCAGCGCTTTAAAGCGCTACATTGTACAATAGAAATATCCAGAAGGCCAATGGTAATAAAAATAGTCGATACAATACAACATGGTGGAATAGACAACTAACACGCGCGTTGTTTTTGTGGTGGATCTTCTAAGGTGGTGATTCGATTTTTAAATTGGACAAAAATATTGAGAGCGGCATTTCTAGGACGCGTCAAGGTCACATGAAAGAGAAGAGAGTCTCCTATCTCAAAGTGGAAAGGAATCTACTTTTTCCTGCTCCTACGTTAAATTCCTCTTGATTCTATAATTATAAAGGTTCACTTCCATTATTTATTCTTCTTTTCTTGTTTCTCATATCACAGAATAAGTAATAGTACAACTTTTATTACGTTTAGCGTAAACGCAGTTTTTTTTTTTCAATTAAAACTATTACCACATCACAATGAATACTAAAATTATAAACGCTCCTCGATATCAAAACTTCTTTAAGCTTAAAACTAAATACATATAATGAAATTTAGTTTCTGTTTAAGTATCCAAGTAATTAAAAAAA
Source organism: Mythimna pallens (assembly GCA_961205895.1). NCBI lineage: Eukaryota > Metazoa > Arthropoda > Insecta > Lepidoptera > Noctuidae > Mythimna > Mythimna pallens. Next base: position 24,257,877 of record OY540838.1, on the reverse strand, counting down.
AAAAAACTTCTATGTCGCCTTTAACAATATAGTTTTTTGTTAAGACTTGCTCTTCTGAGCTCCTCGTGTCGTCTTCACAGTACACAATTTTACGAGGTGACAATTGCGCTTTAATTTGATCGAATCGCTTGAGAGTCGTCCCTTGTTTATTGTCACCAGCCCCTACTGGTGCAAGCTCGCCAATTGTACTTCGAGGCTTATCACTATCGAGAACGAATCGTGATTTTTTTTCCTTCGTTAGTGCAGCGTTCTATTGTTTCGTTTTTTCAAGCCAGGGGGCACGTAGAATGTTGTTTAGATAGTGATATTTTTTTCGCTATTATGGACTGCCAATTAATTGTGTTGGGTTCAGTGATATTATTTTTTTTTTGGTAGAGATCGATGTAAATCTCACACGATCCTGATGATGACTTTTAGTAAAGAAACATTGAAGTATTGACATTGGCAGATATAACAGTACAGCAAACTTCATGGCTATAATTGCCCAGTTGAAAAACGTATATACACTCAGATAAATAGTTTCATGCCCACAGTTACTCTTACAGCTCATTTATCACTAACTTCCTTTTCTTTCATATCACTCTTCACACAATCCATCCATCTTTTCTTTGGTCTCCCTCTCCCTCTCCATCCATCCACATGTAAACTCATAACTCTTTTAGTAACATGCGCTTCATCCCTCCTCTTCACATGACCATACCAAGACAAACGATTCCCTTTACATTTTTCAGTCACTGGCGCCACTTTAGCGGTTTCATATGATCAAGACATAATCACTGAACTTACACTTACTCATTTAAGTAATATACTCTCAAAGAGAGCGATCCGCTGTTCTTTTAATTATTTTGAGAATTTGGATTCTAAATTAAATATCATGAGCTTACGTTCGCGGTGTTGTATTATAGATAGATAGATATATATACTCTTTCTTGTACACCATAATTTCAATTACAGTAGGAGCTTAAAATTAATAGGGTATCACAATTGGCGATCTTATCGCTAAAGAAAGTAAGTAAGTAGTACAACTAGTTTCTAAGAAAATACTTGATGCACTTTTATAACTCATTGCCAAAAGACATTGCTCGTCGTCCATACATAGCTCGCCTAAGATCCAAAGGGAGGTGTATTTACTTTTTGGGTTTTAGATAATGTATATATTTGATTAAACCTAAATTAAAACAACGGACACTTTTGAGAATTCTGAAAAAATCAAAACACTTTCGGATTTTGAGGTTATAATTACGTCAATAAAAACATTCGGTATGTAGCACCCCGTGTTCCGAATTATTTTTGCGTCAAAAGTGATTATATCGCGAATCCGACCAAATTTAATAGTCAGAAAATAAAAGGGCTATTGAGTAATAATTGTGACGTTGCGCGTTGGTCGGATTCGCGATATTATCGCATTTGACGCAATTCGGAACGCAGGGGCAATAACTTAGCATTTATTACTGAATGACATTACTACCAAATGTCAAATGTTGTCATCTGTCAATTCGTCAACTGTCAGTGTCGATATTACTGCTCGTTTCAATCAGCGCTTTCAATCGAGTTTTTTGATAAGGCTTATTATGGTTCCGCGACATCATAGCGGACTGTTTGTAACTAAAAATCATTATCGTATAACAAGTGTTGAGAATACACTGACGCTTGTCTGTGTCAAATTCTTATTAAGAGTGCTGTTACAAAAATTTGGCTGTATGAGCTATAATACCTTTGCCTATTAAAAACCTCAAATTGAACCAAAAAATAATAGAACTATCACCGAGGATTATGACGGAAGCTAAGGACGAAAGTGAATACTTTTAAAAATGTTTACGAAATTAAAAATTGTCCGTTCCGTATTAAAATATAAGTAATGTATATTATTAAAAGAACTAGTAATTTTTGTAAATATTTCATGCGTGTTGGTTCATAGGCCATTTGTTACAATGTCCTTTATAGATAAAAACCTATAGTACCTTCTACTGGCTCATAGTATCAGAAAACGCAAACGTGAAGGACTAGGTATTGGATTTGCTTCCCTTGTGAGGTAGTATTTTTAAGATAGAGTAGTTAGTAGTTACAGGTAGTTTTTTTAGTCGCTCGGAATGCAGAATTGTGTCCTATTCACACTGTTCCACTAACTTATATCCACGACTTTGTTGGCGTGAAAGTTAAAAATACTATAAAATATCATATGGTGCTCGGCAACAATGTAGCATAATAAAGAACAGAAAAATCAGAAGTAGAAGTAGGTATGCGTACAGGTATATTCAGTGGTTAATAAACCATTTAACTCTTAATAATACTAGTTTCAGAAGTTCGTAGAAGAGAAAGTCCAGATACATTATTGTTCCACCAAGAACAAAACTGAACAAGTCCTAAGTTGAATAACATGTGAAACAGCAAGAGCGCCGCGTCATCGTCCGCGCCGCTAATATACTTGAGTGAAGTTCCACCCTCGGCTGAGGCGGTCGTAATTGAGTGACGAACAATCATGCAAACATACTTCCACTTTCTTATTATAATCTACACAACTCACTAGCTAATCATGAACATTGTCTTTTCCTTGTTGGTGGTCCACTGGCGGTATTATTATGAGTAGGTACTGGTGATTAACATCTGATAGATAGTCCTGAGGGAGGTGACATTAAGAGTGATATCGAGAAACAGTGTTATAGAACATTAAATATCTGCTGTAAAGTTCATACTAAGAGTGTCGGTACATATATCGATAGGCTCGCACTTAACCACTAGGTACATTACCTGATGGAAAGCGACGATGAGTTGACGATGGCGGGCACTTGCCTAGAAGTATCCTATTCATTCTTGACTTAAAGATCCCCAAAGATATAGCGTTATTATAATAAATTATGAGCTTAAGGGAAATAAGTTTTATGATTGTGAGAAAGGCTGTTGGTTCCAGACGTCTTGTTTGATCACATTTCGACCTACACAGACTACATGACACAGCCAGTTTTAAAATAAGAACATAAGTGATGTTGATTATCGTCATTGTGCCAGAGTATCGAGTGCTGCGCCACCAATACATGGCGGCCATCCCACTTTGGGAACTCGCAGACGTGGGGTGTGCTTAAGTTGCGCAATTTGCTACATACAAAGCGAAGCTAAAACACTAGCTTAACATTAGGACTTGGTTTACCAAGGGCTGCTGTTGGGCGGCATCCTAACTCTCAAAATATCACAGCATGTGAAAACACTTCGGAAACCCAGAAATACCAATTTCATTGTTCAATACCTACATATTATCATTCATGATCATTTGATTCATTGATCTGTCTTTCACTCATAATTGGGAGCGGGCTGGTCGACCAGCTTAATTGTTTCATTGTTCCACAGAAACAATATAGCAAATAAAAACTCTCCCAACCTGTTTATAAATTGTTTGTTAAACAATTTAATTAAGTATGAGCGATGTCGTCGCCATAGCGACCGGTATTCAATGGTCAGAGAGTTATTAAATAAGTTTGGAGAAGTTTCCTCGGTTCGCGAGTACTTTACAAGTTTTCATTTATTTATTGCCGATTTATACAGCAGCGCAACGTAATGTGGCGCGGGATGAACTCGTACACCTATACTTCATGTAAACGGGCTCGGCGTGATGTTGTGTTGTTATACTTGTGATTAAGTTATCGTTAAGAAAGTAAATTGATTTTCCTATAACAGTTTTTTTTTTCAGTAATTTGGATTGCACTCAAAAATCAATACTCACCATTTTAGATGAGAATACTAAGCTGAAATATTATACCAACTTGACGGGACAATAGAGGTACCTACTTTTCTTAATAAAAAATTAAAATAAGCTTATTAGCTTTTCATGGACAGTATGATCAGCAGACTCATGTATTTATCCATACTCCATACTAATGTTATAAATGTGAAAGTAACTCTGTTTCGCGTTCACGGTTAAACTACTGTACTAATTTTAATAAAATTTGGTACGGAGGAACCTTGAACTTCAAGGATAGATATTGGCTACTTTTTATCCAACTTTGATTTCGACTTCGCGTTCGCAATAATCAACATTGACGTGGACGAACCCGCCTGCAGAAGCTAGTGAGGAATATTGTAGGAGTCATTTTTCTTCGATACATTATATTAATTCCTTATGTTGGTAGGTAATTGCTGGTTTTCTTAGAATAAGGGCTTTGATCTTTCCAGAAGTAGCGAATAACTTGATTATATCGCTGTGTGTTTTCTGTGAGAATATTATATTGAGATGAATTCCAGGAACCAATATGAATTATCAGAGTACCTACGACTGTTAAATAGGTGTTATATAAAAAATTCAATTAATTAATGCAAATAAGCTTAAAAAGAAACAAAACAATTATATTTACACTTGTTTCTATTGTAGTTTTGTATCAAATGTTCTAAATGAGATATTTTAGAGGTATGCGCAACAAAGTGTAAAGTACTCCTTTGAGGATCCTACGACCAGACGGGTGTTATGTGTGATCCGGGCTGCCTGATAGGTGATTTCGGCCTTATATGCATGTATATATTTAAATCGCGCGGAGAACTCTAGTTACGCGATGCAGGATTTCATTTTAAGTTCCTATGTGCCGCCATGTGATAGATAATTGCTACATATTTATTTTGTCAATAATTTTTATGCTATCTTTGTTTTCTATCTAAATATCTGAGTTATCTTTATAATCACACCAGACTTGATAACAAATCTCCTCAGTAGAGCTCTGAGTTCGCTTGCTATAATGTTGGCTGGTCGCGAACTATGCAAGTGGTGGCATCTGTCGGCCGCCATCAAAGTGCAACTTATTGAAGTTCCAGCAAGTATGGAGATTGGATCCCACGGACGGCGAAAAAGACAGAGACAGTTAATATAATTTGAATACTTGGAAGTTGATCCTCGGCGTGGGCAGCGAGGTGGGAGGGTAGGTGGGGAGCGAGCGAAAGGGACTAGTGCGGCACTTGAAAAGGTTGAAGGAACAGGTTGAAAAAGTTAGGAGCATGTATTTAGATGAAGGAATTCTTGTTTTGTTGTTATTGTTACTTAACATTTAGATATCTGGCTCGGCAATATTCTTTTATTAAACTTTGCCCCGCACTATGAATTACTCCTGTATCGTGAGCACAATAACAGATATATAAACTCACATATAGTACATACGACACCCAGACCCGGAACAACTATAATATTATTACTAACTGTATGTACTGTTACTAGCCCCTAGCGATATTATATAATCTATATATATAAAAGAAAGTCGTGTTAGTTACACCACTTATAACTCAAGAACGGCTGAACCGATTTGGCTGAAAATTGGTGGGGAGGTAGCTTAGAACCAGGAGACGGACATAGGGTACTTTTTTTTTTACTTTTTTTTTAGGGTAGAGTAGGGTAGAGTAGGGTAGAGTAGGGTAGAGTAGGGTAGAGTAGGGTAGAGTAGGGTAGAGTAGGGTAATTTTTTTTTTACTAAATCCCGCTTTTGGGCAGAACAACGTCTGCCGGGACCGCTAGTTATATAATAAATACGATTACTATCGCTAGGGGCTACCCGTGTGAAACCCGTGCAACCGTGTACCCGTGTGCAACGTTGCATTATTGCTAAAATTTATGTCATTAATTTAATTAGTTGTAAGATGTTATTATGTGACTGTAAGTTCTATCTTTTTTATAAAAAAAAAACTATCTGTATTCCATACAAATATTTTTTTCCTTGCGGGAATTGAAACCGCAACACACAGCACAGCAGCCAATCGCTCAACCACTGCACCATCCGTGACGTAACCAAGAAACTACTCAGCTAAATGAACAACATATTTCTTCATTTCTTATTGCATGGTTTTGATTTCGCGTATTACTCTTATTTATTAGAGCTAATATTAAAAAAAAACATAATTTTCTTTCATGATATATTTTAGTGTAAAGGCAATTCCAAGTTTAGTAAAATATAATATTTAATCTGCTTACATATTAGGTACCTATCAGATATAAACTGCAAAAATGGGCTAAATTTGCAAAAAAAATACCATGTGGTTAATTTAAACACTAATTACCAATCCCTAATTTAAAAATAAACTATTTGAAATCCGCTAATCAATATTTTAAATATAAAAAAATAAGTAGGTAATGTACAAATTATATATAATAATACATTCATAAATTGTCTGGTATGAGTTCCACGCCAGGGTGTCCCGTGCGGCGTACATATTGATAACTTTATCTTTTCCATTTCACGCCTCATATATCTGCTATCCTTTACGGAAGTTAGCAATCTCTACTGCGTAAATGTATTATAACTGCCCAAGATTATAGCGACACAGGATAAGCTTTGAATGACAAGATAAAACAAAATATTAACCGGGCAAATTGAAATGTAGCAATATATTTTTTATTATTGTTATTTGAAAACCGTAGGTTGTTGTTATATGGTAATCTTAATATTATAGCGTCTTTCTAGAGAAGGTACGTATGTATTAAATATACTATTTTTTCAATGTCATTGAAATATTTAGCATAATATCTATTGCAAATGGAATTGTAACAATGACACATCCATCTTACTGCAATCTAAGCGTGAATCCCCAAATCATCATGAGTATCTCGTACGAAATTCTTTCATATAAATAAGTGTTTGTTATATTGTGAACATGGTTACATTTAAAATTATAGTTTCAAATGTTATAAAATTTAATCACGGACATAAAAATCTTTGGAAAGATTTCGTCCAGTGATTTATTATTAAAGCTGCTTGATTGACAATAACATAACGAAACCTTTAATTTTATATAGAATGGTAACTTTATAGGCACTCACAAGTAATATGTATGTATAAAACTCAGATAACATGACACTTACAACTGTTCCCATAATCCTTAAACCATCACTACAGGAATATAGCCTCACCTGCCGAATTCCCCACGTGCCGTGGACGTAGCGTGGATGCGCCGTGGACGGAAGTTATTCAATTAAGGCGCGTGGCACGGCCGCTCGTCCGCGCTCCTTTTTATACCCACACGTCTGAACGGCTTAGTGCTAATTAATTGCTCGACAATTGTAGGCTCGGCGGAACCGGAACAGTTGAGTATATAAGTTTTATAATGGAATGAGTTGGAATTGAAACATTTTGTTCGTTTGAGATAACACAAATTATTTCTTCATGTTTTGTTCTGCGAGCAATGTGCACTCCCCAGTGCCACTTAAGTTTACAAACTTTACAAAGTGTTCTCCTGCTGATCATCCTTTTTGATGCGATCACGCAAGTGAACTCCAAGCCCCTTTAATTACCAGTATTAGCATGTTTATGCAAAACTGACGTTTAAAAAGTCATTCATTTTCAAACTAAACGGATTTCAGTAACGCAAACACAAGAGTAACACAGACGTGGATAGCATCCAGTTCGGGCTAGTTATAACTACATTAATCCGGCTTCAACTAGTCCAAACTGGATCTGACAGTTTATCACAACTCGAACTAGTATTTACTAGTACAGACGGACGAACCTACTTAATTGCATAATGTTGCCATGATCGCAGAGAGGAAGCCCGGGAGAACTTTTAATTGGCATCGAACAGACCTACGGGATAAAACAATACTGTATAGGTACATAACACATTATAGTCATTAATTAAATTCTCATTGGAATCTCGTATTATAAAAACGTGCAACCATATTTTCTTTTTGCTTGTGGAATTGTTCCCATTTTCGTCAGTATTTTGTTGAGATTGTGTATTATATATAACGTAAGTAAATCATGAATTTTCATTTTTAACGAATATGATTAGTTTATTTTACATATTGGTAATATTTATTTATTTATTTAAACTTCCTGTACAGTAGTTGTACATAGGCGGACTTAATGCAACAAGGCATTCTCTACCAGTCAACCTTTGGGTTAAAAAGAAAATAATGTGGTAGGTTTGCACAATAAATAAATAACAGATATTTTAAAAAGAACAAATAAAATAAAAAATAAGTATAATATTCATGTAGCTCCAACCTAATGTAGAAGTACCTAGATACCGAGGATAATATTGTTGTGTGTACAAATATAAAACGCTTAACTTTTAAAAAGCAGTATTGATGACAATCCTGTAAATTATTATGCAATTATTAATGATTTTTGAAATCTATCTTATCTTTTATATCGCTACTTTAATGTAATAAGTTGTTTGAATCTGTAAGTACTTTTATGACAATCTGAAATTTGTAAAAGATGGCAGGATATTATTTGACGTTTAAGTGTGTAGTGAAGTGTGAAGTTATGTTTATAAAATGTCCCTCTTGTTATCCAGCAATCAACCATGACTGAATACCAAGGCTCACGTAAGTTATTTAATATCTTAATTACTGCTAATGGTTGTATTGATTCTGTGTATGTGTCATACTGTGACTTTTGTTTCTAATTATCTTATTGTGACAATTAATGATATTGTAAAATGTGTTTATAAAATACTACAATTGAAGTTAGCATGGGGTTTCTTGCCCGTTCTTCCCCATGAGAACCTAGTTTAGGAACGAGCAACTAGTTCTTCGAAATACTATTTGAAATAAATACTTAATCTTGTCTTTCTGTGCTTTTCTTCATAAAGCCCTTTCCTTACACACCACAGCCATAAGAACTTTGATACACAGTAAAAAACCGTAATTCATCTTGACAGTTAGTCATATAAATATATATTGATATAGTTACCTCCAAACTTATAACAGATGCCTAATAAAACTAACATACCTCTTTTAGATAGAAGAGCATTGTACGTATTCATCTAATATAATTATGTGTCATGTTTGATCCTAGTTTAGCACACTTGACACTTAAGCCTTCATATATAGAGCCTAGATCTAAGGGTAAACTATTATTTGTTGGAAACCACACAGAATATCCCGATAATTCGTGATACTTCGGCCTTTATGTAACGTAATACATATAGTATATGTGCCGCGGCTATTGTGAGAGGTGTTCAAGTGCGAGACGAAGGTTCGCGTCAATTCTGTCGAGGGGAATCATTTGATTTGGGCTCCACAAATACTTGGACTTACGTATTACTGAAACTGGTACAGGAGATATGTAACAGGCGTTTAATTAAAGATAATAGACAATTAGATGAATTTGTTCATGGAGTCTTCTTCTAAGAGTTTATTAATAAACTATTACCGCTAAAATGGACGAATTTGTTTAAGAAATCAGACTGCTGATGACATTGTGAAGATCGCAACTATACTCTCGACTTAGATTACTCCTTGACCTTAATCCCTAGATTGAACGTTTCGTGGATGCCTTAGTATAAAAGACTGTAACGTTTGTTTTGAATTAGATAGCACATGATGAATTTTTCTCAGGTAAATCCTGACCTTTATCTATTTAAGCTCATAGATGTTGCAGATTTGTCACTAATTCCTATAATAAAAGTTACTGAAAGCCAAAACCTGACCGATCAGTAGATTTAAATCAAATGTCAACTATCGCTATTTATGGAATTCCTTCGTAAATCTCAAGATAAATCTTGACGTGATGTAATGGGCAATACACAAGCATCTTTACGTATTCAAGTTCTAAGAATCTCAGATCCTGAACTCACAATCTGTTACCACGTTTACTAAAAGAATTTTTATAAAATAGCGCACTTTAAACTTAAGTTGACGGAGTTTTGTAAGTTTTAAAGTTCGGCACAGTATTCTTATGCTCGTATCTAGCGCAAAAAGATACGCGATTCACATTTTCTCATTAAAAAATGTTCTTTTTTCCTTTTCCTTTCATACGCACTTCTAATATTTCGTCGTAATAAACATTGACTCAGTGGGTGTGTGCCCTCCCACGTTGCCATAGCGACATCATCCACATTTTTCGTGTAAAAATTATAAGTCGCGCATGAATGGTGGTCGCTAGGTAACGAGGCCCCGAACAGGCACATATACAAATACTTGGGCAAATAGAAGGGTATCAATATCATTTCTTATGACGTACGTACACGAGCGCGAGTAACTCATCGACTTGTAAATAAATGTGTTCCAAGCGACAAATTGCAACGTTGTTGAGATATTTTTATTAGGACTGATATTGAAATGTGGTTTCTGGTGTATTTATTACAGTTTTCTTTTTTTTTGAAGTCGATTAAGGTTTTTTTTTTGTATTTTGTTCAGTAATATCTTATCTTTGCCAAATGCTAACTGATTTTGATGTTTTTTTTTTTTATTGTTGTGGAATTTTGCCAGTTGTTCCCATTTTTTGGTGACGATTTGATGCAGAACTTTAAAGACTATAGAACTTTTCAATCAAATAGCAAATCTTAGCTCCAATCGCAGGACACGGTGGAGCACACGGTGGAGGTGTGCCCCGCTTGGGCAGAGCAACGCCGTGTCCTCGTAGGGCGATCGGCGGCAGTGATCTCGGCATTGGCCATGCCATGCCATGGTCCGGAGTGAGGACGAGTGGCAGGCAGTCGCCTCCTTCTGCGAAGCAGTAATTCTAGCAAAGGAGGCGGCCGATCACGTGAGGCAACGGTCCTCAAGCCCTAACCGCCGCCGGAATTCCGATCCCCAATCTTGATGATTTATTTTGTGTTGGGTTAAGTTATAACAGCGTGGTAGTGATGATCTGATAATGCACATTGGAGATATGGAACAGATCTCCTCAAAGGATCATATCAAAACTGTCATAACAAGTAAAATGGCTTTGTTTATACGTGTAGTCGACAACTGACTGAAGGGAGAGATGGGACTTAGGCGGTACATCGCATTTTGGCTTATTATAATTATCAGGGGATGCACCTTACTATAAGCTACCATTGTTTTGCTTTGATGATGGAGCCGGAAGGTAGGCATGAGAGCTGTGTAAAAAAACCATGCATCTAAGCCGTGATATGTGTTATTGGAATTCTCATTATGATGTAGGTTTTCTATCAACTTTCAAAATTAAATTATTTTTGAATTTTTAGTGTTTTTTTATATATTATTGTGTTTTTATATATATTATTATTATTATATATATTATTTTTTATATATTATTACATTTAAATCATTTTCATATTTTGTAGATCAATTAATAATAGAACCCCGGTTACGATCTTAGATAGATAAATCTTTTTTCTTCAACGACGAAAGATAACTTGATCTTCACTGTCCCTGATAAGAGTTCGTCCTGACATTTCATTAATTAGGTAAATAATTAGACGTCAAGATGAACTCTTTTCACATTAAATCTTCTCATAACATTTTGGCTAGGAACAGTAAAATGCTAGTAAAGTGTCCATGTGCACGAGTGACATGGCGGCGTCGAGCGTGCTCGCAGTCGTAGGTAGCAGTCAGCCGCGGGTAATATCTGCGAGACTTGCCCTCACAGATTATTTGGGGCCACGACACTTCAGGTGAAAAACACGTGATATTCATTCTCGATAAGAAGTCATGATCGTAGTTAGCCTTCCACAATGTTAACCAAAAATTGGCTTATCTCTAGGCCAATGGTTCCCAAAGTTTAACCAGTTATGCACCCCAAACTTTCTTTTAAAATTACATCTTTTTAGTTTTCCGTACCCAAACGGTAAAAATGGAACCCTATTAATAAGACTCCACTATCCGTCTGTCTGTCACCAGGCTATATCTCATGAACCATGATAGCTACTGACAGTAAAATTTTCACAGATCATGTATTTCTGTGGCCGTTATGCTTGGGATAGGCTCATGCCCTGCTGTGCATGTCGGTCTGCTAATTGAACAAGATAGTGAAGAGCAGTTCTTGATATTCAAATGAATCGTTTTCAAAGTCAAAAACAGTCAAAGGAAAGTGAATTACTGAGAGCCTGAATTATATTTAGTTTTAAACTTTTCAGTCTTTCAAGAGTTCTTGAATATTTCTTACACTTGTGAACATTTATGAGGGCTGCTGTGAAGATAGCGCTCATTTAGCTTTTGAAACGGAACTTAAATCAATTAAAATATTGTGAAATTTACTGAAACAGATTTTGAATTGTAAATTGGAATTGAAGAAAAGTTATGGTTAAATATTTAATGAAGTAGAATGTGCATGTAAATGATTTACAATCAATTATACAGCTCGGTCGAGCTAATGGAAAGGGTTATATAAAGAAAAAAGTACAGAAAGGAAAGACTAAGCATTTATTTGAAATGAGCTTATCAATAATAATAGGTATCTATGAAATTGGCGTTTTTTATAACGGGCAACCCGTTAGAAGTTTGAAGTGACTTAGAATTATAAGTTTAAATAAACTTTATATTAAAGGTACGTCATATTTTTTTTTTTTTAAATTAGGTATTTATTGTTTTCTCTGTGCTCAGCGGGGTCGAAGCCTAATGGGGCCAAGGATCTGCTTCTGAAAGACTCGGCCCTTGTATGAAAGGCAACGAAGGAACAGGAGTGGATTTTTAGTCAGTAAAAGTCTGACACAAAAGATTGGGGGATGTCATTGGATGACTTTCCCCACCAAAAAAAGGATAAGTTAATGAACTGAACTAAACACTGAAATCTTAATTTCTTTATATAAAAGAAATCGTCATAGAACAGGATTCGTCATAGATTTAATGGGTGTGTTCAAGACACCCAGTTCCAGAACATCCTAACGACCATACGAATATTTAAGCCGTGTGGGAATCAAACTTGCAATACGCAGTGCAGCAACCAATCTCTCAACCACTGCGCCAATCATACCGTAATAAAATTACAAATCGCGGTTCTTTTAGCCCCATGAGTCCAAGACGAGCGAGTATCGAGTTTCAATCGCCCCCCCCCCCCCCCCCATCACCTGCACTCGTCGCCTTGTCTGGACTTGCTCGTACAGCTACTACTGACCTACTGGAAATGTATGTTGACTTGTATTCATGATATTTGGCACGTTCTGTCGATAATACCTCTCCAGGTTAACTGGTTATTTCGTATTTGCATGTGCAGAAAGGGTCTTAGTTAAGTTTTGGCTATTTCCTGATAGAACTACCTACTCACTCTGTGCATAGTGGTACGTAGACTAAGTCAAAGTATTTACCAGTGTGCTTTTTAAGGATACAGGTCTCATAATTAGGTTGTAGTAATTCAAAAAAGCTACCCATTAGAGCATACACTATTTAAAAATATATGAATTTAAAATCGATATATCTATCGACTTAACATCATGCCTATATTCCTCGAGGGTTTAAGCAAGGGTGTTCGTATACTATACAAAGCCATATTTAGCAACCACTCAGGTTCTTAATAGACAAATTGATTAGTAATAATAAATATGTTCTTACATTATCACTCCCGAAATACGGTTTACACAGTAAGTAAAGTTTGTGATATGACAGTGGTAAAGTCTGTACCGGGCGGCTACCACCTGACAAAATTCTTAGCGCTAAGAAGAAAATAGCGTCACGAAATAGTGTGGTGAGTGGTGACGTACACTACACGTTTTCTTAATTATAAAGTAATCCTTAAGAGGACTACTGGACCTAAAGCGCGGTCACTCTCGGACTGCAGGCACAAGAAAGGGATGTGCATAGACACAATGCTAGCAAAATATGAAACATTTTAGTGATTTACTAAAAATTGACAGATTTGATTAAAGAATTAAAACACGGTAAAAAATTGCTGTTAAAATAATTTGACAAACAATCAGAATTATTGCATGTATATTATTCCGATTTTTAATCGATTAAAGTATTTTTATAGAAATCTGCGTGATTTCTTCTATCGTATTTAATTAACTATATAATGTTTTGAACATGCATTCAATCTAGCTCCGATCCAGAAAAATAACATATATTTTATATATTCTGTTTACTGCATTGGGTTATATACTTGTGCGCATTATTAAACTCGCTATTAGCTCCTATGGTTGATGGAAAACGACCAAGAGGCAGCAGCCCAAAAAGATGGGCAGATCAGGTCCGCTCCACACTGGACAGCCAATTACACGTCGCACTTCATGACGCTAAGAACCGTCACAGATGGCGAAATACCATTAGCAAGAAGCTAATCCAGCGGGAACTTCACGACCCTCATTAATGAGGAATACGACTCGAAGAGGAGGAGGAGGATTAGCTCCTATAGTCCTCTTAAGAAGAAAACCTGGAAAACATAAATCTGACGTCTTTTAGTTCTGCACTAGCTGTGGAGTCGTCATCTTTATTATAATACTCATAATAATTAGCAGACTACGGAAATTAGAAGAAAAGAAAGCCAGGAAGAAAGCGCTCCGCGTGTACTATGATAAAGATAAGTTTCTTTGTTTCAAAATGCTCGGGAAAATAATGTACATTCTGCGTCAGACGCTCCGAACAACTTCTTAGATATAAGTTGATCTTATTTTTATTATTTTAGTACAACCAGGAGCTCGAGGGAACGGACTGTACGTCTGTACTCTTGTCTGTCGACTGAGAGAAAAATCCTTCTCGCAACACTAACATTTATCTGTTGGACTCTAATAGCCGGGTTTTTGAATTGAGTATTATGTGTTAAGAACGTCTAATACCTTACTTTAAAGAAAAAAATTGTTTTCAAGTTAAAGTAGATTTTAAGAAATACTTAACGGCAACTGCTCAATTTAGAAGTTGGGCGTTTTGCAACAAAAATATCAAAAATCCGATTGATAAGATTTCTAAGTCATCATATTTCTACACATATATCATTGCTTTAATATCATTTAAATTATTAACATACCTAGTTACTATTATGTTGATAATGGTGATTAAATCCAAACTATTATACAAACATACTTACTAATTTTATAAATGTGAAAGTAACTCTGTTTGTTACGCTTTTACACATAAACAACTATACCGATTTTGATAAAATTAAGAACAGAATAAACTTGAAGCCCAAAAAAGGACATGGGATATTTTTTATCTGGCCACCGAAATCGCAGGCAAAAGCTAGTAAGGATTCTGTGTAACTTTAAAAACATTCTAGATACGGCAGTGCACGTTAGAATAAAAAAATCAAATGCACAATCAAAGTGATCTCCCAATCGATGACCACCATCCACCATCTACCTATGCTGCGCAAAAAAAAAAGGCTTGAACGAACGACACAACTTCACAAAAGACAATTAAAAATAATTGAATGAAACCAGTCCTAGTTCACATAACCGCACGAGCTTCGAATGGAAACTCCTATTCACAATTTCGGACTTTGAAATTCGGCCCATCGGATGCAAAGTACTATGTCAGTGGTACACTGGCACACCAAAGTCCATTTAGAAGTTAAACTAAGCCTCCAAGTTGTCTCTCAAAGTGTACTAAGATAGGAACATTTTATGTTGCGGGGGTATTGGAGGGCTCCCAAAATATACTGTTTTAGTTTGAACTTCGATTATGAAGTGTTGTAAATTTTCAGTTTTATGTCTTCCTGTTTGGAAGTTTGAATTGTTTTGTTGAAGGTCGTTGAAGTAGTAAACAATTAGGTTATTAATACATAGTAAGCTGGGTGATGAAACTGTTTCATTAACTTAATTATAATATCAATACGACAATTCTAAGGTAGCATTTAAAAAATAACTTATTTTTTTTTTGTTTAATAAGAGAAAGTTTGCACTACACTATGAATTACTTATACTGTATTGTGAGTGCGTTCACAAACATGTAAAATCACATGCATAAGACACTCAGACCCGGAACACCTATCTGCAGTCCATACAAATATTTGTTCCGTGCGGGAAGCGAAGCCGTGACTCGCAGCGCAGCAGCCAGTCACTCAACCACTGTGACATCCATGCCGTCTATACCTACAACTTTGTATAAGATATTATGATATTTAGGTTTATACAATAACTAGTTCCTGCCAGCAGCTTGGCTCGCATGCAATAAAAAGTAACTCGCTTGGTATAAAGTATCCCATGTGCTATAATATCCAGGAGATAGTCTACTTGTGTGCCTAATTTCATTCTAATTCGTTCTGCCGTTTATGAGTGAAGACATAACAACTCATGTTTTTTTTTTATAATTGCCAGGTTCGCGTTTGACCAGCATCTCATCTGAAGGTAAGCGATGATGTAACCGACGATGGAGCACGCTTGCCTAGAAGTAACCTATTCGCTCTTGACTTAAACACCCCTAAGTTATAACTATCAGGAAATATCTATACATACACGCCATATATCTATACACGCCATGCCCTGGAACAGGATATACTATGTAATTTCCTACTTTTAAGCGAATGAAGCCAATGATAGAAACCAGTGTTACACACAAACAGTTGCCCGCATTCACTGCGTCACAGCACCAAGTTTCGTCGCCTGATCGTAAAATAAACTAAATTAACAATTGACTTTCAATAGAGCAAGCGTGACGATAAACCCAACTGCGCCGATGAGTCGTAACGTTCGTGACGACGACGCGCTGATTATACCGAGCCTTTATACTGATCGCAGATAGTAGAGTCTGTAAAAAAAGAATTGTCTGCAAAGAAATATCCTAACATGACGCCTGCTATCCACAAATAATTAGGCAGAGACACCTAGACTAGACCTACATTCAAGTACAGTCATTGTTTAAGTTTCGTGTGATGGACTGCCGTCAATCGGGCAGAAATTCAGATTTAAAAAAAGCACTTTACTTGACTAATATTTTTTTAAAATTAATTAATTTATTTTATTTAATTTAATTAGGCCCTCATTCTCAGAAGAAACCGCTGCCCCAATGACACAATTTGATGAAATAACTTCAGTTTAAATTTGATGCACACAATCATTATTGTGCTTAAAATTACACAAATATCTAGTTATTTTTAAATTCACATATTTTAATACAAATAATACTTCTTACATGCGTTCATCAATCACGAGTTGCTAGATCCATTAACAAACACTATTTTGATGGTTCTTGAACTCGAAATATGCACGAGTTTATTACAACAAATGTATTCTAATGACCGCTAGTTACCTACGTTGAGAACGTGTTTTGATAAATATTCCATTTAGGTACACATTTAAACACATGAACCTTGTTGCGAAACGTACTTAAGAGCGTCCGCACCTTGATACATTATTATACAACCGCTCTTACGCGATTATGACGTTATTACACATTTTTCTCTAGATATATTGGAAACACAGATATCTTGGGGATATTATCATCATAAGTTCTATTCTGCTATTTTGGGTGAACTTTGGCCCTTCATAATGTACTCATAGCTCAAAAATATTAAAAAAATATATTATAAGAAACCTTGCACATTTAGTCGAAATTTTGAAGGACGAAATTTTTATCAAAAAATTTTAAGATTTAAAATAAAAACACTTGTTCCTGGAACAAGTTATATGAAATATTGGAGTAAATGACGGAATTACCGAATGCCAACATTGCGTTTAGGCTCTTTTTTTTTCGAGTTGCCTTTTATCAAATATTACGTTGGATTGCATTGGATGAACCAACAAGTTTTTAAACCATGCTCAGGTTGGCGATTGACGAATCGGGAAGGGTCATAATGATAATGAAAAAAAAAAAGTGAAAATGTAATTGTCGGAGTTTGTGGCAAATACAGATTGACCACAATCTCTCGATCCCCTTACGCATCGCTCAATGGAACTACAACTCGTCAGTTTGCACGCTACACTTACCACCATCTAATACAACGAGCTTAGGTTTCCTCGTGTGGTGTCGTGGTTTTCAAGTCCACTTCACTCAAATACAGTTCTTATTAGTAACCTAGAGCTATGAAAGGCTAGCAAATTATCCATGACACTTGTTTAGAGAATTATTTTGGGGTTTTGGTAATTTTTTCGGTGTTTTAGCTGAACGTTTCAACGAGCCCTTTAAAACAGAATATTACGAATATCTGTAACAAATAGAACTTCTCATAGAAAGTTTAAATTTTCATGTTTCTGTGTCTAAATGTGAAAAATATTTTTGGTTGTGCAATTATTATATTGTGTAATTTAATGTAAAATAGTAATGTATTATAACCATTTGCTTTCCTAAATAAATAAAATAAAAATAAAATAAATGGGGACATGGTTATTCTTATCTGAAATATTCACGTAGAAATTCGCGTCATCTAAAAAGCCCTTGGATGGAATTTAATATTCTTTTTGGTTGGGTCTTACACAGAAAGGAAATATTTTTCTGACCAGCTTCAGTAGGTATGAGATAGTGCCAAACTATGTTCATAAAATACATATTTGTTACATTATAATTATTTCCTGCTTGACAACGCGAGGCAATTTGACTATATTAGGTACACTAGGCGAAATATATAAACTGATTTGTAGGTTGTCGATTCCTATAGATATTTGTTATTTCCGGCACAACGACTTCTCAAAATAAATATTTGTTGAAGCATGTTTTAGTTATACTTGACATAACATATCATCAACCTTACATTCTCTGAAGGGTTAAGTAGAGGGATGGAATACACCCCTATTTCTACATAGAGTTATTTTTAAGTTCTATATACAAGTCAACATCCTATTTTAATAACAGGGTATGGACCCAGGCTTCGAAGCAAGAACCTCAAAATCAATAAAGGCAAATGTTTCCTAAACAAACAGTGACTTTTTGCAACAATGCTTACATTCTTCTGTTTCCCATAAGATACATTTCTCATAAAAATTAAGGGTGGCCCAATAAAAGGGTAATAGGGTGTTTGTTTCTCACCCCAAGCGTGGCGTGGTCCAGAAGACTCACGGCGATACATTATAGTAGCAAGGTTATGGTAATAGACGCAGTGTTTATCGCTATTTATACCATGGATAATAGAAATTAGGGTTCCACAATTACAAATACTGGGAGTTGCGGAGAAGAAATGAAAAGACAGGGTCGTGGAAATGTTTAGCTATTAAAATCGTCTCCAAAGTGACCCCTTGTTTAATGTAGACGCAGTGCCACCAATAAAGGGAGATAAAAAGTCTTGCGAAAGCCACATCCATAGAGGGTTCTCTCCGCCAGGAGTGTACGACTGAAGAAATTGGTAGGTGTAAGCTGTGATCTTTGCTGCAGTTTGTTCTGTATTTGATTAATTGACTTAGAACCAATGTGACATCCAGTAATCCGCACTTGTCCCGCGTGGTAGATTAGGGTCTATTCCCATTCCTAGAGAGAAAACCCGAATCCCAAAAGTAGGAATACTAAAAGGCCAGTTATGCTATGCTATATTATGCTACTGATCTATTTAAAACTGAGAAGTTTTAGTAGCAAGTATCGACCATTTTATATATAACTTGCTTCCGCCATTGGGTTGACTCGCGCGATAATAGGTTATTTCCATACAATCTTTGGACCTCCGTTTCATCCCTGGAGGTGTCGGAGAAAACTGTCTCAACGTGTACATACGCCATAAAAATTTGCTGTGTGATCTGAATTGTGTGTTGGTAGATAAGCCAGTTAGCAACGGTTACTTTTTATGTATACCTATATAGAAGGTAAAATTAGCTACGATAGAATTCAATTATTTGAATGTATTTGATTATTGTTCCAAACAACATTTTAGAATTTATTCCCATTTTTCCGAGCTCACCGAATTATTTGCTCATCGTTTCGAACAGTAAATATTGTATGACAATCCAAATGCAAATAAAATTTGTCAAAATACTCGCAGCTTCCTCCGCGGCGCGGAACAACAAAGCGGTTGTCAGTGAGTCGCTAATCAATTCGATGAGTCTAAGCCTTCGCTCAAATCGCTCGCAAAAACGTAAACACAGTATAAAGTATTCATTCCGCTGAGCTCCGTACTTAACGCGACGGAGCCGAAAAACAAATCCCTTCGCACAATAGACACGACCCCACAATAAAACCTATAAAATTTATATCTAACCTCGATATCAGTAGAGAGAATACATAATGAACATTAGGAACAAAGGCGTGTGAAAAGAGCCGATACCGAATTGTGTAGGTGAGAAATTGATACCATTTGTATGACACTTGAAATGTTACATTAAGCACTCGGCAATAAAGTTCAGTTTAGATCGAGAGGTCAAGCAACAGAATAAAACAATGCTGCCAACAAATTACATTGGACTCAAGTAAATAAGAAAATAGAGTCTATTTTAGTGTACGGGACTTGCACTATAGAAAAAGCAAGAATCGAAGATAAGTGAGGTGGCGCGGCTCTCGCTCTGAAATATTAGTGTTCTGAAGGTTTTCTTTGAAATCGCGTGTTGGTGCAGCGAACTCTTTTGTAGCTTCCCGTTTCAACATGTATATCATCTACGGCGTAGCACTTCCTCGTAGCGCTACGGGCTGCGCGCTACGAGAATGCTACGGTACACAGCTTTCGTAGCGGGCGCTTATATTTCCAATCAATCTGTTTATATGATTACATTTTGCAGGTTATAAGTATTCTGTCATTTTTATATGAATGTGGATTTTTTTGATTGCGAATTCATTTAAACAAAATTATGAGAAGGTAAATGGTTTGTTTGCAGATGTTTAGCTCTGGAAGATGTAGACTGACAGAAAACTGCACCACAACTACAGATATACAGAAATATCACACTATAGAATATTACTGATTACAGACAAATGTTAATTATGAAACCCGCGAGAGAGAGCTAGTTTTTGGTAATGTCTTTTTCAAAGTTTGTATCATAAGTCAATACTTACCTATGGGTACTAGTACACTGTATTTCGAAATGGTTACCATTGTTCAATTTTCTTAAATTTTCCTCGAACCTCGAATGATATAGATTCTCGGAATACCTATGACAAATATTTGTACGATCTATTGATATTTATTCCGTGTTTGTGTGTAACGGCAGCCACATTACCAGCAGTACTAGGAGCCCATGAATTTGAAGCGGTATTCATTTATGGCACTGTACGGTGTTCCTCGAATCAATTTCGGTATTGCTTACACACATTTTTTTGTTGATCTAAAGATTGCTTGAATGATGGTTTGTAGGCATTTTTTGTACTTTTGTACAGTCGAATCGTTAAATATCTTCTTCAGTTTTAAAATAATTTCCTTAATCAATTCATGACACATCATAACTTCAAGCAGACTTTTACACTAATATTATAAAGAGGTAAAATTTTGGTTTGCAAAGGTATTCTATGAAAGTACTAGTCCGATTGCTAAAATTTTTCTACTGATAGAAAGCTGCTTTATTCCTGAGTGACACAGGCTATATTTTATGTACGTGGGCGAAGCCGTGGGCAAAAGCTAGCATTAAATAATTTAATCACTTGAAAGTCAAAAAAGCATAATCTAGTTACTTACCATTGCCTAGTTGATATCAAATTAAAACCCTTCTTTTAAACTGTTTTTTTTTTTTATCTTTATCTTTACTAATATTATAAAGAGAAAAGATTTGATTGTTATTTGTAATAAATAAACTCAAAAATTCTTTTACCAATAGAATTTTGCATAACACTAAATGACAGAGACTTTATAACACTGAGTGACATAGACTGTATATTTTTTACACGCGGCGGGTATAGCCGTTGGCAGTAGCCAGTTAAGATATAAATTATTGCGATCATTTCATTTTTAAATTGCTAATAGAGAGCAGAATGCATGTCATTTTACAAGAATGTTTGAATGTTTTAATACATTAAGATTACGACAATACTAAGTCCTAAGTCAACAGGGCAGTATCAGCAGAAGATTTTACAATGCATGGTGCAAGCTAAAATAGACCATATGATGACTAACCGGTTCAATTACTGCTCATTAAAGATGAGTTAATAGTTCTCTCTTCATTTATAGTTGTTTAAATACCATAATTATACATTGCATCATAACAATACTGTCGGCTTTTGTGACCTCTTCAAGTATTTTACATCCGTGCATTTCTTATATCTGTAGCTGTCACCACTGTGGTCTGGCCCCAGCCACACTAACCCGGCCATACGCAGCTGTATACTAATCTCAAAATCTTTGCCCACAGCTGTACATGGCCGGGATAGTAGATGTACACCAACAGTAGTTTGACATTCAATTGGTGATCCTTTGAGACTGTGCGAATAAGTTCGTAAATATTAGGTATGTCAAAGAAGAATATAACATACAAATATGTATTTTAACATATACACGGGATTATCATATTTCGGAACGATATAACATTTTCCGAACGGTAATCCGCCAAACTTATTAATAACTGTATTACAGCACCAATTATACGCTTAATAAAATACCACATTTAAATATTCACAGTACAGTATACATTCCCAAATTTACAGAGTGGTTCCGCAGCACTCACGGATTTTGGTAATATTAAATATTTATCCGTCCCCTGCATCAACAAAGTTCCAAGAAAGGACGGAGAGAGAATAGATTTGTCAATCTTTCCGATCGAGAGTCACTTGTTTGATTTGTTAATCGGGGAGAGCGGGCAGCCGGAGGGACAGCTCCCCGGTCTCCCCTATACCATTATTTTGAAATCGGCTCTCCACGAAGTAACGCCTGATTCAATAAATTATTAGTAGTAGCCCATTCTTTTCTTAGTCGGCTTTAACGGCCCGCGCCGTAATAATCTCAAGTTATTTTTTGTTTCAAGTTCAAAGGAATAAAACTATCCGGTGAATAATTATGTGAATCGACACTAGCACTTATGGAGTTGGGATGTTTTTGATAATAATAGAGAAAAGTTTATAAAGTTCTTAATCTTATTAACCTTAAGGCCCTGATGTGAAATAATGGTCTTAGGCAAACCTATGGGCTGCGGGATTGTTTGAAATAAGTCATCCTGAAAAGTACAAGACAACTGAAAGCACAAGGCAACTGAAAGATGGGGTTTTAGTCAGTAAAAGTCTGAAACTTTATATCTAAAACAAGTCCTTGTACATAGTCTGATATTACAATTACGCCGCAGAAATTGTGAAAGAAGTGAATAGACGTAGCAATCACTAGTTAATAAATTTTGGTGATTAGACGAACAAAGCTTCTGAATACAGTGGTCGTCCCGGCTTGAATTAAACCTAAACTAATATTCCACTACAACTGTTCCAATAATTCGGGTATTATTCAGAACAAACGGTAATATTACATTCATAGGTAGCGATCCATTACTATTTACAATATGAATTGTGCTGCTCTTTTCCTCGCGGAGGGAAGTCCCCGGAGGCGCTGGCTCAGCCACGCCACGCTGCTACGTATCAATACATAGCTTCCATTGGCCATATCATAGGATTGCGTCATCGGTTCGATAGATACGCTGATCTGCCTATTTTTTTGACTATTCAATATATAGATAGATAGATAGATAGATAGATATTCTTTATTGTACACCAAAAAATGCAAATTACATTAGGAACTTAATATTAATATAGTGTCACAATGGGCGGTCTTATCGCTAAAAGCGATTTTTTACAGACAACCTTAGGATGGATTTGATAGAGAAGGAGAAAAAGATACGCAGGTAGTTAGTGGGGTACTATTTACATATATACAATACATAAACTAATAAATTTCATATAATACAAACAATATATAATATACATATATATAAATATATATATATATATATATAATTATAAAAATCAAAGAAATGATGTACGTAATGACGACATTCAAGAGGAAAGGTAGTGATCCTTAACCATATCTTTAAAAGTCGTGAGTGTTTGAGCTTGCCTTACCGACACGGGCAAAGCATTCCACAGCCGCACTGCTTGAACTGTAAACGACTTGTCATAGAAATTGGTGGAATGGCTTGGCATCTCTAGCCCCAAGTTTTCCGATGACCTAAGATATCTAGTATGTGTGTCATGAAGGAACTTGAAACGTTCTTTAAGATATGCAGGGGTTTTAGGATTGAACAGAACACTGTAGAGCATAGACAAGATGTGTAAGTTCCGGCGAAGGCGTATTGGAAGCCACTTGAGTTTCGTACGAAAATCGGATATGTGATCATACTTGCGCAAGCCAAATATAAATCGTATGCAAACATTTTGAAGCCGCTCAAGTTTATCAAGTTGTGCCTCAGTGAGATCGAGATAACTGACATCAGCGTAGTCAAGGATAGGGAGTAAGAGTGACTGAGCAAGTGCAATTTTAGTGGCAGTTGGCAAGAAGTTACGCAACCGTCTCAGGGACATACACATACACATATCTATCATATCTGTCACATATCATATACATATCTGCCTGTTTAGTGTACAGATCACAAGCATGACAGAAGTGTAGTAGATGCAATGTTCGGTCCACAGTCAGACGGCATTAAAAGCGGCACGGTTTATGTAGTGGTTGAGCGATTGACTGATACTATTTATTTATTTAATCTTTATGCAACATAAAGTACAAAAGCGGACTTAATGCCTTAGGCATTCTCTACCAGTCAACCTAGGGTGGTGAAGAGACAATCTGGTAGGTAGGATAAAAAGAAAATGTTATTTAAAAAACAAGAGTAAAAAAGTATACTATCATAGTTAAATAAATATACATATGTATTAATATAAATTAAGGACAGAAGATTTTGAGACGATTCTGCTATTGGTGGAGTAAATAATTCCGCAACTTCCGCATAAATGCATACCAACTTTCGGCCGTTCTGATATCGAGAAGAAGCGCATTCCACAGAAGGATGCACTGTATATATTAGAAGTATGAGAAGGATAGAGCAGTAGGACATAGATATTGAAAGTGAGCCAGACCGCGCAAACTTCTTCATTGACGAATAGGTAACCATTTGAGCTCAGACCTGAAGTTCAACAGCCACACCCAAAAAGTATTTATGTGACCGACCGATATGTGTTCCGGGTCTGGGTGTCTTGTGTGTGTGAGTTTACATGTTTGGAAACGCACCCATAATACAGTAATTCCTAATATTTTCACTATGAGTATTTTTCAGTAGCAGGGGCAGGTCTCTGAATTCAGTATATCGAGTTAAAACGTATTAAACCTACTTCAATGCCTTTTGACAAGTTTTCAGGCTAAATTAAAGTTTGAGAAATACTTATCTTTAAATACTTAAATCAGAAAACGGGTGTATACCTTTGTAGAGTGCCAGCTAAAGTTCGATTGTGACGTAAAGCACTCAATAGTACCGTAAATGTGGCTGTACTTTAAACCTCTACCAAATCCTTCTAACAGTTCACAATCTTAATGCCAGTTACAAACGAAACGTTTTGAATTATATTAATACTTATTATAATCCAATAATAATCAGCCTGATAAATTCTTGAGATTTGCAACTAATTGCGAAGGTCAGAACAAACAGTTTGTTCGGGTCGCCGATCAATCAATTAGCTCAGTCTATTGCGGTCTGCCAAATTATTGTTTATGGATCGACGTGAAAATTTCGCACAACATTGACCTAGCCAGTACGAGGCACATTACCTCTCTGACCTTGAATTAGCTATAATCTTAATGTGCGTCATATGTATTGACTACTAATCGCCTAGTATTATTTTGTATATTACATTTTCAGTGACATAATCGTAAGGAACAGTCATGGATTTGAGACGAGTGGATCTATCAGTACTTGTTTATAAAAGGCGATTTTGGTTTTAGAACCCAAATACAAAACTGCGATACGACATCGCATCGTAAAATCTAAGAGCACACACGACGCATCGCAAGAACTTGAGAATTGATTCACATTGCACATTATATGATCACTTAAGCCATTGTTTTGCCGCACAATATCGCAGGTTTCTGCGAAGTGGCGTCGTTTCGCATTGTATCGCAGTTTTGTGTGGGCAACCTTCAACTGATATCTGAAAATACCTTTGCGACTTGTTAGCTGCTACCTCTTTCCAACTATTTAGGGGTCAGCTTCCAGGCTAACCGGATACAATTGAATGCCAAAATTTCTGGATACTGACTACTATCAACTAACAATAATAATAATGGAACGAACGTTCCAGTGAACGTAAGAGTCTATGGATTGACTTTGGTAAGCTGAGCTGTACCTCGAAGCTCTACCGAGGCATCATTGTGTAGACACGAACTTCTCATCTTTTTTTTATGTAGGTGGGAAATCATCAAATGATTTTCCCTGCTCTAGGTTGGAGCTTCCCATCTAAAACCAGTGGAAACTGTCAGTCATTTCGAAATCTATAACCGCAGGAGAAACTAGTTTCAAGTGTGATCTATACACATGTATATACATACACTTTAAGCGTTACAAAGCTACATCCAGACAAGCACCGTTTGCTCAGCTCACACAATAGTGGGCGGCGCGTCGTGTCCCGCGAGTGCCCTGAGCGCAACGCACAACTTCTGAGCACTGAGCGACTGATCGTCTTGTTGCTGACTTTCTCGTGAGCACAAAACTAGCTCCTCCGCATCGGGTGAATATTCAACAACTAGGAGGTACTTGTTCAAAGTTTGGCCCTAAGTCCAGAACGGGGTTTAGAATTTTCAAAAAGACTTTAGAGTCGTTGAACAATTTTCATAACTATATAGAAGAGAAGAGTAGTGACACAGGTTTCTTTGTAACAAAATATGTATGTATGTGTGTGTGTATTTTTATTATATTCTATCGCGCCTGTAGTAACACCTTTTTAGAGGTATGCAATTTTACACCCGTCGATTTCGAACTATTGTATATGTTCTAATCGCGCAGAGAACTCCAATACCGCGATGTAGGATTTTTAATTTTAATTATTATGTGGCGAAATAGATGTCGCCACACCCTGAAGGATTAGTCAAAGGTGCACCCACAGTCAGAGTTCTGCTGAACAATTCAAGATGAAAAAATCCCAATAACACTTGGTCCAACCCGGGAATCGAAAAGTGGACATAACGTTCAGTAGCGTTAAGACCACTAGACAACGAGGCAGCTGTACTTGGGTCTACTAGATATTTTGTTCTGTTTGTTTAGATCACAAGTAACCAAGTGAGTACGTGAATAAAAGAATACATGGTAATAAGTTCCATAAACGGCGGGAGGCGAAATAATGTATGAAAATAAGCAAAAACGCTTTGAGCCCGCTTCGTTTGATGTTCGAGTGTACTGGAACGTGGCAAAAAAGCAAATTTTTCATCTACACTCAACTTGGAAATAAAATCTACATAAGAGTTTATATCTGAAAATAAATGAACTGCCTTGAACGCGTTCATCATAAATTATTGCAAAGGAGTCATTAGAGGCCGATAAAAGTGAGATAACTAATAACTGAATGAGCAGCACTTAAGTCCTGGGGTGAGCGGCTATTGAAGCTCACTCAGAGGAAGGTTT
This sequence comes from Mythimna pallens, assembly GCA_961205895.1. Classification (NCBI taxonomy): domain Eukaryota; kingdom Metazoa; phylum Arthropoda; class Insecta; order Lepidoptera; family Noctuidae; genus Mythimna; species Mythimna pallens. Next base: position 24,230,871 of record OY540838.1, on the reverse strand, counting down.
CTTCTCTGATGTCATTTTTTTGTGTGCCGAATTGCAGCGGGGTGTGCTCGGGGGTGCGGGTGGGTGCGGAGGCGGGGAGGGGGGGCGGCCGGGCTCAGGCGTGCGCACCCGGCAGTGTCTAGCCGGTCGGCGGAGCGCACGCACGTCCGCGCGGCGCCTCATTCGGCTCGGGTCCCACGTTGGGCGCCATCAATCTATATCGCGATGTCGCCGTGTTATCGCCGCGTGTCAAACTAAAGCCTTATCACGTGTACCACTGTGAGGCCAGTGCTCAGTGACGGATCTACTCTAATTAAAAGTTCAAGTGTAAGTGTTTACATAACAAAGATTTAAGAGGAAAAGTTAAAAACGAAAAATTTAGCAAGACCGATAATTAATTAAAACAAACAAAATAGTGAAAACAAAAGCAACACAGTGGTAAAGTTACAGGAGTAAGTAACAATACAAGTGAAGTGGCACGTGATATTTTCCCTCTCGAACGGAACTTCACAGAATAGGTAAGTACTTTCTCAGTAAGTAAGTTTACGATACATTGCGGATGATTGATAGAGCAAACTTGCTGGGCCAGTGGGCCGAACAAATGTTTATTATCAATAAAAAAACTTCTGGCTATTTCTGAAAAAGGATCGCGTGGCGGCTCTAAGGAAATAAATACCAACATGTCGTCAGTAACAGATGACAGACGGTTCACGTGATCAGCAGTTGATGAACCGTTGCGCAATGGCATCACTCAGTTAAATAAATAGGTCAAGACTTATGTTCAAACTCTCCCTCTTGAGTTTAGAGACCCGGCGAGGATCCTCGAATTGTTTTTAGAGCATTGTGTTCAATTGAAAGGCGCCAGCCACTAAGGAAATTATGTGAACAGAAAACTTGGAAACAAATTATAAGTAGAGTGGAGTGTCCCCCGGCGAGCGCGGCCAGCATTATATGCTTCCGAACTTATCAAACTTTTTTTTTCATATTCCCCAAGGAATTAATTAAGTAAGGATCACTCTGCGAACAAAGAGATTCGTATTTCTTCGGTTCATTATCTCCACTTTGGAAAATAGCTTGTAATTTAATATTCTTTTTCTTCGACAATACTTAAGGGACCTTCGTTAAAATGACATTGCTTTAAAAAGATTTTCAGATTACGAGGTCGACGGTACTGATTCTTTTTTTTTTCAATTTGCATGAAATCACGACCCGGAGCTCTCACAAGGCACACTTGTTACTAATTACACCTTCCGTAGCTTTGTCTGCACCGCCTTCATTCAAGTCAAGTTTAAACAATCATTGTCTAGTTCCCCTTAGAATACTGCACAATCAGCGTCAATTCATCAAAATCTCTTGAAATATACTTGTCATGAGTGTTATTAAAGAAACAAAAAGCAATTTTCGGCGTTACGCGAAGCAATCTGTCACCGCGCGCGAACAGGAATAAGTCAACAAAACAAAAAGTTGTCACTCCGGGAGTGAGGGGGGGACGCCGATACAATATTCTGTATTAATATTAAATACCGATTGTATAAACCGGGAGCGAGACTTGGTGAGCACGCTTTGTTTATACACGCACCATGATTGGTGGATGGGTCATTTCAGTTCGTATTATTGCGAGGGAAAACATCATATGAAAGGGTACGGAAAACATTGACATACTCATTCGGAAGGTCCTTGATGAGATTGACGAAGCAGATAAGGGTCTGTTATGCGTTTGTGGGTTTATTATGCTCGTTTAATAGGTCAAACAAGGGCGGTATGAACGAGCGAAGAGCATTTTTATTGACTAGAATCCATATTTTGGCAGTATTGATATGGAAAGTCTTGAGTCGGATATTGTAGGCACTTGGTGTATTTGAATGGTATTATTACGTGCGATTGCGTCATGCTGCTCATTTGCCGGCGATTGTTCATTACTGGGTATCAGCGCCACACTGACCGCTGTGTGCTAACAGGTCACATATACGAGGGATTTGCTAAAGCGGATTGAGAGTCAAAATGCTGTATTTTGCACTGACGCAGTAACATTGTTATAGTATTATTATGATCTTAGGAGATTTACCTTATTAGTGGGGTAATCAGTAGAAACTGCACTTAATTTATCCTGCCTAGTAGATGTCAGCTACCAGTCCCCTATAATATAATTTATTGTAAAGATACCGGTAGGTAAAATAAATTCACTTCTGAAAGATAGCTAACAATTAGGATGGCTTTCGTGAACAATCCATTAGTCAGACTCTAATTATTATTTCCAAGTTAACAGGAGCGTTGAGCATTTAATGATAGAATTGCTTAAGTATATTATGTGTATTTTAATGAATGTACCTTAAATTAATAGAAAACAAAACGTAATCAAATGGAAAGGTGAAAAAAAAGCAAAAAGGAGGTTCAAATACCTACTAAAAAACCTCCAGACATAAACACTCAATCGTTTTTACAGTTTCAGCGGGAATCGATGAGACTACATCATAAGAAGGCACACACACATCAATCTTTCTCGAATAATGTCAAACAAATGCCGCTCCCAGCGCTGACACAAAATAAATTGTTTGTCGAGAGTCGCGAGAATGTGATCAACATAAACAAGATTGGAACGACGCCGGCAACAATTAACAATCGAATCTTTTATCTGGTCTTAAAGGGAAACAAAACGCCCTCGATCCAGTTGTTGAGATATAAGGAAACTCATACATCAATATTCGACGATGCTCAAAGACAAAGGATCAATAAATAAAGAGAAACATGTTGATTTCTATAGATTCTCGAGAAAGTATGTACAACAAAGGCTGCCTTAATTCTATCTTTCATCCCAGCTCGAAACTGAAGGAAATATTGAAATAAAGAAAAGGATAAAACCGAACTCCTTTGAAGTGGCGAGCAGAACGACGGGCGCACAATGATTCGGATCTAAAACTTTACGCCGAGAATTTCGACAACTAATTTCAAGAAGAACCCTTAAAAGGATAAAATGCTTTATAACCAGCTTCGTTATCTCTCGTTTTATTTTTCACCTAAAGGATAATTAAACAGTATATTATGGTCATTGCTAGTCCGGTTTGCTACATCAAAGGTACCATGCTCGTAGTTGCGACCTCCACTCACAAACAAGCGTATCTCCGGCGTAGGTAGCTCGGAGGGCGCTTTACAATACGAGTAGGCTTTCTGTAACTGCGAGAGATTATTTGACGTTTTATACAAATGAGCCGATGCCCAGAATAAAGTATCTATTGTGAAATCTAACTGGGATCGGCACGGAGCTGATTTGGAAAAAAGTAATTTATCTCAGCTCAGGTTTTACAATTCGCTACGAGGAGGTCAATATCTGAGGAGAGAATAGAATTTAAACAATGCCCGCCCGAATATTGTGATGCAAAACTGGTTTTATTTGTTGAGCTCGATGCGATTGTATGCGAACCGTTGTACTGGTAAATATTTATTTCAGTACACAAGATAAAAGAATAAATCTAAAACGTAGAATCGTGCGTTACTACGTTTATTCCGTCGACATGTTTGTTTTTTAAAATGACAATTTAATCACATTTGTGACTAAATTCGGAAGGTAAAGTAATAAATAATGTGAAACAGTGAGCAAAGTTAGTATGAAATAAATATCAACTGTTATGGAGCCGAGGAATGTGCGGAAAATGAGGAGGCAATAGAGAGGAGATATATTGAGAGACAAAACATTTCAGATCGAGAGCGCGTTATTAGGCGGAGAGGAAAAGGATCATAGGATTGATATAACTGATATTTCTTATTTATTTAAACTTTATGTACAGTAGTGGTACATGATGCAGCATTCTCTACCAGTTAAACTTTAAGAGTGAAAAGACTACAATGAGGTTGGTGTGAACAATAAATAAATAATAACAGATATATAAAATAATATATTTCTTGAATGTTTATTATTTATTTATCAATTGCTTGTATAAGTACTTACAGTATGCACCAAAGCGTTTAGCAAGCCAACAAACCAACAAATTATCAATTATTTACTATAAAAAAATTAGGGCGTTCAGCAGATTGCATTGGTTGATTGCAAAAGTAAGCTAACATAATTACTTATATTAAGTACATTAATAAAACAACTAGCATTTGTTATTGAGGTAGATATAGGTGAGTTAATTGAAAAATGAAGAGGGAGTACGAGAAGTAGTTTAAAACTTTTGAAAATTGCGCTCTGCTTAATCTAAACCTGCATCTTTTCCAAAAATACTATTTCATATACGAACATAAGATTGTTGTTGGTACGCAGTAAGCACACTAGATAATCACAAAGTTACTATCTTAGAACTTCCGAGAATATTCCTTGAAGGCATAGAAACAAAGTGAATGGTTCCACTACGATCGGTACCCTATGTGATAAGACGCAAGTCTAGCGTAATTTATCGGACAAGCCTCTTATCCTAGGCCACAACGAGAGTTTTTGGCTACATTTAGCTAAATCTGAAGTATCCAGGCGATAGGCGACCGAAGTGATTCTTTTGCCGCATGACTGATAACATGTAACTTAGTCATCTACGCTAATATTTTAAAGAGGTAAAGTTTTTTTATTTGTTTGTAGGAGGTAATGTCTGAAAGTACGTATCCGATTGATAAATTTTTTTCACTGACAGAAAGCTGCTTTATTCCTGCGTGATTAGATGACTATATTTTATGTACACCGGTGAAGCCACGGGCGAAAGCTAGTATTATATAACATCCCGCTTGTATCCTACACAGGTTACAGGTTTAGACAGAGGCGTTCCCATAGCATATCAATATTTCTATAGTTATGTTTAAAGATCCCTAGCATTGAGACCATTGCTACCAACCGGGTACAAGTCTACACTGCGGACTGCTACTGAGAAATTCCAATTCTATTTCTGAAATGGAAATTCTAATAACATCATAACATCGTCGGACCCGCGAATCAAACCCAGAACTAGGGCCAAAGCAGAGTTTTTTTTTATTTATTGACAGTATTACATTAGATTAATATTATAAAAATGAAATTTGGTATACAAGCAAATATGTTACTCCTTCACGCATCAATAGTTGAGTGGATTTACGTGAAATTAACTACACAAGTAGTGCGTGTTCTAGTATAGGAAGTAAGGAATAGCAAAGAATACGTTTATCCCTAGAGTAAGTTCTTTTTTAAATTTAATAATTAATTTATAACTTATTAGATATGTACAATAAGTTATAGGACTTCTCGTCCAATATACCACATTGTCTCAAGACGAAAGTCTATGACCAGTGCGTGTTGCCATTGATGACATAATAATATGACTCCGAAACGTGGTCGCTTACAATGGGCCTCATCAGAAGGCTTAAAGCCACTCAAAGGGCAATCGAAAGGGCTATGCTCGGAGTTTCCTTGCGTGATCGCGTCAGAAATGAAAATATCCGCAGGAGAACCAAGGTTACAGACATAGCCCGAAGAATCGCCAAACTTAAGTGGCTGTGGGCAGGGCACATTGCTCGCAGAACAGATGGTCGATGGGGCCGAAAGGTTCTAGAGTGGCGACCACGTACCGAAAGACGCAGCGTTGGAAGGCCTCCCACAAGGTGCACCGATGACCTGATGAGGGTTCCGGGAATCCGATGGATGCGAGACGCACAGGACCGGTCATTGTGGCGACATTTGGGGGAGGCCTATGTCCAACAGTGGACGTATTTCAGCTGAAATGATGATGATGATGATGATGATTTGAGACTTAATATTCCTTAGTGATGAATCTGATGGAAACATTAAGTTAATTAACTTAATATTTGAGAAATTAAATCAATTAGATTTTAAAAATATGTTTTGGGAACTGATATATCTAAAAACTTTATTAAATTAAACTAAACTGATTATAATGAAGTGGTGTGCCGGCTCGGGGCGTGGCGGCAGCCGATGGCTCGCGTTAGATGTCCGTGACGCTCAGATCCAGGCGCGTACAATCACGGCGCCGCCGGCCGCACTGGGCGCCGCAATTTATTGGATCGCTTGAGAACTGACCGGCGATGAGATATGGCCGCCCGCGCCGTGTGCGCGCTGATTTATAACTCCGACATTGTGAAAAATGACAGTCTCCCATTGAAAACGTTGAAACTATCGCAACCAGCCCCAACCTCGAGTTCCCGACCTCCTTTTGAGACGCTTTTAATTATCTCCGCAGCGAATTTTATAAGAACATCTTTCTTTCTGCTTAGCGATTGTTTTTTGTTCGTTAGTAGTGCTTTTGTCGTTTCTTTTAGAAATGGGCCGGGATTGTTATCGTAGTTTGTTTTGTAATTACTTAAAACTTAACCTGAAAAATAAGATCAAGAGACTTGAGTTTCTTTTGGTAACTATTATTTTCTTGAAGGCTGTTAGTGAAATCTTCTGTTGTGTCAGTACGGTATTGTGACAATTGTTATAAACAGACTTTGATGTGTTCTTTTTTATGTTATATTTGGGTCCAATCTAACCATTTAACTTACAGTTTCCTAAACAATAGTAATATAGCCGTTTATTCGGACCTCTTGATATTATGTTTTTAAACTTCTGAAAAAAATAAACTTATCTTAAACAGCCGAGGCCGACATGGAAAGAGATGGCCAAACAACCTATAATGCCTACCCCAAGGGCTGCTTTGAGAAAAAAATATGTGGAGAAAGTTGGAGAAACCCTTTATAAAATATTTTCCCAGCAGCGGGAAAAAATAGGCAAAATAAAAAATCTGAAACTACTTTAACTGTCTGTCGCTTAGTTATGACGACAAAGAGCTTTTTCAAGGTTTACCATTGTTTCTAAACCATCTGTCCCACATGACTCCTGGTCTTGTCTGATGTCGTTATGCCACCTTTTCTGCAGTCCACCTCTCTTTCTTTTGACTTCTCTTCACCTTGTCACTATTTTGATCCTTTAGTCATGACTTCTTACCCAGTGACTAGTTCATCTATATTTGAGATTTAGATTTGATTTGATTTTTAGGGGTGTTATAAGTTTGAGCGCTATACATGTGTGTCTGTCTGTTGTACCGTCCGTTGTACTTGAACGGGTGAACCGATTTAGAAGCAGAGTTTTTTTTTTTAATTTAAAACAGTTCAGCTATTAACAAGATATGGGAGGCACAAGTGAGAATGAACAACCGAATGTCTGCAATAACGAAGTAGTCTATCTAATAAATAGGTATAAGATGTTCATTACAAAACTGTAGGTCGGTGTTTTTGTAAATTGTTGTTTTAATTTTAATTATTATAATTGTTACATCTGTAGTTTGTAGTATTTTCGATGAAGAAGTTTTTCAGTCTGTCTGACACAGCAATTTCCTAAACCATAGCATAATTCTTCAAAGCGTACGTTCAGACTTTAAAATAAACCTTCTCTTTCACAATGAATGAATAAGACCCATGTCAGAGCTTGATATAGATCTCTCCTCTCGCCAGGCATACTGCAGTGTGGTCACGTGGGCTTGTCGATATTCTATCGAACGGCCCTCGAGTAATTTATTAAGCCGAGCATGCCTTTATGAGTTATGGCCTCCGCCGGCCTCACCCTCCCGCCCTCCAGCCCAGCTATGTTTATAGAGAGGTAAAAATTAAAAAGTCTCAATTGAACGGTCAAGTAGCCAACCTTATTGAATGGCTTTGTAAACTTCAGTGAAAAGAGGTCAAGCAGGGGATTTTTGGAAGTGGCCGAGCACAGATATTATTTTGTTCTCAAGTTCATTTGTTGGTTAGAGGAAATGTTTGAAAATACTGTTTTCATTGAGATATCAGGTGGGATCGCAGTCAAGTACTAGTTTATTAAAAAAAAAAATAGTATTTGCTACAGGGTAGGGGGTAGAAGGGGGGTACTTTGTGTCTCGGAAAATACGAGATTATATCCTGAAGAAAAAGCCACAGGAAAAAATCTCGTTTTGCTCGTTTTTAGGGTTCCGTACCTCAAAAGGAAAAAACGGACCCCTTATAGGATCACTTTGTTGTCCGTCCTTTTTGCCTGTCTATCTGTCTGTCAAGACCCTTTATCCCATGAATGCGTGGAGGTATCGAGTTGAACTTAAAACCGTATACTCAAGTCTGCATTCTCTTGAAGCTGTGAAAAACCAAACTTAACGAATGAATAAAAAAGATATGTTCGTTAATGTCACACAAAACTTATATTTCGATACTCTCAAAGGAATCAAAATTCATAGGGTACTTCTCGTTGACCCAGAATCCTGAAATTTGGCATAAAGCAAGGTCTCATAGCGCACTTATAGGAATAAAATTGAAAACAGTAAATTTGTTGTTACCTACGTCACAAAAAAAAACTTTATTACAATTCGGAAAAATCATCGAGACTTCATTCGGGAATTGTAGTTTGCACTGCACCCTCAGTGCGTTTTCCCATGAAGCGGCGAGCCTCCTTGCTGGCCAGTCACCATGGTATCTGGAGGTCCTTGCACGCATGTACGATCTGCGAAACTCCGCTGCCGCGCCAAGTTGCGGCATGGCGGGAAGAACTCCGGCGGGATATCATGGTGGAATGGCGACAGCGACTATCGCAACTCAGTGCTGGGCACGCCACAATTATGGCGGTAAGTCCCCTCTTTGAGGAGTGGCTGGAAAGACCACATGGTGTCCTTACCTACCGCATGACGCAGGTCCTCACCGGACATGGTAAGTTCGGGAGGTACCTGCACCGAATTCGTGCGGAAGACACGACCGGGTGTCGCCACTGGGTGGAACGCCCGAAGGACACGGTGGAGCACACGGTGGAGGTGTGCCCCGCTTGGACAGAGCAACGCCGTGTCCTCGTGGGGGCGATCGGCGGCAGTGATCTCACGCGCCGGGCATTGGTACAGGCCATGGTCCGGAGTGAGGAGGAGTGGCAGGCGGTCGCCTCCTTCTGCGAAGCAGTAATGCTAGCAAAGGAGGCGGCCGATCGCGTGAGGCAACGGCTACGGTCCTTACGCCCCAACCGCCGCCGGGATTCCGATCCCGATTTCCGGCCACCGTAGGCGCGGGCTTGCGGACGGCGAGCAATGGGTGGCTTGCCGTTCGATCGTCCGGTAACCGTCCGAACCGAGCTCAAGTTGTTGACGGCGTGTAGTGTTCCACGCGCGCCTCAAGGAGATGTCAGCAAAACCGTAGGGGCCCAGCAGTGTCGAAGCCTACTGGGGCCACAGGTAGTGTGAAAGCGAAGCCCGGGGCCCCGGCACGAAGGCAAAGAGGGAACAAGAGTGGGTTTTTAGTCAGTAAAAGTCTGACACTATCTTTCGCTCCACTCAAGAACGGGATTTTTCATTAGATGATTTTCCCACCTTAAAAAAAAACCCTCAGTGCGTGGGTTCAACAAAAACTGGGCAAGTGCGCCCAGTTTTTTAAATCTAAGTAGGTAATAGATAAAATTGAAATACAGTTGAAGTTGTTTGCCTGTTGGAGATCATCTTTAGAAGTGCCTCTTGATCCGATCACGAACATTTTTTCAGTGATGAGAAACACTATCTTAGTGCCGCGAAGTGTGAGGACGGAGTCGCGGGTACAAGCTATGCGCGACTCCGCCATATCGTTTCATCTTTTAATTACACCATCAACAAGCCACCTACTTGTTGTTTTGGGCTCAAGATGTTGTCGAATAATATTATGGTTTAGCATCTAATTGGATAAGATCTTTATAATCCTTGTAACAACGAAATAATCGTCTTAACGCTCTTTAATTAACAACTTAGCTTCAAGACATGATTAAAAGGTTTCAAGTGAGTTTTTGGTAACAAAGTGAAAAGAAAATTTAGGTTGGTACTACAAACCATACTAACAATAATATAAAATTAACTATAAATTAGATGAAATAGGTTTTTTTTTTAAACGCATGCTATTTTTATTATGCTCTTAAAAAGCAGTGTTTTTAATTGCATTTTTACGTTTTTGTCTGCCAACAAAATTTCGTGTATTTCAATTACTGTTTCAACAATACTCCCATATTATAATATGGAGGCTTGTAAAAGGCTCGTCATGATTTACAATGTTGTTATTAGGGTTCCGTACCTCGAAAGGAAAAAACGGAACCCTTATAGAATCACTTTGTTGTCCTTCTGTCTGTCTGTCAAGACCCTTTATCTCAGAAACGCGTGGAGGTATCGAGTTGAAATTAAAACCATAATTATACTCAAGTCTGCAGTTTCTTGAAGCTGTGAAAAAAATCAAACTCCTGAGTTATGTCGCAAAAAAATGTGTATTTCAACACTCAAGATCAACGGGTACTTCCCGTTGATCTGGAATCCTGAAATTTTGCATAAAGCAACGTCACCGGCAAGAAGTCTAGGGAAAAATCCGAACTGTTTTAATAGGTAAGTTTGTACGGAACCCTCAGTGAGCAAGTCTGACTCGCATTTGCCCGGTTTTATTTTATATTTCCTTATTTGTAAGTCACCCAAACAAAATAAAATAAAAAATATCCCAAGCATCTAGAACTTTCCACCTTCAGTTCACAATGAGGAAAACTACACTGTCTACACTAGTTAGTTACATTTACAGAATGATTACGAAACTAAGCAACTAGTTCAGCAGCATACCTCGCGCCCAGGCCGTTAATGAGTCCAGTGTTCTGCAGTAACGTTATCCACAACATAACTAACGAGTCTGCTCAACATCAAAGAGCAGCGAGTTGACCTCTAGACATTAATTAAGGACCCACCGGCCCGCTGCGGCACGCTGCGGCCCGGTCTGTCCGGCCCGAATCGAATTAGTGGCCAGCCCAGTTATAATATCGAAAATCAGTTAGGATGAAAGTTTTCCTAGTTTAACCTGTTTACACATCAGAAGGGATACGCGTTTATGTTACTACTTAGCGGTGCGAGGTTGTAATTGCAAATGAAGGAACGTCATTATCATATTGTTGGTGCTGTCAGTAACGTGATGTTTTAATGCAAATTAGTCCATTAGAACCCGTGTTTCTGTGAATCGGTAAATAACAGACGTTTGTGTGAACCTCCGTTACGTATTGTGGTCACACATCAAACAATTTTCATATAGATAGGTATCAAAATGTTCTAGATCAATGCGATACTGCTACTTTGTCAACTTAGTTGATAGACACATTATTCTTGTTTTCAGCTCTCTTGTTGAAGTTTGTCGACATCATCTAACATTGGCTGCACGGTTGGTGTAGTGGTTGAAGTTCGATTCCCGCACGGAACTAATATCTGTATGGCCTACAGATAGGTGTTCCGGGTCTGGGCGTCTTGTGATACAGGAGTTATTTTTAGTGTAGTGCAACGTTTTTAAATAAAAACTAGTGAAGTCGGTCTTTTTTCGTTCTATTTACTTGTAATACACTTATAGCCAAATTACCTATTTTACATGACAATTCCAACTAACCCAAACATTGCTAGGATACATCGATTGATTACGGAGTTTCGGTGAATACCTTCCGGCTCCATCATCATCATCAGATAACTTCGATGATATATAGTTAACTATGTGTACAATGCTCGTTGACCTTAGTAGAGCTTCCGAAAGAGTGGGTCTTAAAATGAACATGGATAAAACCAAAGTCATGGTAAATAACCATGTAGCACCCACGCCGATCAAGATCGGAGACTTTGCACTCGAAGTTGTAGACGATTACGTTTACCTGGGACAGGCAATCCAGTTGGGTAGGTCTAACTTTGAGAAAGAGGTCAATCGTCGAATCCAACTCGGCTGGGCAGCGTTCGGAAAGCTGCGCGGTATCTTCTCGTCCAACATACCACAGAGTCTCAAGACGAAAGTCTATGACCAGTGCGTGTTGCCAGTGATTACATATGGCTCTGAAACATGGTCGCTTACAATGGGCCTCATCAGAAGGCTTACAGTCACCCAAAGGGCAATGGAAAGGGCTATGCTCGGAGTTTCTTTGCGTGATCACATAAAGAATGAAGATATCCGCAGAAGAACCAAGGTCGCCGACATAGGCTGAAGAATCGCCAAACTAAAGTGGCAGTGGGCAGGGCACATTGCTCGTAGAACGGATGGTCGATGGGGCCGAAAGGTTCTAGAGTGGCGACCGCGCATCGGAAGACGCAGCGTTGGAAGGCCTCCCACAAGGTGGACCGACGACCTGGTGAGGGTCGCGGGAGTGCGTTGGATGCGAGAAGCACAGGATCGGTCGTTATGGCGACGCTTGGGGGAGGCCTATGTCCAACAGTGGACGTCTTTCGGCTGAAATGATGATGATGATGAATGATCCATAATAAATACACAATTTTAATAAACTATTGTACCTATGCTTTAATATAGATAAGAATAAACTGAAACATTTGTTTTTACTGAATTCGTTGGGAAAAGGTAGTATGGAATGAAGTTTGCTTAATCGTAACATAATCGAATGAGACCATACAAATGAAATCGTTGAATCGATCATCGAGTCGTTTACTTTGCTCTTCCGATTTAAATTCAACACTCCACGTATAATCGGACACATTATTTGTCTTCAACTCATGAATATCTAAACGTACTGATTTGATTTTGGTTATCTTGTTGTTTTTATTTTTCGCGCGCAGGAGATGGTGTCAGACTTTTACTGACTTAAAACCCACTCCTGTTTATTCTTTGCCATTTTTCAAATGGCCCCAGTAGGCTAGACCCTGCTGGGCCCCTACGGTTGCTGACATCTTCTTGAAGCGTGCGTGGAATAGTACGCGCCGTCGACGACTTGGGCCCGGTCCAGACAGTTACCGGATGATCGGACGGCGAGCCACCCATTCCTCACCGTCCGCAATCCCGCGCCTACGGCAGTTGAAAATCGGGATTGGAATCCGTTGGGGCGTGAGGAGCTTTGCCTCACGCGATCGGCCGCCTCCTTTGCTAGCATTATTGCTTCGCAGAAGGAGGTGACCACTTGCCACTCCTCCTCGCTCCGGACCATGGCCTGTACCAAGGCCCGGCGCGAGAGATCGCTGCCGCCGATCGCCCCCACGAGGACACGGCGGTGCTCTGCCCAGGCGGGGCACACCTCTACCGTATGCTCAACCGTGTCCTCCGGGCGGTCCACAGAATGGTGGCACCCGTGCGTTTCTTCCGCACGAATCAAGTGCAGGAACCTTCCGAACTTATCATGTCCGGTGAGGACCTGCGTCATGCGGAAGGTAAGGACGCCGTAAGGTCTTTCCAGCCACGCCTCAAAGGGGGGACCTATCTCCGTAATTATGGCTTAACTGGTTGTTGGAAATTTTGTATTTATCTTAAACTACAATAAAGGATTTTTTTTAAACCCGTTCATGAAATTTTCAGCACTTCAGTTAGTTAAAAACCTAATGTAGAAATTTAAAGAATTAGGTTTGTTCACAGGATATTTAATAATAACCAAAACATAAATCAAATATTCGATTACTTAAAACAAATATTCAAGAAGATGTTTTAAAAGCTAGTAAAAGCTTTCGTTTACTTAAAATATTTTATGAATTTTAATTCACCCTTAAAACTACAAATTATCTCAAGCCAGTAGAGCCATATTTCAAGCGTCACATTATACATTTAAATTTTGCACCCATGTTCCCAGCTCCACAACTACATTTTCTTAACCCGTATACCGTGATCCGAATAAAATCCCGCTACAAAATACTAAAGCTCTGAAATACTTCTTGAGGAACATTAATTAAATAAATTCATACATTATACCAGGGTGCAAGTAGTGAGTGGAGTGCGCTCGTAAGCCGGTGTTAGAGTTAGTTCCACTTCGATCCGGTCGTTTGTAACCTGCGATTTGCTTTCATACTGCATTAATGGGATAAAAGCTATGTTTCAGTGGCACATATCGGAGTAAACTAGCGTTTGGCTAATCTGAGCTGGTTTATGTCTAGTTGTTTTGGTCTTGTAATATTTGATCTATACTGAAAATAATTTGTATTAGCATTGAGAAAGTTACTTGAATTAATGCTAGAGCTATCTAATATGTATATGTCGTGGCTAGATCTTCGAAATTTATCACTTTATGATATGGCCAAGCAAAACCGGCCAGATCGTTTTAAACGTTAAAGTTTGATGATGTTTCAATCTGCGTTTGACCTGCTTTCTTTAAACCTTTTATTATCATTGAAATCCTACATCAATGATATGGCCAAACGAGAACTGACATATCATCAAATGTTAACGTTTAACGATCTGGTCAGTTTTAGTTGGCCATATCATGAAGTGATCAATTCTAAGATACGGCCACGACATATACATAATAGGTATGTGAACGCAAGATCAAGGTTAACACCTTACTTTATTTAAAAAAGACCGTTCTATTTAAAAAGATTTTTTCAATATTTATTCATATTAAATTATTGGTTAATAATTTAATATGAATAAATATCATAATCTCTCTCAGCAATTAAAATTATTTTCGTAATTTTAATTACGTTTCAATATAACTAGCCTGAGACCAATATTGATCAGTGAAATACATAGGTAACTTGCATTTAAATTTCAAATAATAAGTCAGTTGGACATGCCGAGTTAGTCAAAATGGAGGCCATCGTGTAATCAAAATAGTAATTATGAAGTTGAGTTTCCAACAAAAAGCTTGAGTCAAAAGGTTAAAGTTAACGCTGCCATACAGTTATTTTAGTTTGTTTAGCTAATACTGTCCCTCCGCTGAATAAAGGCCCCCAAGTCCTTCCAGGAACTCTGCCCTCAGCTCTACAAACAAATAGAATATTAACTGTATCTCATAAAAGTAACATAGAACACCACTCAATGACCAAAACACAACCTCGGGAAGTGGCAACACTGCCCGCTATGAAATCGAATCGGACACAGAACAATAGCTCGGATAAAATGGAAGCGCCAACCGACAGGTAGCCCCAAACTCCATAAATTTCTACACTCGCAAAATTGGATCTAAAAGTGCTGAAAAGTTGAAATTCGACGTCCAGCGGGCACAGGCAGGGAATAGCCGGTTAGGAGTCGTGTGCCGAGAGCGGCGGACACGGGGTAGAGGGTAGTGGAAGCTGGGCATGGGCCGTGTATTGGGAATTCGTAAACGATTCCGTCAAGAACTGCTTGGATTGTTTTCTTTGATTTTCGGCAACCGTCATGAAGTCACTTGAGTAAGTTTTTTGTAGAAATTACATTATATACGTTCATTTATAATTTTATTCTTATTTAATAAGATACTTGTAATTATTCCAGGCCTTTACCTATTTCTATTTGAAATGCACACCAAAATAGGTTAACGCTTAGACTAGACAAAAGTAAGTTTTTGCTGGATTACAGCAAACAGGTACAATTACAAACATTTTTATTTAGCTCTCACAATACTACTTGCACTATTCATAGGTACATAATTATTTCACGATTTTATTGAAAGTACAACAAAAAACACTAAGACAACAAAGACACTGCGAAAATTCGATTTCTTTCATTTCAAATTAGAAGGCGTAAATTAATTTACGTCAAACGTTCCATCAAAGCCGTTATAATTAATTTATCGTACGTTAAAAACGTAAGTGTGATAAAATATATAATACATGTGATGAAGTACCTAAAGTGGATGGTACATTAGATGAACGGATAACTATTACAATTGGTCTTGGGTGAGATCAAGATAGCTAGCAGCTGCATAGTCCAAGATTGAGTCCATTAACAAGAGAAAATGAGAGTACAAGTTTTAAGAAAAATAGATTCAAGCTAAGTTTATTTTTCTTAAAACAAGTAACCTAATTTTCTCTTGTTCAGAAAGAAACATAGAAACAGTAATCTCTCAATAAACATGGGTCGTAATAGTACTGAATGTTGTGACTCCTGTATCTTCAAAGAATTATTTGCGTCTCGAAGTAAATGTTAGACTTGTTCAAGTATTTTATCTAAAAGATTCACGTTTCAAAATAAGTAGCAACTCAAGTTAAAACTTTACACGCGACTGCGTTCAAATAAAAGCAACTTTGAGAACAATAATTAAATAAATATATAGGTATGTGACAGGTAAGCTACGTATGAAAAGTTAACAAAACGAACAAGATCTGAATAGTTAGCGAAGAGGTGAAGTAAATGAGGCCGAACAAGCTCGCAAGCTACCGACTTTCAAACACTCTAATACTAACATTATGAACACTAACTCTTGTTGTTAACTGAGTTGCGATACACGTGCGGAAACACTTTATTAATTATCAAAAATAACGACACATATAACTCTAGAAAGTTTGGCAGAAATAAACCATTATGTATGGTTGCGTAATGCTTAGCACTTTTCAAATTAGGCAGATAGATAGATAGATATTCTTTATTGTACACCAAAAATACAAATTACATCAGGAACTTAAAATGAATTGGGTGAATGGGGTGAGGAAGGGTGAATTAGATTATTTGTAACACTGTTTGCAGTTAAGGCTAAAATGCCGTATCAAGGTACTTATTACTTTTTTAAAGTTACGAAGCAGGGATTTAATCTAATACATTTAATTTTAATAATTATTTTTCGATACCTCATTATTCTTGTTGAAATTACAGTTAGGTATCAAAATATTTTAACAACATTTGAATAGCGAAATTTTAAAAGAGTTTGAAAGTTATTTTTATTTCTAAATAAAATGGCAAAAACTCTGCAACCAAGGGCTGACATAATTACGAGAAGCCAATATTACGGTTAAGATTTTGGATTTGCTATCACGGCGAAGAAATGCGAGTAACTGATCATAGACACAATTCAGGATGATGGCCGATACTAAGCGCCGACCAAATTAATAATATTAAGAACTTTATTTCAGATATTTTTATTGATGGTTTAAAACTATGAAGAGCATGGTTTCAAACCAACTATTACGTTTATTTTGCTGCTTTGTATGATGTGAGTGCTCGGACGATTGTTTAAAAGACTTTTTGAGATCTTGGAAAGCAACTGACACAGGTTCTTTTTTAGTACAGACTTTTACTGACTAAAAACCCACTCCTACTCCTTCGTTACCTTCGTCCCAGGGCCCCGCGTTTCGTTTTCACACTACCCATGGCCTCAGTAGGTTTCGACCCTGCTGGGCCCCTACAATTTGCTGACATCAAGAATCACAGGTGGGTTTAGTCAATAAAAATCTGAAATTCCCTCTTACCCTACCTGAGAGGGAGAGGAGAAGGTATTTGAACATTTCACAGTGAAATCAGAAATGATTATACCTGTGGCAAAGGCCTACTGGCCTATGAACTGGCAAGTACCTCTTGAAGATGAAAACGCTTTAGCCACGCACAGCCTAAGACAAAGTGGAACCTACATATATAACAGGCCTGTTGGTCTAGTGGTCAGTAGCCCTGATTTATATGCCGGAGGTCGTGGGTTCTATTCCCAACCAGGACAAATGTTTGAGTGATTAGCCCGATTATTTGTTCTGTATTTGGGTGTAATTTATAATATTTATAATATGTATGTATTTAGAAATTTACAAGTATGTTTATTAGTTGTCTAGTACTCATACACAAGTTCTGCTTAGCTATCTAGTCCCAAACTAGATGGCGTTGTGTCAAAGCTGTGGAATATTACTATTATTATGTCAACTAAAAATCGAAGAAGCCACGCACTGAAGAAGCCGGTATAGTGATGAAAATCGGTAACCACACCTAACACCGTACTTTTATGATGCCGAAGTATAATGAAGGGTGTAACCAGAAGTAAGCTTACCAGAAAAATATTGAAAGAAAATCGCGTAAGATCATTCATCATCATATTTATAAGCCGGAAGACATCCATTATTGAGCGTTAGCTTTGGCTATAGAATGTCGGGACTAATGAGGAAAAACGGTTTCTATGGCGTGTGTGCCAAATATTAAAGTATTGGAGTTGGCAACGTACGTGTGACCGCTGGCGGCCGCAACATCTAAGTAGGTTGTAACATTAATGAGTTGTCAAGTATCATATCTCATTATTGTGACCAGAGTTTCAGAGAGACATTCATTGTGCTTACAGCTAAGGAGTGGAATTCCTTGCCGGAATCTGTGTTTCCTGATGGCTACAACTCGGGAATCTTAAGTCAAGAGTGAAAAGGTTACTTCTAGGTAAGCGCGCTCCATCGTCGACCGCATCGTCGCTTTCCATCAGGTGAGATAGCGGTCAAGCGCGAACTTATCAAGAATAAAAAAAAGAGTGGTACAGTGTTTTTTCTAAATGACATAAACTAGTACTTGACTGCAATCCCACCTGATGGTAAGCAGTGATGCAACCGTTAAATTCAATTCTTCAATAGTGAAGCGCAGCGTAGTTTATTAAAAGCCTATGCACTCTAGTCTTGAAAACAGCTAAATTTTAATCGAACGGAAAGACCGCAGCAAGCAAATTAGAGTAGGTACTGTTCTTCGTTTAAGAGAAGTTATTTAAACCGACAAATAAAAAGCATATCTAGTCTTAATTTGTTAGTGAATCATTTTATATAAGCAATTTATGGTTTTATTTTATTTTCTATCAACGTTTTTTAAATGAACGTGTACAAATTCAAAGCAGTGCATTTACAGTAAAACGTTAAAAATCCACGCTAGTGCCGTTTTGTTATTCTTAGTGTTGTTTCGTTTTAAATATTTTTAACGAGAACACGATGCACGTCGGTTCAATCAGCGCGCGAGTAGTACTCGTGTGTACGCAGCTTACAGATGACACACGCGGCTTATTACTATGGCACTCATTTTTCACTGAGCGATTACAAACTCTCTCGTTAACCGTTTGCTCTCAAAACGTTTATAAACTTGTGCTTTCTAACAAAACTCATACATATGTTAATAAAATATATGATAATTCTGTTTATATAACATTGAAAAAATATTTCCCTAAGTTAGCAGTTACGGGTGAATTCGTCATGGTTCGTTGGCCGCTGACGCAGCTAACTTGTATTTCTTCTTATATATTTTTATACAAACATGTGCGGTTTACTGTGTAATATGCTGGCTTCTGTTTGCAGCAGAGAATCAATTTCAGAATTAGGTATTTGGAGCTGATCTGTCAAGTACAACGATCAACCTGTATCGTAATGTCGCCGAAGTTACATAATAGCTTGTACCTATATTTAAACGAAGGATTATATAAATTCATTCTGACATTTATAAATATCGTAGGACTTTATTGCTTTTTTTCTGTTATATTTTTATACTAAACAAACCATTTGAATTGTAATTTATGTATTTATCTTGGTAGCAATGGAAAAGGTTTTTTATGTAAGGTAAGATACATTTTCCATCACAAGCTGTTAATGTAAAATCATCAATTAGCTAAAAATTTACCGTTATAGCTTCGGCCAGCGGCTTCGCTCGCGAAAAACAAGAAAGTTACACCAAAAGAACATACTCCTGGGAGATAAAAAGTATCCTATGATCTACTCTAGGTTATGGTTGAGCCGTTTGAGTGTGAGTGAGAGGAGTTAGATACACATAAACCTTTATAATGTTAGCGTGGATGGTATGCAGTCACATATAGTTGTAGGAATACATTTATTAATCCAATTTGATACGTTAATGAAATGTTATGGCATTAATAGTTGTGTAGCGTTGCGCTAATGCAGTTTAGCGGGCATGTTGCGGTTTGGCAGTGAAGCGCTTTAACCTTAACACCACGAACGCATTCACATTTGTATGGACTGACAGTAAAAATAAACGATAATTACATCGTTTTAAAAGTGATTCGTTAACAATGTCAATTATAATAATACTTCTCTATTTCATTAGTGTCATTTTAAATTATGATAGATTAGCTGATATTTTGAGTAAAAGTTAAATTATAAAATACAAATAACTGAATTACAACCGAAAGACAATAATACAATTCTAAAATCAACACTTGTAAATCTGATAAGATCTATAATTTGCTAGAATATTCATTCAATAGGTTCTCTAAAGTTCTCAAATAATTTTCATATAAATTACGCTTAAAACTTTGAACTATCTTCACTGAATTTTGACGCTATTAATACTAGAGATTATATTTATAGGATTAGCTATAGTTTTGTGAAACTATTGGTATTTTCTGAGAACATAATTTCGTATCTGATTTGTATACAAAACACGCAGTCGCAACATGCTTTACAGTCAAGTGATTTTGCGAAAAGAGTAAGTACCTACTATATCAAATATTTTGTCTCAAGAATATTACCGAGACATCTTAAAGAGCTCCTACAAGATAAATAAACGAGCATCATTTTGTAACAAGACTCCCGGAGCTGCCCTTACCTCAGACTCGGGAGGCCTTTGAGCACTCGCCTCGGTGCGACGTGTGACGGACAAGCAATTTGATTAGGAGCGAGCTCCTGTCTCCTCTGCCGCCCTGGTAACTTAGACTAGGCTTCACTCCGATTTGATGCTTATTTTTTTTGCTACTTGCGACCCGTCCTTTCTCCGCAATTTAATTTCCGGCGGATTTAAAAAAAAAAAACATGTTTTTAAAAGAGCGACCACGGTGTTTCTTGCCATTTCTTCTCCGTAGGCCTATGTATGCCCATGATATGAAATCTACACTAATATTCTAAGAGGTAAAGTTTGTTTTTTTTTTGTTTGTAGGAAGCAATCTCTGAAAGTACTGGTCCGATTGCTAAAATTGTTTCACCGATAGAAAGCTGCTTTATTCCTGAGTGACATAGGCTAATAGGATATTTTTTGTAAGTGGGCGAAGCCCGTTTGAGTTTTGGTCGAACTGTTTTCGGGTGAATCCGGCTTTATAGCAATCAAGATTTTTTTGGACTATTTGTTCTGTCAAATATGACAAAACCAAAGCTCCTGCCTTTTCTGATATTTTGGTAGTCTACACAAAAATTAACGCTATGACAATTTGCTATGAGAAACCATTCTTTTAGAGTACACTGAGGCGTGTAGACCGTATCCTGTAAGGATGTTTAGTAAAACAAGCTTTTTAAATAAATCCGTCAGGAGACAGATGACTACCTGACAGTTGGTTAAGATTCTTCATAGATTTTTGTAATTTTCTGACTAATTATGTCATGATGTATTCTTAAATTCATTAAGAATTTAATTATTATTAACCTGAGCAACTGAGAAAAGTTTTAACAGAGGCTTGCATACCTCTATAGCTTTTGGCCTGAAGTATAAAATTATCGAATTCATTCACTATTTAATTCTACTCTTCCTCATTACCGACTGCGGTTGTCAAATGTTAAATTATTATATTTCCTCGTCTCCCAGTAGATTTCCTTGAGTTTTCGTGGAAGAAATCGTATAAGAAAATCGAGTTATTGCCGTTTTTTGATACCCACATTTTTGAGCAGGAAGGTATCGTAATGATTGTATTTCCGTGAGGAAAAAAAGAAACAGCTGAAAATATATTAAATTATAAAAATAAACAGACATTTCTGAGGAAAGTCAGGTATTTTTTTTGGATTTTAATCAGTACGTGACTAAAAATCTTGTTCAGTTGGCTCTAGGAGATTAACGGATAAAATGGTAGATATTATTATGTAAGTACACACGAATTCGTAACAAGATTGAACTTCGTACGCCGCCTCGGAGGAATTCTGCTGCCAGCCAATATTAATCCCGGCTGTTTCTGGGTCTACCTTAAAAGCTCAGAGATAAACTGAAATACAATTTTGATAAATATGTCTGTATCTGTTTAGTGTAGCATAAGAATAATCAGTCTTTTAATGTTCCTACTGCGTGGACTCAGGCCTCCTCTCTCTTTGAGAGGGAATGGGCCGTAATCCGCCACGCGTGCCCAGTACGGATTGGTGAATGTCTCACGATGTTTTTCTTCACCGTTTTGAGAGCAGTGGTGATGAAATAAATTACACAAAGTAATGCGCCTGGCTGGGTTTGAACCCGCGACCTACAACTCGTAAATCGGGGCTGTTCCCACACGGCCATCACTACTCACTGTTATTTAACAGTGAGCTATTTAGTTAGCTATATATTTATACTAATACATTACTGAAGTTTTTGTTACATATGAGCATTAGGGACGGACCTGCCTACAGAAATACAAAAACAAATATTTCAACTGATTTATTCAACCCCGTCAGTCTCTCTCTCTTCATGTACCTACGTAGTGTTTTGATACGCAGTAGCTGAATGTGATTTTTCATTTGATTTCTATTCGAACAATATTATAGGTACACTCTCTTCCTTTACGCATTTATGCGCATGAATATTGCTAGTTACCCTGAGATATTTTATAAAAATCAATTTCTCGCAGAAAATATTCAGTACCTTTTCAACTCTGATAAAGTAAAAATCAAAGAAAATCTGAGGCAGTTAGTTGCGAATTTAGCGACAAGTTGCACGAGTCAACTGAAGAAATAGGTCAGTGAGGAGCCGTGTGATTGGCTGCGAGTCGGGAGCGCGACCGCTGCGATATTGATGGCGGCGAATCTTTACCAACGCTGTCTTTAGTGGCCGCAGTTGGCAACGCTTACCATTTGCGAAGGCAACTTGCTAATATTTCAAGACTTTTGAATAAGGTATTGCTTTTAAGCTTTGGATTGCTTTTCAGTGACTTCTGAAAACAAAATCAATAGTCATTTACTTTAATTAGGCTGCACTTTTTTCCCATCGTAGGAACGAAGTGGTGAACTGCTGTTGATGGAACTTCATTTGCCTTAATAACGGAAAAAACCCTCAACGAATTTCAATAAATAACAAGCTATCACCATCAATTTAAAACAGTTGTAACGAAATTGTGCTATTTGAGCAAAATCATAAAATACATTATACATGTGATACCTGATTATATGACCATTTAACGTTCCATACCTTCGTAGTATCGCTCGCTAATCGAGAATTCGATCCGAGTGACGAGTATCGAGTAATCGGTTATTTGATACTCATCACTCGAGCCAGCCCGGTGTCCAGTGTAACTCTACTCATAAGTGGAATGCGTGCCAATTGTCTATCGACTATTTTCGGGGGTCAAACAAACCCGATCGACACGGAGCGGGTTTTATTTTTATATAATTAATTATAGATAGTGCGCTCATTGGTCTCGTGGTTGCAAATGTGACCTGGCTTCGATTCCCGGTCGTGAAATGTTGGATTTTATAATAAAAAATACTCTGTAGCAGCCCACAATTCAGTATGATACTGCCATGCCTCGGAAAGGACGTAAAGCCATTGGTCCCGCATCTGATTTCATTTAATGGATTATGAGAGTAAAGGAACAGAGAGTGGCACCTGTGTTTGCGCACACACTTGTGCACTATGATTAGCACTATGACGGTTGGCCACCATTATCAGAATTCGCTCGAAAGGATTATTAATAATGTTGGTTGCAGGGCTGCATTACTAAACTAAAGCTATTTAAATTAAATATAGTGGCCATGTTAGACGCGGGCTTGCGGACGAGTTATGGGTAACTCGCAGTCCACTCGCCCGGTAACCGTTCCCACCGAAACCGAGTCATCGACAGCGCGTAGTATTTCACGCGCGGCTCAAAGAGAGGTCAGCAAAACCATAGGGGCCCAGCAGAGCTGATGACCGCTAGGGCCACAGGGAATTTTTGAAAAGGAAACCATGGTCCTTGAACGCAAAGGGCAACTGAAGGACACAGGTGTGGTTTTAGTCCGTAAAACTCTGACACACCCAGCTCCATCCTGAAGAAGGAAAAATCTTTGGTTGATAATTATGATTACCGCTTTTATAAAAAAAAAGCTGTCTGTGAAGTAGGTACCAATGTCCAAAAGTACATCGTATCCATTTTATCTACATCATCGCTCAATTAAGCTAAATAAAATTGAAACAACACTTTGGATTTTCTAAAATTAGTTCCCACGTAAAGAGCAGGCGAGGATCGAGGTTTTTTCAAACTGTTTGAAACGAAATCTGGGCAGTTAGTCTTTTTAAACAAAAAATAATTTGAGGTAAATGCAAGGGTTATAAAATTGAATAAAGACCAACCGACACACGGCTTCATCCCGTTAGCAGAGCTGTGTTGAGTTGCCGCAAGCCACACTCGCCCTCAACTTACGACATTTGCGTGCGAGTTTATATTAGTAAAACAATAGCAAAACTCAATTTTCCTAGAAACACCGAAATAATTATCCCTTTTCCAGTATTTGAATAGAACTGTGTAACGAAGTGGAACTAAATTGTGAGATTCTGTCATGATACGCACAGTCTGAAATACGTGTTTGTTTATTAAACTAGATTTAGCTTGTTAGTTTACGATAATTTCTTATTATTTCAGTTGAAATTTAGGAAAGTAAAAGTCAGAACCTCAGATTAAAGTGTTCAAATATTAGGTTCTTACATATGAAATTGGCGTTTTTTTAAAATGGGTTACTTTGAACTGTGATATCTTTGAATTGACTTGGAATTGTAAGATGAAAAAAACTTTACACAGGTACAGTTTGTTTTATTTTTTTTCCAAATTATTTATTTGACGGTTTTTATCGTGTTGTATTTTCTGTAATATCACAGTATTAATAAACATGTTTATATAAATCTAAAAAATCCTGTGTTAATTTATTTTTGTGACCTGCTGGTTTACACCATACTTGCTTTATTAAACAACTATGGTGTGAACTTCTGTCATTCTGCCTGCTTTTTCTCTGCAATGTCGAGGTCTGCTTCCAGCGTTACCTGATGCAGTTGAATACCAATATGCTTTACATGGAGTGACTGCCTACCTGACCTCCACAACCCAGTAACTGGATAATACGACACCCCTTGTCAAGGCTGGTGTCAAATTTTCGGGCATCGGACTATCCGTAGCAACTGTCAATAATCCTGAAATGGCAGCCGGGACCAATGGTTTAGCGGGCTTTCCAAGGCACGGAAAAAACTCTGTAAGTAATGGACGATCACACATCCACGGGCAGACCTCGGCGAGCGCATCTTAACCTCGGAGTTCGATTCGGCGGCTGTTATTACTATTAGTCTTAATTATTTAAGCTTTTTTAATGCTTGAGTATTTTAAACAGTAACTCGCAGATTCTTAATTAAAATTCAATGTGCGATGTTGCGAGTTTTATTAACAAAAGTGATAGCCTGCGTCTCTACTAGAACTTAGGTGCTTAATTGTGGTTTGGTGATTCTTGCATAAGACTTGATGATTTAAATAACAATGAAAATTTGCGTGGGTTTAGTACGGTTTAATACTTATTTAATTCTGTTCGTACTTTACTTGCAACTGGGTCTAGGTGAGACGACTATCAAAACCTAATCTTTTATCTGTTGCGTGTTCAAAACCACGAAAAAAGTATATGAATGATAGCTGTCGTTAGTTTTGAATGATCACTTCATTTTCAAGACGGAGATACATTTCCAACACATTTCTGCTAAAACAAGAGTAAGAAAAAACAAAATGAATTTCCTTCAATTTTTTTCCACAGTTAAGTAACATGGTATTCCACTTTTCACACATAATAGTAGGTACAAGGCATTCCACTTTACTGTATCGAATGATTCCTACAGTTCTCTTTGGAGAGTTATCGCGAATCTACGGGAATCAGGTCGGAGACAGCCGCGCGGGTGCTCGGCGCCTCTGCCGCGAGATTATGAGGGATGACCGCGGCTCAGTGTGCACCTACCCTAATGTATCACAGTTTTACACGCTACGTGGAGATCTATAGAATTAAACTGTACCTTCCACAAACTGACGTTATAGTTAGGTACCTCCTAGATATACGTAGCAAGATAACGAAAATTAAGAGTGAGGTGCAAACTTACAGCCAGTATGGTTTTTTTTTTTTTAGGTAGGTAATCATCCAATAACTTATCTTTAGGGTGGAGAGAGAGGGTGTATCAGGCTTTTACTGTCTAAAATCACAACTGTGTCTGTCAGGTGCCCATTGCATTCTAGATCCCCGGGTTTTCTTTTCAAATAGGTATTTTCGGTAGCCCTAACGGACATCGGCTCTGCCTGCTGGGTCCCCATGGTTTTGCTGACATCTCTTTGAGGCGTGCGTAGAACACTACACACCGTCGATAACTCGGGGTGGGTCCGTAATGGACGGTTGAACGGTGAGCTAACCATTGCCCGTCGTCGCTCACAAGCCCGAGTCCACATTCCACTTTGTTACGAAGTAGAGAACAATGACAACCCAACTCTTAATAAGGCGACCGCCCGGAGGACACGGTGGAGCATACGGTAGAGGTGTGCCCCGCCTGGGCAGAGCACCGCCGTGTCCTCGTGGTGGCGATATCTCGCGCCGGGCCTTGGTACAGGCCATGTTCCGAAGCAAGGAGGAGTGGCAAGCGGTCGCCTCCTTCTGCGAAGCAGTAATGCTAGCAAAGGAGGAGGCCACACGTGCACGCGCGAGGAAACGGCCCTCACGCCCCGGCCACCGTAGGCGCAGGCTTGCGGATGGCGAGCAATGGGTAGCATGTCGTCCGACCGTCCAGTGACCGTCCGGACCGAGCCCAAGTCGTCGACGGCGCGCACTGTTTCACGCGCGCCTAAAGGAGATGTCAGCAAATTACTCCAAACCCGTAGGGGCCCAGCAGGGTCGAAGCCTATTGGGGCCAAGGGTTTATTTCTGAAAGGAAAACTCGGCCCTGATATGAAAGGCAACGAAGGATCATGAGTGGGTTTATAGTCAGTAAAAGTCTGACACACCCTCTGGCTCCGTCCAAGAGCGGGAGATGTCATTGGATTATTTTCCCACCTGAAAAAAATAGCTCTTATTAAGGCAATTTTCATTTCTGGAAAATAGCTTACATTATTGCAGTGTATTTTACGAAGCCCCATTTTCCTGTCGTTGAAAAGTCGGCGAAAAATAGCAGAAAATTGTTTTACCCAAAAAAAAAATAATTTCGCTCTGTAGTCCTTTCAGAAATATCAATTACAAACCTTTTTTCCATGTTTTCATTCCTTTTTCCATGGGAAATGTAAAAACATAAGCTTTTGAAAATACATGCATACATAGTATTTTGGTGGAGAATGTTCAGATAGCTAACAAACAAAAAGTCCCGCATGCATTCAGACCGAAAACTAATAGGTTGGAATACGAGCCGCTGAAAACTTTGAATATAGGGAAAATGAAAAATGAATTTCCAATTCACAAATAAACCGAAAGTATCAATTACATATCTACCTTCGGGCATCTCTCGTCGCTCTCATTACGAAATATATTTAGGAAGTATCAAACTAAGTGTGTGCTATTTATTTGTGGGTGGTGAACTTTGTTTGAAAAGTGTTGGATTTGACCATATTAGAACCATTTTGCTATGAGAGGCTCTTTAGTATCACGTGTTCAACGGTGAACTTTAAAGTCGGCCTTATTATTAACTTCTTAAACCTAATTAATGTATTCTTTGATACCCGATAAGTAGACACAGTATTTTAATTTCCAAAGTCTTCGCGTTTCTGAAATAGCCCACCCACGCCTTCAAACAACTTAAATTCAACTGCCTAGTAATTTCTTCAAACATACTCATAAGTACCCATTATATCCGCTATTAAGACCTCTATTTGCCATTTCACTAAATTCGGCTAACACTACGGAAGATATAAGAGATACTTTGTACCGCCGCATTTACTTAATATCATACTTATTGTTATCATCAAGGTACCGTCTTAAAGGTAAGCAATATCACCGCACACATACTTGTATAAGCGCTCCAAATTGCTCCATAATCCGACAAAGAGTTAACTCGTTTAATTAACTGTCGACCTTATTCAACTGTAACAGAGTTTACATTACAACGGAAATGTTAAAGCATGCACAACAAGACTACTGCCCTCCATTAAAACTAAACTTTCCACTAATAAAGTTATCCGTAACAAAGTCCATTTCCGAGTAAACAAGACACATGTACCGCGGTGCCGTACGTAGCTAGCGATGTATAGCGCTAGGATCAGAACAGCCGTTTGGAGTGCGAGTCGTTGTAGTTTCAGGATAAGGAGAATGAGTTAGATTATCTTTGAAATCGTGCCACTAGTGCTGACCCTTTGTTTAATTAATGCCATTTAAGTTTAATTTGGTCTGACTAGTGCTGATTTGTTTATTTTCAATACCAACGAGTATTAATATTTTAGGAGAGGTTTTCAGAGCTCGTTAATATTCAAATACTCGTGTTTCCTCTCGAATATTAGAATATTGGCAACAAGAAAGTACGTCATTATGATAAAAGAGGTCGTTCGGCAAAGTAAAGTATATCGAGTCCAGGGATACAAGGTTAAACATACTAAGTTACTTAGATAAATATACCGAAGAAAACGGTCTCGGGAAAATCTCCGCGATTGCTTACATAACTAAAACATTTTTTGTACATACAATTTGGAGATCGAGGGTATTTTTGCAAAATGAAATTGGGAATAGGTAGGTATACTATCCAAATATAAATAACTAAGAGTTAAATCTATTTGTTTGATGAGAAAACCCTGGAGTGAGTGGAACCGTCGTGTCGTTTGTGTTCCACGTGTAAGATTACACACACGTGTACGTGGCAACTGTTAAAATAAAGCTTTTCCTCAACGTATCTGTATGCCTGGCCAACGACGGCAGAAGACAGATGTGTGTGGAAAAGGGAGAAGAAGGCCTTTGCCCAACAGTGAGGCATAATGGTCTAGATTTGATCAATCAAATGAAATATATGCAACTTTTAACTACCGGCGAAATCAGTAAATTTAAAGAATGAAATCAATAACTGACTTGCGGTCCTACGTCCAGCTTTAAACTGATAATCTATTATTCTTTGTATGAAAGTATGGGTTATAATAAATTGATCGCCGCTCTATGATGCGCCTAAACCCGTAAAGTCAAGTCCACGCTGACGCCTCTGATTACAGAGGTTAGTTCTGCCTCAGACTGATGACTGGAATGCCTCGAATTACATCACTGAGATCCATGAGGATAGGTACTGTGCTTTGCTACCTATACAAGAGCATTGTATTACGCAAGAGGTGAGAACGAGAAATTATGTTGATAAAATACATTAATCAATATCGCTGATTCATCACTCATTTCTCACTAAGTGGAAACTATAAACTCAAGCAAAACATAAACCTTTTTTTCACTCGATAACGGTCACTGACGTCCGGGCTCATGAGTTTATAAAACATTCGATACCACGGAGCCACTCGGTTAAATATCTGTGTTATTTAATACCGGACTGAAGTTACTGATGCAGTTTGCGAAAAGGTCTAAAGACTGAATGCGATTACACCTATAGTAAATATAAAATTTAAGTGATGTCACGGAGCATTTATATTAGTCGCGTCTGACCATGTCTGAAATAAACTGCACCAGCCTGGAGTGCTTACAATTACAATAAGTCGCAAGTTAAAAGGCAATCAACATTGTGCTTCATAATACTACCTTTTGTAAAAACTTAAAAAAGGATTGTACGAACAAAAAACAAAATCAAAAACGAATTTCCAAATACTGTAAACCGTCTTACTATCGTCAAAATAGAGATCGAGTCGGGTGGTCAAGTAGGGATCGAGTATGTCGTCAAACCCCTAAAAAATTTTGTTTGAAAAATTTGTAATTTCCAAGAGCATAAATATAATCGATGTCGGTTACCATATCCCTATTTTTTGCTGTCATAATCAAAATCTACCCATCAACAGAACGGCCGTGCTGCCTCCAACAAGCCGCAACAGGAATCGTTGCTCAAAAATTACCAAAGATATTACAATTTGTTATTTATGTAAGTGCAATATGTTTTACACGATTATTTCAAAAACAATTCTCATTTTAAGTGACAAAATGGATTTTGTTGTCACCTGAAAAATATACGAGTAGTGAGTAACTTCGCTGCTAATTCTAAAAACCTTTCACGAAACTGCTAAGCCATGGAGAGTGCAGACGTGAGGAGAGATAGTACGAGTACGTCTATACCGCGCCCGCTAACTTATTGTGCTAACTTAAACCCTGACACTGTTTGGCTCAGGCGCACTCTATCTCCTGAACCATGAGCTAACAGACAAAGGAGAAGGTCCACCCTATCACAAAGATACATATAATGGGACACGTTTTTTTTTTTTTTTTTCTGTGGGAAAATCATCTTATGACATCATATGGCGGGGGGCGGGAGATAGTGTCAGACTTTTACTGACTAAAAACCCACTCCTGTTCCTTCGTTGCCTTCGTCCCAGGACCCCGGGTTTCGCTTTCACACTACCCATGGCCCCAGTAGGCTTCGACCCTGCTGGGCCCCTACGATTTGCTGACATCTCCCTGAGGCGCGCGTGGAACAATACGCGCCGTCGACGGCTTGAACTCGGTCTGGACGGTTACCGGACAGTCGGACGGCGGGCTACCCATTGCTCGCCGTCCGCAAGCCCGCGCCTACGGTGGCCGGAAATCGGGATCGGAATCCCGGCGGCGATTTGGGCGTGAGGACCGTTGCCTCACGCGATCGGCCGCCTCCTTTGCTAGCATTACTGCTTCGCAGAAGGAAGCGACCGCCTGCCACTCCTCCTCGCTACGGACCATGGCCTGTACAAAGGCCCGACGCGAGAGATCGCCGCCGCCGATCGCCCCCACGAGGACACGGCGTTGCTCTGCACAAGCGGGGCACACCTCCACCGTATGCTCCACCGTGTCCTCCGGGCGGTCCACACAGTGGCGACACCCGGGCGTCGCTTCCGCACGAATCCGGTGCAGGAACTTCCCGAACTTACCGTGTTCGGTGAGAACCTGCGTCATATGGTAGGTGAGGACGCCGTGAGGTCTTTCCAACCACGCCTCAAAGAGGGGACTTACCGCTATAATTGTGGCGTGCCCAATAGTGGGACACGGTGGAGCATACAGTGGAGGTGTGCCGCGCTAGGGTGGAGCACTGCCGTGTCCTCGTGGGGCGAGCGATAAGCGCGAGATATTACCGCTGCTGATCAGCGGTAACATCTCATGTCAGCACGCTTTTCTCGCTCTAGGGTGGAGCAAGAGAAATCATTGGATTAATTCGCATCTAAAAAAAGTTAACACACACTGACTGAGGTATTTTCCTCAACCTTTTAATTATGGAACTACATCAAATCTCGCCGTTTTTCAGAAAGAATACATAAGTGAAGATTACAGTCCAAACAAAATTCAAACATAAAACTTTCACTTTTTGGTTTATTTAAAAAAAAATACTGAATTAATGTTACGACCTTGTTCGTTGCGGATGTCGAATGTAGAATTGTTTTCAGGGCCGTAACAACTCTTTGTTTGATACCTCTCTGAACTTTTAATGGAATCAATTTTTATGTACTTTATACATGTGCCGAAGTACGTGTATACATGTAGCAGGTTTTTAATATTATGACTCGTTGAAGCTAGCTTACATAAACACACTGTGCGAGCCAATAATGCACAGCAAAATACGTTTTACATAATAAACTTAATAGTGTTTAATTAATCTTAACCACACCTCTATCCCGCGGTAATGTGTCTGTAATAAATAAGTGCGGCTCTATACATAAGTTTCTTGTGTTTACAAATAAACATTTTAACGTGTTAGTTAGTGGTTTGGTGTTAATCATTTAAAACCTACAACAACTACTGGAGGATCGTCAACGGCGAAGTACTCCAACACATACCTTATGAGCAGGTAGCTATTTGGTTTGTTTGGTTTTATTCCAGATCTAACATGGAAATACATATATACATATAACAACGAAATATAGAGGTATCCCATACCTTAACTACGTAAGATAGCCCGCGGCTCCGCCCATCGAAATTACTGCCCAACTTTCAATCTTTCTCTTTTTTTTATTTTGCTTACCTAATAGATGACTATTTTACCTTTTGTTATGTAAATTACTGTGATTATTTTTTCATAATGTTTTACCGTTTCTCACCTGAAACACAGGATTACCTAGATCAGGCATAGAACATGTTGAGAACTTGTTATAGATTTAAGAACAACTATATTCACTGAATTACTGTAATAAATTTTATTATAATTTAAATCTTTCAACTACTTTTTGTGGTCTATATCCGAAGATTGCCGACGGGACCCTATAACAAAGCTTCTGCGGTCTGTCTGTCTGTCCGTGCTATCTGTCAGTGGGCTGTATCTCATAAACAGTAAGAGCTAGAGAGTTGTAATTTTTACGGAATGTGTATTGCTATTGCCGTTATGACGACAAATAATAAAATTAAAAATTAAAGGGGGATTCTTATACAAGAAACCTTATTTTGCCGATGTTATTTTTTGCTCGATTTAATAGTACGGAACGCTTTGTTCACAAATAATTAAAATTGATCAAGCTATTTTTAGGGTTCTGTACCTAAAAATGAAAAAAAAAGGAACCCTTATAGGATCACTTTGGTGTCTGTCTGCCCGTCCGTCTCTTTGTCTGTCTGCCCGTTTGTCTGTCAAGACCCTTTATCTCGAGAATGTGTAAAGGTATCGAGTTGAAATTAAAATCATATACTCAGGTCTGCGGCCCCTTGGAGCTGTAAAAAAATCATGAAAAAAAAGATACGGCCGTTTATGTCGCAAAAAACGTATATTTCAACACTCTCAAGGGAATCAAAATTCATAGAGTACTTTCCGTTGACCTAGAATCCTGAAATTTTATCATGGAGCAAGGTTTCAGAGCATAAGTATAGGAAAAAATCTGAAAACTGCAATTTTTCGGTACAACACAAAAAAAAACTTTTTTTGCGATTCGGAAAAATCAATTCAACTCCCGTACAGACTTACCTATGAAAGCCATCAGTGCGCGAGTCCGACTTCTTAAGTTTTAGCGACACTAACCAACAGCAATTAATTTTTATATATAAGAGATAATAGACAAGTATAGTTTTTATTTGCATAATTGTTTTAATAGATCGTGTAAACATCAAGAGTATTCTTAACTTCTTTTTGTCGATACCAAAACTTTGTGTTATCACTGTCATGGTTCTATATCAACAGTCATACTTGTTATTTATTAACATTAATCAAAAGTGTCTTTTCCCTTGTCTGTTTCCATGGCAACTGAGTCAAGTGAAGTGGCGAAAGTTTCCCTTAAAAGGACTTTGAAAATAGATATATTATATAATCTTAACTTCCTTACATAGCACACTTGCCCCTCTGACGACAGCTTTTGCACTACTCGCTCGTCGTCGTAATCTGATGGCTGGTGAGCAGCGAGTTAATGGTATGCCAATGAAGACACGTCTTAAGTAGGAACAATTTTTTATGGGAGGAGATGTCATGAGATTTTAGTTAGGATCACGAAAGAGCTTATGCAGATGTTTTGAGAAGATTCTTGTGATATAATCTGAAAATACAATCGCAAAGAATTTTATTTTAAAGGATGAATAATATAACCTTGTAACCCTAATAGACAGTTATCATCACCTTCGAACGTTATCTAAAATATAATTAAAGTTTTTTGCAATATCACTACACGTGGTTCACAATGAACCACGTGTAGTATATTTACTCGTACTTAATGTGGCTTCAATTGTGCTCATTCACAATCAATAATTTATTATTATTATTATAATTATCTAGCCTATGTTCCATAAAGTTCGAATCGATATCGAATAATAAAAATCTAGCAAACGACCCAAGAGCTAGATTAACCCGGCACTATACCGAAGATATTCGAGACGTCAACCTGTACGTGATTAGGATGGCTCTGAAGCAGCTTAAAAACAACAAAGCGTCGGGTGACGACGGAATTACAACCGAACTCCTGAAAGCTCGTGGAAAATCGGTCCTAAAGGCCCTTCAGAGATTGTTCGATTCCGTCATACTTGAGGGGAAAACGCCATAGGCATGGAGCAGAGGTGTGGTGGTACTTTTCTTTAAGAAGGGCAACAATGTCCTGCTTAAGAATTACAGGCCCACCTCACTTGTGAGCCATGTCTACAAGCTGTTTTCCAGAGTCATCACGAATCGTCTTGCGCGCAGGTTTGACGACTTCCAGCCTCCCGAACAAGCCAAATTCCGAAAAGGTTTCAGCACCGTAAACCACATACATACGCTCCGACAGGTTATATAGAAGACCGAAGAGTATAACCTGCCTCTAAGCTTAGCGTTCGTGGACTACGAGAAAGCTTTTGATTCGATCGAGACTTGGGCTGTACTTTTTCTTCTTTTCGATTCGATGGTAAACTCGTCAAACTGTTTGGGCCCAATAGGTGGCTACATTAATAGCAGCATCGGAAGCACTCATCAAATCCTCCAAAGTGCTGCAGGTGTATGGGCACTTGGGGCATTCTAGTATGTGGCTCATGTTTTGAACTGGATCTGCTCACATTGAATATCCGACAGGTCTATAAAACCCCATTTTGCCAAGTTGTGTTTGCAGCGGCCACTGCAAATCGCGCCCAGGCGGAAGATGTTCTTGGGGTTTCAAGAAGTCGGATGTTGGTATTTGATGCTCTTCCCAAATCTTTATTCTTTCTTTAGGAGGCGGGTCATCGATGGCCTGTGTGCTATGCAGGAAGCTCTTAGGGCTAGGCTCTCAGGGCTGTACTGCAATCTTTCCAAAGGTACCAGATTGACTATCGGCACATCGAAGTGCTCAAGTGTTTGCACGAAAACGCCACAATGTCAGTCCGACTTCGGGACCGGACCTCGAAACCTATCCTTCTGCAGCGGGGTGGGAGGCAGGGAGACGTTATTTCTCCGAAACTGTTTACGGCTGCAATGGAGGATGTCTTCAAGGTTCTGGACTGGAGTAGACTAGGCATTAATGTCAATGGCGAGTACATCACTCACCTTCGGTTTGCCGACAATATAGTAGTCTTGGTAAGACTACGGAGGAGCTCAGTACAATGCTCGATGACCTCAGTAGAGCTTCCGAAAGAGTGGGTCTTAAAATTAACATCGACAAAACCAAAGTCATGGTAAATAACCATGTAGCACTCACTCCGATCAAGATCGGAGACTCTGCACTCAATGTTGTAGACGATTACGTTTACCTGGGACAGACAATCCAATTGGGTAGATCTAACTTTGAGAAAGAGATCAATCGTCGAATCCGACTCGGGTGGGCAGCGTTCGGGAAGCTGCGTGGTAAATTCTCGTCCAACATACCACAGTGTCTCAAGACGAAAGTCTATGACCGAGTGCGTTTTGCCAGTGATGACATATGGCACTGAAACATAGTCGCCAACAATGGGGCTCATCAGAAGGCTTACAGTCACTCAAAGGGCAATGGAAAGGGCTATGCTTGGAGTTTCCTTGCGTGATCGTATCAGGAATGAAGATATCCGCAGGAGAGCCAAGGTCGCCGATATAGCCCGAACAATCGCCAAACTAAAGTGGCAGTGGGCAGGGCACATTGCTCGTAGAACGGATGGGCGATGGGGCCGAAAGGTTCTAGAGTGGCAACCGCGCACCGGAAAACGCAGCGTTAGAAGGCCTCCCACAAGGTGGACCGACGACCTGGTGAGAGTCGCGTGAATGCGGTGGATGCGAGACGCACAGGATCAGTTGTTGTGGAGATTTTTTTTAAATTGATATAAACTAGTGCTTGACTGCGATCCCACCTGATGGTAAGCAGTAATGATGTTTGATGGTGAGGCGCACTAATTTTTTGAGAGCCTATTCACTCTAGCCTTGAAAACACCTAAATTATAATCGGACGGGAAAACCGTAGCAGGCAGATTCCAGTACCTTGTTGTACGCGGTATTAACGACGAGGCGAAACGCTTGGTCCGGACCGTAGAGATTTAGGTCCAACAGTGGACGTCTTTCGGCAATGATGATGATTAATATTCGAAAGATGTCAAAATATTAATGACCGAAGCGAGATGCTTATGATACGAGTAGTTTAAGACTTGTGAACCTTGAATCCTCACCTTTGATCTTTGATCCTATCTAGGAGAAAATATATATACAGCCTAGAAGCTAATCCGAGTCTAGGCGTCTGTACCGATCTGATCCCTATAATAACATCTCTAGCCTGCGATGTAGCAGAAGTACTTCAACACAGTCTGCCTCATGAAAGGTAAAAGTGTGTCAAAGCGGAGTGTGTTAGTAACCCGGATGTTTTATCAAAGGAAATGGAGGACAACACAATTTCCTGTGAATGCAAGAATAGAGGATCTAACAGAATTGTCACTCTGTTGAATCCGGGTGAGGTGGGTGATGCGTGTCAGATGGGCTGTGCATCAGCAGTGCAAGCGAGTTGTTAGAAATAGCTAATAATAATATGGAGTACTCTTCACAAATGACTCAATTTTAACAATAACAGAAATGTAACACCAGGAAGTTTTAACAAAGTGATATACAATTAAAAATAATTATTGTAACAAGTCAAAAAATATCCAAATCGTTAGGAAAACAAAGCGAGGATGCATTCTAATCCAAATTACAGAAGGCTTACTCGCTCTTGCATCCCAGTTTCTCTTGGAAAACATTCTGCTGGTACTTACTATGCTATCAATCAAGTAGGATTTTATAAAAGTACCTACTACTCGTTAATTACTTTTTGTTTGCATAAAATCATTTAATAATGGGGTTTTATCTAAATGCGGTCGATAACAAACTAGACTGAAGACGATCGTTATTACTAATAATGTAATTTTATCTACAACCCTACTTTTGTCGCAAGTTTGTAACATAAGTGACATAATGCTGTAACTTGGTTTCTTTTTTAAAATTGGTCTAGTCATTTCTACATTGAATATAAGAAACAAGTCCCGCAGATGTGGCAACGCTTGGAGGTGGCCTGTGTCCAGTAGAAGACCGCTTTTGCATTAACTTCAATTATACTGCACCGATCGGATCATCTTTGATCGAATTCATTGTGCATAATCACTTTGCTATGACTAATACCGCGTCCAATGTTTGCTGCTCCGCGTCACGTCAGCTTCGCTCACAAAGTCCTGTTACTTTAATTTCCGTTCTTTCGTACTCAATTTACTTGTTCTTTGAACACGTATGCAAAGGCGATACCCTATGATTAGCTTTATTTATTTTTTAATTTTGTTGTTTCCAAGTTTGTTCACCAAATAAATTTGATGGAAAAAAGTTACTAGGTTCTATTATTAGGTATCCGAGAGGAGCCCGGATACATGGACCGAGACCAAAATAGACTTAATGAGTTTCTGAATTATGTTTGACATTTTGTTCAAACTGTTTCGATATTAGAACGGTACACGTGTCACAGAGTTTCGTCGTCAACCATAATTAAATTCGAATGTTGTTTAATTAAATGGAATTCCATAAATGTGTGTGACCAGTGGCCAGTAGATAAAGGTCAATTTCATACCTATATATTATTAATCGGTTCACATTTTTCTTCATCCAATGACTTCTCCCGCTCTAGGGTGGAGCTAGAGGGTGTATCAGACTTTTGCTGACTAAAAACCACACCTGTGTAAGGACACTAAAGGCAGTCGACCTTTGCGTTCTAGGAACACAGGTTTCCTTTTTTAGAAATTTCACTTGGATATTGTTTAAGTAGAAATGCTTCCAACAAACTCTGTTATACGTAGTGCTTCGTCTTTTCCGCTACATAAAATATTTTTCTTTCTTTCTATACAACCGTAATTCGCCTTGCATTTTACAAGGAAAAATTAAATAAATCCTGAGAGCACATATTTCCGTACAAAACACAACAAAACCCAAACAAAACTATCAGCCATACAGATCTAGCTCATAATTGAAAAGATAATTCAGCGCAGATCAGTGGCAGCACACTCGACTCAAATGAGATGGGTTCCGTCAGTTAACAATGGTTGTCAAGCGCAGCCGGAGGGC
The DNA here is from genome assembly GCA_961205895.1 of Mythimna pallens. Lineage (NCBI taxonomy): Eukaryota > Metazoa > Arthropoda > Insecta > Lepidoptera > Noctuidae > Mythimna > Mythimna pallens. Next base: position 24,193,434 of record OY540838.1, on the reverse strand, counting down.
GCGGCTAACGTGCTGAGACAGGCGCGGAGCCACATTACCTCATGATTGTGAGGTTTGAAGTATTGTATGAGGATTGATTGAACTATGACGAATAACATTCTTCGATAGTTGCCTACAAGTAACCACGTTTTCAAATTATTTATTAAAAAAAAACAGCTTAGTGCGTGTCGGGCCACGCGCAGTGTAGGGTTTTGTAATAACCCGTTACAATATGCAATCTTAGAAGGACTAACAGTGTCATCTTATCAATTCGTGACAAGCTATCACTATTAAAATTATTATACAAATTTATTGCCATTTATTTACTACAATAACAAAGCCAACACACACTACACATAACACCTGACCTAAAAGAAACTGACCTCAACTTTGCAGAAAAAAAAATATAGCAGAGCATAGACTATAAAATATAATGCGTTCAATTTATAGGAAATTTATCAAAGAACGTAAGTAATCAAACTTTCATACAAAAGTAGTCTCTAAGTATTGAAAATAGGGCCTACAATGAAGTGGGAGAGAGCGAACGCCGGCGTTCGCTTGGGGATCGACTAAATGGCGCGATGACGTCACGCGCGAACGCCGGCGTTCGCGTGACTCTCGTTCGAAGGCAGAATAAGTACAAATAACCTCAGAATCAGTAAAATAACTACGAAAGTTGCACTAATGCAAAACTTTGAGAGTGTGGCTGTGTGTTTGTTATTCTTTCATGTTCAAACGGCTGTACAGATTTGGATGAACAGCCGAATATTTTTGAAAGACCTCTCCAAATTTGATCTATACTATATGATAGAACAGAAAAAATATCATTGTACTTTAATTGAAGGAGTGAGAAGGTACACTACAAAAACTTTTGAGGTTTTACTTTACCATGTCATCGGCGTAATTGATCTGGAAATCCCCTGTCTTTGCGTTTTTCTCTCACTCCACCCTAGAGCGAGAGAAATCTTTAGATATTTCCCACCACAAAAACAAAAAAGAAAACGGCATAATGATATAAAAAAGTACAACTTTCTAGTACTAAGAGTCACTAGACATGGCGAAACTGTAAGGGTTTCTTATTAGAACTACGGAACCCTAAAAGTAGCTTAGACAGTCGACTTTATGTACCTGCTGAAGCAGCTATATATTATTAAAACGATATGAATAAAACTAAATAAAAATACAAAAAATCTAATCCTAATTTGCAAGATATTAAAGAAAAGATTCTCGATCTCGCCATTGGCGTTAATATTATGAGTATCTGCCTAACAAATCTGCGTAATGCTTTCAGGAAATATCGTCGCAATACCAAAACACCACTCCAAAGAAAATAAACTATATTCTTCTCGCAAAACTAGCAAAACTGGACCATATTTTCGTCCACTAAATTATGTCCAGGATCGTATGAATCATACCGGCCCTTGCAGTGGCCCCTACCACGGCTAAACGATTGGCTTCCCTGTGAGTTATCGCCTTGCCGCGTTAATCGTTCGAATGATTGATGATCGCAGGCGCCGGCGAATTGTTAAATAGCCATTTTAGCTAAATACGGGAAGATGGCGAATGGCGCGCGATTGCAATTAGATGTGACGACACTGTGACGGTGAGACCGTTACACTTGATGTGAGGATAAGAAGTCATCTAATTTGATGATTTAATATTTGGATTCTCGAGAATCTGACTTAGTGAGAAATGAAATAGCCATAAAGATAAGTGCTTGCATCAAAAGCGCTAAATTAAATCACACTGATATTATAAAGACGAAAGTTTGTATGTGTGTATATTTATTACTTCTTCACGTTCAAACGGCTGAATGGATTTTGATGAAATTTGGCACAAGTGTAGACCATCTTGAAATAGTATATAAGACACTTTATATATCCCGAAAGTATGCTCCATTTGCCAATTTTTTTACTTCCGCTTGGGTGAAGCCGCTGGTAGCAGCTTGTAACATACATTCCTATCTCTAACAATAATTTTAATGTTTACAGCAATAAGTACCTACTTTAAAATTAGGATATACACGAAGAATTCAGTAGGTACTACATGCTAGGAGGATATAAAGAGGCGGTGCGATATTCAGACTACAGGAAACACATTTTATTTACACACCAAAAGCTTGCTCCGAGCTTGATGCAGATTTACATGTATCTTTATCAAAGCTTGTGTGTGTGAACTTAAATATTCTCAATAAATAGATGTTTTACGACACAGAATACTACACGTTTGAATACAAGCTGTTCAGAACAAAGTTATTTAACGACGAACATAAAGCAGCGCCTCCCGCGCGCCCCCTCACTACCCAATACAAGTGATTGGTTGCGGATTAACTGCTCCTAACAACAAATACTGCGTACTATTACACTTTACTGCTATATCCAAGGCGATAATTTCCAGTAACTTAGCGTTATCTTGCAATATTTTCAACATTTTGGCAAGATTCCTGAATATTCTCCAAGCAAAATCTGGGTTAAATTCACAAGAAGACTTTAAGTTATTGAAACATTTACAAAAGCCACAATCAGGAACAGAAACGGTTTCTTTGAATTACTCAGCAGAAAGACTTGCAGTAATAGCGATTAAAGAGTTAAAAACTTGTATAATATCAGACAGTTCACTCCTATACACGGAGCGGCCAGTCGATTCTTCTATACGGAGCGAAACTTCTTAGATAGGACAATGGATCTCAAAGTTCGGTCGACGAGGAATTTTCAAAGCTTAATCAAGTTAAACTGGGCGTTGTTAAAAATGTTTCAATTAGTTCGTTAATTAACAAGTATACGGAAACTGAGACGTTGTTTGAAGTTCAAGAATTATGGGATGACGGCGACTACAAAAGGGTAAGAGAACTGCCTCAGGAGTTCATTCGAGTCGATGGTAATGGGATTGATAATGTGGCTCCTCGGGAAATAGAGGTCGGCTCAGTCGCTCACTCCACTATTGTACTGCCGGCTGAATAGCTCGTTTACGTTAATCGATACAAAACGATTGTGGCTTGGCTTAACACTGCGCGATCAGTCCCACTTGCGGGCCCAGTGCGTTCTACACGACTATACATTACGTCAACTGGAAGATTTGTTCAATTTCTAATGACTAATTGGTTTCATTTTCGATGCATTATTTCCACGTTGACCGATTTTACGCATTAGTACATTGAAGTAGATAAAATAATTTTTATCTACTTCAATGTACTAATGCGAGCTAAAATAATAGCATTATTTTCAAAGGACCAAACTAGCTTGGGACTGAAAATCAATAAATTAATTTACCGACACACGAGTTTGTTTAGTGTGTCCCTGAAGTTTGGACAGATGACCGTAAAATCGTTGATGTGGAACAATTGGCTGATTTTCAATAACTCTCCCCAAAGTTATGAGTACGTTACTGTATGCTCCTGTGCGCAAACAACTACTCCACGGTTGGCCTGATTTCATTCCGTAAACGTCTGTAACTTATAAACTAGTTGGCCTAAATGCTGCCTAAAAAACATCCAACATGTTTACGCCAAACCGGGACCCTCATGCGCCAATAAGTCAAAAACTTTTTTGTTATTTCTGTGGCGCGGGGTGCAGGGCGCGGCGCGCGGGCGGGTGGGTGTCGAAATCGGCACATTTGCTAAAGTGTTCTACTAACTTTCTCCATATGAAGTCGAGTGTCGTCGAGTTAACTTTTTATAACCCGCGCTTTTGTATTTCCAGATTTGACAACTTTCACTTCGACCCTCTCCGCTATATTTTAGGGGCACATTCTCTGTCTTCTCTACATGCAATCTTTTCTGATTCGTTTCAATCATCCTTTGTTTTATGGCTGTATTTTTTGTGTTTGCATGTTGCCCTTTTCTCGCAATTGACTTTCCTTTTCGATTGCGCGAGAATGATTAAAGTAAGGTACACGCGATAAGAGACACAAAGGTCTAAACTAAATATAAATCTGTCAATCAATGCTGACTTCTGGAGGGTTCAGAAGCCAGCTCAACGTGAATGAAAATAGTAAATTATCTCGGTCTCCGAGATTACACGACAACTTTCCTTATTTAAATTGAGATGTATGAAACAGCGGGCGTCATTTTCCTCATTACAATTTACGCAATAACTTCCAAAGGAAAATTAGCTGAGTTATTCACCGAAATTCCTTTCGATTTATCGCTAAACAATCAAAGCAGTTGCCGAAGAAGGCGAACTCGGCGTCGAGAGTTTCACAAATTTTCCACTTCTTACTAAACTCCAATAAACTTTACAAAAGACAGACGTTAATGAACCTTGTACTTGTTAATTTTTCGTTTAACTTTGTGTTTACGTGGCTTCTAATCGATGACTTGATGGAAATTGAATGTTTCGCCCACTGACAGTTGAGGTGAGAAAGTTCTTATTGAATTTAAATAACAATAAAGTGCTTTCCACACTTAGCGCGAAAACATGACTTGTAATGAGAACAATTTAAAGTTGTGACGTCACGGCGTGTCGGATGCGCGTCGCCTCGTGTACCGGAAGGCTCGCGAGGCGCGCTCTTGTTCGGAATGCGACACTACACTTGTAAGCGGGTCATGAACATTACACAATGAGAATACCTACAACGAAATTAAGTCTAAATTAGTTCTCGAACAAATTCGTTTCTGCGGAGGTAATATTATTTTAAAACACTGTTCTGGCTAAGTCCCTAAAGACTAAGATGGTGCCTACTAATATTACCCTCAGAAGTATATGTACCTTACTCAGTATTATATTGAAATGAAATCTACATTTCTAGACTGGTTACCATTAGTCCAGTGACGGCCAAAATACTTCTGAAACATTTTTTGCACTCGGCAGTGTTTTGTTCCAAAAAGCTTACTTTAAATCGCGGCCAATAGGTCAAAAGTTTCCAATATTTGAGGAAGACAACTCAACTGCGACGTTGATAGTTTTCCGATACGAACATTTCTTTATTGTTCAATGCCTAAAAATATTTTGTAACTCTAAGGCCTGCCTGATCTTTTTTATTGTCTATCTGTTTTTGTCGCTAAGGCAATCCATACAGAGAAAAATGATTAAGTAAACTAACGTTTTTTCTTAGTTTATACGTAGATATAAAGAAATATTTTTTTCAAGTCGACTAATAATTCAGGGGCCGCCAACATTTTGTGAAATACTTCAATAGCTTCAATTACTTCACCACATCAATTCCTACTTCTCCCTCTTTTTAGTCCTTGGAATTTGAATTAGATTTTGTTTGTGTCTTGTTTGTTACTTAAAGTTTTGTCTTTTATTTAGTGAAGTGGTAGTTTGGGAGGGCGACGGAAATTCTACGTCGAATACTTTAGCAATATCTTTTGCGTCTATTTTCTCCACGCCCACTGCTTGGGTCTGTTACAAACAGAGAGAAAAGGAAATAAGTTATGAATTAATATTTGTGTCCACAACTTTAAAAGCAAGTAGGTACGTTTAAATTAATAAAGTGGCTGGCGTAGTAGCGACTAAGTTTGCGCTCTGTTATAAACATAGCAATTGTTTAACTTTCTCAGCTTTCTTTCTTTATTTACTTTTTAAATATTAGCTTATCATTATTAAAAAAACTTGGAGACTCTTTTCATTTATTTTCAAAAATTCGTGGAACAAGTTCTTATTACTAGTGAAACTAGACGTTACATTGTGATTGGGTCTACATTGCAACTAGCTGACCCAGCAAACGTTGTTCTGCCATAAAATTATCAAGGAAAAAATGGGGGCTGGGGGTGGGACAGTAAAAAATAGCCTACGATTGGTTCGCAGATCTACCAAATATACACACAAAATGTAAATAAAAATTGGTCAAGCCGTTTCGGAGGAGTTCGATTACAAACACTGTGACACGAGATTTTTATATATTACAATATTAAATCTTATTTAACGTTTAATTTAGAATACATTGTTACCCGAAAGTAACTTATTAGGTCCCGAGAAGGAGTTTGGCGCCCGAGAGTAGCGAGGTCGCCAACTAAATAAGGCTTTGACCCGAGGCTAACTCTTGGCTTTTCATTACGAATATTAGGAAAGTAAAAATCAAACCTGAGTCGTCGTATGTTTTGAGGTAACTTTCTTTTAATTTAAGCGGTAAAAGGTTTTCCATTTCTGCTTTAGCCTTTTATGAATCAGACGTTAAATCCATATCTGAATCTGATGAAATTATCGTGTTAATACAAATCTCTTAAAACAGAGATTCAGTAAAGTGTAAACAAAACTCTACAACTGGAGAAAACAAATTGAAAATCCAATTGCCGCTTTCCCACCTATTTTTTTTGTGGCCGGCCGGTTATTCAAACATTATTTTTCATTCACATCATTGAAAAAATGATAAATATTTTTTCCAAATTTATGTTATTTTAAAGAAATATGTGAAAGTAAATTATAATAAAGTCATTTAAAATAAATATATTTTTTATAACATAAAGATAGGTATTAAACCTATCTTTATGTTATTTCAATTGTACATCGCACTGTAATTGAGAGGCTGTATAGAAAATAGGGACATGGTTCAATAGAAATTGTGAAAATAGACCTAGATTTTTTTTCAAATAATTTGATAGCTGTCAGTTGAAAGCCATTCTCCCTAGGGATGAAAAGTATTACTTTCAACCCGCTCCTCAGGCAACTCTAGACCTACTTTCCGAGTATGAGTAATGAAAACATATTCCTTAACTAAATACAGCAAACAGCACGAAGATACGATCACTGGCACATTCTTTGTTTTATAAGAGCTGCTTTGTTCGCCAGATTGCGAGGAACGTATCACATCTTAAACTCGCTTAATAAACGTAAATCCTGTACAAAGTGAACTGTATTTCGACTGCGGCTCACCAAAGATTTGTAACCGACTGTTGATATAAATCTACCGAATCGCGGAGTCGGGCCCCGCCCCTCCACGCCCTCACAACACCGACTATTTAACTCAGCAACATTATATTACACAGCTCTGCAGTTACTCAGACCTTAAAAAGTTTAAATTTATTTTGCCACGAAGTAGGACGCAAGTGTAATAGAGTATCAGCTTATCTCGACTGCTAGGAAAGATGGAAAGGAATGGGTAAAGTACTCGCCGAGGTTTTGGCACTGTTACATCAGATTCTAGGCTACAAGAACTGAATGGTTGATTGGGGACATCTGGTATCTTGAACTGAAATTTTATGTACAACTATCATTTATTTCCTATCGTAAAAATGCTCAGATGTACGCACGGTTAACTTCATCAACGTCAACCGAAAACAGTTGTAAATAATTTTTAATATCATCTTTGCTGCTAAGTTAGATTTCTTGATTTGGACAAAAAGGCATAACCTTTGTTATACGTGACAAAATATCTTCCCTTCTTTGTCAATTTGCCCTTTGTAATTAACCTAATCACATCGCAATTAACCTAATCACAAAATTTTACATTTCCTTCATTATGCCGAAAATTAATTTCCCAAAAAAAAAGGGAGAGAGGAACCTTGATATAATTAAAATGACGGAGGTATCGTACAGGTAGGTAGCTAATACGACATGGGAATGATTAATTCACGTCGGGCACGTGTTGCAAGCGCGCTCTCCTCACTACCTGTGCCCCCATGGAGGGGGAGGGCACCACACGAGCTGATGTATGGACCCCACGCGGTCCGCCTACACTGGTCACATTAGTGAATGTTACTGAAATTTGCTAAATACTGTGTCGAAACATTTAGAACACGGATTTTACGAAAATTAGTTTTAATTAGGACTGATATTGAAATTAGAAATTAATTGGTTTTGAATAGCTGTAAATAACAGATGATCTCAGATAGACACTTAGTTAGAAAGAATTTCCTTTGATGTTTCTAAAGCTCAAGAGATTTTATTTAAACAAACCTCCGCGTCGTTCCAGTGCACTGCCATGTTTTCTTGAGGTAATTAACTAAACTAACCAAATAAAAAACTTAAATATTAACTAAACTATACTAAAACCTAACTATGTACATAAATATAATACAAAACACAAAGTAAACCATGTCCTGGAATAGCACATTGGGTATTTTTTCCCGGGAGTTGTATGTTTCCTTGGAACAATTTTCTACTTTACGCTGGCAGCAGCTAGTTGTTGATAAGGCATGTTTAAAACAAAACTAATGTCCCAGACAGGCAAATTGAGACCTTTTGTGTGTCGGCCTATTCTATCTCTATCAACGTCTTGCCTAAATTTTAGTAAATCAATAATACGCTTGAAGTTTAACGAGAAAACCGAAAAACGAACGAACGAACGTTCAAAAAAATCGATCAGCCAAGTTCAATTTTCTCGTCCTTCGACGCGGGACAGTGCGGACATCCCACAATTGTCCGTAATTATTTGAATACGGTCGGCCAGGGACAGCCGCGCGTGCGACTGACGAGTGTCGCATCACTCGCGTCATTTACCCAACAGCGCGGAAAATGGACGCCATCATGCCATTGTCAGATGTACGAAAGCTGCCATTAAAACTTATTACGATGGAATTAGGAGGGTGTGTGCCAGAAGTGGAAACTAGACCGATGTCTTACCTGAATCTGATTTCAGGACTGGATATTGAAAATCTTGGAAAATCATTCATTGTGCGTTCAGCTAAGGAGTGGAATTCCTTGCCGGAAACTGTGTTTTCTACAACCCTGGAATCTTTAAGTCAAGAGTGAATAGGTTACTTCTAGTTAGTCCGCTGCATCGTCGACCGCATCGTCGCTTTCCATCAGGTGAGATAGCGGTCAAGCGCAAACCTATTAAGAAACTAAAAAAAAATCTTTGAACTGCAAGTCCATCAGTCCCAAGTGTAGGCTAATTCGTATGATCAAGTAAGGAGTTCTTGGAAACTCGTCATACTTTTAATCTTATCTCATTTTATTTGTATCCAGCGAAGCATGTTTTATTCATCCATTTAGCTTTATCAAAAGTATTTCGAACTACTTTAAAATAGTTGGCACATTGTCTACAATTCCTATTTTTTCATACAAGAGTTGTAGTTGTTACTTATTTATTTATTTATATAAAAAAAACACTTAAAAACAAAAGGAACATAAGAGGAGCACAAATCACAAGTCACTTAACTGGCCTGTAGGTCTAGTGGTTAGTGGCCCTGACTGCTGTATCGATGGTCATGGGTTCGATTCCCATAGACAAATATTTGTGTAATGAGCACATTGGTAAAACCCCGGTTGGTAGGAAACTATTGCGGTATGTGGAAAACTAAGATGTAGAGGAAAATTAAGCGGACTGGTTACTAAGAATGATTTAAGATTATGGGCTCTGCTTAAACATTGTTAACCAAGCAAGCCAACCCCAGCCTTTAAATCTCCATCAACAATTCCCAATCAATAAATGTTCCATCAAAAACGATCGCTAGCACGAAGTGACGTAGCAACAAAAGGAGTAAGACAACAATATATCCTGAGGTACCTGAGGAGTGGAGAGGTATCGGGACAATCCCGGAAGTACTTTCACGATCGCCACCAGCATCTTACTGGATTATATATCCTTCTCCCAAACACGTTTGTTCTTAAATAGATTATTATTCCTGTGTATATTACCACAAAAATATTGTTCCACCTTTTTTTCCGTAATGCTTATTTGTAAACCCCGTAATTTATTCAAAAATCCAGCCACCTTGTATATAGTCACGTCCTACGAATTTCTACCTAGCGAGAGGTCTGATATAAATAGGTTAGTCAATCAATACCAACCCCCCCCCCCCTGACTTGAGAGCTCGCCATTAATGAAACATTAGTTTTTACCCAAAACCTCGCAGTTAATGATTTTTTGTCCCTACATAATGATTTTCACGAAGAGACCCCGATGTGGTCGCAACTAATGATTTTTTGTCCGACACCCTCGGTCAGCACAGATAACTCAGCGGCTTCATTAATCATGACCGACGCCGACACTAGTTCCCACTTGTACTCCCGGAAAAAAGAACCTATTGGGAATTCCCGGTATTCAGCCGCTATCGTACCTTTCATAATAAAGAATCTCGGTTGAGGAAATTTTAAGTCCTATTTTGATGTTGCCAAAGTTACGATCCACTCTTTGACTTAAGAAAGTACGCCCGAGAAGCTAGGTTAATCCTCTGTAATCTCCTGTTTTAGTACACCTCTTTATTTCATGCCTCGGTTAGTGTGGTATAGTTTAAAAATTTAGCATGAAACCAGTGGAGCGGTGTTTCGGGGAGTCCTCACATAAATTGCGATGTCAGCGCGTCAAGCGATGTATTATTAAAGGCTACAAACTACTCTAACCTATCCGATTCATCAAAAATTAACAAAGCGGCTCTCACCGAGCGATATACGCTGACTGTACATGACTGTACACTGAACGGACCGGGATGGTCTGAGGGGGACGATGAAGCGATTTATGTTGATCGGATAGCTGATCTATCAGACTTCCAAAGCTTATTTCGTTAGTTACGTCAATCTGTTAAACTAATACAAGCTAATTTTTGTATTAAAACCACGAAATAAACCTTAAAATTATACTTTAAAAACAGCTTCAAAATCAAAAAATTCATAGTCACACATCTTAGAAACATCTTATTCAGATGTTCCCACGCATCCCCGCAAGCTGCCCACATAACTCCTTGCCCGCTACATCACCCCACTTGGGTTATCACCACATCCGCTAAGGGTTTAATTGACCCGAAGACGAGTTGCGTATGACCTCAATTTTCCGACCCCTGCGCGTGTGACGTATAACGTACCTAAGTACTTACGATGTACCGGTTTTTAACCTTCCTGAAGAGATCTCGAACACAAGGAATGACGTAATTGGAGGGAAGCGTGGCAAAGGAGTCACTACGTAATGGTGAGCAGCTCACTGATCTGAGAGTACACCGTGGAAAAGATGAGGTTGATGAGAGTCTTCATTTTTTTTTTATTATTGTTGATGGTAATAAATTGTTGAGTGATTTTCTGGCTGATAAAGTAGTTAACTTTCCATTGTCCTAAAAGATTTCAGCGGTAACTATTGAAGATTTTATCAGTACTGTAGGGAAGGAAGGTAATAAAATAGGCTCGTTCTTGTATTAGTGTAAGATTTACCCATTCTAACCAAATTACACTTTTACATTATTATCAAAAAACACACGTAGTTTTTTGATAATAATGTAAAATCCTATCAGCCTGACAGCCCTCCTAAATCACACTACATTTTTTTTTCATTTTAAAACTCTAATTAGTGTTTAAGTCTAATTTAGAATGTGCCATTAGTTGATGACAGACTATCGTCCTGAAAACCTGACTGCGTAAAAAACTACTTTAAATAAACTGAATAGAAAAAAAATTAGTTCAATCCAGTAGTGTTCCAACCAATTTACTTTCTTTATGATAATTTCATAATCGATACACACTTATTCGCTTGTCGTATGAAAAAAATGTATAGAGAGGTCTGTTCTTTTAGTTTATTATTGTAAGATGATGTGTGTAATAATAAATACAAAAGTTATTTTTGTTAAATATGGTTTTATTTTATAAATATGACGAATTTTGTACACAAAAGTGGGAAATAGTCCATCACACTACTTTCAAGTTCAAATTAGTAATACATTTCAAGGTGAACCTACACAAAACCCTACATAATCAGATAGCTTATTTTATAACAATTTCAGTAACGTAAGGTTCGTTGAGCTAGGACGTTGAGATATCGTCGTTTTAGTGAACGCAGGGAAGTCGTGTCGCGACTTCGGAAGTCGGATTGACAGTACGGTTTTATGCAGACCAGGTGGCCGACAATTAAATAATAAATTCAAATACGGAACATATTGACTGCAACAGTCGAGACCCATATTGGATGGAATGATTTTAGTCTAGACTCTAGATTATTTAATGGGTCCCGACTGTAACCAAATTTAAGTGGCAGTGGGCAGGGCATATTGCTCGTAGTGGTCGATAGGACCGGAAGGTTCTGGTGTGGCGACCGCTCACCGGAAGACGCAGCGTTGGAAGGCCTCCCATAAGGAAGATCGAAGATATGGTGAGAGTCGCAGGAATCCGAGGGATGCGACGCAAAGGACCTTTCGTTGTATGGACACTTGGGGGAGGTCTATGTCCAACTGTGGACGTCTTTCAGCTGTAATAATGATCATGATATAGGTCAATAAAACGGCATCTGTTCAATATCCGGATCTCCTTGCTTGAATTTGCTCCAGACTTATCACTTATTTACTTCCATCTGCCGATAACTTACGCCACCGATCTCAATCTGCTGACTAATCTCAGTTTTTTCCTCATGCCAATTTGTCAAGTAATTGACCACGTGGTCGACCGTCGTGTCACAAGGGCGAGTGGGAGTCAACTGATAATGTCAAAATGATGAGTAAGGACAATCACGTTGTCATATTTTAAGTGCTACATATAATAATAATGATGCAATCATCAAAATATTTGGTAAACTTCATGATTTCGAACAGTTCTGAACAGTGCGAAACGAACCTAAAAAGAGTGAGAAGGCCTAATTATCAATACAAAACTTTTAAAACAAGGAGGTGATGATGATTAGTCAACAAAATCTGTCGTGTTGATAATTATGTTTAAACTTTAGAGGGAGATGTAGTGGATAAATCCTAACAGCACTTCAATACACCAAAACTTGAAGTAATATCTTGTTCTGTGAGCGTTAAGTTATCAATATTTTACACTCCCCCAGTGAACCCTAAGAGTGAACTCCCCAAACATAACACCAATAATTCAAAATATTTGGTTTCCCATAACCTTACAAGGGAATTAATACAGCATCAAAAGATAATGCATAGTTTCAATTAGACGATTCCTATGTAGAAAACCCTGCAAGAAGCTCCACGGTTACTCTTTAAAAAAAGGTTGAATTTTACTATTTTTAGGGTGTTGTATCTAAGTGGACAAAAACTGAACCCTTATAGGATCACTTGTTTGTCGTCTGTCAAAACCCTTTTTCTCAAGAACACGTAGAAGTATGAAGCTGAAATTAAAAACTCAACAACTTAAATATAAGATAAGAAAAAATTCTAATGTACTTGTAGAGAGTTACTATTTTATAACAGCTTTTATCACTTTTTCAGTGTGATTAACCCATGCAAAATGACAACTTTCTTGTACTAACAGTTTTAGTAAGCGGACAAACCGATGGACAGACGAATATGGCGAAACTAAGGTTTCCTTGTTAGGATGACGGAACCCTAAAAAGAAAACAAATATAAATAACGTATTTATATATCATTGTAATATAAGAATAACAAATCACTAATGAAGTAATTCAGTGGCCTGAATACTGTAGAAACATAACGAAAACAATGTCATGAATAAAAAAAATAATTAAAACATAAAATAACAATGAACTTAATTAAAACAAGAGCAAAGTTCAAAAAGTTAAAGTTGCGAACGAAATCAGTTCCCTGAGTTGTGAGCAGTTAGCCGACTGCGTAAATATGTTGGTATAAAGTTTATCTGTAGGTAATGACGGGTCGCGCCGGGTCCCGGTATCGGCACATAGTTAAAACTCACAGATCATTTGGCAATGGAGCGGTCGCAAACTATCCTAATTGCCAGCCTCAGTTTTAGATATCGCTGGGAAATGCCGAACTGAAAATAGCGGTGTTACTAGCGGAGCGAGTAGCGATTGCGTTAGAATACTTTCATTTACAATTTTTAAATCATCGCTGTTTATAAAGACATGTCAGTTGAACTAGAAACATTGTCTGAAGATATGGAAAAGATGGCTAGTAAAGTATGGAGACAGAAAGAATAAAAAAAAAAAGTTTACATTGAAAATTGTACTTATAAATAAAGCGACGCATATGCAACTAAAAAGTTCGATTCCATATCCATCAAGAAGGTTTTCTATCCACACAACCACACTACATTAAACTTCTTATCACCACCTTTAAAACTTTTCCGCTCGACACAATCAAACTTCTCGCCTCCGCTCTGCTTGTCATCGTGTCCGCACCCTTAGCTTATCGGGCCACATTTTCAGCACGGGCCGCACCTACATCACTAACGACTGAAGCCCATTGTGCGATAACCACCTACTTTATATACTTGTTAACTACAGTTATTTAGTTGCTATCGGCCGAACCAACTTATTCGTAATGTATACCGATTGGTTGGAACTTTGTGTCATTTGTTGTGTATTCATCTGTTTGGGAGGTTGGGCTTGTTTATGTGATTTAATGATTTGTTGTGTTTATTGATAACGGGTTTTGTTTGGTTTCAGGGTAAGCAGTCAGAGTGGTGGCATTGTTGAATTATGGCAGTTTACTGAAAGCAACACCTAACTTCCTTTGGATCTACATTGCAAGTACAAGCTTCGTTTCACAACGTGTGGTTTAAACTTTTACATTAGTTAGACATCAATGTAAAGCTGATATTTTCAGTGAGTACAATAAAGCATTCACGTTTCTGTAAAGTTTGACGATAAGCACAAGCTCTGTCCATCGTATAAGCTGAAACCAGTGCTGAAATATTTGAAACTAGGTCAAATATTCCATTCTCAAAAAATCAGAGAGAAAAGGAATGTAAATCGGAATGCGTTTCGCTCAATACTTCTCATTCCTGACTTTGAGAGTACGTAACCTTATTCCGTGAGTTTCTTTGCGAATATCTCTAGAAACAATTTGTACAAGTTGCTTTTGTAAATCATTATTAATCTTATTTTAGAAGCTTGGGATTGCTCAGAAGATTATGATTTCGGTAAATAATAGGTAATTAATGTTTACCTTCCTTATTAGGATACGGTCGCTCCTCGTTTTTGTATAAAATGGAGGACGTTATCCTTAATGTAATCTGGGGTATTATCAAATAGCTGTACGATGTCGTGTTTGCTAATCTTATAGATGTACATAAGCTTAGCTTAGTGAGTAGATACATATCCGCTACTTTAATTCTTAGCAATTTATACAATTTTGCTGGCTCTTTTCATTCTTAGCAGATTCTTATAAGAAATATAGAAATCTTTATTTCTGAACTTAACGGCAAATAATCCCCAATACAAAACCTTTCATAAGTCTGTACGGCTTCCATACTAACTCCAGAATAATGTGTATCACTTGTATCCATACTCGGCCCACGTTTATAATAGGGTTTGTTTTATTTATGGCGCAAGTCGTGGGTAATGCGCCACGTATCTTACGTGACTGGGACCAACCACGCGCAAACAGACTGCTGCGATTTTCTCGTCTCATTTGAGTTATTATAACCATTTTTGGGATGTTTGTAGAAGTTTAATTATCTGCTTTAGAGAGTTTGCTTGAGAAAAAAGAATATAAAGTAGGTTTTATGTTGTTCGTGCGATACGAATTTAAGATAAAAACAATCTATGTAGGTATTTATTTAATAAAATACTAGCAACCCGTCTCGGTTTTGGACGAGTGCAAATTATTCGCTCTTTGAATAGTGGCTGGAGAGGCATCACCGTGTCTTCACCTTCCGCATGACGCAGGTTCTCATCGAATATGGTAAGCTCGGGAGGTTCCTGCATTGGGTTCAGGCAGAAAAAAACGCCCAGGTGTGTCACCATTGTGTAAACCGCCTCGAGGATATGGTAGAATATACGGAGGAGGTGTGCTCCGCTAGGGTAGAGCACCTCCGTGTCTTCGTGGGGGTGATAGGCGGTGGCGACGTCTCGCGCCGAGCCCTTGTTAAGGCCATGGTCCGAAGCGATGAGGAATGGCACGAGGTCGCCTCCTTCTGAGAAGCAGTAATATCGCACCTCACGCGCGCGCCCTCACGCGTGGTTGTGTCCTTCGCTAGGACACAGCCACTCGTGAGGGAATAAACATCCTCACGACCCAGACACCGCGATCCCATCTTCGATTAGCAGCCACGGTAGGCGCGGGCTTGCGTACGCCAAGCAATGGGTAGCTCGCCGTCCGGCCATCCGGTAATCATACGGACCGAGCCTTGGCCGTCGACAGTGAGTAGTGTTCTACGCAAAGAGATTTTAGCAAACCGTAGGAACCCAGCCGAGCCGATGCCTGATAAGGAAGCAAGGATTTTCTAAAAATGAAACCCGCGGTCTTAGAACACGCCCTCCCGCTGTACCCTAGACCGGAAAAAGTCATTGGAAGATTTCCCACTTTAAAAAAAACCCTACTTAATTAAACCTTCGGTTATTGCGAAAATTACGTATTTTAGTTTAGGAGAAGATAGAGAATAAACAGAAGACCAACACGGAAAGGGACTTCGCTTTATACGGCGTTGAGATGAAAAATTTGTATAATCAAGGCTGTAAGTTATCTGACTGAAATAACGTGTGCTACTTTGACCTGAATGCGGTGTTGCTAGACAAGCTTGACAGGCTCCTCAACAGTTTTTGAGGAGCCTGTCAAGCTTGTTGCATCCGGTTTGTATTTAACTTAAGAAAATATGACCATATTTCTAGTTATAGATCCGAGTTCAAATAGATGCCCATTCGCCAGAAAAGAGCTTTGCGCGCACTAACTACACTTTTCTCTCTGCTCAACTCTCCCACCCCACTTTCTTATATCACACTTTCAGTAGGTATCTATCTTCTTCCCGTGCTAAGAATCTGCGTCCTTCTAACAATCTTCTACTGCTTTGTCCTTCTCAAACTTCTGACTTTGTTTATTCTTCCTTTCATATACAGTCCATACTTCTGTGGAATGCGCTTCCTCTTGACATCAGGACGGCAACCAGTCAATATGCATTTAAGCGGAAGTGGTGACTTTATTTTCTACACAAATAGCGGAGTAGTCTCAAAAATCCTTTCATTTTTCCTTATATAAATAACATATGTTTATATATGTAGGTTTATATTATATTAAATATTCACATATGTATGTTTAATTTTTATATATATACAGTTGATCCCTTGTTTTCCTATTAATCTTTTCCTTTTTTATGCACCTACCATGTTTTCTCTTTAATACCCTTGGTTGACTGGTAGAGAATGCCTAAGGCATTAAGTCCGCCTTTGTACCTTTATGTTGCATGAAGTTTTAGTAATTAAATAATAAATAAACGTCTACAGGCAGTTCAAGCTGTACTCGTAACAAAATTATTTCCCTGCAAATAGTCTCCAACTTTTAATAATACGAACTGTAGGCAGATTAAAAAACTTCTCCAAAATATTGATACTCTATTTGTGTGAAAAGTAAAACTTTTTATATTGGAAATTATACTCGAGTAGTTGTTTGTTGTTCCACAATTTGCTGTTTGTTTTACTTTTATTCGTTTCGGAATAGTTACCGGGTCAAACAACTAAATATTCACGAACAAATATGCAAAAAATCATTTCCATACTGATGAGTCGTTTGAATATTAATAGATATAGAAAAAAGTCAATATGTATAGAGGAGAACATCACAGAAGCACAAGTACGAGTATTTTAATTTGTTTTATTGTTTCTTTTATTAATTATTTTAAGTATCAGTGGCATTTTTAATTTACTATCAATTTCTCTGTATCCTTTATCCTTCTATGTCAAATCCATACAAAGGTTGTCCATTGAAAAATCGCTTTTAGCGATAAGGTCGACCATTGCATACATTCTAAGATCCTAATGTATTTTTAAGGTGTACAATGATAAAAATATCTATAAATTTAAATTTATTTTATTGTTTCCTTTGCATTTTAAGTTTCACTGACAATTTTAGTTTTGATTTGATTTTAATTTTATTATAAGGAAGCTAAAAGTTTTATCATATTATTATTATATATACTAAAGGATTAACATAAAATTAAGTGCTAATAACAAATATTCTGGAACAAAAGATGTCTTATTAATACATTATTACTATTAAAACTGCATATTTACACTGAACGCACTCGTGTCTACACTTAACACTGTAATAAAAACTTGACACATTGTAGTCTTGCGTTCGTGTTTGTAACACGTTTATGTGATGGCAGTTTGTGAACTAGGATTATGTGTAGTTGTAGTTAGCTGTAGTAGAATATGCACATTAGTTACTGTGTTCTAGAACTACGATTTCTTGTAGGTCGTCTTACGATGTACTGTGTTATTCTCTTAATTTATGTTTCTCTTAGTTTGGTAACCGAGATATTTGTAATATATAGCATGATTGAAAAGAGTGTCAATGGAGTGTCTGACACATTCTTCTTTACGCTTTAGAATGTGCAACTAGCACCATTTTTTTTTTAATGTCTTACTTCTTGACTATTCAAAAGCGCCTGTAAATGGTTTATTTAAAAAAAGGTTTGATTGATTGATCTTGTAGCCACATGTATATATTTCCACAGCACAATAATTTTGCGCAAACTTGACCCACTGCAAACTTACTTTACATTGATAGTCAGAGCCATAACCGCACGCATCACCCACGACTTTCCAATCAAACGAGTTGTTTGTTCGCTACCGTTCGCAGCCATTTTTTATTATAATACAGCCATATCGTCATATTAATATAATATACCTGTTTATATTGATCGATGACATTATAAATATGAACGATCGACCTGTTGAGTATCATTCCTGTAATGTATGGCTTCAGGTACTTAATCACATTTACGGGGTTTGATGAATAGCTACATGTTAGGGTGTTATTTAAGAGATTGATATTTGGAGGTTTTAATTGCAATATTTCAATATTTTGGCAATATGTCGTGATTATATAAAGCAACTAGCTTCTAAAAGCGGTGTCACCCGCGTAAAAGTAGGTTTCTAAATACAAACTTTGAGGGTCCAAAGTTTCATCCCTTTAAGGGGATGAACTTTGAAAAACCCATGTGCGACACAAAAGGAAATCTTATGCAAAATTTCACACTCCTAGTCAGTCAGTCAGTTTCTCCTTTCATAATAGATATTATTATAACTAGTCATTAAAAATACACAAAATCATTTGTTTATAGGTTATACTTTAAAATAACAAAAACAGGTAGATTTTGTAACCAGCACCCTTACTGTGTTATATAATAACTTCTTATATTTGTGGAATTATTTATATAATTAACAATTTAGGTATACATATATAATAAAAGACAATAAAAAGGATACAGAGAAATAGGTACAAAGGTGATGCTGGCGGTGGTAGTGGTGGTGTTTATTGATATTATTTGGTTGGTTACTTACTGAACAGCAAAAGTCTAAACATAGGATTTGTCAAAGAGCAATATAGCGCAGCATCCTCAATACTCAATACTTTATTGCATTCCATATTATGTATATATTTAAATTAATTGGTGTATGCATGCTATTTATGCAAAATAGGTGTTAAGCAAATAGATCGCGTCAAAAACACCACGCTGCGCTCCATAAGTCAAGTAGCAGATGTCGGGAAAAAACAGCCAGGCCTAAGTGAGAGCTGGCAACGTCCCAAGAATGCATTTGGATAGGTGGGCGAGGATTGTGGTCTCACTGGTCGATACTGTCGAGTTCAACAGCGGCGAAGGTGGTGTGATGATCTGATAATGTTCGCGGAGTAAACTTGGCCAGACATCGCTCTAGATAGAGAAGTTTGGAGGGAAAGAAGGAAGAAGTGAAGGACACAGGTGTGGTTTTAGTCAACAAAATTCTGATATACCCTCCCACTGCATCCTAGCGCGAGAGAAATCATTGGATGATTTCCCACCTAAAAAAAAGTTTAGTATTTATAAAAGAGTCCCCGCGATACAGTCCAAATAAGATTAATTGATCAGCAGAGACAATTTACAAACAAAAAGTGTAATTGACAAAAAACTTAAGCAATCAAAACATTACGAGCTTTTCATTTAAAAACTTAGTCAAGTCCACTACAATAAATCTCTCGTTTCTAAAATCTTTGCGAACAACGTAAAACAAAAGAGCATTTGTTGGCAAGTTCAAACAAATGCAACATTAAGGCCGGTCGGGCCATAAGCTAAGCGATTAGCGACGCTCGCTTGCTGAAACGCTTTTCATTTCCTCTTATATTCCGAGTTTATTTTTATTGTATACTTACTGAGCTCACAATGTATGTTTAATTTTGTGTGTTTGTTTTAACGTGGAAAAGTAGGAATTAGTTGTGGGCTACGATTTACCACTTAGTAGAACGACGTGTAGTAAAACAAAATATTTTAACTGGTAAATTTAATGAGTAAATAATGATAACGTATGAAATTGTAAGTAAATACAGTAACTGAGCAAGTATTCATTACTGAAAAAATTACTGGATAGCAAATGTTTAAATTTAGTACCGGTTTATCTTTGAAGTTATGCAACGTACTAAACTTTGTGGGAATGTATTCATTATACGTTGTTACCGCTAAGGAGTGAAATTCCTTGACATTTTTTTTATGTGTGCTGATAACTATAATCTAAGTTTCATTAACTTAGAATGTGCCGTGCTTCACCATCGCTCATCTCTTTTTTTAAAGAGAGATAGCCTTCAAACAGAATTCTATTGTTTTCCCTTAGACAGCAAAAATGCTATAGATATATTTACTATCATATTCCATGTTCATAAATGCACCAAAAATATAATATTTTTGGGTGACATGAACGTAAAAATAGGGTGCCTTAAAGAAAATGAAGAATTAGTCATGGGAAGATTTGGCTGCGGAAAACGGAACGATAGAGGAGAAATCTTCATAAAATTTTGTCTTCAATACAACTTAATTTTCTTTAATACATTATTGAAAAAATCTAGTAAGCTTCGGTGGACATGGAAAACACCTGATGGTAATCAAAAAATGAAATCGATTTTATAGCTATAAATGTGTCAAAAAAGAACTAAACGTGAATGTGATGAGCAAATTACAACACTCCAGTGACCAGTGAGATTGGGTAGAATTACTCTGAATATAGAGAAAAAAAAGAAGTCGCGAGCTCACTACCGCAGCAAAGCAAACACGGAACATGAAAGGACAAATGTAGATCTACCATACCTGACCGACTGCGAAAATGACAGCGTGCATAAATTTAACAAGAATATAGTCTTTTTAATTAAAGGCTTTAAAAAACAAACTGAAGACACAACTGAAAAAAGAAATATAGAAATTATGACAAAAGAAATAGAAACTCTGAAATATAAAAAATCACATATCGATGGCCCCACCGAATAAACGTGCAAGAGTTCTTACACGATTTTTTTTTTCATTTTTCGTTTCTTTTGCCTATCCTGCATCTACTTATTTTTTTTTATGAATTTTAGACCCAAAACAAGGCCTATTATGATAGTGTGTTTTTTTATTCTAGGGAAATAATTTATTCAAAAATTATAAGAATAATAGTTTATGCTTTCCTTACATGTTTTTTGAGTCGTCTAGTTCACAAGAATAAACATATTAAAACCTACAGGCGTTTCAGAACATTTGTGATTGGTTTCGACTTTGGGTAATGTCGTCTTACACGTTTATTCGTGTAGAAATGTATGCAAATTTTATTATTAATATTTTATTCCACGAAATTGAAGTTTTAATATAAATGGGTTATTAAAACTAAAGTATTGTATTGTCTCTCACTATAATATTTTTTTTATAACAATTTGTATTAAAGATTCCAACATTAATATTCTTTGCATATTAGTTTAAGTTTATTTCTAGTAACGGTAAATAAACAAATGTTTACGTATGTGGAAAATCATCTATTGACATCCCCCGCTCTTAGACGGAGCGCGAAATAGTGTCAGACTTTCACTGACTAAAAACCCACTCCTGTTCCTTCTTTGCCATTTTTCCAGGGCCCCAGGTATCTCTTTCGCATCACCCATGGCCCCAGTAGGCTTCGACCTTGCTGGGCCCCTACGGTTGCTGACATCTCTTTGAGGGGCGCATGGAACATTACGCGCCGTCGACGATTTGGTTTACCGGACCGTCGGACGGCGAGCTACCCAATGCTCGTCGTCTGCAAGTCCACGCCTGCGGTGGCCGGAAATCGAGATTGTAATTCCGGCGGTTGGGGCGCGAGGGCCATTGGCTCGCGCGTGCACCTGCGGCCTCCTACTTTGCTAGCATTATTGCTTCGCAGAAGGAGGCGACCGCCTGCCACTCTTCCTCGCTCCGGACCATGACCTGTACCAAGGCCCGGCGCAAGAGATCGCTGCCACCGATCTCCTCCACGAGGACACGGCGGTGCTCTGCCCAGGCAGGGCACACCTCTACCATATGCTCCACCATGTCCTCCGGGCGGTCTACACAATGGTGACACCCGGGCGTTTCTTCCGCACGAATCCGGTGCAGGAACCTCCCGAAACCGGTGTAGGAACCTCCCGAATCCGGTGCAGGAACCTCACGAACTTACCATGTCCGATGAGGACCTGCGTCATGCGGAAGGTGAGGACGCCGTGAGGTCTTTCCAGCCACGCCTCAAAGAGGGGACTTAGCGCCATAATTATGGCGTGCCCAGTACTGGGTTGCGACAGTCGCTGTCGCCATTCCATTCCACCCGAAGTCTGTCCGCCATGCCGCGACTTGGCGTGTCAGCGGAGTTTCGCCCCGGCGTTACATCTCCACGCGCAGATCGTGCATGCGTGCAAGGACTGTTGCCACCAAATCCCACGGGGCCAGCAAGGAAGCTCGCCTTTTCGCGGGAAACCGTGCAGTATCCCCGCACCATCCGGATGGCCGCCGGTAGCCAAGCTGAACGCAAGCCAGAGGATCATCTGGCTTGCGTTCAGCTTGGCTACCGGTCGCTTTTGTAGCGACGGCGCCCATACCAGCGCTCCATAAACCGAACGATTCCTGCATAGAGCCTCCGGCAGGAGTCGTTCGGACCTGCGGTTTTGTTGACTTCTCCTTGAGGCGTGCGTGGAACACTACGCACCGTTGACTACTTGGGCTCGGTTCGGATGGTTACGGCGAGCTACACATTGCTCGCCATTCGCATGCCCTCGCCTATGGTGGCTGGAAATCAGGGTCGGAATCTCGGCGCCTGATCTAAGTGCCAAACAATCGCACATGCGGCTGCCTCCTTCGCTAGCATTACTGCTTCGCAGAAGGAGGCGTCTGCCTGCGGTCGGGAGCGAGGAGAAATATCTCCTCACTCCAGACCATTGCCTATAACAGTGCCCGGTGTGAGGTCGTTGCCGCCGATCACACCCACGAGGACACGGTGGTGCTCTTTCCCAGTGGGGCACACCTCTACCGTATGCTTAACCGCGTCCTCCGGGCGGTCCACACAATGCTGAGAACCGGGCGTTTCTTCCGCACGGATCCGGTGCACGAACCTTACCATGTACGGTGAGGACCTGCGTCATGCGGAAGTCTTCGCCGTAGTAGATACAGTTTGCTACACCTTGTTATAAGAATACATTATAGGGATTCGATTGTTTCATTTATTTCAGAAAGTTTGACATGTCAGTCACGAAGTTCCTTTCCTATTGATGCTATATTAGAGTTTAATAGAGTCAACTCAGATTGTGAAGAGGGGAGCCATAGAAATTGCAGGTTGTCTGTGGTTATTTATCCAGCTCACGTTGAATTAGAAATTAAATATATATTTTTAATTCCTAATTCAATAGAGAAGGGCCTATAAGAAAGTGACTCTATGCTTGCTGCTATCGGGCGTTCAAAGAAAAGTCATACTATATAGACTCTCGATCGAATGTATTAGGTACTTGATAGAGAATGCTAAAGTTACTGGGCACAAGTACCAAGTAAAACAAATGACACAAAATGATTTTATGGATTTTAACGAGTTAGTAAAGGGGAAGAATTGGTTAAAGGACACAAACGACGATAAAATTTACTAGAGCAAAATAAAAGTAGTAAACTTCTCTCATGATCATCCTAATATAATTTACTGCAGGTATAGTTTGGAAGATGAATTACGAGAGATGCAAATCATGATAAGGACTAACTCAAGCGGCGTGGAGAACCTACAGAAGATGTTGAAAGCTTAAAACTAGCGTACACTGGAATGTTACCTAAACCACTTCCGTTATTTAAGGATTTGATAAGTCTTTGTGATTCAGGAGCAATACCAAACCATTATCAAAGCTTGTATATAAATCTACTGCCATTGGATAACTCCATTGCGGTCTCCAATGACAGTGAAGAGGAGGACTAGTTTTTCTAATATTGCAATTTGTATTTTTTTTAATCAAGAAGACTAGTACTTTGTGTTCACGTGCATAAATACATGATTATATCTTTTTTTATTCATTAAAATATCAGTATTTTATTTCATCTTTTTATAAAATTATTTTTATTATTTTACCATGCATTAGCAAAGATGTATTACATAAATAATAACTGATCTTATTAACACTAATATAAATGCTTACGATCTTTGCAATCATATAATAGCAGAACAATGTACTGTAAAAAAGCGTGTAAATAGTTATAGCTGGGTCCAAAAACAAACTTTATTTACGGAGAATAATAGTATAACCTTACAGTGCGTTTTATTCGTTGTGTTTTATTACACGAATAAACGTGTAATAATTATTACTGAGACCTAGTCATGCGAATTTCACAAGAGTAAAAATATTAAATAGTTTTTCATGAATTTCTTGAAACTCGTTGAAGTTTTTAAAGAAGTATATATAAAATTCTATAGTTTATTTTTTTATCTTTAATTTGATTATGCATTATATATACCTATTTACAATGACATGAGCGTTATTGAAGTTTAAACGTTTTTATTTTTTGCTGAAAAGTTGTCACTTTTCTCTTACACGTTTATTCGGTGGGGCCATCGATATTAAAAAAAGAAAAACAAAACTAGGCAAGATAAGAAAATTCTGAATAAATTATACAGGGTAATACATAAAATAATAAAACGAAACATTAAAAAGTAGAGACTAGACACAATAAGTTCTTAAAAAAGACAGGCGGCATAAAAAAATCTTATAAAAAAACTAGAAACTACCAAACATGTCATGACACCACTTCAAAATATTTCCGGAACTACCGTCACGCCCAGGCGAGAGTTTTTTTTAACAAATATTTAAAAATGTAAAAAGTTTGTAAATAAGATAAATAAATTGAATAGTCATACTATTCCATGTTTATTGTACACTCAGTACACAGTATTATACCCGGGTACAATAATGAATGAGCACTAATTAGTAATACAGGATTAGCTAATTACGATACCCGAGTATTGTATGTTATGAATTTATTTATTTGGCTACAACAAATTGTTGCCTAATAATCGTTCATATACTTAATCAGTAATCAACATCCGTAGTCGGTTAAATGCAGTTTATTATGTGAATTGCGCAGAGGTAATAAACATTTGTATTATACTACAATGTAGCGTAATTTCACACAAAATATTTGATCATTAATGTTTATCATCATTTACATCTAGCATATAGCAAAATAAAGTAATTGACTTTGATGATTACCAATGAAATTAATTTTAGGTATTTTGGTTAACAAACAACATTAATTAGGAAAGTACAATATCAAAATTAACAATGAAGTTTTAATTTTAACATTAACATATTTTTAAAAGGTTCTTTTAATTCAGATTTTCATTGACGGTGTCGGAGGTGTTGGGTTCAGCAGTGCAACGCGTAAAACCGTGACTGGATGATCGCGGATTACTTCGCCGTCGGACGGCGGTCGCGCGAGAACTCTTATAGCGCGCCTGGGTTCATTACTACATTATTTAATTACTTTCGTTCTGTTTAAGTGGGGTTTTTGGTGAATATATTTTGAGGGTAAGTCTCACTTCTCTACTGAGTATTTAATGTATCTATTTAGCTACGCAGAAGACTGTTTTGCATTATGAGTAAAATAACTTAGAAGAGCGTTTATTGCTGACTTGTTGCGATCCACCAAGTAAATATAACAGCTACAATATAACTCCTACAATATTATTATAATCAGAGGATGATAGGCTAGGGGGATCCCTAGCCTTTTCCCATCTATCTTAGAGTCGGCTTTCAGTCTGCACCGGATGCAGTAGAATACTCGTATTTTATACATAATATATACATATACGACTGCCTATCATACTTCCACAACCCAAACTAATGAATAAGCAATAGTCACTGTTACAATATAACAATCTAAAATTTGTTTTTATTGTTACATAAATGACTTACTTGATCATTCAGAAGTTTAACTCAAACATTACATATCAAATGCCTTCCGCTTAATTTAAAGAGAAAACTATATGATTTATGCTATTTATTTTTTATTTTTGATAGGTTTGAGCTTGACCACTATCTCACCTGATGGAAAGCAACGATGCGGTCGACGATGGAGCGCGCTAACCTTGAAGTAACCTATTCTCTTGACTTAAAGATTCTCGGGTAGTAGCCAGGTTTTATCTATAAAACTTACCGACCTTTTCTATCGCATCTTAAATCAGTAAAATCCCATACAGTTACATAATTTCTTCTTACACGTGTAAGTGGGCAGTGTAGCGCGCCTGCTCACTATGCTCAGTTGCCTACGGTGCCCGGCAGAGCGTGGGCAAGGCGGCCTCTATTACACGCCACATTAGACCGTGCAGTCACTTGCGTCACACGCCAGTGTAGACCTGTCCGAAGGTTTCATCAGCATCAATGTGTTAGTGACTGTACTTACTGTCATCAGTAACAAAATACCCAACTTTGATTAGTATTTCTTTATTTTTTTATATTTATCCTTTATTACTACTACTTTCTCATAATTCCGTTCCGTAGGGTTGTCAAGACCCTTTATCTCGGGAACGTGTACAGGTATCGAGTTAAAATTAAAACCTTAAACTCAAATCTGCAACCCCTTGAAGCTGTGAAAAAATAAAATTTCCGATTTAACGAAAAAAAAGGTAGGGTCGTTTTTATACCGCAAAAAACGTGTATTTCGACACTCAAGGGAATCAATATTAATAGGGTACTTCCCCTTGACTAAGAATCCTAAAATTTTGCATGGAGCAGAGTCTTATAGCACAAGTATAGGAAACAATCTGAAAACTGTAAATTTGAAGTTACGTCACAAAAAAAACTTTTTTTTTGCGATCGGAAAAATCTTCGTAACTCAATTCGGGAATCGATGTGTTTTCATAGATAAGTTTATTCGAAACCCTCAGTGCGTGAGCCCGACTCACCCACTGCCTTATTCCTCCTCCTCGTTCCTCGGCCTTATTGTTTAATAATTAAAACGTAAACTAGAATCATCGTCATTTCTTTAATCTTTTTCCAACTAGCTTGGGTTCGGCTTCGAACCTAACCGGTTGCGATTGAATACCCATGTTTTACATGGAGTGACTACCTATCAGACCTCTACCCAATTACTGGCCAACACGAGACTCCTTGGATAGACCTAGGGAAACTTAGACAACGAAAACTAGAATATGTAATGAAAGTATGTAAAAAAATTATTGCATTATCTTTTGGTATGAATGAGCGGGATTGGCTCGGACATGTCTGCCGCCTGTCATATGAGCTTTGAGTTAAAAAACCACTCATGTGACCCAAATCCCATTAAATGATAGGCTACATCGCGGAAGACTAAGACAAATGTGGAGAGATGAACTTGGTTCTAACCCGGAGGACTGGACCGCAATGGCAGAAAACTTAAGTGTGTGAAAAAGAGAGAGGAAAGCTTTTGCCTAGCAGTGGGATATAACGGGCTAATTAAATAAGCTAAGTATTTAACAAGTCAAAATAAGGTATCCATAATTTATCGGATCTGTCAAATCCTCCAAGATGTTACTTTGGCGGTAGGCAAGGTCGCAAGCTGTAATAAAAAAAATCGTCTAGGCACAAATATAAATAGACGAAAAGAAAAACGGAGATATATATTATTATTATATCTATATTATTATTCATATAGCCCATTAGGTTTTCAATAGTCGTCTTTGTGCCTGAATAAGTAACTACTGACTTTATTTGAAACCTGTAACAAATATATATTGGCAGAATATAAATAGGCAGGAGCCTCAGAAAGTCGCGGCGGACAAGTTATTTTGGTATCAGAATAAATAAAATTGATAGTAGCAATTTTTTTGGGATTTTTTAATAGACATGACAAACAGCTAAAGTATTTTATTTTGTTTTCAAGTGATAGGTACTTTAATAATGAGGTGTTATTTTACTACAATTTAACTGTAACGTTTGGTGTTCTTGGGAATTAAAAAAGCATGTTTATTTTTATCACGGTTGCATTTTTTTTTCGAGATAAAACCCACATGATCTGCAATAGTTTTTTTGTAGTCGCATCACTAGTGTATGTGAGATTAAATACTTGTGAACGATCCCACGATGCAGGAGTAATAAGGAATATGCATGAAGAAAAAAAATTGTTATCTAACTAGTTTACTAGAAATAGAATATTTAAGATAAATTTATTTATATGTTTTTAACGCTGCTGCTGCTCTCAAAACGGTGAAGGAAAACATCGTGAGGAAACCGGCATGTCCTAGAACCAAAAATTCGAGGACATGTGGCATTCACTAACCCGCACTGGGCCCGCGTGGTGGATTATGGCCCATCCCTTCTCCCAGAGAGGAGGCCTGAGTCCCAACAGTGGGAACATTATAAGGCCCACTATGCTATGTTTTTAACGCTACGACACCGTTTTCTATGGCGGTCGTACAGGTGTCACACAGAGCCTTCGGCATGAAAGACCACGACAGACTACTCTTTTTTTATTATCAGCTTTGAAGCTTTATAATTGCATTTTTGAAGTTTTTGTCTTCCAAAATTGTTTACTAGAGCTAAAAACAATATTGTTTTTTTTTTTAAGAAAAAGAAAATAATATAGTATTCCACAATATTCCACAAATATCACACAACGCCGTCTAGTCTCAAGCTAAGCAGAGCTTGTGTTATGAGTATACTAGACAACTGACAACATACATATATATTTCTAAATACATACATATTATAGATAAATTACACCCAGACACAGAACAAATGATCGTGCTCATCCCACAAACATTTTTCCTGGGTAGGAATCGAACCCACGGCCTCCGGCATAGCAGTAAGGGCCACTAACCAACAGGCCAGTCATGCCAGTCATCAAAATCGTCTTATATTTTCAATTTATAAACTTGACTGCAAGCAAGGCTTCATTGGTTCTAATTGTTTTATTTGGAAATAGATATTATATATACAATAATATCTCTACAAATTATGGCGATCATTTCTAGCAGAAACGGACAAAACTATTCTTTACCGAATAAAATATTACAGCTATTATAGATATAACGCGTACTCCCGTGATTTAACGTTTTGTTCTGTAACGTACGGTGACAGTTGCGCAAAGAAACCGAGCCGGAAACTTGTACAAAACCTAGCTGTGGTGCCGTGCCAAGTCTCGCTTTTAAGATATTTTGTTTTGAAAAAATAAAAATATCTTACTTTTCAAAGAAAATAAAGTACCTATTCTTATTTGTATGATGCAGGAATATCAATGCCTTATTTTAGTAACATTCGAATCTTCTCAAGCTACAAGGTGGTTAAACGGCAAGATAAAGAAGCGATGAGTGACAAACTGTCGTACCAAGGTATGCATAGGTAAATCCAAATTCAAATTCAAAATATTTATTTCAGATAAACATCCATATGTGTTAGTAGTGGTACAACTTCGCCTAATGTTAGTATTAAATTAAATTATAAATAACCAATGAATCATTGTACGAACAGTTCAATGGTTCATTAGTTTATTTGAATAAGTGTGTCTGGACACTTATCCACCTATGTAAGAGGGGGAAGTCCGATCTGTCGGAAAACACATTCAGGATGCCATCGCGGCAAACTTGTCAACACATGCGTCCGCAACCATCCCTGCCGCGCTACATCGCCACGGCAACTCCAAAAGCACCCTGAATGCGTTATTGTACTGTACGCGCAGGTCGCTGTATGCCCGCTTGGTATACTCAGTCCACAGGCACGTGTAAAACGACTGGCAGAAAGCCTTAAAAAGCGTTATTTTAACAGAGTCAGTACAGCGTGCAAACCTGCGGGCCAGCAGGTTGCAACAGACAGCCGGCGAAAGTAAAACCCTACCATTACTCTGGTAAGGAAGAAGCTAAACTGATGACGATACTCTTCTTTCATGTCGATGTATTGACACTAAACTTTTTCCGACCACTATTTGTCAACCCAGCTCTGTTATTGTCAGTCTTACTTGTGCCGCGTACCGATGTGGACGCATTGTTTACGTGTTATTTGTATCGATTAGCGCGGCGTAAGCTGTCGCTCGTAATTACTCGCCATGAGTAGTAATCTTGTGGTGAACGAATTGCTGGCCTTCCTGCAGCAGAAGCTGGATGTCATGGACGAGGTGTCCGCTGTCCAGATCTGCGCAACGTATTTCAGCGAGGAGGACATAGCTGCTGCGAAGTTGATGTTGTTTAGTGTGCTAAATAAGCGTGACCAGATGGTGTCCCGCCGGCGTGAAGGGACTAGAAAGAGCATACAGGATATTATCACGCTGTTCAAGGAGACCGACCCTGACGACGTGCCGACGTTTGTGGCGAAGGAGCTGCACAAGCTTCCTCCAGCCACTTTCGACCACGTCGATGTCACTAACCTTTTGAAGGACATTGTCTTTCTAAAGGCCAGTCTTGCGGATGTACATGTGAAGTTAGATGCATCCTAGAAAACCGTCGCCGATTTACGCCAAGAGTTTGGTGAATTTCGCAACACAGCGGCGGTAACTAGGTCATCAGTCGATGCGTCTAATGTAAACACGCTTCATGGAGCTAGCCTCAATTTATTGTCGCCGAATTCCGTGTCAGCAGTTTCGTCGCCAGTATGTTCGTCGATTGCTGAGACTGCAGAGTGCTCACCCCGAGCGCCCCACAGCTCCGTGCCGGTCACCGCGGCTCCTCCATGCGCCGCCGCCCGACCCCTCCGCCCCGCCCCGCTACCTGTACATGTAGCCCCAGCGAATCTGCATCATCAGGATTACGCTAGCGTCACCGCGAGCGCCCCTTCCGCTCCTATATCGAAACCTTTGCCTAATAAGGCAATGAATAAGGCTGAAAATGAAGATGGCTTCGTTACGGTGCAAAGGAGGAAACGCCGAAAGCAAGCCAACCGGAATCTCTGCGGCAAAGCACCAGCATCCCCTGGTGCGAGTGTGCGTGCCGCTCAGCCGAACACACCGGTGTACATCTCCCGCCTGCATTACACCACAAAGGTGGAGGACATCGTCGATTATATGCGCCAAAAGTTGAAGTACACACTGAGGGTGCAGTTGCTGGAGTCGCACCGGAATGTAAATTTTAAGGCATTTGTGGTGCGAGTACCGAACTGTTTTCTAGACCTTGTTATGGACGAAGGCTTTTGGCCACAGGGTGTGGTGTTCCGTCGCTTCTGCGGACAAATACCACAGGACAGCACCAAGATGAATAGTGCGAAGTGAAGTGTTACTAACATAGTTTTAAATCATGTTTACTAACAAAATGATTTATTATAAGTAATTATGAATGTTAGTCTATAAGGTATTTATGATATGGGTACATGTTGCCTGAAATAAATTGATTGTTATTATATTATATTATTATTATTATTGTACAGATGGCGATGACGATGACGTTGACGAAAAGTAAATCCATTAAGAATGTCCTTTTTCACTCGCCTATCGTCAACATCTAGCATGGTTTAAAAGCTTGTTACTTCATCTAACGCAATTCAACGCAATATTTGATGAAAAGTCAACGCGAAAAAGAAAGATAACGCCTAAAAACTCTGTTAGCATTCGGTAATTCCGTGATTTACTCGAATATTTAAAAAGCTTGTTCCAGGAAAGAAGTGTTTTTTTTAAAACCTTGAAAGTTTTTGAAAAAAATTGGCATCATTTAGAATCTTGATTAAAATTGCAAGGCTCCTATTTTTATATTTTTACAGGCATACCTGTCCGAACCGACACAGTGGAGCATACCACTGTGTTTTTAGGGCGGTCCAAACAGTGACCCTGGCGAATCCGGTGCAGGAAACTCCCGAACTGACCATGTCCAGTGAAAACCTTCGTCATGCGGAAGGTGAGGATGCCACGAGGGCTTTCCAGCCACTCCTCAAAGAGGGGACTTACCACCATAATTATGGCTTGCCCAATCGTTGGGTTAACCTAAGAGATTTTGAGATGCGATTCTCAAAACCCGTTTTCTCAAAATCACTGCTGTGTGTGCAACTTATTACTCATCTGCTTCCGAATATGGGCTCCCACCCAAAACTTCGATGTGATGTATAAAGACACCGTATCGCAGAAACCTGCGCTGCGGATTACTGCGTTGTGATTTCGTGCGGCAAAGCATTGGTGCAGGTAACCTTAAAACGTGTGATGCGAATCGATTCGCAAATTCTTGCGATGCGTCATGCAAGCTCGCAGATTTTTGCGATGTAACGTTGATGTCGTTTAGGTTAAACCAGTAAACGTAGCTTGTTTGTCCCCACGGTTGCTGCAACCCACACATTACAACCTGAACTAACGTTAATAAAGAAACAAAAAACTTTACTTTCATCAAATATTCTTGCCAAAAATCCGTCAGTAGTAATATCTTAACTCGTCCATATGACATCATAACTCCTCACTTCACCGCACATACTCGTAAGTTCCCACACCGCGGGAAACCGTAACATTATGTTACCCAGCGCTACCCGGCTTGATGAAACACGCGGAATACCGGACTAGTTAATGATTTTGATGATGTTTCATTTGGCTGAGAACTTTAGTAACTTGTGGAGTTTTATTATTTTAGTTTTATGTGATTTTCGAGACACGGGGGTGTCAAACCACCAACTTCTAAACTCCAGGCTGCTACAGAGTAATTCGGAAAAATCCAATAGCACTTTTTACCCGACCCGGGAAACGAACCCAAGACCCCTTTCCTCAGCAGTCGCGCATGCCCAAGAGCGGGATTTGTCATTAGATGATTTTCCCACCTAAAAAAAGAGCAGTCGCGCATGCGACCAGCCAATTGATAGATACGGTCAACTCGGCAATAGTGCCGACTGTAGTATGTTCCAAAAAACTCAAAACTTTTGTCATCAGGAAGTTACCAACAAATAAGATCATACTGACTTTATAGGTTCTTTTTTTACTGCATGCATCCTACAATAAAATTATCTATAGTATTATATAAATCACCTTCCGGTTAAGTAATTGGTCGCAACTAAAACTACTCCCATAACAACCATTACTGAGCTTATTGCTTTCCCTGAATAGAAAATAATATTCTGTTCCTTGATAATATTGTGCTCCTTTACTTTGGCATATCTGAATTCCCTGCCGGAGTCTGTGTTCCCTGATAGCTACAACCTAGGGGTCTTTAAGTCAAGAGTGAATAGGTTATTTCTAGGCAAGCGTGCTCCATCGACGGCCACATCATCGCTTACCATCAGGTGAGATAGTGGTAAAACGCGAGCCTATCAATAATAAAAAAAAACTGTGTTTACTATAGATTAAAATTATGGTGAGACGTTTCAGTACCAAACAATCTCGATAATTATTATCGTAGCAATTAGGTTTGAAATGTTCATAATGAGATGATAGCTATTTAGGGCAATAAACGTTCTAATTGATATTTCAAATTTGAAACATAAAAATAAAATTATTCAAAAAATTAAACAATATTATTCTTTCTTGAAAATGTAATTGAAATGAATATCCTCCGATTTTCAGTACTAAAGTAATTACAATATTCTACAAGTACTTAAAAGTTTAAGCCATTTACAGGCTCCAGGCTAGCCCTGCTTACAGACTCTAAATTGCTTCACTTTATTTCATCCAGCCATGAACTAAAGATCGCTCTTAGGGTTTCTCAAACAGAAAATAGAAGTACAAAATAAATGTTATCCTACACCGATGTTTACAATTATTTGTATAGCGTATAAATTTTATACTTCTTCCCAAAACCGGCGTGGCCCCTTCAAGTATCCTTTTGTTGGGATTATTGAGTGAAAGCGAAAATGGAAAATCCTACGGAACCTTGCGTTCTCTATGCGTGACCAGTCTAATATTACCCCCCGCTCCCCTTGATGCTCTGGTGATGTGGGTGACTGGCGGGTCGGATAATATTCTTGAACGGCTCTAGTTAAGCCGGTCGTGTTTTAATGTGGGTAGATATAAATCGGGTGTGTAGCAGTGAGTCAAGTGCGGTCAGCGCTCGTCCTCATGACATGGAGATGATTGTTCGCTCTTTGTTGTACTGCTTGTAAGTAGGCGCCGGGCGAGCGAGCGAGCGGGAGCCTGTCAACGTAATTGGCTCGTATTTAATCCGTGTTATTCTTTTGTTGTTGGTTTATTTTTGAACTAAGTAGCCGCAAGAAAAAGAGACTTTGAAACAAAATACATATACTACCTTAATACCAAAAGATAGTTATTGTCAAAATATTCATACTGCGAGGGAAGCGTTGCCTTTAAAGATACATGAACTCGTATACCGACTCATATCATACATAGCTATTCTGTAATAATCAATGCAGAGGTATTTCAGTACGGGCAATCTCCACTTTGATGTACAGATAACACAATTTAATGAAGCAATCAAATAGCTAGTAGGTACATACCTGTAAGTAAGGATACACCTCCCTAGATACAAAGATAGATGTACATACATACCTCAATATAGTATAAAACAAAGTTGTCTTCTGCGTCCGTCTGTTCATCTGCTAATTCCTCCAAAACCAAGCAACGGATTTTCATGCAGTTTTGGCTAATAGAAATAACAATAATAGAAGATTTCGGGGTATAACTTGGACCCGCACGAAGCCGCGGCGGGTCACTAGGTCGGTATGTATACGACATTCTGCGCATGGGATCGAAAAGTAATTCGTAGAAGAATGCGGGTCATCGGCTGTGGGGCCCATGGCGTTAGGATCGCGCCGATGCCATTTATTTACTATCTCTATATATTGCGCTTGTATAAAACAGAGATAAGAAATATAATTCTATTACGTAGGGAGGGAGCTTGTGTGACGGCAGTGGGTTGTGTGTGTTTAATTAAACAGTCTATTTTATCGAATTGGGCGATTGGTTTTGTGCCCAATCTAGTAACCTTGAAGGAACTAAACTACTATTCAACAGCCAATATTGGCAAAGTCAAGCGTAGATGGTTCAATGTTACTTGCGCTTTATAAAACTACCAGAGAGTCTTGTTGGGGTTAGGTGGAAAATAAGTGGACTGTATTCTATAAGTCTTGGTATATTGCCGTTAATCAATACTCCAAAAATAAAACGACCTCGGACAAACAATAATTAATTTAATTGGATTCGAAAGGTGTTGACTATCGTTCGTCGCGGTAGTGTCCGTGAAACAAGTGTTCGCGGTGCGCCGGACAACCTGTGTCCCCACCCGCGTCTCCGTTCACCACTGCCTGTAACGTATGTGAACGCCGCCTGCGCATGCAAAGCGGGTCATCGATATGTTGGGTTCGGTTCCCAACAGACTAGATAGAGTGACCATCCATTAGCAATAACGATTGTCACAATTTCAAAATATTTGGGATTAAACACGTTGAGACATTTTTCCTACACATTTCAGAGCCTTAGACAGTGGTTATCGAAGCTAAAATATCCTTTTAGAGTGCGAAGTTTATCTGTCTGCGACATTTAAAATTTCGTTTTAATTTCAGTGTCAAATGTCATGTAAATTGTTGTTTAAAGTGGATTAAATCTAATTTTCCACGCAGTCAATCGTCTCCATTTTTTACAATGAATTAAATAATAATATTCCACAACATTCAAGCTACGCCATCTATATTTAAACTAAGCAGACCTTGTGCTATGAGTACTAGATAACTGATAAACATATTTATATATTTCTAAATACATACATATTGCAGATACATTATATCTAGACACAGAAAAAATGATCATGCTCATCCCACAAACATCGAACCTACCACCTCCGGCATAGCAGTCAGGGCCACTGGCCACTAGACGAAGAGGCCAGAACTACTACTGAAAGACTACTGGGCAGAAATACTGTAAGAAAACCAATAACTCGGTATAAAATCGCCAACACGTATAAAGCAAACATAAATGAGGAATCAATAACCACTCTCTCTATAAATAACCCACTGCGGCAGATTTAATCGATGTAATAGACTATTTTACGACAACACCTACTTTCTTAACTACAGAACCCAAGCATTAAAGTCAGGTATGACGGTTCTAAGGCTCTAATATTTTTATAATATCGTAAAACGCGTTTATCTTCCAGCAATTTAGCTAAGAGCCTCCAGCCGAGTGTTAGTTAACGCGTAGTTAGAGTATAGTTAGCGCTAAGTTAACGCAGCGTATGTGCGACAACTCCGGCTCATACTTTAAACCTTATTAGTTATTGCAAAACACGAGTTGAAGCTCTTACTTAGACTGACTTAACTTAAGCAATAGTTACTTTGCAAAGCTTTATTGGGTTTGTGGACTAGGCTCAAGCTTTTGAAGTTTCGGGTTTGATCTTATGTCAAAAAAAAAACTTATCGACCAATCGCTCGCTGCTTCTTTATATTTACATGCGTATTTATTTCCGAAACAGGTTTTTTTTTAACAGATTTTTTTTATAAACTAACTTTCTTAGTCGTGGAATCTTCGTTATTAATAATTAATTTTCAATTACCATGAAATTTCACGAACCTTTGAGTACTTAATTGGTAAACAAAAGGCAGAAAGAAGTAAACAGATCGCTCTACGCACGTTTTGGTGTGTAACGCCACGCTACGCGGTGGACTACGGCGTAGCCTTCTGGTGCTACGGCGTAGTTTCCCTGCTACGAACTAACAAGCGCGCCGTTTTTACGTTTCGAATACTTGAAAGTCGCATCTACTGTTTTTATATTGATTGTACCTCAGGGTACAAGTTCTTTTTTTAGATTAATGTTAAGCTCGTATTTGTTCACTGTCATTTTGCTCTTAAATTCAAAGGTTTCCACTCTTTCTAACACGATATTTCTCGATGAAACGTTGCCACGTTACTGACTGATGCCTATAGGTTTCATTCAAATCACCTCGATGACACCGACAAAAACTGTATCTCATTAAACAGTTGTGTATATTTACCGAAAGTTGTTCAGCCTCGTATACACACATTCTGCGTGGAGTAGCGATAGCAGCCGACCCTGCGCGATTGATTCGGCCTCGCGGATGGGCACATTTATAACAAACCACCCACGCACTCTACCCTAGATACTGCATAAGAAGGTGCAGAAGGCTCATGAGAAAAATGGAATATCAGATTCAAAATTCGAATATTTTTATTTCACATAGGCCTACATGGGCACTTAGAAAACGTCAGAAGCTAGTGCACGATTCCAAATTGTTCGATTCCTATGGAGAATAACCGACAAGAAACTCCATGGTTAATCCTTTAAAAAAAGGGTTGATGTTACAATATTTCCATATTACAGTATTAATAGATATTATGTATGGACAGTGTAGACCAGTTAATAAAAAAGTGATAGTCGTAAATAGGAAGTAATCTAAGAATTCGGAGTTTACAGTCTTCTTACATTCGCATTATAAAAGAGAGGATAAATAAAAAAGGAAGAAAAAATAAATTACCACAAATACAAATAAATGAGATGTTAATAAAATGAATTAGTAACGAATTTAAGGTGGTTGGGATCTAAATAATATAAAAAATATTGCAAAAGCATTGTGTTAGATTTTTTTTTATAAATTAAAACAGAGATGGAGCAGATAATA
Source organism: Mythimna pallens (assembly GCA_961205895.1). Classification (NCBI taxonomy): domain Eukaryota; kingdom Metazoa; phylum Arthropoda; class Insecta; order Lepidoptera; family Noctuidae; genus Mythimna; species Mythimna pallens. The sequence continues at coordinate 24,156,029 of OY540838.1, read as the reverse complement.
GACACAATATTAATGAGTTACCAGGGTGCCACATTTACAAAATACGCCATTGCCAAACAAGCGTGTCTTCGACATAGTCTTTAACTTTGAAATACGCTTTTTTGGTTAAGACAAGCTTAATATGAGTTTTGGTTCTTTGTGTAGTCACATGATGTCAGAAAATCTGACTTCAGTCTTGCCAAACGGTATCGTGTTACCCAATGGCTGGGTTGTGGAAGTAAGCTACTGTTGTAGTGGAAGCTGCCCCCAATTCATCGATTGAGAAAGGCTCAACAGATTGATTGATTAAAAACTAAATAAAACATACTCACGGTATTAGCTGTATGCTATGCACAAAATTTTGTATTATTCGGTGCTTTAATTAGGTACAGTTTTCCATGAAATTATTTTTTTTTATGGTAAGAAACCATAATAACTTTTCCCGCTTTGGGTGGAATAATTGGGCATGTCAGACGTTTACTGACTAGTATTTACCCGTGTTCTTCCATTTGCCCTTTGTATTTCAGGGTAGCTGTGACTCTTCCAAATAATTCCACCTTCCGTTCCATGAAATCTAAAAATTCAATTGAAGGAGATCACGATGACTGTCAACTAATTGTTTATTGTTTGATAAACAATACTATACACTTTAGATATTTCGACAATCATAACGCTCATTGAATATAACTTGAACTTTCAAGTGACATTCAATGAGCGATAGCGAACGATGCAGAGGCCCTTCCTTCTCTATGAAGGACTTGCACAAAGTCATAAATCAACTATTAAAATGTTTTTTCATTTGATTCATCATCTTTCTGCTCCAGCACTTAAATTGTTTTGTGTTTTTTTGTGGATATTTCTTTTCTTTCTAAGCTGATTAGATATTATGATCATGTGAAGCTTCTGTATGTTCCTACACGTCGCCCCTACGCACCTGTAGCTCAAACCCTTTGTTTTAATCCCACCCTCAGTTAATATCCTTGGGTGAAGCACGGGAATATAATCAAATAATTCGGCCGGAACAATTGTTTGTCCGCTTATAAGTGAAATGTTAGTATGGGAGCTTTTATCAGTTATTTATTTTGTACAAAAAACTGTTTTAAGAGATCGTGAAAGGTTTTTAAAATAAAAACCTTTTAATTTTTCGTATAGTGCAAACTGATATGGCAGTACAAAGTAAACTTATATTATGTACGTTATGTACGGTAAGTAACAAAAAATTCTATTTCAGACAAAAATATACTGAATAATTAATATAATATGCCGCTTCCCAAATATGTACCGTTGTTTAATTTATCATAATAAAACCATGTTTTTCTAGTTTTGGCCGATTTGGTGCTTTGACTGTTTATTATGTTTAGACTAAGCACCAATAATGTTTTTTTTTTTTTTGTAATGTGCAGTTTTTTTTTGTGTTGACTCATAATTGTTACTCATAACAAAATAATGTGAAGTTTAGTTATGATGGATGTCAATCGATAGAATAGGAAGACGTCACCAAACGTCGGGACGATAATTTTATTTAGTAAAATGATATATGAGAGTGCTTAGAACAATATAATAGTCGATTAATGATATAATAAGCCTTTCATTGCGTCTCCATCCCCCACAGTATGTAGGTTCGACACTACACATTCGCGGAGGTAAGTCCCCTCTCTGAGACTCCTCACTCTAATCGGCTAGAGTTTTTGTTTTTAGGTCGGATATAATCCAATGACTTCTCTCGTCTTTAGTGGAACGGGAGGGCGTGTCAGACTTTTACTGACTGAAACCTACTCCCTTGTTCCTTCTTGCCTTCGTTCCATGGCTCCAGGGTTCTCTTTCGCACAACCCATGGCCTCAGTAGGCTTCGACCCTGCTAAGCTCCTACGGTTTTACTGATATCTTCTTGAGGCGCGTGTGGAACACTAAGAGTTGAGCCACGGCATCCACACTTTCCGCCCGAAGCAGGGTCTCACCAGACATGACTAGTTCAGGAGGCTCCTGTTTCCGTTTCAGGCAGACGGAACTCCCGGGTGTCACCATTGTGCTGATCACCCGGAAGACTCTGTGGAGTATATGGTAGAAGTCTGTCCAGCTTAGATGCAGTATCAACGCGTCCTCGTAAAGGCAATCGGGAGCGGTGACCTCTCACGTCCTGGCCCAGGCCACAGTCTGGAGCAAGAAGAAGGGGTCACCTCCTTTCTACGTATATAATTTATTAAAATGCAAGTGAAGGAGATGGCAACCCTAAGGGATAAAACATTCCCACGCCCCAGTCACCTTCATAGGAGTCGTGGGCTTGCGTACAACAAGCGGTAGGTCGCTCGCAGTCCAACCGTTCGGTAAGGACCGAGTTCAAGTCGACGGGGGCGCGTAGTATTCCACGCACGCCTCAAAGAGATGTTAGCAAAGTCGAAGTGGCCCAATAGGGTTGATGGCTGCTAGGGCTAAGGGAAAGATTGAAAGAGTTACTGTGGCCCTAGAACGCAAAGGTTAAATGATGATGAAACCCACCTATGTTAATAGGTGGGTTTTAGTCAGCGAGAAAATGTCATTTGATGAATTCTAACATTAAAAAAATATGTTTGTACGTATGTTATAATAATAATTATCAATATCACACTTATATTATACCCAAAACTTATAAAAACGCAAAGTTTGTATGTATATAGTGTATATTTCTTACTTTTTCACGCTTTAATGGAATAGTTCATAGGATACATTTTATCCCGGGAATATGTTCCGTTGGGATCATTTTCGACTTACGTACGAACGAAACCACTGGCAGAATCTAGTGAAACATAAAAGAAACCGCTATTCAGAACCACACAAACTATTCAGAACCGCACAAACTATTCAGAACCGCACAAACTATTTAGAATCGCACAAACTATTCAAAACCACAAAAACAATTCAGAACCACACAAACTATTCAGAACCTCACAAATTCCCACAATGAGTCATCATCATCATTTCAGCCGAAAGACGTCCACTGTTGGACATAGGTCTCCCCATGTGTCGCCATAATGACCAGTCCTATGCGTCTCGCATCCTTTGGATTCCCGCGACCCTCACCAGGTCATAGGTCTACCTTGTAAGAGGCCTTCCAACGCTGCGTCTTCCGGGACGTGGTCGCCATTCCAGAACCTTTCGTCCCCATCGACCATCTGTTCTGCGAGCAATGTGCCCTGCCCACTATCACTTTAGTTTAGCGATTCTTTGGGCTTCTTTGTCTGTAACCTTTGTTCTCCTGCGGATATATTTATTTCTGATGTGATCACATAAGAAAACTACAGCCCTTTCCATTGCTCTTTGAGTGACTTTAAGCTTTTTGATGAGGCTCATTGTAAGTGACCACATTTCGGAGCCATATGTCATCACTGGCAACACGCACAGGTTATAGACTTGAGACACAGTGGTTTATTGGATGGGAAGACACCGCGCAGCTTCCCGAACACTGCCCAGCCGAGTCGGATTCGACGATTGACCTCTTTCTCGAAGTTAGACCTACCCAACTGGACCGTCTGTCCCAGGTAAACGTAGTCGTCCACAACTGCGAGTATAGAGTCTCCAATCTTGATAGGAGTGGGTGCTACATGGATGTTTACCATGACTTTGGTTTTGTCCATGTTCGTTTTAAGTCCCACTCTTTCGGAAGCTCTTCCGAGATCACTGAGCATTGTACTGAGCTCCTTCGTAGTCTCAGCCATGACTACTATGTCGTCGGCAAATCAAAGGTGAATTATGTACTCGCCATTGACATTAATGCCTAGCCCTCTCCATTCCAGGACCTTGAAGAAATCCTCCATTGTGGCGTTAAAAGTTTCGGAGAAATGACGTCTCCCTGCCTCACACCTCGCTGCAAGAGGATAGGTTTCGAGGTCTGGTCCTGAAGTTGGACTGACATAGTGACGTTTTTGTATAAACATTTGATGTATCGATAGTCAATCTGGCACCGTTGGAGAGACTGCAGTACAGCACAAGTCTCGATCTAATCGAAGGCTTTCTCGTAGTCCACAAACGCTAAGCAGAGAGGCTGATAATACTCCTCAGTCTTTTGTATAACCTGCAACAGCGTATGTATGTACCACAATGAGTACATCCTGTGAAACTAACGTACAGTTTAACATAAAAGCAACCGCTATTCGGAACCGCACAAACTCCCACAATGAGTACATCCTGTAAAACTAACGTACAGTTTAACTACTCCACGTTTGTCAAATTAAACCGGCGACACTTGCATACACCGGTTGACATAACGCGCCAACTTTCTACTCAACCCGACATAAATCATCCGCCCCTTTCGTCACCCTCCCGTCACCCGCGGATGACGGGGGCGACGGGAGGGTGACGTTATCTTACCAAATTAATTCTACTTACAAATCTTTGTGCCTGTGCCCTTTCACGATGAATGGAAGTTCGAGAGGGAACTTTATGTGACTTGCTATCAGTCGGAGTTATTCCTTGGTTAGTGTGATTAATTGCCTATGACGTGTGTGAACGAGTCTTCGGTTGATTACTGAAAAACTCAACAGACGTCAAACCCTTGCATAGTTCTGTGAAGAAATCATTTTAATTAAACCCATCCAGTGCGAGGTGTACTCGCACAACGAGGGTTCTGTACAAACTTAGCTATGTAAACAGTTCTATTCCCAAATCGAGTCTTGGAAATTTTCCAAACCAAAAACGTAATAAGGTGAGATAGTGGTCAAGCGCGAACCTATCAAGAATAAAAAAAAGCTTTGTGATGTAACAACAAATTAAGTCGGATACCAGATAGTCAAAGAGATAGACAGCAAAATGATCCGTATTTCGTTTTTGCCGATTGAGGTACGGAACCCTAAAAAATTACCTCGCCTTGACTTTCTGTTCAATATGTCAATATATTTCTTTTTCTGCTGCCTTCATTGTATTATAGTAACACATAAGACGCACATAGCAGGCAATAGTGTTCATATATACATACATATATACGTATATTCCTAGCTCAGCACTGAAATCGTTTTACATCGTGTCTTCCAATTTAGCACTTTACCGCCCGCTCGTAGCTCCTCTCATTGCAAGTAATATAATTTGATGTCGCCCTGTAATGTGTTCCTTTTCTTTATACATTGTTTCCGTTCGCATTTGTTACGCAAATCAATCCCGAAATACCACCGAGGATAGAGTCAACAAAAAGATTCATAAAAACGGATCGGAGGGAATCACGTAATTTATAAAAGCGGGTTCTTGCTGGCGTTGATGTATTGAAAAGATGCCCGACGTCGGATCAGATGTGGGCAAGTACGTGGTGGTTGACCTTCGCTCCTAGGTTGAAGGGTTCACAATTCAGATCAACACAAAAAGAGCCCGCAGTACACACGCCAAACTCATCTTAATCCCTTTCAAGAATTGTTGTTCAAATATCAGAGAATGGACCCTTTCAATTACAATCAGGCGCTTAATTAGAAGGGAGCGGGGAGTGTTTATTAAGGTCTGCCGGGTTGGAATCAATGGCCACTGTTCAGGACTATGTACGGTTTTGTCGCCGGAGCGTAATCTGCCGGCTTTGGTTATTGGCAAGATTTTGTTTACATGTTATTGTGTAGGCCGGTGCTTCTGTGTGGCTATAGTGTCTGCACAAATGTTAAACTTATTAATATTGGGTATCGACACTGAATTCAGCCAGACAACTTGATTTAACATTTTGTTAAAACGTTCAATTGATATAAGAAGACCTGTCATGAGATATTATTCGTTCTCGACTCCGTCAATTTTTAGCTAGTATTATTTCAGAAGTGATTGTGTTAATCTTTTTCTGCAAAGAGTAATTTGATCTAGCGGAATATAAATAGATACATATCATATATTAATTTAGCCCTTAATGTTCCATTACTGAGCAGATGCCTCCCTCTCCTTTTTCTAAGCATGACTGTCCTCTGCCATCATAACCTACAGAAAATTGATAAGATCATTAACCCCCAAAATGTGAGATTACATTTCATTAATCACTTGACGTGGCGTGGTAAGCAGAATGCTTGACCCAGTCTCCGAGTGGCGGCGCCGCGAGTAGCTCACCGCGGCTGCCGGGTGACAGGTGCGCACTTAATGTCGCTCTCAGGCGCTCATACGATAAGTACTCGAGAGGATTCCTTACGACGCCTTTAAATCAACACGGAGATATCTGCTTTAAAGGAAAAACAACCATTTGAAGAGTGAATATAATTTTCTGTTGAATTGCAAATAATTTTGAATTATGCTTGATGCAGTTTTAAAAATAGGCGTATACGTTGCAAAATTTTAAAATTAAAGATAAATTTAAAAACACGATTATAAAGACCATTGAATGTAAACGAAGTAAAAAGAATGTGTAGAAATTATGGTGGGTCGCGGTCTATAGTTTCTGTCTACGCGCTTGGGAAAAAGGCGTGAGATTGTGTGTGTATTACTTTCTAGCTGCCCGCGCCTTTACCCGCGTGATAATAACATAATTCCAGGATAAAAAGTATCCTAAGTAAAGTAAATTTCATTTAAATTCGTTCAGCTGTTCGAGCGTGACGAAGTAACACATACACACACACTACTTTTTATCTTTATAATATTAGTGTGATTTAGTATAATTCCTTATTATAAATCTCATAAAAACACATGACAAGCATTTATAAGAACAATTGTGTAATGGGCGGTCCTATCACACTGGGCCATTTCTTACAGAAAACCACTGAATAAACTAAACGAATGAAGATAGATTTAGGGCTGTCAGTGTATTGAATGTACATACTATACGAGATATCTAATTTATAAAAGTGGAAAAATAGTAATGGCTAGTGCTTGTCAAAGATGGTACAAAATTTTCACTAATGATATATCTTTTTTTCTCCTCGCCTTTTCCCGTTACGCGGGATCAGTTTTTTTAATCATTCGGCGCCATTCACTTCGCTGATAAGCATCGTCATCTGTAAGGCTAAGCTTTTGCATGTCCTTGCGGACATTTCTCATCCAGGTAATTTGCAGTCTACCTCGCCCTCTCTTCCTTGTAGCCATGGAGAGGCATTTATTCACGATGTTGTCATCGGGTCTGCGAATAACATGTCCGTATCATCTTAGCCTGGACTCTGAAATTTTCTCAGTAATAGGCGTTACAATTGAAACTCCCTCTTATGTCTCCGTATTTTCAATAACTATGTATAGCTGATAAATGATCTATTAACCACTATTACCTTTAAAAAAAATAAGTAAAAAAACTAGAACACAAAACAAATCTATAAAAAAACAAACTTTACTTGTTTATAATATTTGTTATTATAAACAAGTGTAGTTTGTTTTTTTTTGTTTGTAGGGGGTAATCTATAAAAGTACTTGTTTTTTCACCGATAGAAAGCTGCTTTATTCCTGAGTAACATAGGCTATATTTTATGTAAGCGGGCAAAGCCGGGCGATACCACGGGCAAAAGCTAGTAGCACATAATTTTATTGTCTGAAGATTTCAGAAAATGATATGCTATTTTTTAAAGCTAAGAAGTGGTTTAGGAAAAATAAATAAAATTAGCACATTCCAGTTTTCATAAAAAAGTGTTGCATAAAAAAAGACTGCATCAGCATTGAAACAAAGTTAGAACAAATATATATAGCTCTAAATCTATTCCACTTCCAATAGATCCTATTAACAAAATCGTATTTATTAACTTACGTCACATGAGCCAGCTTATTGTGCCAACTTACTGAACTTGTAATGAGATGACGAAGCCGTCTCAAGTGAGACGTGTGAGTTACGTAATTAGCAGCTCCTAATGATCCGACGTGAAACAATACGCGCCGTATTAAGAAGGCATGAGTAATTATGTAGGCATTAGCTGCGACCCGCGACTGTACTCGCTTACGAACTTCGTACAGCGATGGAGTTACTCACGATTACCTACGAGCATCAATTCAAGTTATTATCAGTAAATTTTTTTTTATGTTGAAAATCACAATAAAGATTACATTTTATGCTAAAAACCACTAAAGCCTTTAATGGGTAGTGAGTTCGGAATAATATAAATTTGTAATTTTTACATTTAAAGATAAATAAGTGTAACAAACAAAACTAACTCTCTAACTAACGTGCAATTTGCAAAAAAATGCTTTTTAAATTCACTTATTGATTTTTAGGGATTTTAATGTTTCTGTCCAGGTGTGGGTAGGGCAGATTGCTCGCTCATTGGTCGATGGTGTTTTTTTCCGTTGTAGATGGAGACAAAAGATTATAGAGTGGTGACCACGTAACGGGAGACGCAGCGTTTGAACGCCACAAGGTTTACCGATGCCCTGGTGAGGGTCGTGGGAATCTGATGGATGCGAGACACACCAAACCACGTCCACTAATGGACCAACACTGGTCATGTGCGTCTCGCTTGCAGCGAATTACTATGGCCTTCACCAGATCGTTGGCCCACCGTTTGAGAAGCCTTCCAAGGCTGCTTCTTCCAGTAGGTTAGCGGTTGCGTCTCCAAAACCTTTTGGTCTCATCGACCATCCATATCGCAAACAATGCATAAATACACAATAATATTTATGGATACACATGAAATAATCCTACTCAACTCAGCAGCCCAGCTTGTGAGTTAGAATTCTCTTCAGAAGATTATTAATACTCATTATTTACGCATGAATACGTAAAAGTAATGAAAATAATCTTGACCTATGAGATAAAATAAAGGTCGAGATTACACATTAATCCGTCCATAATGTTCAAATCATCGATATGTGTATTTGTTAAGCTAGATCAGAGCAGTTTGCTTCGAACACAGTACTCTACTTTCCTACATAAATGGCTGGTAGGTATGTATGTAACCTATTCTATGTCCACACGTCGCGCCTGCTCTCATACCTCTGAATGTCCGCTATATCCACACAATGAACTTTCATACCTATTTCTCTATGCCCAGTATTTCAGCAAATAACAACGCTTTTATGTATGAATAAACTTCCACCAGTACCGAATAGGGTACACTCTCATATCTAATGCTCTCTTGAATGGTACACTTAAATAAAATTCATGTACCGGATAAATTATTCCGCAAACTTTATCTTGTTTTTGTAATATCTTAAGCAACGGGCAATCACTTCGGGCATTTGCCTAAAATATGGAGCAGTGTGACTTACCCGGCCAGATATTTTATACGGACATAGTAAAAAGGCTGTTTTTCTTTTATATTTTTAATAACTTGTACCTGAAAGTATCAAGTAAAATGTTTACTGCAATCAATAAACTGAAAACATTCCATTAGAATATCGATGCGTGAATAAAAAGGGATAAGTGTAAAACGGTGTTGGTATAAACAGGGAACGCACGTAAATTCGGCGATGCGATAAACCGCGGTCCAATATCGTGGAGAATGAATCCCGAAGACAAATTGTGTGGCGCGCGATAAAACGCGCTCGTCGGCGCGGCGCGGCGCGGCGCGTGCAATATCGCGCGCGCAAATAAACCCGCCGTCTGTTTGTACGACGGAATTAAATGCCGCCAAGTGATCGCATGTTTATGTACACGAGCCTGTGTATTGGCTTTACATACGACACTCGTTTTTTGATTGTTAGACGTGTACAGCGAATTGAAATTACAATGACAAATATTAATATTTTACTTCATTGGCTCAATATTCGGTACAAAAATGAAGCTGAAAGGATTTAACCTTTAAATAAAAAAGTACATTACATATTAGTAGTTAAATATTTAATCAATCAAAGCCTTTTCCCAACTGTATCGGGGTCGGCTTCCAGCCATGGTGTATCCAGCCATGTGACAGTGTTATAAAAATCGACTGCTTATATCTGACCTTCATAACCCAGTAACTAGATAGCACGAAGCTCTGGGCAGTCTGGATTTTATCACTTAGACATGAGCTCCTCACATCATCATCATATCCTTTGATTTATTTTGCTTATTTTATTTGGTTTGTTGCTACTAAGGATCACTAACTCCTAAGCCACAGACAGGGACATACAAGTTTAGGAGTGAGAGCTTTAAAAATGACCTTAATTATTATGAGCTTTTGTATTACCAATGACTAGGAGTTTTGTAATGGAAGTCTAGTGACGAAAAATAATATTATTACAGTCGAAAGACATCTACTGTCGGACATAAGCCTCTCCCAAGTGCAGCCACAGCGACCGGTCCTGTGTGTTGCGCATCCATCGGATTCTCGTGATCTTCACTAGGCCACCAGTCCACCTTGTTAGAGACCCCATAAAACTCAACACCAAATCCCCTCAAATGACTGCAACTCTTCCCCACAATGCGGCACTGCTACAAATCACGCGGCCAATAAGAGTGCGTGATTACAAGCACCATAAGCGGCGCCATGGCCGCGCGGGTTGGCAGCGGCCGACACATCAATCATTCGTAATTTGACGCAGCTAAAACACGTCTTAACGCAGCTAAGTGTGGTGCAAGTGCATGGGCGTAGCGGTTCTGATATATAAATTTATTTATTTATTATTTGCACTAAAATTAATTTTGATAAGACGCAATATTATACTCAAAAGCAAAATCAAAACTGAAAAATAGACTGATAAACAGCACTTCTCGCTCGTTAAAAGTTGCACTACTAAAATTCGTCACCATTTCCAAATGTTTTAATCTCGAATACAGTGGTACAACAAACTCCCCAGCAACACTTCGGTTACTAATAAAAGTTTTTATTTTTATTTACTCAGTATTAGGAATTATGAAAACGTAGGTACACACAAAAACTTTATGAATTAGAATCGGTGCAGAAAAGTACGACGACGAGAAAAGGCTTTCCATAAAATCTCTTGAGTTCATAACTCAAATAAAATTCAAAAGAAAATTAATAAAGAGGTACCTAGTACATATTATTATAAACGTTGTTTTTGTTATTTGTGCCAAATAAAGCAATTATTGTTGCGCGAAGAGCGGAACAATTTGTTGCCTACAATAGCTGTGCACGCGTTTAAAGAGATTGCCAATCAATCCCGTTAACCCGGGATTATGAACCGTGACGATTTAACGAGAAATGTTCGCCGGCACGGGACACGGGACGCGGGACTGTGCATTGTTTTTATTTAATTTAATTGTAGGTGAGCCTTTGCTGATCGTTACGATTTGTTCCTTATGGCACGCTTCGCGGCGCAACAAAGGAATATCGACAAATTACAATTGAATAAGAATTCTTCTTTGTCGTGTCTTCACTTTGTTTTGTAAAAAAGATTACAGCCTCCTAGTTTACAATGAATTTGTAATAAACTGGTAGGAGTTGTACCAAAAACATTATCTACTATATCCAGTCCAGTAGGCGTCGTTAACAGAGTCGCCAGAGAATAATTCTGTCTGACCTATGTAGCTATTTCTACTACAGATTTATTACAGTGGAATTCTTGCAAAAGGACAGCGATTATTACTTATTTTCGTTATAGTACAGACAATAAAGTCCGGTCATCCCGGGGGCGACATAAAACAAAACCCATTAGAATCCCGTAAAGTTACGACCCTATAAAGAGTTCTCCATCATTAAAACAAAAAGTTAATAATCATATGATAATTTATACGGAACAGTGTAGCATGCATTTTAATTAGGACAGTAAGTCTTGTCTGAAGTTGGAGCTCGGAGTAGCGGGCATCCGGCGCTGGAGTTGAGGTGATAAATAGTGTTCCCGGCACTAAATCACACCTTTATATGAAGGCATCCGAATTAAGGCGCTTCCACAAACGCTATTCTTATCCGGGATTGTAGTGTCACCTTTGTGTTGAATTAGAAAAATATACGAGGGCTCGTAATAAATATAGGAGCAGCCTTAACAAAGCTGCGCTGTGATGAATTGCAGACGTAATACGCGTTCGCATAAAAAGTAAAGAAATTGTAGGCGGCGTAAATTAAGATTTTAGTCTTGGGATTTTGGGCCCAAGTTTTTAATCTTAATACACTTTGTACAACTATTAATCTTTGTTTACGTTAGCTTTAATTTCAACGTTGAGAGATATTTTTTGATGAGGACAAATGATATATTTCTCAATTTTGCTCCAGCACCCAATATAATCACTGCATATAATACAATCTATGAGTTTGTCTTTACATTTTTGGATAGTTCAACAAAATATAACGTCATTCACATTGTCAATCAGTTGAATAATCCAATCGATTAGAAAACTCGTTGGAAACCTTTCGGATATTTATAAAAAGTATGTTATAGATTTACCATACGGTTTAATTTAGCAGCCATTCCATTCTAATTACACGCAAAAAAACAAAACAGATAACAAAAAAATCTTAGTCACCCGCTTCAAAATATTCCTCGTTGGCATCACAACGCGCTGTATAAGTGCTGCACCGGTATGCCAGCCACGTGACTGCTCCTGAGTTACAAAGCGGCCATGAGCCCCAGATATTTTATATGGGGGTTAGGCAGACCCCCGACAAGATTCTGACACATGGACACAATACATTTCTTTGGTGCAAAAATTAGATATTCTGGATTCTGGAATTAGATTTTGTGGACAAAAATTAGATATTCTGGGAGCTATTTATATATGCTATTTCGTGATATCCTATCAGCTAGACTGTAATTATTGTAAACAACTTGATAATGAGCTTGATTTTATTTTATTTAGATTGATAAATGACTAACTAGCAGGCTGCTATCAGCAGTTTCGCCCGCGTTTTAGTGAACAATTATCCCAAGGAAGGGAACAAACTCCCAGACTAAAAAATGTAAATCCTATATACCTATCTACTATTTCAGGATAAGATCTGCCCGTGCACCAAGTTTCATTGAAATGCGTTCAACCGTTCGAGCGTGAAGAAGTGACAAACATACACACAGGCACACACGAAGTCTTGCCTTTATAATATTAGTGTGATAAATCTTTTCGACCATCCACGTGTAGCCTACTCTTATGAAATCGCCGGTATACCTAACTTTTATGGCAGGTTTCATTTAGGTAGGTATAACATTTACATTTAAAACCATATTTTATTATTCTAATTTTAAACGTTAAATTGATTAATATTCATTCCTTCCTTAACTAAAAACTGAGCACATATGTACGTGTATACAAGCACATACATATTCATCCAGAAATATTTCCTTATTTCAAGAATATTATGTGAACCAGTCAGCTATAAATACAAGCAATGTTTTGTTAATAATTAAAGTTTCATGTAATCCACACGCTCACTGAGTATGGGAAGAAAATGTCTCGAGGCAACCCTGGGCGTAAGCGGCAGCTCACACTGGGAAACGACGCGACGCGTGGTGCGCACTTTTTGAACTTTGATAGGGGGGGTACTATTCTTGTATATTTTTCAATACCAATTGCCTCATTTTTTACCATATTTTTTTTTAAGGTCTAAACTAAAGTTATGATTAATTCAAAAAATAAATAATAAAAAAGAAAAAACCACAGTATACTGAAGAGGTTTTGGTTCACATAACTCTACACAACGTAGAGAATGGCTGACTTTTCATTAATTTTGGAGAGTTCATTTTTGTGGAAGTCGCTAACTTGATAAATGCTTGGGAAAAAGTTGTATTATAATAACAAAATCAGATAGTTATTATTTATTATTCCCCGTAGCTTCACGATGTGCCTCGTAGTTTCATGAAATAACTGGCCTCTCTAAGCGTCACGCTGCAATATAAGCTGCCCCTAAAGTCAGGCACACATTACTGACTTGCCGACCGAGTTGGCGCGTGAAGCAGATTGTAAGATATCTCACCGACTCAGAACTTGAGAGGCATCTCAATCGCAGCCAGACTTATCGGGTTCACGTAGCTAGCATAACTTCAGATGTATTATCTTTGTAGGCCATACGGTACAGGCGCAGGTAACAGTGGAATCACGTGTACGGGTAGTTACGTGATGCTAGATCTTGATACGGCATTAGTAATAACACGTTCCTAACTATCGCTTGCCTAGGAGATTGCGAACTGCGTGACCTGATATATGGGGGCGGTAAAGTTGGAAGTTTGATGTTTTAGAAGTTGTATTATACAGTTGGATAAAATATATTTTGATATCTTATGTAAAACTCTAGAAATATGTGACACTGAACACAACAGTGACCAAAAATTTAAAGGAAATCGTTTGTCTCCTTATAGTCATGTGAAGAGGAGGGATGACACGCATTGTTATTAAAAGAGTTATGAGTATCCATATGGATGGATGGAGAAAGAGGATGATGAATGGATTGTCTGAGTAGTGATGTGAAAGAAAAGACAATGATAGCATGACGGTTGACAAGATAGAATAAAAGAAACAAACTTGTTGCATCAATCTTAAGTAAAATGGGATAAAGCAGGAAGATGACGATGATAATTATAATATAAAACTGTATCTGTTAATGGTTTTACGGACAGAACGCAGAAAAAAATCCAGTTGAACTGATTGTATGAATATGTTTGCAAGTCAGAAAGTTAGCGTTGATAGGCGAATCCCGCGCGGGATACTCCTCTATTGAACATTTCTTTATGAGATTGCACAATGATGAAGAATTCACTTCAAAAATCCTACTAACATTTTTCAAACTACAAATTCCATCGTACATTTAAACTGGAGCCTGTAACACAACTTAACACTATCATCCCGTGCTGCAATGTAAACAGCGAAACGCTAGCGTAAGTACAGCATACTCTGGCCGCGGCGACCGCAGCGCCACCGCTGGCTGCGGCGCGCGTTGGCACTAAACCTGCGTCGAATTACCGTAGGGATGCTACACGTATTGCTGAACTGTGGAGTTATATTTCGTAATGTGTTGTAACATCACATCTGTATTTCATAAAAAACTTAGCTATAGATGTACCTATAGTCTGTACTCCTAATTACATTCTGCTGGCTAGGCCAAATAATACTCGTTGAATGCCGGAGCGCATTTCCACACGAGACACAAGGGCTTTTTGAATGTGTTTGTAATTACGACATACGTAATCCTATATTGTAATCATTCATGTGACTTAACCTTTAAGTCACATGGATGAATAGATACAATATAGGCTGAATCCATTTATTTGATCCTTTTGTCATTGACTCGTGGCTAATCCAGTCAGTCCCGGGATCCGAGCCCAAGACGAAAAATGTTTGTAACCCCTAACGCAACGATGTTATTATCTAGATCACCAAGTCAGTATTAGTTAGTATAGGCAACACATGCAGAAGATTAAGGAAATAGTCTTGAATAAAGTTACAAAAAGAATGCGGATGTCTGTAAGAAGGGAAAGACTAAAGTAGCGATGAATTATGAAGACGATAGAGCTAGAGAGGGTTTACTGTTGAGATGAAGACTAGCAGAGAATAAAGATGATGATAGGTTACACTTCATACGGTAGAGATTATTATTTACAATCATTTACCAAATAGTTTACAACAGTTACCACTGACAATGTTTAAAAAAATACTTTTTAATCTGTTATTGTTTAAAAGATATTATACCGTTAAGGACTATTTAGAAGACAAGTCAATAGAATCTGTAATCGACAAGATCGGGTAACTGACAACACTGACTGTGAATATATTTGTACGCCATGTTATGGCAGGATATGCTGAAACAAATATACTGTAACACCTTATGTACCATATTCTAGCAAATAAATATTTTGATTGATTGATTGATTGATTGAGATATGGTATAGTTACTTCAGTAATATAGTTAAAGTGGAAACTACAAAATATGAACAGTAACATTAATTTTATAACTGATGAGCTTTGCGCTTGATCACTATTTTACCTGCTGATAATAAGTGATGATAAGGTTGATGGTAGTGTATAGAAGTTAAGTAAGCTATTTACTCTTGATTTAAAAATCCGCAAGTTTAGTTGAAAAACATTTGTATAGAGAATAGTTTAATGTTCTCAGAAAGTAACCGCTGCCTGACGACAAAGATTTTAATGAATCTATTTTAAGAACTGAGAACTGATTCATACAAATCTATATCGTCAGGCCAAGATTATAACATCAAAGTTGAGAAGCCAGCAAAATGGATTCAGTTTCATAACAAACAGACAAACTATTACAAAACTACTAGGTATTGAAACCAGGAGTTATCTTCACAATAATAATTGTAACAGTAGAAAGACAGATGGTAAAGGGCATCGCAGCGTGATGTAAACTTGATAGAAAAGTTGAAATATTTCATGAACCTGCAATAATATTGATTCCAATAATAGGTTTAGAAATAGTTTTGCTGATAATTCTCAGCTTTACACAAAGCACTCTCTGCCAATAGATACAGCATTGTAAACTGCAAAGATTCAAAAGCATTTATTTCAAATAAACCATTTACAGGCACTTTTGAAATGTCAAGAAGTCAGCAAGGCAGAAAAAATGATGCTAATTGCACATTCCAAAGCGTAGATCTCTATGGAGAAGAATGTGCAAGAAACTCCATGGACACTCTTTTTAACTATGTTTTGTAATTACAAATATCTCTGTTACATGTTTCTTATCGCCATCATGAGAACAATGTAAATAAAGTAAAAAAAAAACTAAATATAGATATTAAAATAGCAACTGGCAGCTAAGAGATGACCAGTCTCAACTGACAGCGCCCGTTCACGAACATGACGCTAATATTAACACCACTCAGTTCAACCATTTTGATGGAAACCGAATGATCAACACATGCGCCACCATCAGTGAGATATTTGAGTGAGCATGACAAACTCTCAACTGCCATGCTCATTTATGTCAAACAAATTCAATAGTAACATAAAAAACCATAAAATAGCTCCTGCAGTGATATTAACCAGTTTAAATGGATAACATGGAATGGCAAACCCGGCGATGTCTGCAAATGATCTGTAGTACATTGTGTCAAAAACTCGTAATACAAATGAGCCATTACGTCTCTTTTGATGGGTAGCGCTAAGCCGAAAAATTAAATTCAAAATCACCGCCCAAACGTTGAAAAGGCTCTAAAGTTTATTTAACAGGGGGCTTTAAGGAACGCCGAGACTCACTGACTTGTTTATCCGAGATGAAAGATATTATGGCGCAAGTGGTAAGCGGCGGGATTCCAGATAAATATTGTCACTAAATATTGCCGGGCGATTGTTAAGGTACTGTTGAAAAAATATGTGCGAGATCTCATTAAAAGTAAAATATATTTTCTCGATAAAGAAATAATCACTAGATTGTTCTTCGGTTTTCTTGTAATGCCGTCTAAAATAAATAAAACGGCAAGTAAATAACCTCATAAAAAAAAATGCCTTCTCACCCGAAATATCTACCTCCAAAATCAAATCTAACAATTTGCTGGCGTGCTTACCATTTTATTAGCAAGAAAAACATTTTACGAGTGTTCGTCCTTCAGGGCGACAGTTTTCATGATTCATTAGCTGTGCTACAACAGTCCCCCGCTGCTCGTGTATTCGCTCTCGTCTCACACTTCTACCGCTGCGCACAAAGCACCGTTGTATTAAGTCGTAAATTAATTTTCCCTTCATCCCTCCGAGGCTCAGGTCTCGCAGTAATGAGGTGCACCCTATACTACTATTTACACACATTTCTTTACAAAACTCGGCCGTATAAAAACCCAAAGGAAAATGGTTTCAGCGAAATTTGGCTGAAGCTCTTTAATCCTATTTTACAACGAGCCTTACTTCAATTACAAACGAAGCAGATAAGCCTCAGTCCACATTCCAAATATTCGTTTTGTTGATCTTTTTTTAGATAAAACATGCCCTGATATCTGTGCAGTTCACTAGAATCTCCTCTCTCGCTGTAAAAATGCGGTGAATTATCTGCTTCAAAAAATTTTTCGTGATCCAAATCACGGTTTATTTTTCTAATTCTGTTTTCGTTTAGATTGCCCTGCGATATTTTTTCTCCAAACTTCATCAAACAAATTCCATTTTGTACAAAATGAAGCTAAGAGCGCTCGTAACAGCATCGATGAAAATTCAATTTAGAAAAATCACGAACTTTACGACTAGTGAATGAGCGTCGAGATAAAATTATCATGTAATTTAAGTGAATAGACACATAAAATCATCGTTATAATAAAAGGCATTCATTTCGTTTTAAGCCCAAAAGCGATAATAATTTATTCAATAATTTTATGATTTCAAAAGGAATACCATTTTATGAATAACATTGAGTGGAACGCGTAGGAATGTAATTGTTCAAACACCATACAACAATTGATACAAGCTAATGACTTGCGAAATTAAATCAAACGAACGAGTTAAAAGGACTGAAATCACATTAAAATCCAAAACGACACCAACAAAAAAGGTTTTAACTCCAATTATTACCCATTCCGTATCTGTCTTACACGGGACCGTGAGCAAAAAAGGGACGAGGGGACAAAAAGAGCCCGCGATAATGGTCCCACGCACTAGCGACAGCCTCGGGCCATTTTAGGGTTTAGTACAATGGGGACGCTTGAACGGTAATCGACGTTTTATAAGAAGCACTACAGAGCGGTTACGTCACCGCGACCTTTTCACTGTACTACTTGATAGCCTTTGTGTCGCTCTCATTAGAGCCACTTCGGATTCTCTTTCAGTTGCTGAGCTTCTATCGGATAATGCAGTTACGACAGATATAGGCCTCTCGAGTGGCTTGGACAAATTTCTCACTTACAAACCGTTTATCTAACCTTTTTGCAGTCAGTCAATCTTGTTCTATCGGTTAAAAACTGCATTACTTAATACAGTTTTAACCAATTTAAAAAAGGGATAGTTTTTCAATTCGGTTATATTTGTTGTTGTTTTTTTGTTTATTATTACCTCAGAACTCCGTCACTTATTAACTGATTGGGTAAATTTGTTTTTGAGGGAATGTACTTCCAGATTAGTTCCATTTTTATCAAAATCCAGTTTAGATGATGGGTTTTATAGGTAAGGTTTAAATATTCATCAAAAAAAAAAACATTCGCATTCAAAAATTATCACCTGATGAAGTGAAACTGATGAAAGAAACCACAGATGGCAACGAAACTGATCTGATCTGATTATGAAGACGAATGTTTAGTACTGGTATTCCATAGTAAAAAAAAAACTGGGCAAGTGCGAGTCGGGCTCGCCCACTGAGGATTCCGTACAAACTTGAAAGGTAAATTGCGGTTTACGATTTATGACGTATTAGAAAAATACTACTTACTAGATCTCGTTCAAACCAATTTTCGGTGGAAGTTTGCGTGGTAATGTACATCATATTTTTTTTTTACTTTTATCATTCTCCTATCTTAGAAGTTACAGGGGACACACACACATTTTACCACTTTGGAAGTGTCTCTTCCGCAAACTATTCAGTTTAGAAAAAAATTATATTAGAAACCTCAATATCATTTTTGAAGAACTATCTATAAATATCCTACATATTCATCAAACCGGTTTGATAAAAAAAAAATTGAGTTTCAGTTCTAAGTATGCGGAAACCCCAAAATGTATTGTTTTATTTTCTATTTTTGTGTGAAAATCTTAATGTGGTTCATAGAATACATCTACTTTCCAACTTTCAACAGTATAGTTCTTATAGTTTCGAAAAAAAGTGGCTGTGACATACGGACGGACAGACAGACAGACATGACGAATCCATAAGGGTTCCATTTTTTGCCATTTGGCTACGGAACCCTAAAAAGGCTTGTTACAATTGGCATAAGATGCGCTTTAGCTGTAAGCATCATCGAATTGATTAAATGATGAAACCGGAAGGTAGTCACCGAAACTCCGTAATAAAACAAGGTACCCTTGTCATGTTTGGGCTTATTGAATTATTCAGGAGATACACTATACCTATCAGCATCATGATTTCAGCTAAAAGAGGTCCGACGCTGGACATTGGCCTCCCCTAAGTGCCGCCAAAACAAGTGGTCTTGTACGACTTGCATCCATCGGACCCCCGTAACCCACATAAATCTGAAAGTAGAAACACTGAATTCCGATATTAAAGTTAATTTACACTTTTCAGTGTTTTATTTGAAAGTCAGTTGCATTTAAAAAAAAAAAAACAGTGTTAAACGCGGTCGAAGAATTCAAATTGTAAAACATTTTCTCGCTAATTCTTATAAATTAATCCCACGGTTATAAAACACAGTTTTAAAATTTGGTTTTAGAATTTTATAACTCATCGAAGCTGTTTTGCCAATGTGGCTACAAAATGTAAAAAAAAAGGCGAGAAAATTGCTACACTCATCATCATTACTCATTCCAGCAACAAAGAAAAGACTTCTAGACTTGGAAGCGAAAATTTGATATCCGATCAAACATACATTTATCTTCGCCATTTGTGAGCAGACAGAGAAATTTGATAAGCGCCACTCGCGAAAAGCCCGATTTACTTAATGCAAGATAAAATTTAGACATCCTCACGGTAACGGTGAGGTGGTTCTAGAAAATTCCCTTTAGAAGCGAAATATTCGAGCAGGAGAGGGGAGCACTCAACGGAACGCTAATGGCATCGTTTTAAAAGGAAACGAAAATAATAAATTATTGACATCATCTTTTCTATCGCGCCTTGGAAATTATTTATTTTATCTGTACAGTGTTAATACCCGCCAGCTTCAGTTGGAAATAATGCTCTTTGCACCGGTCAATGAAATGGAAACAGATGTTAAATGTATGAAATGCTGATGGAATTTCCGATAGCGGTGAGATTTATTCCGTGTTTGCTGCGTATATTGTGATCGGATTAATGCTGCACCGCTCTGGTGAATGTCGAAACATTTTTTTTTTAATTAAAATCAGAATCAATGTTGACGGGTAGTGATCTTTAGAAGTATCTAATGCTGGTTTGTTAATTCTTCTTCGAAAGTGTTTATTGTGTCAAGTCGAGCTTGAGATCAAAGTGAGGGAAATATTTTGGTATCGTTACAACGGATTATTTGATTTTCAATACAACAGCAATTTTAATGGGTGATTCTAAAAGTAATGATAGTCGGTAATTATAACAAAACAGTTAAGATTAAAATTTTATCTACGACAAAAAATATATTTATTTTCGATTAAATTCGATTCAAGTTGTCCGTCGTAAGCAAGCCCTTCTAATACTCCTTTTAAGGTAGATAGTGATAAACACACACGAAATTCTTACTTTTGAGTTGTTTCATGAGTTGAAAAGAAAGTGAGAGTTAATTTGACAAACAAGTTAAATTATAATAAAAAGAGTCATCGTTCGGTCGAAGTCATCGTTGAAGTCGCTAGATGGCGCTCCTAGCCTATCGTGGAAATAAACTCTCTGTTGTAAAATATATTTTAAAATTACTATTATTGTATAAAAGTGAATAAAAATAAGTGAACCGATTAAACATCAATCAATAACTTAGTGACAGTGTTATCCAAGAATTTTATTCACAAACTATAAAGTTAAAACCAAATATGTGAATTCACGAACCATCTCAAAAAAAAAAACAATTTCATTAAATCAATAACAAGTGACAATTCACATTAGTAAACTTACATTCAACCTACAGATAGTTTGATGATACAAATATTTAGTAATAAGTGTAATAATAACAATAACATCAAACGCAAAGTGCAAAAGTGATTCATTCGTATTTTGAACCTCAACCGTCGTAACATCGACAAGAAATAAGCGATTTTGAACCCAAAACAAAATCTGCCGACATAATTATATTCCAAAGGGATAAGGCTATCCAAATGGAGCATAACACATGATCTCCTGCAAGATGACTAGACTCCTTGTCGGCCAGTCACCGTAAGATTTGGACAGCCACATTCCTTGCAGACGCACAAGTGATGCGTAGAGGTACAACACCGGGTCGCAGAATTTCGGCCCGGTGTTTTACTGGTCGCGGCAAATCGTATCACGGTGGACATAGCTCTAGAGTTCGATTTTATGGCAATATGGAGATAGCGACTGTCACAATCTAGTACCGAGCACGCCAATTTCGCGGCGGTAAAGCCCCCTTTTGAGGACTGGCTACAGAGATGCACTAACACTGTGGGTGTTAGTCAGCAATAGTCTTACACCACCTCTCGCTCACTGAAACCCGGATAAGGAATTTGATGATACGTATAAAAAGCTATTTAGCTCAAGTCAAGTCAAAGCGATACAATATTTATTAAAGATTCAATAACATTATCAATATAATTTTTTCGTATGACTAATACGTTAGCCAAAAAAAAAAAAATTACAATATGTTATTACTACTATTGTCTACATTTTTTTTTTAATTTCTCCTTTCGCACGTCTTCTAGAAGAAATTTCTACGGAAATAAACAGTACCTTTGTACTATTGTCTATTTTGTATTGTCTTTTTATGTTTTTTGTATGTTTTTTTTTACGTGGGAAAATCATCTTATGACAAATCCCGCTCTTGGGCGGAGCAGGAGATAGTTTCAGACTTTTACTGACTAAAAACCTACTCCTGTTCCCTCGTTGCCTTCGTCCCAGGGCCCGGGTTTCGCTTTCACACTACCCATGGCCCCAGTAGGCTTCGACCCTGCTGGGCCCGAGGCGCGCGTGGAACAAAAGCGCCGTCGACGACTTGGGCATCCTGTAAAATTACTATAGTCCCAATGGTATAATATTTTTTATTCTATTAACTATTATTATTTATGCTTCTATTTTTATGTTACAGATTAAGCTAGTATAGTTACCAACAGACTTAGAATTTTGCAAACACGAAACACGATCGGCAAATAGCATTAGGTACTAAAACAAAATCTGTAACTGAAACACATAAAGTACCACTGAACTTACAAACTCAAAATAGTTCAGTTAAACTAATTGTACAATACAAACAATGCGGTAACCGTGTGGCCCTAACGATCGCTGCAGGTGGAGGCTGGAGCTCGGAGCTCGGAACTAACAGGATAGATACAAGTAACTGTGTATACAATACGGTCGCACAAAGGAGGCATCGTATGAGATAACAAGGGGGAGAAGTAGCGGCCCCATTACGCTGCCTTGAGGTACTCCACCATTTAATGAACGCTAGGACACCGCTAAAGTGAAGTGTTCTTGTTGCTTTAATGGTTTTATTCACACGTTTGGTGTGACTTTTAATTACTTTTTAATAATAAAATGTGACATTAATGTTTTTGTGTTTCTTTGGAAGGTTTCACGAGTCTAAGGTTTATGTAGAGAAGTAATTCATTTAGAATATAAAAGTTTATATAAGTACTGAAATAAAAAATGCGTTTGTTTGGCAGATAAAATACGTTTGCATTATTGTAGTTACGAACTTTATAAATTGGTGTTGACAGATGAAAATAAAGAAAAGTGGTGTACGGGTTTGGTGCCAAGTGGCGATTGGAGCAAAGACCCACTGGCGACTAACAATAATCTGGCTTTGGCACGCGTCCGACTCAGCGCCACCGTGTTGGGATATTAGGCTTCGCAATGTGATTTGACTCGCCACATTGGTCTAGTGGCACTAGCACAGCTGCAAAATATGTGAACCTGTATGTAATGCTTACGTCGGTTAAAAGTATTTTTAATTTACTAGAATAACCTGTTCTAACTTTTAAACAAGGATATATTTGTGAGATAAATATGAATGATTTACACATTGTCATAATTATACATGTACTTAATGGCATAGTTCATAGAAAATATATTTTTTCAGTGATAGTTTTATAACCATTCTTTTCTCGTAACAGAAGCAAAACAAGGTCTATTCTATTAAACTATACCTTTTAAGACACTTAATGAATGTTGTTATTAATTTAGTTTTCTCATGAAAATTTATCCAAGAAAGCGATTACTCGAAACAAAATTCTTGAACGATTTATACGTGTTTGCAACAAGTTTGTGAGCAAAAATAAATTTATCGTCAGATTAGTGCCAAACTCACTCACGGATCGATTTAATCACGAGCCTCTTCAAACTAATGGGTGAGGCCCACTTAATGTACAAATAGGCCGGTCGGATTGTAATCTGGATAGAGATTAGGCAGGGATTGAGGAGGTCATCGCACAATCCTCCCCGTCGGTCATCAATGTAGCGAGCTATACAATTATGGTATTAGTTTCAGCGATGCTGTTTTCACTTCATGTCAAATCAGCTGACATGAAGTGAAACCGGCATCTGCTGTATGGTTTTGTTTACCATTTGTAGATTTATTGAAAGATTTATCCATAGTTGAAATTTAATAACCGAAATCTTTAATTTTATGCGATTATAAGATGAACTCATTTTTATAATTACATTTTAATTTCTAGATTACGATTTACAAGCATAAAACTAATTTAATGTTCACAAAATAATTTAACCTAATTTTGGCAGCACGTTTACCTAACTTTTTGAGGGTAGACCTCATAAATATTATCGAAAATTTAAGGTCACATTACGGAAAGGTAGATTTCATTAAAAACTTTCTTCTTTTGAGAATCATTTTCATGAAATATTTTAACGTAATTTAAAAAAATACAAGTAGTGTTTTTGAACGAAGAATGTTTTAACAAACTTCTCAATTATGTTATAGAAAATGTTTACTGTAAATAGACACAGTGTTCAGTTGAAAAGCAATTCAATGTATGTACGTTATGGATGAATTCAAAATTGATCGTAAACTATGTTAATTATTCCGGTGCGACAAAGGAGTGCGGCGCTCCGGCTTTGAAGTTTGACATATTAATGCCCTTATACTAAGTCAACGGGAACTCCAGTGTGCTCATAAAAGCTTTTAAGACGTGTATCCTCTCGATAATCGACTTAGTCGGAGCGGATATTGATATAAAATTACGCTAAGGGAAAATAGAGCTGAAGTACTATTAATAAACTTTCTTTCTTTTATGTATAAAAAATTATGTTTGAAATTGATTTCAGTTCTAAGTAATTTGAATATTACATAAAAAGTATGTTAAACAGTACGTACTTTTAGCTGAAATGAGTATTACTTGGCCCTAGACTGTTTTACTAAAGTTTTGTAATTTGTATAATAGATAAATTAGAAAATTATAAACTTTATTTGTACGCTCCTTCGGGTAGGGCAATATTTGAGCAATTTCCAAAATTACACGTCGACGAATTTGAATGTTCACCCAAAGTTCAAAGTAATATTTATAATCCTAAGAAGTTACTTACTCGTACAAGTAATCGACTTCGATGAGCAAGGTCAACAACTTTTAATTATACTTGTACTAATGAAAGTTAACGTAAGAAGGCTTTGGTTCAAACTCTTTCCACTAAAACATTCATTTACTAATTAGTACAGCAACCGGAAAAAATGTCCGTCTTGTGTCGGAAATAAATTGTTTAACAGATGAAACTGAGTATTTTGTTCTTACGGAACTTTCTAGAAGTAATGTCAGTGTTTTTAAATTCCGCAATGGAACAGTCGTGCTTCTAAGTTTTGCTGCAAAAAAATATTTTTACAAAACGCTCCTTGTACTTTGACGTTCAAATTATGTTGGAGAGGCAGCAGGATACAGCATTTTTATGAAATATTATTCTACGTAAAAGTGTATTTTTAATCGAAATTATGGTAGTTTTTGTAGATTATTCTTTATTATGAACACCATTTAAAATACGGAAAACACACTTATTGGAAATGCTTGGGTAATAAAAATATATACAAGTTAAAAAATATGTATACATTGGTACGATACGAGAGAGAGTTTAGCCGCAAAGTATCTAAGGGAGTACTGAAATCCAACTTAAAGTGAGCTCTGAAAATTAAGCGAACGATGTAATGTTATTACGCGTAACATCGCCAAAATTTATGGTAACGTCACGCCATCGTACAGTCCTCGTTTACATGGCGCGATGGCGACACTCGTGGCTCGTGGCTGGCGGCACATCGGCCCCTCGGGGCATGTTTGACAAATAGAGATCTCGTGCACCGAATTTGGCTTGAAAAAAATTGTCGTGGAACGAGCTCACGAAACCTATATCTACAACCAAATTATATTGACCTTTCCTGCTTCCTTGAACCCGGATTACGTTGAGAAGAAACGGGTTCGAATAAGCTCGTTGACAGGTCACGCAGCGCTGGCCGTGATACGTAGACTGCAATAAAGTAAATTGCGAGCATTTGCTATACGTATTTGGTACACGAGGATCTTTATGGCGCCGATAATGTTATGGGCAGGTAATGTTCTGTTTCGAATGTACGAATGGACGTTTCATTGTTTTACGATCGTTTTTGTGTTCTTGATATTCCTTTGTGTGACGTAAAGTTGCTGTAAGGTTTAATAGTTTACGAGCACATGAAAGATTTTTCCTTTAATAGAACTTAAATTAATCTGATATGTAAAAGGTATTTTATGGGTTTTAGCCTTCTTCTACTTCTTTATTTCCTTTACTTCTTTTCTTTACAAATGGAATCAAGGAGCTTGAGAGTATTTTTTGGCCAAACAAAAAAAAAACAATAGTGTAACACTAATTTGTGAGTACCTCCGTTTAATATCTTTTCCTCCAGTACAAAGGTTCCGAAGCCATCCATCTTGAAGCCACACCACCTATCTATTAGAACTGCTAATTAATTGATCTCTTTACTTTGTTTCTCTAAATTGGAGGTACGCGGAAGGTCGAAGTTCTCACCATTGTTCAGACTGCCTATTATTCTGGTTTAGTAATTGGTTATTCCAGGAATAATATCGAACCAATAAGTCGGTTAACTAAAGCTGCTGATGCGAGAGATTCCATATTAGTCCTATTATAATTATGTGCAATTAATACCTCGCAATAGTTAACCCACACACCTCTTGTGTTACGTAATGTTAATTTATGTTTTCATCTTTAGTCATAATGCTAAGGATTCTTTTGCTATGGAATTAAATAATTCATCTTCTCTGTACCTAATAGTAGTAATTTACTAATGAAGTAATTTTTATACTAATAATGATAATGAAACTATTGTAGCTAATTATGTAATCTATATAATTATATAAAAGGAGAAACTGACTGACTGACATATCAACGCATAGCCGATACTACTGGGACTAGGAGCGTGAAATTTTGCACAAGGTTTCCTTTTATGACGTAGGCGAGCACTAAGAAAGGATTTTCCAAAATTCTCTCCCTAAGTTGATGAAGCGGGGGTCCAAAGTTTGTATGGAGAAACCTACGTTTACGCGAGCGAAGCCGCGGGCAGAAGCTAGTTAATGTATAAATGTTAGATGAGTTATTTACGGCAAACATACAAACGTTCTAATCGTATAGTCAACATAATATTACCATACATACCTACAGAACACATGATGTAACACTCGCATCTCCCAAAAGATAGCTAGTAACGCCATATTTATTAAGTCTGGTCGTTGCTCCCAGCAGGGTGTTGGTAGCCAACTACGAACCACTCGTGTTTGAGAACTTATCTTCTAAAAAGTTTTGGCATGGGTTTATCCAGTGCCAAATCAGTGCTCATTTAATTATATAACTCCACACGGTTTTGCAGAATTTATTTTTCGCACTACATGTCCTAGTTCTGAAAAACATAGTTTTTTCCAGTTCCTTACAAGTCTAGGCTGATATAAAATTTTATCTCCTATTGATAGGTGCTGCAAGTGCAATGTCGCAAGCCGAACAAAAAGGAAGGTAGGAAAGTTAGAGTTTCTATAGACCGAGTGAGGCCAATCGAGGTTTATTTTAGTTTGCTCTACTGGGATAAGCTCTCTCTATAGGAGCCGGTCGCGATAACATTGAGAAGTGTTCACAAGCCCCGGGGAACTGAATACAGATGAATTTAATAAAACTTGTCTAACCTTTGCATGTAAATAAGTAATTACTTTACCAAACGGCAAATATAGCTCTTAAGTGTACCTTCTATAAGAAGTTTCTTTCTCTCTTTAATACTATATCATGCTAGTGGTTTTGTGATTGCAGTACAAATATGTGCTGAATAGGATATGAGATTTTGTGTAGTGTCTCATCATTTAGCTGTTTATTGCTTTTGAGTTAAGTATTTCTAGAGAAATAATTTAGTATAAAAAAAAAAACAAAATGCTGAACATGCTGACTAGACAAAGTTATAAAGTTCACATAAGACATTAGGCACCAATAACATTGAATCCATCAAGTAAATTGTAATCAAACCAAACATTGACCCAACCTAAGATATCTCTTGGACAAACACAAGCCATGCACAAGCGAGTAGCCACCACGTGTTCCATCAAAGGAATGCTGCGTATGTGTCATCAATTATCTCTGGTTAGCATCGAGTTTGTCGAGACGATCGATCTGCGGCCGGCGGCGGGCTGGCTCGCTTGACCATAGGATTGCTAGTAACTAATGACGTAATGACTTGCCTATTACGATGTTGTTGCAGCTCTGCAACTAATACTCTTTGCTTAATAGAATTAGTGGGAGGTTGTAACGGAGCAGTCGCCGGATTGCTATTGTTCCAAAGGTTTAATGTTGTTTTGTGTGATGATTTATATTACTTTGCACGGTATAATTACTTGTGCTACAATTTCAGCAACATTATTTTGTTACTTTATGTGTTAGATAAATTAATGTTATTTTAACAAAGTAGATGTATTTTACTGTATGCTAGAAGGCATTACGTTGGTAAGTCTGCCCGCACGAGCTGATGAAGATTGTGGAAGTTCACAGGATGCAAAAAGCACAGGAACGGTCCATGTGGTGAGCTTAGAAGAATTTAACGTCTAAGCCTGCAAGTATTTTAGTTGAAATGGTGATGATAATAATGATTAACAGACTGTATTTTAAAATCGTTTCCTAGCATAGCATAGCATAGTTGGCCTTATAATGTTCCCACTGCTGGGACTCAGGCCTCCTCTCTAGGGGAATAGGCCATAATCCACTGACCATTGCGGGTTGGTGAATGTCACATGTCTTCGAATTTTTAGTTCTAGGACATGCCGGTTTCCTCACGTTGTTTTCCTTTACCGTTTTGAGAGTGTGGTGATTAAATAATTACACTAAGTAATGCGCCTGGCTGGGTTTGAACCCGCGACCTACAACTCGTAAGTCAGGGCCGATACCACTCGGCCACCACTGCTCTGGTTACTGGTTTCCTAGTTTCATAAAATAAATACAGAATTTTTCAAGAATCTACAACACTAATTTATTTCTTTGTTCCAGACCTAGTTTCGCCTCCGTGATGTAACTGCTACCGTTCACAATGAAGGTGAAAGTGAAGTGAGGGGCAACCTGGGGTCCGAAGACAGCCACGATGAGGCTAGCATGAGCACATACGTTACCATGACAACCAAGATGCTGCTCTCACTTCTGCTGCACTGCTTCTGCGTCGCCACCACAGCTTCAATACCTAGTGGAGGTAAGTGATATGAGTTAAGGGCAAACTATACTGAACTGAAGGTGTATTAAAAAAAAATGACTTTAGATCTAGATACGGCTTATTACCAAATCGAGATTTGAGATTACAAGACTATTTAACTTAGTGAGCACAATACGTGAATTTGATAACAATTCACTTAATCATAGAGATGACTCGAAATTTACTGTTAGCGCATCTTGAAAAGTTGGAGTGAAGAAATAACCGATATTAAAGTTAGGATTGGTATATAGATGATGTAACAATTTCGTCCTGTTTTTAATTATTGCCGTAATATTTTAAAATCTAACTCGATTTTTAATAACTTTTTAATAGTCATGTAGTTATTTTAGCAATATTGCTATCGTTTCATTCTTACGAGTAGACTAAACAAGCAAAGCAAAATTAATTAATCAAAAACGAA
This sequence comes from Mythimna pallens, assembly GCA_961205895.1. Classification (NCBI taxonomy): domain Eukaryota; kingdom Metazoa; phylum Arthropoda; class Insecta; order Lepidoptera; family Noctuidae; genus Mythimna; species Mythimna pallens. Next base: position 24,126,517 of record OY540838.1, on the reverse strand, counting down.
TTTATATTTTAAGATAAGAAAACAGAAATGGTAACTTTGAGCTCGTGTATAATAAATATTTCAACTCTTGGAAGTTTTTAACAAAAATAGCTGCAAGTTTAACAGATAAAGAAACTGGCGATATTCACTGAGAATCTCGCTAAAATATTCCCTTAAACCCCGGCCATAACTTATTCTATTCGGGAAATAAAACAAAGACCCCACTATCCAGAATGGAAATATCTCAAAAAACACGTTCTATTGCGCGTTCTGAATGAGATGGAAAAAAGAGGATTCGTTCTGGAGCAGAGGTTTAACATAAAATGCTAGTAAACGGGAGCATGTAACAAAGTTTGTAGTAAAGGGGTGCGAGATTCGCGAGTTTTAGTGTATTAATATAAAGTATGACTACAGTGAGGTGATACTATAAGACATAGTTATGCCGCGAGATAAATGTACCTGACAAATTATGTACGACAAATTAAATATCACATGAGTTTAACTTTGAAGTGTTAATTTCAAGAAACACGTTATTAAACCAAGAACGAAAATTTCAGCATCCGAGGATGAAAATCAAAATAACCTCTATCCGCCGTATCTTCCATTCATGTTACGCAACAAATCATATGCGATACATATCAATCATAAACGATGAACAGGACGAGCAAAAAATATTCCTTGACACAGAGTAATATCAATCGGAGCGGATCAATCCGACGGCGGAGTGTCCCGCGGAATCTCCGCACGAGTGAATGGATGCGAGCTAGATACCGTTCGTTCTTCATTCGGTGCCAATCGAATGGAATGAATCGTGTAAAACCTGTTCAGAGTGATTTTTTATTGAGAATATGGTAAGTATGCGAGGTACAGCGATTTTGGGTTGCAGGAAACATTTTTTATTCGGAACTGCGGAATTGGAAACAAAGGGAATAAAAGCGAGGACGCAGCGATACAAAAAAGGAAGCTTTTTATTGTCATACAATGGCTCGTACACTACATTTACGATCCTGTGCCGTTCAGTCAGCACCTCTTGCGAGTTGCGACGCGGATAACTTCTTTTAAGCCAGAAATAACAGTGCTATCTAAACCGTTCTTTGTTTCATTCACATTTACGTACGAACCTCGAATGTTTCCAACTTTTCCATCTCTGATTTTAATTATTACCTACAAAAAAGATTAAGTGGGAATAATGTTAGTAAAAAAATGCCATTCCACATAAATAAGAAGCGAAATATCTGCGTCGACACTAATTAAGAACGATGAAAACAAAATGGTTTCCGTTCCAGTAACGCGATATTTTGCCCGAGGATTTGATCGAGCGTAATTAAATATTTTGTGGGATTACAAGAATAAGGAAAAAACATAATTATAAACGTAGGTGTGGAGTTTCACTTCATCGTGAATTAATTTTGTAAATACATATAGGTAGGTACTAATAAAGACCTTAAAAGGGGATACCATTATTTTTGGCATATGGTTAGTTAGAAGACTATTTGTTAAACCCATTTTAGAATATTTTTTTACTTGCTTGAAATATTGATTTTTAAGACAACAAAAATCTATTTATAATTTTACTATCCAGTTTTCCAAGTTTTTTGTATATTCCCAAAGGAACAAAATAACCGCATACTTGGATATTTTTATGAGCAACACTGTACGACTGTTGTGTTTATCCTCGAGAATGTTCCCAACTCTGATATTCTAAAGCGAATGTTATTTCGACTTAACAACTTTGAGAGATCCTAGGCAGATAATCACGTTAGTACTATCAAAATAACTGTCTGTATATAGCAATGTTGTTTTCGTAGAATCCGTCTGTATGTTTCTCAATATTCTAAATTAGTTTTCTCTAAACCAGAATATTTTAATTTAAAGGATTGTTTCACACGTACATAAATTATTGTTATTGTTACACGTTTGGTTCATCGAATTCTGGTAATTGTAATAATGGACGAATGGATGTCTCCTATGTCACAGGTCTTTCCAGCATAGGGGACATTATTCGCAAAATATGTAAAAAAAAACTCAAACTTGTATGTATTTTCTTTTTCTTTGGGCAATAAATAATTTATTATTATTATTAATTTCATACAACAGAAACAGTTGAGTTTCGCTGGAAGCAATACCTATCAAATGTTTTTACAATAAAATTTGGTGTAACCAAGCAGTGAAATGATTCCCATTTTCTGCTTAGAATTTTTAGAACTGACAAATTCGAAAGAACTTAGAAATACAATAAAAAAAAAATACCAACATAGAGAACTGGGAAAGAGAAAAAATCACCAAAGCATTTTCAGAATTCCCGCAGCGCCGAATGAAATGGACGACTGCACGAACATAGTCGTGGTATTTGCTGTACTCCTTGTACTTTACAATACATGACGCAGGTAAACAACCCATGAATATCGGTAAAACAAAGCTAAGGAAAAATGTGCCAAGATTAGCGTTTTTGTTTAGAAAATTATTTGGCGTGAACATTTTGCAAGTCGAGAAAACCGCAAAGAGATCGATATGATTACAATTTGAATAGAGGTGGAAATTATCTGGAGTTCAGCTTGGGGTTCATTAGTGTTTTATAGAATAGGTAGATAGGTACTTTTAATAAGTAACAGTAGCAGATCCTTACACTATCTCCCGCTCTTCTCTCTTCTCTCCCGCTCATAAAAAAAAATTTTGAAATTAGGTTCAATCACGAAACAGCTACTTCTCATCACCATAATCATTTTAGATTAAAGATATCCACTGTTGGTTATCTAAATGTCGTTACAACTGTGTCCTGTGTGTCTGTAGTCCTTTGTGTCTCGCATCCATCTGACTCCCGCAACCCTCACCAGGTCATTGGTCCACCTTGTAGGCTTTCCAACGCTGTGTCTTTTGGTTTGTGGTCGTCACTCCAGAACCTTTCAGTCCTATCGACCATCATTGAGCTAACTTTACTGAACAAACAGTAATCGATTATGTGCCAACGTCAGCGATTAGCTACATGTATAAAGTTTACTTATAGATAATAATATTTAAACATATTTAAAAACAAATACTTTGTTTTAAAATAATCAAGAAAAACGATACCATAACAGCCGACATCGTGTTCTCTCTAGCGACGCAGTAACTAGATCAAGTGTTCAAAAATTGTATACTTTTTTGCGGAGAAGTTTTAGTATTCATTTGCGTCGTAAATCGTCGTCGGGATAAAAAAAACAAGATAATATCGTTGAAGTGGGCCGCTGAGGGGCGCCGCAGGGTCAGCGAGATCAAAGGAATCCCGCACACGGCGGAACCTTTGAGTTCATCTCTCCATGTGTGCAGTTATCAGTCTATTTATAAAATTCTTCTCTTAAAAGGTTCCGATGAAATTGTTCTGTCGAAATCATCGGATCCTTTTCACGAAAATGAACATGTACAGAAAATGTGCTGGATGAAATTAATTTGGGAAAATGTCTAAAGTTAGGTGTTGGTAAATATTTTAAATAAGGAAAATTTTGAGAATACATGTATTCTTTTTGAAAATGTTATGAAAGGTAAATGGTACAACTAAAAAGAGAATAATACTTTGAGACAGCCGGTACTCTCAGTGTCTAAAACAATAAAAAACCTTTGAAAACAATACTCTGAAATTTTTCAAGCTTTATATGAAAATATTTCACTTTTTTTTTCATTAAATTAACTATTAACTGCTTCAATTTCATTTACCGAATAATAGTGAAACAATGAATTCTCGGTATATTTCTGTCAATTTCAAAAGATGAAAAATAATATAATTAACAAATTGATGTTCCACAGTTCAATTCAACTGATATTAAAGAGTGTTTTCATTTTAATTATTGAATGGTCTTCTTTGAAAGTCAAGCTGTCTGGAAAATTTAATAAGATGCCGAAAGAATCTGGGGTTTATGACCTCTTTAATGACAAAAATTTGGTAATAATAACACTAGTGGACTGACTAATATTTTAATAGCTTTCGTGAAACTTATACATCTATATACACAAAATTGTTGAAACATTTAAAGTTCATAACAATATTTACTAGTAAGATTTCCAAAAAATCTACATTTCATTTTCTTTTTAATATTTAATTTTAAATCATTAATTATATTGATAACCTTTGATTTTTCTAAACAATATTGTTGTAAATGAACGATCTACATTACTAAGTACTACTTACTAATGTGGATCGTAAGTAGTCCAACCATGAGTGAAGATTCGATCTTCACTCAGGAGAATGTCGTGAGAAAAGTTTGAAGTATGAATGTGGGCGGTTGTAAGGGTTGGCAACACCAAAACTAATATGGCATATATTAAAATTTTAATAAGCACTATGCACTATGGCTAAAAAGATGTAGTGTTTTGTAGTATGAAAGAAAGAAAAAAGTTTTTTTGTTTTTTTTTTTCATTAATATTCTTTCGGGCCACATAAAATTTTTGAAAAGTAAATTTGTGGTCCTGAAGTGCAGAACACAGGTAAGGTTTTGGTTAGTAAAAGTTTGACACGCCCTCGCGCTCCACCCTAGAGTAGGAGCAGTCATTGGATGATTTCCCACCTAAAAAAAACACTAGGAATTAACCCCGTGCCGTGGGTGCGTTCACAAACATTTTAAACTTACATTCGAGACACCCGGAACATCTGTAGGCCATACAATTTTTTTTTTCGTGTGGGCATTGAACCCACGTCATGTAGTACAGCAGCCAATCGCTCAACCACTGTGCCATAACCAGTAAATGACTAACTAAAATAAAAGATATTAAATTAAGACCTGCGCGAGGACAAAAAGGCTCCAATCAACATATGGTATGCTCCAAATAATACAGCGCTGGTATGATGGCTGATATTGGACGTTCTATGGAAAGAAAAAGTAATTTTGTTGAAAACAACTGAATTTTCGAGAGCAAGAGATAGTATCATTAGGGCACTGCTGACCTTCCTTGAGGAGTTAGACCGGATCCAATGACCTAGTTATTCCACCCGTACTCAAAATAGGCACCACATAGGTACTCGTACAAACATTCAAGCGCATGATGAGCTGAGTAAAGATGGACTTGACGAATTTCGGCAACTACAAAAGATATTTATGAAACAGGCACCAACACGTTTAGAAGTATTCTTCACATGACATAAATATCCATAAAAGGAAATATTAGTTCGAGTAGGTCCCCACTAAACTACGGCAGGCTATATTACAGCACGCGTTCCGCACCATTAGTTGCCAACAGTGTGGTGAGTCAGCCAGCTTTAGGCTATATGTACACTGCATCGTAACGTGTGCTTTGTGTTGTTTAGCTAAACTCGTGTTACATGAATGTCATTGTCATGAATGTTTAGCTTCGACAATTGTGCGTGTACCTGTTACTAGCAGATAGTTTGAAGCTATTTTAGTCTGAAAACATTCGATTACATGTGAGGAAGTGAGATTTAAAGGAATTAAATTTACAGCAATTCAGAAATTGAAGAAAAACCGAAATGGTTTTAAATATAAATTAAATTACTATAACTAATTCTACAAATTAACCCTAATGAAGAATCATTCCACTACAAAGTATAGAATAATTGTTCTTACAAAATTAGGTTACGTGCAAAAGGTATATAGCACGATTCATAACTCGCAACTTTGCTTGATGTCTTTGATTCATCAGCAGTTTGGTATGTACCTAATAAGTACATATGTGCAACATTAACGGTCCTTATAGAATAGTACTAGTTATGTAATTAAAATAATAACAGCAAATTGTATTCGTTTTAAAGTAATTATTTGCGGTACTATATTATAATAACTGTGAATACTTGTAACATTCACAAAAATACCTACCAACGATATAATAATGGTGAATGAGCAGTGGTGGCGGAGTGGTAACGGCCCCGACTTACGAGTTGTAGGTCGCGGGTTCAAACCCGGCCAGGCGCATTACTTTGTGTAATTTATTACAAACATTAAAAGGCCGACTATGCTATGCTATTCTATGCTATGATATAATAATGTGTCTTGGCCTCATTAAACTCTTTAAAAAAAACCTTCGATTTCCTAAAATTTAAATGAATGGACAAACCTCTGTGAAATATATTACACCACAGTGTACCTAAACCCTACTAGTAGTGCTCACATTAGGGGCCCAGCAATCGATCGAGACACCTGCTTGTTTGTTTTGGACACAGCAGCTGATTCATGTTTTTAATCCTGCTTGGAGGCAGGCGAGGGCCTAAATCTAGGCCCAACTTATTTCACTCGTAATAAGTTGGGTTTCCAGGTTTTTGCTGAAAACCTTGTTTTACAGAAACACCGATGACAAATAAATTTCAAAGATAGCTCTAGTTCAGTCTTTGTTTAAAATGATGTAAGATTTTAGTATAAAGAATTATATTTTCAAAAGATGGCGTTTTGCCACCATCAGTGAGTTGTCTTATCTCGCAGCGATGTGTCAGTCTCGTAAAATATCAGCAGAGGAACCAACTGAAGCTTCGGGGTCCTTTTCGTCCACTGTTGTTATTACCACTGACCTTCCTCAAGATCAACCGATGACTTGGTGAGGGCCGCTGAAATTTGCTGGATTTGAGTAAAGGACTCTTCGATGTGTTAAAGCTTGAGGGAGGCATTTATATCTAATCACCTGCGCAATCCATCCGTTCAGCCAGTTATGTATAAAGGAGTAACCAACATGCACACACTAATACATGTATGTACAAACATACTTTCGTCTTTATCATTTTAGTAAGATAGATAATGGTTTTTCAGCTGAAATTATGAAGATTTATTATAACTTAAGTATATATAAAAGCTCTGTTGCTTATATACGGAGGTACGTTCTTGTAAAAGATTGTTATTTTATTTTATTCTATTCATTTTAATGAGTAATGTTACTAACATAGTTTTTAAGTGCTACTTACATAATATGGATGTATCAAAATATTTATAATCAAAATTTTAATAATGATAAGCTTTTACAGAATTCACTGAAGTAAACTGCTCGCTAATTCAAGATTAAATTCTATAAAACTTTTCAAGCCAATCTCGGAGAATCTTTACGGACCGCACATTCCAAGTATCATTTTGATCTAAAAATATAACCTTTAGCATTTAACGTAACCTTTAGGTAAGGTGGGCTAATTTAATTGAAAATGGAGTCTAGGCGTGTGACACAGTGTAAAAAGACACAGAAGGGCAGTAGACCAGCAGGCTATTGCATTACATAGTCATTTCATTAGTCTGAAAGAACCATCCATCTCACTTGGAGTCGGGCGTTGACGGCTGCATCACAGTTTTAACTTTTAAGAGCCTACCATTGTTTATCATTGCTGTTTCCTGTATTTTGATTTGTATATAATAAACGATTATAGATTTTTTAGGTGGGTCGTTATCCAATAACTTCTCTCTCTATAGGGCAGAGCGTGAGGACGTGTCAGACTTTTACTGACTAAAACCTACTCCTATGTTCCTTCTTTGCCTTGTTTTCCAGGACCCCGAGTTTTCCTTCTAGAGTTGAACCCATGGTCCCAGTAGGCTTCAGCCCAGCTGGGCTCCTACGGTTTTGCTGACATATCTTTGAGGTGCACATAGAACACTATGCGCCGTTGACGACTCGGGCTTGGCGGTCTGCCACCGCCACCTTATGCGTGGGCTTGCTCGATCCCAAAGCCCACGCCTAAGGTCAGCAATCAAAGTTGGGATCCCGGTGGCTGGGGTGTGAGGAAAACCGTTCCCTCACGCGTGCGGCCACTTCCTTCGCTAGCATTACTAATATTAATATTCCACAACTATCACACAATGCCGTCTAGTCCCAAGCTAAGCAGAGCTTGTGTTATAAGTACTAGACAACTGATAAACATACTTATATATTTCTAAATACATACATATATTATAGATAAATTGCACTCAGACACAGAACAAATAATCATGCTCATCGCACAAACATTTGTCCTGGGTGGGAATCAAACCCACGACCTCCAGCATAGCAGTCAGGGCCACTGACCACTAAACCAACAGGCCAGTCGTTAATGCTTCGCAGAAAGAGGCAAATTATTGTATTAGTGAGGTCCAGAACTTTCTCGGAAAAACTCTACAGAAACCAACTCACTCTCTCTGACTTAGCTCAGAAAACGTGAACAACATTAAAGTTAATTAAAATGAAGTAGGTGTGCAAATCCACCAGGGATTTTAAACACACACCGAAGTATACTATGGTTTTATAAATGATGTCGTGGCGTACCTACTCAGAGATTAATGAAACCATTTTTTAAACATCATGCCTCATGCAATATTTAAGTGGTATAATTAGTCAAGCCTTTTGAAGTTAATCTAAGTGTCACTTACAATGACCGTAAGGAAATAAGATTGCATTAGATAGGAAAAAAATAAAAAGTAAATAAAAACTATAACATTATGTGTGCCTCACGGCTACGCCATAAAGGTTCATTTCAGCAATGTTGCCAGATGTAAATAGGTGATCATGCCATTGGCATTGTCATGTTTTGCGCAATTAACGCAAGTTGGTTTTGCACGACGCAACTAATTTTAATCACTATTATACATTAATGAGCAAATTAACTAAACTAACGACTAACCTACAACACAACTATTATTCACTTCAAAAAATAAAATAAAATATGGCAATGAAGTCAATAGTACGGAAGCCAGTTTGACAACGAGACGAAGCGTTATGTGACGTTTGTATGCTTTGACAGAAACTGATATGACGTTTGACTTTATTAGAAGTTGCGTGGCTTAGTTGCCTGGTCTGGAATACTTTGTCTGTTGCTCGTTACTACTCATCACCTACACAAATATTATGTGAAGGAGATTCTAATTCTCGTTGGCATCTTGAATCGACCAATTTATTTTCAAATGAGCTTTTTTTCGGATGAGAAATCATCAAACGATTTCTACTGTTTTAGATGGAGCGAGGAGTGTCAGACTTTTACTGACTAAAACCCACCTGTAGGCCTTCAGTTGCACTTTTCACTCTTTTAAACAATTCTGTAGCGCTAGCAGAAATTTATAAAACGTAGAAACAAGCGCACCATCATCTAATCAGTCAAAGTAAGTCAGAACTTTGCATATATAAAATGTAAACTCCTGACTTACTTATTCACGGACTCATTAACGCCCAGATCAAACCCTTAGGCTTAAAACGCTGAAATTATACAGAATGGTTCCTTTTATAATATGTACAAAGAATAAGAAAGCATTTTTCAAAATTCACCCCCTAAGTTGATGAAACGGGGGTCCAAAGTTTGTATGGAGAAATCTACTTTTACGCAGGCGAAGCTGCCGGCAGAAGTTATCCATTGGATTCTTATGATATACTGACCTTCTTCTTACTCTGCATGTTAACAAGCCTCTCCAGCCTACCTACCACCTTAATTAAATAGATCGAGCTAACTACTCCCACATTTAGCGAACACTGGATACATTAGCCCCCCACAGTCACACATGGTTTTATGAGCTAAGTGCCTTACAAGACGACCGTGGGAGCTACTCCGTGTTATATTAATTTCACGGCAGTTCATGAATAAAAGAAAATGGTTCGCCTGTTTATATATAGATACTTCTAAGTGTAGTTTAATTTGTGGAATTGCCGTCAATTGAAAGAAGAGAATGTGTTATTTATAAATTGTTGTTGGAAAGTATTCACGAATGTTCTGTTGAGTTCTTGTAAATAAAGAATATTTTTAAAACTAGTTCTTACAAACATCCCAGAACATCCCGGAAATTCCATATAAACTATCCGGGATACAAATATTCTATGGCACTACCGACACAGATACTCTATGACCAACTCAGAGATCCTATGATGAACACTAATATCCTTCATCATAGGATATTAGTGTTCATCATAGGATCTCTGTATATCGCAGATATCCTATGACCAAAATAGATGTTCTATAACCAACACAGATACCCTATGGCGAACACATCAAGAAATAAGTTTACCTGTTTGTAATACCACAAATTTTCTCAAATCAGATTTCAATCACAACAACAATGGGAACAAAAAAAACCTTCCGTACCTAAATTCATTTCTCATCCTCCGATAATTCTCCTCGTTGTGATCTCTAAGTATAATACCAGTGTATATCAAGATGTCAGCGATGACGTAACCAATCCTAATGTGTAGCTTAGCGCAAATCCTATTACATAATGTATCGTAACGCTCGCTGGGACAATATCGCCGGCCGCTGACAACCGACAGCTTCTAATAACGCGGCTATTATGAAACATGTGCTCACAAAAATATATTATTCGCATATTGAATAAAGCGAAATAATCAAATTTCAGTGTTGTCAAATGCTACGATTTAAAATTAAGTTTTAGTTAGTCTTTCTCAGGAATGTTTCAGTTTAAGACATAAATATTCAAAAGTTTTAATAGTTAATAACTTCTACCAGCGACTTCGCTCACATAAAAGAAGGTTTCTCCATACAAACTTTGGACCCCCGTTTCATCCTTTTAGGGAGTGAATTTTGGAAAATCCTCAGAAACAAATTTCACTTTTCTAGACCCAGTAGTTTCGGCTGTTCGTTGATATGTCAGTCAGGCAGTTTCTCCGTTTATACATATAGATGAGACCTCTTATAATTTACTTGTACCTAGATACCAAAATGTTTGTATACAAACCCAAAATGTAAGAGACCTATAAAAAAGAGGATGATACGACCATTATTACTGAGCAAATATTATAAGCACAATCATTTGAAGAGTATTCGGTTTAGATGTGGTTTGAACCAAAAGCTTCCATGTTTTGTCCCTCGCTGGCTATTCGTTGCGTGACGCAAAAACTATCAAATAGATTTTAGTACGGCTTTCATTGCTTCTAAGCGGAAACCGCAATTAAAAAATTGAAATCATTATCATCATCATCTTCCTACCCTTGTCCCGTGTTATTTGGGGTAGGTAATTGAAAAATTGAAGTGTTGTAATAAAATTAATAATTTAAAACCCGACCAGCGCACGAAATAAAGTACTATTAAGTAAAACACACTTACTCCGAGTAGACACTAGACAGCGTTCTGTAACATTTTAGTGCACTTTACAATATCACGAATAAGTTTATTTGTACCATTCGCTACTGAAAAAAATCCCATTTTTGTTAAAAAAATATATTTAGGACGCTTGGAAAATTGAAACTCTAAAATCTGTAAGTACAAACATCGCGTAAAATTGACAAAGCAAAAAAAAACATACTTGTTTACTCAGTCATTTATACCAAGTAAAAGTAATTTAATAAATGGAATACGGAGCGCGCCGTAGTAGGATGAACGTACCAACATAATGTAATAATATACGGAGTTTTTGAACAACATACACAGATGCGCACAGTGTTTTACTTTGTGTTTTTGTAGAGCTCGATTTAATCAAAATTCCAAATTATGTTTTCATACAATACGATCGAATGAAAGGAAAATATAGAGTGGACGGCAGATGTGTGTGTTCTCACTAAAGTTTCCTTGTTGGAAAAGGATACTTCGATGGTTACGATTGGCGCTTATTTCCGAACTATTAACCCTGAGCTGCGCCTACTGGGGCTGCGTAAAAGCTTGTTGAAATCACGTACTAGGCTGAGGTCGTGGCAGTAGTGGCTGAGTAATGACATGTTCTTAGCCATCACTCGCGAACAACTTAATAGACCGTAACCTTCAGTTCTTCGAAAGTGCTCGGAATGTTAAGTGAGCTCTAAACAAATTATACAGCGACGCGTACCGGGCTGTTCTCGTTTTGATGACTGAACCAAATAGAATATGTATTCAGACACGAGATTGGGTGAATTTGTGCGCCCTTGCTTGTCGTTTTGAATAGTAATTTAAAGTGGTAACTGTTGTGATAGGCAAGAAAATGGTTGTCAGCCAGGGATTCATATTCAATTAATTCTTCAAATTAAATTAAAAAATAACACCAAGACTCATCTGGATCTTTTCGTTTGACAATTGTATCAGCTGAAAGATCCTCTAAAACGACACTACTGCCAGCCAAAATAGAGATGTCACTTTACGTTTCTATACCAACATGTTACACGGTTGTCGACAAAAACACGTAAAATTATGCGCATACACGGTGCCGTTGCGTCAAATATTTGGCACAACACTATAGTCCCGGAGATGGAGAGCGATATTTGCCAAAACGTTATTTAATATGTAAACACACTGAACGCTTACACACATAAACAGATTTCTATTGTTTACTTTGCTTACTGTGTGCTCACACGGATGGGAGTTTAAACTATTTTGTTAGGTTGGGGAAACGCTTGTTTTAATGGAAATCGTTTGAAGCTAGTATTCGCAACGTAATGATGATTTCGGATTGATTGAGTGCAAATACTGTCTCTAATCTATCGGAAATTATTATGACTGAATTAATCGTTTGTTCAATGCTATGTAGACTATAATTTGTATAAAATTAAGGTTTGTTATGTTCAAGCATACGCATAATCAGTCTTGTAATTTTCCCATTGCTGGGACTCAGGCCTCCTCACATGGGCCCAGTACAGATTGGTGGATGTCTTTAAACTTTTGGTTCTAGGACATGCCGATTTCCTTACGATGTTTTCCTTCACCATTTTGTGAGCAGTGTTGATGAAATAAATTACACAAAGTAATGCGCCTGGCTGGGTTTGAACCCGCGACCTACAACTCGTAAGTCAGAGCCGTTACCGTTTGGGCCACCACTGTGTGTATGTTGTATCAAAATAAGGTAAATTTAAAAAAGGAAAAGTATTAAATGAAACAAATAAATGTGGATAGAAATCTAGACAGACGGTAGTGTGCATGTGACGCTCGACACCCGGGGCGTCTCCTGTGACAGTGGCTGAGGCGTGAGGATGACCGCTTCCTCATGGTTGTGGCCCTTTCCTGTGCTGTGCTGTACTGCTTCGCAGAAGGAGGCAACTGCTTCCCAATTCCACTTACTATGGGTCCTAGCCTGAACTAAAGCCGGGCGCGACAAGTCGCCATGGCCGATCGCCTCCACAAAGACATGGCGGTGATCCGCTCAAGCAGGGCACTTTTCCACCGCATGCTTCACCGCCTGCGGCCGCCTCCGTTACTGAGGCCATAGGTTCGCTTCTGAAAGGAAAACCCAGTCCTGGAAGGAAAGGCAACGAATGAACTAGGAGTGGGTTTTAGTCAGTAAAAGTCTGACACGCCCTTGCGCTCCCGCATGATTTGCCAACTAAAAAAAAACGTGTTACTTAACTAACGAACTAGGCATGTCCAGTGAAGTCATGACCTGCGTCAAGCAAGAAGGTGAGGAGGCCGTAGCACCTCACCAGTCACTCCTCAAAGAGTGAGAGAGTCTTTCCGGCGCGATTTTTTTGTGCCCAAAGAATACTGAGCCCAAAGTTCATATTTTAAAAACGTCGATTCTTTTAACTATCCTCGATTATTTTTTGCTGAAACTTTAATAATCAAAAACGCTTTTTAACGTCATAAACAAATATATCTACGTGTTAAACATATCCAATTTATAACAACGCTTGATCCGCAATAAAAATTAGTTGGTCTCCGGGCCTAGGCTGTTAAAACAAAAGGGTTTTTTTTATTTGTTTTTTGTCTGAGAACATTCATCCAGAGGTCGCCGGGGCCAGCGTCCATTAGGGACTTTTTAAACAAATAAAAATAGAAAATAAAAAAGAGCGATTAAGATAAAAACGTTTCAAAATGGAGTCGTTGTAGTATTTTTGTAATAGTTACTCTAATTAGTTGCTCAGATTCTCTTTATGATTCACATCAAAAGGATTTCTTAAGGATTGTTTGAGCTTTTAGTGGTTATTAAGTTTTCATATTAATGAGGGAAGACACAAGCTTCTTTACGAATTATTTAACGTTATTATTGAGTTGCATAAGATTCTTAAATTAAGAGCAATAAACGAACTGGCACGGTTGTTATAACAAACTGCTAGATACTTAAAAAACACCTCATTACATCATACACCATCAAAACGCGATACTCTAGCGTTTCTATTCAAATAATGAGGTGAAACCTAACCTTTTTCGAATTCAAAGATTAAACTAAATACAGACTCCATATCGATACAAAAAGTACTCATTCTGTGTCTTGAAACATAAACAAATTTTAATATTTATCAATATCACATTAATAATAGGTCTTTACCTATTAAATTGCCGTTTTTTAAAACGGGTTGCGTTGATGTGTTATCACTTTGACTTGAAATTATAAGTTCAAATAACAAAGAAAAAAGAAACAATGCGAAAATTTGTGAGAGTGTGTGTCTGTTTGTTACTTCTTCACGTACGAACGTCTGAACGGCTTTTAATGAAACTTGTTACAAAGGTAGACCAAGTCTTAGAATAGCACCTAGGATACTTTTATCCTGGGAGCATGTTCCCTTGGCAAACCCGCTGGGCAGCAGCTAGTTTATGAATATTATTCATAAATGGTATGGTTATGAATAACAACAATACATTTGGCTATATCCTAGCATACAATTTCGCGTACATATTCGTGTTGGAGCTGTCTCCGCCCCGTGCGGTCTGTTAGGCATTTCTGGAGCAAGACGTGTAAGTTCCGACTGGAGTAGGAAGGGGTGGCGGACCTCTGACCCCGCCCTGACTATCTAGTGAACGTATTTCAATGTATCGAGTCGATGACGGATCGGGGAGCAATGTTCTTGACGGGGTAGACATATATGAAGTTGAGGTGGTTGGGAGTAGTTTATGTTTTTAGTTAGTTTATGTTTTAATAAATAAATAGTTTAAATATGGTAAAGTCAGAGTTCGCAGTGCCAAGATCTCCTATTCTCCTCCGGTCTCCATGATTTGACAAGTGCAAATGTCAAACTCCAGAAATATGTTGCCTGCTTTTTGATATATGGTCGCTCTGTACACCAATTGTTTTTTCCGCTGACGTTCTAAAAACATTTCAATATTTTAATTTAACAGTCAAATTTATTTGTCGCACCTAGCATCTCATCGCCATCAAACCTTTACATGACCGTCGTTTACGCTGTCCGGTCGCGGTGCCATAAAGCACTTTATTATTCGCCATTTAACGTCCTTAATCATCGCGTTAATAATTTATTTTTCATTACGGCGGGTGCTAAGCAGCATGTACTTAGTCTGAAATATTCGCGGAACATTTTTGTGAAAAATTCAACGCTATTAAAAACTCGTTTCCTGCATGTTGGTCTTAGTAGGTGTTAGCGCATAAAGGAATGTTGTGTAGGTTGTACTTACCACTTTAAGAGAAAAAACAGTAGTTCAATTATTAATACAACACTTGTTGACAAATAAGTGAAAAGTTGACCCATGAGGTTGCCTGTATTTCAAGAGCCAGTGACTTCTTTCAATATTAATACAATTTTAGATACCTAATTAGAAACATTCATTCTACGAAATTATATATACAAGATGAATATTATGTGTAAGACACAATAAAATAACATATACTATTTTTATTTTAAAATTTACACTATCTTTTAATTAAAACATATGTCATAATAATTACAAATATTCCTTACCATAAACATGTATGTACGTACCTTGTTGACGTCGCCACATAACTCTCGAGTTTGCTCTCGTGTCTAATGTGGACGTAACATGTTTACTTCATCTTGTTAACATTTTGTACTAGCTTCTTCTTGTGGTTTAACTCGGTTAAATAACATAAATGATTCCAAGGGAACTTACCTACTACTTTCATAAAATTATTCAGGCCGAGTTTTGTAGATCAAAGTAAGTTTTCCAGTTGTTGAGCGTAATTGATATTAAACACACCATAAGCAACCGTTAGGAAAAAAAAAAATAAAAATAAAGAGTAATTATTATTTTGTTAGGAGCAGTAGTGGCCCAGTCATAACAGCCCCGACTAGTGTTCTAGCTCGTAGGTGTACACTCAGACAGGTGCCTTATTTTGAGTAATTTATTTCATCTCCACTGCTTCTAAAACGATTAAGGAAAACATTGTGAGGAAACTGGCATGTCTTAGAATCAAAAACTTAAAAGACATCCACGAACTCGCACTGAGTTCGCGTGGTGGACAGACCCTCCTCTAGAAAAGAGGTTTGAGTCCGAGCATTATTGACTGATTTAATGCGTATGAAAACGTCTAAACAAAGAGATTTTCACCTAATATTAGCAAAAATAAAACGAATTGATTAAGAAACCAATCTCCATAGCTCAACACCGTTTCGCTGAGTAAATTCCACTGCAACTATAATACAATTTATTTGGTTTAACTCCACATAACACGTTTGTAACAAATGGTGCTTCTGCCAACATGTTGTTAGTAACACTATTACACGACGTAAAATCTGGCTTAAAGGATGACACCGGCTTCTCATAACGTAAGTCGACAAATACTACTATATTAAATTTGATGCAACAAGCGCGCAAAATAAGATTTTGTAAAATACATTCGTAGAATAAAATAGTTTTGCTGTTTGTAAATGTGTTAGAGATGACTTTAAATTTGTGTTGTTGTTATTTCTAATAATTTAGTATGATAGTCAAATTATAATATTTCACAAATGTGTGCCGGTTGATGTGCCACCAATATCGGTTAAGGCTGCCAACAATTAAATTTTCTTATTTGAAATTAAATGGTATTTATTTTGTAAATAGACTTAGATAAATAGAATTAAAAAAAACACTTTTACACGTCAATATGAATCCTAAACAATATTAAATGCGAAAGCAAGTTAAGTAATATAATATTGTTCACGCTTTAACCACTGAATTGATCATAATAAAATTTTTGATGTAGGGGTTTTGGGGGGTTTAAATATAGGGATATTTTTAGCAATACAGAAAACCCTCTGTCATCTAGAAAAATAGTACTGTTCTCGAAAGGAAAAACAAAAACTAATTGAATTACTGAATTGTTACTATTTTGGTGTACAATAAAATTTAGTCTATTCATAACTTTCTCAAGTCACAATTACGTTGCAAAGGCATTACAAACATATCAGATAGTAAAGAACACCACATTACATAACATTGTTTTAACAATCTGTTGAACTTTGAAAAGTATTTTACATAAAAACAAATTCAATAGCAGCAGTCACCGAGTTGCTGAGAAACACTAAAACAAAAACACGCATGTTTGTGCGGTAGAGGTACAATGCAGGGTTGACCAGAAGTTCCAGACGTCAACGACGTGAGGGCCAGGACAAGATGACTCTCAAACAGCAATAACATGGTTTCGAAGTTCATAAAATTATGTAGATTTAGAATTGGCACGCGCTGCCATGCTTAGTGATTCTTTGGGTTATGTCAGTCACATTAGTTCTCCTGCAGATATCTACATTTTGGACCACGTTACCGGAAGACGCAGCCTTGGAAGCCCTATCACAAGATGGACTGACGACCTGGTGAGAGTCGCGGGAATCCGATGAAAGCGAGATGCACAGAAACTGTGGTCATTGTGGCGACACTTAGGGGAGGCCTATGTTTAGACGTCTTTCGGTTGAAATTATGATGATGACCAAAGTGTCTTCTGGTCAATCGTATAGGTATTCCTGTATTGTTAAGAGTTTGGACTTTTAAAAGTAATGTTATATTGGCAAACTGAACAAGATTTTGCACACAAACGAAATTCCCCCTTTCACCTTCTTACAGATTTAATTTCCTAAAACTCCTTTTTGTTGCTCGCTTACGTCATATCAGTCAGTCAGTTTCTCCTTTTTTATATATACTTATATAGACTGTACAAACGCTAAGCCACTCGGGCTCAGTTTGACAGTTAGAGTTGCCAATTGTCTTGCTTTCAGCCGTATGTAGATTTTATTTAAGTACTAAAACTTATTAGTTAATCAAGCACACCCCTCTATACGCTGTGGTCCTCTCCATCCTCATCACTGCATAGACTAGCGAAATTCTAAAAAGTTAGTTGGAAACTCGTTCGTAGTCGTGGGAGCATGCTTGCTAATTTTACAAACTCGCAGTGCTCCTTCTGACCATTCTTATTATAGTATGAAGACTAGATTCGCGAGGACCGGCTGTGCTAAAGCAATTTAATAAAAAGCCCGGGCGCAACCTGCCCGGGCCTCGTCTGTTACCGCCTTTACATCGTACAACCTATTACGTTGAAATGATGCAAAGTTCGCCATATGGAAATTGTTTACTAAGTGCCAACGATTGTGTTAAACATTTTTATTAAAAATTCTTATTTCATAGAAAGTATGTACAATTTAGACGTAACGTATTGTGGAACGAAATATTTTTGTAATTTAGCTCTTGTTAGGAGTTTGGAATTTGTTATTCAAGGAAATAAAGTCGACTTTTTTGCTTGATGTCAAGCTAACAACAATATTTGTTTGTATATGTGTGTAAAGAGCAATCCAAATAAAAATATTATGCTACATTGAGAACTAAGGTTAAGGACATAGCTCGAAGAATCGCCAAACTTATGAAGCAGTGAACAGGGCACTTTTCTCACAGAGCAGTTGATCGATGGGGCCACAAGTTTTGGAGTGACGACCACGTAATGCGTACACGCAGCGTTGGGACCGATGACCTGAATGGCCGAACAGTTCTATATAGTGCAGAATGGCAACCAACTGTTCCTCATCCGTTATTGGTTTCCGTCGCCTGTGGACACCTGTTACATCAGGAGTATAGTTGGTTGGTCTTGGATGTGCGTGTAGATAGACGTGTGCATGGTTTTCGAGTCCATAAACTGTTTACCATAACGCGCTCCGAGTTTACGCACACCGAAAAATAAATGTAACTAGAATGTCTATCTATCTAGAATTAGTCTTTTCAAAGACAACACGCTCATGTTTTTGAGGCACACGTTGAAAGAAACCACTAAGTACTGAAAAAGACACAGACTCTTAATTCAAATCCAAAATCACGGCCAAAAGATTTATTAATTTAACAATCCAGCCTCTTGAACAAACAACAAGCTAACAACATAAGTTAATTCCGTCGCCAGCGGAACACGTCCTCACAAATACCACTTATACTAAATTTATCTAGTGCACAACACATAAATATAAGTCCTGGCAATTGAAAGTAAGTGTAGCCACGCCCCCCGCCGCCTAACTTTAACATAAGATCCTTTGTCGCGATCTCGACGACTGAATGATGGCGGTGGGGGAAATGGGGGATAAACTAATGAGGATAATGTTTGGGAGGAAATCGGGGGATAACCGGTTTTGAATGGTATTAGGGTTGTAATTTATGAGCGCGGTTTGAAGGTCACGCTGATATTTGGGAATTTTGTTAGTTTGAAATGCAACATGTAGAAAACATATTCTATATCTCTCTCCGATTTGGTGACCGACTTTGATCGATTTTTGTAGGACTTTTTTCAAATTTCAAAGAAACATTTCATTAAAAAAATCAAGGGTGATGGCAAACGAATAAGTATATTTTAGTGTTTAATGCCTACTCTAATAACTATCAAATCCAAAAATCTAATTCAAGATCGGTGTAGTCATTTTGAACTTTGAAAATATTTGGCGCAGTGGTTGAGCGATTGACTTTTGCGCTGTGTGTTGCGGGTCCAATTCCCGCATGAATCAAATATTTCAATGGCGTACAGATCGTTACTCTGTGTCTGGGTATCTTGTGCATGTGATTGAATGCATCCACGATACAGGAGTAATTCCCTGTATCTTCATATCCTATTCCCAATAAAAAAGGAAAGCCGCCTGGCACATAATGATGAATTTCAAACATACAATTTAAACATAAATAAACTTGACATTGACAACTCTCGATAATTGTGTATTTAAGTAACTAAAAAGTACATATAGATAAAATTCTTACAAAAATAGATCTTTTTATATATCTTAAAAAGAATTAGACAAACGGTAAACTGTGATACTGCAATGCTGGCTTACCATGGTATGTCGTATCATCCATAATTAGATACGGTATTATAATATGGGGTAACTCAGTGGATTTTGACAGAGTTTTTAAAGCTCAAAAAAAAAATGAATTCAAGCCATTTGTGGAGCTCACTTTTTAGACAGCTGTAAGCCACTATTTAAAAAACTTAAAGTTCTACCTTTACCATGTTTATATATTTTTGAAATATGTGTTTTTGCGAACGCTGACAGGCTAAATAGCAGAACACGGAATAAAGATAGGCTTCGACTGCCACCAATAAAACTAAAATTATTTAAGAAAAATGTATGCTGATTGTCGATAATCATTTACCAGAAAATTCATAAGACCACTGAAAATGTTCAAAAAAATGCTTTTCAATCTATTTATTATTATTCGACGATACTACTTTCCGCCTAGCTGTTGCCCTACGCCTAGGCGCTCCTTGCTGTTCTCCTCATCGCTGCCACTGTGGCGAAGTTGTCAACAGCCTCGGCCACCACGGCCTGTCATGCAGTCGAAGCGCGGGACGGATAGCAC
This sequence comes from Mythimna pallens, assembly GCA_961205895.1. NCBI lineage: Eukaryota > Metazoa > Arthropoda > Insecta > Lepidoptera > Noctuidae > Mythimna > Mythimna pallens. The sequence goes on along the minus strand of OY540838.1, from coordinate 24,106,227 downwards.
GGCACGCGAATATTAACGACATCATCCGACGAGCCCTTGTCACCGTCGGCGTTCCGGCTGTTTTGGAACCTCATGGCCTGGCACGCGACGATGGTAAGAGACCTGACGGTATGTCTTTATTTCCGTGGAAGATGGGTAGGCCTTTAGTGTGGGACGCTACCTGTGTCGACACTCTTGCGCCATCCCATCTTCCTAGCTCTTCGTGCTGTGCTGGTGCTGCCGCTGCGGCTGCGGAGAACCTCAAGCGGCGGAAATATAACAACCTCGTCGGAAGTTATATCTTTGAGCCGTTTGGGGTTGAAACTCTTGGGTCGTGGGGTCCAAGTGCTCATAAGCTTTTCAAAGAACTATCCAGACGCTTAGTTGACACTTCGCGTGACCCAAGGGCTGGCTTTTACCTCGGTCAGAGATTAAGCATTGCCATACAACGTGGCAATGCCGCCAGCCTTTTGGGCACACTTCCAGTCGACAGCGATGCGGAGGAATTTTATGATGCCATATTTTAGCTAGTAGTTTTTGTCTTTAGTGTATATATAGTTTTAATTAGTTAAGTGTTTTTTATCAATTAATTGTAGATGTAGATTCAAGTCATTATTAGTAAATTTCCTCCAGTAAATATGTTTTATTATTATTATTTTTCTATTTAAAAAGTATTTTACTGTTAAGGGTTATTTAGAAGATAAGACAATAGAACCTGTAATTAGCAAGTTAGAGTAATTGACATCACTGACTGTGAATATATTTGCACGCCATGTTATGGTAGAATATGCTACAACAAATTTATTTATTTATTTATTGGCTATCAACAATTGTTACACATTCGAAACGTACTTGCCCTTATACAAACCAAGTGTACAATATATTACGATAGACACAGCATGCATAAACAATATTAAAACAGAAAGATTTTACAAATAATATTAGTACAGATACAACACTTACGAGTTACGTTGTTATAAATGTTGGCTAGTAGTAAGTCGTTTTAGGTAGACTTGGCGCTTGAATTTATGGAAAGATGTGCCAAAAATATCCAAACTTACATCGCAATTATTAAGAAGCCTAGAAATTCTTGGAATTGGGGAGTATGTTTATTGTAACACCTTATGTATCATATGCTAGCAAATAAATATTTTGATTGAGTGATTGATAACTTGGTGTCGGCTTCCAGTCTAACTGGATATGGCTGACTACACATGTTTTACATGGAGCGACTGCCCATTAGACCTCCACAACCCAGTTATTGGGCCACAAGATACTCCTTGGATAGACTGAGTCAGAATTTCTGGCATCTGACTGCCTTTAATGATCTACGAATGTCAACCGGGACCCACGGTTTTCTAAGTTTTACCTAAGGTTTCCCAAGATTTTCCTAAATTTGTAAAGACAAACATATTTATTTATTTTTCACATTTTAGGAAAGCACAGACTAATAATAACATAATGCTAATAGTAAATTAATAAATTGCTAACTACAAGCTTCCACACGAATAATAACAAAAAAAAGTTAGTCCCACAATATCTTAAACTGTTAGTAATTTTAAACGAACAATAATAATATATGTTTCAAGCGCAAATAGGCGCTAGTTGCTCAAAAAATGGCTTTGCTAAGAGCTTCCTAACTGTACTCGCGTTGGTGCAAAATAGGTCAATGTCGGGTTCTCATGAAATCTTGTTCAAACTGCGACTGGCTATCAGAAAAAAAAAAAACATTACACCTATAATTAGTGTTGAAGTGGCCGCTGTCGCATTGCCCTATCTGCTTAGTGCGTATTTACAATTTTGAGACAAGTTCAGGACAGTCAATTGAACTATTTGCGATATTATAATAAACTTAATAATATAATGTTTCACTAAGCTCAATCATGTAACGAAGCTCTATTATCACGGATGGCCGCTCCGATGCACTCACTAGAACACAATGGAAATAATTAACAAACAAACGAATACAATTCTATCATAGAATTAACAGAACAGACTTTATCACAGTAAGCTCATGTTATTCATTAAACTCGCATAACTCATTTTAATTAATAATTTAACTACATTTGTTAGTAAAACTAATTTTAGCACTTTGTAAATTTGCTTTTCGGTCTGTTGAAGTATGAGGGGGTCATAATTGGTCGCGCAATAAATTTAGGGGTGGTTTGATGGCGCATTATTTGATTAAAGTGCGCGTTGTGCCAAGTGCTATAAAGGAGTTAAATGGTGCAATTATACGCTCTTAAGCTGTGGCGTAACGCGGTAATGTATTTCGCTGGACGCTGGTGTCCTAGCCGATTTATTTGAATGCGTTATTGTGTATGTTGGTGTAAGAAAAATGAATGGGTTTATATGAATATGTGCATTTGCTAGTTTGGTCAAGTTTTATTTGTGCCTATTTGGGAACAATGTAACAATACACAACGTTGCAACGACAGATGAGCTTTCCTTAAAAGGGGTCATTGTACTCTTATAACTTTGAAATAGCGAAAAAAAATCAGCTGCTTCTTATAAGTGGCTATGTCGAGTTATGTAAACATAAATGTATGGATCAATTAATTTTTTTCTCGTGATTCCAGGGCTGGTCGCAAAAGTTAAAGTGTTAGTTAAAGTTATTCACATTTATGAGTACAGAGCCCTTTTAAGGAAAGTCCAACTGTCATGTCAACGTTTTTTTTTAGTCGGGAAATCATCCAATGACTTCCTCCGCTCTAGGGCGGAGCGAGAGTGTGTGTCATAATTTTGCTCACTTAAAGCCACTCCTGTGTTTCTTCTTTGCCTTGCCATCCAGGACCCCGGTTTTTCTTTCAGAAGCGAACTCATGGTCCCAGCGTTGTATGTCTGATTTGTCTTTCAAAACTCAAGTTAAGAAACTTAAATTGTGGTTTAATAAACTGCATTACCAAGAAACTACAAAATTTATGTTCAATACAATTTAAATACTTAAAACCAAAAATTAAATCATTAACCATTTTGCAAAGGTATCGGATGTCAATTTTGGTCAAAGAAAACCATCTTAAAGTGCTCCCAAGTCTCGATTCGCCGGTAAAGCGTCGCTGACTTCAACCGACCTCGGTCAACTTCGGCGAAGTTCGGGTGTAGTGAAAACACACCCTTTTTAACTACCCAACAAGTTAGAGTACGTAATTCTTCACTTAGTGTCAGCGTGCGTTGAGGGAAGTTTTCTGCGTGATTGAGTTAAAGTTTCATGTGGGTAGTCCATAAAATATTAATAAAACGAGGGGTGTTGATGTATCTTGCAGGGGTGTAATGAGGAAAGGAGGCCATTCATTCCTATGAATACAAATGGAGCAAGGATTGACTGATATATCAACGCAAAGCTGAAACTACTGGGAATAGCAAGATGAAATTTTACACAAGGCTTCCTTTTATAATGTGGAGAGATGAGGGGTTCTTGAAAGTTTTATCTTTAAGTAAAGCTGGAAAGAGGAAATTTGGTTTGTCACACATGAAGTATGGACTTATGGATATTAAAACGTATGTTAAGGTATGTTTGTTACCAGAGGGTCATGGCCATACGGATGGTGAGGGGATATCGCACGGTATCCCGCGAAGCGGCGAGCCTCCTTGCTGGCCAGCAACCATGGGACCTGGTGGCAGCAGGCCTTGCACGCATGCACGATCTGCGCGTGGAGATGCAACGTCGGGGTGAAACTCCGCTGCCGCGACAAGTCGCGGCATGGCGGGCAGAGCTCCGGCGGGGTCTCATGGCGGAATGGCGACAGCGACTATCGCAACCCAGTGCTGGGCACGCCATAATTATGGCGATAAGTCCCCTCTTTGAGGAGTGGCTGGAAAGGCAACACGGCGTCCTTACCTTCCGCATGACGCAGGTCCTCACCGGACATGGTAAGTTCGGGAGGTTCCTGCACCGGATTCGTGCGGAAGAAACGCCCGGGTGCCGCCATTGTGCGGACCGCCCGGAGGACACGGTGGAGCACACGGTGGAGGTGTGCCCCGCTTGGGCAGAGCAACGCCGTGTCCTCGTGGGGGCGATTGGCGGCGGCGATCTCTCGCGCCGGGCCTTGGTACAGGCCATGGTCCGGAGTGAGGAGGAGTGGCAGGCGGTCGCCTCCTTCTGCGAAGCAGTAATGCGGTAACCGTCCAGACCGAGCCCAAGTCGTCGACGGCGCGTGGTGTTCCACGCGTGCCTCAAGGAGATGTCAGCAGCTGTAGGGGCCTGGCAGGGTCGAAGCCTACTGGGGCCAAGGGTCTGATTCTGAAAGGAAGACTCGGCCCTGGTACGAAAGGCAACGAAGGAACAGGAGTGGGTTTTTAGTCAGTAAAAGTCTGACACTATCTCCCGCCCCGCCCAAGGGCGGGGGATGTCATAAGATGATTTTCCCACCGAAAAAAAAAAAAAAAAAAAAAAAAAAAAAAAAAAAAAAAAAAAAAAAAAAAAAGGTATGTTTGTTAAATACACATATCTAAATGCCATTAGACCTAGACATTTACTATTATGACTATTATGTTCCTCGAAATAGAACAATTGTCAAGCCGTAAAACCACGGGTAGAAGCTATTTAAAATACAAGAACGTGTAAGATAAGTAGCGTGTGTTTTGTGTTTCTCGACATATAAAATAATCGTTAATCATTAACTAAATAATAACAAAATGCCTTTAAAAAGTTAGTCTTATGAGCACCTAATAAATTCATACAAGCTGTGCGACTATATTAATTCAAAATGTAGCTGGTACAAAAAGTACAATTACTCCACATACTCCACGTGCTAATTTCGTACAGTTTTTGTTTCAAGCCACTGGGTTTTGTCGTAATTAAACCTATGTATGTCGTTTTGTGTTTATTTTGTCCAAATTAACACGAGGAATTCTGTGTGGGAGCTCCCGATTATATTTTAGAGTTCGTACTGAAGATAATAGAGGTACTCTACTACGGTTTCAAAATACTAGTTACTAACTTCATGTGTGACACTATGTAGAGAGTAAATTACAGACATTATTTCTGCATTTTATTTACTATTTAAGTACTCAACTTTATAATATGTAATAGTTTTTTAGCACAAAAACCTTTGTGTACAATTACAATACATTTCACAAAGTGCATTCGATTTCGGAAAAAAGGCTGCACTAATAAACTATGGATTCCTATTTATTTTATTTTATTTAGAATGTAGAATTATGATTGTTAATTTTTAGAGTACCCCAAAAATTTATATGTGAATGGATAGATAGAATTACAGTAGGAGCTTAAAATTAATAAGGTGTAACAATAGGCGGTCTTATCGCTAAAAACGATTTTTACTGACCACATTTGGTGTCATATCAAGTGATTGGATTGCCATAATTAAATAAATATATAAATTATTATTACGTGCCACATTATTATGGATATTGTAATATAGTCATAGTTAAAAGTAATCATCACGTGCCTGTTCATTTCTTAAATACATATATAGACATGCGGTTTTACTGCATGCAGCTGTACGCAAATGTTCCATGGTGTGACTATCACCCTGCTTCCTACAATCCATTAATTGCATAGTCACATCTATGTCACCACATTGGAACTAAAACATAAATCCTACATTGTGCTATCGGAGCTCTCCAAGTGATTAGAACCTCGCTTTTCAATACAGCTTTGTGGATCTTTATATCCTGTGTCGCATGCCTCTATACCGGTGACTTTCGTTTATCAAAGTCAGCGCAGCCTTTGTGTAGTTTTGCATCGTGACGTCATCATTTACGTATTTATACCTTATTTCCTCTAACTGTCGAGCCGCAAGTCATACCCACAGCTTCAGTGGGTATCCTGACCACCAGCAGACCTACCTAACTAGGTAGATATTTTTAACAGGTATAGATAGCTACCCAACATAGGTATAGACCTATGTTGGGTTCACAGGATTTGATATGATTCACACATATTCAGGTTTAGTATGGAATGAAATATATTTCGAAAAGATTGCTCCTTTTATACAAAATTCTTTTTTAATAGTAATGTATTGTAAGTACATTTAATATATTCACTCAAACAAATAATGGAAGATTTGTAAGGATGACATTCCGGTACATCTGTTCCAAATATCTCAATAATTAAGTAACATATTTTTATGATACCACGTTGTAAGTAAACATGAAAGTTGTGTTGATAAATTATTTAGGTATAAGCTCTCGCAACATTTACAACCTTCTCTAGACACTGTTCAAATTATGAAACCCTCTGTTTTGAATCTCGCATCAGTTCGAAACAGCACATCATTATTATGACCGTATTAACAGATACCCACTAACGATACACACACAGTGTGCCCAATAGACCATGTACTACATCCCCCCACACCCCTCCCTTTGGACAATAAATCTCCAGTTATGGGCGTCGAAATAATTAGTGGGTTCATTAGGGAACGTACTGAGTCATTATCTCGTATGTGGGTCAATGACTGATAGCTGGCGCCAGTTTCTGAGCTCATGAAGGCAAGAAATGGGAGTGAAGCAAGCAATAAGCTGTATAAAAAAATACTGTTATGATGAAAATGTTAACCGGCCTTCTTGTATGACCAGACTAGCTAGTCTCATCCCCTTAGGGGGTGAATTTCGGAAAATCCGTTCTTTGCAAATGTCTACAGCCTATAAGGAACCTGCCAAATTTTATGTTTGAAGTCTTATAGTTTCTGAGATTTCGTGAATAATCAGTGAGTGGTATTTCGCTTTTATATATATAGAGATTTATGAATGTAAACTATTTAAAAGGAATTAAGATCGTAGCAGGTCGTATTCTATAGTATTTGCTCATCTCCGTGGGAGAAAGGCGTAAGTTTTATTGTTGCTAAGCTCGCGCTGTACCTAGTGGTAAAGCACGATTTCCATTAGATGAGATGGTTCTCATCTAATGCAAAGCGACGAGGTGGTCAACGATTCAGTACACTTGCCTAGAAGTAACCTATTCACTCTTGACTTAAAGATCCTCAGATTGTAACTATCAGAAAACACAAATTTTGTCAGGGAAAACTACTCCTTAGTTGTACGCACAATGAATGTGTTCCTAAAATATTATGTGTGTATATGTGGGATTTCCAACACGAACTGGTGCCACATCGTCGTACGCCTGGCGGTCCGACGATGGAACAGGCTTGGTGGAGTTAGGCTATGCAATTCCGTCGCACACTACCACTCTTAAGTCTTGCAAGTGGTAGAAAACCGAAAGGCTAGCAAGTCGGCGTCGATGCTATATTATGTATTTAAGAAATTTATCATCATTAGCCTACAAGACTGCAGGTGGACTTGCACGTTACCAATTGCACGTCATTTGTCCCATAGTCAGCATTATTACGTTCCCCATGGCTAGACCCGCTACCACTGCCACTAGCAGTGCTGTTCACCACTGAGTGTTACAGTGGTGGAGCATTCCTGTCTTTTCATTTACTCAGTAAAAGAAGGAAAAATTAATTAAGTACGAGTATCTATATATATAAAAGGAGTAACTGACTGACTAACATATCAACTCACAGCCGAAACTGCTGGGACTAAGAGCGTGAAATTTTGCACAAGGTTTTCTTTTATGACGTAGGCCAGCACTAAAAAAGGATTTTCCAAAATACACCCCCTTAGGGGGTCCAAAGTTTGTATGGAGAAACCTACATTCACGTAGGTGAAGCTGCTGGCAGAGGCTAGCAACAGTTCACGTTGCAAAGGTTACATAAACCGAATTACATGTTTCCACGAATAGAAATAAATGTATTTATCTTTGCAATTTTGTGGTTTGTATTTGTGGTTAGATTAGGACAAAGGGCTGTTGTACCTTTTTGTGCTAAAAATAGCACACTTAAGAATACTAAGCTCTGTTTGTTGATCAATTGGAACGAACCGAGGACCATTGTTTTAGTATGGGGGTATAATGGACCTCTTTTACTTTGGAGGGATTTTGTTAGTTGTCATTAAGTAAGCGAATAGCAAATTTTTAATTATTTTAATACAAACGGCATGAATAACTCTGTGTTAAATATATTTTAACTTTGATAAATAAACGCAAAATGGGAGGATTCAGAGAATGATTAATTATTTAATATGATTAAACATACGGATGAATCACTTGTGTTAATATTATTTTATTTTAAAAGCATAATAAAAATTTGTACACAGAAGGAAAATGGGATTTTGCCATGAAATAACTCATTTATATACATTAAACAACTAAACTGATTTACGTTCATTACGTCACAACCTAGGTTTAGTTGAAAACCAGCGGCAGGCACTATTTGTGTGGCATTTATGCTGAACTGGACTAATTTTTTGCGGCTTAATATTTTTAATATTTTATTTATACGAGTATTTTGCTTCTTTACTGTTTCATAGATATATAGATAAACTCTTTATTGTACACCATTAATAAATATCTGACTGGTGTATGTGTGATTTGTGTTGCGCCAAATAAATTCTTTTTTTTCTATTTCGTCATCATCATTTCAGCTGAACATAGGCCTCCCCCAAGTGTCGCCATAATAACCGGTCCTGTGCGTGTCGTATCCATCGGATTCCCGCGACCCTCACCAGGTCATCGGTCCACCTTGTGGGAGGCCGTCGCCATTCCAGAACATTTCGTCCACATCAACCATCTGTTCTGCGAGCAACGAGCTCTGCCCACTGCCACTTAAGTTTGGGGATTATTTAAAAAATATATTAAAAAAAAACTGGGCAAGTGAGAGTCGGACTCGCGGCCTAAGGGTTCCGTACAAGCTTACCTAAGTAAAGAGTTAAATTTCTAATTGGAATCTCGAAGTTTTATCCAAATCGCAAAAAAAAAAAAGTGAGACGTAACTACAAATTTTGTTTTCAGATTTATTCCTATACTTGTGGTACAGGAATAAATCTATATACCTTGCTTTATGCAAAATTTCAATATTCTAGGTCAACGTGGGTACTCTAGAATTTTGGTTCCCTTAAGTGTCAAAATATACGTTTTTTTTCGACATTTAAACGGCCATATCTTAATTTTTTTTTTTAGAAGTTTGATTTTAATTTCATCTCAATACATTTACACGTTCCCGAGCTAAAGGGTCTTAATAGACAGTCAGACAGACTGACGGACAACAAAGTGATCCTATAAGGGCGCCGATTTTTCCTTTTGAGGTACGGAGCCCAAAAAATAATTAAATAATAACCAAGAAAGGGACAAAACCAAAAAGAAGTTACTAGAAATAAAATAATAATACAGATAATCTGATGAGATAGCAAAGTGTTAATTTCAATTAAAATAACAGTTAAACTCGTTACAATTCACATTAAATGTTATTGTAGCAGTTACAGTAACTATAGCGTTATAACCGCGTTACTCGCGCCATCGGGCAATTAAAAGTGGTATAAATTGTACCAAGTGCGGTCCGACGCCAACTGCGTATTATCAAAAATAGAATGGTAAGTAGGTACAACGTGTCGATGTGTTCAATGGTTTAATTAATGGATAACAGATAATAACTCGTTAGCGTTTATTTACGAGCATATGTGGATATGTTATTGAATTGCAATTGATTTATTAAGTAAATTGCTTCGTGACATATTATATTTCAATGTTTTTGTTGAAAAAAATTTGATATGAATTTTGTTTGATACCAGAGATCAGGCTGTTTGTATATAACTCGCCGTCCGACCGTCTAGTAACTGCTCAGACCGAGTCCGAGTCAGCAACGCTGTAACCGAAGCCTACTGGCGCCATGAGTCTACTTCTGAAAGGGTCACTCGTAATCCGAAATGTAAAGGGCAACTGAAGGAACATAGGTGCGTTTTTGTCATTAAAAGTCAAACACCCCTCATTGGATGAATTTCCCACCAAAAAACACTGGGTGATTGCAAGTCGGACTCGCACACTGAGGGTTCAGTACAAACTAACTTATTTAAATAGTTCATCTCGAAGATTTTTTCGAATAGAAAAAGTTTTTTTTTGTGATGTAACTACAAATTTTCAGTTTTCAGATTTATTCCTATAGTGGTGTTATAAGGCCTTGCGTCATGCCAAATTTCAGGGTTATAGGCCAACGGGAAGTACCCTAAGAATTTTTATTCCATGGGTCGAAGTATACTTTTTTGCGACATAAACGACCGTATCTATAAGAGTTCCATTTTTTCCTTTTGAGGAACAAAACCCTAAAAAGGTTTTTCCTTTATTTCTTGACAGTCAAATATACGAAAAGGTAGAGTGAGGTAAAAATGTAAAAAAAAGTCCCTCTCCAGTGTACCAGCCAATGCCAACAAATTACGCGGAACACTTCAATGCCAACTATTTTGATGGACCTCTTCTGCGAAATTGGAACGATGGATGCAATTTTCTTGACGTTGGCACGTTTGTCTGTGCCTGGAAACTCGGTTAGTTTGGTGAATTGAGTTTTAAAAATATAGTACTTTAGTTCTTATATCGGCAAAATTTGATTTGAGACGGGTCTATTCATAATAATTTAGATAAGTATTCCATATAATTTATCAAATTCCTCGTAGCAAAGCTGCAAGTCTTCTGACCACATTTCCAGATGACAGCGATGTGGAGGAGTACTTAGATGTCTGAGTGTATTTTATGTTTTTGGGTTATAATTATGTACATAGTTAGGTTGACTATAAATACTTAGTTTAGTTAATATTTAAGTTTCTTATATTTTCATAATTGTTGCAAATCTGTAATAAAAACAATGATAACCCATAACACATCTATTTTAGATGAATATCAACGTTAGAAAAAACTTAAATCTTAATCCAATCATATAATAACTAGCGAACCGCCCCGGCTTCGCACGGGTGCAAAGCCGGATACCACTGCAACCGCTATGTAAATAAAATGTATCGAAAATATTCATGTTAATTAATCTACATGCTGTAAAGAGCCATATTGATCTATATTAAATGCACAATGTATTTAAGGTACTTAATTATATAAGGATCTATTCTATAATGCTTAAAATCACTTCGTAAATAAGCCGTTACTTCTCGATAAAAGTAAAGGATAAAAAATGGTTATTATGGGTTATTCGTAAGAGATAGACATATACCATTGGGGACCTTTTTGTAGACCATTTTAAGATGTACACTACTATTTTGTAGTACACTGTTTTGATCTATCTCGTAGGGTTCAGCCAGCGTTTGCAATGTAAGCGCAAAAAAATGTTTATTTACCACATTACATTAGAATTCTGTAAAATATCAGTGTTTCTCTACTACATTATGCATGTATTAAACACATACATAAACCTTCCTCTTAAACCACTCTATCTTTTACAGAAACCGCATCATAATTTGTTGCGTAGGTTTAAATATCTAAACAAACATAGGGACAGACAGACAGCGGCGACCTTGTTTTTTACTATGTAGTGCCATGCAAATATTTATACAGAGTAACAACATCACCTGCAGCAGTCGGCCCGCACACCTGCACCTGGCAACACACACTAATTATTATAATTGAATCTATCTTATCGTTGCTTTTTACAATATTTCCAAGCCGAGATGCTCGCGCTGAAAATTGTATAAGATTTTTATGCTCCGGATTAAGTGGAAACGCCGAGTTCAGGGTTGTTTTTTATGTTTTTTAAGCAAGAAGTAGTGAAATTTTCCTTGAAAATGTTCAGGTTGTAATGTTTCATTTAGAACGGTAAAGAGAGCTGAGAATAGGAACTAGCACAAGAGTCGAGGGAGTTTCGTACTTGGCTAATCTAATCCTATTAGCCCATTACGTCCCATTGGTGGACGAAGGTCTTCCTCTGCTTTTTCCACACAATATGTCTGCCTTCAACCATTGTGGGTACTTGATTAGTACAGACAGTGTCATTAACTGGTTACCCCCTTTTCTAAGATATTTTAATGTGAGAGAGATACCTACTTAATGCAGTTTTACTTCTTAATTGAGCGTGCCTTTAATCAACTAGAACATGATGATTTTGTTTTTTTTTTTTTTTAGTTTTGGTTTTTTCAGTTTTTTGTCGTCTAGGTTGAGAATAGAATATTAATTAATTTGCAGAGATTTTTATTTATAAGCTTTAATCATACCTATATATACAAATTACCTTGACCAAACTCAAATTTAAAAACAATTTATTTTACTTAAATACATGATTTAATTCAAATTGTTCGTATTTTGAAAAATATCGGCCAATTTATGTTATCACAAATATTAACAATAATAATAGCATAATCAGCCTTGCAATGTTCCCACTACTGGGATTCAGGCCTACTCCCTGAGCAGAGGGGATGGGCCGTAATCAACCACGCGGGCCCAGTACGGGTTGGTAAATGTCACATGTCTTCGAATTTTTGGTTCTCGGACATGCCGGTTTCCTCACGATGTTTTTCTTCACTGTTTTGAGAGCAGTGGTGATGAAATAAATTACAGAAGATAATACGCCTGGCTGGATTTGAACCCGAGACCTACAACTCGTAAGTCGGGGCCGTTACCACTCGGCCACCACTGCTCCATATATTAAAAATACCAACAGACAATTAACGCAGGTTCATCTTAACAAATCGTCATTACGCAAGAACGACCCCTCAAGGAATATAGACACAAGCGTGGAATTGATAATACTAGCCCCAAAACTTCGCAACAACCTACATCTGGGAGTACATCGATAGAGCAAATAATTTCGACTATCAAAGCAGCTCATAAACTGCTGGAACTTGTGACCAAGGGACACTTTCTAAAGTCTTGTTTTAGTACTTTACATGTAGTGATCTAACTTGAATTTAGTTTGGAATTGTTATTTCTGAGCCGAGATGCTAGCCTACGAATTTATTCAGAATACCTTGCCATTCGAAAAACTTCATCAGTTATATATATTTTTTTATTATTGATAGGTTCGCACTTGACCACTATCCCACCTCGTGGTTAGCGATTATGTAGCCAACGATGGATCATGCTTGTCAAGAAGGAAATTATTCGCTCATGACCTAAAGACCTCAAGGTCGTAGCTGTACAGTGTACAAGAAATGTATTTCCTTCCATTCCCTTCCATTCTGGGACCAGCTTGCGCTTATGAGTCTACCCTGTAAACACAATCATCACCACAGTTGTGCCTGCGAAGGCCGGTCTTTATAAACGGAACACCGTGTTAAACTGTATGTGTTTTACCATTCACACGCACGGGGTTCCGTGTACAAACCGGCCTGCGCAGACAAAACTGTGGTGAAGCTGTTGCGTGTGGTAGGCCCATGTGTCTCCCGGTATCACTAGATGCCTAACTACCTTCGTGTAATCGAGGCCTACCTGACGTAGACGATACTCTATCTCTCTCTTTGAGGAGTGACTGGGGTGGCAACACGGCGTCCTCACCTTCCGCATGACGCAGGTTCTCACCGGACATGGCAAGTTTGGAAGGTCCCTGCATCGGATTCAAGCGGAAGAAACGCCCGGTTGACATCATTGTGTAGACCGCCCGAAAGAGTTAGTGGAGCATACATTGGAGGTGTGGCCCGCTTGGGCGGAGCACCACCGTGTCGTCGTGGAGGCAATCGGCGGCCACGGCTTCTCGCACTGGGCCCTGGTTCGGGTTATGGTCCGGAGGGAGGAGAAATAGCAGGCGGTCGCCCCCTTCTGCGAAGCAGTAATGCGTACGAGGCACGCTCCAGCCGCCGAGATTCTGACCCCGACTACCAGCTACGGTAGACGCGGGTTAGTGGACGTCGAGCAATGGGTGGCTCCCCATCCGGCCGTCCGGTATTTAACCGGACCAAGCCCAGTCGTCAACAGCGCGTAGTGATCCACGCGGTCCTCAAAGAGATGTCAGGAAACCGTAAGAACCCAGCAGGACCAATGCCCGCTAGCTAGGACCGTGGGGACTTCTTGAATAAGAAACCCGTAGTCCTACAACTCAAAGAGCAACTGTTGTGTTGTTACTAAAACTACACCTTTGTCCTTCAAAGGTGTAGTTTTAGTAACAAAAAGTCTGACATGCCCTCGCGCTCCAACCAGAGCGGGAGAAGTCATTGGATGATTTCTACCCTTAAGAAAGGCCCATATGTCTCGGTGGCATGTTGTGTGTCCCTTTCACACAATATAAAACATTGAGAATCACACTGGGTTGTATGCCAGCTACAAATATACTTTATCACATAAAAATAAAATTGTATCTTCAATGAATACGACGATTTATTCACAACACATTTAACAAGGTATAAAAACATATCCTTTGCCAAAAGTATAACATAATATTACACCAACTTACTCTATCAGTATATCTTATGAAATCTCCGCGTTTTCGTAAAATTTCATACATAAATGTACGAAAAAGGCAGAAGTTACTGGAGTCATACATATTTATACGGAAAGACAGATAATGTATCATTTATATTAATATTCAAGCGAAGCGGATTGCAACTGTCCAACAGTTTAATGTATTGGAGTCGCGATAAAAATGTTCAGTATCTGTAGCTATGTCATTAAAATATGAGAAATTAAATATAAACTTCGATATCGACAGATTTTAATGTTAAAAATAGTATTTGTGGGGTGAAACCAATCTGGTGGGATTTAACGCCGCCAAAACACAAGCGTGTCTATTCACCGCTAAAAGGAGCCCGTTCACATTGGCTCCTGCTTTTCAAAATGGAGCGACTGCCTTCAGCTCTTGGAAGTTGAAATTTCCTCAGACCTTGACTTTGGGCGGTTCATTGAGTCCAAAGTCAAGGTAGCTGCTAGGAAACTTGGCGTTCTTGCAAAGGGCCGGTGGCAAATCACACCGGGACAGCTTTTAATGTTATACAAAGCACAGGTCCGTTTGTGTGTGGAGTACTGCAGCCACATATGGGCTAGTGCTGCAATTTGCCACCAAGAAGGTTTGGACTCGGTGGAAAGGTGCAAGAAAAATAAATAATTACATTTATCAATAAATGAGACGTTAACAAAATAAATTACTAACTAATTAATGGTGGTTGGGGTCTAATAATATGAAAAATAATGCAAAAGCAATGTGTTAGAAAATAAAAAGTATATATTACAACAAATGTGCAGTAGTTAATAGATACATTTACACAATATTATGAGTTACCAGGGGGCCACATAGCAGTCATTGCCAAACAAGCATGTCTTCGACATAGTCTTTAACCTTGTGTCGCTTTTTTAATTAGGACACGCTTAATATGGGTATTGAACTTTCCCTCGGTCACCGCCTTTGGCAGCTTGTTATTTTTTTATTATTGATAGGCTCGCGTTTGACCTGATGGTAAGCGATGATGTGGCCGACGATGGAGCACGCTTGCTTAGAAGTAACCTATTCACTCTTGACTTAAAGACCCCTAGGTTGTAGCTATCAGGGAACACAGACTCCAGCAGGGAATGCCACTTCTTAACTGTATGCATTATGAAATAATGTTAATGTAAATAGAACGCTTGTTATAAAAGCGTATGCCATTTACTAACAATGACTAGCTTACAATTTCGCTAACAATTTCGTGTTCATTACGCGTATTTATGTTATGAAAATCGCTTCTAATTTTGAAGCGTCCTAGGTTTTTACGAACAATATAAATAAATAAATATTAATCAAAAGAGAAATTGTAATCTAATAATGATTGTTTACAATTAAACTTAATAAATCGTTCGTCACAAAAACTCTTCAATAAAGGGGGAAATTAACAACAAAAGTAATTTAAAATCGACACAAGCCCCATCGACAAAGCACACGAAAAGCAATTACAGTAAGGTATATTCCGGCGCGCCGTGAAAAATCAGCATGAATTTGCAACTATTTCCACTGTGTTACTATTTGTATTGTGTAACGATTTCCATTGTGTACCTATTTCCACTGTGTAACTACTCCACGGACAGCCACTTATATCTGTCCTCTTCGCAACACTCCGCGGAGGGTCATCGAGTGTTGATTTCCTCTTTGTTTGTCACAACACAATTTATTTATCGTATCGAGTCTGTCGACACAATTCAATTGTGTTGGTAACAAATAAAGGGCTAACCCGATTGGGGCTGTTGCGGGGTTTTTAAACGATCGCGTTCAGAGAATGGATGGTTTTTTTTCTAGTTAGTGTTTGTTAGCCATTTCATTGTTAGGATTTTGGCAATTTTCAGCTGGTTTCGCAACCGTCTCGTTTTCATTGTAACTATTTTTTTTATAACTAGCTGACTCGACAAGTCAAATTTTTCAGCCCACTTTTTTTAAGTCGGTCTATTTTGAATGTTTAAAAACATCATCAATTTGATACAAACGTTTGATGGTAAACTTAAAACGTCAAGTATTACGTTTACCATCAAACAGCATTTTATTTTATCAATCTAAATTATGTAAAGTGAGTACAAAATATTTTCTACTTTGGACGAGATAACATTTTGTTCCTCTTAGAACATTTTATCACGATTACTCTATATTATGATAGCAAAATCTATCTTAACTCTAATCAAACACAAAAAAGACTATCTTCCGAATATTTGAATCAATCAACTATAATTCTACTTTACTTTATATCTGGCCCCGCGTAGCACAGCTGCTACGCGATACGGCCTATACTTGCTATATGGGTACGCGGCTACGAGTACTACGAGCTACGTGGCTACGAGTGCTACGGCGTAGAGGACATGCAAACATTCGGTCAGTGATGTAAAACCAACTTAATTACAACTGGTCGGTAGAATCTGGCCTCAATGTTACTGCTGTCGGGAATACTGAAGGGGAATTGGAAGGTAAACCTAAATTATGTAATAATTTCAAGCATAATTTTATCAATGTAGAATAAAAGAACTTTGTATGCTCTGTTACAATATCAATAAAGTGGTTGACGTTTGAAAATATACACTGATTTTTTTTTTGTATTTAAAAATATGAGTTTGTTTTTGCTTGTTATTATTTACGACTTAATCGTAAAAGTAAAAAAATAATATTACTATAGTGAAAAAGCTAATCGATTGCATAAAATTGAGAATATCTCTTCATTTGCTTACTTTTAACTAATTTTTGTTGACTTCAGTGGAAATAGTAACAAAATCAAGCTATTTTTATTCTGTTCAAAAGGCAAATACTATCACCAACCAAAATAGAACCACCGCCATCGGGAGCTCAAATACAATCCTTACAAATTGCAGGTAATCAGAGTCTAGGCCAATTAGTGCTGGCGTGAGTCTCTCATGCAACGAAACCAATTCCACTTTTACCGAGAAATCCCTTCAGCAAACAACGGAGCAGTTCGACTCAACATCTGTCAACTCACGCATGACATACCTTGAAAGCCTCACGAACATAAGTGGAGCCCAAAATATACAAATGATTTTGAGCTTGAACACAGATGATATATGGACTGTTATCCCATGGTGTGTGTGTGAATGTGAATAATTTGTATGCAGATCGGTACATGTCAAGAGTGAGTTGGGCCGGATCCCGAAGGAGCCTTTTAGTGACGTTTAGTACTTGTGTAAATTTTATACCCTTCCGTTGATTGTCGCCGAATTAATGTACGTGGGCATACTTATGAGCACGATCATTTGTTTTGTGTCGGTGTGTCACTTGTTTATAATATGTATGTATTTAGAAATATATAAGTATATGTATTTATATATTTATCGGTTGTCTGGTACTCATACGGCAAGTTCTACTTAGTTTGAGGCTAGATGGTGCTGTGTAAAAGTTGTGGAATATTATATTATACGAGCTGCTGCTCTATTATCGGGAACATACTCCATTGGACTTAATAATAAAAATAACAGAGACAATAATAACATGTTTTCTATGGCCAAAACTCAGCAAATAAGAGCACAATAATATGCTCATTTAGCCTTTTAGTGAGTTAGCAAAATCAACAAAACGCTTCTTTCACAAATCTTGCTAAGAAACTTAGCAGCTGATTTGGCAATAATTTAAACAAGAGATAATATGATTTGGCAATAATATATACTATGTAAGTAGTGAAGTGATTAAGGTTAATTGGTTTAATTAATAGTATCAGATTTGGCGTATTATATGATTAGCATCAACTAATAACAGCTAATCAGTTTGCAGAGTAATCCAGTGTGGATTATTTGACGTATCTTCATTGTCAGGAGACAGATTTCTTGAGACGATTGATTTGGCAATGTTTACTTTAAAGTCATAAAACTGTTCTAGTAAAGAGTAAAAAGGAAAAGTATTGCAAATAGAGAGCTATTATAGAGTGTAACTGGGTAACAAGGATAAAAAACGTTTACCCGAAAATTTGCTCTTATCTTTACTGCAACAATTACTGTTTTTTGCTCTAGTGCGGAAAAGTGCGTCAGCTCGCCCTCACCACAATTTATTACATTTATCGTACCGGGTTCGGTGCGGTGCGTTTCTCACGTTTATTTTATCTTCGTAAGTGTATTAAAAAACGTCGTTTGATACACGTGTAAATTTAACACTGCAGCACTCGGCTCCATAACACCCTCGCTAACGGCTCGAGCGAATTTTGTCTTGGTAACAATGACAAACTTTCCCAACGTGTATCAAACTGTACTATTTTGAAATTAATTAATGACAAAAGAAGTTAAAAGAGTTACAGTTTTTTAGTTCAAACTAAATCATGTGAATACTGTTTTATTCAACTGACTAGGTCTTTCAATAAAAAGTATAACAAGTAACATTATTTAAACAAAGATCAGCCATTAGCTAAGTACCAAAGTCACTTCCACCACACAGTCAGAATAACTAACCGATTAAACTCCGGTTTAAAAGTACTCATTTAAACATTAACCATAGAATAGTGTTCGCGCTAGAAACAGTTCGGAAAATTACGAGTGGCATTATTTCACTCGTTAGTTATTCCGTTACGTGTAAAATTTACTAGTGGACTCATTAAAAGTTGGACATTGTCCAAGGCCCGATATCTTGTGGCCTGGCCTTGTCTAAGGCCTCATATTATGTGGCCTGGCCTAAGCACATTTGGACTGGTTACTTTTGTCCGAATCGATTTCGTGAATAGTTTTCGTGGTTCATTTAAACTTGTTTTATCTTATATGGAACTGTGTCATATGTTCAGTTTGTTTAAGGAAAGAGTTTCAAAATTGAGAATTTGATTGTTTATGTGTATACAAAATAATGCTCTTCAAATGTTGCTAATAATAATCATCATTATTTTACCTAAAACCCAACCATAACCCAATTCCATAATTGGACTTTCTTAGTGCTTAGAACCACTCCTGCCTTACATTTAAACCACGGACATGACGTCCGTGCCCTTGTTTGATAGTTATACATTATTTGCTTCTGGACAACTCCACGTACAAGTGGCGTCACACCAGAGTACCTTTCAGCTATCACAATAAATCCCGTCAGAATTTCAGTGTTAAGAGGCCACCAGCCCGAAGTGATATCCAAGTAACAACGAGCCACATATGCAACAAAAATCACTACAAACCCTGACCGTTACTGTAACCCTGGAATGTAAATTGCAACTAAAAAAACACGAGTTGGTTTCATTCAGTCCCTCTCACTCCACCCAGAGCGGGAGTAGGTATATTTTGCTGCCCAGCCTCGAAAAAATAAATCGTGTTACTTTAAAGACATATTACATAACTATGTATATATAACACCAGTGTTTTGTAAAGAGAGGTCAGCAAAACCATAGCGGCTCAGCAGAGCCGAAGCCTACTGGGGGCATGGGTTGGCTTCTGAAAGGAAAACCCGAAGTACTAATGCTAGGCAAAGATTTCTTAGGTGTAGTTTTAGTCAGCAAAAGTCTGACATGCACTCTAGCTCCACCCTACAGCGGGAGAGGTCATTGGACACAATTTCAAAAAAATAAATAAAAATCCATCCTAAGTTTGCCTGTAAGAGATTGCTCCGTGCGATAAGATCGCACTTAGTTCTGTAAACGTTTATCCTGTCCACATTATGAGGTGTACAATAAAGTATATAATAAATAAATAAAAAATACAGTATTTTGTAACATTAATTAATTACTTTTATAACTTCTTGTTAGTAGGTATGTGTTTGTAGCTAAGTGCTGTTAATGGATTTTCATTGTTTGCTAAATTATTCCTAAAAACATTCTAAAAACTCGTGGCTACAAAAAATTGCTACCCACATTAAATTCCGTCCATATTCGTAACATATTCCGACTTTCTCGTCAGCAGTAAAAGTATGTAGGTATAGGAATTTTTAACATACATTAACATAATGCATATTCAGAGTAGAGCCTTACCTGGCATAATTACTAATACATATGTATGCATATTAGAAGGATATTTGCAAAATGAGCGGAAGGCATTAAGGTGCCAGTAATCCGCCATCTTGTGTTAGGTATGCGGGCTTCTTATGTTTGACTAATTAGTTATTGGATAACTACCACGTGGGTTCATGTTTCCATCATCCCATTGGAAAAACGTTGGGAAGGGCGTTATATTTATAAGTTTGATTTTGTAGGTGCTTTAGATGCTTTAGATATTTATGTTTTGTATAAAGGGTATCAATGATAGCGTGACTGCTGACTGAACAGAATGGAAGAAAAATTGTGTTGTGCTGACCCCAAGGAATATGGAACCAGGGTATGAAGATGATGATGATAATAAACGTTTAAAACGGAAACCTTTAAAACTACCTACTACCTACGTATTTAGCATTTAATTTTCCAGCATTTTCATAAATAAGTAAAATAATGACACCATCAAAATTGACAGTGGCCAAGGTGGTGTGTGGCCAGAGATCGCTCAAGACGGAGAGGTTTGGATGGAGAAGAGGTTTTTTTCAAGGGAGTTTTGCCCAGCTGTGGGACACAATGAGGCCAGAAAAAGTAGAATTACAATCACGCCGCTGGCACCTGCGTACAATTACATTTTTAAAATTATTATAGAAGGTACTTTCATTTTTGTTTAACTTCTTCAAATTAAATGATAATCCTTCGCGTTGAGGCGCCAGTAATCACAGAAGGCTAAGATTGGCTTATTGTCATGACGTATTATATACATTTATTATATTTACACTACATATTTCCTAGTAAAACGTTGGATAGTAAAAATCAAGTTTTGTACGATGTAAATAATTTAATAGCACATTAAAATACCTAGCAGTCTGTCACCAGTTCACCATCGTAAAATATTTTATGGTTTTGAAAATATTTGATGATTTTTAGGGTTCCGTACCCAAAGGATAAAACGGGACCCTATTATTAAGATTCCGTCCGTCTGTCACCAAGTTTTATCTCATTAACCGTGATAAATAGACAGTTGAAAATTTCACAGATAATGTATTTCTGTTACCGCTATAACAACAAATACTAAAAACAGAATAAAATAAATATTTAAGTTGGGCTCCAATACAACAAACGTGATTTTTTTTTTTGTAATCGTAATCGTGAGGCCATAACTTACTTAAGAATTAAAGGAGCGTAACTTTAAAAAAGAGTTTAATGCGATCACCAAATCAACCAAAACTTAAAAAATATTAATCACTTATCGAATGTCGAATAACGTAAATTGATTGCACTCTTCGATCGGTAACACGTCGCCCCGTGCCAACGGACGCACAAACACGCTGCACAAACATTCGCGCACAAGCTCGAGCACAAATTAACTGGGCAGCCTGTGCACAGCGCACAGAACACAGGCTCGATGCGGGCGCTGACAATCACTGCGATATTACGTGGTGGCAGGTAAACACTGATATTTTCACGCATAATGCTGGGAGGGGACAGTGTGACCTGGATTTTGCTTCTATGTTCCATGTAGAATGTTATGACTCAAAATTGAGAATCGTGCTTCAATTTCATTATTCAATCATTCTGAATTTTTCAGTTGTGTCACTGAGCCGTTAATTTATATTATAATGCTATTACTAATAATATTATAAAGAGGAAAAAAATATATTTTTGATTGTAATAAATATTTAAACTGCTAGACCGATTTTAAAAATACTTTTACCAGTAGATTCATCGTCATCATTATTGCAGCCGAAAGACGTCCACTATTGGACACAGGCCTCCCCCAAGTGTCATCATAATGACCGGTCCTGTGCGTCTCGTATCCATCGGATTCCGGCGACCCTCACCAGGTCATCGGTCCTCCTTGTGGGAGGCCTTATAACAAAAATGTGGAACGCTTCATGATTTTGCGTATCATCCTTAGAATCTACCTTTATTATTGAATAGCATAGGTAGGTATATAATTTCTACTTTCACACAGGCAATGCCGCTGGCAGAAGTTAGTTTTTATTTTAATTTTACTTTTATCTATGTGTTTGTTCCGGTTAATTTCCGAAATTGCTGACCTAAGTTTGATAGGACTTTCACTGGAAGATAGACAATGTGATAAGGAGTAAATACAACCTCTTTTATTTTAGAAAAAAAAAATGGTTTCCGCATAAAAATCTTAGATTTTTTATCTAATAGAGTGCTGTTTTATGAGTCTGACGAGGACGAAGTCGCGGACATTAGTTAGTTAGAAATAAATATGTTTCTACCTAAAATCATCCACGTACGGACAGCATCATCAACTGATTATCCCCTTTTCTAAACTATTATATAACTATGAGAAAGGTACTCAATAGATGCAGCTATCTGTACTAGTGATGTAACGAATGTTAGATTTCTCATATTCAAATTCAAAATTTAGAAATGCGAATCCTAATTTTCAAATTTAATATTTGCGAATGCGAATGCGTATAAGAATGTTGACTTTCAAACAAAGTGCGCGCAATTATTTACGCACAGGTTTAAAATTTCGTGTCAGCCAAGTTTAAATCGAATATAACAGAGCCGTTACAGACTGACGGAATGAAGCTTATCACATTAAGTACATTCGTAAAGTTTTGTTATGATTTGAGGTTAACATGTTGTTTTGCAATTTGTGACACTGCAAATGTGAAATGCTTTTTATAGAAAAATATTAAAGTAAATATAAAATCATATAAGTTGAATTGTCATTCTATATCCATTCAATCAATATATTATTTCATTTTTGTTTGTAAAAAACATGGGAATGCGAATGTCAAAAATGTGCGGATATTCACGAAAGCGAATATTCATTATATCACTAATCTGTACCAACAGTATACCTCTAATTTAGTTTGCCGTAAGACGTACAAACTATTACTCCTGGACACTTAAATAAACCAAACACTAACAAAATTACATTCCACCTCCGAAGCAAACAGACAGGACAAGACGGACAGGTGAACATCTCAGTGGTAACCTGATAATCCAGGAGCTGTCAGTTACATGATCAAAGCTATCGGTCCACGCTGTCAGCGGTGACGGGCGGCTTATGTCAGGCGCCGGGTAATCGAGTGACGTGGCGTGAGCTGCATCTTGCAAGACAGGCCTTCAATATTTGAGAAGCACTTGGATTTTTAATGGTATAATCAAGTGCACTATAGTGATTTGAAAACTGAGTAGTGTGTGGTTTTAGGTTAATGGTAGAAAATATAACTTACATGTGTTAGTCGTTTAAAGTGTTAAATTAGTCGTCTTATACGCTGGAAAAACTGTTTAAATTGAGTAAAGTTTGTTTTTGTTTAAGTTGTTTTGCGGTTTTCGGCTCTGAATAATCTAGTACGCTTCACTATCAATGATTGCATCACTGCTTATCAGATGGGATCGCATTGAAGCACTACTTTAAATCAATAAAAAAATGTTATTTGATTGCACTAACAACACTTTGCTTTGATACTTACTAAATTCTTAACTGCACCACCACTACGCCAATTGTGCCTTACTCAACAAGTTTTCATACTAAAGTTGAAATTGGAAAGTTTTATTTTTAGCGAATTGGGTTTGTTAAGGTTAGTTCGCTTAATTATGCAAGGTGACATCCTGATTTAAACTGAGATTTTATCTCTATAAAATTCGTAATCACATGGCTGCACTTAAACTCATAGTAACAAGAATAGTCCTAGAACGGAAAAAAATACCAGAAATGCACCTAGAAATAAAAAAATAAAATAAAATGTACCTAGGCCATAAGAAAGTATGGCCTAGGTACATTTTGGTACACAGGCAACTCTTTGAGAGAAACGTTTCATGTTCCATCCCTGGAAGCCGAGCTACAGCGGCCTTTATTTGATGACATTTACGACAATCTGACAGCTGAACCACCATATCTATTCGCACAAAGGATTTGAACTGTGTCGTGGCGAGTTAAGGTCGGATATTGAATGAGTGGGAAGCGAGGACTGATTTAAACAATAGTGCAAGTCAGGGATATGATGGCGTGTGTTGGAAGTGACGGGTTCCTGCATGATGGCACGACACTCGACTGATTGTTTTGTTAGTTGGCTGGGTGTATGTGTATATTTTCTCATTTCTGTTGTACGTTGCCTGCGCTATAAATAAATTAATTTTGTTATAGAGATATCTGTATATTTGTGAATTTCCGTTGGTCACCCATAGTCTTCTTTATCAGTTCCACTCGATCGAGGTTTGCTTTCTGAATGCAAATGCTGGACTTAATAACGTCTTAATAAAGTCATAGCATATTCAACAACAATATTATGAAATGTTACGTTATGAACTGTTATTTAGTAAGCACTTCAATTTAAATACCAGTGCTGAACGCTGCATTCCTAATACTTACCGACGCTTTACTTTGTGTAATTTATTTAATCAGCCCTGCTCTCTAAACGATTAAGGAAAAATTTGTGAGGAAATCTGCATGTCCTTGAACCAAAAATCCTAAGATATGTAACATTCATCGACAGATACAGGATCTGTGTACAGGGTGTCTACCACACGGGTGCTGGAGTCCCAGCAGTGGGGTAATTATAAGGCTGATTATGAGTTTGGTGATATTAGCGCGATAATTATATATGGAAGTAGGTAATTTATACATTTCTGAAAATTTATTATTTGTCAAAATATGCGATGTTTTATCCGGAATTGATGGAGCATTTTTCAATTTTAAGAATATTATTACAATTCAATCAGAGGAAGAACGAAATATTAAATCGTGAAATCTAAACAGTACGATTCAATTTACATTTCATAATTAGAGCGAGATTAGAGAGATTGTTCATT
Organism: Mythimna pallens; assembly: GCA_961205895.1. Taxonomy (NCBI): domain Eukaryota; kingdom Metazoa; phylum Arthropoda; class Insecta; order Lepidoptera; family Noctuidae; genus Mythimna; species Mythimna pallens. Next base: position 24,081,336 of record OY540838.1, on the reverse strand, counting down.
TACTATTACATTTATTTTCAACCCTTGGAGGGTACACTACTACACTACTTCGTAACAATTATTCTGAACTAGCTCACAGATGGCAGGCCAGCAGAAACTAGTAAATGTAACGTCACGAGTACATCACTGGCACATAGACAGACAATCAATTCGAAACTCCTCTATCCATTGACATCCATCAGAAACTATCGCGGACATTTCTATAGCGGACTGGTGGAAAAGCAATGCTCGCAAGTGGGGCGCGCACAAAGCGATGACGTCACGCCACAAAGCGCCAATGACTCCACAAAGGTGGCTCGATGACGCGCGGCGCGGCACAGATGCGGCACGACACAGGTGCGGTACGGCACGGCACAGATACCGCGTAATTAGTGGGCGCTGCTTGCAGTAATGCGGTGCGGTGATAACTTGTTTCGTGATTTTCAGTTGTGTAGGACTATACGCTGTAAGCTCTATTACACGGACGTTGGAAACGATGTGACGTAATTGTCTAGTTTGTATCGTTTTAATTATGATGGTCTGGGTCTATCACTTTTTATAAGTATCGTCTAACAATGTATTCTACCTCATACTAAATTATTATAAACTAGTTACTGCTAGCGGCTTGGCTCGCGTGAAAGTTAGAACATTGATGGAGTGTCAGACTCTTACTGACTAAAACTCGCCTATGTTCTTTAATTTTGACTGGCCTGTTGGTCTAGTAGTTAGTGGCCCTGACTGCTGTGCCGAAGGTCGTGGGTTCGATTCCCACCCAGGACAAATGTTTGTGTGATGAGCACGATCATTTGTTCAATGTCTGCATGTAATTAATCTATAATATTTATGTATTTAAAAATATTTAAGTATGTTTAACAGTTGTCTAGTACTCTTAACACAAGCTTTGCTTAGCTTGGTACTTGACGGCGGTGAGTGAAAGTTGTGGAATATTATTATTATTACTATATTATTTATTATTATTTACTCTTTGAATTCTAGGGCTATGGTAACTCTTTCGAACGTTCCCATCTAAATAATAATAAGTAGTGTGAAATATGAAGAGCGCAACGGTCTTTGTACCATCTTTTTTAGTCATTTTCATAATTTTAATAACAATGCTACTTATTTAACCTCAGAAAATCTGCCTCCATATTGAAAATCGTCAACGTGACTTTATTGTGTCCAATCTAGAGACTACGGTATCGTGAAATCGATCGCAGGAAACAAAACTGAGGATACAAACTGCATACGAATAGTCGGAAATATTGCTAGACTTGTGTTCTAGCTTACCGAGCGATTTGTCCGCAGTCTTATGAAATATTACAATGCACATAGGTGCACACGTGTACTAGTCAACCCGGATACCTGAGAGCTATTAGTATCTATTTTTGACTTAAAAAAATGCTACGCGGCTTTGCACGGGTCTATATTGAAGTGGTCTTCCTCAATGCTGAGGGTCTGAACTTCCCTACTTCATCACTTTAACTCATATTGTTCTCCATCTGTATCTGTGTGAAGGGCATTGTATACCGTAGAGTCAAGAACGGTACAGATCTGGTCAGACCAACGTTTTGGGCTGCGCCCGCGAGGCCTTTTCCCATCCACTTTACCAGTCACGAAGCATTTCGAGTTTGTCACCGTCTACCAGTGTACTAATTTTAAAATCATTCAAATGTGTTCAGCTGTTGAAGCGCGATTCAATTCAATTCATAATATTTTAAGTATTTCACATAGGCCTACATGGGCACTTATAAAATGTCAGAAGCTAGTAATTGATTGACGACGAATATCCAAACATATAGATTTTTATATAACACTCACATTACACGGGGAAAAATTTTGTAAGTGTGAGTATATTTGTAACTTCTTCGCGTTCAATCAGCTTAACGGATTTCAATGAAATTTGGTTCACAGGTAGACCATGCCCTGGATTATCACATAGATCTATGATCTGGATATCTTCATATCCTGGAAGTATATTCCCTTGAGACAATTTTCTGCTATTACACGATAGTTTAAAATAAAAAGGCCCGAGAAAGTGTTATTTTTAATAGAAAATGTATTGTTTCAATTCAAACGATAATAATACCTATATAGTTTTGGTTAGTTGGAAAGGCTTAACATAAAATTAAAGATAAGTACTTTTTCTTAAATTGAGTTTGAAAATAGTGAATTCACACCATAAAACTGATTGGATTACCTCTTCTAATAATAAAACCCTCAAAATTACGAGCACTTTACTCAAATGGCCTAATCGTGTTTTTTTCTCCTCTACAAGCTTAAATTTGCAAATAATTCTATGGTATTTTAACTAAATAGAGATAGACACTACTAACTAGATAGAGATCTGATAGTAGGCGAGAGGGATAAGTTTGAATAAAAAAGAATCCTACCATACAAACATATAAAGCTCAAAATTTGTCTGTTCGTGTATGTTTGTAATTCCTTCAAGCTGAAACGGCTGAATGAATTTTGATGAAATAGCACATGAGTAAACCACAAAGTAATAAAAACACAAAGTATTATTATCCCAGGTTTTTTTTTAGGTGGGAAAATCATCTTATGACAAATCTCGCTCTTGGGCGGAGCGCGAAATAGTGTCCGACTTTTACTGACTAAAAACCCACTCCTGTTCCTTCCTTGTTTTGTGTGTTTGTTGTGTTTTCACACTACCCATGGCCCCAGTAGGCTTCGACCCTGCTGGGCCCCTACGATTTGCTGACATTTCCTGAGGCGCGCGCGGAACTGTACGCGTCGACGACTTGGACTCGGTCCAGACGGTTACCGGACGATCGGACGGCGAGCCACCCATTGCTCGCCGTCCGCAAGCCCGCGCCTACGGTGGCCGGAAATTGGGATCCGAATCCCGGCGGCAGTTAAGGCATGAGGACCGTTGCCTCACGCGATCGGCCGCCTCCTTTGCTAGCATTACTACTTCGCAGAAGGAGACGACCGCCTGCCACTCCTCCTTGCTCCGGACCATGGCTTGTACCAAGGCCCGGTGCGAGAGATCGCCGCCGCCGATTGCCCCCACGAGGGCACGGCGTTGCTCTGCCCAAGCGGGGCACACCTTCAACGTGTGCTCCACCGTGTCCTCCGGGCGTTCTAGACAGTGTCGACACCCGGGCGTATCTTCCGCACGAATCCGGTGCAGGAACTTTCCGAACTTACCATGTTCGGTGAGAACCTGCGTCATGCGGAAGGTGAAGACGCCGTGAGGTCTTTCGAACCACGCCTCAAAGAGGGGACTTACCGCTATAATTGTGGCGTGCTCAATTATTATCCCGGGTGTATTATTCCCTTGGGAAAATTTTCTATTTTCATGCAGGCGTTGCTGCTGGCACAAGTTATTTGATCTTTGAGTCAATGAAATCCGGTAAAGTTTGAGACTGACTGACTGACTTAACTTATGTAGGTACATAAGTACATAGATTAAGTCGCGGACATCCGCTAGTTGTGTAACTAGATTGTGCCCATTACTTCGTTTATGTCAGACTCGTAAAGTAGCACGATTTCATTTGTTCACAATTGGTGGAAACCTTATTCTTTTTTCAGAACAAGAGTACGTATATCACTCCTCATAACGTCAATAAAAAATTCCATTTAAATTTGTCAAGCCGTGTAGAAGATTAAAAAAAATATATTGTCATTTTCAATTACAAACAGACATTTCAATTTTATTTATATACCTACTAGCGGTCCCATCATAAACGTAGTTCTGTCCAAATGCTGACATTTGTGAAAGAAAAAACTGAGAAACTGATTGCAGTGCCACTTACCCGATTCAACTGTATTTTCAAACCATCCAGGGACCTACTTAAATATACACACAAAATTTCATGCAAATCGATCAAGCCTAAACGGAGGAGCCAGGTGGCAAACACATGTACAGAAGAATTATATATATAAACATATAAATGTATAAATAATAATACAATCTGCTGCAGTCAGTACCTACAACTTTCCGTCAGCAACAAAACAGGTGACGTCATAATTAAAACGATTTCAGTGCAAACAAAATCCAGCTAATTCCACGTTCGTAGAGTGAATGGAAGTGACCTGATTGCGGGGCGCACAGCGTCTTATTGTGCTGAGCGCAGTCGACTGGGCTTTGTTCGGCGCCAACTGAGAAGCAGTTGCGACGCATTCAGTACACACGTACAGCTTTGTATTTAGAGCTGTGTATTATACCTGCTTGGAAGTACGTGTTTTGGATGTGTGTTAAATTTTGGATTTGTATGGAAAGTTTGGCCTGCGTTAAAGCGTGGCTTCTGTGTTTATGTCATGGGTTTATTAAAGATGACTATATGACCGAAAAATCACCAAACTGAAATGGCAGTTGGCAGAGCAATGTGCCTTGGCCACTAACACGGTACGGGTAAACGTTTTTTCTTTCTTTCTTTCAAACACTTGCTCGAAGAACATATGATCGGTGGGACCGAAAGGTTCTGAAGTGGCGATCGCGTAAAGGAAGACACAGCGTCGGAAAGGCTCCTACAAGGTGGACAGATGACTTGGTGAGAATTACAGGAATCCGATGGATGAAAGATGCACAAGAACATTCGTTGTGGCGACTCTTTGGGGAGGATATAACAGTGGACGTTTTGTAGCTGAAATGTTGACAATGATATTTATTATCTCTTTCGACCGTCGATATTTGATCTCGTTTCTGGCAAATATTTCCCTGTAATGTAGCCACCTCTTGGCGAAATATTGAGCCAGCAGAAATTATACATATATTTTCTTAGTTGTCATGCCAGTAGCACGCAGAAAAAAATATCTTTTCTTGGGTTGTTCCCAAAGGTCTGTAGATATGTTGCGTTGCAGACGTGTACCGCGGATGGTACACCTAAGTCACTACTGTCTTGAAGGAATGTTCAAAGAAATACTGGTTTCGGTATTGACAGTTTATTTTACTCACAAACACTGTTACACGATAATTTAGAACAATAGGACATCGGCGTGTGTTTGGCTAGCGAGCCTCGGAGCGACTCCTACGCTAACGAGTTACGTATCAATTGTCTGAGTAGTTATATTACAATGTAGTGTCGCCTGTCACCCTACAGGTCCAAGAATCTATTGTTCTCGAAAGAAGTGACCACGTCACGTTTAAAAATATTAAATATTTTCTTTCCCAACGAGTCCATGAGAATGTGGTATAGTTAGCAGTAAAAGCTGTGATAAGAATACACTCCTCCACTTCACTCCTTTTAGATTTCATTGAGCTGATTATAGCAATATCGTTTTCAAAATCTGTTCAGTTCCATCTAGATTTATGCATACGTGGCAATAAACTCTCCTACATACGATATTCCCGAGGAACGTGCAAGTAAAACGAATTTGATAGATATATAGATACGTATTCCGCATATGCTACATTGTCTGCACCGCCATTATCATTTGGTACGTATTCGGCTGCGGAATCGGTTCTTAATAACAACAAACAGGCACAATTCCCGGCACACCGGGTAGCACGGGTAGTACCGGGTATTGGGTAGTAGTGGATACTAAATAAAGCCGCCTACTAACAAAGATCGCATAAATTGCAATTAATCGCTCTCTGACGCAGTATTCACGCGATAAAGATTGCAATATGTGATATGGTTAGAAGCTCAAGTAGGTGCGAGTATATATTTATTAAAAGAGAAAAGAGAAAAAAAAATAACTTTCATACTAACCGTAAAGGTTAACAACCATGGGTAGTGTGAAAGCGAAACCCGGGGTCTTGGGACGAAGGCAACGAAGGAACAGGAGTGGGTTTTTAGTCAGTAAAAGTCTGACACTATCTCCCGGCCCGCCCAAGGGCGGGGGATGTCATAAGATGATTTTCCCACCCCACCGAAAAAAAAAAAAAAGGTTAACAAAATATCTATATGATACTGCTGCTTATAAAGTTATATTAAATATATTAATCGAACCAAAGGTTCAGTAATATAAAAGAGCTCAAGCAGACGCAGTGACCGCTAATCGTGTACAAAATGTTCGACTTAAACCAATTAGTAAAACGAGGTAAAATGTAAAATGTAAGAATACGCATTAGTGCATCATTGGTATATGGTTTCACCGTACACTAGCTCATTTCAATTTTCCTTTCAGGTAGCTTGCTTGAATTTCAGAGAAAATATTCTCCTCAATTTTAATGCTATAATCACTTTTTAGTCGTGCACTCTTGACAGAATGGTCGTGCTCATGTCTTGGTCCAGTCTTGCGCCTTCACTTCTCTCGTGATACGAAGCCATGCAGCTCTGTGTTTAGCAGCTTCGCAGTTGTCATTGATGCTAAAGTGTGTCACAGATTTGATGAGGTCCGTCCACCATTTTGAAAAAAAAAACAAATTTTTAACCAGTCACCTCGTTTCTTTAGCGTTAATGAATGTCTCGTTCAATCATTCGCTTTGCGATTCACTTGATGCATTGCAGTTTAGGAGGAGTGATGGCTCAGTGGTAACAATCCCGACTTACGACTTGTAGGGCGCGGGTTCAAACCCAGTCTGGCACATTACTTTGTGTAATTTATTTCATCAGGACTGCTCTCAAAATTATGAAGGAAAACATCGTGAGGAAATCGGCATGTTCTAGAACCAAACATTCAAGATATGTGACATTCACCAATCCGCACTGGGCCCGCGTGGTGGATTACGGCACATTTCCTCTTCAAGAGAGGAGGTCTGAGTTCCAACAGTGGGAACCTTATAATGCTGATTATGCTATGCTTATACTATACTGCAGTTTAAAGATTTCAACGGCCTTTCTAGGGTATTTATTAACCAGCAACAATTGAAATATAAAATAGCACGACGTTTAAGTTTCATACGGTTAAAGAAATCAACTCCTCATAGTTGTGGAAATGCTGAGCAAGTAAGAAGGGTATTTTGTACTCGTTATGAAAAATGCTTCATGACCAATACAGTCCTTCTGATGTGCTAAATCAAGTGAGATTTAAACTCAAACAAAAAACAGTGACATAAACGGCCGTATCTTTTTTTCCGTTAACTCAGAAATTTGTTTTTTTTCGCAGCTTTAAGGGACCGCAGACCTGAGTATGTAGTTTGAATTTCAACTCGATACTTCCACGATAGACAGACAGACAGACGGACGACAAAGTTATCCTATAAGGTTTCCGCTTTTTTCCTTTTGAGGTACGGAACCCTAAAAAGGGAAAATCCAATTGAGTTTAAAACACATTCGTTTGCTTTGTTTTTTGTTGATAGTGGTATTTCTGTTACATTCTAACATTGTAGCACTAGAGAGGTGCCGTGATCCAGATCGTCGGACAATAGTGAGGGGACAAAGCGGAGTTTGCCACCTTTTGTGCTGTCGATGCTTCTCGTTTAGAAAAACAACGCTTTTTGTGGCTGTATCGGGGTGTTTCGTCTTCGATGCTCTTTTTCCGACACCACGATGTAATTTGTCTCTTTATTTTTTTTTCGATTCAATTTCAATGATTGAGAACGGTTATCTCTCCCACGGTTATTCGTTCAGTTTCTGCTCGTGTTTTATCTTTAGAAACTGTATACAATAGAAATTCTTCACTTCTCGTTCTTGACTTTCGTGTTGAAAGCACTTCCTAAAATACATTTCTACCTAAATCATTTAGTTGAATGGAAAGTGCTTAATAGACTGCTGTGTAACAATTAATTTAATTTCGTTTCAACTTCACGAGCCATTACGAAGGTTCCTCATCAGTTATTATTCCTAATGACCTCCCTGAAGGTCATGTTTTATCAAATCATTAAAAACTAAACAACATCGTTAGCGCGTCACAATTAATCATGAATCAAATCGCGCGACACGGCGACAGCGACAGTGACGCGCCGACGCGTGCGACAAAACGCCTTGACGCCGCAACAATAACCCGTCAGCTCCCATACTACGAATACAATTAATATCCGCCACCACCCGACCGAACGACCCTCACCCCCTAATTACCAATACATTTTCAACCTTATTATAATAACAGTAAAGCCCTAATTCCCCTCGCCAATAGTATTTAGATAAGGTTAAGTTAAGCGTGTAACGATGAATGGACATATTAAAGATTAATTACGATAGCTTGTCGTCGTATTACTGAATAGATATTTGTTCCAGTAATTTAATTAGGCGGAGAATTGTGTTTCCTTGTTTTGCACGTCTTGAATAATGATTCGTTTTATCTCTCGCATTATCTGATGCTAATTTGTCTAAAACCATCCTATTGGCATATTTTTTATTCTAACCAACGTAGATTTTGATTGTTTTCAGTCATTATTAATATTATTTAATAGTTAGTTACATATATATAAGCTGGCCACGCCGTACGAATGCACCCTGAGAGATTACCAAAGAGTGTTATTCAATAGGCGCCTGAGGAAGGATGAGACATTCTCAGTCTGTTTGGAAGTAGAGAGACCTTTGTCCAGCTGTGGGACACAAATTAGTTTAGGAAAAAAAATGTTACAAAATTCAGTATCAGAAATATCATGAAATGAGTAATTGAAAAGTCGGTAATTGCTTATTTTGCTTGACTCATTGTAACCTGATGTCGGGTCTGAAAAAATAATAACCTTTTATTACTTTTTTATTAGTTTTATCGAAAATTACACTTATAGAACTTATCCCCAAATCAAACAAGTGTCAAAGTCGTTTCTCAATCAAACCGATATTCCCGAAAACCCTACAACCGCTACGTTAATTGTCAGCCAAGTATTCGCTATGACCGACTGACTGGCATAATTTGGTCGCGTCAGAGCCGCGCGGCCGCGGCGCGATGACAGCTGACGGCGCGAGCGACGGGATCGCTCGACTCAGCTGACAAGCAGTTTTGTTTAGCTAAAAGTTCAAACGCGATGATTTGAGGGTTCCGTGTGATTCGATTAATGTCAGGATGAAGTTAAAAGGACTTATTTAATCGAGTTTTGGTAAGTATTCGTTCATACTGAGTTTCATGAAAAGATATTGGGATGATAGCTACTTACGTCATAGTTAGATACTTTGTTTGTACCTTTCCAAAACGAGGTTCATGATTTATTGACAGTTGGAAGCCGACAATAAAATTTGAAGCTTCACGAAATTAATTGCGAACCCAGTTTCAGATACTAAAAGCTAGACAGACATTGATTTACGCCTTTGATGAAATAAATGTGAACGAAATTCGAGAGCAAAAAAAAATCGCAATAATTTGATCAGTTGTCACAAGTTCAGAACCCTTCTCTCCATTATCAAGCTTGACGCGCAATCAAACGTCACAGTTATTACGTGTCGAATGATTTTCCAACAAAACGATTTCATGTCGGACACAAAACATATTCAACCCTTTGAATAGACAGAAAATGTGGAGTGACAATACAATTCGCGAGCGGGGTCGCGCGGACCGACGGGCGGTGTTCGGCGGCGGGGGTTATGAGTGACGGGAAACACATCGAGTAACGCGCAATCGAGTGTCCTATCGATTCGATGTCGATCACCAACGTTATAGTACGTCTTGCGAAGCGTGATGAATTTGCGAATCGGTTTTCATTTGGTTACGTCGTGATACTGATAGGTTTGAGGGTTAGGGATGTCCGATTGTGGTAAATTGATCGCAAAACTCATTAATTCTGACAAACGTAGACTCTGATTGAAATAATTTGCTAGAGTATGTTTGCAGTCCAATATTTTTTATGTGAAGAAAATATCATTGAAGAAATTAACAAGCTGTAAGATTTCTTTTAGGTGCGAACAAAGTAGTGAGTTCTTTAGTTGCAACTCTAAAAAATAAGCAGCAACTGATTTTCCTTTTGATTTTTTTTCCAAGAATCAGCTTTGTTAGTAAAATAAAAATTTAACACACTTGAAGTTCATTCGAGCCATTATATAATTTTCAATCCAATATTCAAATGAGCTCCTGGGTTCACATATATCTGGACTAGAAAATAGATTAAATTTCTGGTATAAATGGCAGCAATCCTCTTCAAATTCAATATTGTACTAAACCGAGTTTAATAACGTAAAAATACTCTGAATCGAAGCTACCCATTAAAGTCATCACTCGTTTATATTGCCAGCGGAAATTAAACCATGCGTCTTCTACATAAAATCGAATTTAGTGTAAAAGGATGGGGTTATAACTCTCGCTATTTTCGATATTTTTATTTGCAACGGAGGCGCGTCGGTCCGCTTGGAAATGCTAATAATGGGTTGTGCAACCTTTTGCTTCGAACCAAAAAGAAAGAAGAATTTTCTAAAGAGTTTTTTGGAAAGATAGCTCTGTGTTGCTATCTAAATTATATTATCCAGTTCACAAAGATGTAGAGTTTTTGGAAAGAGGATTAAACAATGGAAATCCTGCCCTGCAATCTGTTTTTGTTAAGGAACTGAAATTCTTTAAACGCAACACAATGTTTTCTTGCCAACAAGCAAACCAAAGCCCTGCAATTTTCTAATTATGCCAGGCTTGCACCGTAAAAACTAACTACCATAACTTTATACGAAAAACTGGCAAAAACAACAACAAAGCAGCGCTCTTCCTTCCGTATACGAAGGAGAAACTTCTCACATTTCCGAAGAAATAACTCAACTTAATGCAATCCAATAACGCTGGCTTAAAACAATCAATTTCTAGCAGGCGAGAACATTTTTTAGCGAAACAAGCGGCCGGTCGGTGGGAAAATCATCCAATGACATCCCCCGTTCTTGGGCAGAGCGAGAGATAGTGTCAGACTTTTACTGACTAAAAACCCAATCCTGTTCCTTCGTTGCCTTTCGTACCGGGGCCGAGTCTTCCTTTCAGAAGCAGACCCTTGGCCCAGTAGGCTTCTATCCTGCTGGGCCCTTACGTTTTTCTGACATCTCTTTGAGGCACGCATGGAACAGTACGCGTCGTCGACGACTTGGGCTCGATCCGGACGGTCGGATGGCGAGCTACCCATTGCTCGCTGTCCGCAAGCAAGTGTTTCTGATCGCATTAAGAATTATTCATGCATCGTGGGTGCATTAAAAATATGTAAACTTACATACCTATACAAGACACTCAGACCCGGCTCACGAAGCGCGACAACCAATAGAAAACAAGCAAGAAAAAGTCGACACCTGTAATTCGAAAAGTGTATATTTCTAGAAATCGCATTTTTTTTTAACTGTTATATTTTCCAACTAGCAATTACTTCACGAGAAATGTGAGTAGCACGTTTTCAAGGCAATGTTGTAGCTTTAATATTATGTTAATAGCACATAAGTAAAACAATCTCGAATGTAAGTCTCGTATGTTCAAACCTTGAAAACAACACAAACATGTGATTTGAATATCAAATTCCTCTTTAAACGGCGGAGGCGATGTCTTCAATCATTACAATTTCTGCGTAGAATTTTGGAACGAGCGTTACTCGTACACATACTTCATGTGAATTTGCTTCGTCAAAACTTAGAAACATATATAATTGTCACAATAACAATTGTTGTATAATTTTGCATATGTAATTAGGAGATCGACTTCCAGCCTTACCAGATGCAACTGAATTACAGTACTCCATAATCCAGTAATTAGGTAACACGATAATCTATGGTAAAACTTTTTCACAAAAATTTACAAATGATAGCCGGACAACTAGTCTCCGAGGCACGGAGAAATCTTGGTATGTTAAGATAGTCACATTGTTGGAGCTAGTCGTATGTTACTAAGGCTTGAATTCAGGCCTGTAACTTGTACTAAAGTATGCAAGTAACTAGCATGCCATAGTGATATCCATCAATCAGAATATGTTATAATTCTCTGGCATGCAAGCTACTTGCATCCTTTTGTGCCAGGTACAAGAATGTATATCACCACCTTTATTTTATCAAACATATGCCAATTTAATTGATTTTATTTTTAGAAGCAAGTGGACTAGATAAAGAGGCACCATCGTAATTCAACTTTTCGCTTCGGTTCGGTACCTACTATTTTGGGTGGTTTCGTTTCCATAATTTTCTAGTACCCTAAGATGAACATTCAGGGGTTAGCTGTTCTTTATTAGTGATTGATGGGTTAGCCGCAATATTAAGTTGGAATAGAGTTAGAGATTGAATTTTTACTAAGGATTACAGTCAACTGAATTTCAAGAAATTAGTATACGCGTATTGTTTTTGTAAAATTATGTTACTAATTTGGTGTTCAATAAAGTTACGTCACGTACGTACTACGTCAAAATTCCAAATATTTTTTTGTGAACATATAAAACAGAAACTCAATCAACATATCATATAAATTATTTCCGTGAAATAATTTTTGAAGCATCAGGAATTTTTATAATAACGTTGTTATTTAAAAAAAACTCTCTCAAAGCTTGGTAATTTACAGTAACGAGATCGAGACTTCGCAATTTTTCATAATATCGCTCGCTTTATCATAAAAGAAATTACTCAAAAATTTTGATCCAAAAATTTATTTTTAATGTGTAAATAATTAGTTAATGTTTGAGTTTAAATTAATAATAAATTATTTTAAAAAGTAAAACATAAAATAATATTCATTACCAAACATATATTTTATGATTAAGTTTTCAAATACCTCAGTTTTGAGTTATTTTTTGTTCTTAATTATTTAACGCACGACTGAATTGTACCAAATGAGGTAAATCTTAAATTACAAATCTACTGGCAAAAAACTGCTCCATTGGAGTTCATTCAAACCTAAAAAGAACAAAATTCACTGTGCCATCAAGCAAATAAGACCATCATCTACTCAAATCTCTACACCCTCATACTTTGAACAAATAACATCACTCAAGTGCAATCCTAACAAATAGCTGAGTAAACGTCGCATAATAGTGCACATTAGAGATAAAGGAGGGGCCACACGGGCGCGGGTGGCGCGGGCGCGGCGCGAGATAATGTCGCGACAAATGGCCGCGGCGCTGCCGTTCCGCGGTAATGGCGTGCGTTCCTGTGGTTACTGCCTATGATAGAATATCGAGGCTATTGTGATACTCTCATGGGGACCCTGCTAGATAGCCTCGGATAGATTATTATGCTAGTACCTATTTGGTACTGGTAAAGTTTTGAAATAAATCTGATTCGCTGTCAGATTTATTTTGTGTTCTTATTACATCAATTACACGCGTGAACATCTTGATTCTTGCTTAAATTTTGTTACACAAGATACATAAATAATTATTTAAAATGAAAAACCTTGTCATATGTCTCGATATTTCTTAAATAATAACAGATTTTTTTGTACACAAATACCTAAAATATTGTTTTTCTAATTTATTTACTTTTGCTGAATTTGACATAATTTGTACAAACAGTATTGTTTTATTGTCCACAATTTTCGTAATTTAACTTAGTGGTTGAAAACAAATATTGGAAAGCCGTAAATTTTTCATTTGAACCTATTTTCTTGGCAGTTTGAGATTGTATTGAAAACAAAACATTTTGTACCTAAATTATTGCTAAGAAAGCATTTTTTGCACACGTTTGCATTGTATTTCATTTATTGACAGACAAAGGAAATTTACTCAATGTAAAATAGTAGGAGAATATTAGAACAGATAGTTCTAATATTTGGGAATTCATTCCTTACATTCATATCTGACACTCTTCGCAGAACATGAATATCCAAGTCGACGCTATTTCCCATCCAAACCACCAATTTCGCATAAAAATTACACACATTAATCTTACCAATGCATACTCATGAAGAAGAAAAAAGTCCCCCTACCAAGTTAGCCGTACGAATTACGAGCTGGCACCAGCCGGTTAGATTTCACTTTACATTTCCACCCGTCCATAAAAGTCCGCAATATAAAACGGTGCAGACGCAGTAATGTATTCAGATCCAATTGTGAACAGTGCACCAATACTATGTAGTGGTCGTTACAGCGCGACACAGGATTTACAATTCAAGATTGTATTTAAGTGGGGACTTGCAGCCTGTCTAATGGTCCTTATACTTTGCAGCGATTTCGCAGAATATTCTTTGGGAAAAATTATGTAAATTTTAATAATATTTTACGCTAAGTGTTAATGTTGTAATTTATTTATGAGACTCTTGAATTTGGAATGGGTTTTCAACGTTTGGGAGAGTTACACTTTGACATTTTACTTAACACTAAAATAAACTGACGGCTCTCCGTAATATAAGAGCAAATTAGACACCGTTTTTTAAACTATCCATCTAGATTACTACTGGCTACTATAAGTTTAGCTTAAATCGGTCCTTGCGTACCTAATATGGGAGTAATAAATTTCGTCGTTATTGCCAGAAACCTTGTTGACCTCTATCCCTAAAGAGTACTCACGAAATAAATATTGCCTAATCGTCCAGACTGTCCGTATCTCTACTAACAAATTTTCTTTATTGAAAAACATTTTGATGATATTTTCGCAGATATTCAAGCCACTTTCGTTTCCTTTGACAAAAATATAATGAGCTTATGCAAATGTTGTTTATCTCTGGAATTTTATTTCAGATTTGGCTAACAGTCCGAATCTAATCTTAATCTGAGTTATGTTATTTTTCTTCGATAAGTTTGAGGATGTTTTGCAACTTTTCTTATTATTAAAATACGTTTTCTGTAGTGCTAACATAGGAAACTCCGCTGCAGTCACTATAACTTTGATAGTGATAAAATCTTCGTCACAGCGTTGAACCAGTACTGGAACTCTTCTATCATAAACGAAGCTCATCAATGTGCCTGTCGGAAACAAGAACGAAACAAGATAACTGATCAGATTCAAACCCTTTTATAAAACAGATGGAGTTGTGAAAACCGTTCTGAATCACAATATCAGATGAAGGGTGATAGAATTTATATCGGTTGTCGTGATCGTGGTTGTAACTTTGCTGGAGCCACTCACGAAGTGAACAGCACTTAACTGGATATAACTAGATTCTGCCAGTTTGGTGTACAAAATTTATCATAGACGACAGATTATTCAGAAGAATATTCGTAAAGTTACCTCAGAACGTGGAAGTCCATGGAGCATGTTTTGCCTCGCCAAGGGATGCTGAAGCTTTAGATGTATTTGCATGCAAGGTTGAGCAGGCAAAGGTCCAATCAGTCAAAAGGCAGCAGGCGTGGGGCATAGAGTAGAGGTTACTATCAAGCAAACTGTTTGATGTCAATTGAGCAAAGCTTAGAACCGTTTATGTACACATAGTGACAGTTGAGTTAGTCTTACTAATTGTGTTTGAATTTGGAACCACTAACAATGCTGTATTTGGAAAAATGATTGGAAGTCTGTAACACTTGATGTTTGATGGAATGATACAAATTCAATGAATATTCTTTTTTTATCAAGTGAAGTTTTAAATTGAATCCTGTAGAAAAGCGAAGGTACAAGTTTTAACGGTTCAAGGAATCAATTGAGTAAATTTTAAAGCTCACAAAATTTCATGTACCATTTCACAGTAACCTTATCGTTTAATTATTTTTTATTTGCTGCATGCCTTCATCGTGTTACTTTCATTATACAGGCATTTCGCTTTTATTAAAACACTTAAACGCCTAGACCACGCCTAGCCATTATTCGTATTTTACGAAGAGAGAGATGCGCTCGGAGCGTTCGCAGCGCTCAAATAATTTCACTAAATATTTTTTTGCGAGCTCACAAAGCGATACTCGATATCGCCGGCAGCTTCTGTTTGAGTTTCAGCTCTTAATTTATTATACGATAGCGAAATTTTCGGTAATTTCGTGAGAAACTTGAGGAAACCGCCAACTTTACCAATTAAACTGAATTCGATTTATTTTAGTAAATGCCTCTGAAAAGGTTCACAGCGTGTTCTTGTGGGATTTACAAAAATGACTTTCGAGATCCGATCAAGTTTTCGAATTACATTTTACGGCTTCAGCCGACTTCGGGAACTGTATAATACGTAATATCAATTGGATTTCAAATTTTATATGTATTGAAGGGGCAATGGATGTGATAGAAAAACTTGGAATACTTTGTTGACCTCTTCATCGCTACCGAGTCTACCGACGTGATTTAAGACTTCGCTGAATTCAGATTTGAACGAGAGAAAACCTAGTACTACTGCATAAATCTGTTTTTATTTATATCAATTTTGTACAAACCACCTTTGCTTTTAACCGAAATGCAAACGTCTTATTTTGTTAAAATAAGAAAAACTTTATTTTTATTTTACACCAATATAATTATTGATAAAACCATTTCATTTTTATTTAGGTATAATTATTATATCTTATCTAAATATCAAGTAACATTGTTTAATTGTTTATTGGTAATATAATTCAATAACAGCATTACAAAACTATTTTATTTATCTAACCCTGATACCTATTTCCATTAGAACAATATGCCAATTTATTTTTTCAATTATATCTACACTAATAGATAATGCACGACGAATGTATTCACAATCTCGATGCAGTCGCAATCAGTGTTGTTATAGCATCGCATATTGTTTATCTGTATAATACCGTAGTATTTACTTTGCTTACCAAGTAGCTCTCTTCATTTTATTGCTCACGTTCCACTGTGTCTACTTCTGTTTGCTCTTGCTGCCCTGGTATTGTTTATTATTATAATCTAGAATGAAATGCATATTAAAATTCTTCGACAATCGCTATTATTTTCCATTCTATATTTATATCTTTTAAAGTAACTTCAAATAAAATAAAAGTGATTTATGCACTAATTGGAAACCACAGCATGCTTGACCACTTACTTTAAAGTGGTTTGATTCGTATTATGGCGTAACTAACCTTATTATGTCCTAGTGTTGCATTTTGTTAAATTTTGTGCAAAATGATTTCATGAAAGTATTCGGACTTTTGAATTTATTTTCTCTTTTGTAAGTAAGTTAACATAACTAATGAACCGACCGTTCATAATATAAGTAATTCTATTAAAATGACATCAAAACTCAACTTGAAACATGTACTGTAAGTTAAAGAGAACTCGAAAGTTGTCTGCGTTCATTAAACGAAGGGCACTCGAACAGGAGACGTGGATGAAAAACTCCAGACAGAACCAACCTCTTAGAACGAAGAAACTCGTTAAATGTGCACGAATGGGGCGAGACGAACGAGTGAATGCAACAATGATAAGTTCTTCAAGTAACGTTAATGTATATAGAAAATTTTAAAATATATCCCTTAATAAACTGAAATGACACGAGATAGCCATTCACAATACAAGTTTAAACCTCAAAAGGTAATTAAGTTCTAAAACACAAAAGAGAATTTTCTATAAAAACTAATAAAAATGATAAAACAGTATTAGAAACATAATGTGATACTTCAACTTTATTACTTTTTTGTGTCGTTAGTTGAAGCTATTGGACTCGGTGTGATCATCGAGCTATTACTGTAGTAAATGTTTATTTATAACATTACAGACGCTGTCAAAAGCTTTCGATAGATCGAGAATATAAAATGAGTTATTTTGAAGTAAAATATTAATGTAACAAGCTCGAATTAATTTATTATTAAACAAACCTTGCATGATTTATTTTTATTGATGGTAGTTTTAGCAAAAACTGTTAGAACTGAAATATCGCTCGAGTTTGATAGTCACAATTAACGTTGACCTATGGCGCTCGAGAGCCCGCCTGTGACGTCAGGCGGTTGCTTAGCAACCGTACCGTCCGAACACGGAAACTCTCACAGATTTGCTCCCAATTTAAAAAATACCCGTAGTGACCCTTTTAGTCCTAATTAAGTGAAATAAAAACAATCGGAATAAAATACTTTTAATGAAATGAACCCTTTTTTACTCTTTTAACTTATTCATTTGAAATTTTGTTACAATCGGATTTACAAGGATCAAATCAATCACGTAGTACCTATCCTTATTAGCGTCGCTGTAAGCTATCGAAATTGTTCGAAATAGTACATTTTGATACAAGAGGAGAATATTTGTCATTGCAAGCGTAGCAGAATTTGCCCGAGCCGCAGGCGAGGGCGTTTTGAGGTCAAGTGCTGTAATGACAAATTTCCATGTGTATCAATACACTTACGTAGAAATATATTGACGGGAGTTGATTCGCGATTTGAGGGGGTCGCTTAGCGGTCAGACTGATATGATAAATACTTATAATGAATTGTGGTAGGGGCGAGCTCACACACATTTCCACATTAGTGCGGAAAACAGTAAATTACGTGCCTAAAAGTGGTAGGGACATAGGGATAAGAGCGGGTTTTTGAGTTACTATATTAAAAAAGTTATTGTGGTCCTAGAACGCAAAGGGCAACTGAAGGAACACAGGTGGGTTTTGGTAATTTAAAGTCTGACACTCCCTCTCACCCCACCCAGAGCGAGAGAAGTTAGTTGATAACTTCCCACAAAAATCCGCTACGACGACACGGTTGGCGCAGTGGTTGAGCGATTGGCTGCTGCGCTGCGTGTTGCGGGTTTGATTCCTGCACGGAACAAATATTTGTATGGCCCACAAATAAGTGTTTCAGGTCTGGATGTCTTGTGTATGTGACTTAACATATTTTTGAACGCACCCACGATGCAGGAGTTATACCTAGTGTGGGACAAAGTAAAAAAAAAAGAATTTCAAGCTTTATACATGCAGAGTAGCATTGTGTAACGACATTTTACTGTAAGAAAAAAAATGAAACCTTTTGATTGGCGGTCAACACTCACCGCAAAAGTATTGAAAAGAATCTGCCGCATCAGCACAAGGTACATAACTGTACGTGGCTGTTAGCGGTAATACTTACTGCTGAAAGTCACGCAGGACCAAAGTGAAAGGCTTCTAAATCCTAATGCTCGGCTGAACCCGCTCGGTCATCTTTCAAGAGAACCGTTATAACTCGTTTCCATTAACAATTGAGATCTGCGATGAAAGCGCTTGCCTTTCCTCGGCCTTGAACTTGAATATATTTTAGTTTGTTAATGTCCATCTATTCAAGGATCTCTTTGCTGAAGTGTAATTTTATCATCGATTATGACTGTGACATTTCAGCTGTTATTATTGATATATTATTGTCTTTGTATAGAACCTATTAAATTTACATAATCGTACGAAATGATCGCATTCAGACACTAGATTATATTTAAATAACGAACATGTATATAAAAGGAGAAACTGACTGACTGACTGACACATCAACGCACAGCCGAATCTACTAAGACTAAAAATGTGAAATATTGCACAAGGTTTCCTTTTATGACGCACATAAGCGCTAAGAGAGGATTTTCCAAAGTTAACGAAGAAGATGAAACGGGAGTCAAAAGTTTGTATAGAGAAACCTACTGCTAAGCAAACAAAGCCGCTGGCAGAAGCTAGTATTCTCATATGTGAGACTTTTTTTGAGTTGAGGAAATCATCAAATAGGTATTATCTTCCGCACTGGGAGAAGCGATATAAGCGAGCTAAAAAAATGGGTATTTATATGATTGTCAGACTTTTGCTGAATAAAATCCACCCGTGTTCCTTTAGTTGCCCTTTGGTTTCAGGGCAGCAGTGACTCTTTTGAACAAAGATTTCATATTGATTGTTTTTTTTTTTTTGAAACGTAATGAAAAGAAATTGCAACTCCATTTCTTTGCTGTCCTGGGAAGTGATGAGGTGTGATCCCACACAGCAGCATTTTATTATTTCGCAACCCACATGTGTGGGGGTGCAAAATACCCCACACACAATATCTCTTTCTAAAATGTTAATATTGCTGAGACAGGGCAACTTATTCAGGTCGCAGTTTCCACACGTTCGCGCTACGCCGGACAAAGCCACGTTCATTAAAAATATTTCATTTTGACATTATTACGGTAGCCACGCGTTGCGGATATCAGGGATATTTGATCTTTGCGAGGAAACCATGCAGTACCTATATTTAATTCTGCTTACAGACATTTTTGTTTAAAGTTATTATATGCTAGTGCACCTATTTTATGTATTTCTCTCAATTCGTATGTTTTTTTTTTTCTCCGCGCTCGTTTCACTTGTTGTTTTTTTTAGCGTTTTAAGTTTATTCTGATGAATAATATTACTTGTAAGTGTCTAGTATTTATTTATTATTCTTTGATTTCGTAAATGTTTTAGCCAACATTTAGTACTCATAAAGAATTCGTTACGTACCTATTTAATTCAGGCTTCTTTCAATTTATTAAGACGAGCATTAAATGTGAAAGGTCATCGGTCAGACATGAAAGACGAACATCACCGCAAAACATACGAGAGCTTTACGCTGGCTGTCACATAACCACAAACACTTATAACATATCTGATAACTAAACATAATCTTCAAACTAAATGCAAATTACGGCAAACGTGCACAAGCTGAAACATTCTGAGCATAATGCTAACACGTGTCGGGACATAGCGCTCAGCTTAGGACACAAAACAGTCCCAAACATTTAGTACTTCATAAAGGCCGAATTAGACGGGTTCGTAGAGCCGGGAGCCTTTGTGGAGCTTTGAGTGATTTAGGTCTCGGAGCTCGAGCTGATGTTTGATAAGACGCAATTGTGTGGGTTGTTGATGATCCTTGACAATGAAATGGATTGTGTTTTGAATAACTCCTGACTTTTGCTTTCCGTAGCAATACGAATAGTGTAGATATAGAAGCAGTTTGGTCTTCTATATGCAATATTTATAGATATGTTAGCTGCTTCCAGCGCTTTCGCCCGCATGAAATTAGAAAATTGTCTTAAGGAAACATAATCCTGAAATAAAAAGTATCTTATGTGCTATTCCAGGATCATGGTCTGTTCGTGTACCAAGTTCATTGAAATCCGTTCAAGCATTCAAGCGTGAAGAGGCAACAACACACAAACTTTTGCCTTTATAATGTTAGTGTGATATATAGTGTGATTTTGACTCCGCATGCCAACTAAATGCCTACAATTTTATTACTCCTAATCAGTATCCACTCTATCATCATGGCTGAAGGTAACTTTTCCAGAAGAAAAAAAAACAAATAAGAACACACTTAATCCCTCGCCTAAATCCACTACACTAACACGATTTCCCACGTTAAGCCCATCAGCTTCAATAAGCGGTTCTTCACAGCACCATTAAGGCCTGGCCCGGGGCTGTCTCCCGCGTCAGGAGCGCGTGGCTCCCCTACTCTCGTATCATCTCGCTCAATTTATGTCAATTACGCGCACAAAGTCGCAGCAAAAAAATGAAAATATCGAATAAAAGTGCCCGCACACGTCCCGGCTTCAACATTCCCTACGTTTGAACCTTTCAAATATTCATCCGTACCTTTTGACGTCTTTGTATTACCTTTTATATATTCATATCGATTCGTACGGGATCGCTTTTAAGTCTTTATGTCTGTTTGCGTTTATTTGAGACGTTGAAATGTTGACTTTTTCGCTTTTTGCGAGTTTTGCTGGGAGTAATCAAAGGTTTTGACAAATTATTTCTTGAGCTTTAAATTTTTCTTTGTTTGGTGTTTTGTTGTTGTTTATTCAGAGTTTGAATTGGTTCGCGATTTATTTATACCCATCCGTTTTTAGAAATGAACATTTTTGTATACAGAACAGATTCGAAGCATTGATCCAACCATACAACAATATACTCGTATATATAGTATAAAAAAATACAGCTAAGGAGTGGAATTCCTTGCCGAAATCTGTGTTTCCTGATGGCTACAACCCGGGAATCTTTAAGTCAAGAGTGAATAGGTTACTTCTAGGTAAGTGCGCTCTATCGTCGACTGCATCGTCGCTTTTCATCAGGTGAGATAGCGGTCAAGCGCGAACCTATCAAGAATAGCTTACATAGCATAGTTGGCCTTATAATGTTCCCACTGTTGGGACTCAGGCCTCCTCTCTGGGAGAGGGGATGGGCGGTAATCCACCACGCGGGCCCAAGAATAAAAATATAATAATAAGTCAGGCCCTGGAGGGAAACTACTTTAAATCCTTAAGTTGGCTCATTTTACTTAAAGGAGACATTCCTTTATTTTTAAAAAGAAACAAAACTGCATTCGAAGATTTTCTAAAAGTCGCTTGCCTCGCCGGGGACTCGAACCAACTAAAATTAAAAAAAAAAACAAACACTTGCTATTTTAGTATATTAACCGATAGGATTTTATTTTATTTTTTTATTTATTATTTAGGATAAAATTTATATAACAAACATTTGGTCTTACTTTCGTCTGTCGAACAAGATATCCATGAAGAATACCTATTTAGTACACAAGTTCTATAATGAACATCCAGTACTTACTGTTCACTTTCAACAAGTAAAAGATATGTAAGAGTTTTCCTATCTCTCCAACATTCAAAGACTTCGTATGAAGTAATAAAAAAAAATTGCAAATCAGGAAAACATTATAAAAATTAGTAAGCCAGTTTGCCCTTGTCTGGACATATTATGGCGGTAAGTCCTCTCTTTGAGGCGTGGCTGGAAAGACATCATGGTGTCCTTACCTTCCGCATGAGCAGGTCTTCACCGGACATAGTAAATCCGGAAGGTTCCTGCACCGGATTTGTGCAGAAGAAACGGCCGGGTGCCACCATTGTGTGGAGCGCCCGGAGGACACGGTGGAGCATACGGTAGACGTGTGCCCCACCTGGGCAGAGCACCGCCGTGTTCTCGTGGGGGCAATCGGCGGCAGCAATCTTTCTGCGCTGGGCCTTGGTACAGGCCATGGTCTGGAGCGAGGAGGAGTGGCAGGCGGTCGCCTCCTTCTGCAAAGCAGTAATGCTAGCAAAGGAGGAGGCCGAAGGCTGCACGTGCACGTGCGAGGCAATAGCCCTCGAGCCCCAGCCGCCGAGATTCCGATCCCGATTTTTGGCCACCGTAGGCGCGGGCTTGCGGACGACGAACAATGAGTAGCTCACCGTCCGATCGTCCGGTAACCGTCCGGACCGAGCCCACGTCGTCGACGGCGCGTAGTGTTCCACGCGCAACTCAAGGAAATGTCAGCAACTGTAGAGGCCTTTTTTTTTTTTTGTTTTCGGGGGGAAACCTTCGAAAGGCTTCCGGACTTTGGGGATAAGTCCGGGGAGTGTGGGATTTTTACCTCACTAAAACCACCCCGGTGATCACCATCAGCACATGTAGAAGGGGCGCCGTTACCTCTTAAAAGACCACTCCGGAACCCCCTCTGTGCAACGCCTGTTAGGGCACATCCCTGAGGAGACTGTACAACGGTCTCCTCTGAGCCTCTTTGTGCACGGCAGCACGTGATCACTGTGCCACCGTCTTCCTTGGAATCACTTGATGGGCGGGCAGAATCCCCACTCTGCACACCCGTGGTTCCAAAGTCCCGTCTGCATTGGATGATGCAAGCGGGGTTTCGGCGTGTTAGGCATCGAGGCGGTTGCCTCCCCGACGCCTTCGTCTCCGAGCTGGATCAGCCCTCTCACGGTCGCGCTCAGCCGCCTCCTTCTGGACCATTACGGTCTCACAAAAGGAAGCAGCTTCCTTCCAGTTTTCTGGCTCCGCCAGCATAGCCCTCACTACTGCTTGTAGAGACAGGTCCTGCCCGATCCTGGCGACTAGGACTCGTCGCTCAGTGGCCCACGCTGGACAGTCTTCCAGCGTGTGCTGTGCAGAATCTATGGCGCTTCCGCAATGGTGGCAATTTGCCGTGGCCTCTCGCCCAATCCTATTTAGGTACTCACCGAAGCAACCATGCCCGGTCAGCACCTGAGTGAGTCTGTAGGAAATGCGCTCCTTTCTTTTCAGCCAGGCTTCGAAGTGCGGCAGGACGGCTTCGACAACGCGCTTGCACGAGAATTGCGGCTGCTGCAGCCGCTCGCGCCACCTCTCGAGCGCGTGTTGCCGTTCCTGCCGTCTCAGCCTTACTGCAACGATCCCCGGCACGCTATCACCACTTTGGCGTATGTCACGAATCCGGTTGTATACCCTCGCGTCCATATCTGCCAGGATGTCCAGTGGTGGAAAGCGTGCAAGGAGAGTTGCCGCCTCGAAGGATACCGTTCGGTATCCACGTGCGATCCGAATGGCCATTTTCCGCTGCAGACTATTTATTTTTGTCCTGCAGCGACAGACACCTGACAGTCTGTTTGACCACACAGGTCAAACAGACTGACATAAAGGACCATTGATCGTACGACACCCGCGTAGAGGCGGCGAACTTCTTCCCGAAGGCCCCCGAGGTTGGGCAGCAACCTATGCAAAGCACCCATTGCTCTCCCAACGCGGGGGACTAGTCGCTCGAATTGCTCTTCGAAGCCCCACCTACCGTCCTGAGTTAGGCCAAGATACTTTATGTGTTGACCCAACTGGACTTGCGCATCTCCAACTGTCACTGATGAGCTGGGTGGCTCTCTGGTCCTTGGCAGTTTGTGAAACCAGAGCGCCTCAGTTTTATGAGGCGCTATTTCTAAACCCAGCTCACGGATCGAAGCCACGACTCTTGCCACACCAAGCTCAGAAAGCTGGATGGTCTCATCGAATGTGTCCCCACCGGCCAACACCAGGGTATCATCCGCATAGCAAATAATATTTACGCCTATGGGGAGGTCGACACGCAGGACCACATCGTATGCAAGGTCCCACAAGAGAGGGCCTAAAACTGACCCCTGTGGAACCCCACACGTTATCTCCCTCCGATGAACGCTACCGTCCCGGCTCACATAACAAATGTGTCGGTCACGCAGATAATCCCAGATGATGCGCTGCAGGTAAGGTGGCACTCTGTGATAGACTAGTGCCGCCCTAATCGCATTCCAGGGCAAGGAGTTAAAGGCGTTGACGATATCTAAACTTACCGCCAACGCTACTCCACCCCGGGACACTACCTGCTCCGACAGTGAGCGTACGCGTAGTATTGCATCGACAGTAGAGCGCTGCCGTCGGAAACCATACTGGCTATCTGCAAGGTCAGGACCAACACGTGAGAGGTGATCAACGAGCCTCTCGGCAATTATTCTTTCGAATAGCTTGGAGACCTCGTCGAGCAAGCAAATGGGACGGTAAGCAGAGGGAGACTCTGAATCCCTGCCCTCTTTCCTCAACAAGACCAATCCAGCCTCCTTCCAGTCGGTAGGGAACACGCCCGAACAGAGACAGCTGTTAAACAGCTGTCTTAGGCGATCCCCTAGAGCATCCATAGCCAGAACCCATGCCCGGCCAGTAATGCCATCTGAGCCTGGTGCGGTGTTACGAGCCCCCATGCGTCTTACAGCTCTGTCCAGTTCACTTTCGGTAACCCCCAACTCGTAGGACAACTGTAGAGGCCTAGCAGGGTCGAAGCATACTGGGGCCAAAAAAAAAAGGTTTAATGGTAATAATACCTCTATGCACATTTCCTTCTTACATAATACGAGGCGTTCTGTAGAAAAGTTTAAAAATGGAACGTTTGACTTTGTTTGCAATGCGAGACAGCAATTTTAAAACTCGAACGAATATTTGGAACATTTTTATTTTTAAGACCAAATGTAAAAGTACTAAAATCCTTTTCCAAATCCTTTCTAACTTTTAATCGTTTCGCGAGTAATCGATTCTTTGTACGTTTTGTTATTGTTAAATATAAAATATTGTCAGTGGCAATGATAACGAATAGTGCATCGCCATAAAAAAAAATTGTATGTTAGAGAAATTTTATCCTGAATAATAATCCTATCGATTAGTATAATAAAATAGTGAGTGTTTTTTCTTAATTTTATTTTAGTTGGTTCGAGTCTCGGGCGAGGCAAGCGAATTTTAGAAAATCTTTGAATGCAGTTTTGTTTCTTTTTAAAAATAAAGGAATGTCTCCTTTAAGTAAAATGAGCCAACTTAAGGATTTTAGGTAGTTTCCCTCCAGAACCTGACTTATTTTTCCACACAGAATATCTTATTCCACTAACTCCTTTTTTAGGGTTCCGTACCTCAAAACGAAAAAACGGAACCCTTATATGATCATTTTGTTGTCCGTCTGTCTGTCTGTCGGTCTGGCTGTCAAGACCCTTTATCTCAAAAACGTGTGGAGGTATCGAGTTGAAATTAAAGCTATATATTTAAGTCAGCGGTCTCTTGAAGCTTCAAAAAAATCAAACTTAACGAATAAAAAAGATACGGTCGTTTATGTAGCAAAAAAAAACGTTTATTTCATTATTGAAATAAACGTTTTTTGCTTTGAGTTTATCTCAAAGCAATCAAAATTCATAAGGTACTTCCCGTTGACCCAGAATCCTGAAATTTGGCATAAAGCAAGGTCTTATAGCACAGGTATAGGAATATGTCTGAAAACAGTAAATTTGTAGTTACCTACGTCACAAAAAAAAAACTTTTTTTGCAATTTGGTAAAATCTTCGAGACCACATTCGAGAATTGTAGTTTGTACGGAACTCTCAGGGCGCCTGTCAGACTTGCTTTGACTAAAATCAACCTGTTCCTACAGTTGCTTTTTACGTTACAGGGCAGTAACTCTTTCAAATAACGCCGCGACCCTGACAGGCATCAGCTCTAGCAGGCTCGTTATTTTTGCCGGCAGGTCTTTAAGATGCGCATGGTACAACGTGCCATCGAGAGGGACCGGACCCGGGCTTGATCCCTACCGGATGGTGACCTGTCATTCCATACTCTATAATATTTGAACATTTTAACTGTTCAGGTCATTTTAAAGTTCAAATTAAATGACAGTGAATTTACGAAATTACGTTCCGTACAAAATTAATTATCCCCTACAAAAATATTTTAATTTAAAATATAACTTTATTCCTTGTGTTATTTTAACACAGTTTTGCATTTCATTCAGACTCGGAGCGCTGCACAAACTTTTCAAACGCATTTATAACAGAATTCGTCTCTTGTTTAGTACAATATCTGTATGACGTAGTTTCAAATTAAATGTTTTACACAGCCGAGCTCCCAAACGGGTTGGCGTGAAGATAAACTTTAAATTGGTCCACCATTTTCTCTCGACACTCCGAATTTTCTGCGAAGTTTGTGATACATGAATAGAGATTTAAATATAGCGTAGCTTAGCTGTGTGTGTGTGTGTCTTTGACGGCGATGTCCATAAGAGAAGTAATAATAATAATAATTTTATTAGCACACACACACGTTAGATTAAAAAATAAAGTACTTATACAAATATGAAGCAAATAATAGAAAACACAACGGGCTGTGGGCCCCAAACTAGGCACAGACTACAGTCTGTGCCTACAAGATACATCTTGGTGGCCCAATATATATATGTCCATAAGAGAAGTACCGAGAGTCAACCAGATTTACTCAGCTTTAATGAAATTCCGGTTATCGACAACGTTGAAACTTACGTACCCCTCTTCTCCGAACTCGGCAAAAGTAAAAATAAATAAATTGGTAGTTTTTCTTTGAAACAACCTCTATTACTGATAGTTTTTATCCCCCAATTTAAAAGGTTTTCATATAGTCACACTGATTACAATATGAATCCATTAATTATTTAAACTCAATTAAAATAATTATTGTGAACTGACACAAATAATGCTAGTAAAATAATGTTTCATTACACACAACGTGCGATCTGATTATGATTGAGTGTTTTATACAGCAATACAATTGGTTCTCAATTACTACGAGTAATTTATACCTTTTTATTATAATAGGCACTTAAATAATGGATTGTGAGAGAGAGAAAAGTTTGGGAAAAAAAATATTAAATATCAACAAACAACAGATTCCTACCTATAATAGTTAAGAGTTAAGTAAGTACTTATACATGCAAGTTTGTTGACTTTGAAGAATCCCCAATAACTTCTGTAATACTTCCACTTAGCTTTCTCAACAAGAACTCCTAACTTTTCGAACAGAAAAGCCTTTTCAACATTCAGCCCAAAAAAAGAAACAAAATAGTAAGCCGTAATATTTTATTGATAGCTCAACTATGTCCCAGTTTTTGTCCCGGCAATCCCGGCTGGATGGCCCCCCGGGGGGCCGTCGCACTACAACTATCAACTACCGTCGTTATGACGTCACAAGCCCCTCTTCGCCAACTTGCTGCGACTTCTATTTACTTGTTTTGCTGAATTTTCGTGAATATTCATGAGTTGGGCGCGGATTTTAGTAATATTATGAGAGTGTTTCATTAAATTTTATGTTTGGGCTATGACAGAAGTGTGTAAAAGCTTAGCCGTGAGCAACTTTAACCATTTCTGGTTGAATATTGGTTTTGAGGGTTATAAAAACAATCAAATAAATGCTTAAGCGATGGCTGCTATATTAAGCTGTGTAGGAATGTCTGTGTATGCCTACTGCGTTACCCTAGGAGTTACTAGGATACCAATAAAATGTTTATTTATGATCACAAGAAAACTGTTTATTTATTTTAACCCCAAGCTGGTCACACAAACGTCTTTTTCATACATATAGTGTCCCTACACTGTATATCATAGCTTGCGTTAATTTACATCTCATAAGGTAAGTCTTGTACATGTACCTAGTTAATAGGATAATATTAGTAGCTGTATAAGACCAAACGAGGAATTCCTTGGAAAACCTGAATCAGACATAAAAAAGCATTGTAGTTTCACGTTTTGAATTCAAGAAAATCTATTGAAAAATCAAATTCGTTCCTATTTCAAATAAAATGAAATCCCACACAACTCCAATTATTATTTTTTCAGAAACCCCATATACGTACAAAGTACCTACAGCTATAAGTTTAAACCGCGGCGCACACTGGCGGTAATTCAGCCTTAATTGAATTCCTATCAGCTCAGCAGCCAGCGCGTGATATGTAGGGTCGGCGCTCACTTGCCATCAATTATGGCGGCGGCTTTTTTGGTGACGAAATTAATGTTCTCTTGTGTGTGTACGGCTTTGTATCGGTGTGTGTAGGGACGTAGGTAGGTACAGGTTGATGTTGTATGGGTTGTGCTCGAGGGACAAATGTATCATTTTGTAAGGAAGAAATTATGTTAAGAGCTTGCACGGAAACCAATCTAACACATGTAAAAGTATATATATGTAGATCAAATTGCGTTAATGCAGTGATTAAGATATTTAGTTACTTAGACATTTTTTTCCATTAAACATAAGTAGATATAAATGTTATTGATATTTATTTTGCAAATTAGTAATAAATAACACTTTCAATTCAAACTAGATAAAGCCGGTGTTTTCTAGCTGGCTGCCCTGAGAGGAAACACTGAAATATAAACTCAGAGGTCAAAGTCCATATTAAAGTCCATACAGCAAATATGTAATGGTCAAATAATGTGAAAACTATCATGAATTGGGCCGTCGCACTAAGGGTTCCATTCAACATACCTATAAAAACTAAAATTAAAAAAAAAACCCGAATTGAATCGCATAACTACAAATTTACAGTTTTCAGATTTTTTCCTATACATGTGCTATGAGACCTTGCTTTATACCAAATTTCAGGATTCTAGGTCAAGGGGAAGTATCTTATGAATTTTAACTGCCTTGAGAGTGACGAAATATACGTTTATTGCGACATTAACGGCCGTATCTTTTTTTTTTATTAACTCGTAAGTTTGATTTTTTACAGCTTCAAGAAACCAAAGACTTGAGTATATGGTTTTAATTTCAACTCGATAGCTTTACGTGTTTTTGAGACAAAGGTCTTGACAGACATACAGGCAGACGGACAACAAAGTGATCCTATAACGGTTCCGTTTTTTTCTATTGAGGTACGGAACCCTAAAAATAACACAAAATAGATTTGTCCAAATAGTGTAATTTAATTGTATTCGTGTAGCTCAACTCAGGTCTGCTAAAGAGTTCAAAGACGTGACGCACAATACCAAAGAAAAAATTGTTCTTCCAGACAAATGTTAAAATTACTGAAAAGAAAAAAATATTGATACAGTTCCCACATTCACAATGACAAAATATGTATACTCAGTTAATTCCTGCAATGGAATAAAATTTAACACAAGGTAAAGGCAAACCATAAGAATTAGAAATATTCATACAATAATATTTACTATTGTACAAAACTCCCAACAGACTGATAATACTCCATCTATCAATTTATTACAGAACATCAAAACTTTGTAACGATACAACATGTATGTAAGTAATGCTCACTGTTATGTGTTTACGTTAATACGTATGTATAACTTGCTCTACAACGGTAAATATTGGGGCTGTTATCTATCGAAAAGTCGTTGTGTAAAAAGCCTTGATAATATTCTTTTATTTTTTTTTATTAATGATAGGCTCGCGTTTGACCACAATCTCACCTGATGGTAAGCCATGATGTGGTTGACGATGGAGCACGCTTGACTAGAAGTAGCTTTCACTCTTGACTTAAAGACCCCTAAGTTGTAGCTATCAGGAAACGTACAGCCAAGGAATTCCACTCCTTGGCTGTACGCATAATAAATGTGTTCTTTCTCTTTTTTTTTTTGTAATTTGCCCCACACTAGGAATAACTCCTGTATCGTGTGAGCGTTCACAAACATGTAAACTCATATACACAAGATACCCAGACCCGGAAACTTATTTGTAGCCATATAAATATTTATCCCGTGCGGGAATCGAACCCACGACACGCAGCGCAGCAGCTAATCACTCAACCACTGCGCCACCCGTACCATCTATAATGCGCATGTCGTATCATGCTCAAACCAACGTTATTTCATTATACAATACAATCTACGATCTATAGCATACATTGTGAGACAATCACCAAACCATAACGATTAAAACTTATAATTAAAACGCTCCCTAACTAAACAAACTCCACACACTAATCACTATTCAAGGCAAGTAAAGCAGTACTTAACGCCTAGTATACTATCACCGAAAGTGATATTTATTCAGCGAGTGACCTCCGAAATTTACAGGCTGTGGTGATTACAGGCTCGTTTGGTGATAACATCGATCGAGGCATTTGCAAGCCAATGGGACATTAATAGCCCATTGCTTACTAAAAGCCTATTTATATTGGTACATAAAGATCCGCTGCCGAGCCCGCCGGAATAACAAACGGGAGAATATCGTTATTCTCTGTCTTTAAAGGTAGTTAGTTTATAATTTGAGTTTGAGATGAAGAGTAAATGATTTTAGTCATTTTAAATAAGGTATTATCATCAACGTTGTTTTAATGTTTAATTTAACAAGTAGTCGAAAAGGTAATGACGGTACCACTTTAAATATATATCGAAAAATCGGCCTTCTTTAAAAGCGCTCAAAAGATACCCAAATAACCATTCTGAGGAGCACAATGGCAATTTAAAAAGATAAAAATAGGAATGTGAAAATAAATAAATAAAAAATGAACAAAGAAAACTGTAGATAACATTTGAAAAATGAATGAGCTTCAAAACAATAGCTACATTACGGAGTCCACAAACGTGTGAAAAAGGGGATTTTTATCCTTCATTGGCATTGCTGAATGAGTTTTTTAAAGAGCAATAAACTTGTCATAGGTCATTTAATATTATAACGTTCTCATGTCGAGTTACGAGCTTGAAGTCGTTCACAATATGTCTCATCTTATTTTCTAATAAAAACTGAAGAGAAAAACAATATCATGAACGTCTATTTTATTATTTTTAGTAAATTGGCTCGGAGCTCAGACAGCTATTGTGATTAATTTTAGAAATAATTCTGATTTACGGTGTTATTCATAGGTATTCCGAGTAATTTCATTTTCCAAAAAACAAATTTCTAGTTGTGGGAAATTTTATGGTTGGCACAAGTTTTTCTTAAGCTTGTTTTTATATTCAGTAAAACAATATTACGTATTTACAATCATACTGTAAATGATTGCTTTTATACACAAATACATTCTAGAAAACGGCTGTTAGTATAATAAATTGTTTTTATTGTCACAGATAGTATTTATTTGGCTAATAACTCGTGAAAAGGTCCTTGTCCGGCAAATAGACATTAATAGTAAGCTCCTCTGCCAGATTCGATGATACTAAAAACAAATGTTTTCACAGCCTCTATTCTAAATGAGATTTACTTTATTCTACGCCGATAAACTTGTACGATTTTTGTTCATTTACTTTCCAATATATTTTAAAACAAACATGAAAATCTGGCTGATTACATTGCTCCCTGAAATTAATTTCAAAATTCAATCAAAACTTTTGTTTAACAAACAGTAAGTTTGTCGGTAAACTGAGATCAATAAAAACAGTTGAGGTGTTAATAACAATAAAAAAGGTAACAAAATAAATTTGTGGAGTAGGTGGAGCGGCCATTTTTTAACACATTGATAGGTGAGTGATTCCAGCAGGGTAGAATCCTACTGTGGCCATGCGTTGACTTCTAAAAGGGACACCTGGTGCACGAGGCAAAGGACGAACATAGGTGCGACTTTAGTCAGTAAAAGTCTGACACGCCCTCACGCTCCACCCAAGAGCGAAAGAAGTCATTGAATGATTTCCCATATTAAAAAAGATATTGATAGGTGAGTGATGGACAAGCGGTTAGACTCTGGTCAAAATGAAGTGAATCCCGCGTGAGATTATTGTTTTAATGATTCTAAAGTCATGTAAATATTTTTACTCGCTTACGTTTGCACATCCCGCGCAGGATTTGCTTCAGTTTAACCAGAGCTTTATACCATCGAGTACACGATAAACTGCGCTGACAAAAAACGCTCAGCGAGCCTATCCGGCTGCGAGTGGACACACAAAATGCATTAAGTTTCCATCGGTGACGTAAACTGTGTCGTTTCAACGGATTGCTAGTAAAAAAAGTGACAACACGTTTTTCGGTTGGGTTCCTGGTAATGAACATTGTTACAAGCGACAGTTTTTTTTTGCATGTTCGTATATAAATAACAGATCCTTCACTTTATATCACGTTCTTTTCGCGTCATGATGCAGATATTTTTTTTCAACTAGTCAGCAAGTAACCTTAGAGTTATTACCTGAAAATCCCAATCATGAAGCAGTTAAAAACACGAATTTTCTAAATTTTGTAATGAAATTGCATTTAGACAGTTATTTTTTTTACGTTTCATTACATAGGTACCAAATATTTATATAAAAATTAAGATATTTTTGTATACAACAGGAAACATATCAAACGTTCATAGGAAACAGGAACATCCTCGTACGACATATGTATTTGGTCGTAAAGGGAACCTTTGTAGAAATAAACTTCCACAGACTGATTCGACGCAACAACAGAAGGACAACGACTCTTATAAAAAACCCATTGTCATATTGTCGCGACAAATACAACTATTTTGCCAATTAACTTATTCTACGACAAAATTATTCGATAGTAACTAAATAATGTGACCTTAAATAACAATTATTAGGTACCTTACACATATATGAGTCCATTATTACACTTCGAGCCACGGTAACGTACGCAATTCGAATCACGTTGGTATTTACAAATCACACCCGAAGACCTATGTATTTATAAATGTATAGAGTACGTGAGACCAATGTCGATATAGACTAAATACAATACTGCTGAGCGTGTGCGTCTGCTGGCTGTGGGGGAATGGGAGCCGGGTTTATAGCCACAAACCCGACTGTGTAGCCACACATACTTCACAGACGCATCGTTTTGTGTTGCTCCGCATCGGTGCCGCTGTGATGAAGCTGTCAATGCACCATGCGCCATCTTACGTTCCAAGTACCCCCAAGCGGCGTAAATACTAGGTATAACCTTATCAGTCACTAACCTTATTGCCAGCGACTTCGGCCGTGTGTAATTAGAAAATATACCTACACGCTATGTCTCACGGGGTCCGTGTACACGTTACTTTTTCAAAGATATTTCCCATCAACTGATCGACACTAAGCATGATCAACGGACTACATCGTTCTTTGACCAAAGAATTAGCATTATCGTTCAACGTGGCTTTGCAACCAGTCTTCTAGGCACGTTTTCAGCGTATACTCAGTTGACAGCAAAGTGAAGGAGTAGTAGGTACTGCAATGGCTTAGTGTATTTATTTTTGCTATAATTATTCATAGTTGATTAATATTACTGACTGACTATTTATACAAATAAACTTAAATAATAAGAATAGTAGATTGAATAAATAAATCCAACAGCAGAAAACCTAAATAATCGTAATTATATAAAGTTATTCTAAAATAGACTGCAATAAGCATTATTGATCCGGGCAGTATAAGGACAGTTACGTTAAACTAACTAGGCAAGAGAGCTAAAAAAAAATTCTAGTCTTTGAACTGCGTTGTAAAACGTAGGTTTTCTATTAATTTTTGTTTTATAACATAAGCTGTGACGAGATATAGAAAATATTTCGATTTTTAGCAACATTGGACGGAACGTCGCGTCTTTTCTATGTGGCCCAAAACTGTTTGATGGAAACGATTGTTTTTTGAACTAGACGATGTCATCATATTTTTAAAGGCCAAACTCTAGCTCTGGTGGAGAAAAATGACTTTTAGTTTGCTTTTAAAAGTTCTGTGTTCATTAGAACTTTACGTTCAAAAGTCATAGCCACATAAACACTTCCAATTTTTATTAAGAATGTTATATCTAATGATCTAATTAAAAACAATTTCGTTTAATGAAAAGGTGTCACAAACCACAACAAACAATAAAACATATCCGAGAAATTAAGCACAGGAATGATGACTCAGTTAAGTTGGAACACGCCATTACATTCATGGCTCCTTCGTTACGCCGCTGTTAATTTTAATAAGCGAAGCGTTGTAGGACACCTGTGTCATAATGTGGGCATTTATTGTCACTGAAATGCTCTTGTAGGGAGAGTTATTTTAGTTGAGAAGCTAACGTCTTCTTTTTCACTTCGCTCTTGACGTAGTAGACGTATATGAACTCTGTCCAATCGTTGGCGTTGTTGTTACTCACCTCATGGATTCTGACCATCAGGTTCTGTTAGATGATGGTCTGACGCATTTATTAACAAGAGCTTCAAGTGTTAATTCAATCTAATCAGTCCATCTCATCTGTGACTTACTGCGTGGTCAGTTGCTTTCCACTCTGCCATGTAGGTGGTCTTTAGAGTCGATGCTCTTTAAGCTTTAATATATAAATTATTTTTCTCTCAAATCGGCAAAAAAATACCTCGTGCTTATAGATTATAGGAGCACTGATGCAGGATTTTGTATTCTTGTTGAATGCGCAGAGCCTAGCCACTAGTTCGCCCGCAGCCACCATCATCTACTTATAGACGCGTTTATGACCTAAATTCCTCTAATGTTATACGTTTCGTGAGTAATGAAATATCAAAAATTAATTCGCATTTAATTTCTCACCTTATACCTAAAGAACAATAAACACACACTCACACACACAAAAAACTCAAAGTTTTTTTTTACAAGAGTGAAAGCCAGATATTGATAACTACATATTTTTTACCAGTTAATTAGAGAGAGTAAGCCTAGTGATTCAGAAATCTTTGACCAAAATTTTTTTTACCAGTTGCTAACCATTTAACTGTAAGATTCATTCTACATAAACTGAGAAAAAATGTAAGACTTTCTTACGAAGTAAGATCCTAGTGATACAGAAGTACGTCGTACAGTCTTAGTAACAGCCCCATTGGTACCCTTGGGTGCGAAACCCTATAAAATAGCAACGTGACATTTATGTGGGTTTGTAATTTTGTCCGCAAGTTTATAAGACGTGTCAGGTAGTGGGACGTGGGATCTGTAGATTTATCATTCTTCTTTTTTTTCAGACAATTATTAATAACTGGCTGTTCCCCATGGATTGAGCTGATGTGGCCTATCTCATAGGGACTTGCATACAAGTAGTGTAAAATAACCCATAGCTTTCTTACTTTCTGTGTCTGTGTTCAGGCTGTCAGCATTGCTATTATCTAGATTTACATTATTCATCAACATTATCATTTCAGCCAAGAGATGTCCACCGTTGGACAAAGGCCTCCCCCAAGTGTCAAGATAATGACTGGTCCTGTGTATCTTGCATCCATCAGATTCCAGGTCATGGTCCACCTTATGGGGGGGGGGTCACTCCAACGTTGCGTATTTCGGCACTTGGTCGCCAATCTAGAACCTTTTGTCCCCATCGACAATCTGTTCTGCGAGTAATGTGCCCTGCCCACTGTCACTTAACTGTAGCGATTCTTCTGACAAATCTTGGTTCTCCTCCAGCTATCTTCATTTCTGATGCGATCAAACAAGGAAACTCCAAACATAAACCATTCCATTGCCCTTTTTGTGACTTTAAGCCTTCTGATGAGGCCCATTATTATTAGTAATTTATATTATTACTCCCAAGCAAGAAACCACAAACAGTGTTGTATGGCGTTGTATCGCGAGTGAGGCGGTGGCGCAGGACTCGACCGAGACATGATCTATCTCTTCTTAGTCATGCACTCTTGGTCACACTGTCAAGATTATTAGTTTACTAATGTAAACTAACAGGACAGTATGGCTGCCAGGAATATTGATGACACTACTCTTCGCAGCTATTTTAACACTACAATATAATATTCATTAGTCTTTTTCTTGGTAGCTTAGCGTGGACTCACGAAAGATGGAAGGAGTGGAAGGACGGCTTTGCCTAGAGGTGCAAGAAAAATTAGCAAAAAAAAAAATACGAATACTTGTTTCATTATTACTTATAATCCTTAGTAAAATATTACGTAACACAATAATAAAATACATATCATAGAGCTTTATTTATGACAATAGGTATCTATAAAGCACTAAAATTATTCATTAAAACTAAATTGGATCCCAGGATGAGAATTAACGACTCTTTGGAGCGAAACTAATTCACACCTAGATGGCGCGTGAAATTGATTCCTCCTCTATTATCCATTAAATTGAGAGGACTTTTAATGTAATCTTTAATCGTTTTGGATGCGATTTAGTTACACCACTACGCTGTAATTCATCTATGAACCAACCTTAGCAATTTTATAGACTTCCGTATTCAAATACAGTTGTCATCACAACTGTGTGCTATTTCGGTCACATCATGCGAAAATACACTGATGGTTTTGAAGAGAATCTTGTGTAGGAGATCAAGGGGTTGACGAGGTTAACGGTGGACAAAACCAAGCCTTCAGTCATTGGAGTTATCATATATTATCAGAAAGCCTCAAGAATGGCCCAAGAATCAACAAGATGGGTCAGAATCCGAGTATAAACAGACAGACATATATCTTGAAAAGTGATTGTCCCAGACGGTAAAGGCGTGAAAAAGTGAGAATGTAATCTCTAACCCTTAGATTCCAAATCACGTCTTCCAACTCGACTCCACCTTGAATCATCAAATTGACAGTTAAGTTTTAATTAAGTTTATTGATATTTATTGGGTTGTTTCGTTATCATGGGAACTGACTCCTGTGCAGGTCCTATTAACTGACATGGAATGTGGACCTATAGAGTTAGCCATTTTAACTAAACGAAGAAGTTAAAATTTACTTACGTGTGCTGGGGTAACGAGAAATCTAATAACAACTAATGCATGTGACCTAAAATGCAGTTGTACGAGCAACTTCAAGCGTTCTGCTACTTCCATAACTCACTCAAGTAAAAAACAAGGCTCAAATAGATAGCAAAGTGATGATAAAGGGTTATTGTAGAAGTTGGCAGACATACAACTTCGTGAGTAGCTCAAAGTATGCCAAACTTTAGTTAGAGCATTTAGGTCCAAACATAAGTAGGGGAGTCCGGTTTATGCTTGAAATATCTTAGGAATTGTTTCAGGTAAAGTGTGCATGGAACGCCCCCTGTGGGAGAAACCAGAGTCCTAGGACTCCTGCAGATAGGTGCAACGATATTGAAATTGTTCAAAGAGCAGTTAAATCCATAGAATAGTCTTTTTTCTTCGAAAAAGGGTTGTCGCATTGTCGCTTAGCGCCTGTCACGGAATACTTATACCTAAACTATCCAGTGTCACGGTTCAGTAAATTCTTAACACTGATTGATTTGTAGAATTTCGGTATCCATACATAGAGGAGGCCTTTGTTACTTAACACCTATAGGTACCTATAGCTATGTTGATATCGATATGTAGGCGTTTTATACGTGTAATGTGGCCATTGAAGGAGTAACCCTTTTACGAACGTGTGAAGTCAACAATCAGTTGGAATCCTTTATACTATGTTTTGAGTTATATACTAAGTAGGACCCGGACACTACAGTTTTTTTCCTATGGATTTTTTTACGTCTTACACTAGGATTTGCTCCTTTATTTATAGGTATACTCGTGGTCCTAGGACACAAAGCAAATGAATAGGTGTGATTTTAGTCAGTAACAGTCTGGCATGCCTTCCCACTCCACCCTTGAGCGAGAGAAGTCCTTAGAAGATATCCCACCTCAAAAAATTTTGTAATACTTATAATTACGCAATCGTCAATAACATTCTTGAGAACGTGGTCTATAACACTACTAAAACTTATATTTTCAATAACTTATCTCTTTTCTTACGTAGTTAATACATATAAAAATAAGCAGTCCAACATCTAAAGTTCCGCAGTCCTCGCCTGATCACGGCTGAAGTGGTCCTTCATTCGTCTGCACAACATCACCTCGTGATTATATTATGTATGCTCCGTTATTTCGAGTAGGAAGTCATCTATCAACTGGCCTGGCTTCTCCTCGTGACTCCTGGCCCAGTTTCGGAGCGACTGACCTATATTCAAAATAGCTTTTTATTGTGATAGTTGTAGCGTTAAGAGGAAAGATTTTGATGGTGGTTTCTAACCGCCATCAAAAGTGTTCCTCTTAACAACATTTCAGTCTGTAACTTGTTCTTTTCATTCAGAATTGAATCCATCACAAAAGTGAGGAGCTCATGGCTAGAATAATTATAGCCGTATGAATCGATATTCAAGTATAATATTATATCGCAAGCTGTGTTTTCTGATAGCTACAGCCTAAGAATCTTTAAGTCAAGGGTGAATTGGTTACTTCTTGTCGCGTGCTCCATCGTTGACCATATTATCGTCGCTTTCCATTTAGTAAAATAATGGTGAAGTGCGAGTCTACAAATAAAAAAAGACAAGCAACACTTGATGAGGATTGCATTTTAACATACCGAGACTCCACCGTATCTCGAAAAGCAAGTTTAAGCCTTTGATGCTGGCTGTAATCTAAAGCCAGACTTGCCAAAGAGTTTTGTGTTATTCTATTACTGGGTTGTGGGGTCAGATATTATTATTATTATTCATTTATTTATCAACTAGGTTCTGCCCGCGGCTTCGCCCGCGTGAAAATAGGTTTCTCCATACAAACTTTAGACCCCCATTACATCCCCTTAGGAGGTGAATTTTGGAAAATCCTCTCTTAGTGCTCGCATACGTCGTAAAAGAAAGCCTTGTGCAAAATTTCACGCTCTTAATCCCAGTAGTTTCGGCTGTGCGTTGATATGTCAGTCAGTCAGTTTCTCCTTTTATATATATAGATTGCTTGCTATACTAATATTTAGTTACGCTGAAAGCCGTACCCAGCATAGTTAGAAACTCCAAGGAATTTGAAGGAGGGAATTTGAACAGGTCAACTGAAGAACCAAGGTATGGTTTTAGTCAGTAAAACTTTGACTCATCCTCTCGCTCTACTCGTTGTCTCTAGTCATTGGATGATTTACCACATCAAAAAACAAGGCTGGGCCGATTGCGATTGAACCCATAGCATAGCATAGTCGGCCTTTTAATGTTCCCACTGTTGGGACTCAGGCCTCCTCTCTAGGAGAGGGAATGGGCCGTTATCCACCACGCGGGCCCAGTGCGGGTTGGTGGATGTCTCATGTCTTTGAATTTTTGGTTCTAGGACATGCCGGTTTCCTCACGATGTTTTCCTTCACCGTTTTGAGAGCAGTGGTGATGAAATAAATTACACAAAGTAATGCGCCTGGCTGGGTTTGAACCCGCGACCTGCAACTCGTAAGTCGGGGTCGTTACCACTCGGCCACCACTGCTCTCGAACCCATACTGAGAGTATATAGTCACCCTGTGTTTCTAACTGTAACGCAGTACAGTGAAACAGA
Organism: Mythimna pallens; assembly: GCA_961205895.1. Taxonomy (NCBI): domain Eukaryota; kingdom Metazoa; phylum Arthropoda; class Insecta; order Lepidoptera; family Noctuidae; genus Mythimna; species Mythimna pallens. The sequence continues at coordinate 24,041,639 of OY540838.1, read as the reverse complement.
CTTCATTGATTGAGCACTGATGTTTAATTCAAGAACAGACTTCAATTGAAGATTTCCAACGTTTATTTATTTTAAATCGTAAACTGATCGGTTTGTTGTTTATCCAAGACCTATCTTAGTAAACTCAATATTTTTCATTCGTTTAAAAAGGTTCGTCTCAACGCGATCCAAACGTTATTTTTATCTACAAGCACTCCACACAGCTGAGCTAAAAAACTAGGTCTCTGATCTTGCTACTTGTTTTATTGTTTTAGGATACGAAAAAAATGGCTACGCCTAGTGTAATGAAATGTTTATCTTTCAGATTGTTTTTTAGACTATTTTAGACCTTAAGAAAGCAGAATTGGTGCTATTTTATGAATTTTTATGCTATTTAAAATAACAGTGGGTTTACTGTTACGAAACCGATTTTTTTTTTAAGAATTGTATTGATAAGCAAATTAAAAAAAACATTTGCATTAATTTAATGAAATATAAACGTCACATGCAATCGTTAATTAATTTTGTTGTTATTGTGACTCAATAAATGATTTAATATAAACTTAAATTAATTCTAAATCGAGTATCTAATAAACTACAAGTATCTTATGAGAATTCATGACTTGTAAAGTGTATCTTAGAAAATTAAGTAATTTTATGTAAAAATAAGTTTCTACAGATCCCAAAACATTCGCCTCCGACACACGAGGGTGCCTCCAACACTCAACTCGACATAATTCGAAAGAAATAAACTTTCCCAGATGGCGGGACACCCCTGAGTATATTTCTTGAATAACGGCCGTCAAATTCGGGTCTGTCCTATTAAAAGTTGCCAAGATTATGGACATTAGCTCCCGGGGAGGAATTCCAAGTTTAGCATAATACCTGCCTTACTGTATCCCGTGAGGGATATATTTTTGATGTTCGTTAGGGATCTGTTGGAGAGAAATGTTAGTTTATTAGCGTCAGTTGGTTAGAAGGTTCACATTTCTTCCACTTCATAAGATTGGAACTAAAATATTCGAAATCATAAAGTTCTCCGAGCGCATAGAACAACAAAACAGTCTGAAACCAACTATCGCGCAGTTGCCCGGGCCAGATACTACATCGTCTGGTCGAAGGATCCTCCCTTTTTAAAGGAAATATGCTGATGGGACTTAACACTATGTTATGTTGAGGTTGAGAGACCTCAAAACTGAAAACCCATGATTCAAAGTCAGCTATAAGAACCAATGCCTCAATCTGCTATCCCCCACTCAATCTGACTGCTTTTTCCGCTTTGTTGAGTTTTTGTCTAAACAGATGCAGCGTCGGCTTGCAGAAGGTGAACAATAGTCGATGAACCAAGCTCGAGTAGACGGTTCGTTGTCTTCTACGCGGAACTCACAAGAGATACCAGCAAAACTGAAATCGGCCAGCAGAACCAATTCCAGTTAGGGCTGTGGATTCCCACAGCACATACAGATAGCTCCACCCTAGAGCAAGAGAAGAAATTTGATGATTTTATCTCCAAAAAAAAATTTGGATATGGCTGGGTATAAGTATTTAACATAGAGTGACTGTCTATCTGACCTCCTCAACTCAATAACTGGTACAATACTTACCCCTCGGCCAATTGGTGTTAACCTTTCTGGCTTATGACAAATGTAAACGGTCGTAGATCTACGCAGAATAGCTAAGATCAACGGCTAAGTATACTCTCTGAGGCATGGATAAGTCTCAATATGTGATGGATTGTCACCCATCAGCGGCCTGATCTTGATGATCACCTAGTATGGCTGCTATTACCATCAGCATGTAAAATAAACCAGCAACTCCCGGTAAATCAGAAAAAGTAATCTGTTAATGGAAAGATAAGAAATTCCAAATTATTATCTATATTAAATCCTTTTCTTCTCAACGATATATTTCGTGCGGAACCCTGCAGAACTCTTTGAAACAAACTTCTCCTCACCTTTCGCCCAGGGACTACCAAGCCAAGTTCCCGCTTTTTAATATTTGAAATGATCTGTGTTTTTCTTTGAATTTATACAGACAGCGTGTAACTTTACAATATATACATTTTTTACAGGTTACGGCCTCCGAAGAACATTTCTTTATGTATTTTTTAAGTTGCCGAGGACGGCTATACAAAGTTTTTACACGAGATAAGATCCTTTCAAGATAGATATTATTTGGAGATTGACTTTGTGTGATTTGATTGATACGTGAAAGATTTTTATATCAGACGCTTCATTGCTTTACTTTTTATTTGTCTAAAAGGCTTTACTGCAACTCCAATAAATATTTTTTTAAAAGATATGTACATATATATTTTATAGTCTATTCTTCGTCTTCGTCACTCTTGTGACCACTTGACACTTTAAGCATGACTTATTTTCCTAAAGTAAATACATAAAGCTGGTCGTATTATTTACTGTGTGTCTCTATTTACAATCTAAAGTGAATGGTAAAAGGTTTGGAGGAGGTCAGAGGACAATAATAATAATAAATAATAATAATAAACTAAGCAGAGCTTGTGTTATGGGTACTAGACAACTGGTAAACATACTTATATATTTCTAAATACATACATATATAGATAAATTACACCCAGACACAGAACAAATGATTGTGCTCATCACACAAATATTTGTCCTGGGTGGGAAACGAACCCACGATCTCCAGCATAGCAGTCAGGGCCACTAACCACTAGAACAACAGGCCATTAGGCCAGTCTAGACACAATAGACGACAGTCATCGTATTGTTCGTAGGTAAAATCTGTAATTTGTTTTATGATTGTTTAATTAACTCGACAACTAAGTTTCAGCTTAGCCATGCCTTCGTGAAGGCAATCGGCGGCAGCAACCTCTTGCGCCGCGCCCTGGTTTGGGCCATGGTCAGGAGCGAGAAAGAATGGCAGGTGGTCGCTTCCTTCTGCGAAGCAGTAATGCTAGCGAAGGAGGAAGCCGCACGCGTTAGGGAACTAACGTCCTCACGCCACAGCCGCCAAAATTCCGACCCCGACTACCAGCCACGGTAGACGCGGGCTTGCGGACGTAGAGCAATGGGTACCTTGCCATTTGTCAACAGCCCGTAGTGATTCACGCAATCCTCAAAGAGATGTCAGCAAATCGTTAGGGCCTAGCAGGGCCGATGCCCGCTAGGAACGCGGGGATTTTCTGAAAAGGAAACCCGTAGTCCTAGAACGTAAAGGGCAACTGAAGGACATAGGTGTGATTTTAGTCAGCAAAAATCTGACATGCGTCAATTGCAAGGGCTCAGAGCGGGAGAAATGATTGGATAATTTCCCACCTTAAAAAAAGCTTAACCATGCCACTTAAAAGTATATTTCATTCAAGTTTCACATTATCTGACTAATATTTGCCTCGCATGTAAATAAAATTGTAAACAATAATAAACAATGATCACCGAACCAATAACTTTAGATTCAAACAATAAATCCAACAACACAGGCCTATATAACATTAGCCTCGATTTCCATCGAAAGCGAACGATAAAAATCCAAAAATACTATAAACAACAATGTAAAGAGGGACACTAACGTCGCGCAAATAATATAAATCAGCGCGTAAATAACGTTGTTAACTAAATATTCGCCATAACGTGGGGAGCGAGCGTCGATGTTAGCTACACTAAAATAATTTTGGGCAAGCGAAGCGATGCTATAGAGTGCTTAATTTATGGTGGGTTACCAGCTTTATTTATGGGTAGGAGTAAAGTAAAAGTTGAGTTAGCTGTTGTAGCTACGAGTAATGGCTAAATAATAGTTGTTCGTAAAACTATCGTAATCGCCGTGTGAGGGGGCTCGCTTTCAGCACGCACTCTAAAAAGTAATCGTGTTTTAAATTGCTTACACTTACTGCCTGTAGAGGTAATTTTGAAATGGAAATTACGTGAACTTAAAAAGTATTTTTACGAAAAACTTTATTTTAATCTTTGCTAGGTTAGTAATTACCTACTAAAATTATTATGTTATATAGTTCACACACAAGAATTAAATAATACAGAAAAATAATTGAAATAAAAAGTAAAATATACTTATATGAAAGGAGAAACTGACTGACTAAACGCACAGCTGAAACTAATGGGACTAGGAACGTAAAAATGTGCAATTTTCATTTTTTTTTTCGTTGTCCAATACTAATATGGGATTTTTGGAAATTCAACCTTTAACAAAAGGGTGAATTTCGTTTGTATGCAAATTGTCATTCCGTGTACCAATACATTTGAAAGTTAGCACAAATAGATCAATTTAGGGAGTTTTAATGTTGGATAGAAGATTCTTATTTCTTGGTAAACTTGAAACTTGGCACTTCTAAACAAAATGAATAACAAATACTGTCAATATTGGTTTTTCAAAAATATTTTCAAGATGCGGTTTAAGGGGTGTTAAAGTTTTTATGAAAACATTCTCGCAAACGAAGCCGCTGGTAAAGTGCTAGTCTGACATATTATTCATCTCTAGACAAGAAATAATAAATTTCCACAATTTATGGACTTGGTGGTGGCCAGGCGAGCCTATCAACAAAATTATTGCCATGTTTTCCCAATAGAACAAACAAATTATTAAGTACAGCAATACAGAACTACCGTCCCAATAATTTATACTAAACACGCCTATAAAGCGGGAATAATAAAATTATAATATCGAAACTTCGTCAATAACTCTGTGATGGGCGAAGAACAAAAAGCACAAAGTGGCCATTGTCCCTCGAACGCATCAAATTATGGCCACATTATCCGTGATGGCGGGATATTTCCCCTGTTATTGCGACACCCCATTTATTTGGTACCACGGCCTGTTCATTATATAAGTTTTTTATTGCAAGGTCACGAGGAAACGCTGATAGTTAGTTTACCATATAATATTAGATTTATTTAATGGCCAAATATGAGGGGAGCGGATGACCGGAACGTTATTTTCAATGATTTCGGTGAGTGCTTCTCTATCGAGTTATCGCTTATTGGATATTTTAGATATCAGCTTCCGGTACATTTGAGATGCGATAATGTTAGATTTTGTGAGATTTCCTTGTGAAGTACTTATATATAGGTACTTACTAATTAAATTTAGGCAGTATGTTATCGCAATTTCAAGATAAAGTTTTTTGCACTAATAGAAAGGAGCGCCTAAATGACACAAATTACAAAACAAAATCACCCACCGCGCTTCTCTGTCTATATGTCTGTTTGTGATAAACTTAAAAACTACTAAACGGATACTCCTGCGACTTTCACCAATTAACCTCACTCTTTGTTTCACGAGAAAGTTATAGATCTGTAATACAACGTACTAGAGAAAAACCACGAATTTCAAATATCTGTAATACCCGTGCAAAATTTAGTAGCGACTTACCCCAGGGTCGCTAGTTTTTAATTTAAAAGTTTCCCACACTCACATCCAAGCGTGATCTACTAGGTAAACATGAGAGCGTAGTTACCATCTATCTACATAATTAATATAGGATTTTAATGAGCTGTGAGCAAACAAGCCAAGAAGCAATCACCGTTCGATTAACTGTTGCCGAACAAAAAGTTGTTGAGTCGACGCGGACTAATGACTGTTTCATTGCATTAGCACAACAAGTGTATTAGCCGGGGTTGCCAGCTTTACTAACCCAAGCGAGTCTTTATTAGGAAATAGGGATTTTAATTTTGTGTACAATGTTATTGTTTTATAAATCTATTTGCAACTGTTACATTTTAAATTTAAAAAATAAAAAAACGTCTGAAGATAAAAACAAAATGTGCAGAAACTATTGAATTAGGTATTTACCTGTAATTACAGCATTTTTTTTCTGAAAATTGCATTAAAATTGGTTAATAAAGGAAGCAGCTGATGTGAATATCTCACTCTATCTTATGTACATAATTATGTTACTTATTGGCAATGACGTCACATTTCTGTATCTGCATTCTTATTATGTTACGTCTTGTTGACTTTTCCCCTTCCACCAGATTTGGAAGGTTTCTAAATTTAATATTAACCGATTTGAAAAATTGTTTCTATTTGCGGTTTTAGATAAAGATACATTTTGATACATAAACTTAAATTTTATGAAATGACTCCTTGATTTATTTTAGTTAACATATTTCAATAAGGAACCTAAATATTTCGCTACAGAATAAAACGGATTTTTTTTTTTGGGTGGGAATAATTTTTCTCGCTCTGGGTGAAACGAGAGAAAATATCATTACCTTACTGGCTAAAACCTACCTGTTCCTTCAGTTGCCCTTTGCGTTACAGGGCCACGGTAACTCTTTCAAACAATCCCTGGCAGGAACAAAAAGAACCGTCACTTCTTTTCCATTAATCAAAATAAATGTTACGATTACAAAAAAAAACAGAAACTTCCAATTAGCGCTACACAGGCGTGACTGTTCGTATTTATATTCAGAACTAAACCCGCCATGAAACAATATTTTATCCATTTATAATACTCATTCGGTCCACTCAACAAAATATTGTACCCGTTAATAGCACTTAAAGTGTGCGTGACGAGAGGATATTAAACCTTCTGAAATACGTCAAGACTGGTGGTGGTAGTGTTACTGATCCGAGAGGGCTTTATGGTGATCAAATAACTACAGGAAAAGGCGTCAGTTCAAGATTTATAATATTTTAAAACGCCTACAAACCGTACTTTTAAAGCCACATTTTCTTCTTTGTCATTGCCTTCGTATTTAGCATTTGAAAAACTGACCAACATATTCATCATAATTTCAGCCATAAGACGTCCACTGTCAGACATAGGCATTTTCTAAGTGTCACCACAGAAAACCATCACCAAAATACTCTACATCATACTCGTAAGACTGGACAGAGGCAGCCTGCGCCTGGTGGCGGGGACCATCGCCGGACACTGCACACTGAACAAGCACCTCCATACAATAGGCATCATAGATAGTCCCCTGTGCAGAGCATGCTTGGAGGGGGAGATGACAATTGCACATGTGTTCCTAGACTGCTCAGGTGTCACTGAAATACGCACACGAACCTTAAGATCCCCAAACTCACTTAGTGATGCCCTGAAAAACCTGAGAGGCCTAATCAGTTTTTGGTGAGGGATGGGCTGGTTGGAATAAGTCCACCTAAGGTTATGGCCACCATGGCACACGTATAATGGTGCGTATAGGACTAAATGCAGAGACCATACTCAGACATAAGACATAAGACACAACGACCTGTGCGTCTCACATCCATCGGACTCCTGCGACTTTCACCAGGTTATCGGTACACTATCCTTCCTTCAATTTCCAACCAAATTACCTACCAAATTTTTTTTGTAAAAATTAAAAGCGAAGAAGTAGAATCATCACAGCACTGATTGGCTGGATTTGTATTTTCACGATAACATTGCTTATAATGTATGTATCAAGTATGTGTTTATTATGATTATTTCTTTGCTGTTGTTGTTGCCATGTCATGTTTCTGCACCACCCTAATATCGACTGGTAAGAAATGCCTGCCTTTGTACAGTGTTATTTTCTAGTACATAAAGTTTTAATAAATAAAGTTTTATACACATATCCCGAATTCAGTATCACTAACTGTGGTTTGTCCCTCTGAAGTCATGGTCACCGTACCGCTGCGTCATCACTGTAACTGAGGGTGTAACTCGCTGCTAATTACAAGCCAGTAAGAACATGCCCATGATTGATGGCCACGCTTTCTTAATATCTGACCTGGCTAACTTCGGCCACAAATGATTTAATTACTACTTCGTGGTTTTCTTATTTACTATTTTTGGAGTATTTTTCCAAATTATGTTGAGCTTTGCTTCCAATCTGGGGCTTTACCATAACGTGGAAAATATCAAGCATGCGAGATTCAAGATTCATGATTCAAAAGCATTTATTTCAAATAAACCATTTACAAGCACTTTTGAAATGTCAAAAAGTCAGTTAGTCAGAAAAAAAATCTCTATGGAGAAGAATGTGCAAGAAACTCCATGGACACTCTTTTCAATCATGTTTTGTAATTACAAATATCACTGTTACATGTTTCTTGTCATTATCATGTGAGAACAATGTAAATACAGTAAAAATAAAAACTGAATATAGATATTAAAGTAGCAACTGGCAGCTAAGAGACGACCAGTCTCAACTGACAGCGCCCGTTCACGAACATGACGCTAATATTAGCACCACTCAGCTCAACCATTTTGAAGGGAACCGAATGATCCAACGCATGCGCCACCATCAGTGAGACATTTAAGTGAGCATGACAAATTCTCAACTGCCGTGCTCATTTATGTCAAACAAGTCCAATAGTAACATAAAAAACCATAAAATAGCTCCATGGTACTCACATTTACAAACTTTGAAAATAAATGCTTCTACATTATACAATACTTATAATATTTTACAATTCCCAATAAAAAGCATTAAAAAATAATGATAATAATTTCCAAACTAATCAATTTGTATACCTCGGTGGTAGAGGAGCTGGACCAGCATTGAGCCAAGCATTTTTATCTTGAATATAATCCTCCAACTTATAATATGCTTGCGAGCGAGAGAGAGGGATGGAGCTATACAGGGTGTATACTGTATAGCTGCATCCTTAGGATCGCGGGAGAGGGCTTCTGAATAGCTGTATTTTACATAGAGCGACTATATACCATCTGACCTCCACAATCCAGAAACTGGGTAACACAGCATCCATTAGACAGATTGGTTACCGAACTTTCTTTAGAAACTACTTTCAGAAATCTAAAAATATCAGCCTACAAACGGCGTAACATATTTTTTATCTTGTCACATAATAGATACTACTCATCTAGGAATAGATCTCAGTTACTGTTTAACTTTTGAGTTCAACCCGTGCTATTGTTATTATTTGCCACGAAATACACTGTCTAACAAAAATCACATAATATCACGCTTGCAACCAAAGTCACTTTGAGTGAACTACTTTGTTACTTACTTCGTCATAAAATAGTGGGTCTGACTGGATCATAAAAGTGGATCGATTGCCAGTTTCTTGCGATACTCGAGGGATCACTCTCGTGAGTGCCAGTGTCATAGTGAGACTTGAGGAAAAAGTGGCCTAGGGACTTTATGCTTCGGTCCATCGGTTTAAGAATGTAGCAGTTTTTATGATTAAATTATGAAACACCCACCATTTCTACCACTACTACTACCATTTCTCTTGTATATCTTGTAGTATTAAAGCGTAAAATTCCTTTTCTGGGATAGTCCTAGAAAAGAAAATGAAGACTACAAATATTTGCAAATCCGCTAAGATTTAAATTATGCGCCATTGTTTGCCTTTTTCTCAACTAAATCAAAGACGTCTACTGCCGGACTTAGACCTAACCCAACTGTCACCTCGACGAACTCGCTTGTGCATCTCCTATACATCGGGTTCCAATATAATTTCGGTCTACCTGCATGCAGTATTATAGGAAGTGAATTTAAAAACAATTGTTATCATGTCTGGCTAACAGTACGTACACAACATTATAATAGCATCGTTATCGCATCATTGCGTTACCCCAACCCTGACTCTTATTGGGGATCGGTGCAGTGGCTGCAGGATTATTTGAAACAGTTATCGCGGCTCTGGAACACAAAAAGCAACTGAAGAAACGCGGTGGGGTTCAGTCGGTAAAAGTCTGACAGTCTCTCTCCGACCAGAGCGGGAAGAGTCATTTGGTGATTCTCTACTAAAAAAAAGATCGGTGTGGCATGTCGCTTTCTTCCACACGTCTAAACAGTCACCATAGTAAGCACGCAGAGTCATACCAGAATATTGACTCCACTAACACAACACCCACACCTCTAACACGTCTACTCGCTTCGACGATCACTGCTAGACTGACGAACAGAGCGCCCCTGTGTGCCGCGTGTGCGCTGAGACGACAGTATTATAGTACCTACTCTCGCTCACATATATTACATACACGTCACTCCAATGTAGTGCTTTATGCAAACAATCATACATATTAGCACTGCATACTTTTCCCTCCCCACTCAATCGCAGCTATTTATACAAAAACTTGCGTGCTTACCGCTTCGGGTAAGTGCTACCCCATCGGCAATAATGGCTTCAAAATTAAGTTACACTCAAATGTTACGCTAAAAACAGAGGGCGATTTATTTTGGTCTTAAGCGCTGTTCCATTGAGCTGATACGATTTGACACTCGAGTAGTTGATGGGAGTCTTGAGTGCGGGTTGATGGCTTTCAAACTGATTTTTATTATGAAGGAGGAAGAGAAACTGAAGAGGCTTTGGAAGATTTTATTGTCGAATTATTTTTAAGTTAAGGAAGTGGATCGTTGAATGTGTACATATTTCCTTCCTTCTACATATTTTTTTTACGGTTGTAAATCATCCAATGAATACTCGCACTCTGGGTTTAGCGAGAGGGCGTGTCAGACTTTTGCTGACCAAAATCACACTAGTGTCCTTCAGTTGCCCTTTGCGTTTAATACCACGCATTTACGTTCGAAACTTTTAGTGTCTACCATTTTTCGATATCATATATTACCTTTAAATCTTTTTTCAGTTAGTTGGGTAGGAGGTCGGGTCTCCTTGTACTTCTACGTTAGAGATCTCTGTTCGTGCTTTTCTGTGTACTCTGATTCACCTTAATTAAATAAATTATATTTTCTGTAATAAATGTCCTGTAAAAATCAGAATTAAATGTGTTGCGAAGAACACAATCAAAAACGTAAAAACAATTGGTAATTGCTTATGAAGACGTGTAGATCTGTCAAATTTAAAACTCAATTCAAAATATTTTTATTTCACATCACCTTCAAAGCTAGTGCACGATTCTAAGTGGTCGTTTCCTATGGAGAAAAACCGGCAAGAAACTCCATCATCTTCCACGGTAAAACAATTTGAAGCCGATAATGTTATGGCCAAAAATTATAGTCCAAACACTCAATTAAAGCCAGCCCTATCTCTATCCCTATACCCGAAAAAAAAAGAAAAACAACATTGGGCCATTAATCTGTTAGCAGGCGGCGGGACGCGAGACAAATGACGTCACACAATCGATATAAAACTATTTAGCTGTTTATTGGCCATAAAGATAGCCGTTGTTTATGCCCACTGGCCGAATGGCCGGGATAAGCTGAGGTGTTGATTAAAGCGGTGTTTTGTTTACGGGTTCCATTTAAATGGCCTGTAAATATGGCGGGTTTTATGGGGTGAGTGAAGGCTTGTGCATTTGTAGAGGGTCGGTCGTGATGGAATTTTTGTTGGAAGTGAAATGCGGGATGAAAAGTGTTTTTGTCAATACAAATTGACGAATGATGAGTGTAATTTCAAACTTAATAATTTAACTGTCGTAATCGACACTATTAGTATAAAGTTTGCAGTTTTTGTTTGTAATCAATAAACTCAAATCTACTGGACCGATTTTTCAAATTCTTTCACTAGTGGGTGATTTCGTTGAGTGAAATAGGCATACATATATATTGTACTATCACGTAGACAAAGCCGCTGGCAGAAGCTAGTTATTTATATATTAATAAATATTTGACATACAAATAATTATGACAGTCAAAAAGCATACATTAATTAAATAATACCTAAATATAACTCCAATAAATTACCAGTTTTTAACCGACTTCAAAAAGAAGGAGGTTCTATGTTCGGCTGAATGTATTTTTATTATTGATGATAAGACCTGATTCCCAAAGTGATTCTAATATTAAATATATTATGAAATAAACTCTTCCCCAACCTGTAAACCTTGTTTCCATTTATGTGGTGACATTACTATGAAGGATAATAATCTGAATTTTCCTTATTTGCTACAGAAAATAGGAAATCTTCTAATATTCAACACAATATAAATAATTAATACGGCACGTGCCCTCGTATTGTTTGTACACGTGTATCACATAAGGGGTACAGCTACTGCCGGGAAGAATTAACGCGTGCCCCAAATAGAAGGTGTCAACCCGCTCTGACAGACTGTCATTATAGGAAAACGTGACGCGCTACGACTTGAGAAAACATTTGAGTGTCAGAGAAAAAAATATTTTGAATCGATAGTAAGAAAATATATTTATCTCTCTAAAGTGGTTTTACCAAAAATACTCATTAAGAAAAAAAAAAGTGCCCAACTGTGAGTCGGACTCGTACACGAAGGGTCCCGTACTATAATATTAAAATCAAGCAAAAAAACAAAATCACCTACAAAATAACGTTTCTTGTATGGGAACATGGGAACCCTCTTTACTTTGAACTTTAATTATTTGTTATTGTCACAGCAATAGAATTACAAAACTTGGTCGACTCCCTACTTCTTATGGTTTAAATATCTCTCAGCTCGCTGACAGATGGTCAGATAAACAGACGGACGGATGGACAGCGAATACTTAGTAACTACTCAGTACTTACGAACTAGCGACACGCGGGTTTGCGACAGTCGTTGGGAGGATCCAGCAGTTGGGACTCGAGGTGGCGCTGCACAAGTCAGAGGCCATATGTTTTCATGGTCCTCGGAGCGCGCCATCACGGCGTTCCCAATTAATGGTAGGAGGAGATCCCAACGATGAAGTACCTGGGACTCCTGGACAGCCGGTGGAATTTCGAGGAGCACTTCCGACGTCTGGCTCCCAAACTGAACCAGAGCGGGAGATGTCACTGGATGATTTTCCCACATAAAAAGGCAGATTATTTATTTAAAAAAAAATCTTTTAAGATTAAATAAGTTTGGTATTTCCAATACGACCCCTGAGAAGAAACAAACTCAGAGGATACAGGATCTCTTACTCTACTAGACATTATCTTAGTCAGCGTGATCAAAGAGGACTAAGCTGAATAGTGTCTGAGATGCTCTGAGATAAGAACCATGCAGATTTGGGTGGAACTGTCCAGTAGAAAATATTAAGGTTATTAAATATTATCTTTACTAAAACTAAACAAACAGAACGCTAAGTATATTTAAATTCAAGTCGTAATATCATATCAGACTCGATTAATGTCAAAAGCTTTTTAAAATGTTGGAAAATTACCTTAAAATTACGGGTATTACCCCTTAGTACTGGTAACTCAATTTTATCATTGTGATTAAAAACCTTTTGTAATATACGTGTTCATTAAATTGGTTAAATACATAATTAATGGAATAAAGCACTGAGCTAGTTGTTCAGTTAATGCACAATAATTACATATTTTCAAAAGCAGAGCTTGAATAATGCAATTTTCAGCTGTACTGTACTTGCTACTGGTACTTGGGTGGAGCGGGAGAATGTATCAGACTTTTACTGACTAAAACCTACTCCTATATTCTTTCGTTGCCTTGCATTCCAGGGCCCCGGGTTTTCTTTTCAGAAGCAAACCCATGGCTCCAGTAGGCTTCGACCCTGCTGAGCACCTACGGTTTCGCTGACATCTCCTTGAAGCGCGCGTGGATCACAAACTACACACAGGTTTCAAGTGACACAACTGACAACAGCAATTACAATTTACCAATCATAGCCGCTAACGCGATAATAATATTATTGATATACTCGGGGTGTAGGAATCGGGCCTAGTATCCTATACTGGATGTCATAAAGCATCAATCATGGGAACTCGTGAAAAGTAGATACCTATCTAAATTTCCGTACCATGTTCTACCAGAGACGGGGGTCCATGAGAAATGATCGGTCGCCAGCACAGCGCCCTCTGGCGTGAATAATTACGCGAGTTTATCCGGGTTTAACATCATCGCCTATATTATGTGATCGTTTTATTTTTACAACAAGAGACTAAAGGTATGGTATAGTAATAATAATAAAATAATTGTTTTTTTTTATTGTTTTTTAAGCAATAGTTATAATGTATTTTTAAATTAAAATGAAACAAGAAAGAATATAAAAAAATAAACAAATCGTTTTAAAAAAAATATAAAAATTACTTGTTACAAATTATCATTTTTTGTGTAAATTAATTATTCATTTAGATATGCAAAAATCTACGAGAATATCGTAGATTTTTGCTTATCTAAATGAAATTCTCTGGCCCCTGAGCTAATTGGAAACTTTATTACGGGATTGGCTCCTGTAATAATACAATTTTGTCAACAAATTTGTCAAATTCATATGAAAAAAGAGATAGATGGTCCAGTAAATGATAAACGACTAGTTAAGTGATAACTACGAAATGATAAGTTCTTGTTTATATTTATAAAAACGACTGAAACTACATATTATATCCGCACTCCGTGTACTTATTTTACACCAACGGTTCGTCAATTATGTCACAGGTTCAAGTACTAAAGGGCAAGCATATTACCAAGAGGGTACAGATCCAACCTCCAGCTAGACCTCAAGGGTACTTATATATCCTTTTGGGAGTTGGCTCAGCATTATATGCCTTCTTTGATTTATTTTTACTAGTCGTCATGTCAACAGTCTTCTCCTTTCTAGCAACATAATCTATATCATATCTCTCATGCAACTCTCCTGTCGCAGGTCTACTGGAAGAAATTTCATTTGAAATAAGCAGTACCTGCTATATCTATCTGCTTTTGTTCTTTTCATTTTTAAATGTTTATGTGTACATAAATAAGTAATCATTCAAACCATCCATACATAGTCTTGTACAAACAACATTTTTCTTTAAATGTTATCTCGCCTCAAGCCGACTTCTTACACTACCCGCAGAATACAATGTGCTCTCTGAAAGCCTGATCCGTAGCCACTAACAACACCGTTCACGTAGCAAACTTCTGATCAACATGAGAATGAAAAAGAACACCAACAACTTCTCGGAATACTGACGCTAAGATAAGAAATCCATCTTCAATATTTCAGTGTTTCAGCAACGTTGTATATAAACAGTATCAGCCATATTCCCGCTAAGTTTCAAGCCTGAAGTCATAACTTAATGCCGTGAGGAAGGAGAGAGTTTTCATTACTCGTGCACTATTGGAATTTATTAACTCAACTGTTGTTCGAACAATATTTTAGTTTATAGGTTTTTGTTGACTGCTTAAGATCATAAAAAAGTTTGTGGAATAAAAGTAGGTGTCGAATTCTCGAAGGTTCGAAGTAAAAAGATGTCTGACTTAACTTTCTTGAGTTGAAATAATAAAAGTGGCGTTATAGTTTTTTGATGAGCAGTGGTAGCCGAGTGGTAACGGCCTCGGCTTACGAGTTGTAAGTCGCGGGTTCAAACCCTGCCAGGCGCATTAATACGGCGCTTTGTGTAATTTGTTTCATCACCACTGCTCTCAAAACGGTGAAGGAAAACATCGTGAGGAAACAGGCATGTCCTAGAACCAAAAATTCGAAGACATGCGACATTCACCAACCCGCACTGGCCCGCGAGGTTAATTACGTCCCATTCCCTCTCCTAGAGTCCTCTCATGGCCTGAGTCTTATCAGTGGGAACATTAAAAGGCTGATTATGCTATGCTATGACTATATAGCATATAGTTTTTACAAAGTAAAGAAATGTTTTCAACAACAACGATGCCAACATTATATCCCGACATTACATGGAACATTATTTAAAAGATATAATGGTAAAATTCCCTGCCGCAGTCTGTAATTCCTGATAGCTGCAACCTAGAGGTCTAAGTCAAGAGTGAATACGTTACTGCTAGGCAAGCGTGCTCCATCGTCGACCACATCATTGCTTACCATCAGATGAGATAGTAGTCAAACGCTAGGCTTGCGTTTGACCACTATCTCATCTGATGGTAAAGAATGTGAATGTCAAAATCAAAAAAGTTAGTCACTGGTTGTGTTGGGACATCTAACGCCATAAAAGAACTAAAAACACAAAATCTTACATCAGAGTTCTCCGCAAGAATAGAACATATTATACGAGAGCATGAAATCAACTATCGGGCATTTAATTTAATGGAGGTTTGCAGGACTTTACATCCTGTTCCGTGTACCTCTAAAGTTGTATAATTGTCATTATTGCCGACACAGTTGGCGCAGTAGTTGAGCGATTGGCTGCTGTGCTACGGGTCGCGGGTTCAATTCCCGTACGAAACAAGTACTTGTATGGCCTACAGATAGGTGTTCCGGGTCTGGGTATCTTGTGTATGTCAGTTTACATGGTTGTGAACACACGCACGACACAAGAGTAATTCCTAGTGCGGTATGTAGTAGAGGCTAACGTTGTCTAAAAAAGAAAAGAAGAAAAATAGAAAGAAATATGCTATTGAGCGATTACCGTACTGTTAAAATAGCCACACATTGAAGCAGATATTTAAGTAATAAAATTCAATATTCATCGTCTCGGATCACAAGGAACTCCAAAATCAATACTTCCCCATCTGATTTAATTTACAATACTGTGAAGTCGAGGCACCAAGTGGCCGTGAGTGGAGTGCGGCCATCCTTGCGGCGGCCATTTTGTAGATTTACGGCCTTCTGCCGCGGCCGCCATTGTGCGAGACGCACCGGTGGCCTTGCGTCGTCAGTACTTGCTGTGATTTACACGAGATGGTGGAGGACGAGGGTAGGAGTTACGAGTATCTCTAGTTATTGGGTTCAGTTTTAGTTTGACTAGCCTTCTGCCGAGGTGTATACAGCGCCACCTCGTCGACCGTCTTCACTATATGTATTTATATTGCATACCAAGATCATAAATTTATATTAAAAAAATATATATATTGCTTTCTGGTTTTACGCACGTGGCTTTAGCAGGCAGTCAGTGGTCAACCGTGTAACGAACAAGTCAGGGAAATAAAAAGTGAAGAGTATGTGTGAACAAAGTTAGTAATGTTGAAGTAGCCTCCTAACATAAGTATGTTTATCAGTTGTCTAGTACTCAAAGCACAAGCTCTGCTTAGTTTAGAACTAGACGGCGTTGTGAAATAATATAATTAACAATAATAGTTAAAACTGGTGTTAATTGTCATATATTGCTTGATAAGTAAATTTTCTCTTAAACTCTTTCATGTTTAAATAGCAGTGATCAGGTTTCGTAGCTTCTTGTATAAAGTTTCTAAACTTTGCCTAAATGATGAAATAAGTAGTTGTTTCTCCTAAACGTTAAATTGAGAATCTAAAACAAACTTCAACAAAGTCGAGATTCTCGTAATTTTATACTAAGGAGTGGATGCCCAGCCTGGAGCCTGTTTCTTGATAGCTACAACCTGGAGATCATACAGTCAAGAGTTAATAGGTTACTTCAAGACAAGCGCGTGTTAGAAATATGGAGGTAGCTACATAGATATATATTTATATCTACTTACATATCATATGAAAATGTCAAGATGGATAACGGTTATTTACTGTGTATCAAAGTTCCTACAACTGTGGCGTGGAGGGAAAAGGTTTTATGAAGAAAAGCGCAGAAAGACAAGATGAAGTATTTATTTCAAATAGGCTAGTCAATTACTTAATGAACTAGTTGCTTGTTCCAAAACTAGGTCGTCATGGGACAGAACAAGCAAAAAACCCACGAAAGCTTTAATTATAGTATTTTATAGAAACATTTTACAATATCATTAAGTATAGTTTGTCACAATAACATTATTAGAAACAAAAGTTACAGTATGACACATACACCGAATCAATACAACCCTTAACAATAGTCAAGATTTAACATTAAATAACTTAGGTGATCTTTGGTGGTAGTCAGTAAAGGTCCTAGGGCTGGACAGCAAGTGAGCCATTTAACAAAAATCTCAAATTTGTTATAGTGAAGTTGGGTTGACACTTAAACGTCAAATATAAAATCCCGCCACCTTCTACAAATTTCAAGTTGCCATAAAAGTAATAAAATTATTGATTCAAATAACTAATTTAAAGTAGCAATTTAAAATATAAGATATATTTCAAAGATCAATAATAATTACATAATAATTTAGAGGACTATCGCGGAGTTTAGCGTTTTACATTTCTACACACAACAATATTACCGTTGGAAGGTACTACCAATATATAAAATATAACAAACAAAATTCGTGAAAAATCTAACATGTACACCATCGTCAGCCACATCATCGCTTACTATCAGGTGAGATGTGTCAAGTGCGAGCCTAACAATAATAATAAAAAAAGGCTCGCCGTAGCTAATTGTCAGAAAAATATCTGACATGATCTGTGATTTGAATGTCGCAGAAATGATTACGGCGACTTGAATTTGAACATATACGACAGTTGGCCTTCTGTTCCAATCTTTTAGCACTTAACTCAAGCACATTCGTATGAAGGTACAACTTATATTTAACTTAGCTAACTTACTTTGTTTCAGTTTCCAAAGTAAATAATCAATGTTAAGTAAACAACATTACCCTTTAATAACGACGTACGATCAAATTATACTTGACGTTTACGAGGAAACTCGCTATGAGGCTACAGCGTAGCTCTGTGCTACGCACTACGAAGCTACAGTGCCGTGTAGCTCCATGCTACGCGCTACAAGACTACGGCGTAGCTCGTTGCTACGGAGTCGCTCGTAGACATTAAGTTACTATGTTAGCTTGATATCAAAACTTATTACGTCCTCGTCAGTTTATGACTGTTATATATAACTATGATATAGATTTCTCGGAAGTGTAGTACTGGTTACGCAGTGGGTATGTCTTGGCACTGACGGATTACTTTAATTAAATACTAGTTTTTCCCGAGAGTTTGCTACGGTAACAAAGGAAGCATGCTTTTTAAGAAATAAAATAATGGTAGCCAGCAGTGGTTGTAATTTATCATCTGAATAAGAATTATAATTATGAATGTTTGACTAACTTTACAAACAGATAAACAATATTACTTCTTTGCAGCATTACTTTAGCTTTTGTCTTGAATTCTGAAATGTAAGATTCCTCTAGTAAAAGAATATTTTTTCAAATAACAAGATTACAATTAAGAGTCATTAAAATTTTAAATCGGTAATTCCTTGAATAGCAATATAAAATAGCCATAACAATTTTATTTCTCATAATCATTTTCACAAGTTAAAATTGAAGCTAAAGCGAAGTACATTTTAACTGGCAGTATAAATATCGAGAGCCCTGGAGCTTCCCTATTGAGAAATAATATGATATGAGTAAATTGGCTCTTAATAAACTAGCGCGATTTACCATCAACGATTGCATCACTACTTACCATCACGCGGGATCGCAGTCAAGCACTAATTTATATATTTTCATGACTGGAAAATGTACTTGCGTGTTTCAGAAAAACTCATTTTTGTAAATGCATAAAAAGATATTTAATAAATATATTTATATATACGCTTTAAATTACAAAATCAAAAACTAAAGGCGTCAGAAAATTACGTCCTTCGTGACTCTGGCACTCTCTGGCACTCTTCATAGTGATCTCTAACATGCACCTCAAAAGTTGAGTAGGAATGGTGTTCAGTTTCCAGTATATTTTACTCACTGCATGATTAATTAAAATAAATATACTTCTTTTATCTACCCTAATATTATAAAGACGTAATAAATTATTTTTTTGCAAACTTAATGGACCATTGTTTTACGAATTATTTACGTTTTTTTGATGAGTGCGGCAAAATGCTCATGGCGCGCCCACTCTAGGGTAAAGTCAAGAGTGAATAGGTTACTTCTAGGCAAGCGTGCTCCATCGTCGGCCACATTATTGCTTACCATCAAGTGAAATAGTGTTCAAACGCGAACCTATCTACACTAATATTATAATGAGGTAAAGTATGTTTTTTTTTTGTTTTTTGTTTGTAGGAGGTAATCTCTGAAAATACTGGTCCGATTGCTAAAAATTTTCCTCCGATAGAAAGCTGCTTTATTTCTGAGTGACATGGGCTATATTTTATGTACACGGGCGAAGCCGCGGGCAAAAGCTTGTCTAAAATCATCATCATCATCATCATCATCATCATCATCATCGTCATTCCAGCCGAAAGACGTCCACTGCTGGACATAGGCCTCCCCCAAGTGTCGCCACAATGAACGGTCCTGTGCGTCTCGCATCCATCGGCCTCCCGCAACCGTTACCAAGTCATCGGTCCACCTTCCTTGTCTAAAATATGTTAATAAAATTATTGTTGCATGCACCAAGTTTAGATTACTGTAATTTAAAAGTATGTTAAAAACCATTTTATAAAATGAAATGGTAATTGTAACAAGTGGCTGCTGAATATTATATTAGTTTGTTTAATTATAAACTGATTAATTAATACTATACCATTGTCATACATTGCTTCGCAAATAATTGATGCAAACAATACTATACATATTAGTTTCTGCTGTTACTATTGATTACTATGAATAATTTACGAGAATAATCATAGAGTCGATTGTAGGAATTCATCTGTAATAGTAAACAGATAGATTCGGTGCATCGAGACGATGCTTAGGATACTTCTAGTAACTGAGGTGGTTTTCCCTGTAAATACTTCAGGCGTTCTATCAGAAGGACTTAATAAAATGAATGAAAGCAATACCAATACTCTGAATAACTTGAGAAAAGGATTCAGATCAGATGGCTGTGATTTCTTAATACCTTCTTCTTAGCGTATCGATGACAATTTTTTTTTTTTTTATATTATCTTTCTTGCCTGCCCCAATATTCAGCCACAGCAATGCTGTCCGCTGCCACTGTCATTAAATCCCTGCGTGAACAGCTAACAGGGTACGTGACGCAAGTGGGAATGTAGGATAATAGATACAATTAAAAATCAGTCAGTAATATAATCTCAGTGACCATCAATATCAAAAACTCATCATAATCTATTCGAATCAATTAACGTCATCTTATAAAAAAGTGACAATAAAAAAACATAAATTGAGCTTCTGGTTGCTAATGAACGTCCAATTATGAAAGATTGTATGTAGAATGTTGTAATTCCCCTCTCTTTTTCTATTCTTAACAATCTAGATTCCCCACCTTTGTTAAAAACCACCACAACATCCGGCTTAAACAAATACAAGTTCTCTCAAACAGTTTCCATCTTTCTAACGTCTCTCAAAGAACTCGCAGGAACTAAGACTTTATATGAAGACGTTATAAGTCTCCATATAAAGTAGAATCTCTTTGACTCGAGCTGGCGGATGCAATAATCTTCGCCATGGCAACCTTTGAGAGCCCTCTTATAATATATGCGCTAAGAAATTGATGCTGATATTTCAAAATACATATTTTTCTTCGGTGTCGCTGCTGTTGTTGTAGGGAAAATGTTGACTTGGGTCTTATTATGGGGGAATTGGAAATTGCTTTTTTATAATTGGAACGTGATTTAATAAGGATATTTCGATCCTACCTTACGTCTGCTCTTTATTTATTTTTGGTTCTTTCAGTATATTTTTCATAACTTTGAGTAAACTTCATGAGTATATTACGATCTTGTGCAATTATCACAAAATGTTTATTAATATCGAAGATAAGATAGATTAATAAGTTAACTGTTAAACAAACATGCTTACTCAAATTGGGAATATGAAATGTTCCAAAATTATATAAATGATATTTATTTTGCAAATAGATTTTTAATAATTTAAACTAGATGAGGCCAATGTTTCCTAGCTGAGAAGAAACACCGAAACAAAATCAAAGCCACATTGAAAGCCCATACAGCTATACTACTAAACTAATAAAAATATGCTACTAAAATACTAGCATAACCGTCACAAATTACAAAACAATACGACCATTGCACAAAAACACGTAAAATATAAAACGATGGCTCTTAAGCTCCATAAAAAAAATCCTAGCTACGAAAATGTCACAAAAAAACCGTATCGTTTCAGCAATTAACCGTTTTCTAAACTATCGTATAAAAGTGAGTCGTAACGCGTCATATAAAGGGTATCGACGGCGACGTGACGCGCATGGTTAGGGGCCCGCGTATCGACAATAAAACCCTAACGTCCCGCGGTCCCGCACTTTGTAGCACGTTTTATTACTTTTATTTACTTTTAGGGTTCAAAGATTGAAAGTTGATGTTATTTTTTGGAGTACAGTGATATATGGTTTGTCGTAAAGGTCATCTGTGAATGGAGGGACTTATAACTTTCTTGGACAAGACTTCGAGGGGAAATATATTAAAGCTCCATTAAAAATGGCGTAGCTATGATCTTTAGTTTAAAGATATAGCTTATATTAATTTAAATAAACCATTGACGGGTACTTTTAAAATTTCAAGAAGACAGAAAAAATATGCTAATTGCACAATCCAAAGCGTAGATCTGTATGGAGACGAAAGTGCAAGAAACTCCATGTACATAATAATTTAAAACATCTATTCATAAGTAGGTTTACAATATCAAATTATGTAATTTCAAACACATCATAATATCACAATGTTAAACAACACACAAATTGTAATACATTCATTAACATAATCAAATAACGACTCTCGTTACTCATAATTAACACAAAACAGTACAAATTCTCCTAAAATAGTAACTAAATGAAATTAAACCATCAAACATAATAGTAGAAATAATTATTACACCAAACGGTTGACACTGGCACTAGAGTGTGATTAGTGGCCATTTCACACCATTGTGTGAACAGCCATGTTTTATGAAAATTAATACTGGCCTCTATGTTCTGCTGCAAGTAATTTTGACCAGTTTAAGGTAATTCACAGAGCACAGTTTTTCACAATTCAGTTAGGTCGGTTTGCGTAAATCCGTGAGTTTTTAATGAAATGCTTTTGGAAAAACTAAGATGATGATTTTTGGTTCAGCTTCTGAAATAATAACAACAATCTATATTTATATTTTTAAAACCAAAGTACAAGTTAATTTCAATACAACCTCGTATGTGACCGATAGAGGCTTTCCTAACAACCCAGTTCCATGCTAGGAATCAACCTTTGTTACAGACATAAGGGTTGCTCCATCACCATAATCACTCATCCATCCAGAATAGTAAAAAAAAATTGTGTATTTTTTTTAAATTGTAAATCCCATCTAATGGTAAGCAGTGATGCAATCGTTGATGTTGAGGCGCACTAGTTTATTAAGAGCCTGTTCACTAAATGTTTAGCAATCAAGGACACAGAGATATCTAATGTTACTTTCAAAAGAACTACAAAGTTGTATATATTTATGAAAACAAAATATCCCTTCAGTCTA
This sequence comes from Mythimna pallens, assembly GCA_961205895.1. Lineage (NCBI taxonomy): Eukaryota > Metazoa > Arthropoda > Insecta > Lepidoptera > Noctuidae > Mythimna > Mythimna pallens. Next base: position 24,018,676 of record OY540838.1, on the reverse strand, counting down.
TTTTTATCTCCCCTTCACAAAACCACGATAAAACTCTACAGGGAATAATGCCATAACCATTTCGCTAAGCGGTTAAAAATACTTGACAATGTTACATAAACATTTAGGTCAACATTTGGCCGAATGAGTTCTAACATTTTCTACGCAAGACTTAGTTTAGAGATTTTCTTGACAAGCAAAATTAATTTACGAAAGTGCCATTGCCGTTTTTATAATGAAAAGGATCACTTTTTTTTATCTTATTTCATTAGATTCAGTACACCACTACAGTATCCTGTTAATATTCATTAGTGTAATTACTCCCTCTCCCCCCCTCGTCATACCCGCTGTACCCCCTGTCCCCTCCTCTCTTTGTCACCGAAGCTCTGAAATTCAGCCACTTTACAGAGTCAAGTGACTTATTATTTATGAAGTGCCCGATATGAATTTTTCCCAAATAAAATTCATGATCTTTTTAAAAACGGATAATTTTATAAAATTTGTATTTTGATAAGGCTTTCCAAGTCTTTTATTTAGATATTTTCTTTGTTGGATGTTGTGATTTTGTCTCGTTTTATGTCTAGATTATTTTGTACAGCTTTTTGAACTCAATTTAATATTAGCTAATGAGCTGAGTAGCATGTCAATGAAACTTGTTAAAAAATTAATTATGAAACATGTTTTATTGAAAAAATATACTCCTTGCTCGTCATACAAGCTTTAACTTTATTTTTCAAGGTGATATAATCGTATTAGCTCAGAGAATTCCTAAAAAATCATTCATGATTTTTGAGAATGTACCTACGAAAACGTTATGGACGTAAATATGAAAATGCCACTCAAGAGGAGAGGTCTCCTTTTGAACGCCACTAAGTACATAATTATTTCTCGGCTTCCATATATATATTGTTTGTATATTAATTGTGTATTTTATTAATTGTGTATTACGTATACGTAAATAGTACCATAACCACCTGCGTATGGTTTCTCCTTCTCTGTTAAATCCATCCAAAGGTTGTCTGTAAAAAATCGCTTTTAGCGATAAGACCGCTCATTGTTACACCCTATTAATTTTATGCTCCTACTGTATTTTTTATAGTATTTTATAAAGAGTTTATTTATCTATCTATTGGAAATCAAATTATGTAAATCAATTCGTCACAAGTCTACCTGGTACACTTGCACTAAGAAAATTCCACAATCTAAGTTTCATTTACCATCGTGTTGACATGAATATAGTAATATTTAACAAAACACTAAAATGTTAGTTGAAACATCAATTTGAAAAGTATTTATGTAAATGAGAAGTGTGGCGGTTCAACGAGTGTGCTCGCGTGACGCGCCTGACGAAACAAATGCAAGCCACACTTGTTAATGGCTTTACTTTTTGACTTTACTGCATTAAATACTTTCTTAGTATTTTGGTAAAATGAGGTATAATAATTTTTTTTTATTATGTACTAGCTTTTGCCCGCAGCTTTGCCCGCGTACATAAAATATAGCCTATGTCACTCGGGAATAAGGCAGTTTTCTAACGGTGAAAAAATTTTAGCATTCCGACCAGTACTATCAGAAATAACGTCCTAAAAAAACATACTTGACCGCCACCGCCATCCACCGCCATTGTACCCATAGATTAAGTTAGTTTATAAGTTTTTGTTACTATTTTGGTGTACAATAAAGTTTTATTCTATTCTATTCTATACTTTACCTCATTATAATAATAGAATACATAGGCTCGCGTTTGAACACTATCGCACTTGATGGTAAACGATAATGTGACCAACGATGGAGCCTGCCAGCTTGCCTAGAAGTAACCTGAATAGGTTACTTCTAGGCAAGCTGGCAGAGTGAATATTCTTGACTTAAAGACCCATAGGTTTTATCTTTCAGGAAACACAAACTCCGGCAGGAAATTCCACTCCTTAGCTATAAGCATAATGAATGTGTTCCCAAATCACTTTGTACGTATAGGTGGGATGTCTACCATGTACCGGTAGCACAGCGTCATACGTAGCGTAGTGGTCCATGATGGAACGGACTTGACGAAATCAAATTGTGCAATTCCAATGCACACTCCCGAAATTATATATGATTTGTTTCAACGAATGCAAACTGACCAACACACAGATATGTCGATGAAGTCAATAGTACGGAAGCTTGAGAATGAATGAACGAGTCGAAGCGAAGCTGACGTCACATTACTTCGACAGAATCTGAGCTGGCGTTCGCTCGGGCTGAACTGATAAAAGTTCTGACCGCACGGGCGTGGTCCTCTTTTCTCTGTCGAAATCCGTGTGAACAACAACTAGTCTAGGGACTGTCTCATGGCTTGTAGTGAAGAGAATACCTAAAGCCTTCATCATAATAAATCATTTGCGTGGTCTAGAATAGTTTGTTCACTCATCAGCCACAAAAAGTCTCTCGAAAGGATTTCCACTTTGATCAGCATTCTGAGCCTACAGATATATTATTTAACGTACAGTGGTCACTATCGATGCTTTCAGATACAGATAGGCAGTAAATACGCAGATACATATACCTACCCGTTGCCGATCTTAGAGGCACAAGGAAATTTGTCACGCATCCGTAATTTCACTGGTGTACCAATTTCTGTTATACCGATACACATTATCTAAATTCAGCTTGGACACTAAAATAGGCAGGAGGAACGTATTGAAGTACTAACTTCTGCGATAGGACTTCAGGGGCCCAAGTCTGCTATTTTCATTCCAACACGAGCTCATTGTCATTTTGCTAATAGTTCGTAATCTGCTAATTCATAATGTTCGATCATTGATCGGTTTTTGGTCTCGTACTAGAGTTGTGGTAGAATGACAATATCGAGCTTATTAAAAGCAATGACTGCACAATGACGTTCTAATGGTATACCACTAATCAAAGGAACTGTAAAAAATTTTGCAGTTTACCGCATACGTCAGATATTTATTTGTCAATATGTACGAATTTACCACTTCTTTTAATGGAGTGTCAGTGGTTGACCATTTGAAAGTCATAATGACTCCAATATACTAGCAGATTACCAAACTTGTCAAAATTAATAATTATGAAATCAATGTTAGACCATTCTGTCACTATTGTAATAGCAGACTTGAGACCCTGGTCAGTACTCACCCTGCCCCCTCCCTTTTTGTAGACATATCACACATCTTCGCCTACTTTTATAGCCGCAAACTACACACACTCATATTAATACTTTCTTCAAGACATTTTCCTTATCCGTATCTATGACATGCCTATTGGGAATTCTTTTCTAATATTTGTGTAGAAAAAAATACTCATCTTTCGACTGTTAATATAACCCATCTATACCAATAATCTTTCTTTTTTTTTAAATAAAACTTTGCTCACTACAATAGGAATGACTCCTGTATCTGGATGCGTTCACAAACATGTAAACTCACATACATAAGACACACACCCGGACCACCCATATGTAAACCATATAAATATTTGTTTCGTGCATGATTCACAGCGCAGCTCAGTAACTGTGTAAGCCTGTCTGGTTGTCAGTTTCTTACCTCAGTAACTGTGTAAGTCGGTCTGGTTGTCCGTTTCTTACCTCTTTACGTCATGGTTCCTTGAAATTGTTTTCATTTATCATGCAAGCAAAGCCACTGGCAGAAGATAGTTGCATCATAATTCTGTTTGGTTCATTACGTTGAATCCTCATTCGTAATGTTGATTTCCGTAGATGATTAGTGCCAAGTTACTAGTACATTATAGATGCAGCCGTGTTAGTAATAGTAATATAGTAATCTGGAATAATTATGCAGTGACGAGCTACTGCGAATTAACGGAGAGAGATAGTAGTTCGCAACTGGCTGCCTTCGTTAATACGTGTAATAGTATGTATAATAATAATACCAGTAATGGTATCGACCATTACTGATATTAGCATGGCTGACTTACTCGGTTGCTAGGCTGAAGATTTGGAAACAAGAGTGAGTTACTTCTTAAAGATTTCAGACAAGCGTTATGTCTGTAATCAGTGTAAACTTAAAAAGTATTGAACCTTTCCAATACCGTAAGTAGAGGCACAATAGAAAGACAATGAGAGAGCGAACGCCAACGTTCGCTTGGGGTTTAATGAATTAAACTAAAAAAAAGAACGTCACTTCCGTTATTCCCTATATACACCTACCGCTTTTTGTGGATTGAAAAGTTAACTTACAAATATTTAATTAGGATGATCAAAAATCTGAAGCAAATTATATCGCAACCAGTTAAATATAAAAATCTAAAGCAAGTTATGTCGCAACCAGTTTAATATAAAAATCTAAAACAAGTTATGTCGTTCTATGAGCTGTTCCAACACATGGTCTATCCGCGTACAAGTTACATCGAATCCGTTCAGCTCTGCGTGCGAGCGTGAAGAAGTAACAAATTCGAAATAAATGTTGTTAGTTCAACCTAAGTATCTATTGAGTTTTTGACGAGGATTCACAAAAATATTTCTGATTCTACTGGCAGCTACAGGACTAAAAATACGATAGCAACAAACATTTTCTACTAAACCCGTCCTAAATAATTTCGAAGCAATACATCTGTTGAAAATGTTAAAGTAAGTCCGTTGCATCGCGTGCTACACTTTTTGTCGAATCGCGTGCGACTGACACGACTAGCATTCTGTAATCGCCTGCGAACATTCTAAATATGCACTGAATTGCACTGTATATGCACTGTGATGTACTAGGCCGGATCGTTGCTGGCTGAAATATGTGGATCTAAATGGATCTAGATGGATTGAGCGTTTTTTGATAGTGTTTTTGCTGTTTATTAGGAGTGTGTATATATATTTCTGGTGATCGTTAAACGCCATTTGATGGAGTTTTATTTATTCCCGTTTCCATTTTCACGCTTATCGTATTTTGTATATAAAATCCTACTGGAACCAAACTATTTTCTAATGAAAGTAGTTTGGTTGCAGAGGGCAATTCAAAAACAAAAAATGCTTTTTAAGATGGATCGATCAGTTTAGATGCCTTTAAATCTTTACAGTTATTAAACTAAATACTGCAATAACAATATAAAAAATTTAAAACTCCCATGACCATGAAGTTACAGCAAGAATATCACAACGGAGCGTATAAAAGTAATTTCATCCATTTGCTTCGCCAACACCCATTTCAAATCGGAACGCTTAGCAATAACTCCGCCTTGCAATATCAGAAAACGGTTAGTATCACGAAAATTGTTCAGCTTTCACCGATATAAAGTGTTGCCTCTACCTCGGTTTAAATCCATTTAGAATATATCTCTTCAGGTGCTGGGAATTTTGAAGCGAAGCGCAGTGGGGCGAAGCGGAGTGTACCGAAGCATGCTTCTGTGAATGTGGTTTATTTCTTCTGGGACCCGAGGACATGCCCTAAAAGTCAATGTTACGAACGGAGGGATATTTTATATTTCATTCTAATATTATTTTGTACTGCTTTTTCGTGGTAGTCTGGTGTTGCAAACGTGTTAGGTATTTTCAGGTTTTTTTTTTTTGCCTACTGTTTATGAATGGTCGGTCGTGTAGGGAAAGCTTGAGGGCTTGTTTTACTTCTCAAAGTGAATTTAGTCTAATGATGTGCCGAGCAATTTTACTTTTGTAATGATTTAAGCGTATGCTTTACCGCGATCCTACCTGATGGTAAGTAGTGATACAATCGTTGATGGCGAAGCGCACTATTTTATTAAGAGCACTTTAGCCTTAAAAATATTTATTTGTGATATGGAAAAAATCTTCTAGACTTGATTCTGAAATCGAACTATTTACATAGGTGAGTTTGTACGAAACCCTCGGTGCACGTTTCCAACCCGTATTTGACGAGTGTTTTTCTTTGTATCAAACAATCTTCAATCACAAGTTCTCTGGTTACTTAAGTATATGCTTAAGTCTCCTTTATAAACAAAATTCCATAGTAATCGTATACATGCAAAGCGTTGGAGGTTTCTTTAAATTATACCAGGAAGTCGTAATTACACTACTAAGTTACAGTATAATCTTGCAAATTATTAATTAACTAAATTATTAATTATCTCAAGAGCAGCGTTGATAATTTCCCTGATCCAATTTCTGTTCTTGAAATTAGTGTTATTGATCAATAATTACTATGCTGTCCCAGTTCTGTACTGCGACGGAGATGTTAATACAGAATCGAACTGACGACTTTCATGCGATCATTCGGAAGGAGCTAGCATCTTTGGCGGCTAGAACCCGGGCCAGTAGCAACAGCATTCTAAAAACATTCGCGGAGAGTGTGATTTCTCCCTTTTAGGCATTTTGTAGAAAAGATGAAACTAGAGTCATCTTCTGTGCTGAATGCCTAAAATAGTATAAGTAGATAATTATAATATAAGATTAACACTACATTTAAGGTAATTGTTTTACTAACATTATGGATTATTTGTTGTCTGTGAAATAAATAAATAATTATTATCTATCGATTTGAATTAAGTACCCAGTAATTTAATTGATCAAGCCTATATTCTAGTCTAACCGAATGTACCTGTATTTTACGTAAAGTAATTACTCTACGTAAAACGTTACGTTGTGGAGCTCAGATAGGCAGTTGCCCATCTGATCTCCACAACTCAGTATCTGTATAACACGATACTGTGATATCGAAAGGAGATCACATGAGTTAGGTTTTTTATAGCTAACGAACTGACTAGTAAAATATACTTTAAAGGATTTTACAGTTCTAGAGTAGGTTTGAAAATTGAGTAGAACAAAGAAATGTCTAGTTTTTGGCATTTGAACATAACCATTGTATTGCGATGGGCTGATATCGAATCCTGAAGAACAATATAAGCAAAACGTGATAGCCTCCCAAGAGTTTTATTCAAGTAGAAGATCCCCCACCGAAGTCTACCGGAAGACTGGTATCAGATTGTATTGCTTCTGACTGTCTGTAACTACTGTTAAAAATCTTTAACAGACAACCGGGACCAACAACTTTGCTGATGATCATCCATCTACGGGCTGGCTTCGGCAGGCGTTGCTTAACCTAGAAGATCATCCCGTGTGACTGTTATTACTACCCACGAGCTCTAGTAGAGTCGACTCTTATTAACCTTGCACCACAACAGCATTACCTGGACTCACTGATGATGCGGCTTACAGTTCCAACTCACCAGTACCAAAATTTCACTGGCCCGGCAAGCATCACAAGATGTGTAAACTATTCATCAAAATCTATCAATCTCTAGAGAAAAGTGATGTACCGCCATCCATGCCAAACTCCAGATTAAACGTCACACAAATCTTAAATCACAGCATTAGAGTTACCCGCGTGAATAAAACCTATACAACAGTCCAAATAATAACTATGGGTAGTTGCCCAGACCAGAGACAAAATTTGTCTGACCGGAATATCATCCCTTTTGAATAAATGTATATTTGTGGGACCTTACAGCCTGTGCCGCATATCTCTATAACCTCATACACGCAAAAATCTAACATTAGCAATTATTTTTATGAAATAACTGCTTGGTGTCAATTTTTTTTTTAAATCTTTGTTTTAAAAGCGTTTCGCTAATATGAATATGTCACTCTGTAGGCAGACAAAACAAAATTAAATAAAAATAAATGTTTGCTTAACAATAAAATAAGAAATTACAGCTAGTTTCTGGGTCAGTTCTTCAAAGCGAACTTAACTATATTTATTATTATGAATATTTTATCTGTTACTGGGTTCGATACGTTTATGTTAAGTGTGTCAATTGGTGTTCTAGACGATTGATTCCGAACATATCTCATTAAAATATGTACTGCAAACAGGTGACGTTAACTTTTTCATTTTAAATCCAAGAGTCATACATAGAAAATTGAGAGGCATGTGACCTGACCGATGCCTTAATTATATGGTTAAATCCTCCCTGGTAATACACTTGTATTAACAAGTGTTTTACGGTCAATATGATTCAGAAATATTATGTTCACACAATAATACTTCTTCTCGTGGCTGTACATGGAAGATATCTATGTATTTACAAAATGTACATAGATACATGCAGCCTCACCTGTGTTCACCACGCCCCGGAAGACACACGTTACGAGACAAAAGACTCAACCTTGGCACCGCGCACTGAACTCACAAAAGAACTTCATCGCTGTCATTTCCATTCTTGCTGCACCACAGACTTATCGTGAGCGGCCAGGAAAACAGCAGGTAGCAGTCTCTTTGAAATATTAACTTTTGACTTTATTTACTTATCCGGTTCGGATTCAATGAGCCATGTAAATATAATTATTTTGGCTTATTTGAAGTAAATACATTTTTTATTAAGGACAAAATATCTGGATATGATAAGTTTTGTTTATTAAGTATTCACACTCCATCCACTTCAATATTTCATTAATCCATGTCAGTGAATCTTTATATTTTAAGAAGCTCTACGCTCTCGAGCATAACATAGCACGCTTATTGCCTATTTTAAGAACGACTATTTACCTATGTTCAACCAATGAATAAATGATTATTGATTATTGAAGGGAATTTTGACTACGCGACTTGATTTTTTTGAAAAAGATGAAATCATATTTTAGTAAACTGTACACACATTATTCACCTCAGTTACTTTCTTGCTATCACAAACAAAAAAGGAAAACCGTCACAATTCACAGAAAAACCACTCAACCCACAATAAATGGCCGTCTCTACGTTTATTTCCAAATAAAAAATAGTTTTCCAGCACTTTTTCCTCATATAATGGCGTCTAACAATTCCCACCTCGGTTCTCGTGGCCCGACCGCAACTTTATGTGCTCTGCCGTGTTTCCTTTTATAAGAGGGCGGGCAAAGGCTGCATTCTTATTTCCGGTTCGGTGGTGTGACGGTACGTACCCGGCCCAGAACCGGCGCGGAACCGGCAGGGAACGCCGCTCACCGACACATTCCAATAATACGTAATATGCTGCGTTTTTCTTTTCTTAAGATTTGAATTTGAATGGAAGGTGAAGTTGGTTCAAGCTGAGGTTTTGTTGAACTTACTCCAACTATGAGTTTCTTTATGTTTGTGAAGAACTGGAGGAATATATGTGAAACTGAAATATAAGAGAAGTGATTAATTAGAATTTTAAATTAACACATAGTTATGATTTTCCAGAACCATTGTTGTTTATCAAGTAACTTTTACATTTTATGGTGCACTTGTGTATAATGTCTTATATGTATTAAGAATATCTATCATCTAGAGGTGTGCTTTAAAAAAAACAAAATCTAGGTTAAACTCGTCTTTGAGCATTAACTAGGTATCATTTGAATTTAAATGTTTTTACAACAAAGAATCTGAAAAAAAACTGGGCAAGTGCGAGTCGGACTTGCGCACTCAGGGTTCCGTACAAACTTAAAAGGTAAATTGCGGTTTGCGATTTATGACGTATTAAAAAAAAAACTACTTACTAGATCTCGTTCAAACCAATTTTCGGTGGAAGTTTATAATGTAATGTACATTATATATTTTTTTTTAGTTTTATCATTGTCTTATTTTGGGGGACACACATTTTACCACTTTGGAAGTGTCTCTCGCGCAAACTATTCAGTATATAAAAAAAATGATATTAGAAACCTCAATATCATTTTTGAAGACCTATACATAGATACACCACACGTGTGGGTTTGATGAAAAGAAAAAATTGAGTTTCAGTTCTAAGTATGGGGAACCCCCAAAATTTATTGTTTTTTTTTCTATTTTTTTTTTTTTTGAAAATCTTAATGCGGTTCACAGAATACATCTACTGACCAAGTTTCAACAGTATAGCTCTTATAGTTTCGGAAAAAAGTGGCTGTGACATACGGACGGGCAGACAGACACATGACGAATCTGTAAGGGTTCCGTTTTTTTGCCATTTGGCTACGGAACCCTAAAAAGTGCCTAGAACGGTAACAGTATTGTTACGTTGAAAAGCAATGGTGATTCGTTGACCTAAGAAAAGCCCAGCCCTCTGGTCACGCATAGATTAGAATTAATTTTTTGATGCCCAATTATTTCTATTTCTACGCATTTGAACATATTATTATTTTTAGATTGTATATTTAAGTACCTACGAGTATCAAGCTATAATATTTATTAATTTAGATGTTTATAAGTAGTTATAATAATTATGATCCCTTATTAAATAATTAATCAAAAATTTTTACCTCAATATGTGGGTACTTGATCAATGATTGGTTTCTCTGGAAATGTAAAACATTATTATCAAGAGTAAGTAAGTGGTTTACGTAACAAGAACTTACATTTCATTTTGGTTAAAGAATAACAAAATACAAGTAAGTCGAACGGTTCGGGGAAAATCAGGCACGTTTTATATTTTCATTACTTCAAGTATACACTGTAAAACAGTTTAGTGCCTTAATACTTACAAAATAAGACTTTTCTTCGTGGAAACCAAATATCTTATTTTCTTTGTAGATGGTTGTTTTGTTTATATTTTCACTGAGTTGTTTTTGAGCATGAAAGTATACTTTTTTTTAGCTACACTACCTTCTCTTTAGAATGTTAAAACACTTATGAATATTAATGATATTTTGCATCATGTTTCTAAAGGGCAGATCAATTAGATGCGATAGGAAAGATGATTTAGTAGGCAAATCACTTTGTTACAAACTTAACAGGTTACTCACCAATTGTTTTTCGATTATTAAACCAGACAAAAAACACATCTGCTAGGTAAACACTTCAATGTCAATTTTCCCGCAAAATTATCTCAGCCTATTTGCATGTGAAATCTCCGTAACATCGAACGCAATAAATGTTGCCAAGTTAAATAATCAAGTTATGTTTGTGTTGCCAGATATACGCGCCATGTCTTAGTTGGTAAACAGCGTTGTGGCATATTACGGGTACGTTGGCTGACGGCGCCAATGTTTGGCCAATACCGCTAGTGCAATAGACGCTCCGCCAATGTTTTGTTAGTAAAATTGAGTTCGCTAGGGACGTCTAAATTGAAAATTCGTAGGTGAAAAATTTAGACACTATTTTTAAACTATTTTAGCAGAATGTGTTTTCACGTTGGATGAGTTAGTACTAACGACTTTATTTAGTTCGATGGTGAAAGAGAAATATTTACGTAGGAATACTTCTACCTATTTCGGTAACCATGTAATTTTCAGATAATCAGTTTATTTTACTATTTTTACCTGGACTTGACGTGATATTGTGAGACATTTTTCGAGATAGACATTTTGTTTTTGAGATTTCCTTCTTTAGTTTACAACATCATAATTTTTTATTATTAATGTTTTTTTTTTGCAAATACCGATCAGCCCCGACCGAACATTGGCCCAACATGTGTAGCTAACACAAACAATATGCAAATCTCGTTGGTCTCAGGTGGTGGGCTGTCACTCCTATTTGTTAATTTCGAGATTTCATTCAAGTTGTCTTGAGGGATAATTGCTTGTATCCCAACTAATCATACAACTGTACCTTCTAGTGAAGGGTGACATTTCGTTTGTTTCGAAGGATTTTGCATTTAAATTTACGCTTCTCATATTCTGTTTGTGTGTTGAAAACAGCGACTAAAGGACTAACCTTTAATCGCTATATAATAAAAATGATAACAAAAATCTAAGTTAAGGTTTATAAATATTTATATTTTTATACCTAATGGTTTTAACTTTCAATGCTTAAGTAACTCGCAATTCTTCTACCCGAATAATTAAATGAAAAACCCATTAAAATAAACACAGAATCATGTCATTTAAAGTTTTAATTATTTATAGCGTCTTCCAAAGTTTGCAGTCACCAAATACTTTAATTAATTATGTTTGGAGTTTATTATGAGCGACAGAACGGGGTCATAAAGAGAGTGCAACGATATAACAGCCATTATTTTATATTTACGGTATCTTGAGTAATTAGTTAACTGCCATAGTTTGAACAAAAGCGGATGGTCTTTCGAAGCTATAATTATAAATTTCGTGATTGGAAGGATAAGTGAAATGAAAATAATAATAATAATAATAGTCCACCTATTGTAGCCAATAAGCCGGATATAGTAGTGATAAACCGATTAGCGCGCCGCGTAATGATAGTCGATATCACCATCCCACATGACGAGAATCTCGTGAAAGCTGAGAAAGAGAAACAAATTAAATACCTCGACTTAGCACACGAGGTTGTTGACATGTGGAATGTAGACTCGGCTGTCATTGTGCCGATTGTCGTGACCGCCAACGGCCTTATAGCCAAAAGCTTCGACGACCATCTGTCGAAGCTGTCATTGCACGGTTGGATCAAGGGCCTGATACAGAAGGCAGTACTCCTCGATACGGCTCGCATTGTGAGGAGGTTCCTGTCTCTGGAGCCCTAACCACCGGTAACTTGGACCCTGTCTCGATACCGGCGGACTACTATTTTTTATATTTTTAAATGTTTTTTTTTTCTATATGATTTTGTTAAAAAAGTAATATTTAAAAATTTAAATTATATGTATAATGAATGAATAAAGAAAATAATAATAGTCCACAACTATCACACAATGCCGTCTAGTCCCAAGCTAAGCAGAGTTTGTGTTATGACTACTAGACAACTGATAAACATAGTTATATATTTCTAAATACATATATAATTATTATAGATAAATTACACCCAGACACAGAAGAAATGATCGTGCTCATCACACAAACATTTGTCCTGGGTGGGAATCGAACCCACGACCTCCGGCATAGCAGTCAGGGCCACTAACCACTAGACCAACAGGCCAGTCTGGCAATCCAGTAAAATGGCAGCACATTTTACTGGATTGCAATTTGCCTGCTGCGGTGTTCCAGTCCGATTATAATTAAGATGTCTTCAAGGCTAGAGTGAAAAGGCTCCTAATAAACTAGTGCGCCTCATTATCAAATATTGTATCACTGCTTACTATCAGGTGGGATCGTTGTCCAGCACGAGATTGTATCAACTAAAAAAAAATATGATTATTTTTGATAATCCCAATATGTCACCTTTAGAAGTGTGTGGAACAGGATGTAAACTCCCGCAAACCTCCATTAAAAAGGAGGCTTGCTTGATATTTGATTTCGGGTTGTTGTCTAATCACGTGAAGTTCTAATAGCACGATGCCAAAAATTGAATTTTTTAGTTCTTATATGCTCCGTAGAAATTAAAAACTGAGAAATCAGATAGATGTTGCTACAGCACCAAAAAAATATAACAAAACGTGTTTACTTTCTATATAAAACTTTAACTCGGCCTTCAAGCAGGTAAAGAAATCTCTTCAAAAGATTTAATTTATTTGAATTTATATTCTGTTTCTATTGTCGCAGGTGGTCTGCCGGGCGTGAGCGGCGGCGACGGCACGCGCCCGGAGCGTCCGTACTTCGACGACGTGTCGCCGCGGAACGTGTCCGCCGTGGTCGGGCAAGCCGCCGTGCTGCGCTGCCGGGCCAAGCACATAGGCAACAGGACTGTAAGTATATTATGTTGACAACGTGGCGCCGCGATTTTATCCACCTTTCTGTACTGTCGCGCCAACCGTAATTGCAGCCGGAAAACTTCCACTTTTAGACATAGGCCTCCCCCAAGTGTCGCTATAACGACCGGTTCTTTGCGTCTCGCATACATTGGATTCCCGCGACCCTCACCAGGTCATTGGTCAACCGTCCTTCCAACGCTCCGTCTTCCGCTTAACTGTTGCCCACTGCCACTTAAGTTTGGCGATTCTTCGAACTATGTCGGTAACCATGGTTCTCCTGCGGATATCTTCATTTCTGATGCTATCACGCAAGGAAACTCCGAGCATAGCCCTTTCCACTGCTCTTTGGGTGACTTTAAGTCTTCTGATGAGGCACATTGTAAGTGACCACGTTTCGGAGCCATATGTCATTTGTTTTGGTGTTTTGGCGCGGCCAATGCGTGTCACTGGCAACACGCATTTGCCGCGCAAAGGACATTGGCAATAGAACTGCAAGTATATATATTATAATATTTTGACAACGTGTCGCCGTGGAATATGACTGCCGTGTTACGCCGCTGCGCCAAAGACAACAACAACAACAGCAACAGCAACAGGACTGTATGTATTTTAATATGTTGACGACGTGTCGCTGCGGAACATGTCTGCGCCGTGCTGTGCTACCGTGCCAAACACATAGGTAACCGTGCCGTGAGAATAGTTTAATATGTTGACGACGCGTGGAACGCGTCATTCGTATTCGCCATAAATCTGCTGAGTACCTTTAAAGTGCACTTCAGAAGTAGTAAACTAGTTACCTAGAATAAATAACAGTTCATTGAGTGATAACAACCCGAGCACTCAGCACCATCGCCTCCCGTCCAATTCAAATAACAAACTTCTACAGAATCAATTAGAAACTGAACCTTAGACACTTACTAATACATATATAAATTACAATATCCTGTCACTACTTCTAGTGATCGCACTCCTAAATCAAAACTTAGAATCCCTTAATCAAGATTTACAACTATCGTTTAAGACATGTTAGTCGACCAGGGTATTCCATCAACATAATCCGAAACATAAATTACTATTATTAGAGCAATGATTGCGGCCATATCCCCTTCGGTCAGCCGAGCGAGATATTAACCCAAGCGGTTATTATCTTTGTCATTAATACCTTGATTACTATGCTCTGTACATACGCTTGTAGGTAAGCCAGAGCGCGCAATGTATGCGGACTTAGACGGATGGGTAACGGATCTGGATGATATCACTGTAATTGTTGAGCCATGTGCTCTCACTGATAGAATTTCAAATGTGTGTTCTAACCTAAAGTAACATCGACTAGACTTCTATTAAAAGAAAGATAAAAGATAAAAAGAAAGAAAGAAAGACAAATAGAAAAAAAAAGAAAAAGAAAAATAAAGAAAGAAAAATAGAAAGAAAGATAGAAGATTATGTTATGTAACTTTCTTAAAGCTCACACAACTTATCCACCAACCCACACTGGGTCCGCGTAGTAGTTTACGGCTCATTTCCTCTCCTAGAGAGGAGGCCTGAGTCCCAGCAGTGGCAACATTAAAAAAACCGATTATGCTTTTCTTACGCTCAAATAATTTACTAAACAACGCCACTTCATCAGGCCGTAATATTATTCGCAAGCAAATCACAATCACCTCCCATTCATTGTAAGCTAATAAAAGTGTTCCCACAATAAATTACGACGTTCTCATAACGCAGATATGCAAACCCAGCCTTCACACCCAAACCATGGTCAAAGATTGAATCATACAAATCAAAATTCACATGACCTTTCCCCATAAGCCTTGGTCCACCTGGCAACCTCTCGAAATATCATTTTTCAATGTCGATGTCCTCATTGGTTCGATATCCCTCCTCAGCGCCGCTCCACTGGCCGCCATATTAATGGCTGAGGGATCCCAAACCCATTCGAGAAAATAAATAGCCATCTGACATGTCCTACGATGCATTATAATGTATGGTTCGGCATGGATTATCTGCCGTCATTTTCTTGTAAAAAGGCCGCGAGGATTACGAACCCTTTTTTAGGGTTTTTTTCTCTGTTTTATCCCGTTTTGATGGGGTTTCTGTGTTGGGTTGAAGTGTGCTGAGTGGCGGACGGTTAAGTTATTGCTGTTCTTTGAACTATAATGGTTAACTGGATAATCGTGGATATTGCTTAAAGGCGGAAATATCTAAGTGGACAAGATAAAATGTTTCGATGTTCGAGTTGAGAATGAATGTCTTGTAATAATTATAGCCAGCATTTATAGCAATAGAGATTACGAGTAGTATACTGCATTGTGTGTATCCTTTGACACTTTGGGCTTGCAAACGACGAGCAAAGGATAGCTCGCCGTCCGCTCGTTCTTATAAGGAACGAGGCCACGTCGTCAAAGGCGCGTAGAGTTCAAAGAGATATCAGCAAACCGTAGGGGCCCAGTAGGGTCGACGCTTGCGAGGGTCATGGGATTGGTTCTGAGAAGGATATACTCTTGGTCCTGGTATGTAAAAGGTAACTAAAGGAACATAGGTGTGGTTTTAGTCAGTAAAAGTCTGACACACTCTCCCACTCCATCCTAGAGCGTGATAAGTCATAAGAAGACTTCCAACCTCAAAAAAAAACCTCAGACTACCCCTTTGGGGAGTGCAAGCATGGTGATAGTATTATGTAACTGCTGCACTGTTTACGGCCATTAAAAATCAACTCAAGCTGAAAACTGAAATTGATACAATTTACCCAAATGTTTCCTGCATATACACATTCTTTCAATCGTAAAATTACTGAAAATCAGCGCTGAAATTGCCCTTGTAATGTACTGATATTGTCATAATGATCATACTCGTTAAAATAGCTTTAACAGCAATTTGGCACAAATGTACTATTTGGGTCACCGCAGGCGACGCCACCACCTTTATATATACATAGTTGTATTGTCCGTGTTTGTTTCCTCTCACATTTGTGTTGTGGCAATATGTTGAGCAATAATGTACTGATTTTTTATTTTATTGATTCTTGACTTACTGTAGACCATATTTATAAATATAATTCTTCTGTACATGTGTTTATCACCTTAGTCCTCCCAAACGGCTTGACCAATTTGGATAAAAATTTGTATGTATATTTGGGTGGGTCTTTGAATGGTTCGAAAATACTATCAGACCCGGTAGGTGGCGCTGCGATCGGGTTCTCAATCAAACCAGCTTTCGGACAGGACAACGTCTGTCGGGACCGCTAGTATATAATATAACTTTTTCTTGTATCTTAAAAATAGCTTCATCACTGAACCTATGAATTTCATTCTACCTTTTATCTACTTCAATTTCTATATCAGATTCCAAGATCCACTTCCTACACACTTAATTAAATTCTAAGTTAACTTTGACATTTCTAGAGCAAAAACATTTAGCGCCGTCCCCCGTCATAAAGTGCCGGATGATCATAGTAAATCCTACACATTTCCTCTTCAGGGTAACGTGAGCAGGACAGAATAAATCTTTCTTAGCCCTTGACGAGGATAATAAAATAAACAAATATCCTACACACTTTTGCGGAAATATAAAACTCTGTCGGCTGACCCATTTCAATGGCGAGGTTATTTCATCAAGTTTCTGAGAGCGCTCAAGAGGAATTGAGAAAAACCTCTCGGTCGTTTAGCCGTTACTTAATTTTATTATTTTAAAGGCTGTAAACAGTCTGAGGACGTTCCATCTTGCTTAATTACAGGGCGGGCTTACGGGCTCACCCCCAGCTTACTCTAATTACGTAGAAAAACAAAAACCCAACAAAAGGGAGGGGAATTTATTTTCTAATTTCTCAGTCTTGAGAGCTCTCGAATTAAAAATATAATTCAAACGTTTATTGTCGGTGTAATTTTAATCAAAGGGCAGCGGCCTATCTCTTTGTGATGTCGGCGCGGTGCGGAAAAATAAGTCGCCTGGACCCCTCCCCCCACCTACCCCCTCGCCCCTGCCCTCACGAGACAGGTAAACGGTTTGTATGGTTTATCTTTAAGTTGTCACGAAAACAGTATGGAACAACAACTGAATTTATTGAAACGAAATACATTCTACACAGTTCTGAGTTCTTACATGTTTTGCGATCACACGACTGACTCTGAAAAGGAACTGCTTTAAGCTTTAAGAATCTTATTCCATACACTTCTACGTATCTGTTAAGATTAGTTCAACTAAGATATCAACGCTTACCAAAAATCACAATACGATTTAGCAAACCGTACCCCAAGTAATAACTTGTGAGTTGTCTAGAACTATTCGGAGTTATAACGTATGTAAGATTCAGTGGCCGAGACAATTCCGTCCCTCAGGAGTTACTGTGAACACATACAAGGTACCAGCGAAATATTCTTATTAATATTAACTGGTACAAATCAATATCAAAAGGGCTTAGGTATATTGAATATTGGAGTAAACGAATTTCATCCTAATTTCAACAGACAAGAGAAAGGCTTCTCAACGTAGAGTGGTTTCTAATTGATATTCGTCAGGTAAAGTTGGCCTCAACTTGAGGCCAGTTTCGCTCGAAAATTCTGCTGTTTGAAGCAAGTTGGCCGTTTTTGAGACCTCAGGGACTTAGCTTGTAATTAATGTTATTAGTAAGCTTGACGTTTCAAATTACGTTTGACTTTTGATAATTGAGTTATTATTTGCCGATCTGAATTATGTGTTATTTAATATGGTTCGTTATGTGCTGTTTACAACATGAAATTGTTGATATTAATATTGAATTAACTTAAAATTTAATCAGGCGTAACGACTACGTTTCAGAGCCATATCTCATCACGAACGGATGATCCGTTCGTGACACTCTATCAAACCTTTACTTGTAATATAATCACGTTATTATTTTAACAGTCCCTTAAATATGTAATGGTGTAATCTAAAACTAAAAATATCTCTGTCCTCAGGTATCGTGGATGAGAAAAAGGGATCTCCATATCCTGACTTCTCACATCTTCACATACACGGGGGACGCTAGGTTTAGCGTCTTGCACCCGGAACCCTCAGACGACTGGGACCTGAAGATAGATTACGTGCAGCCGAGAGACGCAGGGGTCTACGAGTGCCAGATCAATACGGAACCCAAAATCAACATGGCCGTCATTCTAACGGTCGAAGGTGACTTTTTATCAGTATTTTTAATAGTTCACGTTAAAATGGTCTAAGCTAAATATCGTGTAGAAGACCAGATTGAATTCACCTTTGATTTTTTGTTTATTGAAGAGGTCAGGTTAAATAGGTCTATTCAAAGTATTATGTGATGGACCAGTTTGTGTTGACCTCTAATTTTAACGTTCGCGCTAATTGTCCGTAATGAATCGCTACCTGATTGGTTATTGTTTTTTAGTATTTTAGGATCGTCGCTCAGAGTTGTACTAAATTAATATAATTCATATTTTGTGATAGACTTAAAATAATATTAATTAAAAATATGTGTTAAGCTAAGCCAGTAAGTTTAATACTTGAGAATATAAAATACAGCCACAAAATAAGCAAAAGTATAAGTAAAAGTAGGTATATCAAAGTTAATTAAAACTCAACAAAATTTTATTTGATTAAATACTTAATCTAATATAGTAAGCAAAAAGATAAGAATAAATTAAATTAATAATACCCGCTAACTTAGAATTAAATAAAAATTAAATTTAACAAATGTTTATTTTGTATCAAAGAAAATAAAATCACAATAGTAGCCGAGCGCTCGAGAAACAATTTATATAATGTAATTAAATTAGTATACAATGCTTAGGGCATTAATTACATGTATTATTGTATTAGCAGGTACATAGGTACTTATAATATTAATTTTTTGCCGAAAGTAATAACAATCTGCCAGCGGCAACGTAAATGGAAGTCTTTAGAATAATAATTACTTATGCCAAATTGTAATGCCAAACAAAGCTTTGAAAACTATTAAATTTGTAAAATTATTATAACTTGTTTTTTGTTTCAGTTTTTTGTCTAGACAATGTAATAAATATGAAAATTTTAATTATAATTATTTATTAACTTTGCCGCAAGTAGCTTGTCATTATTCAAAATGCCCGGACATTATGAAAAAGCCCCAATTTGTTACTTGGACCTTGGTGGTATAATTTGAATTACGAGATAATCTGTGTACAGCTTAGTACGTTACTTAACAGACAGTTAACAAAAAAATCTTAATTATAAACTCCTCATACAACAAATTCGCTATAATTAGGTAAACAAACCATATTAAAATAAATCTTCCCTATCAATTGATAATGTTTGTTCGCTAGTTTTAAGATTGCGTCATTTTGCGCGAATAAACAGTTTTTCTTTCTGTCTTTTTGTTTAAAATTTTCTAGAATATTTTAGTTAAATTCTTAAAGCTTTCAAACATTCAAAAAATCATGATACGTGAATTATATGTGAACATATAATATATACATAATACGTGTATATATTCACTCAATATTTTATTTAGATGTAAGACTCCACTCTACAGTGGTCAAAAAAGATACCAAAAAGAGAACCAAAACATCATTTAAAACCGCCCCAATTTTAAAAAGCATGTTATTATTTTATTTTAATAAACCGTATTTTGTTACAAAAACACACGGCGTACTCAAACGGAATGTATAACGGTAATGGTACATTGAAATGGTTCCTACATATTTTACGAAGGGGTCAGGACGGCCCTCGAATCACAAGCGGGGTAATCATATCCGCTATGAAAACCTAAATAAAATGAGCGAAAATAGTGAAGGGGTCAAATAGACGGTACTTAGGAAAAATTACACGTGCCTTTATGAGCTACCCTCATCCACCTGCAATCGTAATAAGCATAATTAAATTTATAAATACTATTTAGTAATTGGCTCTCACGACTGCACTCGCTATCTTTTTTTGCTCGTATGGAATGAGACTCTTAGTTTTTTCTATTGCACACATCCAATAAATAATCATCATTAACATTCCAACAGAAAAATTCGACCCAACCATTACTGGACACAGGCCTCCTTTATAGGCCTCCTCCAATAAATAATACGAGTAGGCAATACTTTTTTTCCGGTGGGAAAATCATCCAATGACATCCCGCGCTCTTGGGCGGTGCGAGAGGGCGTGTCAGAATTTTACTGGAATTTCGAGGAGCACTTCCGGCATCTGGCTTCCAAACTGCATCGGACTGGGGCTGCCCAGCCATGTCACGGCATGTTGGGCAGAGTTCCGGCGGGACCCCATAGTGGAATATCGACAGCAACTGTCGCATCGTCGCTTTCCACCAGGTGAGATAGCGGTCAAGCGCAAACCTATCAAGAATAAAAAATAAAAAACCTAGTACTGGGCACGCCTTTATTATGGAGGTAAGTCCCCTCTTTGAGGCGTGGCTGGAAAGACCTCATGGCGTCTTCTCCTTCCACATGATGCAAGTTCTCACCGAACATGGTCAGTTCGGGAGGTTCCTGCACCAGATTCGTGTGGAAAAATCGTAGGTGTGACCACTCTGTGGACCACCTGGAGGACACGGTGGAGCATACGGTAGAGGTGGGTCCCACTTGGGCAGAACACGCCGTGCCCTCGTGGGGCTCGCAGCAACGATCTCTCACTCGATTGGTACAGCTTAGCAACGATCGATTGGTACAGGCCATGGTCCGAAGCAACGAGGAATGGCAGGCGGTCGCTTCCTTCTGCGAAGTAGTAATGCTAGCAAAGGACGCGCGAGGGAACGGTTACCGGCCGGACCGAGCCTAAGTCGTCGAAGGCGCGTAGTGTTCCACGCGGGCTCAAGGAGTTGTCAGCAAACCGTAGGGGCCCAGCAGGGTCGAAGCCTACTGGGGCCATTGGTTCGCTTCTGAAAGGAAAAACCGGAGCTGGAATAAAAGGCAACGAAGGATCTAGGAGTGGGTTTTAGTCAGTAAAAATCTGACACGACCTCCCGTCCCTCCCACGGGCGGGAGATATTTTTGGATGATTAATATGATGATGGCAAACAGGACGCGAAAACACTCTTCTAACTAAAATCCAGCTCGGATAGTTAAAGAGTTAATATCGTCTTCGTATTGGGCGTCCTCTCTTCGAAATCAATTGTATCAAAAATAGTTACATTAATCTTGGCGTAACCTGTGAATGAAACTAAGGTTAAAAATATTAGGCACTCTATGATTCAAAGTACCAACATGGGTACATAAAAACATATACCGAGACCAGGTTTAAAAAGAAACATATCAGGCCATTACCCACAACGTCTTCGTATAACAAGGATAAACAATACAAAAAGCTTTGGACCTTCAGTCCGGGATACACGTCTAAACGACCATGAAAAGTGACGATGGCGTAATCCGGCATTCATCTCTCGTCATATTAGTAGTGGGTCTAATGCCGCGGTACAAAGTGGAACACATCTATCTACGTCATACGAGACCTCACACCACTTTGTACCGCACTTGTTTAGTTATTTTTGGTTTAAGTTTTGTCAGATTTTATTGTAGACACCAGATCGTTAAGCGAGATTCTCGAGCACCTCGCTTTTTCGCACCAAGCAACACAGGTTAATAGGAAGTGCGCTAGTCAAAGTTGATTCGGTGAAAGGATGGGTGATCATCCTTTAGATAATAATATCGTAAACGCCCGTGCCCCGAAAAACATATAGAGGCGTTTATCCCAATAGTCATTTGTAGAACTGTGACAGTCGTAACAAGTAGTCAGAAACCTACTAGCACGTCTTGTAAAGGGTTAAACCCAGTTAGGTTCTAAATTGAGGAGGTTAGACAGGTAAACATTCTATGTAAATTCTGGTATTCAGCTAAAGGCATGGTAGATGATGCCTAGATCAACAATATTAATTGTAACTAGTCCTTTGAGGTATTTAAATATTTCAGTTAGTCCGTTACAATATATTTTTATGTGTATATTATTCGAAGCAATGAGATCCAAGTGGTAATGGATCTGACTTATGCGTCGTATTTGACGGGTTCACACCCAAGCGGGGCTTTACTTTATGTAATTTATTTCATCACCACTTTTCACAAAATGGTGAAGGAAAACAACGTGAGAATACTGGTATGTCTTAGAACCAAGAATCCAAGAATCCGAGGATGTTTGACATCCACCAGCCCTCACTAGCGTGGGTCGAGAGGGTCACACCTGAGTGAGTCCCAGTAGTGGGAATATTATAAGGCTGGTTATCCATAAGCATATAACTTCTTTAACAAAAATCGTTCATATATTTTGCAGACATTATAAAATATCTATAATAAGTTATTTATAAGCGGTTTAGGTTTTAAGCTACGGTATCGCAACACGTTATTGTCGAACGTGACTAAGGAGATATTACTTGTGTTATGGAGGCTTTATTTTCTATAATAATGTGAAAGTTGGCACCGTCCTTCGACTAGAAGGTATCAAATAGACCGGTAGGTGTCGAATGCCGCCTACTTATAAAATCATTATAGTGAGTTAACCTGCCATTACCTGGCGTAAAAAGCAAGTATCATGTTTCAAAGTGAGAGGAAGACGGAGCTATACAATACTATAGTACTATCCTTATTTCGGTTTAAAAAAAAATATTTCCCCAAATAAAAAAAAAAACACTTTTGAGAAAAACAACAAAAACTGGTGACCTTTAAATGATTTAATTTACTGCTTCTCTTGTTATATTAATTTATTTTTTCACAACTAAATCTGAAAAATGGCGTGAATACGTTACTGTGGGTACAACTCTTGCTGAAGGCCATAATAGGAGACCACTGGTTATGAGAAGTAGAGGATCAGTCGATGATGTCCAGCTGTGGACGTCTTTCGGCAGAAATTATGAAGAATTTTATCACAACTTATTAGGGCCAGGATAAAGGTCAATTTGTTGACACAGAGGTTCAAATATATATAGGTATATAAAAGTGAAATATCAGTCACTGATTAATAACGAAATCTCAGAAACTATAACACCTACAACCTAAACATTCGGCAAGTAGGTTCCTTATAGGGCGTAGACATCCGCTAAGAACGGATTTTACGAAACTCCACCCTAAGGGAGTAAAATGGGGATGGAAGTTTGTATGGAGAAATCGACTTTTACGCGGGCGAAGCCGCTGGCAGAAGCTAACGTCTATTTAAAAAAAAACTTCATAGATATTAATGAATGTAATGAAACATGAAAGTGACCGTTATATTAATTGTGTGATACGATGTATTTCATTATACTGTTTAATTAACCGAGACTTAGTGAAAGTCCTCAGGATTAAGAAGACATACAATATATTCATGTTCTATTACACAGTTTCTTATGTAATAGATTTTGATACTTGATTATTATCTCAATAATGTACTTAATATAGGTATATATGTACATAATATATATATATATATATATACTATACTCATAAATATTGTATGGTAACGCAACTTACTTCATAACTAACTAAATACATTCAACGATAAACCCACTCCTGTCAGTTTGTATCTCCAAATGGTTCCGTTTCTAAGTTAGACAAAGCAACAATTAAATAAACGTAAATTCAATCTATTATCATCCTGATAGCATTTCGTTCAATAGAAATTGATCAAATTCCTATCAGATCTATGTCCTACCCGGCCTAACGAACGATCAAAGAGAGGCATCCAATATAAATGGAGGCTGTCCTTCACTGAATAATTTAAAGTAATCTTTAAGGGAGAATCGTTCTGTCATCAATTCACAAGGAATAATTTATAAAATCAGTGTACCTAGGTGAATTAGTTATGATAGCTCGGTTGAGCGCGCCTCGGGCCCTAAATTGTGCAATGTTTTCCATTATTTACGGTAGGTACAGAATTTTGAATATTAACTAGTTTATTATTTATTCTGGTTTGGTATGATCCTGGTTATTTCGTTAACAAATTATAGTAGGAGTTATATGTTTTAAGCACAGGAACACATTTAGTTTCAGTTTTATTGTAAGATACCTTTTCTAACCACAATTTAAACTTTGACGACAACATTGACGTTAACTTAATTTAATGATACTACATTCCACTTGATATTTATCTGTTATTTATTTATTGTGCACACCTACCACAGTGTTGTCTCTTTTTACCCAAAGGTTGACTGGTAGAGAATGCCTTGTTGCATTAAGTCCGCCTATGTACCACTACTGTACATGAAGTTTAAATAAATAAACATTGGGTTGATAGAGTGAAAAAAACCAGGCAAGTGCGAGTTGTACTCACGCACTGAGGGTTTCTTACAGACTTACCTATGAAAATAGTTCAATTCCCCAATTGAGTTACGAAGACTTTTAAGAACCGCAAAAAAAATTGTGACGTAACTACAAATTTACAGTTTTCAGATTGTTTCCTATACTTGTGCTTCAAGCCAAATTTCAGAATTCTAGGTCAATGGGAAGTATCCTATGAATTTTGATTCCCTTGAGAGTATCGAAATACACGTTTTTTCGCGACATAAACGGCCGTATCTTTTTTATTCGCTAACACAGTTGTTTGATTTTTTTACAGTTGCAAGGGACCGCGGACTTGAGTATATGGTTTTAATTTCAACTCAATACCGCCGCGGGTTCCCGAGATAATGGGTCTTAACAGACCGACAGACGGACAACAAAGTTCGGTTTTTTTTCCTTTTTATGTACGGAACCCTTAAAAGAAGGGACTATACTTTGGTAACAAATCAAAAACGAAAAAAACTAACAAATACTTCTACCCAAAATGTATCTTTTAATCTGGTTTATTATAATTTCTTATTGTTATTTTAATCTCCTGTAAATAAACTATTTGTGATTTACGCACGTAGTGTGGGCAGTATAATCAAAATTAAACCTAACAAAAATCCTCTTAAATATGTATTTAATATTACGGCAATTACTAACACTCAGAGAAATATCTCTGCTAAAACCATTAGGGATAAAAAGGCTGGTATTTTTCATCCTATTATTATGAATCTTTAGAATGAAAGCAGCCAGTGGGTTCTTTGTAAAAACTTCGCGACAAAGAGGGTCAAGGCCCAAACAATTGAGTGGGTTCATTAAACAAATTGCTACGTTAAAAAAAAGTATGTTATTTGTCGATGTTTTCAGAAAATTTAATTTTGCACAACAGGTCAAGGTTTTTAGAAAATGTGTCAGGTTTTATTAATTACTGAACATTAATTCTTATGAAAATCACGGAGGGCGTATTTAGAAATGTTATCTTTATAGAAAAAAATGGTTCCGTTCCCTGGTTTGTTAAAAATAAAACAACTGGTATTTTTAGCTAGGTCATCACTAATTTTACCCTTCAATTATGATACCTAAGTTAACCAAATATTAAGATCAATAAACTTTGTACGTGCATATTGAACAATGAAAAATAATATTAAAAAAAACATTGAAATATGTAAACATTTTTTCTAAAACAACCGTAGGTGACGCCAATTAAATAATCATTCAATTCTATTCATAGTCGACTCACGTGACTTGTCAAAGTAAAACTCATAGATGCGTTCAAATCAATCCGCTTCCGCTTGATCGGTTTTAAAGTACACCCACCGGGACTCTCAGAGATTATTCTGGGAAAAATATACCTATATGGAAATACTGGGGTCATGGGTAGTGTGAAAACAAAACCCAGAGCCTGGGACGAAGGCAACGAAGACACAGGAGTGGGTTTTTAGTCAGTAAAAGTCTGACACTATCTTGCGCTCCGCCCAAGAGCGAGATTTGTCATAAGATGATTTTCCCACCTAAAAAAAAAACTTATATGGAAATATAATGCTTCTGTTTTGTTCCAATAGACTGAGAAATTCTTCTGTCCTTGTACATGTAGCAGGAAAATGCTTTTGTCTTGCAAATATGTGCGATATTTATTATGTCCTATAAACTGATGGGCGAGGAATTTGCTGTATTATCATTTTTGTTTTGGTACTATGTCAACTGTGGAATTTGTTGTTATATATTACTAGGTATATCTTTATGAAAGATTCGTCCTTTAAGATTATTATCGTCATATTAACCCACAAGAGAATAACTAAGTTAGAATATCATTTATACCGTCCGTGTTGAAAATTTCTGTATATGAATCTGCAATATTCAAATCTGTATTTAGGTATTTATTTTTTCTGTGAGTACGCACGTGGTATGGATAAAACAATTAGTCGTCGACGGTGCGTAGTGTTTCACGAAGTATGAGGCCTTGAGGAGATGTCAGCAAAACCCTAGGGGCCCAGCAAGGTCGAAGCCTACTGGAGCCATGGGTTATGTGAATGTGAACCCCAGGGCCGTGGAACGAACGCAATGAAGGAACATAGGAGTGGGTGTCAGCCAGTAAAAATCTGAAACGCTCTCTCGCTTCATTGGATAACATCCCACCAAAAAAAAAAACTAAATTGCCGTTTTTTTGGACCGACACTTACCGTTATTTAGTTTACAAACTATGTATGTTAAATAAGTGGGTGTAACAACTAATAATGTGAGTCGAGTATCGTAACAGGATAAAACAAATATCTCAACAACTACTAAAGTGTGATCCACTTAATTCTTTCGTGGCTTTTGATTAAGGTTCCAATTTAGGGGCGTCAAATACTCTCAATCAAAATTCGCGTAGAAATAATTAATGAATTATTAGCTAAGGAACCCTTTGAAATCAGAGTCGTCAATTTGGTGATTTGATAATCATAATGGTAACAATGACAAAGTTGCGAATATTAGTTACTAGATTTTGGCCAACGTTTTACCCTCGTGGATTGTTTATGTCCCAAGAGAACGTTCTACGGGAGAAAAAAAAACTTTGTCCTAATTCAGGTTTTGACTCATATGGTAAACCAGTCGGTGTCCCACTTACAAAATTAAGACATGGTTAGTTTATAAGAATGACGGCGCTGTAAACTATACAAGGCAAGTTTAACTTGCGTTGTATAGTTTATGTAATTTTAAATGCATTTTGGTAATGTGCAGCACATTACCGACAGGAGACCTACGCCTAGTTTACCCTCTGCCAAGTTTTATCTCCGTTCAGTTTAATTGATATCGGAATATTACCTGTATTTTTCTCTAAATTATCAGCCACGTTAAGTTGAAAAATATAACAGGCACATTTAAAACTGGCTGACGGAAAGTACGGCCCTACAAAACCAAATGGCCGTATCTTAATTTTTTTCGAAAGTAAGCTGTTTTTTTGCTTAGTAATGCCTAAAACGCTCCGTATCACAAAATCGACTCGAAAAATATGTATATTTATTGAAATGTTGAAAAAAAGAAAATTATTTAGGATTATAGAGAAAGTAACTTTGCTTTATCTTCATGTCTAAATTGCTAAACCGATCTTAATGGAATTTAACTTTTAAAATAGTGCAAGACATGGTAAAAGATTTAAGATATTTATCAACATACCAAGCTGGTAAAGCGTGCAAGAAGCTTTTACTTAGTATACGTTAGAAAGATGACGGCTATCGTTCTTTACAAATTCGTTCTTTTCTCGAAACTCACTTTCATTAAGTTACCGCTTTTCGGTATAGTAAGGCAGAGTAGAAGACGGAGAAACCAAACAAACCATAAAATACGCTATTCCTAATGCTATAAACATACCGTCCCATCGGCTTTCATAATCTAGATGAGATAGCTAGCCGTTACAACAGACTGCCACTCACATGGATTATAAAATAAAAAGCATAACCCTCTCAACTGAACCGCGACCCAGAACCTCGTACGCTGTTGTTGTCGCTTAAATTTTATTTCATCGTTATGAAGCATTAAAAAGTCGCCTCTACAAAATAACTCTATTCTCCGAGTGTTTGCATCGCTCCACGCTCCGCAGCTTATGTTTTTAATTATAAAACGAGGATTATGAAGCGCTTACCGTTAATATTTTTGGATGGATTTCTTTAAATGCAGTTTAGTAGTGGTGATGTCTAAATATAATTTACTACCTACGTTGTAAAGTTTAGTCTGCAAACTCCTTGTTAAAAAATAATTTTCCTTCAGGAATATAATATGTTTCGTTATAGAATCAGTATTTCCAGAGATGTCTAAATAATAATAAAAAAGAAACCTTAATAAATACTGATACCACCTTTTAAGTTTAGTAGATAAGCATAATATTGGTTTAATGGGTAGCTTGCCATCCCATAAGAATTAGGCCCGAGTTGACGGCGCGTGGTGTTCCTCGCGCACCTCAAAGAGATAAGTAACGGTCCCCCCGGGACCTGCTAGAGCCGAGAGATGGTTTGAAAGAACCACCGCGGCCTTGGAACACAAAAGGCAGCTGAAGGACCTCGGGTGGGCTTTAGTCAGTAAAGGTCTGGTATTCCGTCTCGCTCCACCCGTAGTGGGAGGAGTTATCTGATGAATTCCCAGTCAAAAAAAGGTAAAGTTGGTTAGGAATCTCAATATTTTTCTACAAAGGAGTATGATGTCTTAACTTTTACCGAAAAGGAAAATCTATACAGCCAGTGAACGTTCTATTTTTAGCTGTATATACATAGTATGTATACTTTCCTGTCAGGCTTTCAGGGATTTTTACATCAGTTTCTGTATCGTGATCATTATGCCTGATTTTTTTAGGGTTCCATATCTCAAAAGGAAAAAATGGAACCCTTATAGGATCACTTTGTTGTCCGTCTGTCTGTCTGTCAAGACCCTTTATCTGGGGTACGTGTATAGATATCGATTTGTAATTTAAACTATATACTCAGTCCTCGGTCCCTTGAAAAAATCAAACTTCTGAGTTAACGATCAAAAAAGATACGGCCGTTTATGTTGCAAAAAACGTATATTTCGATACTCGAGGGAATCAATATTTATAGGGTGCTTCCCGTTGATCTAGAATCTTGAAATTTAGCATGATGCAAGGTGACATAGCACAAGTATAAGAAAAAGTCTGAAAATTGTAAATTTTTAGTTACATCATAAAAAAAAAACTTTTTTCGATTCGGAAAAATCTTTGTAACTCAATGAGAATTAAACTGTTCATATAGGTAAGTTTGTACGGAACCCTAAGTGCGCGAGTTCGACTCGCATTTGCCCGGTTTTTGTACCTATCTTGTATATTTAAGTAAAGTTCTAGTGAAATCTAAGCCTCACCTTTTTTCCTAATAAATGAAAGTACTAAGGGTGTTTTTAATATCGTGCAGATTTCATCACGCATGCGGGATTGCTCCGCACGCGTAGCCCCCGCAAATGTCCTTTCCATACAAGTATTTATTATAATGCGTGGAATGCGCATGCGGGATGCGGGGCATGATAACGGGCAGCAGCCCCGCATGTGGAGCCACTCCGCATGCGTGATGAAATCCAGACGATATTATAAACATCGTAAAATAAACTATCATAGATTTTTTAAAAACCCTCTAAATATTCTTTGGAAAATTTGTTGCTTAAACAAATCCTTGACATCATTTTAAAAGCTAATAACTTTCTAAATCTGGAACCTTTACAATGAAATTATTTGAGGAATGTGAAATGAATATTTATCTGTGTTAAGGGCATAAGTTTGGAGCTAGTTTGGTTTATAATTACCGTGTCAAAGGAATTTTGGACGATACAAAATTAAATAAATGTCGAAAAAGACTAACAAAACTAGATAAATTGAATTCATATTTAAAACAGCTAAAGTATCTGTGACGAAGTATCAACTGCCCCAGTTTATCTAGACGACATACTTATTCCAGCAGCATTCCTAGAAGAGAAATTCCATCCATCTATTCTAGAAAATCCAAAGTCTAGGACTCACAGTCCATTATCGATTACGTGAGTGATGTGCCGGAACAAATCCGTTTCGTTACCGAAACCGCTGTTGCCTAAATGAGCACAATTTTTTACCCGACTCGTTTTCATAGTAGCCAATTTGTTAGTGCACGCTCTGCTGCTAGATACGTCATGCGAGCCTCTCAAATTCACCTCACAGCCAATTACAGCGCTTGTTATTGTTGAAAAATGTCCGACAATGCCTCACCGAGACTGTTACGCTTAGTTTTATGGATAACTAATTGTCCAGAGTATTAAATTAGATAAGTGCCCTCCGATCGCGCAGCTCATGATTGTGTATTATGAAAATGAAGAAGTAAATCAAATAATTATAAGATTATTTTATTCCCATTTAATAAAAAATATAACTATTTTGTTTTATGATCTTGTACTAGATGGTTTCGTATTTTATTATGATTGATTGAGAAGGTGAAAATTGCCCGTCTGTAATTAATTAATGGTCTCGTTTTTAGCATAATAGGTAATAACGTGTTTACTTCAGTAGCAAAAGAAATCGATACATAAGACGCCCACGCTGATGTTGCCATGGTGCTACGAGAGTTTGGGGTGGCACCGAGCTCCGAATTGTGTAGTTCAAACATTTTATTTATATCTTAGCAAAGTGTGTAAGCTAGAGAAGCGTAGAAGCAAGCTAAGTAAATAATTACTATAGAATAATCAAAATAAAAATTCATGTCATTACTTTTTTTAGGGAGTCCATGTAAATTTTATTAATGCTATAGTTTAGTAAGAATGTAATAGTTTCTGCTATCTAAGTATATAGAGACAGTGGTAAGTGTACACGTAGAATATCGCTCTGTTACTATCCTCCACGTTTTACTATTCACGGCGGGGTCTTAACTACTCTAATTGCTTAGCTCTAACAAAATTCCCAAGTTTAACTCATCTGAGACACAGTTTTAATTCTATCATGTCATCTCCCATTTTCTAATCCCTAGACTTCTGTGATTTGAATAATAAACACGGCATCAAGGTCGCTTGCCACACCAGTTTGTCAGTCTGTCCCTAGTTCACTAATTTCCATTCCATTGCCATTTCTATCGCTATTCCACCAAATCTAATACTATGTTCAACTCTTTCGATGCACCTCTGGTAGGTCACATGCTGTTTTGTATTCCTCGCCCTCTCCTAAGCTGTTGTCTTGTGAATTCCAGATGAGTCCCTCATCCCCGCGACCTCGGCCCCGCCCCGCTCCTCAGGTACCGGTTTCGTATCCTTCTCTTCATTTTTAATTACATATTTCATTTGTTTATTCATTAGTACTTCATTATACTTTCATCTGTTCGTAGCGGCTTAATTTTCGTGTTTTCGTTGACAGCACGAGATGTTTTGTTGGATATTATTAGATGGAGTTTGGTTGGCGTGCGCGTAGCGCTTTTTGAATTTGCATGAACTCGACGCGATGGTCCATGCAGTAGATACAGTGTGTGTAGTTCATGTCGGTTACCTCCATCGGTTAGACCAAAGTATAAACAGATGCATGGTTGTCACTGAAGATACTAAAGTTACCAAACCGTAACTTTTTAGTTCAACGAAGGAGAAAAAAATTATTGCTGTAACAAAATTAACTCGAAACTTGGCCGACGATCTATTACTGTCAAAAACTGTGCCACAAAAAGTAAAATAAAATTTTATTACCAACATCCAAATCGGTGGGTTGCCATAATAAAAATAAACGTTTTAGTCGTTACGTCAACCAGTGTTGGGAATTGAGTAAGTTAGAGAAAGCCATAATGCTAAGTTAAACACTTTTTAAAGTCAAATTAGGTTTAGTCGAAGTAGAATTGGCTCGGCTTGGCTTTTAAAGTTGCATCATCATTACTGTCTTGTTCGAGTAGGCTCTTAAAAGAGTTATAAAGGATTTCAGCTGAGCTTGGGTACCAGAGATTTATTTACATTCAAACTTCAATTTGTCTTCATACGAGTGTAACTGTCTGGAAAATTCCATAAGTAGAGAACTAAGAACATTGTACGTCAGTGCTCTCAAGAGAATATGTTCAAGTTATTTTGCACGTGACATTACGCATCAACACTCATTGATCGAGGATTTTTGTTGACTTTTACCAACCTGAATACCGTTGGTGGTTAGACCCAAACCACGCGTAGCCCCTAAATGTTACTAGTTTCATTACCCGAGATTTGAAACCTTACCTATCAGCCCTGAATTCCCATTTGCATACGATTTGTAAATATGCAAGCATTTTCTTGTGCTTGTGCCTTGACTGTGGCTGGATTGTGTACTTTAATGTTATGTAGTGAAGGTTCTGTTTCATTTGTTGCAGCTGCTGCGGCGACCATATGGGGTTCGCAGGACGTGTACGTGAAGAAAGGCAGCACAATATCGCTGACGTGTTCAGTGAACGTGCACTCGTCGCCGCCCTCCACCGCCTCCATTCTATGGTAAATCTTATTGTTCGTTACATTTACGTAGATGGTGAGAATATCTAAGTTTCTGTTTGGCTGAATTTTACTTTTAGCCTTTGAAGAGCATTTTGGACTTGTTATCTTGGATTTGCTCTTGAATTATTACCTAAAATATTTTCGTTCTGAATCCATGAAATATTCAGAATGACTGTTTTTAATCTTAGAATACTTTTTTAATATTATAAAACTGAAGAGTGGTGTGGAGATGTAATCTGTAATCTCTAACGGTTTTGACTAGCCTTTTTATCAAGGAAGGCTATATATATATTCACGCTATGACTGACAGGAGCTAGTTAAATATAATCGTTGATACCCTAACACATAAGCCCTAACATATATTCACAAGTATAATCTTAGTCATTTTAAACCTTATTAGCATATTTATCGATACCTCCTAAATACACTCATCTTCTCCCCCAGGTACCACGGCAACTCAGTAGTAGACTTCGACTCCCCTCGTGGGGGCATCAGTCTGGAGACGGAGAAGACGGAGGGCGGCACCACCAGCAAGCTGCTGGTCACCAAGGCTGCCCTCACAGACTCCGGGAACTACACCTGTGTGCCCAACAATGCTCATCCTGCTTCTGTATCTGTACACGTGCTTAATGGTAAGTAGGAGGGTAGACATAACTCTATGACCAATGTATGTCTGCGTGACGGGTAACCTGGTGAAAGTCGTAAAACATTGCTGAATGCATGAAACACAGGAGGATGGCTGTCGTGGCATTGCCATATATATATCAACACAGCATGTTATTCAATTAAATGATATCTAATAATAGGCTTTAATTAAATAATAAAATTATCAATTTTAAATATTCTCATACGCAATGAATCAATATCAGGTACAAATTCATAGATTTAATTAAAATTGCCTGTGAGATTGTTTGTTTGATTTCAATGTTAGACCGGCTATTGGAAAAGGGTTAAAACATCCTATTTCTTTGTGTTTCGCACTCACATATACATACATACCTGCTGAATGAGTTAGTTTCTATCCTTAACAATGGTTATCTTGTACAGGCGAGCACCCAGCAGCAATGCAGACGAGCAACCGAGCATCGTCCTACCTCACGTCACAGCTGAGCTGTGCTATTGTCACCTACCTGCTGTCGTCGGCCGTCTGCAGATGATCGGCTTAAACGCCAGCCAGTCACGGGGGCTCGGAGCATTCTTTATTTAAATATGAGTGCACATGGGCAACAAATGTTGCGTTGTTCATGGCAACTGCTGCATTGCAGTAAATTGTTTAGTATTGCCATGAATTGAGCAATTGGCCTTGTAAGTGCGCCTCAACGAACCATTCCATTTTATTGAAACACGACATTCCATTGACGAAAGTGTAAAATTTATTCCTTCATCGTTATTTTTGCAACGTTTGCTTTATAAAGTCGGAATCTAATTTTGTAACTGAAGTTATTTGATTAGTATAATTAAATGTACAAATCTTTTTGGCATATAATACAGTTTCAATATTGAAACAGGACTCGGATGTTGCTCTCAGTTCTCTTTGACTGTTAGTACAAATATCAGTTTATATAAACGAACAAATTGAGTTACTTCATTTAGTTACCAGACAAAATACTCTTTTGGGCGTTTATATTACTACAGTGGAATCAATTGTGATATGTTTACATTTTATATTAGAAGTAACGACAAAGCTCCACCCCCTCTAACGTTGTAGAGTTAATATATTAAATTAAATAATAGTCTTAATTTAGGAATTGTTATAAAATAAAAGACATTTTCGCAAAATTTCAATTCGTGATTGTAATGTTACTCGGCAGTATTATTGTATAATTTATTTAAAATAAATGAAATATAATTTCGTTAAACTCGTTTAATAATGCTCATTTAATGTTATTATTTTGGAAAAATAATGGGTAATTTTGTTGACGAATTATTATTTAAGAAACAAGTGAATGTAAAACATTTTTTGTAAATAAAGTAAACTATACGTAATAATGTAGATTAAATAAAGTTTATATCAAATTGCATTGTAAATATTTCGTATTGTTGTAAATACAAAATAAACGAGTTTAATATAAGATTATAGTCCTAGGCGTTCTACCACTCGAGTGGTGAAAAACTGTTTTCTTTATTTTGTTCTTAGAACAACTTATTTAAAAATATACTGAAGCCTCTTTTCGTCGGAAATGAGAAGTTTTACAATAAATATTATGAAAGAATATTAATATTTTTTCGTTATGTAACTGTTTACGGGGAGAGTTTCTGCGTAATGTTTTGATAATACAAGCAAAATTATTAAAAAATATTTCCCCCTGGATATTTTGAACGTAATTCATCAATATTAAAATATGAATAACAAGCACTGATTGAACATAGTATTTACTTATTAACAATGATATTGTGTACATTCATATTAATGTTTTCTGTGTCCAACCACAACATGATAAAATTAAAAATACTTGTTTTAATTTTTACTTTCAACATTAGCATTAATCAAATTATCATAAAATTCGTTCAAATAACACTTTTAACACTATTTACGTACACGAACATAAATTACGGGAGTGTTTATCCTTAAGCAGAGTGTACTCATTGTTTAAAGTACGTAGCGTGATACGTAAAGTAAAGACTGTGTTTGACGCAAACAAAACCGCGTAAACTTTACCTTGCCCCCTCCAATCTCCCCCCGCCCCGCACCCCGACTAATACGTGATTCACCTGTGGGTGTTGCAGTGTCAAATAAGTTTGTGTTGAGAATTCCAAGCAGGCAACTTCAGCAACAAGCCTACGGTGAAACTTCGCCTTTACACGCTTACGCAAGCTATACAGACTCACCTATGTATCAAACTTTTCCTTTTCATACAATAACACAAGGATCCATATTTCTGATGACAAGAGGCTTCAAACTGTAATTACTAGGGAATAACGACAAATAATTATTAAGAATCTATTGACTGTTTTCCACTAAAACTTTTATGTATAAACTGTATTTTCAT
This sequence comes from Mythimna pallens, assembly GCA_961205895.1. Lineage (NCBI taxonomy): Eukaryota > Metazoa > Arthropoda > Insecta > Lepidoptera > Noctuidae > Mythimna > Mythimna pallens. The sequence continues at coordinate 23,983,161 of OY540838.1, read as the reverse complement.
CGCAGGTACTAGAATTTAATTTCCATGTTAATCTAGATCCGTACAGAGTCAATTTACGCTGCGTAACACGAGACTTATTAGGTTTACGGCGCCGAGTAAATTTGGGGTTATTTAAGGCGGAGTAAGGAGTGTCTAATTGATTCCCCGTCAGCTCGTTACTCACCGTACATTGCGCTCTCGTACTCTGCACCACTCTCTCGAGCGACGCCTGCTGTCGACTTTTTCCATCTTCTTGTATACTTGTAAAGTAGTTAATACTGAAATATTGCGATAGTACGGTAGCAGAAATATACCTAGCTATGTTCCTTTTAATAAAGCGTAGTATGATGTTATTAAATGTAATTCGACGACTTATTTGTACGGTTGCAAGGAAACGACGTTTTTAATAGTGAGTACTCATGCGAGCACTCGACAACTGATTACTGAAGGGTTGATTTTGTTTCTTTTGTATCTTGTACATAAATTGTAATAAGAAAAAGGGAGTATTAATAAATATTATTAAAAAAATCCGCATTTTATTTCATCCAGCACTACGAGACCATTAGTAACGGGATACCGATTCGAATGAAACACAAGTATCTGTAAGCGTAATTTAGGATAATACAAATTGATGTTGGAAATTCAAAATCATGAAATGTGGGTGCTATATCCGTTACATCATATCAAGTGGAAACGGAATTTTATCATAATTTTTGCATTATAACGAAAACGCCTAAACATATAAACGCAAAAATCAAATACGGGGCGCATGGAAGGCCCACATGAACATCTTATTTGCTTCCTCATAATAAAATCGCATTAAAACCAACTCAGGAAAAGCGATTTAGTACGAGAATAAGCAAAAATATCTCTTTACTCTTTTGAAGTGGAGTGCCAATCTCGGAAATTATATTTTTTTTCCTTTCATAATCTTGCTAAGTACAATATTTTCTTTAGAAGGAATCGTGGCTGTATCAACCGCTATAAGCCGGCGTCTGGATGTGATGACACACGCGCGTGTGTTCCGGCCGGGCGCGGATTAGCCGCGACTCCTCCACTCTACGCCATGCGTTATTTTACTTTGTTGAAATTTATATAGGAGTCTCGTAATCTCGGCAAACGGGATTTAAATTGATGATTCATGGCGTCCTGTTTTGGTAAGCTGTTATCGAGCGCCAGATTTGTTGTTTGTGTCAAGCATTCATTTATAGCGACTTTGTTTTAGTTACACGTGTACTATACCGAACTGCCTCACAAAATTAATTTCTAAAAACTTTGGCTGTAGATATACAACCATCTCTTAATGTTTCTATGGCCCATAATTCAATGTATTACGGTGTTGGCGCAACATACTCCTCTAATAGCCGTATTTAATATTATATAACAATTATAATTATGTAATTTACCTATAGTACAATTCACCGTGAATAAATTGCAGATCTTTACAAAAAATTTAGGTCGACTAACTAACCAAAATGGTTCACCAAACAAACCTCTTTTCTAAATCAAATCCAGTATCCTGACGGTAGCTCCACATTGATTTATCCTCACGAGTGGACAGCAATAGACAAACGTACAAATAATTCCGACTCGGGTCGCTATCGGAATGTCCGAGCGAATAAACATGGCTTGTTCGCACAAGATTGCACAAGACTCCGTCTGGTGCACAAAGACTTACCACCTGTAGTATGAATAAGACAAACTGTTGATCACAATTGCTTAAAGTATTTCGATGGTTAACATAAAATATTGAGCTTAAGAAAGAAATCTTCAAAGACTACTTGACCTCAATCTCGCTTAATGGAAAGCGATGAATGACAATGACAATTAAGGACAATAAATTCATCTCGGAATGAAAAGAAAAAGTAATTATGATTGGCATTAATTGCTGAAAGCCAATTAATACGCAGTACTCGCAGACTATCAACACGTTTCTTTAGATAAAAAGCAGTTTGTTAAGGTACTTATTGTAAATTATGGCAACAGCTGGAATTATGGATGATGTAGAATTCCCTGCCAGAGTTTGTGTTTCCTGATAGCTAGAACCTGGGGATATTGAAGACTTTGTGAGTGAAAAGGTTGCTTATAGGTATGCGTGCTTCATCGTTGACCATATCATCGCTTTCCATCAGGTGAGATAGTGGTCAAGCGCGGGCCTATCAATAGTAAAAAGTCGTACTCTATATTTCATATTCATACCCTCAGTGTGCAAGCTCGGAGCTGCAGACAAGTGCGGGCGGCGCGATTGATGAAACGTTCACTATTGTGCTTAGCAGGTATTTCGTTGTTCGCTACTTTGTACACCATTAGTTTGCAATAGATAACTACATACCTGTTCGTACAAGGTGCTATCATTGTTCTCACTTCATTGGACTTTGTTCGTCGTTTTTTTTTTTCGAAAAGCTTTTAATAAAATAAAAACTTAGAAACATTAAAATCGATATTTATTACGCAAAAATTTTCTTTGTTGACGAACTTTGTCACAAGGGGCATTATTGAAAATCATCATGTGCTTGATTGGGACTAGGCAAAAAATCGCACAACAAAAAAGAAGCCAACAAAAAATTAAATAATTGATTGAATGCTAGCAACATTTGAGCCTTTCACCTATGTTAGTAGTGTAGTTGTCTGTTGTTGTTGTTGTTAATGTAGTTGTCTTGATAAGATGTCTCAATATGGGGTTGTTACTACTGTCACGTAATCGGCAAGAAGAACTGTAGTCTTTTTGCGTACACAGCTAGCGACTGTGGCTTGAGCAAACAACTCCGACGCACAGCAAAAACAACGTGTTATACTGAACTCGCAGCACAAGGTAGCCCATTTCGTAAAGTTGATGTTGATATTTATCCTAAAATGAATCTTGAGACTTAATTTACGATAAATATTATAATAGTGTTACAGAGCACTCATGCGTCGGGAGTCGTAGAGTGATCCCCGGCCACAAAAAGCGCGGACGACAAGCATTGGGTAGCTCGCCGTTCGTCCGTCCGATAAGGACCAACACCGAGTCGTCAATGGCGTGTAGTGTTTAACGCACACCTCAAAGAGATATCAGCAAATTAGAGTGACTTGTGATAGAGGACAGTTAAAACATGCTGAATTAAGAATTAACTATATAAAAAAAATTAAACGAACAGAAAGTTAAAAAGAGAGTTAATACAGAATAATAGAATTAAGATTATTATTATAAGTTTAGAAGCATACTTTGTTTATCTAACAAACATATAAGACATTTAAATGCCAGGTGAAATTATACTTTTTTTTTAAGATAGATTCTAATCAGACCCAATTAGAAAGTTTTAGATGTTTTTCCGTTATTCACTTGTTACATATAAAAATAATGTTCTTCAACATAATAACCACAAAGCGTACAATCTTCGTCTTCTGCAACTAAATCAACGCTATCCCAACATCATATTTTCGCTACACTACACCGTTGAAGTTGATATATTTCGTCAGATATTTCACAGTAAAAATACCGGCGTATAACACGATCCTAACTTTAGTTGCAAACTGCGCGGTTTAGTGCAACGCCTGCTAAACTTGCCGGTACAATATCATAACTTTAGCTCCAAGGCTATGTTATAACATTTACCATTTCTACGTAAATCGTGGCTTATTCTACTTTTGTCTTCATTCTTAAATAAAACGTACCTTTTTTAGATAATCAAACAACTTCTCCCGCTCTAGATGGAGCGATAAGGAGTGTCTTTTGAATTACTCACTATACCCGTGCTCTTTTAGTGGCTATATGCGTTCCAGGGCCGAACAATACCACAGCCTTAGCAGACTTAGCCCTAGCAGGTCCCATCACTCATCTTGACATCTCTTTAGGGCGTATGTGGAAAACAAAGCGTCGTCAAACCGGGCCTGATCCTTATCAAGCTATCTATAGCTCGCCGTCTGCAAGTCCGTGCCTACGATGGCCGGGAATCGCCCTGGGACTCCTGATGCCCAGGGCGTCTTCTGCGACAGTTGACGATTGAAAATTGCCTCTAGCATATGCTTTCCGCCACCTCCTTCGCTGTAGGAGATGACTGCTTCCCATGCGCTCTCGCTCAGTACCATGGCCTAGACCAAGTCTAGATGCGAGAGGTTACCCCCGCCGATCACCTCCACAAGACCCCGGTGGCAATCCTCAATTACAATGTACCTACTTGTGTAATATTGTAACTTATGAGAACTTCCAATATAAAATACAATATTCTGAATGGTAACTATAAGTAGTTTGACAATTAATACAAGTGAATAATAATAATAGTTATTTTGATTGGTGTTTCTAATTCTAGGTACCAAGAGTTTTAGGTTATCTTTATTTTTAGGCAACATAAAGATATCATAAATGGCAATTAATCTGACAAGCTCCTTTAAATATTTTGAAATATAATTGCAATTATATTAAATATTAACTTAGTTTTATTACGAGTACAAACTGATAGGATTGCGTATAAAAATTAATTCCAACTCGAATGAAACATCCAAATCATACCTGATTCTACTGTAAGTTATTTGATTTCGAGACATGTACAATTCTTAGACAGAGTAGTTTAGTAAATATCTGTCTAGACATTTAATCGGCAAGAGAGTACGAACCCAGTGACCTTTCAATAATAAAACCCTAAAAGACTTTCTTAAAAAGATTTCCTCCGGGACCTTACATGCTTAGTCATTTCAAAAGAACAAAAATGCGTTCCATCCCACAATCTCCGATTATTTACTCGCTTAAATGCGATCGGCGAACAAACAGGCTAACCCGAAATATAACCACGTTACACAACAATCCGTTAAGCGGTTCACGGAGTGTTTGCCGTCGCGCCGCCCCTCGCCTCGCGAGCTCATCAGCCGCGGGGGAAGTTTACTTGATGACGTAGCGATGTGCTGGGGGTTACGTCAGATACCATGTGTGACGTCACGGGAATAATGTTTATCTACTTAGTTGGTTAGTTATTTGTCTGATTATGCTAAATGGTGGAGAATATTTTAGTGAATATTTTAACGAAGATAGAGATTCAAAGATTCAAAGATTCAAAGATTCAAAGATTCAAAGATTCAAAGATTCAAAGATTCAAAGATTCAAAGATTCAAAGATTCAAAGATTCAAAGATTCAAAGATTCAAAGATTCAAAGATTCAAAGATTCAAAGATTCAAAGATTCAAAGATTCAAAGATTCAAAGATTCAAAGATTCAAAGATTCAAAGATTCAAAGATTCAAAGATTCAAAGATTCAAAGATTCAAAGATTCAAAGATTCAAAGATTCAAAGATTCAAAGATTCAAAGATTCAAAGATTCAAAGATTCAAAGATTCAAAGATTCAAAGATTCAAAGATTCAAAGATTCAAAGATTCAAAGATTCAAAGATTCAAAGATTCAAAGATTCAAAGATTCAAAGATTCAAAGATTCAAAGATTCAAAGATTCAAAGATTCAAAGATTCAAAGATTCAAAGATTCAAAGATTCAAAGATTCAAAGATTCAAAGATTCAAAGATTCAAAGATTCAAAGATTCAAAGATTCAAAGATTCAAAGATTCAAAGATTCAAAGATTCAAAGATTCAAAGATTCAAAGATTCAAAGATTCAAAGATTCAAAGATTCAAAGATTCAAAGATTCAAAGATTCAAAGATTCAAAGATTCAAAGATTCAAAGATTCAAAGATTCAAAGATTCAAAGATTCAAAGATTCAAAGATTCAAAGATTCAAAGATTCAAAGATTCAAAGATTCAAAGATTCAAAGATTCAAAGATTCAAAGATTCAAAGATTCAAAGATTCAAAGATTCAAAGATTCAAAGATTCAAAGATTCAAAGATTCAAAGATTCAAAGATTCCGATCCGATGAGAAGATTGCCGAGCTTGAGGAGGAGTTGAGCAGGTTACGATGGAGTATTGTGGGATTATCTGAAGTCCGAAGACAGGGAGAGGACACGATAATCCTAAGATCTGGTAACATGCTCTATTTTCGGGAGGGGGACCAGCAGTCCCAAGGTGGTGTCGGGTTTATCGTCCACAGGTCACTTGTGAACAATGTGGTGAAGATCGAGAGCGTGTCGACCAGGGTGGCATACCTTATACTCAGAATATGATCAAGATATTCGCTGAAGGTCATACAGGTTTACGCTCCGACCTCGACACACCCCGATGACGAAGTAGAGACCATGTATGAGAATGTATCCAGAGCCATACATGGTTATAAGACTCACTTCACCGTGGTCATGGGAGACTTTAATGCGAAACTGGGCAAACGAGTCGGTGACGAGCTGCGAGTGGGGCAAGCTGGATTTGGACATAGGAACCACCGGGGACACCTACTGGCCAGCTTTACGGAGAGGAAGGGCCTCTACATGATGAACTCCTTTGTAGTAACGCAGTGCATGTCGCATCATAGTTGCCGAAGAGCTACGAGCCGCTTAACCACCACGCCACATCTTCACTTCGGGCTTCGTGGCCGCGCGGATTGAACGCGCGTGCTCTCACAGCGGAGATCTGCACTCGACGGCGTCGTCCCGGCGAAAAGGACTGCACGAGCGAGTGACTTGTATTTATGGATTCGCGGCAGAAGAGGGCCGTGTGCAAAATAGCGCCCCACGCCCCGCGCGAGTCTTGTCCTACGCGCGTCGCTGTTGGTGGATTTAACGTAGTGTAATAATGAATGATGTATATAAAAATAGGGTGTTTCTTGAAAATAAATCAGACATTATCAAACCATCATATAGTTACCTTTATTTACGACTACAAGTCTCAGGTCTAGTTAGCAACCCAACGCTAAACCTTCTTCAGAAAGCGGGAGCATAGGAAGTGGACCTGGCAAAGCCCTGATGGTGTAACAAAAACGAGATTGACTTCATCATGTCGACGAAGAAGCAAATATTCAATGATGTCTCTGTGATCAATGCGGTGAAAACCGGAAGTGATCACTGCATGGTAAGAGGCACATTGAATATCAATGTCAAATTTGAAAGATCTCGACTGATGAAGTCTACGCTCCGTCCTGCACAGATCCAGATCCAAAACTCCGAGAGCTTTCAGCTCGAACTTCAAAATCGTTTCGAATGCCTAGGAAGCTCTGTTTGACGAATACAACGATGGGTTCGTGGAAACTGTCCATACGGTCGGGTTTAAATTCTATAAGACTCGTACAAATAAGAGCAAGAGGCTCACAGATCGAACTCTCCAGCTTATGAAGGAAAAGCGTGAGATGATTCTGTAGTCTTCAGACGATGCGTGCACATATCGGCTGCTCAATAAACGGATCTCTAAGTCCTTGAAACGCGATCTCCGTCACTTTAATACTGGAAAAATTAAAGACGCAATTGAGCGAAATAAGGACTCTAAGGTGTTGCAAGATATCTGTCTATTGGGCAGAGCCAGCTTACGAACCTGAAGACCGAAGATGGCAGAGTCATATCCGCCAAATCGGAGCTTCTGGGCAGAGATCGAGGCTTTTTATGGACAGTTATACACGTCAATCACGAAACCCACTACGAATCTAGCAAACGACCCAAGAGCTAGGTTGACCCGACACTATACCGAAGATATCCCGGACGTCAGCCTGTACGAGATTAGGATGGCTCTGAAGCAGCTTAATAACAACAAGGCACTGGGTGATGACGGAATTACAGTCGAACTCCTGAAGGCGGGTGGTAAACCGATCCTTGAGGCCCTTCAGAAACTGTTTAATTTCGTCATATTCGAGGGAAAAACACCACAGGCATGGAGCGGAAGTGTGTTGGTACTCTTCTTTAAGAAGGGCGACAAGGCCCTGCTCAAAAATTATAGGCCCATCTCAGTTCTGAGCAATGTCTACAAGTTATTTTCCAGAGTCATCACGAACCGTCTCGCGCGCAGGTTCGACGACTTTCAGCCTCCCGAACAAGCCGGATTCCGAAATGGCTTTAGCACCATAGACTACATACACACGCTACGGCAGATTATACAGAAGACCGAGGAGTATAATCTGCCTCTCTGCTTAGCGTTTGTGGATTACGAGAAAGCCTTTGATTCGATCGAGACTTGGGCTGTGCTGCAGTCTCTCCAACGGTGCCAGATTGACTATCGGTACATCGAGATGCTGAAGTGTTTGTACGAAAACGCCACTATGTCAGTCAGACTGCAGGACCAGACCTCGAAACCTATCCTCCTGCAGCGGGGTGTGAGGCAGGGAGACGTCATTTCTCCGAAACTGTTCACGGCCGCAATGGAAGATGTCTTCAAGGTTCTGGACTGGAGTGGATTGGGCATTAATGTCAATGGCGAGTACATCACTCATCTTCGGTTTGCCGACGACATAGTAGTCATGGCTGAGACTAAGGAAGAGCTCAGCACAATGCTCAATGACCTCAGTAGAGCTTCCGAAAGAGTGGGTCTTAAAATGAACATGGACAAAACCAAAGTCATGGTAAATAACCATGTAGCACCCATTCCGATCAAGATCGGAGACTCTGCACTCGAAGTTGTAGACGATTACGTCTACCTTGGACAGACAGTCCAGTTGGGTAGATCTAATTTCGAGAAAGAGGTCAACCGTCGAATCCGATTCGGCTGGGCAGCGTTCGGGAAGCTGCGCGCTATCTTCTCATCCAATATACCACAGTGTCTCAAGACGAAAGTCTATGACCAGTGCGTGTTGCCAGTGATGACATATGGTTCCGAAACGTGGACGCTCACAATGGGCCTTATCAGAAGGCTTAAAATCACCCAAAGGGCAATGGAAAGGGCTATGCTCGGAGTTTCCTTGCGTAATCGAATCAGAAATGAAGATATCCGCAGGAGAACCAAGGTTGCCGACATAGCACGAAGAATCGCCAAACTAAAGTGGCAAAGGGCAGGGCACATTGCTCGCAGAACGGATGGCCGTTGGGGCCGAAAGGTTCTGGAGTGGTGACCGCGTACCGGAAGACGCAGTGTTGGAAGGCCCCCTAACAGGTGGACCGATGACCTGGTGAAGGTTGCGGGAATCCGATGGATGCGAGACGCACAGGATCGTTCGTTGTGGCGATATTTGGGGGAGGCCTATGTCCAGCAGTGGACGTCTATCGGCTCAAATGATGATGATGATGACATTTTTAACACACATAAAAAAAAAACATTAAAAAATATACAAAATAGATGTCCGCTGGTGACGGGAACAGTCCATGCTACGGGTCATTATTATTATTATTATAGTTCATTAAAAAATGTATCTAGCTGACTCGAGTGTTGTTAAAATAAAACAAAGTCCACTCGTCCTTGACAAATCATATTATTTATAAAAGGTTACTAAGTAATAGCTTTCCCCAACTAGCTTTTGGAATGACATCTCCCGTCCTTGGGCGGAACGTGAGGGCGTATGAGACTTTTACTGGCTAAAACCTCCTCCTGTTCCTTCTTTGCTTTCGTTCCAGGGAATCCCGGGGGTTTCTCTTTCACACGACCCATGGCCTCAGAAGGCCTCGACCTTGCTGGGCCCCTACGGTTTTGCTGAAATCTCCATGAGGCTCGCGTGGAACGCTGCGCGCCGTCTACCACTTGGGCTTGGTCCGGACGGTTATCGGACGGTCGTACGGTGAGCTCCCATTGCTCGCCAAGCCCGCGTCTTTCCCCAACTAGCAGAATGCGACTGAATACAACTCGTACATGGTGTTTTACATGGAGCGACCTATCCGACCTCCACAACCCTGCTACTAGGTAACATGATAAGCCATGGATAGACTGATGTGTGAGGTGTGTGTATGTATTTATTTAATACTTAAATATTAGTTTTTTTTGTTTGTTAGTATTCATTTTATTGTTAGTTTATGCAGTAGGCACAGCACACCATCTTACATGTCTGGACTTGATGGATAACAGCTAACACCATAAAACAATAGCATAGTGAGAAACCAGCTGTGTACTCATCAATATTTGACTATCCAAATTTCACAACCGGCCAACCTCAGCTAAAGAAAACTTTTAAGAAGTGACGAGTATCTTGAATGAGCTGATAATAACTTTAGCCCAATTATTGCGTATTGTTTCTGTTTTCATTCCACTTAAAAATCACAAAGGATCTTATAACAGTACAACACGGGCATCTAAAGTCCATTGTTTATTTCCTCAGACCGCTAATAAAGCCGGGTCAGTCGACCTCGCCACAGCTTGCTAGGAGTCGTCTGAACAAACAGATTAGCGGACAAATACCCACTATATATATATAGGTATATGTTGGAGAATCGACTCCCACTACCGAACACGATACCGACGTGACACGATGAGTCGTGCTAGGACATGGTCGTTAGAAGAGCGAACATTCTATCATCGGAGCTCGCACTGAGCGGACGTGTCTTTTCGAATCTTATTTGAATAAAACTTTATTCAGTTATTTAGCTTTGTGGTTATTGCTCGTGGCTACCCACTATGTCGAAACCCTACAATGACATGTGCACACTAAGCGTCATGGCCCACCCCACGACAACATATAGATTCAATGGACAGACTGACGATAGAGGAACAATGTGGCAGGTGTGTGTGCGTGTGTGGGCTATTGGAGTTGTCCACAGACGATTGGATGCTCTTCAAAGCGTTCAAGAAATCTACGAGTAACTTGCAATAAGAACTGACACAAAACTAAGTTAAAACTATTTAGTGGATAATCAAATTCGGACAGGTTTGTGCTAGATATTGAGTCTATCGCGTATTGTTTTTTTATTTTTGATTAATTTTGATTTCTTACGTCGGTAATAATTGAATTGATTTGAATAATTATATTGAATAATTCAATTGTGTATGTGAATTGAAAAAGATATTGTAATTTAATTGAATTATTGTACTAATCTTGTTGTGTGGCTGGCCCTTTGTACTTACTTGTTGTTATAAATTGTAAAAAATGGAGTGAGTTATGGCTTCGATAATATAAGCTTAGGCACCAGAGGTCGATAATGTGTGTTAATTTCATTTTTTATTTTAAAATAACGTAAAAGAAATATACCATCAGAATCGTATAAGTTTATTTTCTAAGAATTCCTCTGGCTCACAAAGAATAACTGGAAGTATTATCTGGTACAGATTAGGGTTAGTTAGTATTTTACAGCAATTAATTAGAGATCTTTAAAATTAGTACATTTATCTTGTGCACTAGTTTTCTAATGAGATAACTTCCGTTAGTTTCTTCAAGCCACTTTAAAAATCGACTCAGTTGAGAAAATATCTCAAAAAAGCCTTCGAAACCGTTAACTTCCGTCAGCTGATCGATTGAACAACTTAAAATAAACGTCATCAATCAACTGCGAGGAGTTTCCATTTCCTTCTGCAGACGTCCCTAACGAGGTTTCGAGAATTTTTCCAACAAATATACGAATTTGCGAGATTTGGGCAATGTCAGCGCTTTGGGCGTTACTTCTCGACGAATAAGATCAAAGATAATCAGATTTCTAGGTATTGAAGTAACCTTTTTTTGTACAAATAAGTACACAGACAGCGGTTTACTTTTTTATCCAAATGCCACATAGTGATCAATCGATTTATGTACCTTAGTTTACTATTGTAATAGACATAACGAACCTTTAATCCAATACCGTCACTAAACGAAAATTTTCAAAAAAAAATTTTTTTAACGCAATCAGTAAAGTTAGCACTCAGCAAACAGATGGCGTTAAAAACAGTTTTTTTGAAAATTTTCGTTTAGTGACGGTATTGGATTAAAGGTGTGATAACCATAATTCTGTAGTCCTTTTACTATTTTTTTTATGGTGCAGGATATTTCAACCATATGAACTTTGTGTAATTATGTAGGTATATCTTTTTATTTTTATTTTTTGTGTGGAATCATAAAATAAAATTAACCACTATGGGTGGAGCGGGTGTGTCAGACTTTTACTGACTAAACCTACCTACCTACCTACTGTTCTTTTAGCTACCCTGTGCGCTTTTAGGCACTGTTACGAATAAACCCGCAACCTGAGTATAGTATGATGAGTGATGACGTGATAATGAAAGCCAACAGTCATCAGCCCTGACAAACTTTTTTTTTCTTTATTATTGTTTAATTTAGTTTCTTTTTTTTTATTAAATTTCATTTACCTTTATTTCTTCTTTGCGGTTGTTTAGCGGATTTCATGTTACCGGCCAATAAACATGTATAAAGCTGCTAAGATGGGCCTGGTGACCTGTAGTACAGGTTTATCAGATGCAATTTATATAATATGTAGTTTTAAACTGTTAAGTGCAACAAAACCATTGTGAGAGAAAATAAATGTCATTATTATTATTATAAACAAAAGGTTAAGTTAGCATAAAGCAGTAAAGTAAAGCAGTTCAGTAAATCGAGCTCATGTTAAAGCTTAACCGTCGCTTGCCCATAAAACCGTCCCGTTTTAAACCATTTAACATTCTACTGACCCCACCAAGCGATAACATAATGAAGAGATACAAGCATAACTCGATGAAGCTACGTGTACAACACACGCGGGCAGAGGGAACAAACAAAAAGCACAAAAGCTGCCCGGATGCCGCGGCTTTCTGGCCGCGAGTGTGCCCAACTCTCTAATTGTGCCCGCTACACTACCGGACTTCGCAGAATGCCAAACGAGAAACTTTTGCCTTTTTTCAACAGTCCACACACAAATGTAATCATTTCGAAAAAGGGCGATTTAATTTTCTACTTAACGGGTTACATTTTATTAAATGTGCGTGTGGTTGTGGCGGTGGATTTTTTTATTTTTGCGGTGTTGCCAGCGGTGAAAGTGTTTTGATGGGAAATGTGTCGCTGAGCCACTTACTGACAGCATCGTGACAACATTTTGTTGTGGAAATTGTTTAAATTATGAACAGCAAAAATTGGTTTAAAATTTGTCGCGTGTGCTTATTACCTGCGAATATGTAGGTAATAAATTAAAACGTATGTAGCAAATAAGATACGTAAGATACACACAAAACATGAACTGTGGCACGAACTGCGAGACTGCAGCCACTCTTATCGGTTACTACTTCTTTGAATTCAGCACTACTCTTCGAATCAGTTGATTAGGTAACTTTGCTGTAGTTCTCACTTATCCTCCTCCTTGCGTCAATTATCTTATGTGCTGAAAGTCATGACCTCCTTTTGGTGGATTATATTTCGCCATGTTTAGCGATGTTGGATGGTGTCGCAGACTGTGGTCTTCAGTGTAGCACGGATTTGGTTTGACCAACGTATTGGACCCCTGCCTCTGGGTTTTTTTACCTAGCAGTAACTTTATCAGGTTTTCATCTCTGTTTCTGGTAATGTGGCCAAAAAAATCCAAGATTCTTCTTTGACATGTGATGATGAGTCTCATAAGTGTTTAGCTTATTTTCCTGCAACACCGTACATCAAAATCATATTGTCTATCAAACCCACGTAAAAAGTATGAACGATATTTTTTTCAGAAAGTTCTCAAGTCATTACGGTGTGTAATTGAGCTGGGGCTCGGAGCCAGCTCTAATATCCACGAACAAAAACTCGAAAGCCAATTATTTTTCAAAAATAATAAGCACACTATTTCTTTTTCTTTGCTAAACCAAAAGGTTAACTAAGAAATAAAGAGTCCACGCAACACGCACAGCCCGTGTTCTAATAAAAAAATAAATAAAGTAATATTACAGTGGTTGGTCCGTAAATAAGGATTATTAGGTCGGATAAAAAAGTGCGGGTGCCATTAGCAGTGAAAATCACAGAACATTGAGCTCATTCACATTATCCTTATACTACATGTTGTAATTTGGGGAATTACCCAAAATACCCGTTATTATAGAACCGACACCAAGGTTAGCGGCTCTACACACGGACCGAGCGGTCCGCTACGACTACTTATTGCAAATAGCTGCAGTGTTGGGTTTTACGGGTTCGATTCCCGCACCGAACAAACTTTTGTATGGGCTACAAACAGTTGGGCCGGGGTGTGTTGTGTATGTGACTTTACATATTTATAAACGCACCTACCATATAAGAATAATTCTTAGTGTCTGACATGGTTTATTTATATAAAAGAAACCTAAATACGTAGAGCGTCAGTTGGGGTTTGGGTGTTGTCCTTTATAAAAGTTAGAATAATCACAGGATGGCATTAAGCAAGAAAAACATATCAAGGAGAAAATTGTTTACTTCGACTTAAGTCCTGTAGCCTTATAAGCCCAGCATTTAAAAGCGGTTCTTCAGCTTTGAAATTTATTTTATTCTTGATAATTGGAACCATTAAATGATTATTAAATTAGAGACTTCATTCCCGGAGTTTGTTCTTAAAAGCCGTTTAGCTAACTGTGTTTCTGCTTTTCAAAGCTTTTTGCCAAATGGCTAAGTTACTGTTGCAGAATTTATAATTAAAAAGTATTTGTAACTACACGAACATTGCAAATTGCAGCCAAAAACCAGGATGCATGTTAAAAATTACTGTGTTACAAGATTAATGTCAAACGGTAGGCATTTTTGCAGTTTGTTTCAGGATATATTGACGAAAGTTTTTCAACATGGACACTTGATGGATTAGTGCCCAGCGCTGCGTCGCTTTCGATCGCGTCGATAACGCGTTGCTGTTGGTGCCACGATCGACTTGTGCAAAAACAAATCGGAAGTGATCGAATGTGCAAGTGGATGATGTTGAAATTGAGAATTTATTTGGACACTTTGTAAAATATAAAAATAATTTTATAGTCTTTTAACCAGCTGAAATTGAAGTTATAATACTCTCATTAGATATAAACACAGTCATTGCAGTGCACGGGTATTACAATCGCGAAAAATCAATATTTAATATACTATTTTTAAGATTAAGGCAAAAGTTACCAATAAAATTATACACTAAAAACAAATCTTCCGCATGATCATTTCGATAACACATGAAAGCATCTTCCTTCCTAATTCTCAAAGATATTCGATTACCCTACATAATACCTATACCGAGTCCGTTACGGAAATGTAATCAAGCTGACCAGGGCGGACCGTCGAGGACAAAAAGGTCACTTAGCCAGGATCACAGCCAAGGTTGAAAGCCGTAAGTGGGTGGATGCTTTTTGCTTCAACGGTACATTAGTGATCATACTTTTTATAAGGATGTTGTTGATATACAATACTTCAACACAATATAAGCAAATAGACGATTACTCTTGAATATCAGCTGTAGTAGCGATGGCCCCGAGGTGACTGCCCTGACTTAAGAGTTGTAAGTGGCGAGTTCAGACCCAGTTGGGCGCATTACTTTGTGTAGTTTAATTCATCACCACTGCTCTCAAAACGATGAAGGAAACCATCACGAGGAAACCTGTCCTAAAACCAAAAATTCAATGACAAGTGAGATTCACCAATTGACACTGGGATCAAGTGTTGGATTACGGTCCATTTCCTAACTAGAGAGTACGGCTGAGTCCCAGCATTGGGAACATTATAAGGCTAATTATGCTATACCAATGCTATGTAAATATGTCAATATAACATTGTTTATTATTAAACATACATACAGCTATCATTACAGAACAATCCAATGCGATAGTGTAGTCAAAAACATAAATTACAATAACGATTTCATAATATCCAACATGAGCTTCCTTAGGTACTATAAAGTTTTCTGAAGACGAAGGCAAGTGAATTGTTTTTCGCAGTATAATAATGAGATCCCTGCTGCCCATTTTGTCGATTTGACTTCCTTACTTACCGTTATCATTTGATTGGATTGATTTTTATTATTGAATAAACTTATGTAGAAAAAATATTGGGTTTAAAAAATACCTAAGAAACATTAACTAGTTTCTAGCTAGGCAAACTGTCACACGTTTAGTGAAATTGGTTGTCGTTAATGTTAAAAGACATTGACCATCCATGAACGGGAGTTGGACCAAGTGCTGCCCAAAGAGTACACATCACTCCATTGCAAAAAAAAAAGGTAGACACATCACATGTGTCGTTTTTTTTAAATTAAATGTTAGTTTACTTAATTGTGTATTTACTTGAAAAAATAAATAAATATTTTGGCGAGGATATTATGCACAACAAAAAAATAAAACAAAAACTGTAAGAGAATTTTTTTTCAAAAAATCCCTTTCACACTATTGCAAGTCAATTTTACGCACGTCACCGCGCGTCTGTAACACCTTTACCTGTGATCGCATTTGCTGGGCACGAGTCACGCAATCCAACCATCTCGTCGACCATTGTTCTCTGCCTAATTATCACCGACAACCGACAGCTATCGCTTCTGACACCACCACTTACGATTATTTGGGGCTGGAGGTAGATACTGTACCCCGGTACTTCGGAAATTCGGGGTTATTCTAGGGTATTTAGACTTCCAAATACTTATTTAATGTTATGCTGAGTCTGATTGAAAAATTTTGTAATATCCTATTACAAGGTATCTACTAATTTAGGAAGTAGTGTTAGAATTCTTAAGCTTCGTCAGTGTTATTTCAATTAATTTGCTTGATTTTGTAAGTTCTTTGGGTGCCGTCACTTCCCTAACCTTTTCTCAACTGTGTTGGGGTCGAGTTCCTGCCTAACCAGATGCGGCTGAATACCAAAAGTACATGGAGCGACTGTCTATCAGATCTCCATAACCCAGTAACTGGGCAGCACTGGTAAGTTCTTTGGCTGTAATTTTGTTAATTAACTAACAGTGACCCACGCCAAACACACAAACTATTCTAGAAATCCAATATAATACACTTACTGCAATTTGTGACGTCATCATTACAGCCAAAAGACATCCACTGTTGGACATACGCCTCCCCCAAGTGTCGCCAGGACCATTCATTGAATGGTCCTGTGCGTCTTGCATCCATCGGATTCCCGCAACCTTTATCAGCTCACCGGTTCACCTTGTAGGAGGCCTTCAAACGCTGCGTCTTCTGGTATGCGGTCGCCACTCCAGAACCTTTCGACCCCGACGGCCATCTGTTCTGCCAGCAATGTGCCCTACCCATTGCCACTTTAGTTTGGCGATTCTTTGTGCTATGTCGGTAACCTTGGTTCTTCCGCGGATATCTTCAGACCTGATTCGATCACTTATCAATAATCAAAGAAAGATCATAAATTGCATTGTCACAATGGTTAAGGTACCTATTTTGTTGTTAATAGAAGACAGCAATTTGATTACCTCTAAGTTCTCTTTTACCTAAAAAATATAAAAAAGTCCTCTTTATTGCCGGGAACAACACGGTACTTAAATTATTCTTTTCGTCATGAAAAAACGGCATAAAAAGCAATATAAATAATCTTTTGACAGCTTCATTTAACACCTCCATACACATTATTACCCTTCGAACATAAAACCCATCTTTTATAAACAAAAATTGATTCATCATAAACACCACGCGATGCCTTTAAAAACCAATAAAAAGCATCGTATACACCCCTGAACACATAATCACAACTGTGGCGATAACACTAAATCACATAAGCACCCTTAAAAGTATATAACATAACGATGATTATGGCGTATCAAATGTAATGCACCAATCATAATTTCTTTATCGGTCGATCTGAATAACAAGTGATGGTGTTAAATATTTATGTAGTGTTCGTTTACAGTGCTATGCTTAAAGTGATTTATAACGAACAGGGGCGCTGACTGCGTACATTTACAGGAAATCACAAAATATTTTTCACGGGAAGGTACAAACCAACTCGTTTTCATAGTTTTTATGGTTCCTCATCATAACATTTTCCTGATCCATTGTCAAGGACAACTTTGCGAAAAAAAAAAACTTCAGATTTATCTTTTATCTCCGAAAAACTATTCGTCTAATCTTTTGATCGCTAATTCACCCATTTTTCACTGTTTCACATTGTGCAATAGCTTTTGACGGTTTATAAGTGCCCATTTAAGCCAAAACATTTGAATATTTTTTTCCTTAATTCAATTGAGTTAATCTTTCCGAAAACGTTTTCGTTTCAAATAGCAATTTATGAACTTCAGACGAAAATAAATAATTTAATTCGAGTTATTCGTAATATTAGCTTCTGCCGGCGGCGTTTTCAGCGGAAATTATTCTAAGGCAACATACTATAGGTACAACAGGATAAAAATAATATCCTATCTTCATAAAGAAAAGCATTTTTGACTGGCCTGTTGGCCTAGTGGTTAGTGGCCCTGACTGCTAGGCTGACGGTCGTGGGTTCGATTCCCACCTGAGAAAAATGTTTGTGTGATGGACATGATCATTTGTTCTGTATTTGGGTGTAATTTATCTATTAGGTATCGATAAATTACATATGTATTTAGAAATATATAAGTATGTTTATCAGTCGTCTAGTACTTACAGCACAAGCTCTGCTTAGTTTAGGACTAGATGACTATATGTGAGAGTTCTGGAGTAACAAAAATATATTTGTGACTCGCATTAACTCGCAAACAACATTAAAAATAATAAAAAGTTAACTAATCTATGAATAATTATAATAATTTAAAATATTTATTAATTATTATTAAATTAATATATTTAAAAAAAACCTGAGCGAGGTAAAAAAGATTCCTATCTCAGCAAATGCTGCGGTATTTAAACAAAGGTAAAAAACTCCTTGTTTAAAACATTGTCTAAACTTGTGCCAGCAAATATACAAACATACAAACTATCATGTTTGTAATAATATTACTAATACTAGTAGTAGGAAAGGATTTAAATATTAAATTGTTTCTTTCCCTACGTATTATCTATGTAACTTCCGTCTATTTTCCTCGCCATGTATACTATCGTGTCCCTAACATCTATTGTCGCTTGATCTCACTTGTGGACTTACCATGAACTTACTATTATGGCACCTTATGTCCATATTATTTGCAATGACTTGCTTTGACACTAGAAGAGATTTTTTTTACCTACATCCCCACGTAAGTAAATAAAGGAAATACTCGTATTTTTTTGATACTTTGTTATCATTGATACATCTAATAATATCGTGCTGGCCGAGTGGTTAAGGCACCCGCCTCTCATGCTTGAGGTTGCGGGTTCGAAGCCGGGCAAGTCCCAATGTGGTTTTTTTAATTCAAATACTTTTCTAAGTTTATTTATGCCTCGGAAAGCACGTAAAGCCGTTGGTCCCGGTTGGCATTCGTATACGCTCTGACCATCAGTTTATTCAAGACGTATCGTGTTAACCAGTTAAGTTTTGTGGAGGTGTTATAGGCAGTCGCTCCATGTAAAACACCCCAGCAACCAAACAGCCTGTATGTCCCACTGTTAGAAAAGTTCTCTGTTTTCTTCTTCTAATTTAGGCGATCTCTAGTCAAGTTTAGCTTGTGAACATGATCAGATTGTCACACTACCTTCGCCATTGTTGGCCTCGACGTCGACCTTCACCCTCAGGCGTCCAAAGACTTGAGTGATGACTACATTCGAGCGACGTGGCCGGCCCTCACCCACTTCAACCTGGCTGTTATTCCCCTATAGCTGTTAGCTGCAATAGGGGAAAAACAGCCTAGCATAATTATAGTTATGAAGTGCAGAGTGGTGTTCCTAATGCGATCTATCCTTTTACCACGTAATATGGTGCACATAACACATGTATAATAATTGACAACATGTTTTTATTGTTCGATAATAATGTAGTTGTAGTTAATGTAGGTTTTGTAAAATGTCATTATATTTTATGCGAAACAAGCAAGCATCATATTGGCCTTTACTTTGTGGTAAAAGTAAACAAGTAAGCAAGTCTGCACTTACGGGTGCAGTGTCGTGGTGTAGTATGTCTGTAATGTATCGCTTGACAGGTGAGCAGCGCGCCTCGCCTCGCCTCGTGGGTAGAGCGTCCTGAGGTTGGCACAGGATCGTGAGGATTGCCATAATAAAAAAAAGGCTCAGAAGTGGTTGAAGGAAGGCTGAGGAAGAAAGTGAAACTAAGAATAATCTACCAATTGGTGTCTTTGATGTGTTAATCAATAATTTATAAATATATCTGCATGCTGCAATTTGTGTTAATATATTTAAAGTAAAATATAATATATTTGAATTTCAATTTATAAAGTAAGTACAAACTAATTAATAATTTATGCGCCCTAGTGGTAATGGAGCTGGACCAGTAGGAGGAAAGACGGACTCGTAAAAAATGAAAAGAGTAGAGGGAACGCTTTGCCCAGGACTGGGATATAATAAGCTAGATTATAAAAATCAAACTTTGCTATCTGATATATTTTTTAGATAATCAGATTAAAGTATTTAGTAGGTATTTGTCCCGCTACTATTCAGTGTAGCAAGGGAATCTGACAACAAACATAGACACATCAGAAGAAATAAAAAGAAAATAAACTTATTCCCAGTCCCCATCATTCCCACTATGATGAAAAAACGCTTTTCAGCGCTTTATTTTATAGCTCTGACTCCGGCCATCAAATAAGTAGGCAGCGCGGCAGCGGCTGGAAGATAAACAAAAGCGCTGTAACTAACACATAGAGATGACGTATCACTAGTGTGATGGCGGTGTGACGTCACTGACAACTTTTTATTGGCAGCCGGGAGGTTTATAGGGCTATCTGACGGGTGACTTGGGGAACAGTGGACGTGGGGAAACATTTAGTCTTGTTCCTTTTAGAATACCGAATCTTGCCGTAACGTGAAATTCGAGTGAGCTGTCATTCTACAACAACCAGCTATAATGATAGAATCAGTTGATTCGATGTGTGAAATCACTATGTTGGTATTAAATCCTTATTATAAGCTTGCTTATGCGTCGAGACATAGTAAAAATGTGTGAGTTATAAGTTCAATTCAGCAGTAAACTGCGTTTTAACTTGAAACCACTCCATAATGTATTCAATAGTCTTAAGTGCAAATATTTTCACATTTTCTAAAGAATGAAATTATGCCCAAAATATCTGAAAAATCGTTACATTAGAACTTACGACGCTACTTATCTAAAATTACATTTTTAGAACATAAAAAGAATAATATTTTCTAGGATAACCCTACAAGTGCGTGAGTGACTATCAACAATATTTGAAGGACAGACGTTTATATTTCGACCATTTATGTGGGCATTATAATGACTCGGAGAATAATATATAACTTTTCTTTGGCTGCACGAGTTATCTTTAAATGATAAGTTTGCGGTGAAAATATAAAGGTTCATAACTGGCTTATTTTCTCAAAAGATAAAATGAACTCTCAGTTTGAAGTTACGATTAAGATAAAGTAATTAAAATATATATTGTTATCTTAAAATAGTTAACTAACGCAAGCAAACAGCATGAATTATAGTTAAAATACAGTTGATAGACATTTAGAAACCAGTTTTTCTCAGATAGACAATATAAACAATCTATCTATGGTAAGTTTTATAAGGAGAAGCATCACGGCATCCAAACCGTCCGCATGACGCAGTTCATGGTAAATTCGGGAGGTTCCTGCACTGTATTTAGGCGGACGAAATGGCTGGTTGTCAATATTGTGTGGATCGCCCGAAGGACAAGGTGGAGAATATGGTGAAGGTTTGCTTCACTTGGCCACCTTGGTTCACCACCACCGTAGAGCAGGAGAAATTATTGGGTGATGTCCCACTTCAAAGAAAAACAAAAAAATTGACTTATAATTAATATTATAAAACACTTGTTCACTAATCAAAGTTATTTCTAATGCTGATACAAATACCTCCTCTCAGAGAGATGGATGACGGCGCGTAGTGTTCCACGCGCGCCTCAAAGAGATATCAGAAAAACCATAGTGGCCCAACAGGGCTGAAGCTTTCTGGAGCCAGGGGTTGGCTTCCGAAAGGGAAACCCGGGGTCCTGGAACGTAAGACAGAACATAGATGTGGTTTTAATCAGTAAAAGTCTGACACGCCCTTGCGCTCCGCCCTAGGGTGGGAAAAATCATCGATGGATTATAGTTATCATTTTTTGCAAATATGGCTCAGATTAAAAGCCCTAAAAATGCATGACCAATCAGCCACCTTACCACACCACTCGATTGACTAACAAAACATGGCCGCAGTCCGCAGTTTCAGTACAAAGTACAACCGACCAATTTTGTCTCTCGCGACAGTACGAAGTTATCTTTCGATTTCACTCACTCAGCGCTGTTTGTCTCTGGTCCCGATAAACGCGAGTTGTATCGGAAAGTTAGTTGCTTGTTATAAACACAGAATTGCTGGCACTTTCCGAATACGTAGTTACGTAGGACGGGCACCGATAATTACCTACCTGAGAATAACTTTTGATTGACAACGTGGAGTTTGTTGTGCCTTGTTTGTTTGAGGGAGGGTTTAATGCCAGAAATGTAAGTTTATTGTTGTGATTTGACTTTGTGGAAAGTAAATACTACGGAATTATGAGTTTGTTGTTTAAGTTAGATATTGGAATGTCTGTTTCTTATGGGGATTACCTTGAATGAAAAGGAGTTCAAAAGACAATAGAAAAAGGTAATGCGTTACATCTACCTCAAGTAATCTGTCAAAAAAATAGGAAGATAATGATGAATGAATATTTTACCCATGACGAGATACACTTGCAAAACACAAATAAAAACTTAACTTAAAGTTTTAGATTATGATAACACGGAAAACACGGAAAAAATACTAAAAAAATGATTTTGGAGAGATTCTGTGTCTGGGTGTAATCTATATTATCTATATATATAAAAGGAGAAACTGACTGACTGACATATCATCGCACAGCCGAAACTACTGGGACTAGGAATGAGAATTTTTGCACAAGGTTTTCTTTTATGACGTAGGTGAGCACTAAGAGAGGATTTTCCAAAATTCACACCCAAAAGGGATGAAACGGGGGTCCAAAGTTTGTATGGAGAAACCTTTTTCAGAAGCTAGTCTATATATATAAAAGGAGAAACTGACTGACTGACATATCAACGCACAGCCGAAACTACTGGGATTTAGAGCGTGAAATTTTGCACAAGGCTTCGTATTATGACGTAGGCGAGCACTAAGAGAGGATGTTTTAAAATTCACCTTCTAGCGGGATGAAATGGGGGTCCAAAGATTGTATGGAAAAACCTACGAGCGGGCGAAGCCGCTGGCAGAAGCTAGTATTATATAAAAGGAGAAACTGTCTAACTGACATATCACCGCACCGCCGAAACTACTGGGACTACGAGCATGAAATTTTGTACTAAGCTTCCTTTTATGACGTAGGCGAGCACTAATAGAGGATTTCCCAATATTCACCCCCTAAAGGCATGAAACAGATATCCAAAGTTCGAATGGAGAAACCTACTTTCACGTGAGCGAAGCCACTGGCAGAAGCTAGTTTATCTATAATTATATGTATTTAGATAAATGATAATGATAAATGATATTTATTCTGCAAAAAGGTTTATAAAACACTTTTACACGTCATTTTTTTTTGTCATTTTAAACTAGATGGGGCCGGTGTTTCCTAGCTGACTACCCTGAGAAGAAACACCGACACAAACTCAGGAGTCAAAGTCTCTTTTAAAGTCCATACAGTAAATATGTAATGGTCAAATCACATGAGAACCATGCAGATTTGTCTGAGATGGTCTTTTGAAGAAAGAACCATACAGATTTGAGTGGACCTGTCCAGTCAGTGCAAGCATTTGTCAGTATTCGCCAAGCTCAACTCAGGACTACTAAGGAGCTCAACGACTTGACGAACAGAAAATACTCAAATTGCCAGACATACGTTAAAATTACTGAAAAGGAAAAAAAAAAGCAATCAACATAGTCCTCACGTTCACAATGATAAAAGGAAATATATAGTTTACAAAATGTAATACTTAGTAAAGTAAATATTTACTTATGTCAAAAATTTATAGAAATAAAAATGTCAAATTGCAAAATAAAGATAGAAATATATAAGTATGTTTAGAGTGTTGTCTAGTACTCATAGCACAAGCTCTGCTTAGTTTGGGACTAGACGGCGTTGCGTGAAAGTTATATAAATAAAACAACTAAACACAATACACACAAACACTAACGCACTCTCTCACACTCCCACCTACACTCCTCACATTCCCTCACACTTACACAAAACCATGCCATGTGGTAACTAATTCCTTTTATGTTTTTACTTTAATAATGTCTTTTGTTTTATTAGTAGTTTCTTTGTTGTTTGTTTTTTATTTTACTTGATAAGATGGAAGAGACTGTCTCCACAACACAGGGAATCCTAATGTGGAGTCCAGAGATCTGTTAAAATTTATGTAATTACCTTTTGGAACAATAAACATATTTGTATTTTTATGATAATGACGGGAACACCTTGTCCATAGTGTGTAATCTCTTTTGCATTCTCTTTTCAAGAAAACGTTGCATCACATATAGGACTCTGTATCGTGTGTTCGTTCACAAACATATAAACTGACATACAAAAGACACCCAGGCCCAGAATTGGGCACGCCACAATTATGGCGGTAAGTCCCCTCTTTGAGGCGTGGTTGGAAAGACCTCACGGCGTCCTCACCTACCGTATGACGCAGGTTCTCACCGAACACGGTTTTTTTTTTTTTTTTTTTTTCCGGTGGGAAAATCATCTTATGACATCCCCCGCTCTTGGGCGGGGCGGGAGATAGTGTCAGACTTTTACTGACTAAAAACCCACTCCTGTTCCTTCGTTGCCTTTCGTACCAGGGCCGAGTCTTCCTTTCAGAATCAGACCCTTGGCCCCAGTAGGCTTCGACCCTGCTGGGCCCCTACAGTTGCTGACATCTCCTTCAGGCGCGCGTGGAACAGCACGCGCCGTTGACGACTTGGGCTTGGTCCGGACGGTTACCGGACGGTCGGACGGCAAGCCACCCATTGCTCGCCGTCCGCAAGCCCGCGCCTACGGTGGCCGGAAATCGGGATCGGAATCCCGGCGGCGGTTGGGGCGTGAGGACCGCTGCCTCACGCGATCGGCCGCCTCCTTTGCAAGCATTACTGCTTCGCAGAAGGAGGCGACCGCCTGCCACTCCTCCTCGCCCCGGACCATGGCCTGTACCAAGGCCCGGCGCGAGAGATCGCCGCCGCCAATTACCCCCACGAGGACACGGCGTTGCTCTGCCCAGGCGGGGCACACCTCCACCGTATGCTCCACCGTGTCCTCCGGGCGGTCCACACAGTGGCGACACCCGGGCGTCGCTTCCGCACGAATCCGGTGCAGGAACTTCCCGAACTTACCGTGTCCGGTGAGGACCTGCGTCATGCGGAAGGTAATGACGCCGTGTTGCCTTTCCAGCCACTCCTCAAAGAAGGGACTTACCGCCATAATTACGGCGTGCCCAGCACTGGGTTGCGATAGTCGCTGTCGCCATTCCGCCATGAGATCCCGCCGGAACTCTTTCCGCCATGCCGTGATTTGTCGCGGCAGCGGAGTTTCACCACGGCGTTGCATCTCCACGCGCAAATCGTGCATGCGTGCAAGGTCTTTTGCTACAAGATCCCATGGTGGCTAGCCAGCAAGGAGGCTCGCTGCTTCGCGGGAAACCGTGCGGTATCCCCGCACCATACGTATGGCCATGACCCTCTGGCACGCGTTCAGCTGGGCCGCCGGTCGCTTTCCCAGTGACGGCGCCCACACCGGCGCCCCATAAAGGGCCATGGACTGGACGATGCCTGCGTAGAGCCTCCGGCAGGAGGCGTCTGGACCCCCGAGGTTGGGCAGGAGCCGCTTGAGGGCAGCCCCGTTCCGATTCAGTTTGGGAGCCAGACGTCGGAAATGCTCCTCGAAATTCCACCGGCTGTCGAGGACGAGTCCCAGGTACTTCATCGTCGACCCGACGCCGATGTGAACTCCTCCTACTGTTAATTGGGAGCGCCGAGGCGGCGCGCTCCGGGGGCCGTGAAAACACATAGCCTCGGACTTGTGCAGCGCCACCTCGAGTCCCAACTGCTGGATCCTATCAACGACTATCGCAACCCCGCGTGTCGCTAATTCGACCGCCGCCTGGTACGACGCTCCCTGCGCCAGGACCAGCGTGTCGTCTGCGTAACAGACCACGCTGACCCCGTCAGGGATGTCGCCGCGCAGCACATAGTCGTATCCGATGTTCCACAAGGGCGGTCCTAGTACCGATCCCTGCGGAACACCGCACGACATCTCTCGCCGTTTCCACTCTCCCTGGTGACCAGGGTAGATGATGTACCTGTCCGACAGGTAGGCCTCGATCACACGACAGAGGTAGTCGGGCACCCGGTGATACCGGAGTGCCCTTCTAATGCTACTCCATGGCAGGGAGTTGAAGGCGTTGGCGATGTCCAATGACACCGCCACGACACACCTGCGGCGTCCACCGTGGAGCGCCTCCTGCGAAAGCCGAACTGGCCGTCCGCCAGATCCGGCCCCACCCGTGATAGGTGCGCGACGAGGCGGTCTGCAATTACTCTTTCAAAGAGCTTGCCCACCTCGTCGAGCAGCACGATGGGCCGGTACGCGGACGGAGAGTCCGCAGGGCGCCCCGGCTTCGCGATAAGGACCAGTTTCCCCGTCTTCCAGCGAAGTGGGAACTGGCCCCTCTCCATGCATGCGCTGAAGAGCCCTCTTAATCGAGACCCGAGTGCCTCCATGGCCAGGACCCAGGCTTTCCCAGGCAAGCCGTCGGGTCCTGGGGCGGTATTCTTGGCACTCAGCCTTCGTACCGCCACACTCATCTCTACCTCGGTCACCTCTGGAGCATTGTCGTCGCCGTCGCCATCGTGATCCGCGTTAGACACCGCTGGTGGCGGAGCCATGAGTGGGGGAGAGTGTTCCCCTCGCGCTGGGAACAGAGTGCTCACCACACCCTCTACAATCTGGGGCCGGAGACTCTGCGTGAGTGGGGGAGCCCAGGCGCGGAGTTTTTCCCTCACCACCTTGTAGGGGCGTCCCCACGGGTCTCCGTTCAGAGTCCCCAGCCACACGTTGCGGGCCTCCAACTTGGCCCGCTTTATTTCCGCTCGGAGGGTGCGCTTTGCCACTCTGTATCCCTCGTACAGCTCTCTGGCCTCTCTGGCCTCCGCATCCGGCGGGCGGATGCGGCGACTGCGGTGTCTGGCGTACCGGCGCCGCGCAGCATTGCACGCATTGCGCAGTGCTGCAATCTCCGGCGACCACCAATACACCTGGCGCCGGGCACGTCCTGGCCGAACTCGGGGCATTGCCACGTCGCAAATTTGCGACATGGCCTCCCGGAACCACTCTGCCTCGACGTCAATGTCGACAGGCCTGTCCGGTGCTTGCACCCAGGCCTGTACCATCGCGGCTTCCAGGAGGAGCTCCCGGTCCAGCTGCTTCAGCGCCCAACGCGGACCACACGGGGTCTGTTGGACCGGCGCGATCGAGGTCTGAGTGGAGATGTCAAACCGAATGTACTGGTAGTCTGAGTACGTCTCCACCCCCTCCATGACGCGCCAGTCGACAACACGTGGCGACAGAGCAGGGCTGGCGAACGATATGTCCACCACTGACTCGCCCTGCATCCGCACACACGTGGGGACAGAACCCCGGTTTAGGACGACCAGGCCTGTCTCCAGGGCCCAGTCCTCCACCATCCGACCCCGCTGGTTCGTGAACCGAGAACCCCAAGCCAAGTTTTTGGCATTGAAGTCCCCGCAAACGACCACGGGGAGGGAACCAAACCTAGCGACGACGGCATTCAGCTCCATAAGGGAGATGTGGAGATCAGCGAGAGTTCTGTTCGGGGACAGGTAGACGCCTACCACTGCAATGTCCCCGAACCGTGCTGCCACGCAACCCCGTCCCCTCGTGACGGCCTCGAGGGACGGAGTACCGGCGGCGGCCGACGAAATTAGGGTCACCGAGCCGTTCAGGTCCTGAACCCAGTCTCCCCTGGGCAGGACATAGTACGGCTCGGAGACCACTGCGATGTTGATCGACCACTGCGCCATGCTCTGGAGCAACAGATCTTGAGCGGGGGCGCAGTGGTTGATGTTCGCCTGGAGGAGACGTAATGGGGCCGTTATTGACAGTCCATTACAGTCTCCTCCCGAACCCCATGTGAGGGCCCTGCCGCGGGGGTTGCAGCGGCGACAGCGGCGGCAGCCAACGACGAGGCTGCGGCGGTGAGGACGTCGGGGTGGATGGGCCTCCGGACCTTGCCCTTGGCTTTGGTGGGGGGGTCGCAGGACCTGCTCCCAGCCCCGTGATCGGCCGGCTTGCCTGCCGCCGCACATGCGTAGCAGTGCGGCTTTGCACGGCATTCAACCGCCTTGTGACCGGGCTGACCACACTTGAAGCAGCGGTCACTGCGGTCCACCTCCACGGTATAACAGGCCCCCACATGGTGCCCCACGTGGCAGCGATAGCACCGCAGAGGTCTGGGCTCCAGCAGTTTCACCTGTGCGGACACCCAACCTACCAGAAGCCGTCGGCCCTCCCCTGTGATGGTCTTGGCCGCCGACACGGGGCAGCTAACCGTCACGGCTCGCATGCCCGTGCTGTCAGCACGGATGGTGCCCGCCCGAACCTGCTCGGCAACGCATCCTCCCGCCCTGACGATGGCGGCCACCACCTCGTCCACCTTGACGGAGTCGTCCAAGCCCATGATGCGCATATCAATGCACTTGGTGGGCCTGGACACTCGGGCCTCTTCCGCGTCCAAGGACGCCCTGATCCTTGCGGCCAAGGCATCTGCGGCAGGGCCACTGGCCGCACCAGGTACCTCCAGCATTCGGGCCCCAGTTACGGTGCGCCTCATGCGGAAGCCTCCAGAGGCTCCGAGCTCGCCAAGGTGGGGCAACACCGCCTGCCTTGCCTTTTCCATGACGGCGTCATACGTCACGCCCTTCTTTTCCGCGTCTGGCTGTAGTGTGATAACTACAGCCTCGGAATTCGGGGCGCGAAGTCTGGCCGCCATGGCCCGCTTCTTGCGTTGCTGTCGCCTCGCGCGCTTTTTGTCCGCCCTAGACGCCTTGCCTGCCTACTTCTTGGCCCCGACAACCGTCCATTCGGCCGAGGATTCTGCAGGCGGGGTGGGGGGCGGCAGGGGCGGCCTAGTCGCCGTCATGGCAGGAGCCATCGCCGCTTTAGGGGCAGGTGCTGCTTTACCCTTTGTGGGTGGAGCCGTCCCTCCCTGTCGCTGCTGCTGCTGTTTGGCCGCTGAGGCCAGCCTCGCGCGCTCCGACGCCACGGTCTCGTGCCCAGCTTGCCTTGGCGGGCCTGCCTTGGGCGCAGCAGCCGTGACCGCGGTGGCGACGGCATATGACGCCGCCTTCCGCTGGCCGGAGGCCGAAAGCGGGGGACGCAGCACGATGCCTTCCAGCACAGAGAGCTGCTGCTGTATCCTTTGCTGGAACTGCTCCTGCTGCTGCTGCTGATGCCGCTGGAAAGCAGCCAGCTCCTGCCGTACCAGTGTCAGCAGCTGGCCCTCCGGCTCGGGCTGGGGCTGGGGCTGGTTTTGCCCCTGCTCCTGCATGCACCCCCCTTTTGGTGCCTCCTCCTGGTGGTCAACTTTCCGGGCACTTAAGAGCTCAGCTCGGAGCTTCGCGACCCTCTTATCAAGGCAGGCGTCCATAGCCTCCAAGATAGAGGTCGCAAACTGGGCGATGCCCCTTTTCTTGGAGCCCTTCTCCCTCTTCCTTGACATGGCTGTCAAGGCGTCGACCACCAGCACCCCAAGCAGCCTACGAGACTCATCGGCGGAGTCTTCTCTGGCGTCTGGCTCGCTGCCAGACGGCCCCGAGGGGTCAGCTCTAATGCTGGTCGCGGCGGGGTAGCGCCCCTCCGCGGAAAGCCTCTCGGCTCTCTCAGCAGCCTCGTGGGAGGTAAGCCCCCTCCCTCTTCCTCTCGTTCGGCTCGCACCCCGACTGCTGGTGGAGATCTTGCGGGCCGACGCAAATTCTCCTTCGGAGGACGATCCGTCCCCTGATATGCCGCGTTTTCGGTAAAAACGTGAGTTTTCACCGAAAACCACTTCTCCCTCGCACTCCGAGCTCTCTGAGCTCATCCCCTTCGATGCGGCATCGGACTCCGACCGCCCATCTCTCTCCCTCCGTTTGTTTTTTTTATAAATTTGTGTTTCCATTGCTGTTCCCACGAGTAAAAACTTTGTGTACTTGCTCAAGATAGTGGTTCGCACTAACGACTAATTTAGCTACCCATTAGTCAAGCT
Source organism: Mythimna pallens (assembly GCA_961205895.1). Lineage (NCBI taxonomy): Eukaryota > Metazoa > Arthropoda > Insecta > Lepidoptera > Noctuidae > Mythimna > Mythimna pallens. Next base: position 23,953,228 of record OY540838.1, on the reverse strand, counting down.
AACAACCTCCCTCACGGTGCGCCGCCGCTTGGAGATTTGGGGTAATTTTTTATAGAGGTTGTCTTCCTCGCGGCCCGGGCGGTTAAGCCAGGACCCTCGACCCCCATCAAAAGTCAGAAACATGACCTTGGACAATCTCTGGGGCTACGAGACTAACGGTGGCAGAAGGAGGAGTAAGTCTTCCTCCTGCCTGCCCGGTGGCAGGGTGAGTGCACACCGAGCCCGCTCTTACTTCGCCACTGTGCCCTCTGCCATTGCAGAGGGACACGCGTTGAAGTGTTCCTTCGGACAGAATATTCGCAGGCGGACATCGAGACCCCTTAGGCAGAAGTACCCAAGGGGAGTCGTTAGCCGCCTCCCAGGGTGCACCGTCCCGCAGATTGGCCTTCACTCCGGACGTATCCTCAAGGGAACTACAGTCTGCGGGCACTCGAGGAGGTTTTCTGTCGTAGCACCCCTCACCGAACACGGTAAGTTCGGGAAGTTCCTGCACCGGATTCGTGCGGTAGCGACGCCCGGGTGTCGCCACTGTGTGGACCGCCCGGAGGACACGGTGGAGCATACGGTGGAGGTGTGCCCCGCTTGGGCAGAGCAACGCCGTGTCCTCGTGGGGGCGATCGGCGGCGGCGATCTCTCGCGTCGGGCCTTGGTACAGGCCATGGTCCGTAGCGAGGAGGAGTGGCAGGCGGTCGCTTCCTTCTGCGAAGCAGTAATGCTAGCAAAGGAGGCGGCCGATCGCGTGAGGCAACGGTCCTCACGCCCAAATCGCCGCCGGGATTCCGATCCCGATTTCCGGCCACCGTAGGCGCGGGCTTGCGGACGGCGAGCAATGGGTAGCCCGCCGTCCGACCGTCCGGTAACCGTCCGGACCGAGTCCAAGTCGTCGACGGCGCGTATTGTTCCACGCGCGCCTCAGGGAGATGTCAGCAAATCGTAGGGGCCCAGCAGGGTCGAAGCCTACTGGGGCCATGGGTAGTATGAAAACGAAACCCGGGGTCCTGGGACGAAGGCAACGAAGGAACAGGAGTGGGTTTTTAGTCAGTAAAAGTCTGACACTATCTCCCGCCCCACCCAAGGGCGGGGGATGTCATAAGATGATTTTCCCACCGAAAAAAAAAAAAAAAAAAAAAAACCCAGGCCCAGAACAACTATCTGTAAGCCATACAGATATTTGTTCCTTGCGGGAACCAAACCTGAGACATGCAGCGCAGGAGCCAATCGCTCAACTAATGCGCCAACAGTGCTGCATTACCGTTCCGTATTGAGAGCTACATGGAAATATTTATATTATAGACGTGTAGAGAACAACTCTGTTCATATACAACATACGTGATAATTTGACCTAATACCTCCTCACGGCACTATTAAAACTCCTCAAACAGCACAAAAACTTAGGACCCCATTACCACAATGAGCAGATCAACAACAGAGCCATCGAATGATAACTGCGTGTTATCTTACATCAAATAGCAATCACAGTCAGAAAGCATTCTCTTATCATACGAAACAGGCTGCTTTGTACCCCCGTCTGTCTTTTAGCCTGCCATCTAATGGACGGGCAGTTTAAAATGCTTTCTTTTTTAATTTGAGAGGCCAACTAGTCATTCTTCTAGACGCCAATAAAGACTAGTTAGAGGCTTGGCTAATGTAGCGGTGTGGAGATTAAAAATATCATAGTCAATTCGAAGTAAGGGCTGCGGTTTGAAAGAGGTACTATGGCCCTAGAACGCAAAGGGCTAATGAAGTAACATAGGTAGGTCATATCAGATAGTGTCTGAAGTATTTTTCTGTGTGTACCTGCTTAGACGTTAGTTAATTATTATAATATAGTTAATGTTATTCAATAATTTATCAAATATTATTTGTTTAATATATCTGTTATGCTGTAAAAATAATTTAATTTAATTCAATAATGTTTCTATGGAAAGTGCCTGTAATAAACGATAAATAAATACTCTTAGTCCACCCTAGAGCGGGGAAGAATATGATAATTTCCAACCTCAAAAAAAACCTACTCAACTCTTATCGATTCTGGGAATAAAAATCTTATTAAATGTTCAACTTTTATAGTTAATAATACCTTTTACTGGGTAGTCGGATATTAATCTTATTTAAGTAGAATTCTCCGGATGTTAGTAAATTATTTAAAGTAGAATTTTGAATTATTCAGTACTGAGAGAGACTTGAGATTGTTTCAAGAAAATCTTAAGTCTTAAAAATTGCGTCAAACACCAAATAAAAAAAATAATAAGAACCGAACACAACTTTTCATTTCTAATAAATGAAAAACTCCGCAATACAGAACGCGAATAATGTATAAACAATAGAAAGAAGGGAAATAAGGCAGTATTATGTTAAAATAAACAGGCACCTCGTCACGGGGTGAATGACGGGACGAATATTTTGATTAAAACTTATGAAAAAACTCTTTGCGCGTCCGGCCCAAGGAACAGACGCGAGCGGGCTCTAGTGGCCCCCCTGGGCGGAGGGGGGGCGAGATATGAAAATATTATCAAAGTTATTGAAGGGTTACACTGGTTGGGGCCGGACGTGCGATTATTGTAATTGGATGGAGCTGTTTATAGAGTACGAGGGTTTTGAGAGCGTGAATGTAGGTCAATTTCTAGCTTCGAATTGCGTGAACTATATTAGGCTCTTTTCGGCTTTACGAAATTAGACTAGGCAAGCAGTGATGTTATGCACTAGTGTTGACAATTTCAGTGTGTTGTTACTTTCATTCGTAATTAAATAACCAGAATCATTCCGTTTTTTGGTTGAACTAAATTAAGCATGCACTATGTAAACTTCATCCCCAAGCATAAACTCCGTCAGTAGAAAAGTAAATCACCAATAACTTGAAAGTTAAAGCATACAAATCTGTGACTTAAACCCGGATTCAAGGGACATGCCAACGAACTTGTTAAAAATGTATCAATTTAACTTTCCGCGATAACATCCAAGTTTCCCTTCGCCCTTTGACAGACCGCCCTTCTAATTTCATATCGAAAAGTTCAATGATTAATCTTTTATGAAACAATTCATAATATTCTCGGGATTTTCGGCAATCTTCTGGATGTTACAATCTGAGGAGAGGGTAATATTAAACTTGAGGCTCCATACATTGTTGTTTACTACGCGCCATTTACGTTAACTACAAGTACTTTGGGATCCATTTTATGCAAATGGCCGCGCAGAGAAAAGAGTGGTGTTCCTGTTTAATACGATACACCCCATATAACCATTTTGCACCCTATAGAATGAATGTTACCTTGGTTTTATAGTCAGAAGCGCTGCTGCTGAACATGACTTGTTAAGCACTTTGCCCGAACAAAGTGTAACAGGGATTTTTCAATCTTGACATATTCAGTAAGTAGCTCTAAGTCTAGACTGGTTGTAGAGCCTGGTTGTAGAAAATTAGCTCACCACCTATTAATGATCTTAATCATAACTGGCCGAATGTACGCGAACTGAACACCTCTACGTACCACCTCCAGGAACACAGGCACGCCTGTTATTATTACTGGTGTTATTATATTTTATAATTATTTGTATGTCAAGCCCATGACCCATGGCCAGTTGAAACGGCCGTGACTTTGTGCAACTGAGGTTTAGTCAGTCTTAGGGCCTGTTTCGTGAAGCGGCCATCAATGGAGCGTAGAGCCTACTTGGCCTGCCTACATTCACTGTGGTTTATCCATAGTTTGTGGTGTAGATCTTTAGTGCGTTTCCTTATCAAACTGCGTAAGTATGCTAAGGGAAGCGGCACAATGTATTAAGGTCCGATGGCAGACACACTCGAAACCCTTTGGCAAGTTTCTCCACTGCATTATTAATTTAATTACTAAATGAATAAAATTTTGTCCAGTAAAAGTACTCAATACTAGGCATGTCTTTTAAGTTCTGTCGTTTCCATATTTCCCGGCAATTTTGAATTTAGAACTGTTCTATATTTGAATGTGTTTAAATTTTGAATCTCAAAACAGTTGAAAGTATTAGGATTAATGCTATTGTTTTGTCACAGCGTCGATTGGAATCTGTCAGGTTATGTACGAAAATGAATCTTTCTAAGGAAAATATTCGTGCAATAATTTTCTACAACTTTAGAAAAGGCCTGACACGGCTTCAGTGTTTTGAAGAGTTGACATCTAGAATTCCAGCGTAGACATACTAGTGTTACGCGAAGGACGCCCAAAATCCGCCTGCACTGAAGATAACATTATGGCTGTGAGACAACTAATTCTCGAATATTGTCATGTGACATATCGAGAGATAGAGACTCTATTAGGCATCTCAGGGACAACCATACAGAAGATCTTGCATGAAGCGCTTGGTGTGAGAAAGCTAGTTTGCCGTTGGATACCGCATCTGCTTTCCGACGATCACAAGGCGGCCCTAGATGGTGTAAGAAAACTCTGCAAAGGTTCAACCGAGGAGAGTCAAATCACGTCTACAACATCATCAGTGGTGACGAATCTTGGATTTATGCCTACGATCCTGATACCAAACAACAATCTACAATCTGGGTCTTTCAAGATGAGCCATAGCCGACTAAAGTTGTTTGTTCTCGAAGTACTTCAAAGAAGATGGTAACCACGTTCGTTGGAAAAACCGGCCTACTTGAAGATCGTAGAACGGTTAACGTAGAGTGGTATACCACAGTTTTTTTACCACAAGTCATCGCCGAACTTCGAAAATCTAACTCAAAGCGACGCATCATCCTGCACCACGATAACGCAAGCTCACACAGACTCGTCAAAAGATTTAGTATTTGAAGCAGGAAAAAGTAGAAATTCTTGACCATCCTCCATACAGTCCTGACCTAAGCCCTAACGATTTCTTTACATCTCCTAAAATTAAGAAAGTCTTCGTGGTCAAAGGTTCCAGTCCGGTGAAAAAGCAGTCGACGCTTTCAAGTTAGCCATTTTGAACACCCCATTTTAGAGTGGAATAAATGTTATAAAAACTGGTTTGAACGAATGGAAAAGTGTATCAAGCTACGTGGTGAATACTTTGAAAAACAATAAAAAGTACTTTAATGTTCTAGTTGTGTTTTTTTCTTCAAACGACAAAACTTAAAACGCATGCCTCGTACAAAGCAAAATGAGTCAATTAGTAATAATACCAATACAAAGCAACATTGGCTCATAACATGCTACAACTTACTCATTTCTTAGTGCATCATAATCCGATTACTTCTGTCGGTTGACTTGAAGTTAAGCTCATTAGGTGAATATATCAATACATTGTATGCATCTGTAATCCTCGAGGCAACTCTATAATGTACAATGCTCAGTTCATACTAGTAAACACTAAAAAGTTAGTTTACAAAAGGCTAACTCCACGCATCGTGTGAAAACTGGCACACGCATACATAGAAGCATATTTACAGCGATCTCAAACAAATACCGATCTTGAATGCGTTTGCACCAGTACGTCCGGAGTGAGGAGAAGTGGCAGGCGGTCGTTTCCTTTTGTGAAGCAGTAATGCTAGCAAAGGAGGAGACCGCACGTGCACGAGCGAGGTAATGGCCCTTGCGCCCCAACCGCTGAGATTCAGATTTTAATTTCCGGCCACCGTAGGCGCGGGCTTGCGGACGGCAAGCAATGGGTAGCTCGCCGTACGACCGTCCGGACCAAGCCCAAGACGTCACCGGCGCGTAGTATTCCACGCGCGCCTCAAGGAGATGTCAGCAACCTTAGGGGCCCAGTAGGATGGAAGCCTACTGGGGGCCAAGGGTCTGCTTCTGAAAGGAAGACTCGGCTCTAGTATGAAAGGCAACGAAGGAATAGGAGTGGGTTTTTAGTCAGTAAAAGTCTGACACACCGTCCCGCTTCGCCCAAGGCGGGGAATGACATTGGATGATTCTGTAACCGAAAAATAAAAAAAAACCATCTGTACCTAAAACATCTCTACGTGTGCATGCTGTTTTGCTCACTGCAGAAGTGACAGAAGTTCGTCTCCATCGAACTCCTGTCACTTCTGTATAAATATATTTGCATTATGCCGCCATGTAGTCCATCAACACATTCACGTACTGGCGGACAGGTAGTGACAGGACAATCAGCTTCAACCTAAATGATCGATACAACATTCACAAGCCATTAACGCTCTTAAATGATGCTAATAACGCCCATAATTGAATACACATGTGGAGCAGCTTCATCGCACTGACAATGAAGGCAAATTGTCCTTAAGTCGTAAATATTTTACGGCCCACGATACACTAAGTCTTGTACAATATATGAAATTACAGAACATCAACGAAGCCTTGATGACATAACGAACGGCGGTCGTAAAAACAGGTCAAGTACGAGTTGTGCCTACTCATACAATTAAGGTCCCGTGTATTACTGCCATACATAGCGATCAGTGTAATAATGCAGATTTTTATGGCATTTTTGGTTAGAATCTCCTGACATCTCCTGAGTATATATCTGTAGGTTGTCTGGTAGATATCGCTGTTAGCGATAAGACCGCCATTGTACCCATAGATTGAAGTTTATATATAAGTTATGTTACTTTTTTAATGTACAATAAAGTCCGAAAGTCCGGTAGTCTGTCCGACGATGTGGACATAGAGAGGGAACGCAGAGCACTGGCAGTTCGTTGCAACATGCTGGCCCGTAGGTTTGCACGTTGTACAAAAGAGGTTAAAATCACACTCTTCAGGGCGTACTGCCAATCTTTGTACACGTGCGTCCTATGAGTCGGCTATACGGGGAGCTCGTATAGTGCTCTGCGAGTCCAATATAATAACGCTTTTAGGGTTATGTTGGGACTGCCGCGCTTTTGCAGTGCGTCGGGGATGTTCGCGGAAGCAGGGGTGCCTGATTTTTACGCTGTCATGCGAACACGAATAGCATCCCTGATGCGGCGGGTGCGCGATAGTTCCAACACCCTGGTAGCTATTGTGGCCGACAGGATGGACAGCCCGATAATGTGGCACTGGTTGACGACTCATCGTGCGTCATTTAAGTACAGAAAATAATTTTGGCGTTTTTTGTATATTTATTTTGTTTGTGTATGTGTAGTATATTATGCTTGTGTAACTGTAATACGTTTGTGTAATTGCATTTTATTTCTGTATTCGTAATTTGTTTCTGTATGTGTAATTTTTGTTTCTGTATTTCTAATTTGTTTTCTGTGTGTGTAGATTGATTCTGTGTGTGTAATTTGTTTCTGTGTGTGTAATTTGTTTTTGTATGTGCAATGTTTTATGGACTCTTAATTGTCCGAAATAAAAATTTATTATTATTATATTATTTCATTTATTTATTATATTACATACTTATTATATTTTTAAATATTTCCTTAAAAAAAAACACATAAAAAAAACATTTAAAAATATAAAAAATAGTAGCCCACCGGCATCGGGAACAGAGTCCAAGCTGCCGGCGGTCAGGGCTCCTGAGAGAGGAATCTCCTAACGATGCGCGCCGTGTCCAGGAGTACTGCTTTCTGGATCAGGCCCTTGATCCAGCTGCCTAACGAGAGCCTCCTTAGATGTTGTTCGAGGCTCTTGGCTATTAAGCCATTGGCCGTTACGACTATCGGCACAATGATTGCTCTATCCACTTCCCAAATGTCGACAACCTCGCGAGCTAAGTCAAGATACTTAATTTGCTTATCTTTCTCAGCTTTCACGAGGTTCTCGTCATGAGGGACAGCTATATCAACAATCATTGTAAGACGCTCTAGTCGATCTATCACCACTATATCAGGTTTATTGGCAACAATAGTCCTGTCAGTGATGATAGATCGATCCCAATATAATGTGATATTGCCATTTTCGAGAACTGGGTCGGGCACATACCTATAATACGGTACTTCTGATTCCACAAGTTTGTATTTAAGAGCAAGTTGCTGGTGGATAATCCTGGCTACGAGGTTGTGTCTATGCAAATATTCTCCGTTAGCTAGATGAGAACACCCAGAAATAATGTGTCGGATTGATTCCCCGGGCCGGTGGCATGCCCGACAGATGTCAACCGTACCGTCCTTCACAATGTATTTCCGGTAGTTGTTCGTCATCATAACTTCGTCCATTATCGCAAAGACAAAACCTTCGGTTTCCCCGAAGAGGTCACCAAAACGCAGCCAAGATACAGACGCTAACAGGTCTACATCGGGCCCATGTAAGGCCCGGTAAAAGCGTCCGTGTAGCTCCTTGCTCTGCCATACTTCCCTGCGGTCATTAGTATCCAGTACTATAGGTTTGCGCCAGTTCTCGTTGGCCAAGGAGAGCGGAGTGAGGCCCTTGTCCACTGCTGCCACATCTCGGTGCATACCCATTTCGGTTTTTAGAAAGTACTCCCTGAGACTGCATACCTCGCGGTTGTGCAGGGTCTTAGCATTTAAGAAGCCATGACCCCCGCACTTCCGCGGGATATACAGTCTCATCACCGATGACCGTGGGTGATGCATCCGATTTGCGGTAAGCAGTGTGCGGACCCTCCTATCCAGGGCGTCAAGTTCTGTCTGAGTCCATTTGAGTATGCCGAAAGAATACATCAATACCGGCATGACCCAACCGTTGAAAGCACGCACCTTGTTTCCGCCTGACAAAAGACTATTCAGTACTTTATTCAGGCGGCCAAAGAAGCGCTCTTTCAACGATTGTTTCACGTCATCAGTATTGATGCCTAACGATTCCGACATACCCAAATACTTGTAAGTTTCGGTTGAACAGAGGGATCTAAGGTGTATGAAATCCGAGAGTTGAATTCCCGCGGATTCCATAATCCCACCTCTCTTTACATGTATGACTGCACATTTGTCCACACCAAATTCCATCCTGATGGCACTACTGAAGGTTTTAGTTACCTTCAGTAGCTCCACCAGTTGCATGTTGTTGGGGGCAAAGAGTTTCAGATCGTCCATGTAAAGAAGGTGAGATATGACCTGACCGCCTCTTTTCAACCGGTAACCTAAGCCAGAACCCTCCAGCAGTGTGCTAAGAGGGTTCAAGGCTAGGCAAAACCACAGTGGACTCAGACTGTCACCCTGGAATATGCCACGCTCAATCCTTATCGGCTCGCTGTTCTCCTGAATCTGTCGACATCCTGGATAGTGAAGGACTGTTCTCCACTGCCCCATACATGACATCAGGAAGGTGCGCAGTGTTGCATCAACTTTATACAGTTCTAGCACCCTCATGAGCCATGTATGAGGAACAGAGTCATAGGCCTTCTTATAATCTATCCAACATGCCGACAGATTCTTTCGAGAACGTCGAACCTGTTGGCTAATGGCCATATCGATGAGGAGCAGCTCCTTAGTACCGTGGGACCCATTCCTACATCCATTCTGAGAGGCAGACATGATAGAGTTCGTCTCAATATGACTATTGATTTTAGCTCTCAGAATGGATGTAAGAACTTTATAGACCGTCGGCAAACACGTGATCGGTCTATAATTTTTGGGTTCCGCAGTACTACCTGTCTTATGGAGCAGGTGGGTTATTCCTGTCGTTAGAAACTGGGGCAGCGACCCTGACTCTAAGGCAGACTGGAACTGAGATGCCAAGCGAGCGTGCGACCTTTGGAACCATTTAAGCCAAAAATTGTGCAGCCCGTCCGGCCCAGGAGATTTCCAGTTAGGCAACGGACGGACTGCACGGGCTACATCTTGGGGGCTGATGGTAATTGCCCCCATTTCTGGTAAAAGATCGCACGTGCGCTCGACCTCTCGAATCCAATCACCCTCGGTGTGACTGACAGGCGCCGACCAAATGCTGCGCCAAAATGAACACATGGCGTCATCATCCGGCAGGCGCGTATCAGTTACACCTTGGTCCGGTCGCTCCCAATCCCTGTAAACCCACCTTTCGTTGCTTTGGAATGTACGATTCTGAGTGTACCGCTCCACTCGCCGCTTATAACGACGAATACGGTTTGCCCATGCATAGATTTTCTGCTTCAGGAAGTCGATACGCTCTGTGACGCAGGGCAGATAATCTCGAGGACTAATATCAGTCCCCGAGAATGCCCGCCTCACAAAGCGCATCACCCTGGGGCGAGTGTTGCCCTCCCTGAAGCAGATAAGCTTACCGATGAGTGCTCTAGCCTCACCGATACGGCGCTCTATCCTGCACTGCCAAGCTGGTACAGCTGGTCGTGTAGCTCTGTCACAATTGGGAAATTTAACATGAGTTACACGACATGCCGCTACAGCCGCACAGTACAAGATCGAGTGGGTATCAGTGAGGTCTTTGCTGCTATCAAAACAATTTGATAGCTGCGAATCTAGAGCACACACCAGCGCCCTATTTCTCTTGTGCATGGGCAAACGAGGTAGACGAGGTCTAAGCTCCGGCGGTGTGGTACGGTACTCCCGAAATGCGTCCTCCAAAGCGCCCCTCAATCGTTCATTACATTGGGTACTCACAGATATAGCCGCGTCATCATCGGCGTCACCAACATGGTCGGGTCGCGGTGAAGCAGTGGGTTGACGTTGCACCGCGGCCGGTGGTGTAGCAGATGAAACACGGCCACTCTGTGATTCCAGGCGCAGTCTATCAAGTACGGCGTCATCCAACATACGGTTACGCTGAATGACCCGTACCTGATCCGATAGTCGTTGGACCGAAACGTTGACAGCTGGCTCAAGCATCTGAAACAGAGAGAGCATCCGACCACGATACGCAGTCAGGTTAATTCCCCCCTCTGTAGCCCCAAAGTATGAGCGCATGACGTTTTCATTAATGGATGATGTCCATCGCATGCGCTGCACACTTCCACCGGCAGCGGGGACCCTATCAGAGGCCGGCGGGCCTCGAGGTCCCAAGCTGGCCGGAGGTCGGCCTCTTCCCCGTCGACGCGCAGGTGGTGGTGTCGTCGGCGGAGAGAAGTATTCGTCGCTCGAGCTCGACGCAACTGCAGCGACCGGAATCTCTGGACTCACGGTTGGTGGTGGTCCCGGCGGCTGCGAGGCGGAGCTGAGCGACGAACCCGAAGATGATGGGTGTGTGTGGAGTTTTTGAGCTCGGCTTCTTGTCAGCATTCTTTCTTTTCAGTTCATCGCCATGTCATTTAGGTTTGCATATTTATTTTCTTGGAGATATTATATCATGGATGGATGTGATGTTATTTTTTTTTATTTTTTCCTGCGTGTTTTTCGGTAATTGTACATATTTATTGCTTAATGATTAATAAAATTTAATTTAAAATTTTGGCGAGAAAATATTTGCTGTCAGTCAGTTTGACAGCCGAGCCACAGATTATTAAAGTTATTATTATTTCCTTTATTTCACATATAAACATATTCGTTACATTTTTAAATATTTCAATAATAAAAAATAAAACATTTAAAAATATAAAAAACAGCATCCCACCGGTATCGGGAACAGGGTCCAAGCTACCGGCGGTCAGGGCTCCAGAGAAAGGAACCTCCTAACAATGCGAGCCGTGTCCAGGAGTACCGCTTTCTGAATCAAGCCCTTGATCCAGCCGCCTAACGCGAGCCTCCTAAGGTGTTGGTCGAGGCTCTTGGCTATTAAGCCATTGCCCGACACGACTATCGGCACAATGATCGCAGAGTCCAAATCCCACATGTCGACAACCTCGCGAGCCAAGTCAATATACTTGATTTGTTTATCTTTCTCGGCTTTCACGAGGTTCTCGTCATGCGGGACGGATATGTCAACAATCATTGCACGCCTCTCGCTTCGGTCCACCACCACTATATCAGGCTTATTGGCTACAATAGTCCTGTCAGTGATGATGGACCGATCCCAGTACAAACTGATATGACCATTATCAAGAACTGGGTCGGGCTCATACCTGTAGTACGGCACTTCCGATTCCACAAGAGAGTATTTCAAAGCAAGTTGCTGATGGATAATCCTGGCTACAAGGTTGTGTCTATGCAAGTACTCTCCGTTAGCTAGACGAGAACAACCAGAGATAATGTGACGAATTGATTCTCCCGGACGGTGGCATGCCCGACAGATGTCAACCGTGCCGTCCTTCACAATAAATCTCCGGTAGTTATTCGTCATGATAACTTCGTCCATAATTGCACAGACAAAACCTTCGGTTTCCCCAAAGAGGTCACCGGAACGCAGCCAGGCTACGGACGCCAATTGGTCTACATCGGGCCTGTGAAGGGCCCGGAAAAAGCGTCCGTGAAGTTCCTTGCTCTGCCATACTTCCCTGCGATCGTTAGTGTCAAGCACTACCGGTTTGCGCCAGTTCTCATTAGCCAGGGCGAGCGGGGTGAGTCCTTTGTCCACTGCCACTACATCTCGATGCATGCCCACGTCGGCAGCTAGGAAATATTCCCTGAGACTGCATACCTCGCGGTTGTGTAGGGTCTTAGCATTTAAAAAACCTCGACCCCCGCACTTCCGCGGGATATACAATCTCATCACCGACGATCGTGGGTGATGCATTCGATATGCAGTCAGCAGTGTGCGGACCCTCCTATCCAGGGCGTCAAGTTCCGTTTGAGTCCATTTGAGTACGCCGAAAGAGTACATCAATACCGGCATGACCCAACCGTTGAAGGCGCGCACCTTGTTTCCGCCTGAAAGAAGGCTATTGAATACCTTCTTCAGGCGTCCAAAGAAACGCTCCTTCAACGATTGCTTCATGTCAGTGATATTGATGCCTAGAGCTTCTGACATACCCAAATACTTATAGGTTTCGGTTGGAGAGAGGGATCTCAGGTTTATGGAATCCGTGAGTTGAGTGCCCACGGATTCCACAACCTCCCCTCGCTTTACATGCATGACCGCACATTTGTCCACACCAAACTCCATCCTGATGGCACTACTGAAGCTTTATTATTATTATTATTATTAAAGTTTATTCTATTCTATTCATTCCAATAAACGTGCTTTATAACTGATTATATTTCTAAATGATAGTCGCCTTATTATGTATAAAAAATGAGATTGGGCGGGTCACATCAACCGCATGCACTCTGACCGTTGGGCAAGAGTCTCAACATGGTGGGTACCTGAAAATGGACGACGCCGCCGAGGTCGACATGGGAAGAGGTGATGAGACGACCTAGATGCCTATCGCAAGGAGTGGTTCGAGTTGGCTCAAGATAAGAATACCTGGAAGAAGTTGGGGGAGGCCTTTGCCCAGCAGTGGGACAGTATAGGCTATTTAAAAAAAAAGCTGGCCAGCTACAAGTATTACAGTTTTAAAGATTTTTAAGAAGTCGTCGAATAACTTCTCCTGCTCTAGGGCGGATTGGGCGGGCGTGTCAAACTTTTACTGGCTAAAACTACACCCATGTTCCTTCTTTGCCTTGCGTTCCAGAAGTCAACCCATGGCCTCAGTAGGCTTCGACCGTGCAGGACTTCTTCAGTTTTGCTAACATCTCTTTGAGGCGCGCTTGGAACACTACTCGACGTCGACGACTCAGGCTCGGTCCGGACGGTTACCGGACGGCCGGACTCTGAGCTACCCATTACTTGTCGTCCACAAGCCACAAAGATACAGCCCTGTGGCAAACAGATGTCTATCTGGGCTCAGGGCTGTATTAGGGTGTAGCGTAGCTTCGGGAAGTACTTGTGTCGCATAAACAGGGAGCCGGACGCTCGGTGCCATCACTGCTCCGACTGTCGGGAGGACACGGCGCAACACACACTGGCAGAGTGTGGCGCATGGGAGGAGCAGCGCCGTGTCCTTGTATCTGAAGTGGGCCCCGACCTGTCGCTGCCGGCCGTCGTTCGTTTGATGATCGGGGGCGTCGAGTCGTGGGATGCGGTGATCTCCTTCTGTGAAGCCGTAATTTCGCAGAAGGACGCTGCGGAGAGGGAGAGGGAGGCCGTGGCCACTCTTCCGTGCCGCAGCAGGCGAACCGGACGTCGGCGGAGGGCAGACAACGCCCTCTTCCAGCCCCCATAAAGAGGTCCGGAGGGACGGTGGACTCGGGGTCGTCCGCCGTCCTCCATCCAGCAAGACCCGAGGCGGCGGCGCGCAGTGTTCCAAGCGCGCCCCTATTGGACGTCGCGGGGGGAGGACACCTCACACTCCCCGCGGGCTTGAGGTGGCCCGCGTAGGCGGGCCGGCACTAGCCGGGGATCATGGATGGCGCATCAGCTCCCACAATCCCCGGTCCAAGTGTGGGAGGGAACACCGAGGTGGTTTTTAGTCAGTAAGAGTCTGACAGACCCCTTCGTCTGCCCCAGGCGAAGGACATCCATGAGGATTTTCCAACCCGGCAATAAAAAAAAAAAAGGGTGTAGCGTAAGGTCAATTAGGGTCTCGTTGGCACTCTTTGCGCACGAAACCCTGAAAAATATTAAGTATTTTTATTGGCTCTAGATAGTGCTAGTGTGTTCTGGCACGCCAGCCCACTTGCCAGTTTCTGGCACTGTCGCATTCTATGAGAGAGCGCTTCCGTGAGTTTTATCGACACTACTTTTAAATATTCGCACGGAAATGTTGGCGCGAGGACTGTTTGCTTGCAAGGGGCGCGATATTTTCTTCTTTAGTGTATCATAAGATACAGGATAAGATTTGATAAAGAATTGTGTGCAGAAAATGTAGGTAAGGTCTAAATATAATATACCTTGTATATTACTTTAATAATAGCATAATTATCTATGTCTAAAGGCGGTAAACCACAAGGATTATTATAAAATACAGAAATAAACAAAATACATTTAATTGCAAACACAAAGATAAAAAACACAACTAGTTAAAGCAAAAATAAAATAGTGTACCATACGGTTGCACCAAAATAGGTCCTGGGTTCAGGTCCGGTGGATCTTTAATTCAAGAGTGAATAGGTTACTTCTAGGCAAGTGATCATGCGAGCAAGCAGCGTTGCGGTCGATGATGGAGCATTATCAAGCGCAAGCCTACCAATTAAAACTTAAAAATTCAAACGAGCTAAAATTGAGTCTTGTTCATGTTTGTTCAAGATAATCTCTGAATCACTTCTTTCACTACACGAAAGCAACATAAGTTTTAGTTTCATACACTAATAATTAAGTAAGAAAAATCACAGTTCATGAATGATAAGCCACGGAAGAAAGCCTGGGCGAGCGAGCTCGTGATTTAAAAACTGGGCAAGTCCGAGTCGGGCTCGGGCACTGAGGGTTCCGTACAAACTCACCTATGTAAATAGTTCAATTCCCGAATGGAATTTCGAAGATTTTTTTCTGAATCACACCAAAATATCTTTTTTGTTACGTAACAACAAGTTTACTTTTTATAGATTTATTCCTATACCTGTACTTTAAGACCTTGTTCTATGCCAAATTTCAGGATTATGAGTCAACGGGAAGTTCCCTATGAATTTTGGTTCCCTTGAGAGTGTCGAAATATACGTTTTTTTTTGCGACATAAACGGCCGTGTCTTTTTTTGGCTAACTTATAAGTTTTTTTTTTAGATCTTTAAGCGACCGCAGACTTGGTTTTAATTTCAACTTGATACCTTCACGCGTTCCCGAGATATAGAGTCTTGACAGACAGACAGACAGACGGACACAAAGTGATTCTATACTGGTTCGTTTTTATTCCTTTTGTGGTACGGAACCTTAAAAATGAAGCTTCAAATAGCATTGAAACGTTAGAAAGGCCTACAATTTCCCAGAAACTCACAATATTAGGTATCCAGCCCGTCGGTGCCTACAGAACATTATGTTGCAACCCGGCACGGCCCAATTCCGGCTGTATCCTGAGATTAGAACGCTCCTGATTAACGACGATAGGCACGTCCCTTATCTAGTCAGGGCTTAATACCGGCATCGGTTTACTGTTGCTTGACGTTACTAAAAACCATGTTGTTTCTTCGGGCAATAATTTCACAATAAGCTTTTCAAATACTGTCTTCTATCTTGATAATAAATAAGATGTTACACGACTGACTTTTTTTAAGGTTATGTACCAAGAAAGAGCCAGTCCGGAACCCTTAAACGAAGACAATGCTGACTGTCAGTCCGTAGCAATACTCATACCTTCTAATAGGAGCCATTCTTTACACGTGTTACCATAAGCGTAAGGTCATGGCAAATATAAAAACAATACAAACTTTTATAATTTAATTTATTTAATTTTTATTTTTAATTAATTTATTTTTTTAAGTTTCTAAATACCGGTAAAGTTAGAAGCTCGGAAGTCTGACTATCCAGGATTGCCAAGACACTGACAGACAGTTGAACCTCGTAAATTCAAATGCATCCAGTTAAACTGAACCTGGACCCTAACATAATTGGGAAAAAGTTAAGCAAATGATGATAATTTTGATGGCACAGAATCCTTAGTGAGCAAGGCTGTTTTACTGTTGTTAGGCTCACGCTTAACCTATTGGACTATCTCACATATTGAAAAGCGACGATGTGGCCGACGATGGAGCACGCTTGCCTAGAAGTAACCTATACACTCTTCACTTAAAGATCCCTAGGTTGTAGCTATCAGGAACCCCAGACTTAGCAGAGAATTCCACTCCTTAGCTGTAAGCACGTGTTGTTCACACTTAACCGGTACCATGCCGTTTTTTTTAGTGATGCAATCGTTGATGATGAAGCGCACTAGTTTAATAAGAGCCCATTCACTCTAGCCTTGAAGACACTTAAATTATAATATAATCGGACGAGAAGAATGTAGCAGGCAAATTGTTCCAATCCTTCGATGCGCTAGGCTGGCTACCCTGTAGGGTAGCCAGCACAGGTGTACCTGTGCTCCAGGCTTTGTAGATTGGTCATTGAGTGATATTAGCGACAATTTCACTGAAAATACGCTCAATAGTGAAACAAATGATGTAATCTATCTAAATAATTACAGCAACATAAAGCTAAACAGGGTAATAGTTGGACGAACAATGATTTAATTAAGGACGGCTCAAATGAGCTTATTATCGAGCGCGTATGGCAGCAGCCGCTGATTAATGCGGTAATCATTACTGTCCCCCGACGTATTGAGAGGCGATATGGAGCAAGTGAGTAGATTAAGTTAATACATGTGGTGGACTTAAAGTCCGCTTTAAGATGTCTACTATCTAACTATCTATCAATAGCACTCAATGTTGGTTGTTAGTAAAGTTTTATAATGAGGAAGAAACGGTGGCCTTCACTCAACAGAATTTTAAAAACACATTTCTAGTAGGGATGTAACAAAAGTAGTAGTATCGGATCCGAATTCGGAATCAGTTTTTAAATTTGATTTGTCGTAACTGGAACCGAAATCAGAAGTAGAGGCGGAGGCAGAAGCGTGAAATGAAACCCTACTAAATCTAATCAAAAACTCTGATAAGAATAAATGAAAAGCAAATTCACAACATTCCAAATATGAAACAAAACAACAAGTGAAAGACTATACCACAAAAGGTGCGGAGGAGGGAGGTTCCTCCGTAACATCTCTGATCTGTAGTAAACAACTACATTTCTTCAATTCAAATTTCAAAAACATAATCATAGATTTATTTACCAGATAAGACTTTTTTGTTCACCGTAAGATAAATTGCAGATACTATTATTATTTTCGTGTTTATTATGAAAAAATATTGATATAAAAAATGAGGAGGGAAATCGCTACCTTGTCTCTTCTGGACCAAAAACCGCTAGCAGGGCGTCGCACAAGACTTTGGCAACGATTAAGATCACTAAGTATCACTAAATGACTAATAGCGTATTTGTCTGATATAGCTATTGCAGCGGTTAGGCCTATGAAGACCAATTAAGAATTAGGTTACACAGAGGTTACTTAGGTTATTTAGATAAATATTAATGCTATATTACTAAAAATCCCTTTCGCAAATACAATAGTCCTTTTCACCAAATTTTTAAAATCATAAAAACATGATTGTTATTGAGAATTTTTGTCAGAAACATTTCTACCATTCACTTTTTTCGCGTATCGTAAATTATTTACGCAGTGAACGCCGTGAATGCTCTCAAACCGAATTCGCCAACTACGAACATCATCGTCATATTTCAACCACCTTACACGAACCCACAATAAATTTTTAATACTTAAACCGTCCTCATGAATCACTCTATCCATTTCCAAAAACCGTATAAAAATCCGCTCGGTAGTTTTTGAATTTACCGTGTATAGACAGACCGATGCGGCGGGGCAATTATTTTAAAATTAATTTAGTAATATGTAGAGATGAAGAATCAGCTCGCTTCAAGCACAATAAATATAAAACTAACTTATTCAATACCAGTAACACACCTAACAATTTTCTTAAATATTTGCACTTTTGCATACCCTGTTTGTTTAAAGAAATCTATTATCATCACGAAAGATAGCAGCCAAGCTCAACAACGCCCGGTATAAGTACCAGGACAGCAGAATTCTTAAGAGCTACAAACTAAAATATTTTAATATCTACAGGCACAAAAATTAAGCTTAGTGCTTTTAATTACACAGGTACTGGTCCATCAAAATACCCTTTATCACGAATAAAAGCTCATCCAATTAAAAATATCGTTACTTACCGACTTACCAAAAATATTTATAGACATCTAAAACATCTCATAAGACAGCAGACAAGCTCAAAAACGCCCGGTAAGTACCAGGACAGCAGAATCCTTAAGAGCCACACAATAAAATGCTCTCATATCCACAAGTGCAAAAATCAAAAATCAAACAAGTGCAATGATTGCACCACTGCTTACCATCAGGTGGGATAGCAGTCAAGCACTAGTTTATATCAATTTAAAATAAAATCCAACGTAATAGTCTTAATGCTGTAGGGTCAGCAAAATACCCTTCATCCCCAATAAAATTTCATCCAAATAAGCTTAAAAAAATTGGTACTTATCGACTTACCGACTAGTATTTATATAAAGACATCTAAAACATCACAAAAGACAGCAGACAAGCTGAACAACGTCTGATAAGTACCAGGACAGCAGAATCCTTAAGAGCCACACAACAAAACGCTCTCATGTCCAGAGGCACATAAATCAAGCGCGCCATACATCACCCGCTCAAAGGAGCGCCTCGCTAATGGTCCGGTGATACGGGGCAATGGACGTTGAACTGTTATTTTCATGTGTTAGGTATTCTTATTGGGTGATTAGCAGTAGTAGAAAAGAAAAATATATTTTTTGCAGATCTTGAAATTAATTTAATGTACCCACTTAATGTATCATCATATCCTTAAAATCTTTATAGAAACTAACTGAACTAATAAAAATATGTTTACTAATAATATCATTTTCAAAACGTATTCTTTATTGGTACTTACGGCTAAGAAGTGGGATTCTCTGCCAGAGTCTGTGTTTGCGGATAGCTACAACCTGTGGGTATTTATAATAGTCAAGAGTGAATAGTTACCTTCCGGTCAAGCGTACGCCATCGTCGACCACATAATCGCTTACTGTCAGAAGTGAAACTATCAAAAACAAAAAAATGGACAAGTGTGTTTCGGACTCATGCACCAAGGTGCTCCGTACAAACTTACCTATGCAATTAGTTCAATTCCCGAATATTTTTGGAATAGCAAAAAACATATTTTTTTGACGTTGATTATTACTTTACAGTTTTTAGATTTCTTCCTATACTTCTAATATGAGACTTTGCTTTCTGCCAAATACGATTAATACCTCCACGCGTTCCTGAGAAAAAAGGTTTAAAAGTTTGTATTTGTTTATGTATATTTTGTTATTTTAACATAATTTTAAGTGCCTACTAAAATATGGATCTTGTATCTGAATCAAATAAAATAATAATAATAAAAATAAAAGACGGACTAACAGACGGACAGACAGTCAACAGAGTGATCCTATGAGAGTTCCGTTTTGCCGACTGAGATACGAAACTCTAAAAGCAAGATTTCCATAAGAGTTTTTCAAGAAACTCTATTTAAACAAAAAAAAATACTTTTTCTGCTCACCAAAAACATTCTTCAATCCGCAGCAAAACTGTATCTAATAAACAAAATTATCAAAACTTACAACGCTATCCAGGCAAAGCGTACACAGCCCGGGCAAGCGTGTAGCCCGCGGTAGTCGCCATTCTAAGTGGAGAATGGCCTATTAAAAGCTGCCCACCTTTCATATCGGCCCGGGGGCGATACCGTGAGGATAAAATTTAACAACGACGTTAACTTCTAGTGCAAAATAAAACACACATTTGAGTTGATCGTGTGTCCATTTTAGTTAATGACTAGTGGGAGGCCGCAGTCCTTGAGCTTGAAATATTATGCTCACTCGGGTCGTGAAGGTCAAATGAGTGGTTGCTCCATGTAAAATATAAATAACTCCATGTAAAGTATTCGGCTGCATCCAGACTGACTGCACACCAGCACCGACCCAGTTGGTCAAAAGAGACGATACTTATGCCATTACAAGAAATATTACTACTATAAATATATTGACTTCACGGTATGGGCAGTGGTTAAGCAATTGTCTCCTGCGCTGTGTGTCTTGACTTCAATTTCCACACGGAACAATCATTTGTATAACCTATAGGTAGTTGTTCCGGGTCTGGGTGTCGCGATGCAGGAGGAATTCTGAGTGTGAAAAAATATTTTCAACCAGTAATTTTTTTAAGTAACTTAAATTTGTTTCAGAACTGAACACGAACTAATTATAATTAATACTGATCACAAATAAACAACGCATCCCGTGACTTAAAGTAATTTCCACATAACATGTGTTCTACAAACAAAACATAATCCCAGTTACACGAAACACTAGTTTTATTAAATCTCACGTACACAGATGCAACAAACAGACGGGGCCAAGCCACTCTAATACGAACATTTTCCTTCAAAAATCCACTTCAAAAACTCAATTTACAAAGTTTCCATCCAAATATAAAGGAAATCAAAGGAATGCGGGAAACGTCACTACTTTAACCAATTCTTGACAATAAACAACTTTTTTTTTTTTTTTTTTTTTTCCGGTGGGAAAATCATCTTATGACATCCCCCGCTCTTGGGCGGGGCGGGAGATAGTGTCAGACTTTTACTGACTAAAAACCCACTCCTGTTCCTTCGTTGCCTTTCGTACCAGGGCCGAGTCTTCCTTTCAGAATCAGACCCTTGGCCCCAGTAGGCTTCGACCCTGCTGGGCCCCTACAGTTGCTGACATCTCCTTGAGGCGCGCGTGGAACAGCACGCGCCGTTGACAACTTGGGCTTGGTCCGGACGGTTACCGGACGGTCGGACGGCAAGCCACCCATTGCTCGCCGTCCGCAAGCCCGCGCCTACGGTGGCCGGAAATCGGGATCGGAATCCCGGCGGCGGTTGGGGCGTGAGGACCGCTGCCTCACGCGATCAGCCGCCTCCTTTGCAAGCATTACTGCTTCGCAGAAGGAGGCGACCGCCTGCCACTCCTCCTCGCTCCGGACCATGGCCTGTACCAAAGCCCGGCGCGAGAGATCGCCGCCGCCGATTGCCCCCACGAGGACACGGCGTTGCTCTGCCCAAGCGGGGCACACCTCCACCGTATGCTCCACCGTGTCCTCCGGGCGGTCCACACAGTGGCGACACCCGGGCGTCGCTTCCGCACGAATCCGGTGCAGGAACTTCCCGAACTTACCGTGTCCGGTGAGGACCTGTGTCATGCGGAAGGTAATGACGCCGTGTTGCCTTTCCAGCCACTCCTCAAAGAGGGGACTTATCGCCATAATTACGGCGTGCCCAGCACTGGGTTGCGATAGTCGCTGTCGCCATTCCGCCATGAGATCCCGCCGGAACTCTTTCCGCCATGCCGTGACTTGTCGTGGCAGCGGAGTTTCACCACGGCGTTGCATCTCCACGCGCAAATCGTGCATGCGTGCAAGGCTTTTTGCTACAAGATCCCATGGTGGCTGGCCAGCAAGGAGGCTCGCCGCTTCGCGGGAAACCGTGCGGTATCCCCGCACCATACGTATGGCCATGACCCTCTGGCACGCGTTCAGCTGGGCCGCCGGTCGCTTTCGCAGTGACGGCGCCCACACCGGCGCCCCATAAAGGGCCATGGACTGGACGATGCCTGCGTAGAGCCTCCGGCAGGAGGCGTCTGGACCACCGAGGTTGGGCAGGAGCCGCTTGAGGGCAGCCCCGTTCCGATTCAGTTTGGGAGCCAGACGTCGGAAGTGCTCCTCGAAATTCCACCGGCTGTCGAGGACGAGTCCCAGGTACTTCATCGTCGACCCGACGCCGATGTGAACTCCTCCTACCGTTAGTTGGGAGCGCCGGGGCGGCGCACTCCGGGGGCCGTGAAAACACATGGCCTCGGACTTGTGCAGCGCCACCTCGAGTCCCAACTGCTGGATCCTATCAACGACTATCGCAACCCCGCGTGTCGCTAATTCGACCGCCGCCTGATACGACTCTCCCTGCGCCAGGACCAGCGTGTCGTCTGCGTAACAGACCACGCTGACCCCGTCAGGGATGTCGCCGCGCAGCACGTAGTCGTATCCGATGTTCCACAAGGGCGGTCCTAGTACCGATCCCTGCGGAACACCGCACGACATCTCTCGCCGTTTCCACTCTCCCTGGTGACCAGGGTAGATGATGTACCTGTCCGACAGGTAGGCCTCGATAACACGACAGAGGTAGTCGGGCACCCGGTGATACCGGAGTGCCCTCCTAATGCTACTCCAGGGCAGGGAGTTGAAGGCGTTGGCGATGTCCAATGACACCGCCACGACACACCTGCCCTGGGATACCGCATCCCCCGTCGTGAGAGCTCGCACGCGCATGATGGCGTCCACCGTGGAGCGCCTCCTGCGAAAGCCGAACTGGCCGTCCGCCAGATCCGGCCCCACCCGCGATAGGTGCGCGACGAGGCGGTCTGCAATTACTCTTTCAAAGAGCTTGCCCACCTCGTCGAGCAGCACGATGGGCCGGTACGCGGACGGAGAGTCCGCTGGGCGCCCTGGCTTCGCGATAAGGACCAGTTTCCCCGTCTTCCAGCGAAGTGGGAACTGGCCCCGCTCCATGCATGCGCTAAAGAGCCCTCTTAATCGAGACCCGAGAGCCTCCATGGCCAGGACCCAGGCTTTACCAGGCAAGCCGTCGGGTCCTGGGGCGGTATTCTTGGCGCTCAGCCTTCTTACCGCCACACTCATCTCTACCTCGGTCACCTCTGGAGCATTGCCGTCGTCGTCGCCATCGTGATCCGCGTTAGACACCGCTGGTGGCGGAGCCATGAGCGGGGGGGAGTGTTCCCCTCGCGCAGGGAAAAGATTGCTCACCACACCCTCCACAATCTGGGGCCGGAGACTCTGCGTGAGTGGGGGAGCCCAAGGGCGGAGTTTTTCCCGCACCACCTTATAAGGGCGTCCCCACGGGTCTCCGTTCAGAGTCCCCAGCCACACGTTGCGGGCCTCCACCTTGGCCCGCTTTATTTCCGCTCGGAGGGTGCGCTTCGCTACTCTGTATCCCTCATATAGCTCCGCCTTTCTGGCCTCCGCATCCGGTGGGCGGATGCGGCGACTGCAGTGTCTGGCGTACCGGCGCCGCGCAGCATTGCACGCATTGCGCAGTGCCGCAATCTCCGGCGACCACCAGTACACCTGGCGCCGGGCACGTCCTGGCTGGACTCGGGGCATTGCCGCGTCGCAGATTTGCGACATGGCCTCCCGGAACCACTCTGCCTCGACGTCAATGTCAACAGGCCTGTCCGGTGCTTGCACCCAGGCCTGTACCATCGCGGCTTCCAGGAGGAGCTCCCGGTCCAGCTGCTTCAGCGCCCAACGCGGACCACATGGGGTCCGTTGGACCGGCGCGATCGAGGTCTGGGTGGAGACGTCAAACCGAATGTACTGGTGGTCTGAGTACGTCTCCACCCCCTCCATGACGCGCCAGTCGACGACACGCGGTGACAGAGCAGGGCTGGCAAACGATATGTCCACCACTGACTCGCCCCGCATCCGCACACACGTGGGGACAGAACCCCGGTTCAGGATGACCAGGCCTGTCTCCAGAGCCCAGTCCTCCACCATCCGACCCCGCTGGTTTGTGAACCGGGAACCCCAAGCCAAGTTCTTGGCATTGAAGTCCCCGCACACGACCACGGGGAGGGAACCAAACCCAGCGACGACGACATTCAGCTCCATAAGGGAGATGTGGAGATCGGCGAGAGTTCTGTTCGGGGACAGGTAGACGCCCACCACTGCAATGTCCCCGAACCGTGCTGCCACGCAACCCCGTCCCCTCGTGACGGCCTCGAGGGACGGAGTACCGGCGGCGGCCGACGAAATTAAGGTCACCGAGCCGTTCAGGTCCTGAACCCAGTCTCCCCTGGGCAGGACATAGTACGGCTCGGAGACCACGGCGATGTTGATCGACCACTGCGCCATGCTCTGGAGCAACAGATCCTGAGCGGCGGCGCAGTGGTTGATATTCGCCTGGAGGAGACGTAATGGAGCAATTATTGACAGTCCATTACAGTCTCCTCCCGAGCCCCGCGTGAGGGCCCTGCCGCAGGGGTTGCAGCAGCGACAGCGGCGGCAGCCAAAGACGAGGCTGCGGCAGTGAGGACATCGGGGTGGATGGGCCTTCGGACCTTTCCCTTGGCCTTGGCAGGGGGATCGCAGGACCTGCTCCCAGCCCGGTGGTCGGCCGGCTTGCCTGCCGCCGCACATGCGTAGCAGTGCGGCGTTGCACGGCATTCAACCGCCTTGTGACCAGGCTGACCGCACTGGAAGCAGCGGTCACTGCGGTCCACCTCCGCCGCGCAATAGGCACCCACGTGGTGCCCCACGTGGCAGCGATAGCACCGCAGAGGTCTGGGCTCCAGCAGTTTCACCTGCGCGGAGACCCAGCCTACCAGGAGCCGTCGGCCCTCCCCGGTGATGGTCTTGGCCGCCGACACGGGGCAGCTAACCGTCACGGCTCGCATGCCCGTGCTGTCAGCGCGGATTGAGCCCGCCCTAACCTGTTCGGCGGTGCATTCTCCCACCCTAACGATGGCGGCCACCACCTCGTCCACCTTGACAGAGTCGTCCAAGCCCATGACGCGCATATCGATGCATTTGGTGGGCCTGGACACTCGGGCCTCTTCCGCGTCCAAGGACGCCCTGATCCTTGCGGCCAGGGCGTCTGCGGCAGGGCCACTGGCCGCACCAGGGACTTCCAGCATTCGGGCCCCAGTTACGGTGCGCCTCATGCGGAAGCCCCCAGAGGCTCCGAGCTCGCCAAGGTGGGGCAACACCGCCTGCCTCGCCTTTTCCATGACGGCGTCATACGTCACGCCCTTCTTTTCCGCATCAGGCTGTAGTGTGATAACTACAGCCTCGGAATTCGGGGCGCGAAGTCTGGCCGCCATGGCCCGCTTCTTGCGCTGCTGTCGCCGTGTCCGCTTTTTGGCCGCCCTAGACGCCTTGCCTGCCTTCCTTTTGGCACCGACAACCGTCCATTCGGTGTCGGGCGAGGATTCTGCAGGCGGAGCAGGGGGTGGCAGGGGCGGCCCAGTCGCCGTCACGGCAGGAGCCCTCGCCGTCTTACCCTTTGTTGGTGGAGCAGACCCTCCCTGCCGCTGCAGCTGTTTGGCCGCCGGGGCCGGCCTCACAGGCTCCGACGACACGGCCTTTCGTCCGGCCTGCTCCGACGGGCCCGTCTTGGGCGCAGCAGCCGCAGCTTTGGCAGCGGCGGCATATGATGCCACCTTCCGGCCGGAGGCCGCGAGCGGGGGACGCAGCACGATGCCCTCCAGCACGGACAGTTGCTGCTGCATCCGCCGCTGGAACTGCTCCTGTTGCTGTTGCTGTTGCTGCCGGAGGGCAGCCAGCTCCTGCCGCACCATCGTCAGCAGCTTGCCCTCCGACTCGGGCTGGGGCTGGGGCTGGTTTTGCCCCTGCTCCTGCATGCTTACCTCTTTTGGTACTTCCTCCTGGTGGTCGACTTTTCGGGCATCCAAGAGCTCAGCCCGGATCTTCGCGACCCTCTTTTCGAAGTAGGCGTCCATAGCCTCCAAGATAGAGGTCGCGAACTGAGCGATGCCCCTTTTTTTGGAACCCTTCTCCCTCTTCCTTGACATGGCTGTCAAGGCGTCGACCACCAGCACCCCGAGCAACCTGCGTGACTCCTCGGCGGAGTCTTCCCCGGCGTCTGACTTGCTGCCAGGCAGCCCTGAGGGGTCAGACCTAACACTGGTCACTACGGGGTGGCGCCCCTCCGCGGAGAGCCTCTCGGCTCTCTCAGCAGCCTCCTGGGAGGTAAGCCCTCTCGATCTTCCTCTCGCTCGGCTCGCACCCCGACTGCTGGTGGGGATCTTGCGGGCCGACACAAACTCTCCCTCGGAGGACGATCCGTCCCCCGCTTTGGAGCGCTTCCGGAAGAAGCTTGTATTTCTTCCGGGGTCTCCCGCTACCTCCTCCACCTCCGAGCTCTCCGAGCTCCTTTTGGATGCCGCGTCGGACTCCGACCGCGCATCACTCTCCTTCTCCTCATCGTTCAGGGTTTTACAAAATTTGCTCATTTTTGTTCCCACGAGTATGTATCAAGTTTTACCGGCTCAAATTTGTGGTTCGCACTAGAGACTAATTAAGCTACCCATTAGTCAAGCTAACAACCTCCCTCACGGTGCGCCGCCGCTTGGAGGTTTGGGGTGATTTTTTATAGAGGTTGTCTTCCTCGCAGCCCGGGCGGTTAAGCCAAGACCCTCGACCCCCATCAAAAGTCAGAAACATGACCTTGGACAATCTCTGGGGCTACGAGACTAACGGTGGCAAAAGGAAGAGCAAATCTTCCTCCTGCCTGCCCGGTGGCAGGGTAAGTGCACACCGAGCCCGCTCTTACTTCGCCACTGTGCTCTCTGCTATAGCAGAGGGACACGCGTTGAAGTGTTCCTTCGGACAGAATATTCGCAGGCGGACATCGAGACTCCTTAAGTAAAAGTACCCAAGGGGAATCGTTAGCCGCCTCCCAGGGTGCACCGTCCCGCAGACTGTCCTTCGCTCCGGACGTATCCGCAAGGGAACTACAGCCTGCGGGCACTCGAGGAGGTTTTCTGTCGTAGCACCCCACAATAAACAACTTGACTATAAGACATGTTCTGCCAGCCGAGTCCCGCTGCGGGTACTGACAGGCGCGCCCGGGCGGAGTGCGAGGCTCACAAAAATACACATTCTGCGTTTTGTATAAAGTTGGGATTTCTTTGCGTATATCATATGAAGTACAAAACTGGTCGTCAAATGAAATTAGACTCTATACATTTTGTTTAAAGTACAATTTAGGTAATGCAGTGTTGTGTATCTCAAAGGAGCGATTTAAACCATGTTCAGAAATGCTTGTGGTGAAAGCTTTCTTGGCAGAGTTCTGCTTGCTGTTTTATTTTTTTAAATCGCGATTTATGTTCGTGGAGATGTTAAGGTATTCTAAAGGGTCTCGCTTTTCTTGCTTCTATAAAATTATGCGTTACGAGACGTTGAAAAATGAAATAAGTTTTTGTGACGGAAATAAATAGCCTCTTAAAGTGTGGTTTTCTTACATCAAATAGATTTATTAGTTGTAGCATTTGTATCTTTGGATGGTATGTTTTAAACTTCTCTAGCTCTTATTGCGGGTTTAGTTGATGTATATAGTATGTACTTACTCGCTCCTAAAAACATAAATGTAATTTGAATGTTGTTATTTCCTTTCCTAAAACTTCCTTTTATCGGTTGGTCCATTTCATATTCAAACTGACAACGGAGCTTCCGTTGTCAGTTTAAATATGAAATAGAAATAAGTATGAATATTCTGTGTTCAATCTAACGCTTCACTTCCTTCCTCAACAGTATTCCTAGAAGCAGAGTCCACTCCGAACGTGATATCTTTCGCACCGATCTTATTTACTGAGATCCATACAACAACATAGGCTGACAGACTTCATTCTAAGATTATGTTAACAAATCCACAAATTCGTCATCATTTACCGGCTCCCTTCATAAACGCCAATCTCGCAAACCGATTTTATTCTTATTTCAATTTTAGTCCAAAACCTTAGAACGTTTCGGCGCTCGTCTATCTTTAAGCGAACAAATCTTCTGTCGCCCATAAAATCGTTTACTACCGACTTTCAGTAATCTTTTCGCAATGTAAGCATTTCAATCAAATCAGAGTCATTGTAGGAGGTTCTGTAAGGCAGTGCACGCTCATAATTGGGGTAAAGAGGAATAAAACTGTCCGCCTCGGATCGTAAAGATGAGGAGAGGTGGGCTTAAGGAGGTGTTATGAGCCCCGGAGGAGCCAAGTGCTGCGAGAATCACTTTATGGGCGCTCTGCTCTGCGGTTGATGTCTAGAAAAACTGGACATGTAGAAGATGTGTTAGTATAGATATAGTCCCTTCTAGACTTTTAGGCAAATAAAGTTAAACAAATCAAAATATTAAACTTTTAGTTCCAAGCGTGCTTCAAGGAGATGTCAGCAAACCGTAGGAGCCATGGGTTTGCTTCTGAGAGGGAAACCCAGTCCTGGAATGAAAAGCAACGAAGGAACTAGGAGTGGGTTTTAGTCAGTAAAAGTCTAACACGAAGTCAAAGTCAAAGTCAAAGTCAAAGTCAAAATTTTTTTATTTCACATAGGCCTACATGGGCACTTATAAAACGTCAGAAGCTAGTGCACGGTTCCAAATTGGTCGTTTCCTATGGAGAAGAACCGGCAAGAAACTCCATGGTTACTCTTTTAAAAAAAATGATTGTTTACAATATTTTCATATTACAGTATTAATAGACATTATGTAAGAACAGTGTAGACCAGTCGATATTGTACCCAAAAGCACAATAAAAATAATAATATTTAAAAAAAAAAAAAAAGTGTGTCGTAATAGGAAGTAACCTAAGAATTCGCGAAGTCCACGGTGTTCTCACATTCACATTAAAAAAAAAAGAAGCTATATAAAAAAAAAAAAAAACAAGAACAATAAGTAATTACAATTATCAATAAATGACATGTCAACAAAAAGAAAATTACTAACGAATTTATGGTGGTTGGCGTCTACTAATATAAAAAATATTGCAATGTGTAGGAAGAAAAGAAAAAATGTATATATTACAACAAATGTGGAGCAGTTAATAGATAGATGTACACAATATTATGAGTTACCAGGGGGCCACATGTGCAGAAGCAGTCATTGCCAAACAAGCGTGTCTTCGACATAGTCTTTAACCTTGTAATACGCTTTTTTAGTTAGGACACGCTTAATATGGGTTTTGAACTTGCCCTCGCTAAGTTCAGTCACCGCCTTTGGTAGCTTGTTATAAAAGCGTATGCTGTTTACTAAAAATGACTTGCTGGTCTTAGCTAATCTCCATTTGGGTAATACAATTTCGTGTTTACTGCGCGTATTTATGTTATGAAAATCGCTTCTAATTTTGAAAAGTCCTAGGTTTTTACGAACGTACAAAATACTTTCCAAGATATAAAGAGAAGGCAGAGTAAGTATATCGATTTCTTTGAATTTATTTCTGAGGGACTCGCGAGGACCCATTTTATAAATAGCCCGGATTGCTCTCTTTTGCAATATGAAAATTGAGTCCACATCAGCTGCAGATCCCCACAGTAAAATGCCATAAGACATAATACTGTGGAAATAAGCATAGTAAACTAACCTAGCGGCGGCTACATCTGTCAATTGCCTTATTTTTCGTACTGCATATGCGGCTGAGCTTAATCTACCTGAAAGAGTTCTAATATGAGCGCCCCACTGCAGTTTAGAATCGATAGTTATACCTAAAAACACAGTTTCCGTAGTAACATCAAGTTTGTTGCCGTCTAGAATTAGATTGACGCCAACTTGAGGGACATTTGGTAATGAAAATTTCATACATTTAGTTTTATTCGCATTTAATAAGAGATTATTAGCTGCGAACCATTTCGAAAGAACAGTCAGACTTTCATTGACTTGCAAGACATCCCTATCTTTTCTATCCACTTTAAAAATAAGAGAAGTGTCATCAGCAAACAGAATTATATCGGATAAATTAGCCATCATATAAGGAAGGTCATTAATATAAACTAGAAAAAGAAAAGGGCCAAGAATTGAACCCTGGGGCACGCCCATCTTTATTAAAGACCCCGAAGACGTCGCCCCATTAATGGATACTTTTTGCTGCCTGTAAGATAAATAGGAAAAAACAAGATCAGCAGCTCGTCCACGAATTCCGTAATGATGTAATTTACGGATCAGAGTATTATGGTCAACACAGTCAAATGCTTTTGAGAGGTCACAGAATATGCCAATCGCATCCTGGGACTTCTCCCAGGATTCCAAAATGTGACTGATGAGTTTCACTCCTGCATCCGTCGTTGACCTTCCTTTCGTGAAGCCAAACTGATGACTATGCAAAATCCTATTTGAATTGAAATGAGACAACATCTGGTCGAGCATGATTTTTTCATAGATTTTACTCAATGCTGGAAGCACAGATATAGGTCTATAATTAGAGGGATCACTCTTACTACCTGATTTGAAAATTGGTACTACTTTACTATGTTTCATTAAATCAGGGAACATTCCGCTGTCTAAGCATTGATTAAATATGCCTGTTAGGACAGGAGCAATAGTATCAATAATATCTCCAAGAACCTTAACGGATATACCCCATAAGTCTTCAGTGTTTTTTATATTAAGACTTTTGAATGTTTTTATAATTGTATCAACAGAGATACGCTTAAATTCAAAGGTTGGTATATCCTTAGTGAAATGTTCTTTCAAAAAAGATTCAGCTAACAAAGACGAGGAAGGGAGAGATTTCGTAACTTCTATTGGGATGTTGGTGAAAAAGTTTTCTAACGTCTCAGCCACTTCTGACCTATCTGAGATAATTTT
Source organism: Mythimna pallens (assembly GCA_961205895.1). Lineage (NCBI taxonomy): Eukaryota > Metazoa > Arthropoda > Insecta > Lepidoptera > Noctuidae > Mythimna > Mythimna pallens. Next base: position 23,922,565 of record OY540838.1, on the reverse strand, counting down.
ATTATCAATTTTTAGCGACAATTCATTCCGATCTCGTTGGTTTGTCTTTCCAGTTTCCCTGCTTATAACCTTCCATACAGCTTTTATTTTATTATTAGAATTTTCGAAAGGGCGGGAGATGTCATCGGATGATTTTCCAATTAAAAAAAAAAGAAAGAAGACTTATAACTTCTTAGATTTCTATAGAATTTTGACTGTGCAACATAGCAGCGCAAGCAAATATCAGTGTATTGGAAAAGTCCAATATATGTAAGTCTGTAACTTGTGGACGCACCATTATGAATTTAAAAGTTCGCTATCTCTTACAAATTATATTGATTGACTCCTACTTCCATAGTCATCCACCACTCGAACAAATTGAATGGTTTATTGACATTTTGGTTGGATTAAAAGCAATATCTAAGTTTATCATATGTTTACATTTTCAGTATGAATATTTAACATGGACTATATCCAAAGCTATTGAGAATTGTTTTCGTCTTCACTCGAACCGTTCAAGGTCTTGACTTACACGTGTTTAGGGCAAGTAATAAAACGAGTAGCGGTTTTATTATGTTAGAGAGAATCCTACGTTATGTATTTGGTACTATAAACAGAGATGCTTATTGACGTCCATATTATTGATAGGTTACAAGAACTTACTACAGGCGATTTGAAATTTCAGTGGTTTCTGGTTTTCCATAGTTGTTGGTGGTTGTTAGTGGTGATGGCTACCCTGTATCGCGGACACACAACATACAACTTTAAATTAAAACATGTTTTTTCATAATCTTGTGATTTAAATTTATTTTATATTTTTATAATTTAATTTAAGAAACCTTAACTGTAAATAAGGACGACAACGTCCCACTCAGTAACTGCAAAAATTAAAATTTAACCAAAAACTGTTTGTTGGGTCATCAGTTTGTGGTTAAGTTTTAGTTTGAGAGGCAAGGTTCATAAAATGTATGGTTGCAGTTGTTAGATTATTAAAGTTGCTATACTCATATTTACCGTCATTATGGACACACTAATGCATATATAATGACCTTTTTGTCTGGTGCGAATAAATCATTTTATATCAACTTTTTACTTGCTTCCTGGCTAAAAATGCGTTAACTTTTGATACGTTTTTCATCAAAATTTTGAAAACTTTATTAGGTGTACTTTGGTAAAGTAATATTCGGTTTTTAGTGTTCTACATTGACTTCAACACTTGTCTTCAGATAGCTCCACTGGAACCACGCGGAAGCGGGCGAAGCCGCTAAATAATGATGATTACTATTATTATTCCTAATAATAGCTAATATTAGCATAGCCCCAAATATCGATGGTTATTTATCGACCCCAAAGAAAATGCCCAATAAATAGCGTGAACTTGCAAACTAATCGGGCCGAGGTACCGCACTAATTCATGTCCCTACCATGCCGGGTAGTGGGCAGGTGCTTAATAATGCCTAAGACCTCGCCCGGAGGCACCATTAGCTAACTAATTTAGGAACCTAGGTGAATCAACAACTTTCTCTCAAACGCTTTATTTATTGAAACGGTAAACTTGCGTGTTTTTATATGCTAGTTAGGTTTTTGTATTGAGTTTAATTAAAATAATATAAATCTGCAGGATCCTCATCAGGTCGCTCCGTGCAGAGTTGCCGGATAGGAAACATCGACCTCATCTTCACCATAACGACCGTTCCTGTGCATCTAGCATCCATCTGATTCCCGCAACCCTCTCCAGGTCATTGGTCCACCTGGTGAAAGGCCTTCCAACGCTGTGGCTTTCGGTTCGTGGCTGCCATTCTAAAGCTTTTATTCTCATCGACCATCTGTTCTGCGAGCAATATGCTCTGCCCACTGAACATCAATCTAATTTAGTTTCAATTTCAATTTATACAAATAAATGTAATTTATCGTGATTATGTAATTTACTATTTAGAAGAAAAAGGGGGGAAAAGGAATGAATTTGAAAGTTTAAAAAATCGGACCGTTAAAAACAGTTGTAGCAAGTTGACTTGCTACGGCCGCGTAGCAAAGCGCTACGCCGTAGCAAATGCATAGCTGTTGCAAAAACTCTGTTCCTCTCGCATTTATAAACGTTGAAACAACAGCATCTACCTACTGAATTAAAATTTTAGTTTTGTAAACTAGGTTATAACTGGAGTAAAACAGGAACTTCAAACTGAATTATTAAATAATTTGAAAATAAGCCGCAAACACAATTTTTCGTTCCTCAAACAATTTGTATTATTACAGTTAAACTAGTTATCATTTCATAAACAGTGAGAGATGAGTTTCGAACTTTGCCTCGTTCGCAAAGGTTCCTATTTACTTGTTTTTACGACATGTTGTTATTCAAATATCTTGGCAGAGTCGGTACATACACTTGAATGGCAGTAAAACTTTGACAACAGAATGATTGCTCGTAAATTTTTGGCTTATATTATTTACTTGCATTCTGGATGTACTTGTTTATGGAATGAAAAAAATAATGATTTTAAGGAAATCCGTTGAAGTTTTTCATGTCGTATATGGTTAAAAATAGGTAAAAGGAACAATAATTTATCCAGTTCTTCAGAATGGGGACATGCGTCGTAATAACAACTGCCATTTGTTTGTCGAATGACGTAGATAGCAGATAGCTAGATCTAAGCAGGTGGCGTTCTGAGGTTTCTTTAATGAAGAAGGTGTCAATTTATGTATTTATGTAACTTACCTTACCTAGGATATTGTCATCGTAGTTATTTTATGTTGAAATTGTCTCTCAGTCTAACCAGATGGCTAAATACCAGTAATTTACTTGGAGCGACTGACAATCAGACCCCTACAACCTAGTAACTGAGTCACACTATACTCCTTAGAATCAAGAATGGAAATATCCGCAGAAGTAACAAGGTTGCCGACATAGCACGAAGAATCGCCAAACTTAAGTGGCAATGGGCAGGGCACATTGCTCGCAGAAGAGATCACCGTTGAGACCGATCTTCTACCGGCTTCCTACAAGATGGACTGATGACCTGGTAAAGGTTGCGGGAATCCGATGGATGCGAGATACACAGGATTGTTCATTGTGGTGACACTTGAGGGATGCCAATATCCAACAATGGATGTCTTTCGGCAGAAATGATGTTGATGATGACCAGACTCCTTATCAAGACTGCTTTCCGATTTTCTGACTTATAGCTATCTGCAACGACTATCAAAGATCTTCAAAATGACAGCCTAATATAACCAGCGCCTTAGGCTGCCTGTCCACCGGAGCGGAGCTAGGCTGCGGAGTGGAGAAACTGAGAAATATTAACCAATAGGATCTCCGCTCGGAGATTTTGTGCAATCCGATTGGTTAATATTTCTCAGTTTCTCCACTCCGCAGCCTAGCTCCGCTCCGGTGGACAGGCAGCCTTAAGGTGCTTTCTGGGGCACGGAGAAGTCCCGGTATGAAATAGATGATTGGCTAGAATTGCTTAATTAAATCGAACTTGCGGCTTTCAAGCGATCATTCGGAAATAAACTAGCATCTTTGGCGGCTAGATCCCAGGGCAGTGGCAACTACCCATTTTTTAGGTATTTTGTATAGTCGACAGAGTAAGAATCTTGAGCTAAATGCTTAATGTATACAAGTATAATTATCCTACTAATATTATAAGGCAAAAGTTTGTATGAATGTAAAGCAAAGTTCGGTGATTCTTCGAGCTATGTCGGTAACTTTGATTTTGAAATCTCAAATTTGGGAGTCTGCTGGTTTTAATAAACCTTTCCAGGACCAGATGAAGCGGCGAAGCTTGTGGGATGCCAATGAACGTCATTCTGCTGAAATTACAAATTGTACCTACAATCCTGTCAATTAGTTTACCACTATTTATGTCACTTCCGGCAGTTGATTTGTTGATAACAAAACAAAGCACCTAGTAACAACTAGAAGAACAAAAGATGGCGCGCTTTTGGCAGAGTTAGGCGTTTACGAAGTTGAGGACACTCTCAACCAGGCCGTTCTAGCGTGGAGAAGCACAGAAACTGTCCTACGTTTTGTTGTTTTTACCTCGAGAAGTAGAATGATTAAATTCCTAGTCATTCTTATTTATTGCACGATACCCAAATAGACTCACCTAGCGGCTGATCGTAGTCTGTACCGTCCTGACGATCCGTCATACATTTTAAAGTTGAACCGAACCTACGACTCAAGCAGAGTAAGTATAAATAGTTACTCCTTCACAAGTTACTTTATTAAATCCAATACGACCTCTTTAACTGAAAAGTTTATTTCTTGACTGTTTCCAAAGTACTCCTCGTTGAAGTTTTAGTTACCATCTAGTAAACTGTTGAGTCAGAGCAAATAAACTGTTTCATGTTTATTTGCTTTTAAACTTAAAAAGTAAGTGAGGGAAGTTTTACTAAGGCAGTCGTTATATTCATGCCTGTCGTTTTCAAAGGGGTCAACAGAAATGTAATGCATCAGCAAAAAGTGTATTCATATGGTGTTCATATTTTTTCGTTCTCCGTAAACCAGACATTTCTCTGAAGCTCAAAAGTTGCGCAAATTGTTCAGGGTATAAAATTCTGAAATATTTGCTAAATATATTTATATACAAATCGTTTTCAATCATGTTATCTCCCAGTCTCTCAGTCTGCAGTCGTCAATACAAAAAAAAGAACATTACAATGCGTAATTAGTAGTCTAAGACAGACAGTTTCGCAAATACTCAATAAATTTACAAACTAAATCTACACTATCATTCCACACTTACTTTTACCAGCCATTATTTCGACTCCCGAATCGATGAGGTGGACAGCAAAAGTTATATTACCTCCACTGAACTCCATACGAAGTAATATAGTTTCACAAAGCTATCGAGCCACTTTCCTAGAATAAAGGGTAAAAAGATTACTTATGCTGTTACTTTATTACTAGCCTGCCCCGCGGCGCCGCTTGCCTCAATGCAGGGTACCCTCTCTCCTCACCCTCCTAGTCGAGTATACTGCATTCCTAGCACTCATAGGAGAGCAGCTGTAAACTCGTTATTGGTATTTTCCCATATGTTATGTTAACAATGTAAGGAGAACCCAGCTAAAAGTCTGGCCGATTTTATTTTAGAGTGGAAAGGAGAACTAAGTTTTTGTTAATGTTTCTGGCACCTAAGCACGTGTGTGCAGGGATTGAACTCAAATACAATGTCACTAGATTTATTTATTTTACTTTTTACGGTTCCGTACCTCAAAAGGAAAAAACCATTGACTTCTACGTAGTACATATATATCGATGGAAAAAACGGAATCCTTGTTTATCTCTTTGTTGTCCGCCTGTCAGTCTGTCAAGACCCTTTATCCCGGGGATGCTTAGAGGTATCGTAGTTGAAATCAAAACCATATCTTCAGGTCTAAGGTCTCTTGAAGATGTAAAAAAATCAAACTTCTAAGTCAACGAAAAAAAGATACGGTCGTTTAAGTCGCGAAAACATATATTTTGAGACTCTCAAGGCAATCAAAATACCCTGAACCCTATAATTTGACATAAATCTAGGTCTATAGCACAGGTGTAGGAATAAATCTGAAAACAGTAAATTTGTTGTTACGTCACAAAAAAAAATGTTTGTAATTCAGAATAATCTTCGAGACCCCATTTGGGAATTGGACTATTTACATAGGTACGTTTGTACGGAACCCTCAGTGCGCAAGTCCGATTCACACTTGCCCAGTTTAGCACTGGTGGCCCTGGGTAACTGATTCGATTTCGGACTTCAAGTTGTATGTAGGACGTAGGCTCAAATCCAGCCAGACACATTACTTTGTATAATTATCATCACCACTACTCTCAAAACAGCGACGTCATCATGAGGAAACTGGCATGTCCTAGAACCAAAAATTCTAAGACATGTGACATCCACCTACCCGCGTGTCCCACGTGGTGGATTATGGCCCATTCTCTCTCCTAGAGAGGAGGCCTGAGCCCCAGCAGTGGGAACATTATAAGGCTTTGCTTTTATAATACTGTCTTGGAAGATTTAAACCTACGAGGAGCCTTTATGCCAATAATTTTATTATTTTGTTAGGAATAGACTTGATTACGTACTTTTACATTCCGTTGTATAAGAAAAATGAAAAATAAATCACGAAAAAAAGAAAAAGTAAAGTATTATTAATAAATATCAGTTCTATTAAAACAAATTGTAATAACTCAAAAGAAAACAGGCATCTTCCAATATGAACTAAAATCCTTGTGAACTAAGATAATGAGGCAAATAGTTGTAAAATATGTTATACTCGTAGGCGTCCCTCGGAAGAGCTTACGAAGGTTTTTCTTCACGTTCATGTGGCGAGCTAGTGGCGGTCTGCATTCAGTTTTATGGACGGCTAATAAAGTTTGTGCAAGAAATGTTATTAAATTTGAGACGCAGCGACGTTGACGGAACGCTCCTGTCTGCCGAGTAGAGATCGTAGACTGGGAGCATGGATGGATGTTTGGTGCTGGGTTGAACTTCTAGATAAAACTATTGTTACGATGCCCCAGTGTGCTGAGGATATGATATCCAAGTGAGAAAAATATTCCAGTATTTGTCAGTACCTACTGGCCCAAATTAATTGTGCAGTCACTACTGCCCATGTTAACTAGCATTAGAGAAGTCACATGACTTGATTATGCCATCGCATTTCTACCATCGGACAACCCGACGTACGGCAAGTGTCTACCCTTACATTATTGACATCTTCTACGGTCCGAACTAAGTGTTTATATCACGTACATCGAAAGACTGGAACTATTTGCCTACTGCAGTCTTTCCATCCGATTATATTTTAGGTGTCTTTAAGGCTAGAGTGAATATAAGCTTCACCATCAATGATTGCATCACTGCTTACCATCAGGTGGGATCGCGATCAAGTACTATATAGTTTATGTCATTTAAAAAAAATACATGTCATATAGCACGAGCCCACGTTTCATTTCTCTACTCCCGCACTAGGAGCCGTGTCGGCTGCCTAGCATCTAGCCTGCTTGATGTTAACTTACATTAGATACGTCACGCCATCGCTACGTTTGAAGTCTTGTTCTCACTTGCGTCATGAGTTTTGAATTGGACTTGAATTTCGAAGTCGAGCATATTTCCTGGTGTGATCAATTAAATTAACTTTTTATTTTTTCTTAATTTTTTTATATGGCCTCTCTTTTATAATGTGAATGTAAGATCACTGTAGACTCCGAATTCTTAAATTACTTCTTAATACGACTCGCTTTTTGATTATTATTATTTTTTTATTCTATTTTTTTTACTTTAATTTAATTACCTATTATTATTATGTTAATGTGTTTTGAAGTGTTTTTGTCTTGTCTTTATTTATTAATGTATACCTTATGTCTGGTGCAAACCGTTAGTGTAAGTAGTAAAATATGTAAATAGTCTTTTTTATTATGATTTTTAATTATGCTTTTGGGTACAATATTAAGTGTACACTGTCCTTACATAATATCTATTAATAGTGTAATATGGAAATATTGTAACGTCACCCCTGTTTTTTTAAAGAGTAACCATGGAGTTTCTTACCGGTTCTTCTCCATAGGAAACGACCAATTTGGAACCGTGCACTAGCTTCTGACGTTTTATAAGCGCCCATGTAGGCCTATGTGAAATAAAATATTTGATTTTTTTGTTTTTGATATTTATAATATTTTATTTACTTCATATTCGTGTACAATACACGAATATGAAGTAAATAAAATTAAAATTACGTGATGAATAATGTTAAATTTTACTAACCAAAAATGTTTTATTTTTTTAATCGAGTTTTAACTAATTTCAACCGCATCTGCAACCATAGTCCTCAAACAAAAAGACAGTTTTTCAACCATAAAAATATTTTTGTGTAACCACATAAAAACGATGAAATTATTTTAGTGCACGCTCGTACCGTCAGCATGTGCCAATGGCGTCGCGTCCACATTTTATAAAAAACAATTTTTCACCGCACCACTACTCGTATCGAGGGCAACAGTCAACGCGACGCGTCGAATTTTAAACCGAATTATCTCGCAAAAAGTTCGTCTAAACCGTTTCGTAAAAAATTTCGTTCGAAAACCCATCCGTTCGCGTTTCGCTCCTCCGGCCACGTTTCCGCGCGGTTTCTGTTCAAAAAGTTTGTTTGGACTGTGCGAAATTCGTTTGCTGAACAAATATTCATTTTTTTTCGGCGTGCTATGTGTACAGCACTTTGCATTGTTTTTTAAACGGATGTCCTGTTTACTTTTGTCGGGGCCACGGTCGCGGTTTTATAGCCGTGTTTATTATGTCTCGTGCATGGCGCGCTTTATTTCGACTTTGGGGCTCGTCTCTGTTACAGTTTGAAAGATTTATTACATTTTTAATTGTTGCGGAAGCGAGCGCTGTAAACAGTTTCGTTTGATAATGTTTGTACAAGTTTGCGGGATACATTGCTAGATTACTGTGTTACCAACATTTCCAGCTGAATATACGTTTTAAATGTTGTTTATTTACTCCAATAATTCAGTGCGTTGAACAGCTCCTGTACGTCCCCGTTAGTAAAGCGATGTACAAGTTTCTCAGGAGTTTTCAACCCCTGTGCGGTTAGTAAACAACAAGTCATGAGATAATAAGTGTGCTGCTTATTTAAACCTCTTTTTATGAGCATTATCTCTGTATCAAGGTTGTCCATCAGGTAATGTACTATTGAAATTAAAACAAAAAATATTTTTATTATTAATAATAAGCTCACGATTAATCACTATCTCACCTGAAGGTAAGCGATGATGTAGTCGACGATGGGGCACGCTTGCCTTGCCTTGATTGTAACTCCGGCAGAGAATTTCACTCCGGCGGGATTAAGTTATACAATCCTGAAGCACACTCCCCAAAATGCAACCGGTATTTCTACCAGTCAGCCGCGGTTACCGGTAGCGGGCTTTCAACTCAGCATCGATGCTCAGGACTTTCAAGCTTTGGTTCTATGAGTGCATCATTACCAATGTTCCTCTTAGCTCTTCTATCAGTTTACTCAAGCGCATCAAGCTGGTATCAGGCAGATCCGTCTCAAAAAAGAGAGAAGTACTCTAAACATGATCAAACTTGCGCTTAATAAAATTTGAGCGGCTGTTCCGGCGTGACCTTTGCTAATATTCGATTCGATTTAGAGAGTAGATGTAATGGTCAGTTATCAGCATGATTTCATTTCGGAAAGTTGGAGCAGAGCAAAATTGGCTCTTTTTAGCGAAAAAAAAGACACGCCTGGGATTCAGCAGCATTAAAGCTGACCAAATTGGCATCATCCCATTCAAAGGCCGCCCGCTTTGACAAAAAGCTTGAGCGCTTTTATAGCGATAGTCTTTCAGGGCCACAGGATCTGTGACCCACTCGCTCGTGTGCTGGACACGTAGCTCTCAGCAACAGTGCTGTCATCTGCATACCCAAATGTACTGGGCTTACAAAGGTAATTTATGTGTAGCATAAACAATGTTACAGAGAGCATCGACACCTGGTGGACACCGGCATTAAAAGTCAACTAACCGGACAAGCAGCTATCGGTAACCACTTAAATGGACCAAGTCTGCAATCAAAACACACAAAGCGCTGATATCAAAAGTTGCGGTAAATTATTGAAGATACTAAACCAACAAAATACGATAAACTAAAAGCAGAAAGTAGCAAAGTACAAACAAAATAAGCAAGTATAGATGCTCTAAAACATTGTGTGCGCAATAATATTCAAATAAAATTCAAAGCAGTAATAGAGAGCGCGATCTAAACCGCTCACATAACTATTTGTTACAAAGAAGAGCGGCCCCGCGCCACTCCGGTCACGTACAAGACACGAATAATATATCCCACGGGAATTGTTATCACCATCTAATATTAATAAACGCACTCTTTGTGGTTTGCGCCTTGAGTTTAGTAAGGTTTTGTAAGCTGGAGTGACTGCAGAAATATATGAAGTCTCATCTACTTCTGCACTTGCTGCAGGCAACCGGCTAACGCAGCGTAGCACTGTGTACATATTGTAAGCTAGATTTGGACATATTTGCCCGCGTAAAACTAAAAAAAAAATATTCCAAGGAAATCTAGTGCCTATTTGTGCTACGCCCGGGTGTCGCCACTGTGTGGACCGCCCGGAGGACACGGTGGAGGTGTACCCCGCTTAGGCAGAGCAACGCCGTTTCCTCGTGGGGGCGACCGGTGACGGCGATCTCTCCGTGTGTCCTCTCATGGTCCGGAGCGAGGAGGAGTGGCAGGCGGTCGCCTCCTTCTGCGAAGCAGTAATGCTAGCAAAGAAGGCAGCTGATCGCGTGAGGCAACGGTCCTCACGCCCCAACTGCCGCCGGGATTCCGATCCCGATTTCTGGCCACCGAAGGCGCGGGCTTGCGGACGGCGAGCAATGGGTGGATCGCTTTCCGACCATCCGGTAACTGTCCGGACCGAGCCCAAGTCTTCGACGGCGCGAACTGTTCCACGCGCGCCCCAAGGAGATGTCAGCAAATCGTAGGGGCCCAGCAGGGTCGAAGCCTTCTGGGGCCACGGGTAGTGTGAAAAATTTGACACTATCTCCCGCTTCGCCCAAGAGCGTGATTTGTCATAAGATGATTTTCCCCCCCAATAAAAAAAAAACAATTTGTGCTATTTAGGGTCTAACCGAGTACTAAATTTCATCTAAATCCGTTAAGACGTGAAGGAGTAACAAACTGCACAAAAGCACATAATTATGCATACAAATTTTCGCTTTTATCTCATTCTTGTGATATTATTGATTGTACCTAGTGTTGCAACAGAACTCTGCTTCCACTTCCGCTTCTGCAGAAGTTCCGCAAGCTTTTTCACTTCCGTTTCTGCTTCTGCTTCCGCAAAATTCATAACAGAACTCTCAACAGCGAGGAGCGTGGGAGTTGGGGGTGCGTGGACGACTAGACACATCGGAAGAGGCGCGGGGGGGGGGTCTAAAAATCATCAAGTAACTTCTACTTTGAGTGGAGAGAAAGGAAGTGTCAAATTTTTACTAACTAAAACCTACCCGTGATCCTTCAGTTGCCCTTTGCGTTGCAGGCCCGGGGTGACTCACTGGTTTGCACACCCGGGGTGCTATTTTGCCTGAGGCTATTTTGACATCACCTCGGTTACCACCTCTTTTCTAGCCAATCTTTCACACAATACATCCACCATTTCCATAGCCAAAGTATCCCCTCAAAAAACAAAACGACCACAATCCACATTATTTACAAACAACACCTAAACAAATATTATTATCATAAAAACACTCCGTATTTCTAGGCTGAACTGAACCCATACCTTTCGCAGTCCTATATATTTCCGTCCCGTTCCCTATGCAAAGTTTACTCTTTAAATAAACAGTGGAAAACGTGAGCAAATCTTGGACAAACACTAGTAGTTGGCAAACAAAATCTGTATCGACTAGAAGGGGATAGACATGAATAAAATATGTGTGGCTCTTCACTGAAACTGGTTATTGATGAGAGACACGTCTATATATTTGTGAGTCTGTGTAGGTCAATATAGATGGCGTTATGTTTTTATTGTGGGCTATGGTACAAAGTGGGTCAGCGAGATTTTTGAATTCGTAAAATTCATTTCAAGTTGTTATGAAGGTGTTAGACGGACTAAAATGGAAAATTCATACAGATATTCTATTTTTTAAATCTCATTATTCACTAACTCTCAATTACCCCTCAAACCTGGCAGCTATAATAGGACATTAATAGGCCGTTTGCACAATATACTCAGGGCCAGTCGTAAACCACATCAATGTTGCCAGCCTTCCATTATCCCGTACGTATTTATTGCTCGCTGCCCATAATTTCACCTTACTTTAACATTTACGATGTGCCGAGTTAAAATAAAGCCACACTCAATCTGGGAGCGAAATACGAAGGGATCTCAGGCACTCTCCAATATTCAATTTATTTTCTAACAACTACACTGAGTACACGTACAGTATAAGTGTACCGAAGTCCACAGAGCAACAAAGTTCTTTCGACCTTGTAACGGAAAAGTCAGTCGGAGAATTTTCTGTAAGGTATTTTTTTAGGCTGTGGTAGGGTATGCGGCTTGCATTACAAATGTACGCATGAATTCTCAAAGGACGTCCACTGATTGAAAAAGAAAACAGCTTCGCCGCTGTCCGATTGATTCTTTGTGCCCTCGTCGTGTATATCTTGTCTTAGACAGGCCGGGAGCCGGGAATTGAACGGAAATCGATTTCTGTTTTAATTTGTTCCTACTATTGTTTTTTCCGGTGACCTGTATTTTACAGAATATAGAATATATTAAAAAAAAATTGTAGCAAATATATATTTTGAAGCAGGAGTACAGAACAAATAGTCTACAAGGTCTACAAAGTAAGTTTCTGTCAGCGCAGCTCGAGAAACTTACTATAATTATCAGAAATAGCACTATGTCAATCCCAAAATCACTATGTCTTCAGTCTCTCGATACGTAACTTGATACTAGAAGTTTAGATTGCTATATTTATTAGACGTGTCTATCGTTCTCCGTAATTAACATCGAAATCAATTACTTTTCTGATACATCATATTTTATGCACTACTCTACGAAATTCGTTAGCTACTACAGTTTCATCTTCGTCTAGAACTTGCCACTCCAATTTGATTAAAACTTCAATGGTAGTGACAGCGTCATTTAAAGCCACTTACAAACTTAATGTGTGCTTTTAACGACCCTAGTGATGCCTATAAAGGGTCATCCCCACCACGCCATAAACCCTGTTCCGTCAATTAACTTTTACTACTCACATGACATGATTACCTACTAGATAACCCTATTTCAATTAAACCTATAAATCAGTATAAAAGTGTAAGTATTTTTAATCCAGCTTTAAAAATTTAATATGAAATTAGGTTAGCATTCCAATTTTAAAGTTTATTTACAAAAATTTACATAATTATATTAAAAACACGTAAATAATTATGATAACACTAAAATAAAAAATAAAAATCCTTAAACTAATTTTATTAATACTAATTAAAAACAAACTAAAGTATGGCGATGGTGTCAAAAATCTCCTTCATTTTGCTGTCAACTAGTAATGTGCCCTAAAGACTGAGCTACCACGCTGGATACCACTGCTTATTTTATTGATAAAGATAATTGAGATTAAGTTAAAGTTGATTGATAGGTCATAAAATCAATCATTATTTTTTAAAGAGGGACCATAAAGTTTCTTGCCAGTTCTTCTCCGTAGGAAACAAGCAACTAATACCGTGTGGTAACTTCGGGCGATTTGTAAGGTAAGCCAGTGTGAAATAAAAAGATTTTGAATTTTTGATGTCTAAATAGACAAAAAAGATATTTTCAATACTTATTATAATTTCCCTGATATTTAGATAGAATTTATAAGTATGACAAATAAAAAGTATTTTATGAAGGCAGAATGATTACCAGCAGTGCTGTTCTGTTAAAAAAAAAAATATTTTGAAAATTTTGCAGAAGCACTGTTTAAATACTATTAAATTAATATCGCATCTTGCATCGTCTAACGATTTTAGATCTTACACAGTATTTAATATTTTTCTATAAAAGAATAAAACACTTAAGATCCAAAACAAATACATAAATAAATCAAGTCTCAGTCTGATCCCAGCTCCCGGTGTAACTCAATGGCTCGAACAAACAGTGTCCGTTCCGGTGTGTTCGTTACGTAGCAGTGTACCACTTCTGCGCGTCACTCGTTAGTTGTATGCAAAAATACTGAGAATTGTCTGCGACCACCTCATGTTACTGTGTCTCAAACATATGGCTGGGTTCGGAGAGGTGTCGCGTATTTTGTAGGTGGATAAATAAAATAATAAGTAATTACATGAATAATAATAGTGCCTGTCTGAATTTTCGTTTTTTTTATTGGTTAGAGAATTTATCTTCTTGTTACCAATCTGTAATGATTAAATAATGAATGTGTACAACAGATAAATACTTTAGTTTCTTATGTTAGTGCAAACCTCAGTATTTAATTTTTTTAATTTTTACTGAGCAAGAAAGTAAAAACATGTATACACAATTGCTTATAAGCTACTTATAAATAACAACTAAATAATGCAATCAATTGTGTCTAACAGTTAGCATCTGCAGCCGAACTAGGTTTAAGGCCTGTATTTCAGCAAGCAGTGCCTCAAGCCCTCGAGTAAGGTGAGACTTGTGAGCTTTAATTTAAAACATAAGAAACAATTTTACACCAAAATATGCTTAAAATTACGGTTATTCTAAACTAAATAAAGAATTTTAAAAGTAATAAATCCTCTGAGTGTGTAAGATGAGAAAAATGAGTGTGTGTATGTGAGAGGTTGTGAAGAAAATCCAATAATTTAATTTAGTAAAATCTAGATCTGAACTTTTCCAACAAGTAGTTATTACAGTCATGTTCTCATAAATTAAAAAAATGTATAATTATACTGGAAAAGCAATACTTTTAATTTCATCCTCTACAAGCTCTTTAAAAGACTGACTGGCTAAACAATACAATTATCTAATCTATAAAATTCTCGTATCCTTCGAATCCTCCTCTGAAACTAATTGATTTATATGAAACTTCTTGTGTATATTTGGTAGGACATGTAGAATAAATCGTAGGCTATTTTTATACTTCTAGCTGTACGTCTTCCAAGCTGCAATAAACAATAATAAAATGTCTACTATCATATTTTTAATAAAAAAAAAAACAAATTCTATTCTAAATAAACATGACCCTTTAAAAGTATTAGTTCATGAAACTAATTCATAAATGAACCACCACTCAACTTGGGACATTTAATATTCAGTAAACACACCATTAAATAAACGACAACACTAATGATTCTGAAAACTAATGCGTCAACAACACTAGTGTAGTCTACACACGCGAACGTTTCAAATTCCAACAAATTGTGCCTGCCCACCGTTAGTAAATAAAGTTTAATGAAAAGTCGACGATCGTATCAACCCGACAGTTTCAGTCATTCATTCGGTAATAGGGTAAAGGCATACCCAGACAGGCGCAATGCGACAACAATTATCAGCAGAACGAGCTTTTATTGAAATTGTTCGACGATTTTTATACTCACATTCTTTGTACACACAACTTTAAAAAACTATAAAAATATGACAGCTGATGTATACACTCACTTAACCCAGAATTTGGTTTCCTTATAGCAAACCTTATAAATATGAATGAGAGTGGCACACAAGACGGCGATGGGGATCGCGAGTTACCCATTGCATGCCGTCGGCAAGCTCACACCTTCAATAGCCGGGAATCGCCCTGCAACTCCCGAAATATTTTATACATTGAGCGACAGCCTGTCTGAACTTCACCAAGATCTAAGGATTGAAGGGATATTGTGTTGCTCATAACAATATGACAGGTACCTATTGGTTAACCTAGTTTTTAGAGTTCAGGGCTTCTGGAATATACTCAGAAGCCTGGAAATCAGTTGAGCTGAGTGGTGCTAATATTCGCGTCATGTCCGTGAACGGACGCTGTCAGTTGAGACTGGTCATTTTTTAGCTGCCAGTTGCTATTTTAATATCTATATTTAGTTTTTATTTTTACTTTATTGACATTGTTCGCACATAAAAGCGACAAGAAACATGTGACAGAGATATTTGTAATTGCAAAACATGATTGAAAAGAGTGTCCATGGAGTTTCTTGCACATTCTTCTCCATAGAGATCTACTCGCTTTGGAATGTGCAATTAGCATCAGTTTTTTCTGACTGACTGACTTCCCGACATTTGAAAAGCGCCTGTAAATGGATTATTTTAAATAAATGCTTTTTGAATCTTTCGAATCTAGGTAACGTAAAAAATAAATAATCTGCACTAGATGTAAGTACATTCATAAATTCAGCGCAAAATAGACACTACACGATCAATTAGTAATAACATGTAAATATTCAGTCAACTAAAAAGTATATCAGCATCATACAGCTACCTATACATAGAGTAATGACGATCTCAAGGTATTCAATACGAGTTTAAACGTTAACAAATCTATGAATAATCACTGTCGCATTGTCACGTCACTTCTGCCCCCCTCCCTACTCAATGCCATTATGATTCCGCTATGAGAGAGAGACGGAGGTATACAGGGTGGATAGCACTATCTCTTTTTCACAGGCGATTGATATCAGCAATAATACGTCATAGCAGGGGGGCCCTTATCGCTTCTGCTATTCAGGAGCCGGTGCAACTTAAATCATTTGTCAAACAATTTATATTCAATGAACGATTTGACTTAACGTTATGTTAATATAACCACTAGTTAACATTGGTTGTACGTTTAATTACATTTCTGTTAGAATAGAACGCGGGATTGCGGGAGTCCAATGGATGCGAGACGCACAGGACCGTTCATTGTGGCGACACTTGGGGGAGGCCTATGTCCAGCAGTGGACGTCTTTCGGCTGAAATGATGATGATGATGGTGATGATGATGATGAGAATAGAACTGTTTTGATTGAAGTCCTTTTAATACCGCAATGATTATAATCTATATGTCGCAATAAAGACCCACCAACTGAGAGTTATAGGGCGTACATGGATAATCGTCGGTTGTTACCAAGTTCTATGAGAATTGCCTAAAGAGCGTCTGCGAGTTGGCTTCAGCTCCTCCGGCACCCCGGACTTTCGGAAGGCATATCCTTCCGAAAGTCCGGGGTCCTGAGCTAAATAAACAAAAAATATTACTAAGACTATTTTTGGTTCAAGTCGTTGTTCTCAAAGAGACTTCTAGACCTTTTTTTACAGGTTCTTCTTCATAGGAAACGACTAATTGGAACCGGGTACTAGCTTTTGATATTTTATAAGAGCCCATGTAGGCCTATGTGAAATAAAAACGTTTTGAATTCTTGAATTTTTAATCTTTAAATTAATTGATGTTGGATCAACATTGTGACGTATATACTTCATCTTATATAATTGCAATAATAAATTAACGAAATGGTGTTTGTAGTCAGTGTAGAAAATTTCAGCGATTATCTTGGCCAATAAATCAGAAACCTTTATTTCTTATATTTTACAAGTACTTTTGAATTGTTAAAATGTCGGTCGAATTTCAAACTAAATTGCACAATATTATTCTCGACAATATTTCAACAAGACATCTGAAACGCAATGAAAACAATTATATTTTGTCAACTTTTAAGCACAATATCTCCAATTCCATAAACTCCTGGAAATAAACCGATATTGTCCACGTATTTCCGTAAGAAGACAAACCTTAACAGCATGGAGCTCCGAGCAATGAAGACTAATGTCCTCCTATAGAGGACCTCTAGATCGAGAGCTCACTGTGGCCGAGACACGGACTACAACGTCTTTGTTATGTTGAGCATTTGTCTAAACATTGCGCTGTAAAGATGTCGTAGAGTTCACTTTTCTAGCTGCAACCAGCATGGTCAAAAAGGGGATTTCATTAGGATTGAATTTTGTTTTTGTATCGTACGGGATCGCTTTCGAAACACTGCACTGCGCTCAAAAACACAGATCGTTGACGTGGCTCAGAAGGCTGCCCAACTTAAGTGGGACTTGGCTCGACATATCTTCTGTATGCCGATCGAGTGGTGAGTCGGCAAAACACAAATTTGGTGCGCTGAAATGGCATGATGGCGTTGCGACAGACAAAGAAAGAAATGGTGGGAAAACTTAGATATCTTTCTTGGGAATTGGCAAGAAAGTGTGGCTCAGGGCCGGGAATAACGAAGCAAAAAATAAAGGAAGCCTTTACCCAGCAGTGGGTATATAGGAGATATAATAATTATAACAATAACGGCAAGTGCCGTATAAGGCCAGAAGGTTTGACATCCGTCTTACCAATCGGATTAAGGAAGCAGTTGGTTCCTACAAAATGCTGGTATTCAAGTATCCGGTAAGACTGGAAATTGACCTCAATACAGTTGGACAAAAGTTAGGCTTCCTCCATGATCTAAGCGATCCAGTTTCGCTGAATATTTTTTGTCTCTAATATATTCTCGGTACAATAGCTTCAGAAATAATAAATAACAAAAACATACTACGAAACTCTTCTGAATACAACTCGAGAACCACGAAAGTGTGTCATAATTTCATAGATAGTATGATTTGTACCTAATAAATATACATTTGACATCAGCATAAATCCTTGAAATAAATTCGCACGTCTGACCTGTTTCCACCGCAGCAGTGTCCGGCACACTGCTATACCTATGTTTATTTCAAAAAGTGTCTTCCGTTTGGGAGCTTTGTCGTGATGAAGACAAGTGTCCTTGTTGTCGGGTGATGCAGGCCAGCGACCGGCCACCCGCCGAGTACGTACGCAGGGCTGACCATTATGTCATATTTTAGGGAAAAATATTTAAATTAAATATTGTATTTGTTACTTGAAAAGTTGACTACTTTATATGACCGGCTAGCCTATTCTCATCATGAGATCATTTATCTGCTGATGACTCGCCGGTTAGTCTAGTGGTTAGTAGCTCTGACCTTCGGCATAGCAGCCGAAGGTCATGGATTCGATTCCCACCCATGACAAATGTTTTGTTCTGTGTCTGGGTGAAATTTATCTATAGTATGTATGTATTAAGATAATATATGTTTATCAATTGTCTACTCATAGCACAAGCTCTACTAAGTTTGGGACTAGATGGCGTTGTGAGATAGTTGTGGAATATTATATTATGTTTTCAGCTTGTTTATGAACCTTAAAAATTTGAGATACTTTTTATTTGTTTGTTTATAATAAACACATCAACAGCACTTTCACATATAATTCAAATAAACTTATCTACATTTTTTTTTTTCGGTTGGAAAATCATCTTATGACATCCCCCGCTCTGGGCGGAGCGGGAGATAGTGTCAGAATTTTACTGAATACAAACCCACTCTTGTTCCTTCGTTGCCTTTCGTACCAGGGCCAAGTGTTCCTTTCAGAATCAGACTCTTGGCCCCAGTAGGCTTAGACCCTGATGGGCTACTACGGTTGCTGACATCTCCTTGAGGCGCGCGTGAAACAGTACGCGCCGTCGACGACTTGGGCTCGGTCCGGACGGTTACCGGATGGTCGGACGGCGAACTACCCATTGCTCAGCGTCCGCAAGCCCGCGCCTACGGTGGCCGGAAATCGGGATCAGAATCCCGGCGGCGATTGGGGTGTGAGGACCGTTGCCTCACGCGATCGGCCGCCTCCTTTGCTAGCATTACTGTTTCGCAGAAGGAGGCGACCGCCTGCCACTCCTCCTCGCTCCGGACCATGGCCTGTATCAAGGCCCGACGCGAGAGATCACCGCCGCCGATCGTCCCCACGAGGACACGGCGTTGCTCTTCCCAAGCGGGGCACACCTCCATCGTGTGCTCCACCGTGTCCTCTGGGTGTTCCACGCAATGGTGACACCCGGGCGTTTCTTCTGCACGTATCCGATGCAGGAACCTTCCGAACTTACCATGTCCGGTAAGGACCTGCGTTATGCGGAAGGTATGGATGCCGTGTTGCCTTTCCAGCCACTCCTCAAGGAGGGGACTTATCGCAAACTCATCTACATCTAAAATTGGAATTTTGCTCGTATTATCAACATAATTTCAGCCGAACGATGTCTACTGCTAGATATAGAGTCTCCCTAAGCATCGCTACACGTATTTATCTGCCTGTACTTCTCAATAAAAATTAAAAAAACATTATCACCTGTATGAGTTTGAAATATCTTTTGAATTTATGCCTTTTACTTTCCCTGGAAACACTTTAATAAGTACACACAAAAAATTGGATCAGTATAATCCAGGATAATCGGACAAAAATAACACGAAATTAATGTGAACGTGTGCTTTTGAAAGCTTCCGTGTCATGGGAAGCGCACGCCGCCGCCGGGAGGATAAGCAGGAAGGATTACATTCCAAGCAGATTTCGGAATAAAAGAAAAACAATATATTTTTGTCAAGTTTTATCCTTGTAAAGTCGTAATATTTGACTAAAAGGAATATTTCTGCACATGTAAGTACATAGAAAAATTGGCTGACAACTCAGTAGATGACGAAAGTCATCTACTGAGTTACTGAGGTACTGAGGTACTGAGTTTGAACTGTAAAATGGCTTACTAGGTATTATTTCAACCCAATTTTTACCTCCCAATTTTTTCATGCTACAGTTTAAATTTATAAAAAGCTATGTAAAGTAATCCTAAACGGTTTGAGTTTTAGAAAATTTCTGCAGAATGATGGCAGAACAATTAAAGTTTTTTTTTCTTTTTATATGAGAAATTATCAAATGCTTTTGGTTGGATGGGGAAGGCGTGTCAGACTTTTAGTAATTAAAACTACATCTATGTTCCTTCATAGCCTTGCGTTCCAGGACCCCGGGTTTCCCTTTCGGAAATCAACCAATGGCTACAGTATCTTCGGCTTTGATGGTGTCGGTGTCCCGGTATCATCGACGGTGCGTAGTTTTACACGCGCGCCTCAAAGACATGTCAGCAAACCTGTTTAGCAGGGCCGAAGCCTACAGGAGCCATGGGTTTTTTTTTCCGTAAAGGAAACCCGTGGTCCTGGAACGCAAAGAGCAAAGAACGAACATAGGTGTGGGTTTTTATTTAGTAAATATCTGACACGCCCTCCTGCTCCTGCCTATAGCGGTAGAAGTAATTATGTGATTGATAATGAATAAAATTATGACCCACCTTACAAAAGCTACTTCATAAAAAAGTTCTGCTTTTAAGAAATTATATCATCTTCACTGTTCGATGCAGTGCGATAATATTTATTAAAATATTGGAAAATGTACTTTAGTAAATATGTATATAATTTCAGTTTACATCGCCGCGCCATCCCTACTCTGCCTGTTTCAGTAACGTGACCCAAATTCTGATGACGGTATGAATTCAGTGCAAAACATATTGAAATTAAATTCCGCATGAAAGGACATATTTATGCTATGTCAGTCATTACGGTAAAAGTCATTGTCGTTCCAGGTTCACTAGTTAGTAGAGTAAAGTGAAATTATATGATGTAAATTGTGGTATTTTATATTAGTAAAATATGATATACATAGTTGTTTAGTGTAAAAACAACTATGTATGCATTTTTCAATGTGTTTTCCAATACACAAAGCTCAACTACTGAATTCATAATCCAGAAAATAATGCGTTTTCCCATGCATCAAAAAAATGTCACGGACTAGGTAGCCAATCATACTAAAAGACCCCTTCAAGATTACCGTCATGGGACACGGCGCTCCCCTAACTCCAAATCTTTACAACATTACCACCAGTGAATAGATCTCCAAATTAACAGGCTAAGGAAAAGCACACGAAACAAGGGGGACGAAAAAGAAAACAAAAAAAAAAACTGTAAACGTTTCATTGAAATACATAAAGGCCCACATCAAAATTCACTTTGCTCGCGGGGAGGCGCAATAAAAGTCGGGGAGCGGGAACTGACGCGCGTTCAGCTTGTGATAAATAAAATAAATGCCCGTCAATCTGATCAGGGCAATCTTTACCAAGACCCCAACATCGATACTCCACACTGTGTTCATACCATTGCTCGTTTAATACCAAGTAATGAAAGAACTGTTGAAGAAGATCAGCAATGGATTGAAAAAACATGTTTTGTTGCAGCTATTGTCAGTCGTGTCGAGGATTTTTTAGATGGGACGGCTTCAAAGGTTTTGAAGCAGTATCTTGGGGATCCTGAGTAAGCTATTGTTGTCCTAGAGTTTGTAAACGATATTTGTTCGCAGACTAATGCAAACAATGTGATAAAGTTGGAGTTGTTTGAGAGATCAAAAGATTTAAAATTTATTCTTAACAATGAAACTTGTGGAAACTTTTTAAATAATTCATCAGAGTAATGAAATAAGACTTATGATAGCGAATTTGTCTTGTTTATTTCTTCGTACTTTATTATATTTTGTGATTTACTTGAACTCATAAGTGAAACAGAAATTATAAACTTCGAATATATATAACTACTAGCGTCTGCCCGCGGTGTCGCTCGCGTGAAATTACGTTTCTCCATACAAGCTTTGGACCCCCATTTCACCCCCTTAGGAGGTGAATTTTGGAAAACCCTCTCTTAGTGCTCGCCTACGTCATAAAAGGAAACTTTGTGCAAAATTTCACGCTCCTAGTCTCAGCAGTTTCGGCTGTGTGTTGATATGTCAGTCAGCTAAGGGATTTTTTGTTTAAAAAATATTGATTAATGTTTTTACATTACTTTATCCATCAAACCTGTTGAGTTATCAGTCGGTAGACAAAGGAGTGAAATCAATTTGGAATATTTTTTGCATGACCAAAAACCACTTTTTTTCAGAACAAAAATGGCAGGTTACTTTCATATACATCACAAAAGACTGTTTCAGTTACTTAATGTCATTAAACTGAAGAATGTCTAAACAAATAAAATAGCTACGAGCATCTTCTCATATAGAAACATTGGTCGCTTGCAACTTTATGTTGATAATAAAGCTCGAACTTCTATCAAAAGCCAAAGATGAATCGACAAACTTTTAATAGACATCAATATTTACACGTCAAATGCAAAGAGTTTGAACAAAATTTCAATCCGTGTAAAATATTGTACATCAAATTTAAACAAACACCAATTCGGCCATGAATAATACATAGAGGAGTCCGGCGATCCTTTCACTGCCTATCGATATACGCAGGCTGGAAAAGGCAAACTTGGCTGCTGCATGACATGAAAACCTTGCGCTGTGAACCTAGAGTTCAAATTTGAATATCCGGGTTGCACAATACTAGAGTTTACATTTTCAGTAGCAAAATTCTTCCTTCATTTAGAATAGATCTTATTCCTTTGAGATAAGATTGAAGGTGATGGTTTTTAGGTGCATATTTGTCGTGGTTCATATTTTCCCTAAGGACGACTTCAGTGTTAGGTTTATGATAATTTTTAGACCTCATCCGGTTATTATTGCTGGCTATTAAATTCCCGACTGAGATGTTTCTATAAAGATCCTTTTGCTTTCACTTTGAGATCAATTTCAATAAAAAATGAGTGTGGATTATGTTCTGGAAGATGTATCTTTCCTAATTTTTTTACATTGAAATTGATTGGATCTCTAGTTATTGCTGTTAATTGGTGTTCGTCTGAAGTGTCATCATCTAAACGTTCACTTTCCCGGTTCTCAGTTGCTCGTTGATAATGCTCGGGTTTTCGTCCGTTGCTCTGCGTGGCACCTGAGCAGTATTGCCTTAAGTGGTGCGGTCATCGCGTGACCGCCCGCTGTAATTGCCTTGCAGACAACGCCGTAGTGCCTTGCCGCCGACAGGCAATTTTACTGCACCCTTGTTTGATTGTTTTTAGTACCTAAATTACTGTGATTTGACCGCATGCCAGGAACGTGTCGTATTTGTAAAGGAAAAGTTATGTTATGTTTTTGGCGCATTTTGTAAGTTAATGGTAGCCGGTCGGCTACATTTTGTAAGTTGATGGTAGTCGGTCAGCTACATTTTGTAAGTTGATGGTAGTCGGTCGGCTACATTTTGTAAGTTGATGGTAGTCGGTCGGCTACATTTTGTAAGTTGATGGTAGTCGGTCGGCTACATTTTGTAAGTTGATGGTAGTCGGTCGGCTACATTTTGTAAGTTGATGGTAGTCGGTCGGCTACATTTTGTAAGTTGATGGTAGTCGGTCGGCTACATTTTGTAAGTTGATGGTAGTCGGTCGGCTACATTTTGTAAGTTAATGGTAGTCGGTCGGCTACATTTTGTAAGTTGATGGTAGTCGGTCGGCTACATTTTGTAAGTTGATGGTAGTCGGTCGGCTACATTTTGTAAGTTGATGGTAGTCGGTCGGCTACATTTTGTAAGTTAATGGTAGTCGGTCGGCTACATTTTGTAAGTTAATGGTAGTCGGTCGGCTACATTTTGTAAGTTAATGGTAGTCGGTCGGCTACATTTTGTAAGTTGATGGTAGTCGGTCGGCTACATTTTGTAAGTTAATGGTAGTCGGTCGGCTACATTTTGTAAGTTAATGGTAGTCGGTCGGCTACATTTTCGAGTTATGAAAATGTGCGTACAAAAATATGTTATGTGATATTTTTTTGTAATGATAGTTACAATACCACTTCAATTCAATACTTTTGTGTTTTAATAGTGCTACCCTACACTTGGGTATCGTTAGTGCAATAAAAAACATGTAACCTCATATACTCAAGTGATCCAGACCCGAAACAACTCCCTGTGGATTATTATAATCTACAGGGAGTCGTTTCAGGTCGATATTTGTATAATACAAATATCTGTTCTATGTGGTAATCGAACCCGTGATAATCAGCGCAGGAGCCAATCGTACAACCATGCTGACAAAAACAGTATTGTCTTTGAAGCACTTTCTACTAATATCATTAAAAGTAGAAAAGTATGATTTTATTAATTTAAAATAACTTTCTATAGAATTAAATCATTCAAAACTAAATTTCATATAAATAAATCTTTCGGATAAAGAAATAAACAAAACTAAGTACATTCCACAAGCCAAAAACGAACCGATTAAAGTCCCCAGATATAACAGCAAAACATAATCCTAGCAATAAAGAGGAAACGTGTTAAGTAGTTCAAAAGATGAGATTCCGTTTGATAGCAGTTCTGGGGTAGCGTGTTCAGTGCCCATTGTTCAGCAGATAACTATCAGACTAAGTAGAACAGTTGCTAGTCTAACTTAGTCTGTTCTGTCTTTTAACGTTTAGAAGTATTGCTGGGGCTCGTAATTTCTTGTTCGTTTTGTTAGCTGCAACTTGGAATATTCTGTCTTCTTCAAGAAGTTTAAATAGGTCAACTGATTAAATAATGATAAAATGTTTACCGAAGTTTATGTATAATGCTTATAATACTTTAAGTAAATTACAGTTAAAGTGTTCCACATTAGGAGTTATTTCTGTATCGTGTTACCGATTACAAATAAAGTAATTTAGCATAAGTATACAAGACACCCAGCCCCAGACTGGCCTGGTAAGTCATACAAATATTTGTTTCGTGTGGGAATCAAATCCGTGCAATGCAGTGCAGCAGCCGTTGGTCCCGGTTGTCATTCATAGATCTTTGACAATCGCCAGAAGGTTTGACCATCAGCCTATCTAAGGTGCTGTATCGTGATGTAACTGGGTTGGATGGTGGAGGTCGATAAGCAGTCGCTTCACGTAGCATAGCATAATCACCCTTATAATGTTCCCACTGCTGGGAGTCAGGCCTCCTCTCTAGGAGAAGGAATGAGACGTAAACCACCATGCCGGTTTCCTCACGAGGGTTTCCTTCGCCGTTTTGAGAGCAGTGGTCATGAAATAAATTATTATCTCTATGTAAAATACGGTTGGGTCTTCGGCTGCATCCCGTTAGACTGGAAGACAGCCCCCATCTAGTTGGGAAAAACCTAGAGAGATGATGATGACATGCAGTCTCAATTGCTCAAACTCTGCGCCAATCTTTGAATATGTAACTAAAGAAGATAATTAGATTTTAGTAACTCTCGAAGATATCAGTCTGTGAAATCCATAGGTATGGTTGTTAAAACCAGATGAAGATTTGCGCACATAAAGTCAGAAGGCAGAACATAGTCGTTTTTAGTTTTCGTTTGGCAAATACTACCTAACATTGAAAATACTAGACTATCTAGATTAGTAACAAGCGTTGGAATACAACGAATATTTTTGGCCTAACTACAAACTCCCTTCTAAATAAATAAACTTCAGCCTACTAAAAAGATAAGGTCCACAAAAAATCAGCCACTACTTCCAGCACGCGGTACCTAACAGGATGCACTTAGCAGTTCAGCTCTAATGAACAGAGATAAGGCAGTGTTGATAACATCAGAACTACACCTAGCCCTGACGGGGACTAAATTGGGGAGTTTTGAGATTAAATAGCTAGGCTCCTTCAGTCACGTGATGAGGAGGAATTAAGGGTAAAAACTGAAAAGTATAGGTACAGTTCGTATTGGAGGTATGAGAAGAAAGCTAAAGAAAAGATGGAGATATTTTGAGAGAAATGAAATAAACTGTTGACAGGGGCGGATAATAATATTCCACAACTTTCACACAACGCCATATTTTCCCAAATTATAGAGAGCTTGTGTTATGAGTACTTGACAATAGAGAAACATACTTTTTTTTAATCCATTTATTCTATTACACCATTACATAATTAATTTTAAAATTTACATCATTATTCCATTAAATTCATATTATTATTAATTCAATTCATTTCATTTATAGACCTATAAAAGTTTAACAAATTGTACACACAATGTATTAAAAATTATATAATAATAATACAATAGAATTCACAATAATAATAAATATCAAAAAAATTAAAATACAATAAAATACAATTCATAATATATGTCAAAAAAAATAAAATACAATACAATTCATGATATATGTTCAAAATCTATAAGTAAAATATTGCATTTATAATTATTACATTTTTTATTTTGTTTAAAATTATGAGTTTTTTATTACTGTTTGAAGTGTTAATCGCGTTTATACTATCTAAACTCAAAGTATTAGTTTGAGGCCTCTCCCTAACTCTTTGCAGTACTTCCTATCTTTAGCACATCCAGTTCGGTCCTAGCCTTTTTATGAACAGGTCTACCCATATTTTCCTTTGACGTCCTCGTGTCCTTTCGTGTTCCGTTGGTATCTATTTTCTTGGTCCATCTGTCGTTTTGCAACCCACCCAGTTCCATTTCAGAGCCTTAACTCTTTCCACAATATCTGTCGTCTAAGTCTTTTTCCTAATCACCTGGTTACTTATTGTATGCAATAGGCATATCCCAACATATTCCTTTTCATCTTACGCTGACATATGGCTGATTTGTCTTCTACACATTTTCTCAACGACCAGCTCTGACAACCAGACAATAAGTCAAACACGGTAATATTGCTATTTCGAAGAGCTTTCTCTTGACGTTTATACTGACAGGTTTATTTTTTATTATTTCTTTTAGGCCAGTTTAAGCCCTAGTTTTTTTTCCACGCAATAACGATTCTTCTATTTATCTTTTTTTTATTTTGATTTTTAAAGGGCCAGACCAGTTGGCCCAAACCAGTTGGCCCAAATAAATGTATTCATTTAAGAATACATTTTGTCCCTCGATAATTATAATACCAGTTTCTTCACTGTTCGTTAATATTTTAGTTTTTGTGATAACAAACATACCAACAAAAAAAAAATTGACGTGTAAAAGTGTTTTTTAAACCTATTTACAAAATAAATATCATTTATCATTCACCGATCTTAAGGAACATTGGCTCAGGGCAGGAGGGTGATGCAGATTACACTTGATTTAAGATTCTACGTTACCTTGCTGGGGATCGTATGTCATCCATCGTGACCGGTCTTGAGCTTTACGCTTCACCCCGCACCATATCATCCTATATACCCGTCGCTTATGCCAACAAGGTGTGTCGCCAGCATTGCCAAATCCAACGCCTGTTTAAGAATATAATCGAAATCTCTCCAAAGCGTGTGATCATGTGATGCATGTTCACTTAGGATGCTTTATCTGGTGGTTGTTTGGGCTTTCGTGGCATTTCTTCAACAGCTTAACCTTACAGATGGTCTCGAGCTAGTAAATCTCCAGAATGCGACGAAGATATCGGGTAGACGAAAACAGATTCCAGATTCAGTGTTAGATATATCTTTTTTAACTGTCACGTTTCGCATCCGTAAAGCAGCACGGATTGCGATATTTTGTTCCACTTTTTCTGTAAGACCGTGAAGCGTGATGTGTTACCATACAATTTAAAAAAGTTCTGCAGTATGAAGAAATAACGATATGATCGGATTATTACAAATATCCATGGTTGTAATAAACTGTCGATATATTGAGGCAGCTTATTTCAACGACGCTAAATCCAATCAAAAATGTGTTAACGAGAAGGAAGAAAATATGAGTAAACTAGCTACTGCCAGTGGCTTCGCCCGCTTGAAAGTAGGAAATTATCCCACGGGAATATACCATCGGAATAAGAGTTCGAGCGTTAAGGAGTAACAGACACACACACTCACAAACTTTCGCTTTTTTGATGTTGGTGAGATTCATGTAATTAATGTCACGAGATTTATTATAAAGTTACGGTAATTACAAAAACCACTGACACTAACATTCTTGCAAAGCTCATTGTAAAAGCAACGTGAACAATAAATCATTTGTTATAAATAGAAATTGAAAACTTGAGGCTAGAGATGCCAAGCCATTCCACCAATTTCTATGACAAGTCGTTTAAAGTTCAAGCAGTGCTTCTGTGGAATGCTTTGCCCGTGTCAGTAAGGCAAGCTCAAACACTCACGATTTTTAAAAATATGGTGTAGGATCACTACCTTTCCTCTTGAATGTCGTCATTACGTACATCATTCTCCTTCCCTGTCAAATCCATCCAAAAGTTGTCTGTAAAAAATCGCTTTTAGCGATAAGACCGCCCATTGTAACACCATGTTAATATTAAGTTCCTAATGTAATTTGTATTTTTGGTGTACAATAAAGAATATATCTATTGTCTAAAAGTGAACGTTACCCTAATATTTCTAAGAAACTCACCACCGTGCTCTCACCTGCAAACAGTATTGATTTCTAATAAGGAAGCGTTGCACGAACTCGCCTGGGTACTTATCGGAAACGTCTCATTTACCTCTCGGATCCAGTGACTTTAATGTCAACAAGGCTCTCATACTCGTAAAAAGATAATATTCGATAACTCTATTACCTACTTAGAAATCCAGTCACCGGTACATTATTTGTTAAGACTTAGAGGCTCACTTCTTCTTTTCGTATAGATTTGAATTACATATTTTCAACCCAGTATGAAGCCATCTTGATATACGAGTATATATATTTTTATGATAAGTTTAAATAGCTACTTTCGTTCTGATTGGAGCGAGCAGGAGTTTCAGACTTTTACTAACTAAAACCTAGTCGTGTTTCTTTAGTTACCCTTCGATATATGTTTTTTGAGCAGAATTCCGCAGCTTTGGTTCCTTGAGAGCTCAGATTTTGTTTAAATCGTGGATAATACTATTGATAGCGCATGCAGGGCTTGAAAATAAATGTCATATATGGCAATCCTCTATCATATGGTAGAGTAAGTAGTTTTCTACAATATATAATACTGACATCATACACGTTAGTCATCTTAGAACCGTTAAAGTAATCATTTCAAAACTCACAGAGATGCTATCAAAAACGAGACTAAAATTAATTAACATGAAAGCATTTCTCATAAACAAAAAATACCATTACATACCACCTACATAATGGTATTTTTTGTGCAGGCATTATATAGCTTATTTCTCTCTCCAATGATTTCTCTCACTCTGGGTGGAGTGGAAAGTTTTGTCAGGAACTCAGACTTTTACTGAGTAAAACCCAAAGTGTTCCATCAATTGACCTGTTTTGCAAGGGCTACGATTTAAAACCTTCGAACAATCCGTAACCCTGGCAGGTGCTGTCAATTTTGCTGACAACTCTTTAAGCCGCGCGTGGAACACAACACGCTGTTGACCCGGGCTTGGTTCTTACCCGAGCTACTCATTGCTCGCTGTCCGCAACCTTGCGCCTACGATGGCCAAAAAATGTCATGCTACTCCACTAATATCGGAGCGTCTCCGGTGCGGGTCGGGGCGTAATGTTTGTGTCCACGTTACGGTTTCTTTGCTCACATTACTACTTCGCAGAAGAAGTAGACTGCCTCTCATGCAGTTTACTTAAGTAATCTGAGCCTGTCTGACACCTAGTAAACATGTGAGATGCGTTTATTATAGCATGGGAGACAAAATACCAAATGTAACTGTGTTAGGGATGAAATATCTATTAATTTTAATTCCAATATAATAATAAAAGGTCGTGTACTAAATAACACCGCGGTAATTGAAGCGAAAACATCGAAACACTAATCACACATGTTTACTAGGCTCCAGTCAGGTTGAAACTACATAGTAATTGATAACTTGAGGACTGCACTTTATCATGTTTGTGAAACTACATAGTAGCTGATGGCTCGAGGACTGCACTTTATGATGTTTGTGAAACTACATGGTAACTGATAACTTGAGGACTGCACTTTATCATGTTTGTGAAACTACATAGTAGCTGATGGCTCGAGGACTGCACTTTATGATGTTTGTGAAACTATATAGTAACTGATAACTTGAGGACTGCACTTTATCATGTTTGTGTGAAAACTCATATAAATATAAAATTGATTATCACCCAGCTAAGCTTAAACTACATCAGGGATTTCTTGAAGGCCTAACGTTTAGGAGGTAAATAATGTAAGAAGCTCCTCGTATGAATGCGGGCCGCTCAACGACCCTCGGGTTAATTTGTGGGAGAGAGCTCAACAACTAAACTCTAAGCGGTAACTCGCGAGTAAGGGGGGAAGTAGGAAATCTTGAAAGTTGATCACTGTATTAGGATAAAAGAAAATCGATCATTAACGCTTAAAACAATACTTGCTTTGTTTTAAGCGTTAATTATCGATTTTCTTTTATCCTATTACAGTTCCCAGTTTATTTACCCCGACAAAAAAAAATTAAGATTTAAACAACTAGCTTTTCTTTGCGGCTTCGCCCGCGTATATAAAATATAACTAAGGCTATATTTTATATTCGTGGGCGAAGCAAGAAGCACTCAAGAATAAAGCAGTTTTCTATCAGTGAAAAAAAATTAGCAATCAGACTAGTACTTTCAGAGATTATCGCCTACATATTAAAAAAAAAAAACAAGAAAAAACATTACCTCTTTATTACATTGGTGTAAATTTTAATTAGATTTCAGAGCAGTGATTGCCTAGTGGCAACGGCCCCAATTACGAATCGTACTTCGTAGGTTCAAATCCAGGTGAACGCTTTACTGCTTTTATTATACTTCTAAAAAAGTAGAATATCTCGAAAGTTTGAAGCTGCCAAGTGCTACCAAAATCGGGCCCGCCGTTCTTGAGTTACAAATGGTATAACTAACCCGATCAAATATAATAATAATAAATAATAACAGTTTGACAAGTAGGAACAGTTTATATGGGAAAATAAAATTCTCGTATTTAGTATTTTTTTCGTAATTTTTCCATATTTTAACTCACCTTTTAAACCTTTTCTGAACTTTCATGAATCTTCCAAGACCAAAATCAGCCAATTTGGTTAAGTCGATCGGAAGTGACGCGAGTACGTAATTTTCGGTGATTCATTTTTATTTATATAGTAGATAATAGATAGAAGAAAAAAAAAAGAATAAGAAGAAGAAGATAAAAATAGAAGATTACAAAATTTATAAACAATAATAATAATAATTTAATATTAATAAATATATTTATTTATACTTTTATTTTTTAATATTAATTTAATTTGCTCGCCTTTGTACATGAACTGTCTGTATGTCAATATATTATGTTTTGTTTTTGTGTACAATAAAAAATTAAAGAAAGAAAGAAGAAGAATTAATGACGTAAAAAAAAACAAAAACCTATTAGAACCATTTTCGACTTCTACGCGGATGAAGTGGCGGGCAAAAGCTATATATTAATACATGAATAAGTAGGACCTGTTATTTAATATTATTTTCCAGGCAAGCGTGCTCCATCCTCGGTTACATCATCGCTTACCATCAGATTAAATAGTGGTCAAACGCGAGCCAATACATAATAAAAAAAAATCTTGATTATATTACTTGTAATCAATGGTTCGTTGGCTTACCTGTGTTCATATATTACAAATACGGAAAACTTTTAATAAAACTAGATATTTGTACAGCAAGATTCAACAGTCTACTCATAACAGTTTATTCATAAATCTAAAGTACCTACCTATTCCAGACCAAAAAAAACAACGGTAAACTCATATTACCCGGTGCTGTATAAAATCCCAAAAAAAAAACAGCCAACATTGTTAGCTAACTACCTTCTCTGCGTACACCGGTGCTCAGTCCCTAACTTCGGAATACCATTGAATAATTCCCATCAGCAGGAGTACCAACGTAACGGGGGTTTAATATTTTTCTGCGGTTGGCTCGCCTGCTTGTTAGTATGAAGCCTGTACAAGTTCGATGTTGAGAAAAGTTGTACAGAAATACGTGAAATGTTATCATGCGGAATTTAAATTATGAAAAGGAATGGTTATAGTGTATTACTATTATTACAGAGACAGACCTCGAAATGCTTCATTAATGGAACGGAACATCAACATATTTGTTGGCGTTTATATCGGTATTACATAAATTCAATCTATGAACTGAGAACCATCTGTGTCATAAAAACATACACGACGAAAGCTGCTTAACTTTAATAGATTTGAAAACGATATTTTGTTAATTTTTTTGGATCTCCTACAGAGGATACAGAGGTAACATATGAATCGCAATTGTTTTTTTTTTAGTGATGAAGAACTACAGCATGCACATATGATTAGGTGAAAATATGATTAAATACAGCAATATATTTGATTTCCAGTTAATTCCGCGCATAAAATTGACCAAAGAGTCACTTTTTCATAACGTATTTTAAAATTTTAGTCAGAATCGCAATAAATGCATACACAACGACGCCTCTTCTACAAATTTACAGTTATTTAACAACTGATGCTTATGAGCATCCTTCATATCCACCTAACCGTAGTTTGTATTATGCAAAATAGGTAAAATTCAAGTAAACTGCGTCACACCGGACAGGTTGGTAAAGCTAAAAGATAATAACAGTCTGTTGTTTGTGCGAACTATAAACCGTTACAGTCAGTGATTGTTTGTTTAACGACTACAAAATAATGTTGGATTAGTCTGTGGTAACCTCCGGGGTGTTTTGTGGGTACTTCTGTTAAGCCTCTGAGAGGAAAAATAGGGCAAGGGAATCACACAACAGTGGCCATGTGAACTTTCTTCTCACTGTGTTTGAGTAAGTTTTGCAAAGTCGACGTTACTTTGGCGTAAAAATAAAGCTACTTACCTACTTATCTAAAGTGTAGTAGTTTGATCAAATAGAACTGAATTTATTTATTTATTATAACTTCATGCAACACAAACGTATAAAGGCAGACTTAATCCTTTTGACCTTTTCTACCATGTTTTGGCCCGAAGAATCGCAAACTTAAGTGGCACAGGGCACATTGTTTGAAGAAAAGATGTTCGATAGAGCCAAAAGATTCTGGAGTGGTGACCGCACACCAGAAGATGGAGCGTTGGAAGGCATCAGTCCACCTTGTAGGAGACTAGGTGGATCGATGACCTGGTGAGGGTTGCGGGAATCTGACGGATGCGAGACGCACAGGACCGTTGGTTGTGGCAACACTTGGGTGAGACCTATGTCCAAAAGTGGAGGTCTTTTGGCTGAAATATGATGATGATAATTTTTTAAGTTTTACAAAACAAGCACTTATTATTAAAGACTTTGGTAATAATGATACACCTATTTTTTATGACCTTAATTTGGATGGATGAATTGTGTGAGATGTGATATGACAGAAAAGGGAGTTAGTGATGGCGTGACGAGTGACAGGACAAAATGGAAGAAAAAAACGTGTTGTACCGACCCCACATAAAACGGGACCAAGGGCAAGAAGATGATGATGAGGTTGTCTGGAAGTTATGTTGTTGCCAAAATAGTTTTTTTTTTTTTTGCAAACAGAGTTGCTTCTTTGTTCAAAATTACAAGAAAACCTGCCAAATTCGGGGCTAACATATCAAAAAACACACATCACATCTACCACCCTCTCTCCCTTAATCTGTGGCCACTTAAAGCTATGTCCACACCCGCCAACGTCACGAGTCGCGAGCAAACACCGCGGCCACCGCAGCGCTATTACATTCATACGTGTAGCGATCCTAACGGACAGTGTCACCGCAAATCAGTGCGCTATGGACGTAACGTGATTTTTGTGGGCGTCGTGTGTGTGCCCGCCTATTGGAGTTCTATCTCGAATTTGTAGCTGGAAAATTGAGTTTTTGTATTGATGTTGTTGGAGGACTGGAAATAGACATAATTAGGTTTATATTGAACAGAAATTTAACTTGTTACTATGATAAACACACTGCACATAATTAGCGCCAAACATAATCACTTTAATTTAAATTTTCAAAGCGAAATTTTCTTATCCTCCACATAAGAACTTTTCTTGGAAAATCTACTAATGCTATCTGAATTTAATAAAAATTTGTAATTTAAATTTGTAAATAAATTTGAAATACCGTTTCCTTTAGCCTCTTAATGAATATTTTAGCGGCAATGACGTAACCAGCTCAATACATACATCCCGTTAAATATAAAAATGCGGGCACACATCGTTGGCTCGCTCATAAATCGCGGCAATCTGAAGTGTGCCGCACAACCGTGCGATGAGTAATGTGGAGCGCGCCTTATCCAGCCAGCGCGAGCTTCAAGTAACGACTACAATTAATACACACGTGAAAAATACGCAAATTATTATAATGTGGCAACACCAAGGCCAGTATCGTATGATCAGTATCAGACTATACTGTACTAGGTGGCTTGTTATTCGTTTTGAAAAAAAAAAACACGCATTTTAAAAATGCCTATTGACATCACAGCTATGTTTTCCCGCGTAGGTAACTATTACGATCACTCTATGTTTTGTTTGCTATTCCGATTTCGGATTTTTTATTGTAATGATAAATTGTTTTGTGGCGACATTTGGGGGAGGCCTATGTCCAGCAGTGGACGTCTATGGGCTGAAATGATGATGATGATAAATGGTTTAACAAAGATAATATATTTATTTATCTATTTATTCATACATAATAATAGCGATAAGAAACATGTAACCGAGATATTTGTAATACATAACATAATTGAAGAGTGGCCATAGAGTTTCTTGAGATCTACGCTTTAGAATGTGCAATTAGCATAATTTTTCTGACTGATTGACTTCAAAAGTGCCTATGAATGGTTAATTTGAAATAAATGTTTTGAAACTTGAATCTTCTGATTGTAAATATGTAACACTCACGTCAGTGTACACTTACCATTCAAAAATGAACAGAAACGTTCATAGGTAAAAAAGAACTTACACTACAAAAACAAGAAGAATGATTTTATAATATTCTTGTCTTGTATTGTAATAAAACTAAGTACCTACCTACCAAACTTTAAGAAAATATCGCGTCTCGCTCACCTAGGTAAAGAAGATTAAATAATACTTTAGGGAGCGAAAGCACCTATGAATATAAATGGCCTTTAGTATGGGAGCAACTCTAAATTCGTGAAATAAGGCTGTTTCATAAATTTTGGTTTAATAGGGACTGATATTCTTATCAAACAGGTATTTTCTTTTACATTATTTTTTTTTTGGGTTCGAATTTCTTAGTAGCGACTCGAAGCCTATGTACACTAATTTGTACCTGGTCGATGGCAGAAAGCTTACCATCTAAAGCATAACTAGTACTGCACTGCAGATATATGGGCTGGGGCTGCAAAATGCCATCAATGCAGTTTTGGACTCAGTGGAAAGGCGTGTGAAGAGGTTAATTGGGGATCCAGATTTGGTTAAGTCTATTCTACAAAGCCTGAAATACCATTGAACAACTCGACATAGAGTATCCACCTTTACACTATTAATACCTCTACGGTCCAGCCTAAGCGTTTTGCCTCGTCGTTTATATCGCGTACATGGAAGAACTGGAACAATTTGCTTGCTGCGGTCTTCCCGTCCGATTATTTTAGTTGCCTTTCAGACTAGATCGAATAGGCTAGAATAAACTAGTGCACTACATCATCAATGATTGCATTACTGTTTATCTTTGAGTGTATTATAGGTATTATTGATTGATAAAAAACACTTAACTAATTAAAACTATATATACACTAAAGACAAAAACTACTAGCTAAAATATGGCGTCATAAAATTCCTCCGCATCGCTGTCGACTGGAAGTGTGCCCAAAAGGCTGGCGGCATTGCCACGTTGTATGGCAATGCTTAATCTCTGACCGAGGTAAAAGCCAGCCCTTGGGTCACGCGAAGTGTCTGTTTATCTTCAGATAGGATCACAGTCAAGCACTAGTTTATATCTATATATATAACAGGAGAAACTGACTGACTGACATATCAACCCACAGCTGACACTACTGGGACTAGGAGCGTGAAATTCTGCCCATAGTTTTCTTTTGTGACGTAGGTGACACTAACAGATGATTTTCCAAAATTAATCCCCTAAGGTGATGAAACGGGGATTCAAAGTCTGTATGGAAAAACCTACTTTCACGCGGCCAAAGCTGCTGGCATAAGCTAGTAAAAAAAACCCAATCTTTGCCAAACTCATCACGCAACATCGTCGTGTTTCTTCTTGGGCCGTGAAAATAGCTTCAACTGTCTGAATAGCGGACTGACTCATTCACAATTCAAAAGTGTCTGTCAATAGTTTAGTCGAAACAAATGCTTTAAGTTTAATGTTATGTTACGTATGACTTTAATTCCTTTCCTGTAGTAGCGACATGTATGACGCCTCATAAAAACTGAAAATTACTTTTAGAGTTTTCCGCGCAATTATATGCAACAGTCGGAAATAAACTATCGAGCAAATACCCGGGCCAGATACAACAAGCTAGAAGGCCGTAACTTAAAATATCACATTTAGAGTTACTCACAAACTTGGGGAAAAAATAGAATTACATATAAACCAAAGGAACTTAACGATGATTTTATTTACCAATATTCATCTCCGGAACTACATATTGATAGAAGAAATATCCTCCTCAGACAAATTGATAGATAAATTTTGACTGCTTGCCGTCGAGTAATGAAACAAGAACGGCAGTACTATCTAAAACTCCATGCCTAGTTCTAGTAGAAATGATCGTGAAGATGAATCATCATCAGTTTATAAAAAATTGTTTAAATCCTGAAAATAGAAAAGGTTGATTTAGTTGTTTTTGAGAGACATGAACAATTTTATTGTCTCGAAATTAAGAATAAATTAGAAACTGTTGGCACAAGTTTTTAGGTTCTTCATTATTATTATTTTTTTGTGTAATTCAGTGCGGTGTATTTTTAGAAATATTGAAAACTGTAAGTGGTGTTTCTTTCTTTCCTCTTAAGCGAGCTCTTCACACATTGGGGATCAAGAATTGTTGTCACTCGCAAATATTTCATCAATTTAGTTCTCTTGTATTTGACACGTAGTAAAATTAATTTCCAAATCAGCGTGGTAGCATCATTAGCGGTTTCCATTGTTCCAAACTGTGCTGAGTGAGCCGTCATCACATTGACATGTTAACTCAATGGATATTTTAATTGTTATTTTTAATTTAGTGTATTACAATTTATAGCTTTGCTACGACTATTAATGAGGTGTCGAATTTATCATCGATTTTCATGAATTTTCGGGGAAATAGTGTATTGTCAAGCTAATAGTATTGTTGATATAGCTATATTGGTTATTTGGTCAAACGTGGAGTACAGGCGTAGGGTGGTCAGCCTTTCAGTTTATAGGATGCATTTTGGAGAGTGTGCGCAGGAATTTCATGACTTGATTCCAGCATCGCCTTTCTACCATAGAACAACCCGATATACGGTGAGTATCCACCCTTTAGTTTGATACCTCGACGGTTCAGACTCACATCGTAGTTTATACTGCGTATATCGAAAGATTGGAACAATTTACCCGTAGCGGTCTTCCCGTCCGTTTATAATTTTTAAGTTTAGGCTAGAGTGAATAGGCTTTAATAAACTAGTGGGCCTTACCATCAACGATAGCATTACTGCTTACCATCAGTTGGGATCGCAGTTTAGCGCTAATTTATATCATTAAAAAAAGTTTTTGTACTAATACATCATCATCCACAGCCCGTCTTTATTCGTAACCCTAATTACATTTTTTAATTTAATTTTTTCGCATGAAAATCGTGACGCTTCTGTTGGGTCCTTGACCAGGTTCTAACCACAATGGTATCCGGTAGTCTGGCCATCTCGCCACTGATCGACTTTTTCCATTCTAATCATTAGACGCTATTCCATCACTGCCTCACTTCACCTATCTGTTCAGTCACTACATCACCTATCTACCCTATCACTACCTTACTCCACGTATAATCACTGTGCTTGTCCATATGTTCAGGTCTACAATTACAAGAAGTCTTCAATATGGTAAAAATAAGTGTGTGTATATGTTCGAATCGTGACGTATAAAACTTAGTCTATTAGCATTATGTCACGACTGGA
The DNA here is from genome assembly GCA_961205895.1 of Mythimna pallens. Taxonomy (NCBI): domain Eukaryota; kingdom Metazoa; phylum Arthropoda; class Insecta; order Lepidoptera; family Noctuidae; genus Mythimna; species Mythimna pallens. The sequence goes on along the minus strand of OY540838.1, from coordinate 23,884,457 downwards.
ACACTCTGCAGATCTGTACGTTATATAATCTACTATTCTACTAGTAATCAGCTCTATCAATACTATGACATTATCAATAATTTAACTTATATCTCGGGTCGGGTCGCGGAGTGCGGTGGATGCGAGAAGCACAGGATCGGTCGTTGTGGCGACGCTTGGGGGAGGCCTATGACCAACAGTGGACGTCTTTCGGCTGAAATGATGATGATGAACTTATATCTACATACAATTTACAATACAATCCCCATTTCTATTTACCTACATTCCCTTTTAAATCTTATGTAACCCAGTAAAATCAAAGACAACATATTTTCTTTTCGAGAGTCAATTTTAATGAAATACGTGTTTAAAATATATAAATCCAAAAATAATGTCCACTGAAGGTTGAAAGTCAAATAATTTTGTTAGTATTTTCTCTTCGTTCAAGGTACAGCCACAAGCGTAAATATGTGACAGATACCTATAAAAGCGATTTACTCCTAAAGGCTTTCTGCCATCGGTCGTGTTGTCCAAACTAGGCGTAAAAAATCAGCATTCTATTGATGAAATAACTTTTTTAAATCAGTCCAGTAGTTTTTGAGCTTATTCATTATAAACAAAAAAAAACAACATAGAAATACCAATATTTACACTATTATAGTAAAGAATTAAAGATTATGAAACAGGTTTACTCAGTTACAATCGTTATATTATTATCACGAGCGCTATTGATTTTTCCTAAATATAGGTAACGTGTTGACGCTGGTGACTGTACACGACGCGGCATATAATTGACTCCAAAAGCCGATTTGATCTTTTGGGAAAATTGGTTTTCCATAAAGAAGGCGCTATCTAACCTGTTAATATCAGTTAGGGAAATTATTCCGGGCCTTAATGAAATACAGTAATGTACGAGTGTTTGGTGCTTAGTGCTGATGACTTCGATTTCATTTGGTTTAAGAGGAAGTGTGTCAGTTCAATGGTTATTAATTCTCTTTTACTTACGACTCAACTTAATTATAATGGATGTGCGTGCCTTGAGGTCATTCATTTGAACCTTGTTTAAACTTTACCAGCCGTTGTGGTATCGTTTTTGGGCCCCGGGTTGTTTGAATTTGGAATATTATTTGTTCAAAGACAAAATTACTTAAAGAAGTTTGTATTTACTCCATGTATAAGTATCTAACTGCATGTTTCCACATGTCCAGTTTACTCTAGTACAAATAGAATCACGTGGATTGTTTGTGATTTTCAGTTTAATCCAAACAAAGTAGCATCTAGTTAACTGTGCTATGCATATATTATCATTTATCGTAGCTTATCTTCTACTATAATACCTGAGAGGCCAAACGGAGACATACAACTCTAAACTAGTTCAATTTCGTCAGCAAATATCAAAAGTTAGTCTCAAAATATGAATAATAAAATCCAAATTATAAAGTAAGGAGCAAACATGAGCTATTTCGCAATCAACTAAAACACTAACTTTAATGGAAACTTATTAAAAAACGTCTGTCACAAAACTTGAAAAACACTCCTTATAATGAACTGTTGAACAACGAAACAGTTTTAAGACGGCATCTCGCTGCCATTTTGCTAGAACTCTTTTATACTTAAAGTCAAAAAGTCAGAGGAGAGTACTGCGGAGGGCGATGCGATGTTTATTTTATATCTCAATTAATTAGCGTAGCTCGTAGCGAGTTTAATCCCGTATTCATGACGCAGACTTAATAAGTGAGTTGATTCAAATTGCAAAACTGCTAACTCAACAGGCGACTGGCGACTGTGTCGCACCGTGTGCCGGACTGCGCTGCCGTGACAACACTGCAAGCACTAGTTTTTTGTGCGAGGATTGCAAATATTTTATAATTCCCGGCGACGGCGATTATTTCAGAAAAACGCATTTGAGTGTGACTTAATTAATGTCCCCCCTCACGCTTCACCCTGATCAGAAGAAGTTATTTATTTATATCACCATTCCCCAAAAAAAGGATGACTTAAGTAATTACCTCAAAAGCGTAACGGTACTTACTTATCATTGCTAACCAGGTTTGATGAGCTCACAGCACAAACTATTTAATTTAATCCGTACCTACTTTATAAAATAATTATTTATTAACGTGAAAGCACCAGGATAGCCTCCAATATTTAATTTTTTTTAAGTTTTTTGCATTTTGCAGATCAGGTGTTGATTAAAATATAACCGGCGGGCGTAATACATATTTATTTACGGAAATAATTATAATAATTAAAATCATAAATACAAACCAAATCCAATCAATATGAAACCCAATCTACCGAACCAAAAACTACCGTGTTGAATTTTCATATTGAAACTGATATTTTTTCACAATTCAAAAAGCTTAAGAAAATTTGAATTTGTTGGGCTATCTTTGAGCCTCCCGTTTAAGTACAAATAGCATAGCATATTCTATCATTTTTTTTTGCCATGGGAGATGAATGCTGGCAGTAAAACAAATAAATTGAGCCACTTGTGAGCAGTGGTACCGCGGTAACATCGCACACCACCACAAAGGATGCTGAAGCTAAAACAAACTAGTCGCCGCATCGTCCTCTACTTTTTGTTAACAAAGGCTCACGGAGCTTAATTTCCGAATTTGCGACATATTTGTATGTATGACAGTGTTTGTATTCTGTCGACGACGTATTTTGGTTTTGTGAATTCAATCCCTGTGCGGAGGTGCAAATGACTGTTTTGTCCTCAAATTCAGGTCATGTCAGAAACACAGAAAACCTGCAGTTCTAGCTGCTAAAGTTATGATATTCCTCTAACTACGTGTTTTCCATTTGCATGGAATACATTTCATAAAGTTTTGAAACATTCACAGAAAGATATTTGCACCCGCTTCCGTGCAGAGTTTTCGAACGAAGCGGCTTTGAAGTACTCTATCCAAAGATTCTGCATATATCAATGTGTTTAATATCTAATCTGCAGCATAATTTTATGACATTAAAGACGTCCGTCTATTTTAGAAGGTAACAAATACACATTTCAAATTCAAATTCGCGATGCGAATAGCCAAAGATGTTAAAAGGCCTAAACAAAATGGTCTCTAACCTAATAGTGTGAACCTCCTTCGGAACCGCGGCAGCGCGTGACGGCACCGAATTGTGCGCACCTTCCGTTAAATTTGCTCCGACAATAAGGCCCTCGGGAGTCGGCCCTGCGAACACCGTATGATATTATCCCGGAGTGACCACGGGACCCTCAATCTACCAAAACATTGGCCTAAGACATGAGAGAACGTAGAATTATTAGGACTTCGGGTAGGCTGTTTTGTCCTTTTTTTTCGCGGTAAGGACCACTTAATGTAGAGTGGAACTCGAGTGATGCTGACAATAGATCATCATCATCATCATTATTGTCCTGTTTTCTTTATCATGTTTTTGATAAAATGTGAAAACACAATGATTCCTGACCAAAAACAAGAGTCCTTACTAAGCAGCTTAGTAACACATACTTAAAACTGCCGTTCAAAAAGACAGTAATAATGAAAATATAAATATCAAAATATTATTTAGCTACTTGAGTGGCTAAAATGATGCAAGCAATTAAACAGAACTCATCAGTATTCATTTGTATAACAATCGCATCTATTAATGACTGGGGTGATTATGTAGATATCCTACCGGACATAGTCTACTAGTCACAGCACTAATTTATAGTATCGACATCCTAAATTGTCGTGTTTATAGTGATGTCCTTTATTCCACGATCTATGTCTTCCGACATACAATGTATGGAGACACGGATCTAGTAGATTTAGTGTACCTGGCGCCTTGCTCGGGTTTTTGTCTGACTTTCAGATATAAAGTAATATCTGTTCGTAGCAGCGGCTGCAATGAATTGAATTGAAAATGGTTTTTGAATTAATAGTTAATCTATAACTAATCTTAGCTATAGGTGATTGAATTTTTATTTATTCATTATTTTCTAGCTTTTACCCGCAGTTTCACCCACGTACTTAAAATATATCCTATTTCACTCAAGAATAAAACAGCTTTCAATCTGTGAAAAAAATTTAGCAATTGGACCAGTACTTTCAGAGAAAAAAAAAATCTACCTCTTTGTAACATTAGTGTAGATGTAGATTGTATTCTTTATTTAATTTTTTGTCAGAAGTAAAAACTGCTCCTAAAGTAACAACCGTCTGGACTACATAACAGTCTAAAAAACTGTTCTACTCTATAGCTTAATATGAATAAAACTGCCACATGACTAGCGACATCTTTTGTGCTAATGTGTGTGATGTAGTAGGTAGATTTAGTATGATTTAGTAATGTACAACGTTGTGAACAATCAAAGTAACACAAGAACAAACATTCATAAGGATGCAATCGCCCAATCACTCTCTTGACATAATTCCTTTTTATAATATCACCTCGTTATCGCAACCTTTTTTCCAGATTCGAAGCGAATGAAATATTCAGTGGAAAATTAAAACTTTTTGGATTGACTCATCAAATAACCCGTATGGCGTATTGCAGGTGTCGTTGGCAAAAAGTAAATTCTACTCGGACGTGGTGTCCGGACTGCCGGACGGACAAACGAATTGTTTTCGTTTTGCTTCCTGTACGTCGGCAAAGGAGAATGTTTTTTGTATTGTCGGACAAATTCATGGGGCCTCGAATTCGGGTTGGTTTTGTCGAGAAAGATTGTTGACGGTGAAAACTTTATTGAGAGTTGCAACTGGTTAGTGATTGTGTAGACGACTTGGGCAATAATGATACCGAAAATGATCCTAGTCTCACTCGGTCTTATTTAACTATTGGTTATAATTCATATTTTGTGATTTTTAATTTATCATTGCCCACGACGACACTATTGATATAGTTTTAGCAGAAATGTCAGGAGATTGACCATATCGAATCTTAATAGTAATTATTTGTAGTACTAAATTTTTGCTTAAATTAGACAAAAGATCATGTGCAATTATTGTAGGTGGACTTCTGTAGTTTTTACCAGCTCTCACGGGGAAATAAAGTTGTAATTACATTTTTCTCATGTGCTTCGATGATTTCGTTATGTGGTAAAAATGGCTGCACTTCTGCCTTTAACTTGGACCACGGCCCAGTTTTCTGATTAGCATCAGACGCTGCCCTTTGGCTTACCTTTTGACGTTCGATCATATTGACCATTTGTGCGTACCTTTTTCGACATCTATTGCAAATAGACATGTCTGTTATATTGAATTTTATATTAACATTACGTTGGGTGGAACATGTTGTAGCGTCTTAACATTATGAAGAATTGATGAGGTTCAACGATCTGAATGTTATTTACAATTTAAATTGGAAACTTAATAGGCTTTTTTTTTTTTTTTTTTTTCGGGTGGGAAAATCATCTAATGACAACCCCCGCTCTTGGGCGGAGCAGGAGATAGTGTCAGACTTTTACTGACTAAAAACCCACTCCTGTTCCTTCTTTGCCATTTTTATTTTTCCAGGGCCCCGGGGGTCACTTTCGCATCACCCATGGCCCCAGTAGGCTTCAACCCTGTTGGGCCCCTACGGTTGCTGACATCTCCTTGAGGCGCGCGTGGAACACTACGCGCCGTCGACGACTTGGGTTCGGTCCGGATGGTTACCGGACGATCGGACGGCGAGCCACCCATTGCTCGCCGTCCGCAAGCCCGCGCCTACGGTGAAACTTAATAGGCTTGGTTCATCAATATTGTAGCACAAAACTTAAACTATACACTTTATTTATTTAATATACATTTATATTACATTTTTAATATTTTTTTTTTCAAAAAAACGTATAAAAAATCATTTAAAAATATAAAAATATTAGTCCGTCGGTGTCGGGAACAGGGCCCAAGCTACCGGTGGTTAGGGCTCCAGAGACAGGAACCCCTCACAATGCAAACCGTATCGACTTTCTGTATCAGGCCCTTGATCCAACTACGCAATGATAGCTTCGACAGATGGTCTTCGAAGCTTTTGGCTATAAAGCCGTTGGCGGTCACGACAATAGGCACAATGATAGCCGAGTTCACATTCCAAATGTCGACAACCTCGTGTGCTAAGTCGAAGTATTTGATTTGTTTCTCTTTCTCAGCTTTCACGAGATTCTCGTCATGTGGAATGGTGACATCGAATATTATTACACGGCGCACTAATTGGGGTCAGTAATTATAGACCGATCCCAGTGCAACGTGACAAGGTAATTTTCGAAAATTGGATCGATCGGTTGTATTTCAAAGCAAGTTGCTGGTGACTAATCTTGGTCAACTCGGTTAAGCCTGTGCAAGTACTCGCCGTTAGCCAGACGAGAACAACCAGAGATCATATGTCTGATAGACTCACCCGGACGATAGTATGCCCAACACATGTCAAGGGTCTCGTCCTTCATAATATGTCTCTGGTAGTTGTTTGTCAAGATAATTTCGTCCATAATCACGAGAAAAAACCTAGAGTTTCTCCAAAGAGGTCGCTGAAACGTAGCCAGGCCACGGAAGCCCAGAAATCTACATAAGGCTCATGAAGAGCCCGATAAAAGCGCCCGTGGAGCTCCTTGCCTTTCCATACTTCCTTGCGGTCATCAGTAGTAACTCCCACAGGTTTGCGCTAGTTCTCTTTAGCCATGGATAACGGGGTGAGACCCATGTCCACTGCAACCACATCACGATGCATACCCACGTCGGTTTTGAGAAAGTATTCTCTGAGGCTGCACACCTCGCAGTTGAGTAGAGTCTTTGCATTCAAAAAGTCCTGACCTCCACACTTCCGCGGGATGTACAGTCTATGATTGTCTGTCGATGGTTTATTATTAAGCCACTAAACTATTTAGAGTAATGGACCTTCACTTTCCATAAGTTCTTTTTCTAAAATGCTCTGACAAGTATTTATTTAATTCTCCACTTCATAAATTAAGCACTTCCTTGCTCTGAATAAAAATTCTACCTCCAAACACAACATTCACACTAGCTAAAATTCACCTCATATCATAAAACACCTCGGAAGAACAACTTTAACATAGCGAGCAAAATTACCTACTGACAAAAAGTTAAAAGTGCAGATGAAAAAAGTGAACAATTTCGCAAAAAACTGACTTTCCTTACCGGACCTGCATCAAAAATGCGGTCAGCGCGCTGGGCCGAGTCCCGGTGACACACTCTATGCAAATGTGCTACGGCTACAAAGGGGCACGCTGGGTGAGTGCGGCGACTTCTTTCGCCTTATGCATAACAATTTTGGCTAATTCCCTACCGGCTCTTAATCGCAGCTGGACACATGGATATTTTTTGTTACACTGCTTTTTGTTCTGGATTTTACGGTATGAAAGAGTTTAACAAATGAGATGAGTTACACTTGTTGTGAGTTAGTTGACTGTCTCGTAGGCCAGAGTGTCCTGGTTCCGCTCCCTGGATTGGAATAAGTGCTGTTGTGTTTATTTAATACATCTGACTAGCCTTTACGGGTCTACATACAGTACATCTTATATTATCTTGATGTGGAGCTGGCCTTAAAACCAGAGCACTTCGACCCTTCTGGATCTTTTGTGCTAACATACAGTACATACTCCAATACCTATATGTTCGTACGGAAGCGACGCCCGGGTGTCGCCACTGTGTGAACGACATGACACGGTGGAGCATACGGTGGAGGTGTGCCCCGCTTGGGCAGAGCAACGCCGTGTCCTCGTGGGGGTAATCGGCGGCGGCGATCTCTCGCGCCGGGCCTTGGTACAGGCCATGGTCCGGAGCGAGGAGGAGTGGCAGGCGGTCGCCTCCTTCTGCGAAGCAGTAATGCTTGCAAAGGAGGCGGCCGATCGCGTGAGGCAGCGGTCCTCACGCCCCAACCGCCGCCGGGATTCCGATCCCGATTTCCGGCCACCGTAGGCGCGGGCTTGCAGACGGCGAGCAATGGGTGGCTTGCCGTCCGACCGTCCGGTAACCGTCCGGACCAAGCCCAAGTCAACGGCGCGTGCTGTTCCACGCGCGCCTCAAGGAGATGTCAGCAACTGTAGGGGCCCAGCAGGGTCGAAGCCTACTGGGGCCAAGGGTCCGATTCTGAAAGAAAGACTCGGCCCTGGTACGAAAGGCAACGAAGGAACAGGAGTGGGTTTTTAGTCAGTAAAAGTCTGACACGATCTCCCACCCCGCCCAAGAGCGGGGGATGTCATAAGATGATTTTCCCAACGAAAAAAAAAAAAAAAAACGTTAAAATCAGTATTTTAAATTGTATGACTGCCTGTCTAGCCTTCACACCACAGTTACTATGTATCACCATATTCCTTTACAAGACTTGTGTCAAAGTTGTCTGGTGATATTTTCTGACCATCAGCCTATCAAAGATCTACAAATCACAGCTGGGACCAAAGCCTTTACGTGCTTTTTTAATGCACGGAGGTATCTTGATAGTATTTTATGTAAAATTCTGAAGTCTCAAAATAAGTTTATCCAATATGATATATATGAGTGTAGTAAACTGATTTACATCCCTTTGAGCAACACCAGCGTACCTGCCCGTCATGTTTTGATTAACAGTTCTACTAAAACACTTAGTGATACACTAGTGTGTATCATTGTGGTTGTTCCATCGTACATATTCTAGTAGCGACATGAAAACTTAAGGAACCGGAGAGAAACATCGTGTTCAATGCCAATGCTGATACATTAGTAATGAGTCTAAGCGTGGAGGAACCATTTCATTAGCTACTCTAATAAAGCTGGCTCGAGATTATCTGCTATTTATTGTGCGTTAGTTACACTTTAACTACGACTATAGTCTGCAATTAGCGATGTTGAGTATCAGATTATCAAGGCTTTATCTTCTCTCTTATATAGCTTTAAAGAAAGAAAATACGTTTATTTGACATAAACACAATACGTTTTAGGTTAAATCGAAAAGATACAAATCTAAAATGATCCTAAGTAATAACGCAGCTTGATTCATAAACAAAATAGTGTATTATACGTCTGCACCAATATAGGTCCAGTTCAGCATGAATGCCAGACATCTGTAGTGCCTGAAGCTGGCTTTTGACTGGACTTGAGAAAGAAGAAGACCAAATAAACTATAAATGGATAATAAGAAAATATGATATATGTCTAGAAAGAGGGTGCTACAACTAACAGGAATATAAAGAAAAAGGTAGGTGCTTAATATCATTTAAAAAAAAAATAGAGAAGAACAAACCATTTTCGACTGGCCTGTTGGTCTAGTAGTTAGTGACTCTGACTGCTATGCCGGAGGTCGTGGGTTCGATTCCCACTCAGGACAAATGTTTGTGTGATGAGCTCGATGATTTGTTCTGTGTCTGGGTGTAATTTATCTATATATGTATGTATTTAGAAATATATAAGTATGTTTATCAGTTATCTAGTACCCATAACATAAGCTCTGCTTAGTTTGGGACTAGACGGCTTTGTGTAATAGTTGCGGATTTTTTTTTTTTTTTCTGTTTTATTGTATTGGCCAACCAACAAATACACTGCAACATATTTAAAAAAAATCTGTTATCTAGGTTAGTGTTACAATATCTAATAGGTTAGCACCGTATGTAAGTGATAACTGTATGCGACAAATACCTAATTTAATATAAAAAATTAATGAACTAAATAGAAAAAAAGTCATTCGGACGTAAAATTAAAATTAAAAACCAAACTAAAATTAAAATCAATAATTTAAATTGAAATCAAATGCACAATAAATTAAAATCACTATAGAAATCAGAATTGGATTAAAAATTCAAAATATATTTAGGAAGAATACAAAGTAAATTCACAAATTAAGTCAATCACCATAGTACGTTGATCCCAAACAAAATAGAACAAGAGTAATGTAATCATTACATATTTTAGGCGTGTTCAGGATTATGAGGCAAAGATCTCCCGTGATCAATTTCCATAGAACAACAAACAAACCGGTCATGTTTACATTAATCACACGATCCCCAACCCGAGTAGGTTTTAGTTCATCGAGCAACATCGAGAAATAGGTAAAGTTAATTGTACGTATGGCGACCACGTACCGGAAGACGTAGCGTTGGAAGGCCTCCTACAAGGTGAGCCGATGACCTGGTAAGGGTTGCGGGAATCCGATGGATGCGAGACGCACAGGGCCGTTCGTTGTGGTGACACTTAGGTCTATAGCCAACAGTGGACGTCTTTCGGCTGAAATGATGATGATGATGATGAATTGTTAGTATGAAGTAATCTCCAGAATCAATGATTCTTAACGAAATTCCGAAGCTCTTTTATCGCTAAATATACATTATACTATTTACGACGATAAGCTTCAGAAACGAAGCAAATTAGGAACAGTTAATCAAGCACAATCTCATCTGACAGAAGTTGCTGAACACACTTGTATTCCTTTTATCAGCTGACCAATTTAAAGAAAGTATTTCATTTGGCTGATATTAGCCATCTATTTATTCAGAGAGGGCTCTGTGCTCTAAAATTTAATGAATCTGTCTATCTGTACATCACTCAGGTCCGGAACGTCTATCTGAAAGCCATACAAATATTTGTTTCATACATACATATCAGGATCTTTGTTTCTTTTGGCATCATAGGTTGTGCAGTATAAATTTTACAAAACATTTTGTTTTTGATACAGAATACAGTCACTCTGCTTCCTACTAGAAATCAGATGGGGCACATTCTAATAGTTCTGTTCAATCAATCAGCTTTTTTGTTAAGCTTCGCTGAGGTGATCGCCCCTGTTTCAATGATTTCATATTATATTGTTTAGTTGTATAGGCACAAGTCACTAAACAAAACACAAGAGATACAAAACTACACCAATTTTACATCACATATATCCACTAGGAATTAATTTGTGAATATAATTAAAACAGCCACTGAGCTTCACTCCAAAAACTTCTGCCAAAATAACAATAATTTAATTTATTAGTCAACTTTTGGTCCACAAATATGTCAGTAACACAGCAGAAGTTCTATGACAGTTCACAAGTTTTAAATTATAAAATGAGAAGAGGAAAGATGGGTTCTTTCTTCTTTCTGATTATTTTTTTGCTTTTCAGGGGACTAACTTGATGAATATTATGACAATTTCTGTATTCAATACTTAACTGAGCTATTTAGATGACTGAGGGCTCATTTTTCAAGTTTCAAATTAATTACAGTTCGACAGCATTGTATTCAAAGCTGCGACATTGTTTGAAAGAGCAAACGGCAACTGAAGGAATACAGATGGGTTTTAGTTAGTAAAAGTCTGACACTCCGTCTCACTCTACACAGAGCGGGAGATATTATTAGTTATTTGAAGACAATGTACAGAAATTGTAACTAACACTATATGTGTGTGTCGCAAGCGCAACTCCTGAAAGGTAGCTTTACGTTCAATTCTCGATGAAGATCGAGATGTTCCATTAGAAATCGCTTTGTAGCTGTCCAGAATTTCGAAAATTGGTGGTGATACCCCAGCGCCTCGGAAAAGCCGCAAAGACGTTGCGACGAGCCTTAACTTTCTCCTGTCGAATCGCTTGAGTGCCATAATATTTCCTGCGTAATAAAATTTATCGGTCGATTGAAACATCAGTCTTAAAATTAGGCTTACCGACTGCCGATATTCAAAAACAAAATTAAAAGGGCCCCGGGTTCGTCCCGGTTTGGCCCGGTTCGCTCTCGGCTCGGGCGTGCATTATTCATAACGCCGACACGCACGCCCGTGTATGAATTGAAACGAACCGGCGCGACGCTCGCCTTTTATAGCCCCAATGTAAATACGCTCCTAGAGCGATCCGTTTCAGATGAATTTGATTTTTCAATGATAAAATTTAAAATGGCATTATTTTTCATGCCGATTTTTGTGGTTTTCCGCTGTACATTTTAAATTATTTGTTTTTAAAAATAAATACTTTGTGTTAACTTTATTTAACTGCAAAAAGTCTTTACTTTGTAACATTTTAAAGCAAACGAATGATAATAAAATGCAACGCTTTTCGTTCTACAAAAAAAAAAAAAACAGCCTAAATATTTGAGCGTTAAAAACGCCATGGTCGAATTTACAGTTTAGTTAGATGTAACTTCTCTACACTCGAAAAAAGTCGCCTCTAAAATGCTGGCGTTATTTTTTTACTTTTTATTTTTATTCGTTAGCTAAACAAATGCCAAGCGGGAAAGGACCAGGCTAGCGTCAAAGGGTAGCTACAATAACTATGTAGATACACTTTATTAAAATGTCTAACTCATTTTTTATATCGTTAAGGTATACAGACGACACGAAAAGGTTTTGCTGCTTCGCACTTCTATATATCTATTATATAATATGTAGATGTAAGAAAAATATATATGATGAAACACAACTGACATTAAATGTGTGAGAAACGTAAATATTCTTCACATTTCTGTACTTGATGTTAATGTAGACACAAATAAAGTGGTACGTCTGTTTGAAACTGAATAAGTTCCGTTAGAAAAATAACTTACTTCGAAAAATGCATATTTTGCTTGTTCATGGTACGAAGAAGTTTTCTCTTTTGATGTTAGAAATTATTGAATAATGTTAGATATTCTGTAGCTTAAGAGCAGTGGTGGCCCAGTGGTAACGGCCCCGACTTACGAGTTGTAGGTCGCGGGTTCAATCCCAGCCAGGCGCATTACGTTGTGTAATTTATTTCATCACTACTGCTCTTAAACCGGTGAAGGAAAACATCGTGAGGAAACCGGCATGTCCTTGAACCAAAAATTCGAAGACACGTGACATTCACCAACCCGCACTGGGCCCGCGTGGTGGATTACGGCCCATGCCCTCTCCTAGAGAGGAGGCCTGAGTCCCAGCAGTGGGAACATTAAAAGGCTGATTATGCTATATGCTTATATTCTGTAGCTTTGTATCGAACAGGAAAAGAAAAGACAAGTATTCGGAAAACATGGAGAGATTACATTCATATCGTAGATAAAAAAAAGATAGTTTGAATTGAAATGTCATAATAAAATAAATTCTTAATTCTGTGCTTACTTTACTAAGTAATATTTCTTATAAGTTGTTTACTAATTGTTTAATGAATTCTAGTTAATATTAATAACATATAAGCACTTAAATAAGTTACCTGAGAAACAGACTTATCCTTGTTTAGGTAGAATGCGGTTTTGTGACTTTAACTTTAGTTTAATTTAATTTATAAATATTTTTATAAATGAAATAATTCAATAAACATATGTGTGTGTTGGCGCAAGGGTGTCATCATTGAAGCTCTGTCTAGGGACTCTGTTTTGTGGCGATGGCTGGGTAACGAGCAATAAACAAACTATTCCAGATCACACAACTGATTTATTATGATGCAAGCTTCAGGTATTCACTTCACACAACGAGCCGTGAAACAGTCCCCGAGACTCGACGTTGTTCGCACGGCTGTCGACAGAGGAAAAAGCACCGCACCTCTGCGGTCGGTACTTTTATCTGCTCAATTCGTACAAACGTCAGCCCGAATTCTTTCAAAGTGACATGTGTCACTTTTCCCTTAGTTCTTTCATTCGTTCTCAAGCTTCCGTACTTACATACCAACTTCACCGACACGTGTATAAAAAAATAAATCTAACATGGCTACCATTGGCAGGCGGTCGCCTCCTTCTGCGAAGCAGTAATGCTAGCAAAGGAAGTGGCCGATCACGTGAGGCAACGGTCCTCACGCCCCAATCGCCGCCGGGATTCCGATCCCGATTTCCGGCCATCGTAGGCGCAGGCTTGCGGACGGCAAGCAATGGGTGGCTCGCCATCCGACCGTCCGGTAACCGTCCGGACCGAGCCCAAGTCGTCGACGGCGCGTGCTGTTCCACGCGCGCCTCAGGGAGATGTCAGCAACTGTAGGGGCCTAGCAGGGTCAAAGCCTACTGGGGCCAAGGGTCTGATTTTGAAAGGAAGACTCGGCCCTGGTACGAAAGGCAACGAAGGAACAGGAGTGGGTTTTTAGTCAGTAAAATGACACTATCTCCCGCCCCGCCCAAGGGCGGGTGATGTCATAAGATGATTTTCCCACCGAAAAAAAAAATACATGGCTAACATGAAATATGTTTCTATGCATCGCGTATAACCTGATCCTTGTACAAAAAATAATATTCCATGGTCCCTCAAAAAGTCAACGGAAAAAAAAATGGCTTCATAAAATTATCACCTATGTATTAAAACACATCAACAAAAAGCTTTTCGCGCTCTGCGGCGATGTTAAAAATTCAATTAAAAACCTCATTTGTGTTTTTCATCAAGTTAAAAACTGTAGTCGTGTCTGTTCAACGCCGAAATATTAACACTGGGTGTGAGGGGGGAGAGAGGAGCGAGAAGTATTGATTAGGGAAATGATTCAGTAAAGAAACAAAACAACAAAGATATTATTTTTCTCGATCGTAATGAAGTACATACTTGATTTGATTTAATTGCTTTCCTTGATACATTTGTTGATCAGTGAGCTTGGCGCTGTCAGTCACGTAGTAACTGATTCTAGATATATTCAATTACTGATATAATTTTCGATTTGAAATGTGGTAGTTAAATGATAGTTATTCATTAAGTTTGTATTCTTTGTGAACATCATGTTAGAATAATCCAAAGCAGCATGAGTGTATTTCCGAGCCCAAGTCATCAACAGCGCGTTGTGTACCACGCGCTCCTCAAAGAGATGTCAGCAAACCGTATGGGACCGAGCCCAAGTCATCAACAGCGCGTTGTGTACCACGCGCTCCTCAAAGAGATGTCAGCAAACCGTATGGAACCGAGCCCAAGTCATCAACAGCGCATTGTGTACCACGCGCTCCTCAACGAGATGTCAGCAAACCGTATGGAACCGAGCCCAAGTCGTCAACAGCGCGTTGTGTACCACGCGCTCCTCAAAGAGATGTCAGCAAACCGTATGGAACCGAGCCCAAGTCGTCAACAGCGCGTTGTGTACCACGTTCTCCTCAACGAGATGTCAGCAAACCGTATGGGACCGAGCCCAAGTCGTCAACAGCGCGTTGTGTACCACGCGCTCCTCAACGAGATGTCAGCAAACCGTATGGAACCGAGCCCAAGTCGTCAACAGCGCGTTGTGTACCACGCGCTCCTCAAAGAGATGTCAGCAAACCGTATGGAACCGAGCCCAAGTCGTCAACAGCGCGTTGTGTACCACGCGCTCCTCAACGAGATGTCAGCAAACCGTATGGGACCGAGCCCAAGTCGTCAACAGCGCGTTGTGTACCACGCGCTCCTCAACGAGATGTCAGCAAACCGTATGGAACCGAGCCCAAGTCGTCAACAGCGCGTTGTGTACCACGCGCTCCTCAACGAGATGTCAGCAAACCGTATGGAACCGAGCCCAAGTCGTCAACAGCGCGTTGTGTACCACACGCTCCTCAAAGAGATGTCAGCAAACCGTATGGAACCGAGCCCAAGTCGTCAACAGCGCGTTGTGTACCACGCGCTCCTCAACGAGATGTCAGCAAACCGTATGGGACCGAGCCCAAGTCGTCAACAGCGCGTTGTGTACCACGCGCTCCTTAAAGAGATATCAGGAAACCGTGTGGTCCCAGCAAGGTTCACCAGGAACGCGCCGATTTTCTGAATAGAAAACCCGTGATCCTATAACGCTAAGGGCAACCGAAGGACACAGGTGTGGTTTTATTCTAACATGCCTTCCTGCTCCACTCAGAGTGGGAATATCATTAGACGGTTTCCCACCTTAAAAAAAAGCATGTCTGCACTTTTTAATGCCCCGTGCACTAATCATAAACAACCAACCATACTCAAAAACCCCGAATCAAAACAAATAATTAACAAAATTTTAACTAAAGCAAACACACGCATACGTGTATCTAGTAGGTCCACAAACAAGCGAAATCCTCCTGTAGCTCGCTCCGTGGAAACGAAGCAAAACTCTACTCTTTGACTTGGAAACAAATAGTTAATTACCTAGAGAGCTCGTTAGGCATGGATTGTGCCAAAGTTGCTTCTACTTTTTACAGTGCAACCCAGCCTTAAGTTCGCGGGATTTTAAACGAACCAAGGAACAGCTCGTTCTACTTACGACGTTTTTTAACCGACCGTTGTAGTGAATAATGCACTTATTGCATTGCTTGAGACATGAAGGTGACTCGCGATATTTTTTCGGAGAAATTTGAGCAAGATTAAAACAGATTTTGGTTAGTTATTGTGGCTTATTTTAGGTTACTTAATTAGGTTTAATTTATGAGGGAACTCGTTCCTGACATAAAAGTACTTCAACTTAGATTTCGTGTCGAGGAGGAGAGAATAATGTGAAAATTATTCTATAATGATGTTCGCTTGCAAATACAAAGCAAAACTGTTGAGCTAAACTAGAACGTTAAATACTCCCTTGAACCGAAAATGTAATAAAACACCGAGACAAAGTACATGACAAAGTTAAAGAAGACAATGAAAGTGGTGCCATTTGAAACAGGTCAAGGAATTGGCCCTCAGTGAAGAAAGCTCCAAGGTGATGCACCAACAAGGACACAATGTAACTCACTTGAATCTGAGAGGAATCGTAAATTTGATTTGTGAATGTAAAGATATAAATATTTTGCTTTTATTTCGAGTGTATTTCTAAACATAAACTATAAGAATTCACAATATCCAAAATAACAAAACTGAAGCCATGACCTATCAAAATGTCAGTCGTGTCAGCAAAAAAGAGTGATGAAGCTATCCATTCTGTATAGCTCGACTTTATTATTATTATTCATTAATTTCAAGTAACAGAGACTCATTTTAGTTACAAAAAATTAACACATACAATACAAATTATAGATTACATAAAATAAAATGACAATAGATTATAACTATAACCCGTCAGACATTAAGATAATTGCATTAAAAATTAAAATTAAATAAATTATAAAACCCTTTTTAACAGTTCAGTTTAGGACAGGACGTCAAATGGATCATGTTAAGAGTTAGTGGTAGGGTTTCTGCTCTGTTGAATAGATTAGCATTAAAAACACACATCGTAAAATTAAAATACCAAAGGAATGAGCAACGAAACATATGGTTTGTGGTAATTAAAAAGGAATTGTTTCTAACGTATCATTTTAATGCGACCATCCCAAATAATGCAGTACAGCTTCACAAAGAGCATACCTCCAATTCAGCCATATGTTCGTGTTTTAAATCGCATTACACGCGACAAAGGGAACCGCGGGGCGAGCACATGTCATAGTGCTTTTATTACACCACATATGGGCTAAATGTGCCCCATATTGGCTTATTTATCTCTGTCTCACTGAGATATTTAGTATTTTTTCTTAGAGGTATGTGTTTTTGCCGTCTAAACATATTTTGTAGAACTTTTCAAATTATAATTTTTAATTTAGTCTCGTTTGAATAGTTTTGGACTGATTCGTGTGTTGACATAATGAGTCAGTGAGTTTACGTAGATCACAAAAGAAACATTTTTTCCAAAGCAAAAATATTCACTGATTAAATCTTAAAAGAAAGAGTTCATTAACGGTGCAAGAGAAAAGTGCTATTGAATTCTTTAAATAAAAATGAAGTACTGTGAAAGGGATAGATTTATATTATGTTTTATATATTTTTTTTAAATTATTTCATATTACTAGTGGCGCAGTCACGCACTAGTTTATATTTTTATTTTTTTTATTTTATTTTATTTTATTAAGTACAGTGACAGACTACAGACTAAGACAATCAGCTCAATTAAAAATAACATACAGTACATAAATCTGAAGTCCAATTATTACTGTACTACAGCACTCAAAGTTTAATATGCTTCAGAAACAGAAAAAAAAAACACAGTAAAGGTGAAGTATTATGGAGAAGTTAATTAAGTACACTAATGTAATTACATTTTATATAAACAATTGAAACAATGTATGAAATGTGATCCCACCTGATGGTTTATGTAATTTATGTTTATGGCAATTGTTTTTGTTTAGTTACTGTAATTGTCTACCTTTCAAAAATAAAAAATATATAATTAAAATAAATAGAAAGCTCCTGCTCACAACTTCATCCGCTTTTTTTAAAATTCATTAGACATATATATATTGGTTATTGGTTGGTTGGTTGGTTGGCTATTGGTTTAGTTTTTCTCTGTGGATGTAATATATGATTTTAGATTAAGCAGTTGCTGGTGCTCTTCTCTTTTTGCATAGTTTTCTTTTATAAGGGTGTTTTAATATCGTGCGGTTTTGATCACGCATGTGGGATTTCCCCGCACGCGTAACCACCACAAATATCCATTTCATACAAGTATTTATTGTAATGCGTGGAATACGCACGTGGGATACGTTTTTTTTCATTGTGAAATTTTCTGCAGGCCAATCCCGCATGCGAGATGAAGTCACAAAAAAACACCCTAAGTGTGTAATGTGTGCATCAATAAATAACATACATTAGGTCATTTAAACTATGAGTATTGATTGCACATGTTTTGTAGGTAGACATGATTTATTTAAATTCAAACACCTAGGTATTCTATTCAGTTGCCTCATACAGTATTTTCCAGCCAGTTCAGCTCAATAACTTTATTATCCCATATCAGAACATCCAAAAAAAACTGCTTAAAAGCGGCGTCGGTAGGCTAATATTATGCTCCGTAAGATTCACTATATATTATTCATAGACACACGCACGCCTGGCTCGTGCGAATACATTGGCATTCTCCTTTATTGCCTACCCAAATGTGTTTATATACGCGGTGTCTCCGCGAAACTCTTTTATGTTCTGTTTATGGGATTCAGGATTTGGATCTGGTTATTTAAATCTTAACTAGATTTTAGTGTTTATTATTGAGAATGCTGAAAACGTACCTAACTGACCATGGCGCTGTTACTAGGTCAAGAACAACAAAACTATTTCAGAAATATGTAAAATAATAGGTGCTTTAGAAACTGTCGTTTTTAAAACGATATTTTTTCACATTCATTGTGCGTAAAGCTAAGGATTACAGCTTAAGAGAATTCCCTAACGGGGTTTATGTTTCCTGATCGCTACATCTGGCGGTATTTAAGTTAAGAATAAATAGGTTACTTCTAGGTAAGCATGCTTCAACATCGACCACATCGCCGCTTTCCATCCAGTGATATCCTTTTCACTCGCCTATAGTCAACATCGAGCAAGTTTAAAAGCTTATTACTTCATCTAACGCAATCCATTGCGATGTTTGACGAAAAGCCAATGCGAAAAAGAGAGATAACGCCTGAAAATTCTGTTGGCATTCGGTAATTCCGTGATTTACTTGAATTTTTTACAAAACTTGTTCTAATGTTCCAAGAAATACGTGTTTTTTTAAACCCTTAAAAGGTTTAGAAAAAAGTGACGTCATACAGAATCTTGATTCAATTTGCAAGGCTTCTATAGTTATACATTTTTGACTTTTTAATTAATGCAAAATAGCAGATTTTCAGAGGTCTTTACTGGATTAGTTTTGCACAAATTTATAAATTGATTTCAATAGAAGCCTAGATAATATCCAGAAATACTGTGTTTCCAAAATATCTAATGAAATTTTTGTAATAACGTCATAATTGCGTAAGAGCGGTTGTATGAAAAACAGTGAAAATATATGCAGTTGGATACCTTATCAAAATTATTAGGTACAGAAGTTTCAAAATGTTTTTTAGCAGGATTTGGCTTCATCTTCCTTTAGAAAATTGATCGTTTCGATGAGCAGAAGCAGTTTTAAAATATGACCTTATCTTTTAAAACTGCTATTACAAACCATTACCAACCAACAGTTTATTTCAATAGAAATAAAAATTATACGACAAACAAAATAAGGATCCATCTAAGATATACATTTTCTTTACAAAACAATTTGTAAAAGTCTAGATAGGAGTGTATGTACTTCGACCCAACCACAGCAAAAAAATATTGTAGAAAAAGTTGCCCAACAACACGACACAAGTTTGGTTTTTCATGAATACTTAAATACGCCTAAGGCTGATAAAAACACAACAAAATGAAAAGCAATAGAAACTGAAAAGCAACGATAGATGGGAATAGAAACAATCAATCCTTTTCAAATGCTTTCAAAAGAATAAATAGTGTACAATGAAAAAACAGTGATTGCCCACTTAAAATTCATCAGTGTGGTTCGATGCTAGAAACATTTTCTGGGGCAAATAATAACAAAAAGCCTTTGGCCTGGATTTTAATGTTGGGGATGTGCAGAAATAAATTCACGAAGATTTTTCAGTGGACGCGGTGGGACTGCGTAATTTGTATGCTGCGTAGTTGCGGGGTTCCGTATGCTTTGCGGCCGTGGTGGAATCCATTGATATTTAATTTGAAGTAGATCTATCAAATGGTTTTAAGAAAAATTTACATTTCTGTCCTTAAAATGGCTAGTATTGGTTTTGAAACTCTCAAATGTCATGTCCAATCATTTTGATTTTATGATCACATGAATAACTGTCAAAATATCAAAATTATTGAGCCGTCAATATATTTTGCGATATAGAAATGGCTATATTGTTGTATAAAATATTCACACAAACTTAATTTAGTACTATCAAAATGCCACTCAAGGTATCCATTTATGTCACATATGGAGCTTTAACTGATAAATTATGCTTAGGTTATTCGTTAATATTACTTTATTATTGAATTGCAAAACTATTCATATCATAACGTCTAAATTCCTCGAAGGGTTAGACCTATGTTACCCTTCAAGAAAATAATTTTCTGTAATTTAAACTACCCTAAGGAATCCTTAAGGATCTAGAATAGTACTGTATCAGTGATAAAGAATGTCCAAAAGTTCATTCATAGACTCGACACCAGCTCTTTAATATCATTTGATGTTTTGAACGACAAACCATAAGTCAACAGCTGTTATTACTGATAAAATGTCACTCTAACAAAGCTTTCTGGTAACTCAACATTGAAAATAAATTCAATAAATCGAAATTGGGCATATATACAGATTTTTGTTACACATTGCCTAAGGTTATCTAAGAAATTACTGACACCACGTGCCTCGGAAAGCACGTGTCGCGGTTGACATTCGTAGATCTTTGACAGTCGTTACAGGCAGTCAGACTCCAAAAAGTCTGACCATCAGTTAATCCAAAGAGTATCGTGTTGCCCAGTAACTGGGTTGGGGACATCTGGGAAGCAGTCACTTCATGTAAAACACGGGTATTCAGCCGCATCTCGTTAGACTGGAAGCCGACCCAAAGATAGTTGTGCAAGAGATGATGTTATACATTGACTATACAGAACCTTCGCACCGGCCACCGCTTCACTCATCCCCAAACTATGGAGCGTACGTCACCCGCGGGTTGGATCGTCAAATCCGGCTATAAATATACTCATGAGCTCATTTATTTCCAGCTCTCTTATTATTTGTTTACTGCTTTCAGTTATAATGAGAAATTACCATTGTGAAGAAGGTTTATTTTAGGTGGGATGTGTGGTTAACTAACTTCAGTAGCTGCATGCAAAACTCTGCTATCCAACTGCATCCAGTGTAACTGGAAGCTGAGACTAGTGATTTATAACGTGCAAAAACAATATTAAAGTGTGGTTCTTTCCTCAAAAGACTATCTCAGACACCAACCTGCCTGGTTCTCATATGATTTAACCATTACATGTTTGCCGTATAGAATTTAAAAGAGACTTTGGAGTTTGTTTCGGTGTTTCTTCTCAGGGTAGTCAGCTAGGAAACACCGGCCTGATCGAGTTTAAATTGACGAAAAAATTTACATAAAAAGCGTTTTTTAAAAACCTATTTTGCAATAAATATCATTTATAATTTAACTTGACGAGTCTTGGAGTAAAGATTCGAAATAATCAGAAAAGAGCAATGGAAGCGTAAGAAAACACCGAGTCCCGAAGAAAGAAATCATAAGTAAAAAAAAGGGCAAGTGCGAGTCGGACTCGCGCACTGAGGGTTTCGTACAAACTTAAGTTTGTAAATAGTTCAATTCCCGAATGGAGTCTCGAAAATATTTCCGAATCGCAATTTTTTTTTATTGTTTCACAACACTTTTTTTGTTTTCAGATTTATTCCTATATCTACACTAAAAGACCTTGCGTTATACCAAATTTCAGGATTCTGGGTCAACGGGAAGTACCCTATGAATCATGATACCTCAACACATTTTCGAGATAAAGGGTCTTGACAGAGAGACAGACAGACAGACGGACGGACAACAAAGTGATCCTATAAGGTTTCCGTTTTTTCCTTTTGAGGTACGGAACCGTAAAAAGAGATATTAATCAATCTTTTATTCGTGTGATGTCTTATTTAAATGTAAAAGTGTAGCAGAAACTAAGTTTTAGGCAATAAACACAAAGCCATGTAGCAACTTAAATACTTACTGAGATTCGAAACAAAATCTAACAAACTCCACTTGATTCCAACAAAAACAAACTCGGTCTAGCAGCAGCTGCGCAGACACACATGTTGTTCTTTCAACAAGCAAACCTGCACACAAGAGCGTATGTCAAATAACAGCAATGTAAATCCCAACTTCACTTAAATTGTCCGTTAAAATCAGGCAGAACAACAATTGCTCGTGCCACTACAATAAAAGTTAAATAAAGGCCCGGGCCACTTGCCTCCGGAAATCCATTCGTTGAGGCCGCAGGCTCTAATTTCCTGTTCACGGCCCGGGCCGCATAGAAAACGTGATTCTTTGCCGAGGTACACTGTGCGGAGTACAGACGTTCGTTTAATGGTGTTGGGAATATGCAGTTTTGTGGAGTATGGAGAGAAGTCGTGGCAATTTAAGGTGTAATGTAGGGTATTTTGATTTCTAACAGGGATTGGGGAAAATGCTTGGTTAACAATACATCCATACAGAATTTGTAGCAAATAAGCATAATTATACCCACACGAGAAATATTCTACGTGCATTCAATGACTATGTACAGTTAGCACCAAAAGTCGATGAACAGAATCAACATAACAAAACCGGTCCACACCACGCCACCACCACGCCCGCCACGCACCAGGTGTTTTGTTATGTTGATTCTGTTCATCGACTTTTGGTGCTGACTGTACATATTTTTATCTATGTGTAGCTGTAGCGGTACCGTAGCACACTTGACTACCTTTTTGCCCTACTTTTTAATTTTCTTGTCAGTATTGGGAACTTATCGTTCTGAAGAGCTACAAGCTGTAAGCCCACACGGGTATAAAACACACTCTATAATGTCTGAATTTGCACATTAAATTCCAGCGTCAGTAGTCTTATCAAGAAAAAAATATTGAAAAATATACATTTAACAAAGTAACAAAAACCTCCCGTAGGCTTTTCACGAACCGGAAATTAGTATCTTCAGGCGTTTCTCATGAAAAGCCGACAGCGGTCCCGGAAGTGAGGAATTTCCCTCGGCCCGAGTGGCCAATGGTAATGTGCCGAATTAAACGGTGCCATATTAGCGAATGTTCTACTACCTGTACGTACTGCGAATATTAAAATAACTTGTTTTAGGCATTTGAATAAGAAAGGCTAAATTGTCAAAGTGAAATTGGTAACGTGAGTAACGTCTTCATTACCGTAAGGCTACAAGTCACAAAATAAAATGACAATGTATATCTATTTTTTCTAGGGCAGAGGTAATAAGAAAAACCGGCCAAGTGCGACTCGCGCACGAAAGGCTCCGTACCGTCCGTAGCAAAAAACGGGAAAAACGTGATGTTTGTTGTATTCTCATGCCCTACTATTCCGTTTTGTTATTTGTTGTTATAGCGGCAATCATTTGTGAAAATTTCAACTGTCTAGCTATCACGGTTCATGAGATACAACCTGGTGACAGACAAACAGACAGATAGATGGACGGACAGCGGATTCTTAGTAATAGGGTCCCGTTTTACCCTTTGGGTACGGAACCCTAAAAAGTGTTAAAACGGATAGATTACTAAAAGATTTTTAGCTAATATTATTATTAACAGCTTGTATCATTTTGAATGTAACAAAGAAAAATGTGTTTTAACGATTTTCCGTGCTGTATCCATTTTTCTGTTCATAACAACCTCAAGAGTTCAACAAATAACTAGTTTAAAAGAAAATTCATCTAAATTGTGTCATTAATATTCGATCACTTACATTAAGCAGTTCATTTTTATTTATATAGATCATAACGTTATTACGATCAAGTCATAACGTTATTACGAAGTTAGCTGCACAATAACAGAATGGTTTTTTATTTTTATTTTATAAGCAATGTCTTTATCAATTTTTTTTTTTTTTTTTTACAACTATCACACAACGCCGTCTAGTCCCAAGCTAAGCAGAGCTTGTGTTATGGGTACTAGACAACTGATAAACATACTTATATATTCTTAAATACATACATATATAGATAAATTACACCCAGACACAGAACAAATGATCATGCTCATCACACAAACATTTGTCCTGGGTGGGAATCGAACCCACGACCTCCGGCATAGCAGTCAGGGTCACTAACCACTAGACCAACAGGCCAGTCAATATGTATCAGTTATTATCCAAAACGCTCCATAGTAAAAAAAAAATCCTTAACAGTGTCTGGCACTCTAGACAAAGTGGTTTTCTAAAGTTATATGGTTACCATATATCTATTGTTATTAAATTTTACAATAATTATTACTGACAGAATATTCTATCTAACTAATAAAGCCTACTAATTCTTGTTCTTAGTAGTCATGTTATCGTCTTCACGTTTTCTTCTTCAAACATTTTTCAAGGAATCTTTTTGATACTAAACTTAACAGGCGTCTTAAGGCGTTTGTGCCAACGAAAACAAAAGAAGACGGTAGTTCTCGAGGAATTCTTCTCAATAGCGTGTCCTGGGTCAAGTAATTAATTATTACGAACTGAATAATTTGAGCTCGCGCCACGGAATTAAGTTAAGAGCTCTGTTGAAGTAAACGGGCGGGGCGGGAGATAGTGTCAGACTTTTACTGACTAAAAACCCACTCCTGTTCCTTCGTTGCCTTTTGTACCGGGGCCGAGTCTTACTTTCAGAATCAGACCCATGGCTCCAGTAGGCTTCGACCTGGCTAGGCCCCTACAGTTGCTGACATCTCTTTGAGGCGCGCATGGAACAGCACGCACCGTCGACGACTTGAGCTCGGTCCGGACGGTTACCGAACGGTCGGACTGGGAGCCACCCATTGCTCGCCGTCCGCAAGCCTGCGCCTACGATGGCCAGAAATCGGGATCGGAATCCCGGCGGCGGTTAGGGCGTGAGGACCGTTGCCTCATGCGATCGGCCGCCTCCTTTGCTAGCATTACTAATAATAGTCTTTATTGGGAACAGATGAGGCATGTTTTACGTTTAATAATGATATCATCATCATCATTTCAGAAAAAACGTGGCACATTTATCTAGCGTCGCCCTAACGACTGATCTCGTGCGCGGCAATTCTACAGCCTTCACCAGGGTATCGGTCCCACTTTACTTTTTTTTGCTGTAAGAAAAGCCAACTGTGGGTTAAGCTGGCCTTTGTACATCAGCTAACGAATTTTCAATTAATTATAAAATTATGTATAATAAAGAACATAAGAATAAGATTGCTGCTTTGTTAGGGCGGAAGAAAGAACTTTTTACAAGACAAAACTATAAAGACGATCTTTGAAAAACGGAAACTGTAATAATTTCCTGTACGCTAAAATAACATTTCCAAATTCCTTAACATTTTATTCCTTAAAACCAATGCATTCATCTGAGCCACTAAATCCCAAGAATGTCGACTTCAACGCACAGGAGAGCCATTGATCAATACAAGCCATTTCACCAGCGTTTGCAAGCCAGGCACATACCCGCACAATTTACGAAGCTACAACACTACACTACATGGTCGTACTACATAAATCACTCTAATTTTTGTCGGTTAAAACTCTTAGAACTTTCATGAATGCTCCTAAATCGTAAATATATGTTTGGAATACACTTTTAAGTGAAAATTGAGAGAATTTCTTATTCAATTTTATCTGCGAAATGTTGTAAGTAGATTGATTTGTATGCTTTTATCTATAAATGCCAACTCAGACGAGGGACTTTAATCTGCAGAGGACAAAAATCTTTGAAACGTGAATTAAGAGAACTTGCTACAGACTCAATGCACACGGTGTGCGATCATTTGTTGCTCAGTGAAGCGCACGCTGTGGAAGCAAATATTCTCAGATTACGTTGTGGTATTATTTACAGGAACTCTAAGAAAAAGATAAGCCGTTTTAAAAGAGAACATCGGGTCAACCCCCTTATTTTGGCTCGATTGCATACTTTTGGCTCGATAGAATGGATGACATGTTCAGCCGTGGAGTAGTTCACGAAGGTATGGATAGAACGCCGTATAATCAAAAACACCAAGTTTTACTTAATAAGATCCTCAATATTTCTTATTTTCCTGAATAGAGCTGAAACATGGACGATCCAACAAAAACACCGTAAAAAGGTTGACGCTGTTGAGAGGTGGTGCTGGAGGCGGTTACTGAGGATAAAATGAAAGAGGCTCCCCACTTTGCAGGGGACCCTGCAATCATCCAAAAAATTCACTCATAAACCTGAAGACCTATTTCACTAACAATACAAACTTTCAGGAGTGGAAGAAAGTTTGTATTATAAAGAAGATATTAAAAATAGAATAGAATATATTTATTCGACACAGACAGAACCAAACAGCAACAAACACAAGGTAAAAGAGAAGAATAGAACAGAATGGTACAATCAAATTGAGCTGAGGTAACGGTTTGGAAGGCCTACTACCTCAAGCTTGATAAAGATATCTACTGTTTCTATCACGGCCTCGCCAATACATAACAAATCTGCAGGCATAGTGGCTACTGAAGTATTCTACAAAATAACTAAAGCCAGTTTCAGCCATTGAAGTGTTGAGCATTTATCCAACGACAGCGACAAGGTTCCACTTAGGTATTCTAAATTCCTACAGTTTCAATATTCATTGCGACTACAATACGTCTTCGGAAGTTCATCCTGTTTCTTTGTTTCAAATTTTTGTCTCGAAGCCTTTGAAAGGTTTCTTTCAAAGAGTATAATTAAGTCTGACCTACTCTAATGGCTTCTTAGTATTGTTTAAACAAGAACAGTTTTATATACAGTGTCTTCATAATACATTATAAATTTAGATTTTATTTTGCAAATGCTAAAGCTAAGCATATATAAATAGTAAACTTCTAACAAACTCAAACATGTTTGTCTGTATTTTATAAGCGTTCTTGGAAAACGAGGTTTAATCTTCGGTATTAATATTTACTATTATGAGTGTTGTTTGTTGTTTTTTAAGCACAAATATCCCTGAATTACTTAATAACTAAACAAATAATGATTTTATTTCTAAGATTTATATTTTTTTTATAATAAGAAGATGCTCCAATTGCACATGTACCTACCTTTTTCTCACACCCTGACCTCAGCCGGAGACGCCCTCAGAAGTCGCAGGACCCTCTCACTCCACCCAGAGCGAGAGAAGTGATTTGATGATCACTCACGTAAAAAAAGTTACCTACCTCTTATGAAACATTTCAAATATAAATCCAGAAATTATTTTTTTTAATCTAGTTTTTGCATAGCACAGTTTCCACATATCAGATCATTGAAAATCGGGGAAGTAACCTCCACCCCTATCTTACAGGTTGCCCTAGTTCAGGGGTTGAGACCACATTGAAGTAATGAATCTTGAAGTTTTGGGAAAAAAATATTATTATTATATGTATATTCTTTATTGTACGCCACATAAACAAAAATTATTATATAAAATAACATATAAATATATAGTGTTTGTACAACTATTATATCTGTTCATGTCATTATATACTGTTACTGTGTTTGATAAACGTACAAAATAAAGATTTATTATTATTATTATTATACAGAACAAACATTATTAAAAATAAGTGTACAATAAAGTGTATTCAATAAGTGTGTGAATTATTATTATTATAGCATAATCAGCCTTTTAATGTTCCCACTGCTGGGACCCAGGACTCCTCTCTCTAGGAGAGGGAATGGGCCACGCGGGCGCAGTGCGGATTGGTGAATGTCACATGTCTTCTAATTTTTGGTTCTAGGACATGCCGATTTCCTCACGATGTTTTCCTTCACCGTTTTGAGACCAGTTGTGATGAAATAAATTACACAAAGTAATGCGCCTGGCTGAGTTTGATACCGCGACCTGCAACTCGTAAGTCAGGGCCGTTACCACTCGACCACCTCTGCTCATATATGTTTATTAAATTATTATTATTTCAAAGCGAGAATAGTTAACGTACGGCGAGTATCCACCCCTTCGTTGTTGAAACCTCTGCGGTCCGGACTAAGCGTTTCACCTCGTCGTTTATACCGCGTACATTGAAGGACTGGAACAATTTGTCTGCTGCGGTCTTCCCTTCTGATTATAATTTAAGCGTCTTCAAGGCTAGAGTGAATAGGCTCCTCATAAACTAGTACGCCTCACCATCAATGATTGCATCACTGCTTACCATCCACCTGGTGGGATCGCAGTCATGCACAAGTTTATATTATCTAAAAAAAAAAGCTGTTAATGTCACACGTGACCGATAAAAACCTTGCAGAATCCTTTGTCCTCAACACGAGTATGCGACTCTGTAATTGCCAACTATAACGAACTTCCTGCGATGACGGGTGGGTGGAATAGTTATCATTACTAATATTATTATTTCGGTAATATTTTGATTGCAGTGCTATTTTGGATTACGTGCTATAGCAATAGAGGCATATTGCTATAGCATATAATAATAGCATAATCAGCCTTTTTAATATTCCCACTGCTGGGACTCAGGCCTCCTCTCTAGGAGAGGGAATGGGCCGTAATCCACCACGCGGGCCCAGCGCGGGTTGGTGGATATCTCTATTGCTATAACAAACTATTATAAACATACATGTATTACCATTGATTGTTCAGTTTGAAATGTTGTATTAAAACTTCAGGAAATGCTTTCTTTTAAAAACACATGTCAGGTTTTAAGTGTTAAGAAAGTCTTTACAAATAAAATTACTGTATATACAAAAATTTATCGGTAAAGTACCCATATTTAATGTATGGAGGCGATCGATTGCGGAGCTCTTGCGCCCGGCCCTGGTTCAGGCCATGGTCAGGAGTGAGAGGGAATGGGAAGCACTGGTTGCCTTCTTCTGTGAAACGGTAATGTGAGTGGAAGAGATGGCCGCAACCGTGAGGGAACGAACATTCTCACGCCCCAGCCGCCGCCGAAGGGGACACCCCGGGAGTCAGGAGTCGCAGAGCGATTCCAGTCTACTGAGGCACGGGCTTGAGGACAACGAGCAATGGGCAGCTCGTCATCTACCCGTCCAGTAAGAACCAGGCCCGAGTCGATGGCATACAATGTTCTACGTGTGCCTTAAAGAGATATCAGTAAAACTAAAGAGGCCTAATAGCCGATGCCGAGGCCGAGGGCTGCGAGGGTTGCAAGAACTTTTGAAAGAGTTATCCTATAACGAAAAAGGCAACTGAAGGACACAGATGGGTTTCACGCCCTCTCTTAGAATCCTAGAAAGGGAGTCATAAGATGATTTCCCAATTTATAATAAAAAGGACACAGGTGGATTTTAGTCAGTAAAAGTCTGGCTTGCCCTCTCGTTTCACCACCGTAGAGCGAGAGAAAGCATTGGATAATTACCTACCTCTAAAAAAACTATTTTGAATGTAAAGTAAAGCCATTTTAAATCAGTGCAGTTAAACCACTATCAAACATAAAATCACATAAAAATACCTTCACAAAAAGAGCAATATTAAAATCATAAAACGAAAGCTTTATTCGACAATGCCGCGGAACCCAGCGCCGAGCGAGACGGGCGCGGCCATCGTTTTTATTTATTTCCAATCGCGAAGTAATCTTGCAATCTGCAGCTGTGCTATAATAGAACACGCCATTAAAATATAGTTACGGTAGTTGGGTATACTCGTCATAGCAGGCGGGTATACCGAGTTTTTTGATACGGAAATAAATGGTTTATTTTATTTAGATTTGTTAATTCATTAATATTAGTTGCGCGGACGATATGGTGTTGTTGAGCCCATCGATTAGTGCGTTAAGAAAGCTTCTCCGAATCTGTGAAGACTATGCGGTGACTCATGGTCTCAGGTATAACTCAACAAAAAGCGAGCTCTTAGTGTTTAGGGGGCAAAATAAAATATGTGGCACTGTTCTACTCACACATCACTGATGCGTCGGATGCGCGGCAGCCCCAATAGCCTCGTGGCTACTGTAGCCGGCAGGGTGGATGGCCTAATGGTGTCTCACTGGATGGCGGTACACAGACCGTCTACAGGTATGTGAAGTAGGCTTATTGTATTGTGTTGTATTGTATTGTTTTGTTTTGTGTTGTATTGTATGTCTTATTGTATGTCTTTTTGTTTTTCTTTAGTAGGTATTTATTTAATGTTTTTTAATGTTGTTGAAACTATGGATCTCTGGTCTGACAATAAAGTTTATTATTTATTATTATTAATATGAACCTCTGATACACAGTTAAATATATTTGTTTTGATTGCAATTGAAATTTACAGAGTGATCTTCGTATTGAACCCAATTATTATGAAGCAATAAATCGTAATACTGTTTAGTATATATGGCAGTTTAATTATTTAACCAGAAAATCTAAATAACAATCATACTGAATAGGCACAAAATATATGAAGCACATATATACTTATATTATAAAGCTAAAGAGTTATTGGTTATAAAGCGGTAATCTCGGTTTGAATTGAGAAAATGTTTTGATGTTGGATAGCTTATTTTATCGAGACTATAAGCTATTTAATAACATCATCATCATTTCAGCCGCTGCCCAGCCGAGTCGGATTCGACGGTTGACGTCTTTCTCGAACTTAGATCTACCCAACTGGACCGTCTGTCCAAGGTAGACGTAATCGTCCACAACTTCGAATATAGAGTCTCTAATTTTGATAGGAGTGGGTGCTACATGTTTGTTTATTATGACTTTAGTTTTGTCCGTGTTCATTTTAAGACCCACTCTTTCGGAAGCTCTACTGAAGTCATTGATCATTGTGCTGAGCTTTTCCGTAGGCTCAGACATGACTACTATATTGTCGGCAATACGAAGATGAATGATGAACTCGCCATTGACATTAATGCATAATCCACTCCAGTCCAGAACTTTGAAGACATCCTCCATTGCGGCCGTGAACAGTTTCGGAGAAATGACGTCTCCCTGCCTCACACCCCGCTGCAGGAGGATAGGTTTCGAGGTCTAGTCCTGCAGTCTTACTGACATAGTGGCATTTTTGTACAAACACTTCAGCACCTCAATGTACCGATAGTGAATCTGGCATCGTTGGAGAAACTGCAGCACAGCCCAAGTCTCGACCGAATCAAAAGCTTTCTCGTAGTCTACAAACGCTAGGCAGAGAGAGATTTAATAACATGCTACGACCAAAACGAGCGGAGCAGTAACCTAGAAGTAAGTGAAACCGCGGAGCACAGCTAGCAAAATTAAAATAACACAAACATTATAAATAAGCCTGTTACTCAGTCTTTTCGTAAATCACCAGACATTTAAACGGTCCATCCTTCCATTCTACAGCTAACTGATCTCACGGAATTCATCATGTAAGAATGCATACGTCCCGCAACCTTAGGTAACGTGTCATCACAACATATATATGCCGTCTTGCCCAACAATAGGTAATTATCAAGTTAGATCTATCGATTTTAATTTGTTAAAGAGAAAACCTAGTCCCGAATCATAATGTCCTATTTTCCTAGTCCAGCTCTTGTTTTCTATTTCCTATCTCCAATATAAGCAAGCTTCCCATCTCCATCAGACTGCCGCCTTGGGAGCCTCGTTTAAAGGCAAAACACGTGTCGAATTACATTTTAATTAATTTGCATTTGTTCACAGAAGATTGCAAATTACTACGATCTCTAGCGTAATGGTCAGGTTCCAGGAAAACGATAAAAAGGAAATTGTTTAACTAGAAAATAGGGCCTTTTTGCCTGGTATCAACTCAGCAGTTAAGATAAATGTTTCTTAATAGGTACACTTTAATATAATACTCGTACTTGGCGAATTATACTAGGTGGACCACGGTACATAATGACCATTTAAATCGCTTAGTGAAATATTTCAAACTCAATTCAAAGCATTTATCTATTTATACATATATAAAAAGGGAAACTGACTGACTGTCATATCAACGCTCAGCTAAAAGTACTGGAACCAGGAGCGTGAAATTTTACACAAGATTATTTTTAAGACGTAAGCAAGCACTAAGAGGGTATTCAACATTCACCTCCTAAAGGGATAAAACGGGGGTCCAAAGTTTGTATAAAAAATCTACTTTTACGCGGGTGAATTCGCTGTCCGAAGCTAGTTCAATAAACGATTAACAGAAGCTTTTGAATTGTAACCAAGTAGTCAGTCAGATAAATGAACCAAAGAGCGCCTTCAAATAAGCCGAAGTGCTGCGCGACGGCAGCGCGGCTGCAGCGCTGATTGGTTATTCCATGTAAATAAAAAAGTAGCGTGTCGCGCGACTGTTTTTTATTTATATGAAATACCAAAGCGGCACTTTGCGGCTAATTTAAAGGCTCCCTAATTACACATTCTAAAGCGTAGATCTCTATGGAAAAGAACGTACCTACAAGAAAGTCCATGAACACTCTTTAAAATCGTGTTATTTATCACAAAAAACCTGGTCACATTTTTCTTGCCGTTTCTTTTATTAGAGAACAAGGTAAATAAATATTTTTAGAAAAACAATCCTAAATACCTATAAACATTAAAATTAGACACGGGCTGTTAAGAGACGACCAGTCTCAACTGACAGCGCCATGAGCCAGCATGAGCGTGACATTACAATGAATATGAAAAAGTTAAAAACATATACCTACTGTAATTATACCTCTCAACCAATGAGTTGATTGAAAAGACTAGCTTTTGCCAGTGGCTTCGCTACAAAACTATCCCAAGGTAAAATACTCCCGATATAAAAAATATTCTATATATTATTCCAGGACACGTTCTACACGTTTGTCAAATTTCATCCAAATCCATTTCAACCATAAGAGCGTAAAGTAATAACAAACATACATACACAGAGATATACATTGAAACTGTCACCTGTGTAATTTTTTTTCCGGCGGGATCTCATGGTGGAATGGCGACAGCGACTGTCGCAACCCAGTGCTGGGCACTCCATAATTATGGCGATAAGTTCCCTCTTTGAGGAGTGACTGGAAAGACCTCATGGCGTCCTCACCTACCGCATGACGCAGGTCCTCACCGGACATAGTAAGTTCGGGACGTTCCTGCACCGGATTCGTGCAGAAGAGACGCCCGGGTGCCACCATTGTGTGGACCGCCCGGAGGACACGGTGGAGCACACGATAGAGGTGTGCCCCGCTTGGGCAGAGCACCACCGTGTCCTCGTGGGGGCGATCGGCGGCAGCGATCTCTCGCGCCGGGCCTTGGTTGGCCATGGTCCGGAGCGAGGAAGAGTGACAGGCGGTCGCCTCCTTCTGCGAAGCAGTAATGCTAGCAAAGGAGGCGGCCGATCCCGTGAGGCAACGATAACGGTCCTCACGCCCCAACCGCCGCCGGGATTCCGATCCCGATTTCCGGCCACCGTAGGCGCGGGCTTGCGGACGGCGAGCAATGGGTGGCTCACCGTCCGATCTTCCGGTAACCGTCCGGACCGAGCCCAAGTCATCGACGGCGCGTAGCGTTCCACGCGCGCCTCAAGGAGATGTCAGCAACCGTAGGGGCCCAACAGGGTCGAAGCCTACTGGGGCCATGGGTGATGCGAAAGAGATCCCCGGGGCCCTGGAAAACAAGTGGCAAAGAAGGAACAGGAGTGGGTTTTTAGTCAGTAAAAGTCTGACACTATCTCGCGCTCCGCCCAAGAGCGGGGGATGTCATGAGATGATTTTCCCACCTGGAAAAAAAAACCTGTGTAAAATTTATGTGTTAAATATGATCTTTATTCGGTCAAGATTCGTCCTTAAAGACGTTCTACCTAAATAATACAATTTATTTGATAATTACAGAAAATACAAAACACAAAGAAACCAATAAATACCTAATTTAAAAAAAAAGAATAATGTACCATTAATATAAAATTTATTTGAACTTATAATGCCAAGTCAATCCAGAGATATAATACTTCAAAGCAACCCGTTTTAAAAAACGGCAACTTCATATTTAACCCCTATTATCAAACGAGCTAATAAACTTTATTTGAAACTAAACTAAAACACAAACGTAGCCAGTTCATCCTAACAGCACGCAGCATTAACTTCACGCTATCGATCGCTGCAGAGCCGTTTCAGCGTCACACTCACCTGAACTCGGAAATTTTCAGCCTCCAATCCTGAAAATGGACCAGTATTATAAAAATAACGCATTTTGTTTTTAGTTTTTATCTAGGAAAGCTTTGCTTATACTGGCATGAAAACCTTTCTATTAAAATTATTGTTCAAGGAATTTGTATGATAGTTCTATTGAGCCTGAATTGATACATTTTAAAATGATTTTGATTTTATTTATTCACATCGTCATTGAATTTACTTTGACATTTAATTACCTACTTCTATATTGACATTTATAATTAATTTAATTTGTATTTCCAGTTTTATAATAATTAAATAAAACTATATTATGATATTGTCGTGCTGATGTGAACTTGTATACCTTTTTTTAAGACATTTACATATGAGTTTGCATTAAAGATTGGATTAGATTAAATGTTGGCTTCAGAGCTAAATATACATACTGGGTAATTGTATTTCATTATGCTTTAGTGTCAATTAACCATCAAATAATGTTACGTAAACTGGTCACGAGGCAAATGGCCATTTTGTGTGAACACAGTTACGACTGATAATAATAATTCAAATTCTTTGATAAGGCTAGTGAGACCTTATACACAAGGAATAATTCAATATGGTCTATTTAATGAAAGGAGGACTGTATTGAGTAAATTGTAATAAGCTTGTCAATACATGATGGTCTCTAAGGTAAATCAGGCGAACAGTGATTATGTTTCGAATTAAGCTGCACAGCATTCGTAATTACATTCGAGAATCTAATTACGGCTTTGTCGATAAGCTACATAGTTTAATAGTAGGAATAACTCTGATCTTTCTATTGTCAGCAACGGAACGAGGTCTAATACGCCTCGTACGTATCTTTCTTTAGGTGCAGCTAAGAAAAACATAGTCTTCTCTTCCACCATAACTTTAGTGTAGTTTATAAAAGAGATGAATATGCTCATATCAAAAATGTCTATTAAAACAGAATGCAGTGGTGGATCTACTTAAATACGGGATCATTTTGACTTCGTATCGCACTTAGCCAAAAAAAGCTTAGTAGTTCCTGAAACATCACGGGGTCTAAGAAGCCCCTTGCCGTTATAATAATAGTTTTTAAACGAGGTCTTAAACGCCCCGTGCCGCAGGAATGGAAAAATACAAAAGTGAGTGTCGCTGTTAACATGTTAAGTCAACTATCTGGTCTATTCTAGGTGAGGAGCTCGAAACATGAGGCTTTGTACGTATTGAGCGTACCACGCGGCCACGGTCGCAGTTACCTGCACAGTGAAATTTCGGCAAACAGTGTTCCGCAAATTTCTACGGGAGCGCCTCCCCACCGCAGCCGCTTCTAGCATTTGCATCTCATTGGAATGCAACCGCTGGATGTAGCGGAGGCGATGCGCTGCTGCAAGGATGCGGTAATATTAGGAAATGTTTCTTTAGGTGGGTTTGGTTGAATTTAGGTGCGATTATCGGAGGAATTGTCAGGTTAGACTATTAGAAATTATTGTAATAAAGTATTGTGAACTACATCGAATGTATAAAACTGTTATTAACTTTATCCAAAGGACCACAATATAAAGATGCATTTAGTATCTAAGACATTTTACTTTGGAACTATTATTTTTTACACAAAAACATAGCCCGTCTTACACACTACATATTTACATTATGTATTGGTTTAAACCTTATACTTACGAGCATGCGCCATTTAGAGCACAGTAACAGACTCAAAATCCAAACTAAAGTACCGCATCCACCGAAACGGAAACTCGTTAATGCCATTATACGTCGGGGTCGAGATTTTGCAAGCAATTTCCGCCTTAGCGACGAATGCAAATACGAATGAAATGTGTTATTTATCGCGTGAATTACAACTCTTGGTGTTAACTACTGCTGCTGGGACGGTGCTGCGCTGGATGCCTTCTCGGGACATTTGCATAGCCCGGGTTATAGATTCGACACTGCTTCCTAATGTTACGATAATGGTAGTGCTTTTGGCAGCGGCACGAAATATTGTCTCGGCGCTCAATGACATTATTTCGCAATTTTATATTCGTTAGTTTCATTCGATTTTCTTTTCTACTTCTTTTCAGATTTATTTTTAAATCCTCGCTGCGTTAGGGGTATAATCGTAAAAACCTGTCCGGGCCAAGAACAAGTTATCGACGGCGCGTAGTGTTCCACGCGCAGCTCAAAGCAATGCCAGCACACCATAGGAGGACTCCTATGGTGTGCTGTAAGGATGATGCTCGCTAATTCTACGAGGAATTTTTGATAAGGCCCGTGGTGATGTGTCAATAAAATCTCTTGTTATTTGATATTGAGATCAGTATAGATTCTACCAAATCATTACCCTTTGCAGGATATTAACATACTTATTAAAAATAAATTATTAATACTTATTATTCTTTGTAAAATATTCCATTATGTTATTTATTATAATGGTCCTTTGTTACTATTTGGATTATGTTTAAATCATTTACGGGCTTGTGGACGGCAAGCAATGGATGGTTCGCCGTCCGACCGTCCGGTAACCATCCGGACCGAGCCCGAGTCGTCGACGGCGCGTACTGTGGTGTTGTGTTGTGTACCACGTGCGCCTCAGGGAGATGTCAGCTAATCGTAGGGGCCCAGCAGGGTCGAAGCCTACTGGGGCCACGGGTAGTGTGATAGTGAAACCCGGGGCCCTGGGACGAAGGCAAAGAAGGAACAGGAGTGGGTTTTTAGTCAGTAAAAGTCTGACAGTATCTCTCGCTCCACCCAAGAACGCGATTTGTCATAAGATGATTTTCCCATATAAAAAAATAAAATAAAATTGTTGTAGATTCGACTTTAATTTTTGCTTGTGTTAATCTCCATCTTAGTTTTTATCTCTTTTTTCCGGCAATTTAGGAAATATCCCCTGGGGCTTATCCTTAAGGACTTTAACGTGATTTTTTACTCAGTTAAAATAATCCGTTGAATCAGTTTAAGATTTTTGAAGAAGCACTTTGTAAATAGTAAGAATGATTATTCGGGAAAATGGTTTGTTTTTCTATGGTCCAGATTTTCTTCCTAG
Source organism: Mythimna pallens (assembly GCA_961205895.1). Classification (NCBI taxonomy): domain Eukaryota; kingdom Metazoa; phylum Arthropoda; class Insecta; order Lepidoptera; family Noctuidae; genus Mythimna; species Mythimna pallens. The sequence continues at coordinate 23,847,194 of OY540838.1, read as the reverse complement.
AAAGTCTATTCTCACTCTAATTAATATCGTCTTAAACAAAAAATCTTAAACAAAATAATCTCCTTATATTAATCTGGAAGGCCTTTATCAAAACAAGGCATTTGTTGACGTAAGACGGTTTAAGGCCCAGTTTAAAGCCTGAGCCGTCTTAAACTGTGTCCGAGAGCCCAAGGGACGGACGTTTGACCTAATTAAGCCAAGTGGCGTGGAAAATTACAGTCTGATGGGGCCTGTTGGACCGTAATTGCTGAAGGGTACCGATTGACGTCGCGGGGAGGGTTGAGGTGTTCGGCTATCTTGGAAAATCTTCTGAGGTAATCTTTTTAGGGTTACAAGTTTATTTAGTTTAGATAGTGACGTGGTTTCTGGTTGCGGTATGTTCTTATGTTGGGCATTTTTTTAAGTGGTTAGATATTTTTTTTATAGTTTAAACTTTTCAGTTTAAGTTTAACGAAAAAATTATTTATAACGGAAGCTAAAGCCAAAGAAGAATTTAAACAGCTAGAGATGAAAAGAGTAGTCTTTTCCTTTAACAGGAATTCTAACTAACACTAAGAAAAGCATGTGTTTCGTATCAAATATAATTATTATGGTCATTGAAATATCTTATTTTCAAATAGAGTAGTTTTAGTATTATTGTTTGTATTATTGTATGTATTGTTATTCACACGTATTCTCAGATATATTAAAAAATAAAGTTTAAAAGGCACACCAAAAATTTTATTCTTGAGACCAGCTATTAAGTCCCAATTTTCTTCAAACTAAATAATTACAAGTTAATAAGAGTACTTAAATAAAACGTCACGAAGCAAAACTAAGAATAAAAAGCAACATATCTTTATTTGGTTCATTAGCTCCGTCAGTAGAGCTAGTGCAGGAGACAGCTTGATTCAGTCGTTTAATTAAAAGCGAGTAATTACTTGTAATGCCGAGCTCCCCGACTACGCTATAGTTAGTTTAGGAGCTGTGCGACATATTACTGACGTACGGACACTTGTCTCGCCTCTCAAATTATTGCAAGACCCCTACTATGTGAATATATTAATTAAATAGGGAAAATGATGTAATTAATCAGAATTTGGTATGATAAAACTGATGACCAAACCATTGATTATAAGATACTTAATCATTATAAACTTATGCGTAAGAACAGTAGTGGTCCCAGTGGTAACGGCCCTGACTTACAAGTAAGTAGGTCGTGAGTTCAAACCCAGTCAGCCACATCACTTTGTGTAATTTATTTCATCATCACTGCTCTCAAAATAGTGAAGGAAAACATCGTAGGGAAACCAGCATGTCCTAGAATCAAAAATTCGAAGACCGTATTACGGCCCATTTACTCTCCTAGAAAGGAGACCTGAGTCCCAGCCGTGGCAACATTATAAGGCCTATTATGATATGTTATGTAATGAACATATGGCATACATATTAGACATAGCTAAGTATCGATATTCGTATCTTTCAAAGTATGTTCATTCAGTTTGTCTTGATTTAATCAAAGAAAGTGAGCATGTTATTGCTGAAAAAATACTGAAACTGACTTTGGGATCACCCATAAGTATTTCCAACCTAAAAATCCCGTAATATTAATTCCATTCGAGGAACTCAAATAAAAGCCGGCAGTAAAACACAATTATAACTAGCGGCGCGCACCTCCGAGCTCCGGATAATATCGCGGTCCCCGATAACGGCACGAAACAGAAGGGGCCGACATTATCGTATAATTATCGAAAATCTATAGTAATATCCGACGCAATAACCTAAAAATCAATCAGTCGTCGCCTCGACGGAGCCACGAGCTACGGGAAAAAATTGGAAATCAATCTATTTCTATAACCAGGCGTCGCCCAAGTATCCATTATCATAATGTGATGGCGACCCAATACTATAATCAGATATCTGAAACCTTCAGTGTTATGTATTATATATGTATATTTTTATGAGTCAGGAATATGGGACGCGCTCGGTTTCGCAAATGCTGCGTATTTCCCGAATTATTGTTCGGCGGCTGATCGCTTTATGAATTTGATTGTGTTGTTGCGGGTAAGGAAAATAGATTAGATTTTGTGTATGAGGTGAGTGTTTTGGCAAAATTTCTGAGAATATACCCACAGTTATAGTAATTGGTAAAATATAATTTAGAAATAGTATTTGTCAAATATATTAAAAGTAATTTAGTAAATGTATCTTTACCAATAGGTGAAAATCGTAATACAGTTGGCTCAAAATAATTTGATTATAATTAATTCAATCTCGATACGAATTCAATTGGAAACATTATTAATAAGACGAGACTAATTACTACATGAGATAATATAGTTTATATTACCTCAGTGTTATGAGACGATGTTATTAATGTCTGGCGAAATACCTTAGAAATAGATTCTGTAATAGATACATAATTGCTGTAATTTTACGCGATTTTACCATATAAATAATTTGTTCAGCCTTGAGACACAATAAATTATGCTATTGACAAAGTTAATTGCCATAATACGTTTAAAATTAAACGAATACAGAGATCCATAGCGGAGGCGTTCTTTATTAGGGCGTACATTATTGTAATTTGTGTATCAAAGTATGTATGTAGTCACTATTTAAACTGAACCCTATATCGGTTTATTTTCGTACTATGAAGTATTTGTCCCGAAAGATCTAAGAAAGTCCTCTCACGCATCTAAACTTTGAAGATTACAGCATCCCCTCATAGATATCGTTCACAATGTTTGTAGGTACATCTATCTAACGTCACAAAGGGCTTTTAATCAAGTTGATCCCGTCCGAGTTGATTGTGGCTCGGGCACACTGTGGGCACACTACGGGCACACTGTGGGCACGCCCGAGGGGTACACCGGTACGATTACTTAATGAAATTGTAATTGTGATTTAAAGGGTAGGTGCTGTTTAGGAACAAGTGTTGTAGGTGAGGGTTGAATTCTGGAAGCTTAGTTTTTTAGTCATAAAGGGGAAGAAATGCAGATATAAAGATCTAATAGATATAAAAAATAAAAATAAAACATTTGGAAAAGTGTTGTTTACTTCATTCCACACTTTAAGTCCGCCGTTATTTATGTTTAAATAATAAAGATAATATCTACCGACCTGAGGAAACAAATACAACATTCAAAGGTTAACATCTTCCAAAGTGTCGTGCCATTTCAAAAAGATCAGCCCCTGTATTCAGATAGGAAAAATGAAGAGAAAAAAAAAACGCGTTTATTTGACACTTAAATACAGACAATTTTTTTGTTTAATTGATGGGAATGCCAATGCTAATGATTTTTCCGGCTCTAGGGCGGAGTGAGAAGGCGTGTCAGACTTTTACTGCCTAAAACCAAATCTTCAGTGGTCCTCTGCGTTCTAAGACTACTACCAGGTTTCCTTTTTATAAATTCTCCGTGGCCCTAGCGGCCATGGTCCTGCTGCACCCATACCATCAAATGATCCGTAGGGGCCCAAAAAAATATCCAACATCGCGATATAGATCGCGCTCCGCCCTTGAACGAGAGAAGTCATTGCATGGTTTCGTATCGTCATCTCGTGTAATGCAAAATGGTTTTTTATCAAAATTAAGTTGCTTTATGATTAACTGCTTGATTAGATTTTAGTAAGTAAGTAAAAGAGCTAATCAGATAAACTATTTTCGTTTGATTAACTTTAAATACGGACTAAATAAATTAGTGACATGATGGATACCACAAAGACTGACAAGAAAACTAATTACATTTTGGAACAAAATGCCAAAATTGTGTATTTCATATTAAAATTACACGTTCGTACCACGAGGGACGTAGTCAGACCTTCATCAGGAAGACTGATGTACGATGGCTCTTGTTATGATTATTTGAACACAGAAGGCTGAAGTTCACTGTTTACCTATTTACATTACTTATCAGTTTATTTTTACACTACAACTTTTTCTGCCAATGATTAAGCTCGCGTGACATTATAATAATAATAATATAATATTCCAAAACTATCACACAACGCCGTCTAGTCCCAAGCTAAAAGAAGTCCAGAGCTTTTTTTTTTTCGGGTGGGAAAATCATCTCATGACATCCCCCGCTCTTGGGCGGAGCGCGAGATAGTGTCAGACTTTTACTGACTAAAAACCCACTCCTTTTCCTTCTTTGCCATTGGTTTTCCAGGGCCCCGGGGATCTCTTTCGCATCACCCATGGCCCCAGTAGGCTTCGACGACTTGGGCTCGGTCCGGACGGTTACCGGACGATCGGACGGCGACTCTGGCTTGCGTTCAGCTTGGCTGCCGGTCGCTTTCGAAGAGACGGTGCCCATACCGGCGCCCCGTAAAGGGCCATGTACCGAACGATTCCTGCATAGAGCCTCCGGCAGGAGGCGTCTGGACCCCTAGGTTGGGCAGGAGCCGCTTGAGGGCAGCCCCTGTGCGATCCAGTTTGAGAGCCAGACGTCGGAAATGCTCCTCGAAGTTCCACTGGCTGTCGAAGACAAGTCCAAGGTACTTCATCGTCGACTCGACGCCGATGTGAACTCCTCCTACCGTTAGTTGGGAACCCGATGGTGGCGCGTTCCGAGGGCCGTGGAAGCACATGGCCTCGGACTTGTGCAATGCCACCTCGAGTCCCAACTCTTGGATCCTCTCCACTACTGTCGCAACCCCGCGAGTCACTAGTTCGACCGCCGCCTGGTATGACTCTTCCCGCGCCAGGACCAGCGTATCATCTGCGTAGCAGACCACGCTGACCCCGTCAGGGAGATCGCCGCGCAGCACGTAGTCGTACCCGATGTTCCACAAGGGTGGTCCTAGTACCGATCCCTGCGGAACACCGCACGACATCTCTCGTCGTTTCCACTCTCCCAGGTGACCAGGGTAGATAATGTACCTGTCCGACAGGTAGGCCTCGACAACATGACAGAGGTGGTAAGCTAAGCAGAGCTTGTGTTATGGGTACTAAACAACTGATAAACATACTTATACATTTATAAATACATACATATATTGATAAATTACACCCAGATACAGAACAATTAATGATCGTGCTCATCACACAAACATTTGTCCTGGGTGGGAATCGAACCCACGACCTCCGGCATAGCAGTCAGGGCCACTAACAACTAGACCAACAGGCCAGTCAATCACAATGGAAAATTATCCTGGAATAAAATGGCTATTTTAGGATACAGTCTACCAGTGTGAAAAGAATGCCGTTTGACCGTGACGGAGTAATAATCATACAAACTTTCACCGTTATAATATTCATGTAATTACTACTCATTAACTGCATTATCATGTACACATCTTTTTTTTGCAACGTTTGTGCATTACTTAGATGACTGATTTCCATTTAGGATTATTATTGTTAGTAGTGTTGTTATAGATAATCATATAATTAAAAAGAGAGAGTGAGAGTGGTTATATAAAACTTGTTTTTTTTTAATGAGAATGTGAGAACATTAGACTCCGTAGATTTTGATTTTTTTTTATTGATTTTCTACTTCGATCCACTTTTTTATTGCTTCTATTTGGTACTATGTTAACCTAATAATATTATAATATGGAAATATTGTAAAAAAAAAACTTTTTTTTAAAACAGATGTCTGAAAAATTTCTTACCGGCTATATTCTCTCGTATTACAAGTGCTTATATTTGCATATGTGCCGTAAAATATTTAGAATTTTAATTTGTATATCACCAACTTGGTATTTCTTCTGAGAATAGGTAGTATGTCAACTTTAGTTTCCAAATCACATTTTGGCTAACAAAGGACGTAATTTATTCGATTGATCAAAAGAATTATGATCTGAAAATACTTTTTAGAAGAAACTTTCTTAGGATTACTTGGAAGTGGACCTAATGTCAGTTCATTAATTGTTGTTCCTGAGTGATGTTTTAAGTCTTTTAGAGAACTAAATTTAATAATATGGTGCAAGTGCCTTACATACCTTCATTTTCGACCATTTTCCTTCGCTTATTCTTCAGGCACTAAGATGAAATATAATTATTATATTAATATCAAACACATTCAAAAGACACGACTCAAGAAACGTTAGTGATCTCGCCTCGAGCAGCTCTTGTTACCAAGCCAAGCCAGAAGCCGCAAAACGAAATGAACAATATGGAATGAAATATTCCACACATAAGCATAGAGAACTGTTACAGTGATGCAGCTGCCCTGCCAAAAACAATAACACTAGGAATTCACTTGGATAACCTAGTTTTGTAGGCACAGCAGCACATCTGGAAAATGAAAAGAAATAAACGGAATAATAATTTGGTAATGTCAACTTTGAGTCAGATGAGTAACTTCCAAATTTATGAAAGTTCTCATTCTGATCTGTTGCTATTTGTCGCTGAGACAAAATATCAACAAGGAATTGAACTTTTTGTTTTTAAATAATTGGTCTTATGAATTTAAAAACCAAAGTCATATAAAAAAGAATTTAAAAATTGGTTAGAAAAAACAGTCGTGATATTAAAATTTAATTGATCAGATTAACCGTAGAATGTTTAATGTAGTTTAACACTGCGGTAATAAAACGTGCAAAAACTTAACAATTACCTAAATCTTATTAACTTTTTTTTTTAATTATGCATCTACGCTTCTTTATTCATCTCTTCAAGAGCAAACACCTTTTAAATAGACATTTAACTTTAAAAGAATCTAGATAGAATTTTTTAAATAAGACATCAATTTGATAAATGGCGGAGTAAAACCAGCTATTTTCTTGCGATTCATTATTATTCGATCAAAAGCCTCAGGATTTTTTATTAAAGTCTGACACTCGAATAGTATTGGGTACTTTAGCAAAATATTTTATCAGATCTGTTTGAAATCAAGAAAATAATAAAATTTAAGGTATACAAGTTAGGTTTAACGCATTTACGTTGGAGGACGAAAATAATAATGGACTAACATCAGCTTGGTGTCTGGATTGTTGACCCTGAAACGTAGACTTTTATAAAACTGTATGAACATCACGTGTAATCTTTCGTTCGTGACTGATCATCATCATTACCTATAAACCTATCTCGAGCAAGTCGCTCGTTATACATAATTCTAGGTTAGTAAAGTCAATTATTATATAATTTCAGCCAAAAGAAGTCCATCATTGGACATAGGTAGAGGCCTACATTCAATAGTATACGTCTTTTGCACAGGACCGTGCATTGTGGCAACCCTTAGGCTCTACCAAGCGACGCCACAATGAATCGTCCTGTGCGTCTCGCATCCATCAGATTCCCGCGACTATCACCAGGTTATCGGTCCATCTTGTGGGAGGCCTACGAAAGCTCGCAACTATTGTAAATTTGTAATTGAATATGAAGATGGACGTTACTGGTCAAACTCATTCTACAATTAAAACTTTAACGTAAACCTCAAATTAAAACCTAACTAAATTCAATTCTACAAAGGCAACCTTCACAACAACCTAATACCCAATTCCATTATAAAATCCATTTAGTAGTTCGTTCACCTGTTTGAGGCGTAATCCACAATTAAAATACGAAATCCTACAATTATGAGGCATTGTTGAAACACTGACTGAAATTGAATTGTACTGTCAGTCAAGACCTTGGACGGACTGAGCCGGTCTTGGATTCTGATGAGATATGGCGGAAGATCTACAATAATGTTTCGCTATGCTTTTTAATGGAAATATTTGATGCGGAAGGACAAAATAAGATAAAAAAGATCTTAGCAGATGACTGTCTGTAGCGTTAGCCAGATGCTTGCAGGAAAAGGTGCATTTACGTTATGAATTGAGTAGTGTCTTCAAGAAACTGTGAAAAATAATAGGCAATTTTGGTCAGGGTAAACTAGGTCTTAAAGTTTGAAACAGGCCTTTATTATCATTGCCAGACACATTTTGTATCCACTGATATGATTGTGACTGATGAAGGCTGGGCGAGACTGCTAGAAGCGAGAAACTTAGGATTGCTGTATGTGGCGGCTCGGAAGAGGTTTTATCCAGCAGTGGAAATGTTTCTGCTTAAAATGATTATGTTGGCAATATTCTTGTTGCAGCCTTCTTACTCCATTCCTTTCCTAATGGGCCTACCACCCGCACAAACCTCACAATTTTGCCTACGCAGGCTGGGTTGTATACGGTTTACCGTATGTGTGGTTAGTAAAACTCATACAGTTTTAAACAGTGGTCCGTGTACAAACTGGCCCGCGCAGTTAAAGCTATGGTCATACTTGTGCGTGTGGCAAGCCCATTAGATATTTATAACTTGAAGACAGTTCAAAGAAATCCAGACACTAATAAACCGTCTCCAGAGTTCCAGACAACCGGGTTGTTCCGGTGTTTTAAAGGACGCCATTTAAAAATAAAGGCTTTCCCGCTATTATTCGGATAACGACGTAAATAGGTTAACTGAAGGAGGTACGAAGAAAGAACGACTGGATAAGGCTCGTGCAGACTGAAGCTTTACAAGAATGTAACCCTAACCATAGATAAGGAACCTTTTCACGCGCGACTCAAAGGGAGGACAGCAAAACTGAAAGCACAGTACGGCCGATACCGGGTGGCTGGCAGGGTGACTGTAACCCTAGAACGCAAAGGGCATCTGAAGTATACAGGTGTGTTTTAGTCAGTAAAAGTCTGACACGCTAGAGCGAGAAAACTCATTGTCATTAGTCATCCTAAAAAAATTTTTTAAGAACCTTACACTCGTATATAAGTATGTATACGAGTATGTAAATAAGTTCATGTTTTTGTCACTTTGATTTACATTATAGATATTGTTATCATTAATTCCATAGCAACTAGTTTTTGCAAGCGACTTCGGCACGAAAGATTAAAGACTTATATTACAGGAACATATTGCCAGTCTTTTTCTGGATTACTATGTTATGAAATAAATTGATATATTTGAACTATACATTCTTTCATCAAAGTCAATTCTACCTATGAGACGTAATTTATTAACTACCACTGAAAAACACACATATTTTATCTAATATAATAAAATTGATGTATGTCTAATTACTGAAAAATTTTTTTGGGAGAATTAAACTCTCCTGTTCTGGGTTGAGTGAGAAGGAGTGTGTTCCTGCCGGTATCCTTTAGTGTGTCAAGGCTATGGTACCACGGTTCCAAATAATCACTGGCAAAATTAGAAGGACCTAAAGTTCTTTTTCATCATTTTCATTGCCTAAATTCAATTCTAAGAAGTTATAAGGCTGTCTATAGCTACTCTTTGGCCAAAGATGAAATCAAATGCGATATCCGTAGCCAGGCGAAGTGGTTAAATCTAACGTCGTGAGACGTTAGAATGGACTTGTCCGCTCCTCACTTGAGTGCGAGTCAAATGGTGACCAATATTATTAAATATTATTATGATCTATGAGACTAGATATTCAGCCTATATCGTGTTTAGTTGAATTTGTTAGAGAAATTTTTAATTCGTTGACCATAATGATTGCTACCTACTGTTATAAACTAGTTAAAAAATAAAAGGCTCATTTTGACATTTGAGAAAAACCCTAAAATGTAACTTGGAACGACACCGAAAGAAACAATAAAATAATATTTAGGGGTCCGGTATAATAGTAGCTATTTTAGTAGTAGCTACACACTACACCGGACAGACAAGCCAGGTAGTCAAATTACAAATGTCAAAACGGGCCTTTTATTTTTTGACAACTTTAATGACGTGTATTACTGTGTTAACAATCTACCGCCCGGTCTTATACGAGCACGGTTATTCTCTGTGTCTATTTTTTTTTTTAATTTCATACTTATTGAGAGCAGGATTTTTTTGTAGTCGTTTTAAACTTTTTTTACTTATTTTGTGTTCATAGTTTACTAGCTGCTGCCAGTGGTGTCACCCGCGTGGAAGTAGAACACTGTCCCAAAGCTAAATACTCTCGGGATACCCACACCATCATCATACACACATCATCACACACACTTCATACACACACACTTCATACTCACATACTTTCACCTTTATAATATTAGTGTGACTCTAAATTCACATAAACAAAGTTTTTTGCGCTTAAATGACATTGACAGAGGGGCGTTGCTGATCAACAGTTGTGATTTATTGTTTTTCTTTTAGCTTTACATGGTTTATGCATTTAACCACTGCCAACTTTAAAACGTATTTAGGTTTTGGTAGAGAACAATGTCACTTTGTTTTCCATTAGAACACGGATCTAACACATTCTAATGTTTTTACAGAATTCGGCAGCAAATATGTTGAGTCAGCCTTCTCGGCAAGCTTTGCTGAAGTATGGAACTGAGAATTTTATTGATGTCTTGACTCAACAATAAAATACTCAGTTTCATTTTATCGGTATCAGGTCTGTTTCGATGATTCAACAAATTCTCCAGTTGTGAACACTTGAAATAATCCAATTTTACATCAAAAACCCATTTATTTTCATGGCAACCTGCATTGAAAAACAAAATGGTGCTGTCGGTTCTAATTTTAAAAAGTCTTTGCAGCGCTCTGTTTATAAACTCGATACTATTCTTTCGTTCAGAATATTTATAAATAATTAATATTCTGTCACTCGAACTAACAAACTTCCAATGCAAACTTTTCTTAAAGCGGGGAGAAGTTTTTCCTTGTGTTGTTAGCCGGCTTGTTGCTCCAGAGTATAGATTTTTTGTTGTTTTAATTATGTGGACTGGACTTAATTATGTATATATCTTAAAACTGAAGATTGAAAAGAATCATAATTTTGAAACGTTCATTAGTAATCTCACTTTAAATTTAGTCTTAAAATTGTTAAAACCGTCTTAAAAAAAGTGAGATATCAAAACTTTGACATTTGAATTATTCACGATAATCGCTGAAATTCAAAAGACAAGACATTCTAAGGTCATTTATTTAACTTTTCCTCCTGTAACAGTGGGGCCTCGTCTTTACAATACCCGAGAGGATTTCATTTGGGCAATTACGGGGGCCCACTAATTGCCAACCATCTCAGAAATGGCGTTCGCTGGAGAAATTGTTTTTAATGAAAAATTCACGTAAAGCCTGCGTTGAAGTTTTACTTTTTTCCGCTTCGTGTAATAACGTTAATGTAATGATAATTCCTGAAGTTGCCGAGTGTTGCCTGATGGATGGCGGGATGCATTTTATTGGACTAGTGGCAGCTTGCGACTTTGCTCCGGACGTTTTATTACTGTTTTTGTTCTTGGAATTTTGTGTTAGTCTAGGGAAGACGAGGCTTTCTCATCTTTTACCGTGAATGTACCTACGTTACTTTGATAAAGGCACTTGAACACTTTCCTGCCTGCGCATTTGTAAAATTAAACTGACAATAGTAGAAGAGTGATAAAATCTTACTTACCACAATAATACCACGTAATTTATATTAAAAAAAAGTGAACGTTTGTATGTTACATGTGTATGAATATTTGTTACTTCTTCAGGCCTGAAACTGCGTAAAGCGGGCGCCCGCGTGGTTCCACACTAAAGTGCCCGCAACAAAGCACTTTTGTATGGAACCCCACGAGCGCCCGTTTTACGCAGTTTCAATCCTCATGTTCAAATGTCTGAATGGCTTTGGATACAATTTGGCACACAGGTGAATCATATTGAATAAGATTTTTCCTTGAGATAATTTTCTACTTTTACGCAACTACCACCAACCACTGGCAGAAACTTAAACACTAAACTAAAGAAAACTAAAGAACTGAGTTCTGTTTTTATTTTCTAATAAAAACAGAACTCAGTTCATATTTCAATTCTTAAAAAATACACCATAATCCGCCCTAAAAGACACAGAAACCAAACATAATATAATAATCAAAGTCAAATATAGGAAGGTAAATAAAAATTATAATATTCTACTGCAGAATAAACCTCTTGCTGACGTCATTCCCTAGACTAGAGATATAGATAGATACCTCTGGATCATAGCTGACATCATTAATATTTAATTGTCCTACGATTAACACCATCCGCTGGACCAGATTCATCACAATAGTGGATGAAAAGACCTTATAGGCGATAACTGTAACACAAATCAATTCGATACCAATTCGATTACTAAAAATTTATCATCATTTTTAGTAAACGAATTGGTAGTAGAATTAAGTGCGAAGTAAACACATACAAAGCTCCCTAGGGCAGACTGCACCTTATCCAACTCCTAACTTACTGGAAGTTAAGCTTAAGACCATTTAAGTGCGTTCAAAGTACGAGCGGAACCGCGGTACCTCGCGAATTTAGATTGAAATCAGCGCGTTAGATACTATCAGCCATTGTAAGTATTGTTGGGGATATATATTAGGTTATCTTCTGATTCATGGACTGATTTGGAGTGTTAAGAAGATGTAGTGGCTTGCGTGCAGAAGTTTCTTTTGTGATAATGGCTTACGGCTTTCTTAATGATTTTTGACTGTAGGCCACCACCTTTGTCGCTTTGGGGGATTTTAACGCCTGTCACCAAGACTGACTTTTCCTGTACCAGAGGACCGACCACGCTGGGAGAGAAGCGCGAAATTTTGCAGTATCGATGGGCCTCTTTCAGTTGGTACAGCAAGCGACTAGGGTGCCTGATGTAGTTGGTCATACTGCCAATAGTCTGGGCCTTCTGCTGACTATCGATCCGGACAGATATACCGGAACAGTTTACGGCAAATGTACATAATCCAACCTCTAATGAAAAATGATACAAGTACTTGCTTGCAAAAATAGTAAAAGCTGACTAAGTCAAAACTGACTTTGTATAAAATGTTTCTACCTACACAAAATCAGTCGAACGCGCTCATAAACCCAGAACAGTATTGCACCTGTTTCTCAGCTACACCTCACTATAGGAATGCCAGTACACGTGTATTTCTCTCCTCCTCCCCCTTCCTTCTTATTTCTCCCTCCCCCAGGACGTATGCAAGTCTAGGGCATTTATCTCCCGCGTAAATCTATGTGGCGATATTAAATATTTCGAATAGCATGTCTTCAGCGGATATATATGGGAACAACTCATAACTTGGTTATATGAAGCAGTTATTTAGCGTAAAGATAATATTTCATTTTATTATAATCATTTATTAAAACCTTATTATAACTAGGCGATGACTAAGATTATCCATAGACAACTGTTATAGATAGGGTGATTTAAAATAAATGTATAACAACTTATGCCGACAGAATCAAACGTTATAAACCAAAGAGAAGACAGTGATTTTGAAGCTTGCGGGTTGCCATACTGAAAAACATGAATGTTTGCTTGCGATAAGCACAATCTACCTGAGTAGTGTTCAACTTGACGATACTGAAAATAGCCCTTCTTTCTTTGTGTTACCACAAACATTCTAGTGTGTGTCTACGATGCTTAATGGTTTTCAAATGAGGTCACGAACATATTCCAAAGATTCCTTCAGATCTGATTCGTTGAGATCTTTACTCGTGGTTTGAGTTTTATCGATTTTGCTATCAAAGAAGCACGTGTTTTAAATATTTGTTGGTAGTTGTGACGGGCATCACATTCAGGTAAAAATGTTTTATCGGTCCTTTGGGATCTGTTTACGTTTCCTTGTTGAATTTCAAAGAAAACATATTTTATTGTTGCTAATGTTTTTCAGGTTTGGAATAAAATGGATCGTTTTTATCCTGTGGGTATTGTCAGATATCGTTATAGTTAACACCACGTGGGTAGCATCAATCAAATTAATTAGGTTTATCTACTTACTACTAGATTTTTCCTGTACCAAAGGAATTGTGTATTTTTCGAGGAAAAAAAGTTGCTCGTGTTACTCAACGATTGTGTAATTATGATTGAAATAGTTCTCGTAATCGGGTTGAAACTTGAAACTTTCAACAAACAAATAATTAAAGCAAGTATGTTTCTGGAACCACTTCTGTAAATAACATTAACAAACCTATCTTTTTATAATTTTAGTTTCCATTCAAAACTGAAAAATAATTTTAAAGATAAAATTGAGAGAGTTGCAGCAGATCAGTGAAATGGCACCTTAAGTGTTAGCACTCAAAGTAGATCCCGTATTCCCAAGTTTGCAAGAATTGCCAAGCAATTACACACACTCGTATAACTACCGCCAGTGTTTGTAAACTTCGGTCCGCGCTGTTTAAAATTTGCTACTGTAAGTTGGGTCTCTTGGTGTAACTGTAAATTAACACAAATCAGTTTTGACAACATTATAAGTTCTGTTCTTCGTGTAATTACACTGACGGTACTTCTCACCGGGGCAGCTTCTAATGTTATACAAAGCACAGGTCCGATCGTGTGTGGAGTACTGCAGTCACATATGGGCTGGTGCTGCAAAATGCCATCTGACAGCTTTGGACTCAGCGGAAAGGCGCGCGAAGAGGCTAATTGAAGATTCAGATTTGGTTAAGTCCAATCTACAAGCACTGGCGCAGGGTAGCCAGCCTATCGGTATTTTACAGTACTTGAATTTTGGAGAGTGTGCGCGGGAATTGCATGACTTGATTCCGCTGTCTCCTTTCTATCATCGGACAACCCGACGTACGGCGAGTATCCACCCTTACGTTGTTGAAACTTCAACGGTCCGGATTAAGCATTCCACTTCGTCGTTTATACCGCGAACATCAATTGCCTGCTGCGGTCTTCCCGTCCAACTATAAATTAGGTGCCTTCAAGGCTAGAGTGAATAGGCTCTTAATAAACTAGTGCGCCTCACCATCAATGATTGCATCACTGCTTACCATCAGGTGGGATCGCAGACAAGCACTGGCTATATCATTTAAAAAATTGTCTAGTCGGACACCTTTTAGATAAAGGTGGTAATAATATTACAATCAGGATCTATATGATTATTTCTAAAGACAGCTAGAATGAAATGAGATTTCTAGTTCCTCAAAACTTCATCACTAACAAAAATAAAACAAACTAATTGAGAACCTCCTGTTTAGAAGTTGGTTTAAAAATATAGCACAAGTCTTAAATATAAACAACGCTGTTGAAACTGTAGTTTACGCGAAAAATGTAAACACAGAAGAAAAAGGACTATTGCAATAAATATAACACAAGATCTTCAAATATAATTGAGAAAGCGTAACAGCCCTCAACAGTCCTTAACACTTAGTAATACTAACATAATCTCCATATTTACGGCAGCGCTAAGTAAAACTAACACAATCAGATATCTACCCTATCAACAGCATGATCTGCCATAAAAAGCAACCAACATACAATTTGTAACACAGCGTAGATGCCTCGAATATGAATAGGAGTCGGATTAGCAATGCAAATGTCAGCGTATGCGGGTCCCACAGGGGCCAAGTTCACTAAGTGTCGCCGTTACATCGCCTGACAGTTTCGGCTTTTGATTGCCTTTGTGAATTATGTTAGGTATTTCGTGACTGGCGATGTGTTTACATAGGATTATTGATGTAAGGATGTTGGGATTTATATCTTGAAGGATTGGGAGTATGGGCTATGTTGAGTCAAGTTTAATGGTTCGCGTTCATATCCACCTATAACTCTCATGGGTGTGGATAGTTGAGCAAACACTGATTAGAGTAGAGATTGAAGTAAGTTTGATAACGTATCTTTTGAAACTAATTCTTCCAAGAAAGTTTCTACAATTATGATACATTATGAAAAATTGATTAATAATAATAATAACATATTTACTTATTTCTCTTTCACAAAAGTGTCCAACAAACTAATATTATTATATACGAAGATTCAAGTATTCCTTTGTGGGTGACTGGCATCTGCACTAGGAAATCCTGTCACACAAATGACCAGGCCAGGATTGTATTCATTAATTTGAGAAATTATTCAAGAATACAAAATAATGTTCTTATACTAGAAATGATATTTCGTAGAAACCGCACCAGATTGTAACTGAAAACAAACACAGAATCTTCCTTAAAAATCAATTGACATAGAACCGTCAAGAATCCCAAACGTGCCAACAACAGGTACTTGCACAAAGTCGCACAAACTTGGACAAACAGTTAAGAACATTGAGTTGTTTAAAGTCGTCTTTTGAAACACTCCACCGACTTCATTATCCTTTCCTTTGCGGCTATCTTTTGAAGAGTAGTTTAGCCCCAGAAAGGCATGTGGATGTTCTGTGCTCCCAGTTTCCACTCAGCTCCTTCTTACAATTTCACTGCATGCGGTCGCGAAGCTTCGTTTTCTACATTTCCTGACGACATTTCGTTGAGTGAATTTGCAAAGTGATTTATAACGGTCACCTTATTTTGTATATTACGTATGTACACGGTCGGAGCACGAGATTTGAAATGTTATTGCGATGGTGAAAGGAGATTAGGATGTTCTACATATATTTCGTTTATTTCCTGGCAAGCTACTTTCGTCCTTACGTCGATGTTTGGAATTATATAATTTAACTGTATACTGCATCCACTGTTATTTATCTGTAATTTTGGATTAACATTAAAATTACAGTCATTTTTATCCTCGTAGTAATAAAGTTATAGTAATAGAGTTGCTGCTTGATTTCCTTTCAGAGGTACAATAATTGTAAATAGAGTGTCGAAGGTTTTGATTTTCAAAGCATTCAACACTCTATTTTTACTCATCATAAAAGTCATGTTATTTATTATTAGTCGTCATAAAAATATAATGACTGAAAATAAATAACACTGACAAGTATCATATTTATATTCAACTTAACATAAACCTCACAAATTCATATACCTTTTCTAGAAACTAATCTAAAACTGAAGGGAAACAAAATTATCATTTCGCTCTAGTCGTAAAACTCCATCGTAAAAGTCGATTGAGGGGAAGGGTTACTCTTATTTACTGTACATGGGTAGTACGTGGGTAAGGGCCTTACAACCTGTCACTGTATATTTCAATTTTAACTACTGTTACACTTAAAAATAATTTGTAGACCAGTTCTTCTTCTATTTTTAAATAAATATCTAATTAAAGAATTGATATTTCGTAAATCTAGATGGTTTTATAAAATATCAATAGCTTGCTAGAGAGCTTCGCTTTTATAAATCATAATCTGCTCTTAAAAACTCTTCAAAGAAACCATTCCACGTTTTCAGCATTACCTACGATATTAAAATCTACGACAAAATTTATTCCTAGGCTTTTTTTGTGAGTATTTTAGACGTGTACATGATAGCAAAACATCCTGAACCCTAGATCTAGACTCGGATAGACGTCTAGAATAAAATACCCGCGATTTATCACCAGCGCACCACTCAAAGCGGGTGGTTAATAAAAATTCCACACTAGAAGTTATTTTGTAGAGGCCTCGGGGGAGTCTCGTATCAGAATCTAGCGTAAAACGCCCGCCGTTGGCGCGAACATGTCGGTGGAGGGTTCAAGGATGGAACTGAACGAGGATTCTAACTAGTTTGAAAGTCGATCGTCCACTGCTGCTACATAAGATATGCACGATATGGTTTGTCATGTTAGCTATAGGAATCTTTTTTTTGACAGCAGAGCATCCGTGCGTAACAGTAGTAATCCGTGCGGGAGTAGCGGTACATGATTCTGTCAAAATTTAATTTTACGTTAGCCGTGCACTTCTGTAAAACAAGGACTTCCAACTCGAATACACTACTCAATACATGCAATACAATGTTTTCCTTTCGAGCTTATACAATAAAAGTAACCGATAGAACAAAATGGTCAATGTTTTAATACGTTTTTTTGTTTAATTGTAAGATTTTTTTGTTTTTGTACTGTAAATAGGCGCAATTTTCTTTCTTTCTTTCTTTAATACATTCAAGAATATACTAAGTGTAGATTGAATTAGATAGAACGTAATAAATACCATTTAAGTTTCTTAAGAAAGAACATAATATTTCAAGAGGTTCCGAAAACCTGAATGCAAGCATCCTTAAGTTATTCGCTACATGTTGATAACATGGTTTGATGATTACAGAATGATGTTAAATATTTTACATTTTGTCAACATCACAGAAATTTACTGACGCATAAAACCACTCACTCCAACCCAGTGAGTGGTATACAAGAAGCCAAAATGAAAGGAAGGAACCCAACCAACTAAAACAAGACAAACAAATCAAAGCTGGCACATTAGCATCATATCAGAGTTGTTAAAATGCTAATGTAGCGGAGTAGGGCTGAGAATGGCTCCCTGGGGCACGCCTAACTATCGCCGTAATTAATGCTCAGCCATTATTTAGAGGAGTGCTTACACACACTTAATGTTTGCGATTGTAGCATAGATGTGGTTGGTGAGGTGTGCTCAAGGTTGAAAGAGTTTAATTTCATAACATTTTAGACAAAAATACAATATCATTCGTAAATATATTGTATTTTTTATAGTCATTTGTTGCTCTAAAATATAACAAAGCGTTGACATGGATACTTTTAACTACCGTTGAACTGAGTTTAATTCATATAAATGTATAAACTGCTGTTAAGCAACTAATCAGCAAAATTGTATATCTCTGTCTTTATTAAATATTTTTATGAATATTGAACAAGTGGATATTCCGGTAACATACGAGAAAACTTAATATTTCTGAAAATTTGTGAAGTGTTAATGAAATGTATGTATCAGTAAAAAGAAGGTACGCTTTTCAAATGCATCTACGCATATAGTTGTAATAACTAGATTATGTGCCGACCAAAATATGCAAGATATGTTGTGCGCTAATTAGGAGTTTCCTGACCGTTGCCATAATCACGTAATAATGTAGCGATTCCCACATTAACTATGTAATGGCAGACTGCTTCCAAGTTTCATGTACTTGCCGCACTTTACATGATAATGAGACAAAATTACTTGTTATTATTTCAGTCCTTATGTTCCATTGAGGTTTTACTACAAATGAAAATGTTTTGTAATCAAATTGGAGTTTAACTTTGGAGAACGCTTGCTAATATTTTTTATTCGTTTATTTTTACTTGTTATAACATTTTCTTCTTCCTAATGTTGGTCATGATGATGAACTTATCTTTTTTGTAAAAATAATCATAATTTTATTTTTACCTAGCTTCTTTACTAAGTTTAGGATCTTTCTGAAACTTTTCGACCCGCATAGCATTTAGCTAGCAGCTAGTGCTAGCTAAATCATCTTTCATACAATCGAAAACAGGAAACCGTTTTTTTAAATGATAAAAACTTTTGCTTGACTTTGATCCCACCTGATGATAAGCAGTGATACAATGGTTGATGGTGAAGCACACTAATAAAATAAAATAATAAAAAAAACTTTTATTATACCATCACATTTAGCAATAGGTAAAAAATATTAAATTCATTCAATTATAAGACATTAATTATATCACATCATGCACTAACTTAAATCAAAACTTAACATTGCAAGTATTTGTTTATTAATTATATTATTTTGTGTATTTATTATTACAGTTTTGCTTCTACTTAAACATATTTAGGTTTAAAAAAGAATTTAATTGAAATATAATTTAAATCATCTTTGAATTCATTTTTATCAATTTTACGTTATTTTTTAATTATTAGAATATAAATAAATTATTGCTATGATATTACCAATCAATTAAGACATACAAAATAAATAATAGAAATATATATAAAAATGATATTTTTTAGATAGTAGTCGCATCTGTGGCGTAGGAGACAGGGAACTGTGGAAATCACTGGGGGAGGCCTAATGTTTTCCACAGTTCCGTCTCTAGCTTTCCTCATCCAATCCGGTCCAACTTTTTGTGTAAATATGTCTCTCCATCTAGTTCTTTGTCATCCTTTACTTCTACTTTCCTCTCTTTGTAGCCATTCTGTTACTTTTTTTGTCCATCGATCGCTTTCCATTCTACATAAATACATGACCAGATCAGTTCCATTTTAATAAAGTGAAGTGCACTAGTTTATTAAAAAGGCCGTAGCAGGCAAATTATTTCAGTCCTTCCATATACGCGGTATTGAGATAACAGATAATACAAAGAGAAGAACACTTGCGCCAGTTCTAATGAGAATGATGATAAGTAATCATCCCACCAAGTATAATATAAAAAACTTTTCTTAAAGATAAAAAATGATCTTTGTTCATTTTGTTTCTGAGACCCGTCATTGCCAATTTACACGCCATCGCTCCCGCCTGTGCCTCGGCCCAGGCCACGCTAGGCATGTCTCTATGAAATACCATAGCTCCTAGGTGAGAATATGCTGTAGAGTGTAAAATTTCCCAAGGTGACAACCGTTAGGGGCATTTTTCTGTGTAACTATGTATGCCCGTGTAATATTAAGCCCGAGAGACTTTAAAGAGTGCAAAATGCACCGTTTTTTCGCTAGAAATTTTTAGTAAAAGATAATGGACGTGCCTTTTTATCGGTTGAGTGTTTAAAGAGTGTTTTTAATGTAAGTACGAAGAACTTATCTTTACCTAGCGCAAAGGCAGTATTATACGGTGGAATGATTTTTAGGGTTTGTTTTATTTATAGCTTTTAGTCTTCTTCTGTAAGAGCAGCCCAGCCCGTAGACACACCACGTCATGATTTTATTTACTTCATTTCTTTTTTTTAGCTTCTAAACTCAAATTATTTATATTAAACTGGCTGAACCGACACAGGTTGTTCTGTCTTAACAATGAACGGTGAAACGCTCCAAGGTTTACTAGTCGTAGTTTTCTGTCATTTCCTAATTTTCAGCATAATATTTTAAAAGTTTATTTCCATAAGAAACTTCTCCTGACAAGAACAAACACAACAATAAGAGAATTAGCGAAATTGGTCCAGTCGTTCACGTATGATGTCGTGACCAAGAGAAATAGGGATTCATTGGTATATACACAGATAAACCATTAACCGCGCTTTTGAATTATAAAGGAGTCGGTTAGTTAGTAAAATTAAGCTGGAGAAGGACAAACCAAAGCTCCATAGATAGTATTTTAAATCAAATGATTTTATTAAACCCTACTTGAAGTTGAAAGTGCCCACTTTTGAACAGACACAGTTTGAAGGTACACGTATAATGCGATACCGTAAAAATTGACAATATCCCAGCCACTCTCCTAAATTTAAAACAGCTAGAACATGACAAAATTCGTGGCCCAGCACCCCCGACACCCGTCCACACTAACACGTGATATAGCGTCACACGGCATCAAATACAATCCTTTTAGAGTGGGAACCTCGCCAGCTGGTGATTGCATTGGCAACCGCCTCTGTATTATACACTACAGTGTGTTTTTGAAAACAACTGCACAGATTAGTGCTGCAGCATTGCATTGATGAATTGGAAATTAAACGGTCTTATGGAATCTGATTTTGATTGGTGGTTTTTAGTTTTTATGTAGATTTTGTTTTTTTGGGTAGTGGTCTGATAATCCAACTGTAAATAAATCAATCAATGGATTGATTTATCCACAAACCTGTTGTTTCTGATTATTGTGATCCGTTATCAACATTTTTAAGCATTAGGAAGCCTCCCCCTACAAGGTAGATTGATGACTTGGTTATTGTGATTATTATCCGTAGTGAACTTCCAACAACATAATTATGTATAGTCATTGAGCACACCATAATTATGGCGGTAGGTCTCCTCTTTGAGGAGTGGCTGGAAAGACGTTATGGCGTCCTCACCTTTCACAAGACGCAGGCAAAGCCCTTGAAGGCAAAGAAGGAACATAGGTGTGGTTTTTTTCAGTAAAAGTATGACATGCCAATCCATCCAATAACTTATATACATCCGGGAGAAGTCATTGGCTGATTTCGTACCCGAAAAAAAATAGTGATAGTCATATTATTTCGTAGCAGAGAAAATAAAAATTTTCTCTTGATTTGGTGTTCAACATATAAAAAGAGTTTTCAAAATTCTTGCAATTCATCAGGGTACTAACATTTTTACCGCTAGAACTTAAAAGCTATCTCATTAATAACTCCAGCGTTCCATTTACCCCCAAATCACATTACAGCTTACCAACACATAAATATGACTCCCCACTAGACATGGCAGTACGAGCAGGCTGCCAACATAATCATGTTTTGGCTGGTCGCCCGCACAGAACTGATTCTTTCGCCCTTCGCTCATTTGTCCGACACACTTCTAAACGCCTAGACTGTTACAGAGTAAATCATAACATAATTTTAAAATATTCATTATTTTATGATTCTTAGAAGATTTCGTAATCGTCAAAAATTTGGCGCTGCAACCAAAATCACTCTAATATAAACTGCTCCACTATTATCGAAAATTCTAACGCAGAAAAAAACATATGTATTTCTTTTGGATGGGAACACGTATTTAAAATAATTGCTTTCACTCTAGGAGGCACTTTTGAAAACCAATGATAACAAAATCGAGGGATACAGCTTCTATCATCTCCATCCAAAATTTAATGTCTCCACTGGATAGTTATGGATTGAAAGAATTCGGTACACTTAGTGAGGACTATGACGCATCATTCACAGTGGAAGAGAATGCATCGCCATTCTGAGGTAATTTTACGCAGAACTTTCAAGATTTGAATTTAGTTTACTTTTAACTTAAAGAAACTACGACGTTCATTTAAGTTTCAAACGTCAGTTTTTGTCGAAATTTATCGATTTTATTTATAAACATAAGCGTAAAATAATACAGTGAATATATAAAAACAAACAACACGAATAAAAACAACAACGTAAAAAAACATATAATCAAAAATATACAATGTCCCACACTAGAAAACCAAATCCAAATACAGAGATTGTGTATACAATTGAAAAGGGCTTCTCAAAAGTAATCGAATGTTACCAATCAAACACCATATGAGTGAGTGAGGCAGTGCCGTGAACGTTAAAGAATAAATGCAGCTTAGCGGATCAAAGATGATGCCAGTACATCTGCAGCTAAGGCAGATGAAATTATGCAAGTAGATGATGTAATCGCGTTTATATCGACACCGAACTGTATAGGCGTCGATTGTATACGATCGTTGATTATGAAGACAGGGCCCATGACACAGCCGCCCACCCCCATGTTTCTACAAAAAGAATTTAATAATATTTATCAAAATCGCTAAATTTGCATGATTGCATAACGATTCACGATAGTGAAGTACCTAACACAAAACGTGTACCTATACGCACAAAACGTTTTGGGAACATACTCATTGTGAGCACGGCTTAAAAGTGGAAACCTTGCCGACAACACAGGGCTCTGCAAGTCAGGAGTGAATAAGTTACTTCATGGCATTCGTACTTCAACGTCAATCACATCCTCGCTTAGTATCAGGTAAGATAGTGGTAAGCGCGAGCCTAATTGAAAAAATAGGACTTCTAACATTGTGAACTGTTAGTTATAAATGCAAAGTTTTATTTAGTCGTGTACGTTCTGTTTCATTACTCCAGGCTACACTTGCTTTGACAAAGTGAAAGTAACCAGTCTTTGTAGCTATAAACATACAAATTAGATAAAGTCCTTCCTAGAATTTGGCCACATATTTTGTTCAAGTCGAACCCGGACGGTCCGTTATGGTAACGGACACATCAAAGGCTTTCTTCGAGGGAAACGTTTATCCTTAGTATAAGTTAGATTAAAATAATTCAATAAAAACGGAGTATTTGATAATAATCAGTTTTCTCTGTATCGTTGATTTTCATCCACTTGCTTGTGTTCGCTTCAATTTCCCTCGAGTGTGGGATGATGAAATTCTGTGTCTACACTAAGTGCGACGATATAACATACAATGAATAAACTAAGTAGGTATATTGTGGTTTTATATCTTGATACCCTTCAGATGTCTCGGTAATAAATGACGCCCACGTCGTGTCTGATCTTTTGAGGTTACTTTGATGTAATTGCTAGGTTTAGGTAGGTACAATATCTGAAAGTTCATGTTATTGACAACCTGGTGCGCGTTGGATCTGGTAGGCGCGTAGGCCTTCAGTGTGAAGGTTTATGCCCAGTGCTCTGGACGTCTTTCAGCTGAAATTATGACGATGACACACACCACATTACCTGTTATTGTTTAATTGTTAAGTAACTTCAACGACCTATTTTACTTGTTTACAAAAAGTACAAGTTCCTCTATATTAAAGCCATGTCTGTCATTGAAATATAAAGTACGGTAAATAAAGGTTCCAATTGTTTTACTCCGTGCGTCCGGTGGCGATCACAATTTAGGAGAGATTTGCATGACAATCGAAGTGATTGCAGGCACGGACGTTACACTGACATTTTAAAATCAGTAGGTTTTAGTGGCTTTCATTTAGGCACGCTATTTGAGACACTTTTCAGCTATTTGAATTAGGTTTGTCAAGTATTAAAATACTATACATGCGGGTTCAAATCACACAAGTGCCTTTAAAACATAGTGAAAAAATCCTATTAAAATGAAAACACTAAAGATCCTTTGTGTGTTGTCCTAGTGACCATTATTAAGAGGGTCCTTTTTCACTCGCGTATCGTCAATATCGACCATGGTTTGAAAGCTTGTTACTTCATCTAACGCAATCCAACGCGATGTTTGACGAAAAGGCAACGCGAAAAAAATATAGATAACGCCTGAAAACCCAGTTAGCATTCGGTAATTCCCTGATTTACTCGAATATTTTACAAAACTTGTTCCAGGAAATACGTGTTTTTTTTAAAACCTTAAAAGTTTTTGAGTAAATTATTGAAGTGTCAAAGTTCATACAAAATAGCAGATTTTCAGAAGTCTTTACTGAATTAGTTTTACACAAATTTATAAATTGATTTAAATAGAAGCCTAGATAATATTCACAAGATACTGTGTTTCCAAAGTATCTTATGAAAAAAGTGTAATAACGTCATAATCGCGTAAGAGCGGTTGTATGAAAAACTGTGAAAATGCATGTCATGTTGCATCCCCTTAAATGTGTGTATTTGTGAGTTAGATATTCAACATATTTTCGTAGAGTTTTTATTATTTAATATGTCACCAAAATAGAGTGTAAAAATATTTTATTTCCCAATTCTGAGAAAATTTAGTTTCTAAAGTCATCACAACTGATCAAAATAAATAATACAATATCAAACTTCAAAAACAGTTCGAAATAGGTAATCATTAAATTAACTTAGCCTTTACGCAAAGTTTCAAGAATTCCGTAAATTATTTACGAATTGGGTCGAAAACAAAATGTTCGCAACATTGAAGCCGTATTAGCGGGACCAGGGACCACAAACAGGCGAATTATGAGAAACCAGAACACTTTCGGTTTTGAAATCGACCTTTTGCTCTCATTTTCTTTAGACGCTAAATATAACTTAATACCATAGAGAAGGACTGACATAACACTTTTTCTTCAATATATTTTAAATGATTGTACCTATCAGTATTAATAAATTTATTTTTAATTTTAATGTTTCTTTTTTTTTGAGTTGGTAAATCATCAAGGAGTGTGTCTCAGACTTTTACTGACTGCATAAGATAAAATAAGATAAGATAATCATGTATTTTACTCAAACATGAGTACACACAAAATAAATTGTCAGCATGCATCAGATGTTATAATTCAAAATAGCATTCCTGAGTCAAGGTAACTACTCTTTCAAACTTTCTCGTAACCCAATTTTTTAAATAGTAAACATTTTCTTTGATAAGGTATATCCATAATAATTTCCGTAGTAATCAGAATACCTAGGAGATACAATTTAACCCAACACAAAAAGAAACTAAGATCGGTCAATAAACAAAAAAGATATGCTCGAATTGATAACCACAAAAACATGAAATTCGAACAAAATTGGTAAAATGAGGATATACCAATGTTACCTTTACTCATCTGTACCATTTTACAGCGTACTGGCGTGATATCATGTTTTGAAATGCTGTTAACAATAAACAGACATGCGATTGCAGCAGCCCCGGAGCTATCATTTATTGAAGAGTTCCATTGTCTATCTACGAAGTTCTTCATCCGATCTTACCTAAATTTAAATAAATAATAATAATCTTATAAGAAAATAAATCATAAAAACCAGATTACATTTGGCGAAGATATCGCTGAG
This sequence comes from Mythimna pallens, assembly GCA_961205895.1. Classification (NCBI taxonomy): domain Eukaryota; kingdom Metazoa; phylum Arthropoda; class Insecta; order Lepidoptera; family Noctuidae; genus Mythimna; species Mythimna pallens. The sequence goes on along the minus strand of OY540838.1, from coordinate 23,821,364 downwards.
CTAGATACAAAAGAGAAAAAAATACTACAGTGTTAAAGAATATTTAGAGGATAAGTCGCTAGTAAAATAATACATAAAAACAGAGCAAGTGCGAGTTGGAATCGTGCACTGAGGATTCAGTACATTCTTACCTATGAAAACAGTTTAATTCCCAAATTGAGTTACGAAGATTTTTTTCTTATCGCAAAAAAAAAGTTTTTTTGTGACGTAACTACAAAATTACAGTTTTCAGACTTTTTCCTATACTTGTGCTATGAGATCTTGCTTCATGCCAAATTTCAGAATTCTAGGTCAACGGGATGGATACGGACTATGAATTTTGATTTCCTTGAGAATGTGAAATATACGTTTTTTAGCGACATTTTTAGGGACCGCAGAGTTGAGTATATGGTTTTAATGTCGACTCAAAACCTTTACGCGTTCTCGAGATAAAGGGTTTTGACAGACAGACAGACTGACGGACCACAAAGTGATCTTATAAGGGTTCCGTTTTTTCCTTTTGAAGTACGGGACCCTAAAAAGAAAACATTTAGTAGTTTCTGGAAGTTGATTAAAATTTTAGTACAGATTCATGATTCATACTTACGAGATGTTACACCAATGGAAAGAAAAGCATAAAACTTTAATTTACTAACAACAGCCAATCACCATTCCAATAGCCAACGTTTTACAATGAACACCACACTCAAATTGACCCAAAAACCCTCAGAAATCCCTGAACCCTTGATTAAGAAGTAGTAAATGGAATGGCTGCAAGATTCATAGAGAATGGTGATAGTCAGTGTCACAGAATATATGGGTTCGTGTGAAAGCTATCGAATCCGCCCGCTAGGTATCATCGGCTTGTTTTAAAGGGAACGCCATAAAAAGGACAGAGCCGCTCCCGTGGGGCCTTCGATCCGAATGTTAAGCTGTGTTCAGAGAGTGGCTAGAGTTGAAGCGATTGAAGAAAACTGTAAAAAAATACTATTTTTAAAATTAGTACGGAATCTAACTCAGTGTGTCATTTTCGTCAAATGATTTTATAATATTAATGAGTATGATAAGTAATACTTACAGTTGTTCTTATTATTCTCTTTATTCCTTATAAACACATATAAATTACATTTTTAAATATTTTTTTTAAACAAAATCATACAAAAAAAAAACATTTAAAAATATAAAAATAGTACCCCACCGGTATCGGGAACAGGGTCCAAGCTACCGGCGGTAAGGGCTCCAGAGAAAGGAACCTCCTAACAATGCGAGCCGTGTCAGGAGTACCGCTTTCTGAATCAAGCCCTTGATCCAGCCGCCTAACGCGAGCCTCCTAAGGTGTTGGTCGAGGCTCTTGGCTATTAAGCCATTGCCCGACACGACTATCGGCACAATGATCGCAGAGTCCACATCCCACATGTCGACAACCTCGCGAGCCAAGTCAATATACTTGATTTGTTTATCTTTCTCGGCTTTCACGAGGTTCTCTTCATGCGGGACGGATATTATTATTATTATGAGCCCGTTATGTCCCACTGCAGGGCAAAGGCCTCCCTTCCGTTATTCCATTCCTTTCTGTCCTTAGCCACTTCTGGGCAATCCTTAAGTTGTTCTGCCATATAAATTATCAAATAAAAAATGGGGGGCGGGGTAGGAGCGTAAATAGCTTCTGACCTATTCTCAGACCTCGTCAAAATTAATCCAGTCGTTTTGGAGGAGTTCGATAGCAAACAAACACGAGATTTCTGAATATTAAAGATTAGATAATAGAAAAACTTTACTCGAGTATAGAAATGGTTACTATGCAATAATATCAAAACGGTAATTAATGCAGGAAACTGTGAATGACTATCATGTTTAGAACCCTGTTTGTATTGGGCATGAAGATGCTGAAACTATAATAAATAATATTTTAACCTAATATGTCATAGAGGGCAGTACCTAAATACTTATAGATTATTTAGGTACATATTTGCGAAAGATTTCAAAATAATACAAAACGTGGCACCAACAATACAATAAACGGTCCTTCTTCCTGTTTTCATATTAAAACATCGTCCTTTCTCATTTCTTGCGACACCAAGTCGCATCGTCCCTGAGCCCACGTACCGCGGCCCACTGCGGCCAATACGGCAAACTGCCTAATAAATTCGCAGAAAGGACCTCGCAAAAATGGATGCTTATCACGAACTGGCTCGGTTTCACAGTCGACGGCAGGGGGCGCCCCTCGCTTCTAAATAGCTCTGTTTTTGTCTTCATCTGAGCACACTGTGTGATGCGTCAGATAAAGCAAATTCTGATAAATAAAAAGTACCTATGGATAATCTATTTATAGATTTTTAAAAGTCAATGAATTCGTAATTTAATTTAGACTTTGAGATTCAATAAACGCTGAAAATACCAAAACTGTTGATCAAAGTTTAATAAACAAAATAGCAAGTTTTTAAATAAATCGCTCGTCTAACAAGAAAGCCCTAAACAATCCTAAAACAATCTATGGAATCCAAGCAATTAACCCTTTAGTAATCCATGTCTGATTAGCAATTAGCCGTTCACATTCCAATCTGTAGGTCAAAACAAAAGTCGTGTCCAAAAGGTTATTGACAGTAGAATCGTGACCACAGCTAGATGATACAGCTTTGCCACAAAATCCATTTCAAAAGTAAACGAATCAAAATTCTATTGTCACAAAAATCTTTTATTTACAGCAACAGTAGGACAAAACAGAAAATGTGACCAGCAAGAAATCGCGAGGTTTAATGAAGTCTCCCTAATTAATGTTACCAGTGAAATGGACCAACATCAAACACAAAGAGAAAGAAGATCTAACGAGAGTAACGAAATGAAAACTCAAATATAATTCAGCGAGTTTATTCCATTATTAAATTGTTCGTGAAAGCAAGATAACCTCAGTTTAACTCCGTAAGAAAGTTTCGTTTAACGAGGTGAGGAGACCTGCCACTTTCCGACTTCCTTGCTGCCAGCCGGTGTTTTTGTTTCGAAACTAACTTACGTGCATTGTTACCGGCGATGGTATCACCGCCAACATGTATCAGAATATTCTCTTCAACACATATTTTCTTTTAAAGCTCTATTTTATAATTATTCCATTAGCCCGGTTTGATGCTGAGCAAAAATTATTTCATGCTAACAAAGTGCTAAAATGTATTCTTTACTCACTTTTAAAAAAGATGGCGGATTATACGTCAAAATAAGCCGCAGTTCCGTTAGGAAATTCTTGAACGTGGAATGTACTTGTATTGTCGGTATTTCTAAACCGAGATCAAGGTGATCCGTGCTCGCTCGCGGCGAGTAACACACCCGCGCCGAACTGGTAACACAAAGTCAATCGATATTTCTTGAAGATAAGTGGCAACAATTTATTGGGTCACGAACTACAGTAATTCACAAGTTTAGTTGGCGATTTATTAACGGTTTCAAAACAAAGCCTTAAACTTACAGCTATGTTGCAGAATCTCACGCTTTCTAATCCCGCCTCGGCTTGAGAGAAAAAATACTGTGTTATTAAAATAACTCCATATTAGATGCATATTTCTTAAGCAGATAACAGTAATTTACGGCGCGTAAACATCCCGAACCCGTAAGAGGCAGAATTTTTTCATTTCATTACGGGTCCCTATAAAGTAGATAACACAACGCGCCGTTCCCCACGGTATATAATTACCGAGTAAAGAAAAATGTACGCAGCCGGCGACTTAGACGGGCACCTCGCTTTTCGGAACAATTTTATTTTATGTGTACTCCAAAGACGTGTGATTAAAAGGCAAAGAAGAAGTTTTGGAAGCTTCGTGAAATTGAATTTGTATTTTATGATTAGAGAATATTAGCTAAGCGTAGAGCGTTACTTGTTTTCTTGAATTCTCTATTTCTCGTAAGAACGGTTGCAATATTTTGAAATTTTGGTATTCCAAAAAATTCAGAATAAAGTGATATTCGTATCTAACATTTCACTTTTCAAAAGCAAATTGGAATAGGTATCACAAGAATTATTTACTTACATATACTTAAGGAGGATTGTCACTCACAGGCCGCCTGGGGGAGGGAGGACGATCTGATTATGTTCGCGGGATCTTGGCCAGAGATTGCTCTAGACAGAGAGATTTGGAAGGAGAAAGAGGAGACCATTGCCCAGCAGTTGCACATACAATAGGCTATAAAAATAATACTTATACAGGAATTATCCCAATTAAACTGAAAGGTAAAACTTACTTCTAACCAAACAGATTTTAGCATTAACAGATTACGTCAGCAATCTGAAAATCTAAGAGTACTTACAACGCCCTTATTCACAGCAGACGACAATAAATGGTGTTAAAAATAGTGCTGTAATAAAAATCATATAATAGTCGGGTCTGACAATAAAATGGCGATGTGCAGCCATAATCGAAGTCCTATAAATAGTTTTACCAAAGACGAAGTGTTCGGGGTGAGGGGAGGGGTGAAACATTTCATTTCGTCTGGCCACTTTCCAAAGGACGCTGAACCAAGATTCGCAGCAGCCAGATTTAAAATCAGATTCCCAGGACTACTCTACAATATTAATAACGTTATTTTTTTTGATAATTTGAGAATGTGCGAGGAAAATGTTACTGTCTTGGACCCGATGGAGAACACGTCTGAGCGTTATACCCTTGAGAGTCGTAAAAGCCGACTCAGGAATTATTCCAAGGGATGACAAAACTTCAATGTGCTCCAATTTAGATAAACCTAAACCAAAGTTACGTAAATATTTTCAATATAACTAAACTGTGTTATAACCATTTGTCACAAAATCGTTTGATTGAAAAGCATAATTATTTTTTTTAAACAAAGAGGCGATCATTATTCAAATCACCGAATTTATTATAATGCTGCAGACGTTGAAGTCGTTTTGTGACACTAATCGAAGTTTTGCTTACCCTTTAGTCGAGATAAATGCTGGTTTACGAGTATCATAGAATTTTGATGATCGTCCCACGCAAGTTTAGACAATAAGGACCAATATTGTATCGATGTCTGTAGAATCAAGATGTATTACTAACCTCTTATCACAAGGCTTCAGAGACCTCATAAGAGCTACGTTTTCAATAAAAATATATATTATCTTGTCATTCAGATCACAAATGGAAATGTATATCTGGGACTTAAGTTGTAATTGACATTGGATTGTGACAATAAACACGACGCACGCCAATAAATTGGGAAATCCTCTCAACACGCGGAGATATTAAATTTTATTTTTGTACAACGATCGTAAAAATTCAATAATGTTCAGCCGGGCGTCACGGTATCATGTGAAGTCGGACGTTGTAAAATAATCAAAATTTTTCTATGTACGGTAATTTTTTGTGTTTTGTTTCTTTTCATCTGGTCATGTGAATGCAGAAATATTTTTTGTGTAAAATGGTGATTGGCTTTTCAAAAATAGAATTATTTGGAAGACTGAAACAAAACTATATACACAATCACAAATAACTACCAAATTATATAACAGCTAAGCTAAATGATATCCTCTTGAAAGCAGATTTAACAGATTTAATCAAAAGTTTCGACCCACGTTTATGCGTCTTTTGAACCAAATGGAAACCGCGATGGACCTGATGTACAACCGTCTTAAAGATCAGTCTGAACCAGTAAAGATAAGAACAAGCTGGCAGATTTTACGAGAAAAATTGCGAATATATACTGGGCTATTCAATCGAAAATACAGCAAGAGGCGTGACACAGGATGTACACACTTCTACAGGATTTTATACTCGAGTTTATTCAAACACGGCGTCGTCGTTCGGCCGTTTACAACGCCACCCTATTTCCCATATTTCAGCTACAAATACCTTGAAGGCGCCGACCAAAAAGTCTATTTTACGAGGGTGCTTGCATTAAGTCCGATTTATAAGAATAAATACATGGTAAGTAACGGCTGCGACAAGGCTCCACGTCTCCCTCATTTATTTGAATTTACGTATGTAGCAAGCACAGGTTTATTGGGCGAGGCCACTTTAACAACGTACACCTCATTTATATGAAAAGTGTTTTGTTAAGTCATTTTGTTTATGACGTTATTTGGTTTTGGAGATTGTTTCGTAGTTGAGAATTTACTACTGTATTTATTTACGGTATACAAAGAATGCTAAAATAAAATAAGTTAAAAAATTGTTCACTGTTAAACGTAAATGGGCCAAAACACGTCCATAAAAGCTTTATTTTATATAACTAGCTGTGTCCCGCGGTTTCACCCACGTCATTGGTTAATACTTCGTTCCCGTGGGCCGTAGCGTGATGTTATATAGCTTATACTATACGTCATAATAGCTGTCTGGGATAGCCAAGCAGAAAGTTTCTTTTTCTATTTCTTTAGGTAGTTCTTAGTTCTAGAGATTAGAGCGTTTAAACAAACAACAAATCTCTTCCGCTTTATTATAATAGTACGGACATAGTACCGTATAGACTAGCTCTTGCCAGCGGCTTTGCTCGCATAAAAGTCGATATTCATTCCGGCTCTGGATAAAAAGCCTAAATCCTACGTTCTTATCCAAGACATAATCTACCCGTTTGCCAAATATTATTTAAATCCGTTTCGCCTTTTGAACGTGAACAAATATTCACACCAACTTTCGCCTTTATAATATTAGTGTGATATAGCATAGTCGGTCTTATAATGTTCCCACTGTTGGGACTCAGGCCTCCTATGTAGGAGAGAGAATAGGCCTTAATCCACCACGCGGTCCCAGTGCGGGTTGGTATAGTCACATGTCTTCGAATTTTTGGTTCTAGGACATGCCGGTTTCCTTCACCGTTTAGAGAGCAATGGTATTGAAATTATTACACATAGTAATGCGCCTGGCTGGGTTTGAACCCGCGACCACAACTCGTAAGTCGGGGCCGTTACTACTCGGCCACCACTGCTCTATATAATAATATTATAAATATAATAAACCTATAGTATAAATTATAGCCTGGATTATAGAGTTGCATGTAGATTAAGTATTAATTTTAAAGTAAAAACTAAAATAATAAATGAAAACCAAGGAATTAGGTTAGGGCTGATTTTTCAGTAGCCAAAATATTTTTGACTCAGAAATATAAATGGCGGTTTGACAGGCCATTATTAATTCCGACAACAGTTATCTGACTATTGAAAAATCAGGCCACTGAGGCCTTATTTTTTTGAAAAATCAGGCCTCAGTCGATGCAAAACATCGAGAATGCTTTTGTTAAGTGCAGTTCCATTTCCTCAAAACTTCCGGACCCACATTATTTAGTTACTATAAGTATTTGGATACTACAGGAACATTAAATATGATTGAAATCCTGAACATACCCGATTTACAGTGACCCCGATGGTAACTGTCGCCAAATCGGATATCAAATATCCAAAAAGAACTTCTCAAATAAAAACGGTTTTAAGAAAATAAAGATTATGGCGCTCTAATCCAGAGTTGTAACAATGCTCTGCTCAATTCAGTTTAGGGCATTTGGACTCGAACCAAACTCTTATTGCAGGCTAGATATTACGCTCGCCATTATACATTCCATTGCAATGTCTTTCTATTTTATCATTATTAGTATTACTATTTCGTGATAAAAAGAAGTGAATCATTTTTGAAGGTTCTCGTTAGGCGGCAAGCAACAAAGACTTGATTAAGAAAGTGTTACTTCTGGATTTCCTTCCTTCCTTGTCGATATCACTCTTGACAGAGTGGTCGTGGTCATCACTTCAGGTGTTGGTGGCAAGCTTCACAACGCGCCGCCACTCCTCTCTGACGGCCTTCCTCGTGCATTCGTGCAGTGATGATGAGCCACTTACTGCCGCTTTAATCTGGTCAGTCCACCTCATAGGCGACCTTCCTCGTGGCCTGGTACCCACAACCTCAGTCCGGAGCCTTAACTACCTTTAGCTTGAACTCTATTCCCGATGCCGGAGGATGTTATTTTTTTTTGTATTGAAATATTATTATATTGTTATGTGTAACATACAAAAGTGAAATTTTGTGAGTGTTTGTGTGTGTATGTTTGTTACTTTTTCACTCTTAATAATTGTCAACTTTCACACGGTCGAAGCTGCTGGCAAAAGCTAGTCTATACTGTGCAATAGCGCATAGGATGCTTTTTGTCCCGGGAGTATGTTCCCTTGAAAGAACTTTCTACTTTCACTGGTAGCAGTATTATTGTATATTCTAAGTAGCTGCGGCATTTTATGTGCTATTCCAGGACATGATCTACCCATGTGCCCAATTTCATCCAAATCCTTTCAGCCATTCGATCTTTAAGCAGTATCAAACATACACACTCACAAATTTTCACTTTTATAATATTTTGTGTGAAATAATTATACTTAGGTATCTAATAATGCAACTGCTCACAAATTTAACGTAGTTAGCCATTACTCCGGATAGATTAATGTTTAGCTACATTATAATTTAGTGCCACCTTGTGTTTGTTCCTTCTAGTTCTTTCTTTATTGAATTGATTTCAGATATAGTCGGATCACATAGATTCAGAACTTCAGTACTACCACCGTATAACTGCCTCACTGGTCTCATGATCGCCAGCATGACTGCTGAGAGTGGGGTCCTGGGATCGATTCCAGGGTTGGGCAAAAAGTGCTATTGGGTTATTCTATTACGAGTTACGGTATGGCAGCTTGGAGTTTGGGAGTTGGTGGTGTGACATCCCCGAGCCTCGGAAAGCAAGTAGAGTCGTTGGTCATGCGCCTAATCTCTCTCCGGTCGTGTTGGATTGCCGTCTCATCGGACTTTGAAAGTAAAGGAACAGGTGCTCTGTACCTGTGTTTGCGCACGCTCTTGTGCACTATAATATCACCTGCGTACTTACTTGGCTAATCTCTGTTGAGAATGGCCACCATGATCGAAATTAAGTCGGGAGGATTACTGCAACTGTAGTCACTAACGCCACTAAATGTTACTCAATACTCAATAATTTATTGCATTTCATATTATGTACATAGATGGTATAAAATATTGTCAAGATCAATATGGACCCTGTCGGGCACAGCAAAGTTAGAAGAGAGGATAAAAGCTAAGTAACAATTAACACGTGTTAACACGAGGTCCTGGATTTAATTTTCGGGTCGGGTTAAGCGGCAGTCCAAAGCCTAAAGATGTAACTGAATTGGGATAGTAATAATAACAGAATGGAGAAAAAGTATGAGAATTAGAGGAAGACAGTTAAAGCGATAAGGAAGATGATGATATTAAGAAAGTAGGCCTAGAATGGATTAGTGTCGTAAAGGATAGAGAAAGTAGAGAGTCTTCAAGATAGAGTCTTCTTTGTAAACCAGTGCTTGACTGCGATCCCATCTGATGGTAAGCAGTGATGCAATCGTTGATGGATAATGTTAATAACGTTAAGTATATGTCTAAGTCATATAGTCTTAAAAAACTTTAATATTAAATATATTGAAAATAGGTTAGGCATTCAATCCTGAAATTTGGCATGAAGCAAGGTCTCATAGTACAAGTATACGAAACAATCTGAAAACTGTGAATTTGTAGTTACTTCACAAAAAAAAACCTTTTTTGCGATTCGGAAAAATCTTCGTAACTCAATTCGAGAATTCAACTGTTTTCATATGTAAGTTCGTACTGAAACCTCAGTGCGCGAGTCCGACTTGCATTTTCCTGGTTTTTTATAATTTAATAGATATCTACAGGGTGCCTCCTTTTATATAGGACTCGCGCATAATATGCGAAACACCTCTGTCCATCTCTTATATTTTATGATAAAATGTTACTTTAGAATACACATAGGTATGCAGGTGCTAATAAGCACTCTATTATATACTTTTGTTCGTCAAAACTACCGTTTCATATTTTTCTCAAAATCTTTAGTAAGTTCTAGCAACTTCTGAATACCATCAAATTTCTCACGATTAATAGATCTTTTTGGCTTCAAATTCATCTCCAAATGACGTTTCAAAGTGAGCATTTTACAAAATGATCAGTAAAGTGTAAACACGAAATCGTTTTGAGCGCCGGGTCCCGTACATCATAACGAGCGGACATGGTCATTAATATTTGATTACGTCGCGATCAGTCCGGCCGGCAGTCGATTACTGCCAGGAAATGGTCCGCTAACACATCCAGCAGGGCAGTGAAGAAGGGTCACTAATTATACGAGGACATAAACAGCGTTTCGTATCAATCTGATATTCGAATAAGAGTTCTCATTTCACATAATTATTCATAGCATAGTCGAAGAAATGTGACATTCACCAACCCGCGCTGGGCCCGCGTGGTGGATTACGGCCGATTCCCTTTCCTACAGAGGAGGCCTGAGTTCCAGCAGTGGGAACATTAAAAAGTAAAGTTCCCACTGCTGGAACTCAGGCTTCCCCTGTAAATGAGGAATAGGCCGTAATCCTCCACGTGGGCCCGTGCGTTTTGGTGGATGTCACGAATGTTTTGGTTCTAGGATATTTCCTCGCGATGTTTTCCTTCACCGTTTTGAGAGCAGTAGTGATGAAATAAATTACACAAAGTAATGCGTCTGGCTGGGACCGAACCTGCAACTTACAACTCGTAAATCTAGTGAACCACTACTGTTCTTTAAACTATTCGCTTTTAGACTAATATAAACCTCACTGATGATGTCATAGCATAGCATAGCATAGCATAGTCGGTCTTTTAATGTTCCCACTGTTGGGACTCAGGCCTCCTCTCTCGGAGAGGGAATGGGCCGTAATCCATCACGCGGGGCCAGTGCGGGATGATGTCATAAGCAGTCCAAATATATGACTTACCTAGTAACCCTACTCACTGGTTTAGGTAAGTACCGACAAAATATTGAGCTTATTCAAGCTGTTCAGTTCTAGTATGCCATTGAGCGAATATAGAAAAAACCGGTAAAGTGCGAGTCGGACTCGCTTACTAAGAATTCCATGCAAAGCTTACCTATGTAAATAATTCAATTTCCAAATCGACTCTTGAAGTTTTTTCCGAATCGTAATAATTTTTTTATATAACCACAAATTTCCGGCTTTTAGACTTTCTCTTTTATTTGTGCTATAAGATCTTGCTTCTTGCTAAGTTTCAAGATTCTGGGTGAACGGAAAGTACCCTACAGGTTTCTAAATATGCGCCTTATATGGCCTCAAGTTAACGCAATCAAAAGATTCCTTTGAGGTTCTTTTGACGTGTTATCTGGACTGGTCCTTCTCCAGTTTCCTAGCTCCTGGTTACTAGTCGCGCCGGGTCCTGTACCGTCAGATTAACGCAAACCGGTTTACGTGACGGCGTCAATTTGACGCCTGACGATGCGGTGACTCCTTATTTGATAGGTTAGGTTTAGTTGCAAATGGCGTGGACATGGGAGCAATATTAATGTGAATAGGAAAGTTTCCGGAAAGATCGGAATCGCACAAGTTTTCGTGTGCGGCGGTTGCTACAAGAAAGCTTCTCTATACCTGTTTCATTAGTAAGTGATGATGGAATTTCATTTGGGAGCATGGTTTCTATAAAGGTAAATAAAAGAAAAGAACATTATACTTTTACACACAAGAACGGGATTAACTATGCTTATTAAAAAGTAGCAGGTCGCGTGAGGTTGCTTGTTCGAAGCCAGGCAATATCAGTGTGATTTTTTTCATTCGCATGTAGGTACTTTGCAAGTTTATCTACGTTATCAACAGAGGTCGGAATTAGGTAAAGTTAAATGTGTACTTACACCGATTTCATACAGCGAAAGAATAAAGTGGATATGCCTAAAATCCCGAGATTAATTTTAAAGAGCAGTTTTTTTTATGACACTTCTCGTCATAAAAACAGTTATATAGCAGAAAAAAATTCTTCCTGCATTAATGATAAAGAGGAGGAAGCGTATAAATATCTTAACCTCACCTCAGTCGACGTAGAGAGATCTTCTTCAATGGGAAATAGTAATAAAAATTATATGTTAACGTATAACGTGTTGTTATTGTATGTTATCTTTGTTTTATCCGTCTTATCTATCTCTGAGGTTTTTATTATTATTTATTTCTAATATTGGATTTTACACAGGATTTATCATTAGAAATCCCGAGAAGATCCATATTAATATTTTGAAGCAAGTACATGAATAATTCCACCTAATTCCGACTCCTGAATATCACTGACACCTCGTACCTCAGAAAACACGTAAAGCCGTTCGCTCTGGTTGTCATTCGTAGATCATTGACACTCGTACACCGAACAGTGTGACCAGCAGTCTATTCAAGAAGTATTATGTTGCCCAGTAACTGAGTTGCGGTAGTCTGACAGACAGTCGCTCTATATAACACACAGATATTAAGCCGTATAGGTTAGGTTGGAAAGTTTCGATCCAAAGTTTGTTGGGAAAGCTAGAGAAATATTGAAAAGTAGCAGATTGTTAGGTACTGTAGCGACATCTATGGCGTCTCATAAGAACTAATCCTGCATCGCGCAATTAAAGTTCTCCGCGTGATTGAAACATATAGAACAGCACGAAGTCATCTATCGGGCAGTTGCCCACCAGACATAACACCCGTCTGGTCGGAGGATCCTCCCTTTTCAACGCAAGTTTGCGGGACTTTAAACTCACCTCCAAAGTTACTATTAAAGTGTACCATGTCACGACATAACAATACGTAACTACTAAATTAGAAATAGAATCGGAAAATTCGCCCCAAAATCGGCAACAATTGAACAATTTTATTTAAAATCAATAGATAGACAATAAAGGAGCTCTACAAACAAAGACGTCTTTATTTGAAGATCAATTTGAAAAAAAACTAAATAACATCACGTTCAGCTTATTTGAACTGTGATCTACATTTGAATATTCTAAAACACTTGCAACTTACTTTTTATTGTCTTTATTCAATCTTTGTTCATTACAGTTTAAAGATATGTTTGCCTAAATGCCTCCTTAGGATTACCTAAGTTAGAATTAAGTTGTTTACTTACCTGACTCTCGAGTACATAAGACTCATCGATTGAGGGCCTACTTAAGTGGGTGCTTACTTAGATAGCTTATTTATGTGATTACGATTTAAGTACAAAAGTAGACTGTTATTCGTATTTGGGCTATGTTTTGACTAATAGCGAAGTCTTATTCATATAATTATTTATATAAATAGGATATCGCTTGTGACTTTGCTATCAGTTAAAATAAAAGAGAATCTTTATAACTATTTAAATGCTCAGATACATAAGGGACAAAATGTCCCCCAACATGACGAACAACGCTCAATCTACGTGACGTTGCAACTTTGCGCAGTACTGCAACAGCAACTTAATTGCCTCCTAACATTTTGTTGTCCTCCAACATGACGAACAACGCTCAATCTACGTGACGCTGCAACGTTGCCCAGTACTGCAACAGCAACTTAATTGCCTCCTAACATTTCACAACATATTCACGTGGTGTGAAACATGTCGTTGAACCTTTTGACAGCGTTGCGCGTCATATTGAGGGACACTTTGCCCCCTTAATGTATCTGAAGCTTGAGACTAAGGCTGGTAAAAGAGAAGTCAAAAATGGGCTATTATTCCGAAGAAATTTGAAAACCAATTTGATATACCTTATAAGAAAGCTTATTTATTACGGTGCGAGCTCATGTAAATAATATGATTTTTTCAGTCCTCCGTTTTTTGTAAAAAGCTGGATAATGTTTGATTAAAAACACAATATTTTTTTTTGTTTATTCGTTCCTACGCAATAGAATTACTTAAAATGTAGCTAAAATCTATCTATCTATTAAATATATCTTAAGTTTTTATTATGATTTCAGCCGCAAAGTCAAAACATATGTATTATCATGATAATACAATATCAAAACGTTTTGAAAGAAGGTGAAATCTGTAAATGTCAGATTGACGATTTATCAACTTGATGTTTAACGTTGAAGAAAATACACAGATACACTATATTTCATTGAAATACCCACACACAAATACAAAGTTATACTGTCACGTCAATTACCACAGGGTTACTAACCCTATAAAATAATGTATAGTGATACAAGCTCCTATCTTTTGTACGTCATTTTAAAAAACTGAGGACTGTAAAATGTTATTTAATGCTAAAAAAATGAAGATAATTACGCTCTTTTAGCCTGTATATGTCAGATTGCTGTTAATTTTTTAGTTATATTTATCCCAACCTCCTTCTCCATATTTATTGAACGTCTCCTTTCTGTTTAGTTATTTATAACTTCAAAATGACAAATTATTTTTGATATTGTGGTGAGCTACATAAGTATTTACCACAAGATCTAAAGATAAAAACCGAAAGGATGTCCAATCTGTAACCATTTTAAAAAAGAAACCTCTACACATAAATTAAAAAAAAAACAACTAAATCTAATTCAAATCCATTGCCTGACTTTCCAAACACGATATTATAACTTCCCTGATCAGCTAAACAAAGCGAGCACCTTAGAGAAATCAAGCGATCCGGTCACTTCCGGGCGCGGCCGCTTGCTGAATATTTGACGCGCAGGGAAATGAGGCCGGTCAAGCGCGAGCGGTGATGTAATAGCGCGAGGAGGACGCCGGGACAAGGTCACGTCGTGCGGAGGCTGGAACGCTTGAGTAAAGATCAGTCTGAATGAAACCATCAACATAGAAAATAAAATAATCTGTCAGTCTGTCGGTCTTTTAAAACTGCATTGGGCTCTGCTTCCAGTGTAACCGGATGCAATATGAGATAGATCAGTCCAAAACAAAGATTTCCAAAGTCAGTCCGTGGATGCGTAAGAAAGGCCATATGAAAGGTTCATACTGAGACTAATTCTTTTTTTTTTATTATATTAACTTGTGCTTGACTGCGATCTCACCTGATGATGAACATTGATGCAATCGTTGATGGCGAGGTGTACTAGTTTATCAGGCGCCTATTCTCCCTAGCCTTTAAGACACCTAAATTATAATCGCACGGGAAGACAGCAGCAGGCAAATTGTTCCAGTCCTCCGATGTAAGCGGTATAAACGGCGAGGCCAAACGGTTAGTCCAGACCGTAGAGGTTTCAACAGTAGATGCTCACCGTACATCGGGATGTCTGATGGTAGAAAGGAGATTGCGAAATCAAGTCATGCTATTCCCGCGCACATTCTCCAAAATACATCCTGGAAAATACTGAAAGGCTGGCTACCCTACGCCTGTGCTTTATAAATTGGACTTAACCAAATTTGGTTTCCCAGTTAACCTCTTCGCACGTCTCTCCATTGAGTTCAAAGCTGCTAGATGGCATTTTGAAGCACCAGTCCACATGTGGCTGCAGTGGAATACTGCAGTCACACCTGTGCTTTGTATAATATTAGAAGCTATCCCGGTGTGAAGTACCGCCGGACCTTTGGGTTTTGAAAAACATGCTAAGCTGCACCTCAAAGAGATGTCAGCATGATCAACGGGCCCGTTGAGGACGATATTACTATACATTTTGATTTAGAAACTTAGAGACTATAAATACATTTAGATTTAGAAAACTAGTTTTACCAAGTGGTTTATCCGAGTTGTCCAGTAAAATACTGTCTCAGTATTATGTAAAATTAGATGTTGACCCCTATATACCCGATTTCGTGGAAGGATACCGACCTCGCAGTGGAACATGACGCCGTCACTTCGTGTGCAATAGTTTATAGTTTAATAATTTGTTATGGTTTCTTTTATATGTATTAGTTTATTATTTTGTAAGATTATTTGTGTGTTTTATCTATAGGTCTTAGTTGTCTGATAATAAAGGATTATTATTATTATAGTAGGGGACAGGCTAGGTAGACAATCAGGTCACGAGCGTTATTTGTTTGTATAATTTATACTCAACACAATTCACACAATACACAATTCAATTCAATTTCAACAATTTGTACACATAACTTTGTCTACAAAAAAAGTGCTATAACTACTTCAAATCTCATTAATTTTGTACTAACAATTGTTATGAAAACTCTACGAAACCTCATCAACCTCATCAAAAGTATTTTATAATACAGCTTATCACCCAATTTCTAAATTGAAACACTTTAATTCATAAAGCAATGTCACCAGGATCCCTATAAAAGGTTCTCATTGCAGACCATATTTCAGAATCTCTTAATAAACTCATCCAGATCTCGCCGAAAATCAGGAATGACCATAATTAGTTAAGAATTAGCACGTCCGCAAAGTAAACGAGAGAAAAACATTTCACTTTAATGTAATCAAACGGAGATAAATACAAAAAAAAGATAAGAAGTGTTCGGCAAATTAAATTGGAAACTTTTCTTTGTTTTCCACTTAATTCAGCAGAAGTACCTGAAAACTACAATTGAAAAAGAACTTTAGTTAAACAAAGATAGGATTGAAAATTAAACGCAGAAAGAACAATGTAAGGATAGTTTCAGACTGGAGGAAAAAGAGGAAATTTTGTGTCGTATCGGATTTTAATTTCTTTTACGTAGAATTAATGACTTTGCTTTCGTTTCGATCGCCTTTGTCGATTCATACGTTAGGAAGTCGATCGGGTTCAAGTAGTGAGCTCTGTTCCAAGACTTTATAACACAATTCCTGGAACAACATTTGTTTTAGACTTTGGAATCGCGTTTTAATTTGGAGTGGGAGGACGGACCGAGTTCCATAAAGTAGACAAAAGGGAATAAGTATGAATTTATACAAAACTGGGAAATGAAATTTTGATTTGTTCTACTTTTTAGATTTCTATTTCCGTAGTAAAGACATTTTTTTATAATACAAAGATACTTGTTAAGCTTTTTATCATTACCAAAGGGCGGAATTAGGTAGAGTTAAACATGTACTTACACCGATTTCATACAGCGAAAGAATAAAGTAGATATTCCTCAAATCCTGATATTAATTTTAAAGAGCAGTTTTTTTTTTATGACACTTTCAGAAATATAGGAAAGAAGTTAGTGATAGCATGACGAGTGACAGGGCAGAATGGAAGAAAAAAACATGTTGCGCCGACCCCAAATAACACAGAACAAGGGCAGGAAGATGTTGATGACTTTCAGAAATATAGCAGAAAAAATGTCTTTCTGCATTAATGACGAGGAGGAAGAAGTGGATAAATTTGTTAACCTCTTAATACCTCAGTGGTCGTAGAGAGATCTTTTTCAATGAAAATTACTGATAAAAATTTTATGTTAACTATTTCTGTTTTATTTGTCTTATCTATATCTGCTGGGCACGCCACAATTATGGCGGTAAGTCCCCTCTTTGAGGAATGGCTGGAAAGACGACATGGCGTCCTTACCTAGCGCATGATGCAGGTCCTCACCGGACATGGTAAGTTCGGGAGGTTCCTGCACCGATTTCGTGCGGAAGACACGCCTGGGTGTCGCCACTGTGTGGAACGCCCGGAGGACACAGTGAAGCATACGGTGGAGGTGTGCCCCGCTTGGGCAAAGCAACGCCGTGTCCTCGTGGGGGCGATCGGTGGCAGTGATTTCTCGCGCCGGGCATTGGTACAGGCCATGGTCCGGAGTGGCAGGCGGTCGCCTCCTTCTGCGAAGCAGTAATGCTAGCAAAGGAGGCGGCCGATCGCGTGAGGCAACAGCAACGGTCCTCACGCCCCAACCACCGCCGAAATTCCGATCCCGATTTCCGGCCACCGTAGGCGCAGGCTTGCGGACGGCGAGCAATGGGTGGCTCGCCGTCCGACGGTCCGGTAACTGTCCGGACCGAGCCCAAGTCGTCGACGGCGCGTATTGTTCCACGCGCGCCTCAGGGTGATGTCAGCAAATCGTAGGGGCCCAGCAGGGTCGAAGCCTACTGGGGCCACGGGTAGTGTGAAAGCGAAGCCCGGGGCCCCGGGATAAAGGCAAAGAGGGAACAGGAGTGGGTTTTTAGTCTCTCTCGCTCCACCCAAGAGCGCGATTTGTCATTAGATGATTTTCCCACATCATAAAAAAAAACTATATCTGAGGTTTTTATTATTATTATTTGTAATATTGTTGCCCACACGGGATTTTTCATTAGAAATCCCGGGAAGATCCATATTAAATATCAACACTTCGATGCAAGTACATGAATCTACTTAATTCCGACACCTGATCATTACTTTTAAAACTTTTCCTCGTCTTTGCTTAAAAGGTAAAATAGTTAAAATCTTCGGCAAATATTTATAGCTAAGTCGTTAAACAAATTACTATGTCGAAGCGATTCATATACAAAGTCATAGAAAACATTACAATTGATAATGTTAACCCCTCTAGGAGAGGGAATGGGCCGTAATCGACCACGCGGGCCCAGTGCGGGTTGGGGGATGGAATTTTTGGTTCTAGGACATGCCGGTTTCCTCACGATGTTTTCCGTCACCGTTTTGAGAGCAGTGGTGATGAAATAAATTACACAAAGTAATGCGCCTGGTTGGGTTTGAACCCGCGACCTACAACTCGTAAGTCGGCGCCGTTACCACTCGGCCACCACTGCTCTCAATCTCAGTCGGTCAGTCAAATTATGGCAATTACACATTCCAAAGCGTAGATCTGTATGAAGAAGAATGTGCAAGAAACTCCATGGACACTCTTTTAAATCATGTTTAGTAGTTATTACAAATATCTTGGTCGCTACAATAATGCACGAGACAAACTGTTCGTCCGACCTACACGGTCGCCAATCGAAGAAGAGGGCTGTCACCCACCAGTATGTTACATCAACACTTTACAACAGATAAATCAATACGTTTCGGTGTTTGGAGCACAATTAGTCGATTGCAATGAATAATCGTATTCAAATTAAATTAAATAATATTCTTGCTTACAAAAAACATCTGATTACGTACAAAACCTAACAAAAATATCAAATAAACCCACCCATTTAATGTAAATATTAATATAACATACAAATATAAACGTATGTATAATACTGTGATGATCTCCTAATACTTCATTCCCCTCCAATATTTCCGTTAGCATACAAATAAGGAGGAAGAAACTCACTTTACGTCATGTTCGTGTCCATATATCAAAACTTAAACGGTACAATGTCTTTCGAAACTCCACTGAAACTAAGTAATACAGGAAGTACAAAACCTCTTTTGGAAACTACCAAACAACATCTTCGCAATGCAATTTGTTTAAAAGAATTGTAAAGAACCCGCTCCCCAAGTCTCGGCGCATGAAATTGAACCTTAAATCTTTGTAACGAAGATTTAAATTAGATTTGTGGTCGCTATAATATGTCTTCTAGTAGTGCTCCCCTCACACACTTATGCACTTAAAAGCCAATGCTTTTAAACTAAGTTTTTTGAAAATATGTAACGGCTAATGTTCTATTATTTATAACTTAGTGTTTCCGTTGTGGGTAGGAACTGCTAATGTACAAGAGTATAATACTTTTTAGGGTACCGTACCTCAAAAGGAAAAAGCGAAACCCTTATATCACTTTGTTGTCCGTATGTTTGTCTGTCTGTCAAGACCCTTTCACACCGCCACTCTCAAAGGAATCAAAATTCATAGGGCACTTCCTGTTGACCCAGAATCCTGAAACTTGGCATAGAGTAAGGTTTTATAGCACAGTTATAAATCTAAAAACAGTAAATGTTATGGTACGTCACATATTTTTTTGCTATTGGGAAAAATCTTCGGAACTCCATTCGGGATTTGAACTATTTACATAGGTAAGTTTGTACATAACCCTCAGTGCGCGAGTCTGAGTCGTATTTGCACAGTTTTTTTTTTAAGTGTAAGTTCTTATAATAATAATAATATAATAATAATATTCCACAACTAACACACAACGCCGCCTAGTCCCAAGCTAAGCAGAGCTTGTGTTATGGGTACTAGACATCTGATAAACATACTTATATATTTTTAAATACATACATATTATAGATAAATTACACCCAGACACAGAACAAATAATAATAATAATCTTTATTGATCATTTATAAATATTGCAGTACATGGGTGTTTGATTTTTATTTGGTAGAATTACAAATTTGCTACAATTGCTTTGGGTGCAGTTCTGATCTCCTAACTAGGTTACAGTATAACCTGTATGTAGGAGTGACAGTTCCGATCCCCGTGGCTTACAACAGTGATGTATTTTCACTGATTATGTACATTATGTGTTTAACTGCCTTCAAAAATTTGGTATACTTAACTAAAAAAAAAAGAGAAAAATAAAAATAATGTTGAGAAAAAATTAAAAAGCTAAAATAAAAGAAGGATTTGTCTGCAACCCATTTCGTGTGTGTTGGTTGTATTAATAATTATGTTTTTAAATGAATGGTTGTATAAATGATCGTGCTCATCACACAACCATTTGTCTTGGGTGGGAATCGAACCCACGACCTCCGGCATAGCAGTCAGGGCCACTAACCACTAGACCAACGGGTCTGTCATCTTAGATTATAGATATTCTAGACTAGCTCCTGCTCGCGGCTTCACCCACGTGAAAATAGCAAATTATCCTAAAAGAGCACCCGGAATAAAAAGCCAATCAGTAAAAGAAAAGTGATAAGGGTGTACAGTTTCATTGGAGTAGCCACCTAACACATGGGAACAAAAATACTATGTTCCGTTCCAGGACATTGTCTAACCGTGTACCAAATTTCGTTTAAATCTGTTCAGCCGTTTCAGCATGAAGAAGTAACAAACATATACACCTACCTTTTTTTTTTTTTTTTACACTTGTACTTTGTTGTGAACAGACGTGCCGAAGAATTATTAAAATTAATAAATAAAAACTTGCTGATTCGTGACCTGGTTTACCTACTGACCGGATAACTGTGTCAAACGTAGTCATAATATGTACTAGTTGTCTTACGTAAATAAATTATGTGTAAAGTGTTACCAAGCCAATAACTGTGTCACAATGGCAAGCAGCCCCTTCAGCCGGGGTGACCGATGTGCTCGGAGTCCACCTCCTACACCCGTGCCTACAGCTGCACCTAAACCAGTGCCCGCACTCGCATCTCACCCTCAGACGCCTAACCGAAGTAACGAGGTCATGGAAGTGATTTCAACGCCGGAAATACAAAACTGGATGACGACTATTGAGCAATGTCTAAACGAAGTGTGCACTATTGCATCAGAAGGCAAATTAAACACTGAACAAAAAATGCGCATAAGTGCTTTATGCCGAAAAATTGGTCACGGCACGTCACAGATGGCTGTCCAGTACCAGTCGGTCAAGATGAAAGCAGTCATGGCAAACTCAACCGTGCAAACACTTAAAGACCAAATAGATCTGTCGCAGCAACTGCAAGAACTTAAGATGACAGTTGGAGCCTCTATAAAGCCAAATACGGGATCTTCCTTTGCTGATATGGTGAAAAAAGGTACCAACAAATTTATTCAGCCCTTAAATTTAAGTTCAGTGGCCATATATCCAAACGACAAACTAAAGTCCAGTGAGGAGACAAAATCACTTGTCCAAAAAATTATATGCCCAGAGCAGATGAAACTGCAAGTAAGAGGACTACGCAAGACAAAAAATGGCGGTGTCATTATCAGCACTGAAACAAAAGACGACATTGAGAAGGTGAAAAAATCGATGCAGTCAACAAATTCAGGCCTTACAGTCGACGAACCTCAGAAAAGAAAACCTAGAGTAGTAATTATCGGAGTGCCCTCATCCATGCAAGAGAAGGAAGTTTTTACTTGTCTGTTCAACCAAAATCTAGCCGATAAACTTCAGGATTGCAGCCTCGAGACCTTTTTGTCCTCCATTAAGCTGAGCCACAAGTCAGGTAAGAAGGATGCAGACACCTGTAACTTTATTATTGAAGTTTCTGCTCAGATACGTAAAGCCCTGATATGTAAAGACAGAGTATTTGTTAATTGGTCTTCCTGCCCTGTCAGAGACTTTACCCTAGTCACACGTTGTTATAAATGTCAGCAGTACGGACATGCGGCTAAATCATGTCGGGAGACCGCCTACACGTGTGGCCACTGTGGTGAATTGGGTCATTCCATCAAAGAATGCACTAAAAAGGCAGAGGAACCAAAATGCGCTACTTGCATGCACTTTAAAAAGCCAAGCAATCATAAGACAAGTGCAGCGGACTGTCCGGCGAAAATTATGGCAGAAAATAGGTACATAAACTCTATTGATTATGGAGGCGCCTAAGAGCGCCGTAAATTACGATTCTTCTTGGCCTTTGTTGTTATTTTTAATAATATTTTAATATGATTAATCATTTAATTAGTGACATAGATAATTTCTCTGTATCTCAATCACAAGTTTGTGACGTTGAACACTGCAAGCAATATCTTTCCTCTTACACTAGTCCATTAACCATATTAACCCAAAACATTCGTAGTGTTTTTAAGAATTTCGATAATTTTAGCATTTTTCTAAAACGTCTAGACATAAATTGTGACATTATTGTCTTAACTGAATGTTGGCTTGCTAAACAATATAACATACCACAAATTCCGGGATATTGTACGTATAAGAGTAACTCAACTTCCAATCAGAACGATGGGGTGATAGTTTATGCAAGAGATCATCTAAATGTGTCTGTCGTAGAGCCAAACATGCACGACTGTAGCAGATTGTTGGTTAAAATCGGAGCAGATTTTGCGATATTAGCTGTATATAGATCTCCCTCTTTTACGAATATAAAAAATTTCACTGACTCTCTAAACGACACCTTGCAGAACCTATCATCGTTCAAAAATACAATTTTAACTGGAGATATTAATATCAATATTCTTCCGGGAAGTGCAGACGCTTACGCTGAGGAATATCTGAACCTATGCGCGTTCCACAGTTTGCTTCCCGCTCACACGCTTCCTACACATCAAAGTGGCTCCTGCTTGGATCATATAATGCTCAAGGCCAACTTCCCTGCACTAACCCTTGTAACTAATTCAACAATAACCGATCACAATGCTACCCTACTCATTCTTAATTGTAAATTGCCTAAGGTGGCCTCTCGCACGGTCTCTAAATTAAATTTACATAAATTTGAAGAAGACTTATGCAATATTGATTTTGCCCCAGTCTACAATTCCGATGATCCGCAGTTTTGTATGTTGTACCTAATTAAAAAAGTGCAAAATGCTATTCAGAAGAACACGGTCATATCTCGGTTAAAAAACAAATACTGCAAAATAAAACCATGGATCACGGCTGGTCTTATACGTTGTATGAAAAATAGAGATAAACTGCATATGAAAGCTAAAGTTAATCCGAATAATTTAATATTGCAACTCTCATATAAACGATATCGTAACTTTTGTAACGACCTCCTAAAAAAAGTAAAACGCAATTACGATAACACAGCACTAAAAGAGGCTGGTACGAATAACAAAAAGATCTGGAAAATTATTAAAAATGTGACGTATAATTCAAAACAGAATCAGTCTTCTTCAGGTTTATTACAGGCACATTCATCACAGTTAACAACTGCGAACATTGCAAATAATTTCTTTGTTAATGTGGGCAAGTGTCTAGCTGAAAAACTACGGGGACAATCGCAGTACCTAACAAGCTCATTGTTTGCATCTTGTACTAGCTTATCATCCTTTGTGTTACTTGATACTGACGAGACGGAAGTAGAAAGGATTATTATGGGCCTAAAAGACGACTGTGCAGTTGGCTGGGATAACATACCTAATAAAATTATTAGGCAATTCAAGGACCTTTTAGTACCACCGTTAACTTACATTTTTAATAAATGTTTAACCACAGGTGTGTTCCCCAAGTGCTTAAAAAAAGCTGTTGTTGTCCCAGTTTACAAATCAGGTAGTAAAGATCAAGTGACTAATTATAGGCCTATTTCCTTACTGCCTTCTATGTCTAAAATATTAGAAAAGATTATAAACAACAGGCTTTATAAATATTTGGAGGATAAATCTATTCTCTCTAAGCGGCAGTTTGGATTTAGACCAAAAATGTCTACAGATGATGCTGTACACCATTTAACTAACTATCTAGCACATGAACTTGATAAAGGTAACCACACACTAGGAATATTCCTGGACCTCGCCAAAGCTTTTGACACAGTTTCTGTTTCCATTTTGTTGCGCAAGCTTGAAGCCATAGGCATTAGGGAAACGCAGCTGAAACTATTTAAGAGCTATCTAGAAGAACGTACGCAATGTGTAAAGATTGGTAATATTATCAGCGATGATGAAAAAAGCACAGCTTTCGGAATTCCCCAGGGAAGTATTTTGGGGCCTTCACTTTTTTTAATTTACATAAACGATCTCTGTAATCTAAATTTAGATCACGGCCATATCGTTTGTTATGCTGACGACACTGCTCTTTTGTTTTCGGCTGACTCAGAAGAAAATGTCTACAAGTTTGCGCAACACGGATTCAATGTTATTAATAAGTGGCTTCAAAATAATTCACTGACTTTAAATGCTGACAAGACAAATTACGTCAAGTTTTCGATGCGCAAGCAAAAACTAACTGGCACTACCTCAACATTGTATGCTCATAACTGCACATCTAGCACAAATAACCAATGTGTTTGTCCCAATATTAAAATGTCAAATACTGTTAAGTACCTTGGAATTATAATCGATGAAACACTTTCGTTTAAACATCACATAGAAGCTGTAAATAATAGACTTCGTAAATTGATATTTGTTTTTAAAAAGTTACGCTACATTGCAGACCCAAAAATAGTTAGACAAGTCTACTTTGCTTTATGTCAATCGATAATAACATACTGTATTACCACATGGGGTGGAGCGGGTAAAACATTGTTACTAACCATCGAGAGAGCCCAGAGGGCAATTCTCAAAGTGGCTACTTTTCGCCCATTCCTTTTTCCCACTAACCTCCTATACAAAGAATGTGAAGTACTAACAGTCCGACAGCTATTTATAATGGGTATTGTATTAAAACAGCACGCAGATCTATCATATAGCACGGAGTTTACTAACAAAAGACGTAAAGACCTAGTTTGTCCTCAAAATCATACCAAACATGCTTTCACATCAAAATTTTACCTGTTTCTCGGTCCTCTCCTCTACAATAGGTTGAACGCGAAAGCAAACATTTATGGCTTGAATCAAAGTAACTGTAAGAGAATTCTTAAGGAGGCTCTTCAAAGAATGTCCTACGATGATACAGAGAATTTACTGATTGTGCTAAAGTGATTTTTTTGTTTTTATACAATATTTGACCTAGTTTAAGTATCTTGTTAGTTAAGAAACTAGAAGTTAAGATTTGGTAACATTATAAATTAATAGTATAAGATAACTTGTCTACTTTACATATTTTTTACACGTTTGTATTGTACTACAAAATCCTTTTGATTATTTGTTAATTTTAAATTATTTTAGCTCTTTTCGCCTGAAACACAGGATTTCCTAGTTCAGGCACGTAAGACTCAGAATTAAGATTTATATTTAAGACTGTATTACTTTATCCTGTAAAGAATTTTTGAATAAATATTATTATTATTATTATTATTTTCTTTATTCATTCATTATACATATAATTTAAATTTTTAAATATTCCTTTTTTAACAAAATCATATAAAAAAAAAAACATTTAAAAATATAAAAAATAGTAGTCCGCCGGTATCGAGACAGGGTCCAAGTTACCGGTGGTTAGGGCTCCAGAGACAGGAACCTCCTCACAATGCGAGCCGTATCGAGGAGTACTGCCTTCTGTATCAGGCCCTTGATCCAACCGTGCAATGACAGCTTCGACAGATGGTCGTCGAAGCTTTTGGCTATAAGGCCGTTGGCGGTCACGACAATCGGCACAATGACAGCCGAGTCTACATTCCACATGTCAACAACCTCGTGTGCTAAGTCGAGGTATTTAATTTGTTTCTCTTTCTCAGCTTTCACGAGATTCTCGTCATGTGGGATGGTGATATCGACTATCATTACGCGGCGCGCTAATCGGTCTATCACTACTATATCCGGCTTATTGGCTACAATAGTCCGGTCAGTAATGATAGACCGATCCCAGTACAACGTGACATGGTCATTTTCGAGAACTGGGTCGGGCACATACCTGTAATACGGCACCTCTGAATACACTAGGTTGTATTTCAAAGCAAGTTGCTGGTGAATAATCCTGGCTACTTGGTTATGCCTGTGCAAGTACTCGCCGTTAGCTAGACGAGAACAACCAGAGATAATATGTCTGATAGACTCACCCGGACGATGGCATGCCCGACACACGTCAACCGTCCCGTCCTTCATTATATATCTCCGGTAGTTATTCGTCAAGATGACTTCGTCCATAATTGCACAGATAAAACCTTCAGTTTCCCCGAAAAGGTTGCTGAAACGTAGCCAGGCTACGGACGCTGCAAAATCTATATCAGACTCGTGAAGAGCCCGATAAAAGCGCCCGTGGAGCTCCTTACTTTTCCATACTTCCTTGCGGTCATCAGTTGTAAGTACCACAGGTTTGCGCCAGTTCTCTTTAGCCATGGACAACGGGGTGAGTCCATTGTCCACTGCGACCACATCTCGGTGCATACCCACATCGGTTTTGTGAAAGTATTCTCTGAGGCTGCACACCTCGCGGTTGTGTAGGGTCTTCGCATTTAAAAAACCTCGACCTCCACACTTCCGCGGGATGTACAGTCTCATCACCGACGACCGTGGGTGATGCATCCGGTTTGCGGTCAGCAGTGTACGGACCCGTCTATCCATAGCGTCTAGCTCGGTCTGAGTCCATTTGAGTATGCCGAAAGAGTACATTAAGACCGGTATTTCAGTTACTTATTGTTGTGCATAATCAAACTAATATTATAAAGGGTAAGGGTATGTACTCGTATGCCTGTGTATAATAATAATAATAATAACAACATGACCCAACCATTGAAGGCGCGCACCTTATTTCCACCTGACAGAAGGCTGTTTAATACCTTCTTCAGGCGGCCAAAGAAGCGCTCCTTCAACGATTGCTTCATGTTGTTATTATTATTATTATTATACACAGGCATACGAGTACATACCCTTACCCTTTATAATATTAGTTTGATTATGCACAACAATAAGTAACTGAAATACACAGGTAGGTTTCAGTTAGTAAAAGTCTGACACGCTTTCTTGACCCACCCCTGCGGGAGAAGTGATTTGAAACTTTCCGATACAAAAAAAAAAAACAGGATATTGTAGCATAGAGTTTTATGCAATCACTTGAATTCCTCATCACTTATAACACGCCTACAGCGTTCAAAGCGCGAATGAATAAACATTTTCTTGACATGTTAGATCCATTGACTACATCTATTGCATTCTATCAGGTAAGATGAAGGTTTCCGATTTCGTTTAGTTATATTATTTATAATATTTTAAGCGTGTTGGACAGTTCATAGCTAAGATAGAACAATGAAAAGTCTGGTTAGCAAGTATAATTTAAAAACATAGTATTATAAACAGTTAACAAAGAAATCTACAAAAATGTGTTCTAATAAAATGAGTACCAGAGTGAACGCAGAAACAATTCGCTACTCGTTCTTGCACGTTGTTATGTTGCACTAGTGAGGGGAGAAAACTTTTTTGAATTTAATTTTGCAACACAGAAAAAAGTTCAATGATCATAGAAGTCTAGACTCTTGTCGTTACAAGCAGAGGTGATGCCTGTCTCCTGTGTGTGTATAAGTAGCTAGGTATTATACAAATCGTTTGTGTCTATCAAGGGTTATATAAGTCAAACATTAAAATTTATGACATAAAAAAACAGGGCAAGTGCGAGTCGGACTCTCACACTGAAGGTTCCTCACAAACTTACCTATGAAAACAGTTCGAGTCCGAATTGACTTACGAAGATTTTTTTCGTAAATTATAGAATTGTAAAAAAAGTTTTTTTTTGTGACGCAAGTACAAATTTACAATTTTCATATTTATTCCTATATCTATACTACAAGACTTTGCTTTATGCCAAATTTCAGGATTCTGGGTCCACCGAAAGCATCCTATGAATTTTGATTTCTTTGAGAGACTTGAAATGTACGTTTAAAGCGGCCGTATCTTGTTTTTCCGTTAACTCAGAAGTTTAATTTTTTCACAGCTTCAAGAAACCGTAGAATTGGGTATACGGTTTTAATTTCAACTCGATGCCTCCAGCGTTTCGGAGATAAAGGGTCTTTAAAGATAGCCAGACGGATGGACAATAAAGTCATCCTAAATGGGTTCCGTTTTTTCCTTTTGAGGTACGGAACCCTAAAAACAAAACATAATTATACTGCGTTGGATGAATAAATATATTTCACTATAAATTCAGCTCTTGGGAGTCGAAATTTGCTCAGACCTCAATTTCGGGCGGTTCATTGAGTCCAAAGCCATGGTAGCTGCTAGAAAACTAGGCGTTCTTGCAAAGATCCGGTGGTACTTCACACCGGGACAGCTTCTAATGTTATACAAAGCACAGGTCCGATCGTGTGTGGAGTACTGCAGTCACATATGAGCTGGGGCTGCAAAATGCCATCTAGCAGCTTTGAACTCAGTGGAAAGGCGTGCGAAGAGGCTAATTGGGGATCCAGATTTGGTTAAGTCCAATCTACAAAGCCTCGAGCACAGACGCAGGGTAGCCAGCCTATCGGTATTTTACAGGTTACATTTTGGAGAGTGTGCGCGGGAATTGCATGACTTGATTCTGCCATCTCCTTTCTATCATCGGACAACCCGACGTACGGCGAGTATCCACCCTTACGTTGTTGGAACTTCAACGGTCCGGACTAAGCGATTCGCTTCGTCGTTTACACCGCGTACATCGAGGAACTGGAACAATTTGCCTGCTGCGGTCTTCCCGTCCAACTTTAATTTAGGTGCCTTCAAGGCTAGAGTGAATAGGCTCTTAATAAACTATTGCGCCTCACCATCCATAATTGATTGCATCACTGCTTACCATCAGGTGGGATCGCAGTCAAGCACTGGTTTATAACAAATAAAAAAAATAAAATATGCACGAAAACCTTTAATGAACATAAAATGATTATTTATTTATTTATTTTTTATTTATTAAATTATTTTCACCAACGATTGTAAACACTGAATAGCAACTTATCACATATATAAAATTAAACTTCAGCGCAACAATCACTTACAGGTAAACACCACATGCATGAAACAATAAATTATAGATTAAGCTACAGTAAAAATTCATTAAATTAATTAAAGATTCCTGACTGATGAAGATTCTTGATGATTCCTTCCTTAATTAAAGATGAATTCCTAAGAAAAGTATTTATCATAAAAAATCATAAACATTCATTTGATTAAATTTGTAACATTGATAAAATTGATTACAGTGATAGAAAAATAATATGAGGATATAATTATTTATTCAAAATTAAAAATACTCTTCTGTAAAATCATACTTTTAGTGTTATGTCCATTCTTGTTTATGTCAACAAATAACTGATGGAATCACGTGTGGGTTTTAATCAGTAAAAATCTTACATTCCCTCTCACTCCACTACGAGATTTTTTTTTTAGGTGGGTTAATCATCTAATGATAAATTCCGCTCTTGGGCGGAGCACGAGATAGTGTGAGACTTTTACTGACTAAAAACCCACTCCTGATCATTCTTTGTCTTCATCCCGGGACCCCGGGCTTCGCTTTCACACTACCCGTGGCCCCAGTAGGCTTCGACCCTGCTGGGCCCCTACGATTTGCTGACATCTCCCTGAGACGCGCGTGGAACAATACGCGCCGTCGACGACTTGGGCTCGGTCCGGACTGTTACCGAACGATCGAATGGCGAGCCACCCATACTCGCCGTCCGCAAGCCCGCGCCTACCGTGGCCGGAAATCGGGATCGGAATCCCGGCGGCGGTTAGGGCGTGAGGACCGTTGCCTCACGCGATCGGCCGCCTTCTTTGCTAGCATTACTGCTTCGCAGAAGGAGGCGACCGCCTGCCACTCCTCCTCACTCCGGACCATGGCCTGTACCAATGCCCGGCGTGAGAGATCACTGCCGCCAATCGCCCCCACGAGGACACGGTGGTGCTCTGCCCAGGCGGGGCACACCTCTACCGTATGCTCCACCGTGTCCTCCGGACGATCCACACAATGGCGGCACCTAGGCGTTTCTTCTGCACGAATTCGGTGCAGGAACCTTCCGATCTTAGTCTACTACGAAATGGAGTTTTTGATCATATATTATCCCAAAAAAGAAGGTAAAGAACTGCCTTCATTAATAAAGATTACATCATTTACTTGCTAATTGAGATTAAATAAACTAAAACTGTCAAGTGTAATAAACGCGAGATGTTCCAGCATTAGCATTCGTCTTTATAATAAAGAGCTCGTCGCTACAACAATTACTTTTCTCGTAAAATCTCATTTAGGTGCTAAGCAAGTAGTGCTTTAAGGGATGTTATTTTAAGAAAAATAAGGAAAAATGTTATCCTGGAAGAATTCGCGGTTTTTGATTGAATAAAGACAAACAAAATGGCCATTTTCTTCGAAAAATCAAAAAGGTAATTTTTCGGTGGTAAAATCCAATGACATCCCCGCTCTTGTGTCAGACTTCTACTGACTAAAAACCCACTCCTGTTACTTCGTTACCTTTCATACCAGGGCTGACTCTTCCTTTCAGAAGCAGACCTTTGGCCCCAGTAGGCTTCGACCCTGCTAGGCCCTTGCGGTTTGCTGATCGATCTCTTTGAGGCGCACGTGGAACAGTACGCGCCGTTGACGACTTGGGCTCGGTCCGGAGCTACCCATTGCTCGCCGGAAATCGGGATCCCGGTAGCTGGGGCGTGAGGGCCGCGCCCACGCGCTTGCACGTGCGGCCTTCTCCTTTGCTAACATCATTATAGGAGGCGACCGCCTGCCAATTCTCCACGCTTCGGACCATGACCTGTACCAAAGCCCGGCGCGAGAGATCGTTGTCGCCGATCTCCCCCACGAGGACACGACGGTGCTCTGCCCAAGCGGGGCACGAAATGAAATAGTTACGAGTAACTTAATAAGTAAGCTACCTTGAGATAGTTTAAAACTGTTTGAATGAATTAAATTATTTTAGAATTGACTTTGACAGGACAATTAGATTCATAATTAAATACTAATCGAAAGATAAAAGAAATGTCAGGTAAGTACCTACTCGAGCCTGCCAGGCTTATTCTTTTTTGTTTAAATCTTAATTTCTCTTGTAAAAAGTGATAATTAAAATTTTTGTCTTTTTTTATTGTAACGACATTCAAAAATAAAAATTGGCGTGAAGGTCAAGACTCAAAGTGTCCTCCCATAAAGGAGTATTTACACAAAATTAAACACTTTCAGAAACCACGCAGGCAATGGTCAGGTCATTCAATACCTCTATCATTTTATATCGACAACATTTCCGGCATTGTGGAGTTGTCCATCCCTGACGTCGGGTTCCGCATAAAAATCATATTTGTAGAGGCTGCCAGTCAGCGGAACGTTGGCTAAATGCAAATATCGGGGCCGGCCATGTGTTTGGTTAGATGTTTCGGTGCTCAGATGCTCCATTTGATAGCGTACCGAGGAGTGTTACTATACCTACTATTTGCTCGAAAATCGCTGATTTTTGTATGTATTGTACTAACAGTTTAGTTCGAATGTTTGGTTCATGCAAATCTGTTTGAGGATAAACAAAGGCGTTCTTGGAAGCGAAACACGAACATTTTTATTGGAAACTGCGGTTTGGAAACAGTTGAATGATTTTGAGAAAATAGCTTTTATACCTACTAACTTAAAAGGCAAATTATGACAAAAAATATAACCAACTAATTAAAAAAATAAAACCTAAAAGCAGTTTCTACTTATATTTCTTTGTTGTTTGATACTGACTTCAAAAAAGTTATTTTGCAATTTCTAGTTTTTGAAGTTTTATGAAAAAGCTTTAGAAAAATGTCTATCATTACATGCACGTTGCAGTGATGACCTGGTAAGGGTTGCGGGAATCCAAAGAATGCGATACGCGCGGGACCGTCCATTGTGGTGACACTTGGGGGAGGCCTATGTCCAACAGTGGACGTCTTTCGCCTGATATGATGATGATGAATTGCAGCAACTCCAGAAGATTTACCATCATTTATTGAAAAGTTCCATTGTCTATCTCCGCAGTTCTTTACTAAATTAAAATTGGACTATTTCGAGCAAATACCCTTTTAAACAAAAAAATAATAATAAAACAGGTCCATAATGCTGACGGAGAAATCAGTGAACATAGTGCATAAAAATATCAGCTTTACATTTTTATTATCTACTTAAATTTAACAAATACCTATAAGTCACAAGATTTTTAAAACAAAGCATGTCCATAATGTGAGCTTGTCTTTATTTTCACAACGTGTTTTTGACTCAAAAGTTATCTATAAACTAGTCCATCAAACACGAGCTTTTAAAACCAAAGCTTGTTTATTTAGTATTTTTGAAACGAAATAATAAAAACTTGCGTGCAGTAAAGGGTAAAAAGGCATGCAAGTCATATTTGCTCGTCGGCAGTAAATAAAATCGTTGCTTGCCTCTGTCGTGACCGCACCAGTGGAACCCTTTGTCGTAGCATACGAAAAAAAAAATATAAGGGACCGATTTCGCCGCGTGAAAAAAATAATTTACTTTTACGTTCGCCGTGATTGCGACGTAACTCCATTTTCGGAGATTTTTTTGTAATTTTAATCCTGAAATAAAGGTTTTACCGGTTAATAGCTCGCTCACTATTATATGAGAATTATACATTTGGAAAACAAACTAAAACTAAGATACAACTAAGTAAATCTGAGCCTGTAACCGGATTTAAGAATCAATGGAATTGAATGTAACTCGGGAGGTTTTCACTGGGCCTGCAATGTTAATGTAATGGCATGCGATATACGCGGTGAACCTTAGCTCGGATTTCTGCCGGCTACCGAATATACGGCGGTAGGTAGTTTACAAGTTTTCTGAGCTGCCCGCCATGAATCCCTTTGTTGCTAAACTCAATGTGCGATGAAGCGCACTATTCTAGGCGTCACAATAGACCATTATAAGTAACAACATACTGCTCCAGGCCGTGACCGCAAGATTATTTATTGTTTAATACAGAAAGAAAAACCGTTTAAAGTGTACAGACAAATATAATTTGAAGATATTAATACGAATATATTGCTGAATAATTATATGAATTTCTTTATTATTGACATTTAATTTTGACATAACTATAATTTTTAAATTTAATGGTACTAATAATTATAAAATAATTAAGTACCTAATAATAATGTTAAATGCATGCTAATTTAGGATGATAAAGGCTGGTGAATAATAATATCAATGCATGGTAAAGGACGCTAAGTCAAAAATACGACATAAACGTTGTGATGTTGACTTTGAGTACAAAATAACAACAACATTTTTAACAAACAATATGTGTGTTAATCATTTGCTTTCTCTGGTTCAAAATGAAAAGCGGAAATAATAAAAGAGCGAACCAGTTTGCTAAAGAACTGCAAGCTAGTTACTAAGAACGGTGGGCCAAAATAGCATCTTTGTGGAGATCTGACATGGTCAGTGGGCGTACCGGCAGATCATGCAAAATATAGCGAGACGAACTAGACCAAATTCATAACCAATGGTCCCTACCCCTGCAATGAAACAGCTGTGGAAAGATACAAGCTGATCTGGTTGACAAGGTTGTTTATAATTATTTATTTATTTAATTCTTTATGCACATAAAAGTACAGAGGTGGACTTATGTAAGTATTTAATTAAACAACTATTTCAACCCTGGACAGGTCCACTCAAACCTGTGTGGTTCTGTCCACCAAAAAAAATATTTCTGATACTAATCTGCATGGTTTTCATAAGATTTGATCATTAGATACTTATATATAGAGGCCCTTTTTTAAAGTCCATATAGTGTATACTGTAAAAAAGGCCCTCTGAGTTGGTTTCGCTGTTTCCTCATAGAGAAGAAAGTGGAATGGAAAAGGGAAGCTAGCTAGGAAAGGGGGAGCTAAGAAACACGGACCTCATCTAATAAAAATTGACGTGATTTTTTTTTTAAACTTATTTACAAAATAAATATAATTTTTCCATTATTCTTTTCTTTTTTTTTCCTATTACTTTTACACACGGTGTCTACTTCTCTTTTTTTAACTCACATTTCGCAGGTATGCTGGAAGAGTTTTCTGAAGAAATAAGCATAACTTTTGCATAAATTTTCCTGTTTTCTTCTTCTTTTCTTTCATTATTATAATGTACCTAAGTACATGAATTGTTAAATAAGTAAGTAAATAAATTAATTCTACGACAATTTAAAATTTACGCACTTGCTCTAGCAATTGTTAATTTCTTACCAATTTCAGAAGACTGCTTTTACTCCGTATTTCAATTTGATTAACCAATAATTTTTTATTATTTACACGAGATTTTTAAAATTTTATTGTGGCCATTTATTTAGAAACTAAATAAATTCTAAAACAAGAAAAATAAAAACACTTTACTAATTGAATTTATATATACACTAAAGGCAAAATTTTACTCCGATTTTTGTTTGAATAAAACATAACCTGTCCGAAACTGGTATTCGTTCATTTTTTCCTAAGTATTAGGTATCTGTTGTAGATAAAATTTATGTAAAAATCAACTCTGAACATCTACTATACACTAGTATAGTATTTAAGTATTTAATTACACTAGTAATTAAATATCATTAGAAAACTTTACGAAATATACGAAACAGTTCATTTTCTTTTTTTCCAAATCGCCGGTAAAACATTGGAAAGCGATAAAAAATCAAGCAGTATATGTTTTCCACTGATATTATCAGGCAAAATAATAACAGAAACACACAGGAACAGGAAACGTTCAACGTTCTTAGCACCAGGGCCTAGTCACGAAGTTACGACACTTTCCGTGTGCTGCGTACGCATTCTTTTTACACAGCTGATGAAATTCGGTCAACCTGTTTACCAAGTCTAGAGTAATAGGAGGCTTCTCTGCGGGGCGAGAGGCCAGGTTAGCGAAACACTCTCTCGTCATAACCTCTCATTGTATTGATCATTGTCGATGAGACTAACAAAAAAATATAAAATATCAATTGCCAATTAGAAAAAAAATTTTTTTTTTTTCTAATTGGCAATTCATTTTCATTATATGGGCCCCCAAGCACTGTTAGCCCAGAACCCCACAAATGTGAACTGAAACAAAGAAGAAATAAGCTTTGAAATATAACAGAATAAGGGTATGC
This sequence comes from Mythimna pallens, assembly GCA_961205895.1. NCBI lineage: Eukaryota > Metazoa > Arthropoda > Insecta > Lepidoptera > Noctuidae > Mythimna > Mythimna pallens. The sequence continues at coordinate 23,786,350 of OY540838.1, read as the reverse complement.
AAAATATGTAATACAGATAGATTTTTATCTCAATTCAATGTTACGATAAAAAGAGCTCCGATTTGTTACTTTTAACGGTTATAATAAAAATCCAATCACAACACGTTCAATTTGTAACAAATTAATGCAAACTAAAATTATTTACTACATAGTTTATTTTGTCAGCTACAAGCGTTGTATATTAAATAATAAAAAGCTAGTACCGACATGTTTTCAAAAAACATTTTATATTTTACATTACAGTATAAACCGTTTGGAAACACTGTGAAATATGAAATATCAAACGATGAAAGTCTAGACCGGATACCCTCGCTGCGAATTACACCAATCATAGTTCAGCTGTAGTTTAGTGTGCAGACGGACTCATCGCACAAAAGCCAACAGATAAGCCTCAGACAAAAGGTCACAACAGCACATAACTAATGGAATGACCAGCCAGTACCAGCCACTGATGTGGAGTTCCACTGGAATATTCCAAAGTAGCCGAGCGAGACTCCAAATCACCCATTTGGAGTCAAAATCTCAGTATGCAAAAGTTTTTGCAATAATCCCCAACATCGAGTCCCAGTCACTCCACTTTTACAACAAAGGAATCTAGACTTAACCAGGAGTTCTATTAAGTTCAATTTTGGTTGAATCCCGAGGAGAATGTAATAAATTTTGTCTAGCATGCAACATTTGCTTCGTCACCCCTCAAGGGATATTGCAGTGTGCTTAGCACGAGAGTTTGACTTTTTAAAAAGTCCTGATTTAGTTTCTATTTGTGTTTGGAAGTTCGATGGATTCGGTATGCTAGTTTGCTTCAGTTGTTTCATCACGATATGAATTTTCTAAGATTGGCAAAAGTTGAATAATACTGAATTATTTAAAGGACAGTACGGACCATGTTTTGCTTTAGGTATTACTAAGGTATCTTAAATTTAGATTGTTACTTGACTTTGAATTTTTACGTCATGCCATATTTGTAAAGTCATCAGAAGAATACATTTTCCAGCATCATCTCACTCTCTCTGTGAGTTGTCTCAGGATCAGATTTAACCAGAATCTCACCGGATTCCTCAAAATATTTTATTTAGGGTGTTTGGCAATCCCGAATGCATGATTAAATCCGCACGATATCAAAAACACCCTAAATAACCTCTTTCTATTCGTCAAGTCGAAAACCATCAAAACACTTCACTCCAAGTCTCAATGAACCCAAAAACACGGAACTAAAGTCATCAGCTCAATTCGGATGTCACGTCACTGCGAAACACGTGTCGCCGTGCATCTGCAGCGAGGCGGTGGGGCGGTCACGTCAACAGCTACGTGACACGTGCGTCAAGCCCGCGGCGTGCACCTGATTTGCTAAGTTTTGGGGAATCGGGAATGGTACGAGACTTCATACGGATGTGGTATATGAGATAGTTTTAGATTTATTAAAATAATGACCTTCATGATAGTCCAACATCACCCTAGCCTATTCCCAACTAACTTGGGTGTTTTTTTTTTCGTTGAGAAAATCATCTTATGACATCCCCCGTTCTTGGGCGGAGCGGGAGATAGTGTCAAACTTTTACTGACTAAAAACCCACTCCTGTTCCTTCGTTGCCTTTCGTACCAGGGCCGAGTCTTCCTGATGGGCCCCTACAGTTGCTGACATCTCCCTGAGGCGAGCGTGAAACAGTACGCGCCGTCGACGACTTGGGCTCGGTCCGGACGGTTACCGGACGGTTGGACGGTGAGCTACCCATTGCTCAACGCCTCACGCGATCGGCCGCCTCCTTTGCTAGCATTACTGAACTAACTTGGGTGTGGGTTTCCAGTCTAAACGGATGCGGCTGAATATTAGACGTACACAACCAAGTTACTGGCCAATACAATACTCCTTGCATAGACTGATGGTCCGACATTCTGACACCCAACTACCCGTAACTACTATCAAAGATCTACGAATGACAACCGGACCAATGGTTTTACGTGCTTTGCGAGGCACGGGGCTTCAGTAATGTCCTAGATAAACTTATAAAAGTATACATGAATTGAAAAAATCATATTGGTGCTTGCACGATTTTGATCCAACAACCTCACGCATGAGACTGGGAAAACACTTACTTTATGATAGTTCATGAGACTCTTAAATGTGGACTCAGTGGTCCCTTGAGTAGTAATAAAGTGTTTCTTACTCGTCCGCTGCACTTTTCAGTTTTATTTAGTTGCAGGATTCAAGCCAGTTAAAGCGTTACTCCTGTACTCTTTAAGGTTTATTGTCTCTGCGCTTTTCTGATGGTAGCCAGACAAAGCCGCGGGCAGCTGCTAGTTATCATCATCATCATCATCATCATTACAGCCGAAAGACATCCACTGTTGGACATAGGCCTCCCCCAAGCATCACCACAACGACCGATCCTGTGCGTCTCGCATCCACCGCATTTGCTAGTTATCACATAGCAATAATAATATTATAAATGCGAAAGTTTATTATTGTGTGTGTATGTTTGTTACTTCTTCACACTGAAACAGCTGAACGAATTTGTGTGAAATTTGGCAAATGTGAAATTTGGTAGACCTTGTCCTGGAATAGCCCATCGGTTTTTTATCCCAGGAGTATGTTCCTTTGGAGCCATTTTCTATTATCACGCGGGTGAAGCCTGGCAGCAGACTCCCAGGATCACACTCCCGGGATATCCTGTGCTATTCCAGTACATGGTCTTATGTCGACTGGTTTATACTGTCCTCTCATAGGTAACTATTAATATTGTACTATGGAGATAGTTTTAAAAGGTAACCATGTAAAATCTTGCCAGTTCTTCTCCATAGGAAAAAAGCTATTGGAACCGTGTACTAGCTTCACTAGCTTTGATAAATGCCCATGTAGGCTCATGAGCAATAAAATATTTTGAAATTGAATTGAATGTTACATGTTCAATGAACCAGCCTTAGAGAGGGCTATATATAAAATTGATAGCCAATTGGATGACCGCCCACATAGTTCAGTCTTCGAGTTTACAAACCGCTCTGTACTAGCAATCAAAGAGTTGAAATAGTTTTATTGATTTACGCTAAATTGGAATCAGACTACAAAAAAGAACTAATAAATGACGAGCTCCGTATGAAAATCCACAATTTAACCCGAAACTCAGACATTAAGATATTTCAAATAATAGTTGATTGGCTGTTTTATTTTTTCAATCTTTCGTTCACGAATTTATCTCCATAATGGAAGTCAGGTTTATTTTTTGAGGGACATTTTATTTTTCTAAAGGTTTTCCTTGAAACAATATTTTGGTCCCCCTTGTAATGGCTACGTAACTACGTAACATTAGATCACTAAATCACTGAAGTCTCACTGGTGTCTGATCACTGATTTAGTGATCTTATGTTACCTTCGGACGACGAGCATTGCCCGAGTCATCGAAGGCGCATACTATTCCACGCGCGCCTGAAAGAGATGTCAGCAAAACCGTAAGGGCTGAGCAGGGCCGGAGCCTACTAGGGCCGTGGGTCGTCCGAAAGAGAACCCATAGATTTAAGTTAGTGTTAAAGTGTTCTTACTATTTTGGTGTACAATAAAGTTTATTCCATTCTAACCCTGGCGTCCTGGAACGCAAGGCAAAGCAGGATCATAGTAATAGGTTTTATTCACTAAAAGTCTGACACGCCCTCCCGCTCCGTTTCCCTAGTGTGGGAGAAATCATCGGAAGACTTCCCATATAAAAAAAGTGTCTTTGTGCTTTCAGGAACTGGATTCACAGTGATCTAAACCAGCGTGATTGCTGGCGAGGTGTCGCAGCCTGTTGTGTGTTAAACACACGTGATATTTGTCGGGAGCTACGCGACTCTGCTGCCAATCTGTTGCTTAGACTTGTTTGGTTAGAGGCTAAGATCTTGACGGGGTTAATTGATGAAGGTTATTGGCTAGGTATGAGAAAATCTGATTCTCATGAGTCTGATTTTTTACAAGGCAATGTTACGCGTAAGATGTCTTAATGACTATTATCTACAAATTTTAAATTCATCGTTGAATAGGAATGCTCTGAAACACTGAAAATCTGTTGTTAAGAATAGATCTCCTAATCTATTGAATATTTATTGAGTAGTCAACTTGAAAAATAAACAAGTGCAGTGGTGGTACAGTGAGAACGGGCTCATAAGGCCCCTACTTGCAAGTTGTAGATCGTGGGTTCAAAACTCAGGCAGGCGTTTTACTTTGTACAATTTATTTCATCACCACTGCTCTAAAAACGGTAACATCTTGGGTAAACCGGTCCTTAAACCAAAAAGTCGATGACATTTGACGTCCACCAAACAGCCCGTGTGGTAGATTGAAGCCCACTGCCCATTTCCTCTCCTAGAGAGAGAACGCTTGAATCCCAGCAGTGGAGATATTATAAGGCTGTTTATGCTTATGCAACTTGAAAAACTACTACACCATACAAGTCACAGAATAACTTGCTTAGGTCTACTTTATTATCAGCGCATAAACCGTTCAAGTATAACTTATGTTGTAGTAAAAATATTAAGTAGCAGCCAGAATAATCAGAATGAGTGAATATGCCGAGCATCCATATAAGCTTTGTAACATCAAGATAAATGTTAAGCTTGTAAAATGAAAACGCAGGTAAAAGTACACTAATATTTTCTTCAATTCCCAGTCCATATTCGAATTACTAATCCTCATTAACACGCACATCCCCAGGGTCTACAACGGAGCAATAATTGCATTAGACTACACCAATCTTGGGCAATTTTACAACGTGTCTGGGAGCAACCAGAATAATTCCGCTGTAGCGTTATTGTGACAGGATCCTAATAATTTCAGTAATAAACTTGTCCTCTGGGATTGCAATCTTGGTCTGTGTTCTGTACTTTGTATGTGAAATTTTGCTTGTTATGAACTCGTAAAGAGATGTGTGTGAATGAGTCGGGAAGTAATTTTGGTATCGTGACGAACAAAGAACAGAGCAAGTAAATGGTCTTAATACTATTTACTTGCTTTATTCGTCCCATCCACATGTATTCTGAACTGAGGTCTTACCTGACCTGGGAGCGAGAAAGAGGAATGGAGCTTTTTTTTTTCGGTGGGAAGGGAAAATCATCCAATGACATCTCACGCTCTTGGGGCTGAGCGGGAGATAGTGTCAGACTTTTACTAACTAAAAACCCACTCCTGTTCTTTCATTGCCTTTCATGCCAGGGCTGAGTCTTCCTTTCAGAATTAGACCCTTGGCCCCAGTAGGCTTTGACCCTGCTGGGCCTTTACGGTTTGCTGATCGATCTCCTTGAGGCACACGTGGAACAGTACGCGCCGTCGACGACTTGGGCTTGGTCCGGACGGTTACCGGACGATCGGACGGCGAGCTATCCATTGCTCGCTGGAAATCGATATCCCGGCGGCTGGGGCGTAAGGACTGCGCTCTTGCACATGCACGTGTGGCTTCCTACTTTGCTAACATTATTGATTCGGAGACGGAGGCGACCACCTGCCACTCCTCCTCGCTCCGGACCATGGACTGTACCAAGGCCCGGCGCGAGAGAAGAGGGATGGAGCTACCCACCCTATATAACTCCATCCCTTTAGCAGTTCAGTTTAGGTCGTCAAATGAATTGCATTAAAAGCTCGTGTTAAGGCCTCTGAGAGCCATACAATTCGGTCTCGAGTCGTAGTAGGAATCTTCGTCGTTTGGTTTCTCAGTATCCATTCTGTGCTCATCTACTTATGCACAGTCTGTTACACAAGTACACCCTTATCCTCAGATATTTACAATAACAGTGTTACGTAACATTGTGCGGAAAACCAATCCTTGCTTCAATTATTTGATTTGCTTCCTTTTTTATTTTTGTTTCGTGTTACCTAAATATTGTGTTTTTGCATTGTACTGTACCAAATAAATTATATTTCTTTCTTTCCTTTTCTTTCTATATTATACTGGCAGATGACGCTTACAAAATTGACCGGCACGTTTGGCGCAGTAGTTGAGCAATAGTCTGCTGCACTGTGGGCCGCAGATTCGTTTCCTGCATAGAACAAATATTTGTATGGCCAATAAATAGTGGTATCCGGTCTGGATGTCTTGTGTATGTGAGTTTAACACTAATTAAAAAAAAAGCAAACCAACCAAACAATCGAGCTATCTAAAGTCTATAGTTGGTGGGGTCATATTTTTTTTTTTTATTGTTCTTGATTGGGTCGCGTTTGACCACTATCTCACCTGATGGTAAGCGAAGATGTGGCCGACAATGAAGCACGATTGCCTAGAAGTAACCTATTCACTCTTGGCTTAAAGATCCCTAGGTTGCAGCTATCACTAACACAGACTCCGGCAGGGAATTCCACTCCTTAGCTGTCGCATAATGATTGTGTTCCCAAAACGCTTTGTATTGGGTAATGTTTGTGAACGCACCCAAAATACAGAAATTTTTGAAAGATTTCTGTGAAGTTAAATTTCAATTTCTAGGAAAAATGAAAATATAGCAGACCAACATTTTCGGCCGAATAAATTTCGTACAATACGATAATTAAGCGTTTTTCAAAGTCATTCAAGTTGTACAACTGTATGTACAATCGGCACTCGAGGGGTATAATGTTTTAGTAACTTAATTAAAATCCGTCCAATCTAGAGTACCTCAATACCTGCCTACCTACGAAAAGAAAATTAAATGATATTTCCGGACTAAAATACGTAACGGAAGGAAGGTAAAATTTTGTGGAGAGTGCTTCAGCTATCTCGTACAGCGATGCGAGATGCGCTAGGAAACCACAAATGATAGGAGCCGAGCTCCGGGGGTAGGTAGAGAGGTAGCCACCGCCGCCACTGACACCAATAAATTCAGAACTATCTTTACACTGAGGTAAACTGCAGAAACTTGGCCTGGAACGCTTTGGTAGTACTGAGAACTGATTTATTTTAAGTTCTAACGGTAATTTGCAGGGCGAAGTTTTTAGTTAGAATTGCTTATAAATGTGTGGTGGAGGTTGCAACTTATGACATAAATAAACTCACGCCTATTTACAGTAGTCAGTAAATACATAACGCCATCTGCTACGATCCTGTTTTATTTCTTAGATGGGAAATTATCAAATAACTTCTTCCGGTCTGAGTGGAGCGAGAGGAGGCGTCAAATTTTTACTGACTTAAAACCCACTCGTGTTCGTTTAGTTGCCCTTTGCGACCCAGGACCACGGTAACTCTTTCTAACAATCCCTCTACCGTCCAACCTGCTACGATCCTTACTTACTCCTTTTGCTTCGTTTACGATCCTACACGCACCCCAGTTGTGAGTACGAGATCGAAGACCTGACTATTCTGACAAACATCGCTAATTATATACATAAAAAAACACACACACACACAAAAAGCCCTAGAAGGACGTACACAGATAACAGTGACGTCTGGCGTCTGCTTTGTAAAATTACTCTAGTTATAAGACATAATTTAGCTTATTCATTCAGATTATTTTTATTTCACATAGGTCTACATGGGCACTTAGAAAACATCAGAAGTAATGCACGGTCCTGATTGGTTGTTTCCTATGGAGAAAAACTGGCAAGAAACTCCAAGGTTACTCTTTTGTAATGATCCCAGTACGGGGTCTCAGGCCTCTTCTTTAGGAGAGGGAATGGGCCGAAATCCTTTCTTTTCTCTTATTATCCTTTTTATTTGAAATATCTAAACAAACCTACTCTTTTGAATGTTGGTGATCTATCTTCTAGGTATTATTTTTTATTTTTCCATAGGTTCGCTCTTCACCAATATCTCAAGTGATAGTAAGCGATGATGTGGCCGATGTTGGAGCGAGCTTATCTAGAAGTCACCACCAGGTTGTAGCTATCAGGAAACAGAGACGCTGTCATGGAATTTTATTCCTCACCTGCAAGCACAATGAATGTATCAGTAACTGGAACTGCGTAAATCATTGAGAGGGTTCAGTTCCTGATAAGAGTGCAGTATCATATGTGTAGTGTAGGATAATCAGCCTTATAATAGGTTCCCACTGCTGGGACTCAGGTCTCCTCTCTAGGAGAGGGTATGGGCCGTAATCTACCACGCGGGCCCAGTGAGAATTAGTTGAAGCCAAATGTCTTTGAACGTTCTGTTCTATAACATGCCGGTTTTAAAAGCAATGGTAATGAAATAAACTACATAAAGTATGCGCCTGGTTTGAACCCGCGACCTACAACTCGTAAGTCAGGGGCGTTGCCACTGTGCCACCACTGCTCTCAGTAGACTTAACAAGTATCCCTTTACTAATAAAAATCAATAAGCATTACAGACTTTAAGCACACGTGGCAGGTATACTAAGCAGCAATATGACACTTTTGAGATATCTCTTCTCTGCGTCTTTGGGTTCTCGTGGAGGCGATTCGCTGAGGCGCTCTCCTGTGTTTTTGTGGATTCGATCGGCAGCGGCGCCCTCGATTACCCACCTCACATGGTACGAAGAGGCAATGAGAAGCAGTCACTTTCTTCTGCGAAGCAATGCGAGCAAAGTAAGTGGCCGTAACCTTGAGGGAGAGGACATTCTCACGCCTGAGACGCCGCTGCAGTAGACACCCCGGGCGTTGGCAGTCACAGAGCAATTCTCGGCTACCACAGCTCGGGTTTCCGGACGGCAAGCAAACTGTAGCTTGCCGCCTTAAGGACCAAACCGGAGTCGACGGTACATTGTGTTCTAGGTGCACCTCAAATAGATGCTAATAAAATGGGCGGGGCTCACTAGCAGCAGAATTTTGGAAAGAGTTATCGCAGTCCAAGGATGGAAAGAGAACTGAAGGAATACAGAGTGGTCCATTCAGTTTGGGAGAAGATATTTGAGGATATCCAACCACAAAAAAAGTCTATGCAATTGGTAGTCAAAGAGGTACCGCCATAATAACGATGCTTGGCAAATTGAGCAGATGTTATGTTGGTTCTGTCAGTTTGTGGTTCGGACCGAAGCCACGACAGCATTATTAGAGCAGCATTCGACAAGACACAGCATTACCTACGAATAAATATTTATGTTTCGCACAGTACTGTATTAATCTCACACAGAAGAACGGTACTGCGCACTCTTTCAAAGGTAAACCACAGACAGATTTACCAAAACTAGTAGGTATAAGAAACAGAGAGCACAAAACATAGAAACTGTGAGCGGTTTCCAGGGAAACTTCCCTGTACCAACTGGGTACCTACATCTATGAACTACATAACTTCTATCTTTAATCTAAATATGACGTTAGTAATTTACAGTTAACTGTACAGTATAAACGACCTTTTAAATTAATTACAGGAAATGCCATGGAAGTAATTAACATGCAACCTACATAGTGGGTTTATGTAATGGCTTGTTATAGTTGACTGAAGCTAAACGTTTATTACTTGATACATTACAAATAACTAAGTTAAATACTCTAGCTGCCAGTGGCTTATTTTAATTTCGTTTAATTTAGAATCCGTTTATTATTTTACTTTATTTATACTGTTACCTCATAATAGTAGCGACAAGAAACATATAACCGAGGCATTTGTAATACATAACATGATTGCAAAGAGTGACCATGGAGTTTCTTGCACATTCTTCTCCATAGAGATTTATATTTTGGAATGTGCAATTAATATTATTTTTCTGACTGGCTGACTAATTGACAATTCAAAAGTGCCTATAAATGAAATATTTGAAATAAATGCTTTGACTTTGACTCTACCATTACACTGAACTAGCATCAACCAGCGGCTCCGCTCGCGTGAAAATTAATGTAAAAATTCTCTCAAGTATTATATGTCCAGCAAATTGTCTACCGTGTGCCTTTCTTGTAAATCTGTCTGTCTGTCTGTCATTAGGGGACAAAATGTCCCCCAACATGACGTGCAATGTTGTCAAATTGTCCAACAACGAGTTCCGAGTCATATGAATGCATTGTAAAATGTTCAGGAGCTAGTTGCGGGACACTGGGCAACGTTGCAGCGTCACGTAGATTGAGCGTTGCGCGTCATGTTGTGGGATATATTGTCCCCTAACATATCTTAGCCTTAACACACACACACATATACACACAAACTATCACCTTTACAATATAAGTGTTTTTGGGGTTCCGTATCTCAAAAGGAAAAACGGAACCCAAATAGGATCACTTTGTGGTCCGTCCGTCCGTCTATCTGTCTGTCAAGACCCTTTATAACGCGTAGAGGTATCGAGTTGAAATTAAAACCATATACTCAGATTTGTGGTCCCTTGAAGCTGTTAACTAAAAAGAAAGATGTTAATATACACGTTAATGTCGCAAAAAACGTGTATATTTTGACAGTCTCAAGAAAATCAGAATTCATAGCATAGTATAGCACAATTATAGCAAAAAATTTGAAAACTGTAAATTTGTAGTTACGTCACAAAAAAAAATTTAAAAAACTTGGTAATTGAATTCAATTCAATTCGGGAATTGAACTGTTTTCATAGGTAAATTTGTTCGGAACCCTCAGTGCGCGAGTCCGACTCGTACTGGTCCGGTTTTTTTTGAGGTGGGAAATCATCATAGTTATAGTCATAGTAATTTATTGTTATGGGATTGTTAAAAGTCATATACAGAATTTTCAAATTACATTATAGTCAACAAATGATTACACAATGACTTCTCGCGCTCTAGCGCGGAGCGAGAGGCTAGAGGCTGTTAGACTTTTGCTGATTTTAAACCACACCTGTGTTCCTCCTTTGCCTTGATATCTTTATTAACAGCAGAGCACTAGAACACGGTAAAAAATAAAATAGTAACCTATGCTCAATAAACGAAAATCATAAAGAACTAGTAGTTCAAACGCCTTCTGATGATTCTATCTAAAGTAATCAGTTATATTTTTGACTAATTTTATTTAGTATATATTTGATATCAATTGGGCCCCAGCCTTATTTTCTTGCTCACGGCACTCATAAATATTTTAATAACGAAACTTGTTCCAACAAATATAGGTAATAACATGCAAATATCCAGAAAAATAGCTATTATAATTTCCCAAATCAAAGCTGTGATCCATAATAAATGTGTGGGACTCGGGAGATGGTGCTCAATGGCCCGTGGTTTACAACCAATTGTACGGATATGTGGGCCACGATGGGCCACGACTTGCGCCCGTGAATTTTATTGGAATTTGATTATACGAAGGCTGACTTTGATGGCGTGATTATGGATGTAATGAGAATTCGAATGTGCGTATCTTTATATGGTATTGCTGAATAATTGCACCATACTACATATATTCATACCTTCTATATTTAATGTCTTGTGTTTACCATCTCTGTGCCTTTAAGAGAGATGTTTTTGTGTATACTTGAATTTATATTTTACGTACCTGTTTCCATTTCATACGTAGAGCAATTATGTCCATTTATTGTACTTTTGTTGCTTTTTAGGTTCCGTACCTCAAAAGGAAAACACTGAACCCTTATAGGCCTCACTTTGTTGTCCGTCTATCTGTCTGTCTGTCTGTCAAGACCCTTTATCCCTTGAAGCTGTAAAAAAATTGTGTATGGACACTTGGGGCACTGTAACGTGTGGCTCATATTTTGAACAGAAGCACCATACAATGTAAGTACATTGATTATCCGACGGTTATATAAAACCCCATTTCGCTAAGTTGTGTTTGCAGCGGCCCACCTGGGTGCGCAACCAATTTAGTGCTTTCCATATATACCACTGCAATTCACGTCCAGCCAGGAGATGTTCTTGGAGTTTTAAGAAATCGGAAAGCGAAAATCTCCATACCTACGTCTTCGAATCTCGACGATTGGAACTCGGTCCATTAGGTATATACAGAGCATTGACCGCTCCTGGCTCTCTGTGTAACTCTCAGCCTGTGCACCACCTCAAGCGTGAGTCTCTACGTCTTAGCACTGTATTTATTGTTGAAGTAATAAAATAAATTAACAAAACCACTCTTTAGGTGAAGAACTACTACCAAAGAATACTGAATTGTTGCAACGTGTCAAGTGTTTCTTAGCTCACCCAGACTTTGATAAAGTTTTAGACAAACTATTTCACAAAGTACTCTACTGAACACAATGTCACACCAAGTTATTGAAAAATGTCGATACCTAATAACAGAAACTATGTGCACCAACACGAGAATATCCAGAGAAAATAGTTGTTGCATCTTCACGATGGAATCTGAAAGAGAAGCTGACATTGAATAATATGTTCACAGCATATTTCCATCGAAATAGTTAGAAAACGAAACGAATTTTGAACATTATTCGAGGAAAATGTTATGTTGAAACGAATAAATTTTAATGTCCGTTGCTAAAATATTATGGTTTAGATTCTGAGAGCTGATCAATGAGATTATAGGTAAGAAATGTTCACGCGGTCGTCGGGCAGTCGGAACGATGTGGTTTCACAGCCGAGATATCAAAGGGAACCTTTATCTGTATTTAGTTACGTGGGCGAATGTACTTACCTCTACTCCTAAAATAAATGAGTACTTATTCCCCGGGTACACTCGAGTAGACCTACGTTTCACTGAATTTGCTGACCATGGTAAATATTTCTGATAGGAGTTTTGGGAACAGTTTAATTTACTGAAATTAGAAATCAGAAACGTTTATTTTAAATAAACCAATTACAGGCACTTTTAAACAGTGAAAATGTCGGTCAGTTAAAAAAAGAGTAGAAGCTAAATTGCACGTTCTAAAACGTAGATCTCTATGGAGAAGAAGGTGCAAGAAACTACATGGACACTCTTTTAAATCATATTATCAGTTACTCAAATCTTGGTTACATATTTCTTGTCTCTTCTAATATGTGAGCACAATGAATTAAGCCACTGGCAGCTAAAAGAGATGACAAGTCTCAACTGACGGCACCCGTTTACGAGCATGACTACTTTGAATTACCATGGATGATACATAATCGCCTCAATTGTTTAGGTATAGACGAAAACAATTAATTATTGTCACACCAGTCTGAAATCAGTGACAAATACCACCAGTATAATTAATTTGCACTATAAATACTATAAATCCTTTTATTACTCAAATTAAATATTTGAGTAATAATTGGTATCTTTGCTTGGCCTTTGGGTTTTTGTTATGTTTTGGCTTAGCCTTAGTGGGCCTTTGTTTTAAAGCCTGAAAAAAAAAAGAAAATGGTTTAATATAAGAAATGTTACAGACAAACTAATGTTATTAACATAAAATATTACCCATTTTTCCAGAACCCCACTTATATTAAGTTTGTTAGTGTGTATGTTTGTTACAAATTCACGCTAAAACTGCTGAAGAGATTTGGAACACGTGTAGACCATTTCATGGAATTCCACATATAATGCTTTTTATTTGAGGAGTCATGGTTCCTTGCTATAATTTATCTACTATTATGCGAGCAAAGTCGCTGGTAGCAGCTAGTATTCAAATAATTTGACGTTGTATTATTAAAAATAATTAATGCAGTCATTTATAAAACTGGTCGTCGCGTAATTCACGCCTCGAGTGTCGAGATTTAAATAAATTTTTCATTTATAATTATTTTTATTCAGTTGAATTTCTATTGCGAACAAATTACTGTATTTATAATGATATTAGTCTAGTTTTTTTACGTCTGTAAAGCTTTAGGGTCCTACGTTATCTTAATATTTAAAAAGTTATTACCCTTGTTATTTACCTTAGATCGTATTCAGAGAATCTTAAAGGCAAGTTGATGACATGTTAACAAGTATCAGAATATCTTATAATTAGTTTAGTGTCTCTTAATTTATTTATCTAGATAAATCCTTTATTTATTTACACGAATAATTAAAACAAAAAAAAACGTACCTAACTATAAATACAAAGAAAATAAAAAATAATAAAAACCCTACGCTAATTACAACTAAATAAAATCAAAGTAAAATGTGGCGTCAAAAAACTCTTCCACATCGCTGTCGACTGATAATATGCTCAAAACACTGGCTGTATGGCAATGCTTATCCTCTGTCCGAGGTAAAAGCCAGCCCTTGGGTCACGCGAAGTGTCAACTAGACATTTGGACAGATCTTTATACAACTTGTGAGCACTCGGATCCCTCCGAGTGTTTCAACCCTAAACACAGGTAGGTATATACTTTATTTATTATATTTTTTTATTTGCGGCCTCATCAGAAGGCTTACAGTCACCCAAAGGGCAATGGAAAGGGCTATGCTCGGAGTTACCTTGCGTGATCGCATAAAGAATGAAGATATCCGCAGAAGAACCAAGGTCGCCGACATAGCCCGAAGAATCGCCATACTAAAGTGGCAGTGGACAGGGCACATTGCTCGTAGAACGGATGGTTGATGGGGCCGAAAAGTTCTAGAGTGGCGACCGCGCACCGGAAGACGCAGCGTTGGAAGGCCTCCCGCAAGGTGGACCGACGACCTGGTGAGGGTCTCGGGAGTGCGGTGGATGCGAGAAGCACAGGATCAGTCGGTGTGGCGACGTTTGGGGGAGGCCTATGTCCAACAGTGGACGTCTTTTGGCTGAAATGATGATGATGATGATTATATTTATTTTCCCCATGTGGAACAGCTTTAATATAATTTACCGTTCACTAATAATCGAGTACATGCCTGTGTTTTATACGGTATTATACTATGCTTCGTGGTCGTGGTCTGACAGACCACAAAATGGCGGGATGGACTAGATAGATTTCACCAGAACTGGCTAGAAGAAGCGCGAGCCTGAAAAAGATGGAAGGAGAGGGAAGGGAAGTCTTTTCCCAGGAGTGAGATAGGCTAACAAAAAATAATTACTAAACAACACAATTTTTTTTTTTTTTTTTTTAATCTGCTTCAAATTTGGTTATGATGCTATTTGCTGTTTCATAGCAATAAGCATTTCAATTTTTATGAAGAAGAGTGGGTGCGTAGTGGGAACATCTACCTGTCTCTTTTCTACGCATTTCGTGCCTAATATTGTGAATCGCGGTGACGTCATATTGTAGTTTGTGCATCCTTTTCCAGTTTCTTGACAGTTTTAATGATAAACATGGCGACTAAAATAAACATAATTTTTAGCTTGGGTAGGCATTTAGTGTGGGACGCTACTAGTATCAATACTCTTGCGCCATCTCAGCGAAGCGCATTCCACAGAAGGATGGACTGTATATAGAAGGAAGAATGGACAAAATCAGAAGTATGAGAAGGACAGAGCAGTAGGAAATTGTTAGAAGAACGCAGATTCCTTGCGTGTGAAGAACATAGAATTGAAAGTGAGTTATGAGATAGGATGGAGGCGCGGAAGAGTTGAGCAGAGAGAAAAGTGTAGTCAGAGCACGCAAAGCTCTTCTCTGACGAATAGGCAACCATTTGAGCTCAGACCTGAAAAACGACACATGACCATATTTCCTCAGGTTAAATATGAATCGAATGCAGTTGTTAAGGAGTCTATCAAGCTTATCCAGCAAGTGCGCGTTCGGGTCAAATTAACACACGTCACCATAGTCTATAATAGGGAAAATCAAAGTCTGCACAAGCAGCCTTCGTTTTTGCAGATAAAACAGTTCCTCAGACGATACAGACACCGCAAAGTCCCGTTGACTTTTTGACAAACACTAGAAACTTGACTTTGCCAGCCAAGCTTCGAATCAAGATGCAAACCGGGATCCTTTACACTAGGGCTGATAGAGATGAGAACACCATTAAAAACAATAGGAGGTTGAGAGCTCAAGCCACTCTACCCATCATGCGTGAACTACCAATAACAATGGCCTGACACTTTGAGGGGTTTACAGATACCCCAAACCTTTCAGGTCAGCTACTGATAGCATCTAGATCCCCGTTTACATCCTCTATAGCGTCTGACAATCTTTTCACCCGCACAGCGAGTATACAACTGAAAATCATCGGCATAAAGTTGATACGATGATCGTTCAGTGTGATCTCTAAGTCTCACAACTCGCTTTTCTCACACCACCAAAATAAAATCCATCAGATACGTGTACCATTAATATCATGTTCCAGCACACACTGTAAACCTATTCAAAGTATTTCAAGGGGAAATCCGAAAAAAAATCCGAATCCCGACCCTTGCCGAAACACGACCAATAAAATACGATATTAACCCTTGCCGTAACATTTACACGGTCATAAGTTTCGGATTAAAAAAGGGGGGTTTGGGGGACGCAATGAATGGGAAGGAATCGCCGCTGGATGAGTAGGGTACCCATTGTCGAGCGGGCTTACGTATTAACTTGGTGAGTGTACATACGTGTTAATGTAATTTCTGTGGCTTCTTCGTTTTTTTTTAACCTTCGAATGTGCGCGCGGCGTTAAACGGCAGATCGCGCATAACCAAAAAGATCTATGGGAAGCAGGGAGTTACAAAATCGATTAATTAATGATCGTTTCCTTTTATGTTCAGACATTATCAACAAAAAAAAACAATTTGTTTACTTTTAAACCAAAAATGATAAAGCACCAAAAAAAATTAAGAATCAATTCTGCTGGACGAACCAAAAGTTTTTTTTTCTTTGTGAGTCTTTTTTTCTAATGACTTCATGGTTTGTTTATTTAGTTCATAACTTCGCTGAAATAGTCAATACAATAATAACATTTTTTTTATATAATATTTCACAACTATCACACAACGCCGTCTAGTCCCAAGCTAAGCAGAGCTTGTGTTATGGGTACTAGACAACTGATAAACATACTTACATATTTCTAAATACATACTTATATAGATAAACACACCACAGAACAAATAATCATGCTCATCACAGAAACATTTATCCTGGGTGGGAATCGAACCCATGACCTCCGTCATAGCAGTCAGGGCCACTAACCACTAGACCAACAGGCCAGTCAAAAAATACACACAACATACTACAGTAACAGTAATGTTACCGAAATCGAGCCTGTATCAATGATTCTACATATTGTTCAGTTAGTGTAGATACTTGAGGTACAAAATTACATCAGTTTTACATCACAATTTCCATTTGGAATCAATTTGCAATATATTAAAACACCCACTTTTTTTTTAGGCGGGATAATCATCTAGGCCCTGCTGGGCCCCTACGATAAAACACCCGAAAAAATTGTAAAATTGTTTCACTAGATTCGTGTATTCTCTTTTTTTCCTTCTTTCTAGTTTGCGTACATATAAATATATTATGTATATTGTATTTACAGTATATAAGTATATATTTGTATAAAATATAATGTGTTATAAACAATATGTAATGCTTAATATTGCACTTACAACAATTTGTCTCTGCATCACTCAGAGGTTGACTGGTACTAATAGAAAACGCCTTAAGGCATTGAGTCCGCCTCTGTACTTTTGTGTGCATAACTAATTAAAAATAATATTAAAAAATGCAGCCAAAAACTTTTGTGAGCTGAGAACTTCATTTTGTTTGTTTTTTATTCTTATTATTTATCTATTTTGGTCTGTTTTTATTTTAGGATCAGTCTTATCGTCGACGTAAAAATAACAGACGCGTGTAGTCTTTGTTTCTTTCTTCTTTGACAGCAATTCAGCTTCATTTTTTTTTGACCGGCTGACATTTTGAAAATTTAACAGTGCCTGTAATATTGGTCAATTTGAAATAAACGTTTCTGATTTCTTTTCAACGCCTGTGACGCTGAATGCTTATTCAACACATACATTCGGTGTCTCAGGACGGGTGAACAAGGAGGGAATGTAGTTGTTTTCGTCCCTAGAGAACTAATGAAAAGCTACTAAAGATAACAAATAACTTGCTGAAAATAAATACTTTCAACTAGGGAAATTATAAACGAAAATATAAATCGAGTACACTCGATTCGAAGGCAAGTGACCTCTTGAAGGTTAAAAGTGCAAACAACTTGACGCTGACATCAAAGTTACCTTCAAATTCAAAATGCATGGCTGTATTCATTTGCAAAGCCCTAATTATATGTGCCCATAACTTGCACAAAAGTATACAAGTACTATAATGCCAAAGTTACCTGATAATTTTATCATAGATACTTCATAAGATCAAGACTGTATTTCTCCAAAGGTGAAGGCATGTAAAAACCATGGAGGGAAGTCCCTTCTTTGAGGAATGGCTGGAAAAACATCACGGCGTCCTCACCTTCTGCATGGCGCAGGTCCTCATCGGACATTGATGGTAAGTTTGGGAAGGAACCTCCCGGGCGTTTCTTCCACACCTGATTCGTACGGAAGAAACACCCGGGTGCCATTGTTTGACTAGCTTTGTTGGTCTAGTGGTTAGTGGCCCTGATTGCGATGCCAGAGGTCGTGGGTTCGATTCCCACCCAGGACAAATGTTTGTGTATTAAGCACAATAATTTGTTCTGTGTCTGGGTGTAATTTATATATAATATGTATGTATTTAGAAATATTAGTATATTTTTGTATGTTTATCAGTAATCTAGCACTCGTAACACAAGCTCTGCTTAGCTTGAGACTAGACGGCGTTGTGTGACAGTTAAGTGAATATTGTATTATAATTTATATTATTACTATTGTGAAAACCGCCTGGAGGACACGGTGGAGCCTACGGTGGAGGTGTGCTCCGCTTAGGCAAAGCACCGCCGCGTCCTCGTGGGGGCGATCAGCGGCGGCGACCTCTCGCACTGTGCTTTAGTACAGGCCATGGTCCGGAGCGAGGAGGAGTGGCAGGCGATCGCCTCCTTCTGCGAAGCAGTAGTGCTAGCAAAGGAGGCGATACTCTGACCGTTCGGTAACCGTCCGGACCGAGCCCGAATCGTTGACGGCGCTTAATTTTCCATGCAGGTCTCAAAAATATGTCAGCAAAACCGGGGTTAAGGTATATGGTATTTATAACAGAGGCCTAGCAGGGCCGAAGCCTACTGGTTCCATGGGTTGACTTCCGAAAGGGAAACCCGGGGTCCTGGTGCGCTAGACAAAAATGGAATATAGATATATATAGGTTTGGTTTTAGTAAAAGCCTGACACGCCCTCCCGCCCTAGATCGGATGATTTCTCACCTTAACAAAAATGCTAATTATAACACATTCTTCGTCAATTGGATAGTTGAACAAATAGGTTGTACAAACTGAAATATGATGTCACCGCTACTAGATTACGCACATACAAAAGTGATAGCGAGATATTTCAACCAATTAAAATGCTAATTATTATTACAGTTTCATTTAATAACCAAATTTATCTGTAATACTGTTTTCAGAAAAAAGATTCATTTTTTGTTTTATTTATTGTTTACTATAAAATATTTTAGAAAAATAAACATAGAAAAATGCCCAATCATGGCATCAAATCCAGTATTGATTACATACATAGCACAACTCACTGTCAGGCAAATGGACCTCCTAATTGTTTGCCACCGGTAATATAACTTCTTTGATTGTTTTTTGCACAACTCATTTTCAGCTATGTCATTTGAGCAGTGGTGGTCCAGTGAGTAACGTTCACAAGTTGGTCACAGGTTCAAAAACTTTAAGTTTTTTTTTCATCACCACTGCTCCGGCAACCGGCATATCCTGGTACCAAAAATTCGAAGACAGACATCTATTAATCCGAACTGGACCTGCGTGGTGGATTACGGTCCATTCCTCTCCTAGATATGAGGCCTGAGTGCTAGGAGTGAGAAAATTATAAGGCGTGAATAAACTCTTAATAAACTAGTGTGATTCACCCTCAACGATTGCATCATTGCTAACCATCAGGTGGGAATGCAGTCAGTACTAGAGTTCATTAAAAAAGCCTTTTTATGTTATGTATTTTCAATAATTATCTGTAATAAATGTAATTAGATGAATTAATATGAAGGGCTGGCTTTTACCTTGGTCAGAGATTAAGCATTGCCATACAACGTCAGCCGTTTGGGCACACTTCCAGTCGACAGCGATGTGGAGGAGTATAGAGATATATATAGTTTTAATTAGTTAAGTGTTTTTGTATATTATTTTGTATATATATAAATATAATGTAAAATACTTGGTGACAATCATTGGATTATTTACAAAAAAAAATGGAGGTATTATCATGATCATTTCTTTATCATTATAAAAAAAAACTGGGCAAGTGCGAGTCGGACTTGCGCACTGAGGCTTCCTTACAAACTTACCTATGAAAACAGTTCAATTCTCGACGTAACTACAAATTTACAGTTTTCAGATTTTTTCTATACTTGTGCTATGAAACCTTGCTTCATGCCAAATATCAGGACTCTAGGTCAACGGAAAGTACCCTATGAATTTTGATTCCCTTGACAGTGTCGAAATATATATAATAATACGTTTTTTTGCGACATAAACCCCTGAGTTTTTTTGTTTTCGTTAACTTAGAAGTTTGATTTTTTCACAGCTTCAAGGAGTTGAGTATATAGTTTTAATTTCAACTCGACACCTCTACGCGTTCCCGTGATAAAGGGTCTTGATAGACAGACCGACAGACGGATAACAAAGCGATCATATAAGGGTTCCCTTTTTTTCCTATTGAGGTACGGAACCCTAAAAAAAAACTATTTTCAGTGTAGTCGTAGTACAAACGCACACGATGCTATAATAATATGACCCATGTCGGTGACGTGTCATCCAAACGTTATTACTTAAAGTGACGCTAACGTGGAACTAGCACGATATCCAAATATTTTCTACGAGACACAACATTACATTATCAGTGTGTTTACTTAAGCACTTCTGGACTCTGGCACACCTATTTTTAACCTACTTCAAAAAGAGGAGGATGTTTTCAAGTCGACTTATTTTTTTTTTTTGCAGCGCTATTTCTCAGTTTATTTGGCAATACCAAAGTACTGTGAATTGAGTAGCCAAAGGTTTTTCTAAGTACCTTACTTACATACTTAGACATAACCACAACTAAAACGTAAAAATCTAAAAGTTCTTACAAATAACCTTTTCTTGTTCTTACAAATTTTGAGTTTTTTTTTATCTTTTGTATTTGTTTTTTAGGGGTCTGAATTTCAAAACGAAAAACGGAATCCTTTGAATAGGATTACTTTGTTGTCCGTCTGCCTGACTGTCTATCAAGACCCTATATCTCGGGAACGCGTAGATATCAAGTTGAAATTAAAACTATATACTTAGGCCTACAGATCCTTGAAGCTGTGAAAAAATCAAACTTCTAAATTAACGAAAACAAAAAGATACAGCGGTTTATGTCGCAAAAAAACGTATATTTCGTCACCCTCAAGGGAATCAAAATTCATAGGGTACTTCCCGTTGACCCAGAATCTTAAAATTTGACATAAATCAAAGTCTTATAACACAGTTAGGAATAAATCTGAAAACAATAAATTTGTTGTTACGTCACAAAAAGAAAACTTTTATTGCGATTCGGAAAAATCTTCGAAGCTCCATGATTCGGGAATTGAACTATTTAAGGTAAGGTTGTACGGAACACAGTTGCCCATTTATTTTTTTGTATAAATCTTTATTTTTGTTGTTATATCGTAACTAAATAGGTAAATCTGATGGTAGGTAATCATCACGCTGCAGATCCTCGAAGCAACTTAGATGCGTAGCCTTCACAGCCTCAACTTCACAACTTGCCAGTAAACTTCGACTGAAATTACAGTAGTGATGGTAGTATAATTCCCCCGAACAAGCCCCTTCAAATGGGATAATTCTAGATAGGTTCGCACTTGACCGCTATCTCACCTGATGGCAAGCGACGATGCGGTTACGATGGAACACGCTTACCTAGAAGTAACCTGTTCACTCTCGACTTAAAGATTCCCGGGTTGTAGCCATCAGGAAACACAGATTCCGCAAGGCATTCCATTCTATTTGGTTCTTCCTAAAAATAAAATCAGAGAGATCAATGGTACCTTTTATAATTATGAAAAGTAATCATTTCTTGTTTTTTTGGCTAAAATATTTTTAAGTCAGAAACATTCTGCGCAGAATTCATAGAATCAGAACTCATTATCTCGAAACATTATTTGAAAAAACAAAATCTCGTCACATTTCAAGTCCGTAATAATTCACAAGTATGTGAGGCCATCCATCAAGCGACGGCTAAACTAAAAATATTCATAGCTAGACGTTTCGCGTTTGGCGGAGTAATGTCGTCACTAATTGATATGGAGTACGCACTCCGCTCAAGAAAATGGCGACGACGTGAAAGCTTTTTGAATATTCATCGGCGAGGCGAAATGTGCGGTGGTCTCGCTAGCTTTTTGCCGCGGCTACACGCGAAACGCACTTGTCATGGTAATAAAAGAGAAGAAGTTGGTAGGTATTCATTTGATAAGAGATGAAATGTTTAAGCGATGGAAGAGGCATCAAAATTGGATGATTTTACTCAAAACTTATTTATTTTTAAAGTGAATGTACAACTAAATATTCTGTGAATATATCAAGCATATACCTGTTACCGTTATAAATATCGAGCCAAAAAACGGTACATTACATATGCTGTATGAGAGCCCCGCCTTAAATATTTATTTTATTATGTTTTTAGAGCCTATTTGTTGTTATAGCGGTAACAGAAATACATCATCTGTGAAAATTTCAACTGTTTAGCTTTCACGGTTAATGAGATAAAGCCTGGTGACAGACAGACAGTGGAGTCTTAATAATAGGGTCCCGTTTTTACCCTTTGGCTACGGAACCCTAAAAAGTTGAAGCTATTGGCACGTTCCAAAACGCAAATCTCTATATAGAATAACGTGCAAGAAAGTCCATGGACACTCTTTTAATTTATAAAATAACTAGCTGACCCGGCAAACTTCACACCGCTTAACAGTCTACGAATGTAGCATATCTTCCGATATTTTCAACTGATTGCGATGAAACAAAGCCTATGTACAACATATGGTACACACAAGTTACACACAATTGTAGTGTATAAATGTTATCTACTTTGATTTCGTACATTTTACGCGATGCGCGCACAACTAAAAACTTCTACAGATTTATTATATGTATAGATTTCAAAATTATGTTTACATCGTTAATGTTGAAATTGTACAAATATTACAAAAGTCCTTTATTAATGGAAAATGATAATCTAACTTGTGTTGTTAAACGTTTCTAGAGTAAGGAAAGAATTTAAATTTTTGAAGAGTTAACAGACAAGCTTCACTTAAAATTAATTTAGAAATCCTAAACTGTCCATTAACTGGAGAAACCTAAATAAATATAAAACGAGTACCTAACACTGAGTAATAAATGAACTATTCCAGGAATCAAAGGGTCGAACTAAATAGGTGCTGCCTTAAATCATGGAACCCTTTCAATTGAATCAAATTTAATAGCTCTAGAATCAAGATAAATCGAAGTAATACAGGCTGGAACGAGCGGCAGTATTTATTTATGTTAGGCAGTGAAAATGTAAATAACTATTTGTCAAGACGTTAAATAAAGCGGGGACGTATTTGGGATACGGCTCGTGAATGGCAAGGACCAAACATGACCTAGTTCTTTACAATATTATAGTACGTGTTTCTGTGATTAAGGCACCCGCATTTCATGCATGACGTTGCGGGATCGAAACCGGACAACTATCAATGTGAATTTTTCAATTCATATTTACTTACTCTGCTTTTTTTTCGGGTGGGAAAATCATCTAATGGCATCCCTCGCTCTTGGGCGGAGCGAGAGATAGTGTTAGACTTTTTCGCCATTTTGTTCCTTTTTCGCCATTTTTCTAGGGCCCCGGGATCACTTTCGCATCACCCATGGCCCCAGTAGGCCTCGACCCTGCTGGGCCCCTTCGGTTGCTGACATCTCCTTGAAGCGCGCGTGGAACACTACGCGCTGCTTCGCAGAAGGAGACAACCGCCTGCTACTCCTCCTCGCTCCGGACCATGGCCTGTACCGAGGCCCGGCAATATTTACTCTACTAAATTTATCTAGGACATTAATGACACCCTGTGCCTCGGAAAGCACGTAAAACCGTTGGTCCCGGTTGTAGATCTTCGACAGTCGTTACAGTTAGTCTGACACTAGAAAGTCTGACCATTAGTCTATTTGAAGAGAATTTTGTTACCTAGTAACTGGGTTGTGGAGGTCTGGTAGGCAGTCGCTCCATATAGCATCCAGTTAGACTGGAAGCCAACCCGCTAGTTGGGAAAAGGCTAGAGAGATGATCGTTGTAGCGACATCTATGGCGTTATATAAGAACTGATCCTGCATCGCGCAATCAGAGTTCTCCGCGCTTTTAGGACATATAGAACAGTCCGAAAATCACCTATCGGGCAGTAGTAGCCCACCAGACATAACACCCGTCTAGTCGGAGGATCCTCCCTTTTCAACGGAGGTATGTGGGGCTTTACTCTCTGTTCCACATACCCCTAAAATGGTGACCCCGACGTGATCTATATAGTTCACGCAGGGAGGTTCTTACCATAGTTACTCCTTCTGTTAGGTACCAAACGCCTTTGCTGCCAGTAAATCCAATCCTATTTACCAACTTCGGTGAATCTGAATGTGCAAAATTCTCAGAACTCAGTGAGTAATCATATAAGTTGTGTATACTGTAAAATAACTTCTCATTTATACTACCGGGAACTAACAAGTAACTATTTCCCAAGTAGGTCATGGTAATTTCCGAGATTTCCTATCGTAATCATTTTCATATTACTTGCACCAGTCCTTGCACCTCCTTGTGCGAAGCAGTAACGCTAGCGAAGGAGGCGGTCGCACGCGTCAGGGAATGGACATCCTCACGCCAAAGCCGCCGCCGGATACCGCCCTTGGTTTCCAACCACCGTACGCATGGGCTTGCGGACGATAAGCGAAGAGTAGGTCACCATCCGCCCGTCCAATAACCATCCGGACAGAGCCCGAGTCGACGACTGACGGCACGAATGTTCCACGCGCGCCTCAAAGAGATGTCGGTAAACAATAGGGGCCCGGCAGGGCCTACTGGGGCCATGTGGTCGCTTGCGAAAGGAAGCAGAATATCGGGGTTCTAGAAAACCAACCAAGAAGGAACAAATGTGTGGTTTTATTCAATTGAAATCTGACACGCCCTCCCACTTCAAACATAAAAAAAACCAGCCCTTGCACAAATCCGTCTGGTATACAATACATACTGTATCTCTTAAGCCCTACACGACCTACAGATATAACTGCAACAAAACCCGCTGTAACGTTCCATCTTTGACGTTCATTAATCTCAAGCATCTCAAAGCCACAATTCACCAACACTCCAATAGCCAACATCAGCCAGCCGACGCATGCTTCGGTATTTCCTAGACATTTCAAATCTTGCCTGAATTTTTCAGCAAACACGGGCTCAAAGCAGGATTCGTGGGCAAACACAGAACATTCCCGCGGTAAGCCCGGGGTACCTAAGAGCGCACGTAAGCCCGGGATAGGTAAGCCTGAGATAGGCAAGCCCGGTCTAGACGCGGTACATGCTTTGTTGATCTAGACCACGCTATCGGCAAATACTTTGCCTTGTTCCAATGTATGGGAAACAAATCTGTTGGCGTTTGTTTTATTCATGGCTGATTCGCGAGTCGCGGAATAAAATGGTAGCGCATGCACCTGAACGGAATTGTGCTGCAATTTTGATTAATTTAAACATACAGACTGACACGTTGCAGTATCTTAGTTCTGTTTTAGTTAAGTAGGTAGTATAGGCATGCCCATTATTATAGTTATGTGGAATGTTTTCTAAGTCTAGTTTCTCCAATTAACGGTGTCGAAAGGTGTGGTTTTCACTAAATTAGGATAGCTGATGATAAATCCTGATAGCTACCACCTAGAGGTCAGTAAGTCAAGAGTGAATAGGTTACTTCTAGGCAAGCGTGCTCCATCATCGCTTACCATTAGGTAAGATAGTGGTCAAGTGTATCAATTTATCTGTATTTATATACATAATTTTGTATCGTTTATCAATAATAAAATCGTCACCCCACACTAGGCATTACTCCTGTGTCGTGGGTGCGTTCACAAACATATAAACTTACCTAAACAGGACACCCAGACTCGGAACAACTACAAGTAGATCTTTAAAGTATTTGCTCCGTGAGGTAATCGAACCTACACACGGCGCAATAGCCAATCATTCAACTATTACGCCAACCGTACCATCCAATATGTATGTATCTCCCTAATATGCTACTATCACGAGAGACATTACAAACTAATACCAGTTCACCGTCACATTTCGCAACTCACATTGTTCGAACCAGTACGTCTGCATTCTCGCTACCCCTACATATCTCTGACAGTTCACATACCAATCAAACAAACGAATTCAAACGCCATGCGTCACTATCGCGGAACAATAACAGGCCAATTTGTAAATAGCGGAATATCGGTCGTAATACATGATCGGATCGGCACGGGCATCGAACCGAAACTACGGTACGTCAAAAAGCAATCACTGTACTAACACGGAATCATTCTGCGACGCCGTCAGCCGGAACAAAAGCGAATCACTTTGATCCGAGGGTAGGGTGACCACGCGTGGGCATGTAATGAGACTGTACCGGCCGCGGTGTCACAAGTACTGATTGGTTTTTACGAGTGAACAGGTGTGAGGAATGTTTTCAAACTGTCAGGACACTGGTGTTATCGTTTTGGCTGGTGGAGGAAAAGTTAGTAACGTTAAACTCTACGTGCGTTTGTAGTCCTTGATTGCAATAATATTTTTTGTGAACACTGTATAGCATGAAAACTGAGTTTGAAAAGGGCGGATATATTTGTAAAGTTGCGACGTTGCAAAGTGGACTGCTAGCGACATCTCTTTCATTGCTTTGGAAATAACACCAACAGTTGACAGTGACAGTTGAGCATTAAAATCAACGAGAGATGGCGTCCCGTGATAAATTGATTTGCGATAAATAAAGCAACATTGTTAAAAATAAAACAGTGAGTTAGTTAGGGAAAAGAAGCAGAAAAATTTCCACATAAGAAATAAAATAATAATTAATTCACCAAGTACCAACTTAAAAATCAAATAGTAGAACTTACTTATAGTCTGTGGTCAGAAACTAATGAGAGAAGAAGGTAAGTCTTTTGGGTGTAGTTAGCTTCCTTTTTGCTGCGCGGCGTGAAAGAGTTCTCACACGCAGACATCCAAGGAGGAATTGTAATTCGAAGGAATAAAGCGTGTCGCTTGCTTAAAATCACTGTGAGTATAATTTTCAAATACAAATTACTTCCCTTCGAAGCTTTCTAGTTCGGATTTCTGACTGGGGTGGATATTGTACTAGATTTGGCTCTATTGGCTGGCTTAAGGTCAGGAACGCCATCAGTGAAATTCCCTGCCGGGTTTTTTTTTTAATTGGTGAACCAGTGCTCAACTGCGATCCCACCTGTTGGTAAGCAGTGATGTTCTAGGAAAACACGCTACATCATCAAACACGTCATCTCTTACTTTCAGGTGAGGTAGTGATCAGACGCGAGCCTATAAATACCAGAAAAACAGGGCAAGTGCGAGTCGTACTCGTGCGCTGGGGACCCTCAGCGCACAAACTTACCTATAAAAACAGTTCGATTCGAATTGTAAAATAAGTTTTTTTGTGACGTAACTACAAATTTAGAGTTCAAAACTCTAAATTATAGATATTATATATCTATCTTATAAGACCTTGCTGTATGCCAAATTTCAAAATTCTGGTTCAACGGGAAGTACCCTATGAATTTTGATTCCTTTGAGAGTGTTGAAAGGTAAGTACGTTTTTTGCGACATAAACGGCCTTTTTTCCGTTAGCTTAGAAGTTTGATTTTTTCACAGCTTCAAGGGACCGCAGATTTGAGTATACTGTTTTAATTTCAACTTGACGCCTCCTCGCGTTTCTGAGGTAAAAGGTCTTGACAGACAGACAGACTGATAGACAGACGGCCGGACAACAAAGTGATCCTATAAGCCTTCTGCCTTTTCCTCTCGAGTTACGGAACCCTAAAAATGATTCACGCATGCCATACCATGTATAAATGTAATAAATGCACACAAATAAATATCTTTCCAGAAAAGAGAGCACACGATAGTGCATTCCCAAATTATATTGAATATTGACAAAGTGTAACCTGATTTTCCTAGAAAACATATTTTCTTTTTTCCATTTGAATAAATAATATCCCGGCCCGCCCAAGAGCGGGGGATGTCATAAGATGATTTACCCACCGAAAAAAAAAACATATAAAACTACAAACTAAATGATACACAAAAAAATTATAAATTCATAAATCGTTTTAAACTTTTCAAGTATTAAATATAAAATTTTGTTAAAAACTAATTATCATCGTGAGTGGCGTACTAAACTCAAATAAATAAAATAAAATAAACCAATTTAAATATTAAACATGCGCAAACTAAACCAGAATTTTTAAAGTTTTATAAAATGAGAACAAGCTTTTTTGACGCTGTTGTTTTATCGCAGTTTTTTAGCCCGCTCTGTATAGAACTTAATGGCCATATTAAATTCGCAAGTGGCATACAAATATTTGACAAGTTAATTTAGTTACAGTTTTTATTCCACCGTTATAAATAGGCGTTATAATAGTCACTAACAACTCATAAATTATTGAAGTCTGTATTAAGTTGTCCATAATACAGAGAAATAATTTACATCGCGTGTTTAATATTTAGTTTAAATAACTTAAGTGTGGATTTGTTTATGTTATTTTCTTATCCTACAGACGTCTAGTTTGTTGTGAGTTACTGTATGTTACTAAAACACTATATGGTGGAATGTGTCTTGGCACTTAGTCTCCTATAATGATAAATTTTGTAGCTAACAAATTTTACACAAATAAATAGTATTGTTTAAAAACAAACTGGGCAAGTGCGACTTGCCCTTGCGAGTCGGACTTGCGCACTGAGGGTTCCGTACAAACTTACCGTGAAAACAGTTCAATTCCCGAGTTGAGTTACGAAGATTTTTCCTAATCGCAATTTTTTTTTTTTGTGATGTAACTACAAATTTGCAGTTTTCAGACTTTTTTCTATACTTATGCTATGAGACCTTGCTTCATGCCAAACTTCAAGATTCTAGGATAACGGAAAATACCCTATGAATTTTGATTCCCTGGAAATTATCGAAATATACGTTTTTTGCAACATAAACGGCCGTATCTTATTTTTCGTTAACTTGGTTTTTTACAGCTTCAAGTGACCGCAAACCTGAGTATATGGTTTTAATTTCAACTCGATACCTCCACATGTTCCCGAGATAAAGGGTCTTGACAGACAAGCAGACAGATAAACAGACGGCCAACAAAGTGATCCTATAAGGTTTCCGTTTTTTCCTTTTGAGGTACGGAACCCCAAAAATGATAAAGCCTATTTTAATAAATATCCTGTTTAAGTCCCTCTCATAGTTCCCCTACTGGAGATAGAATATAGGCGCTCGCAGATAGCTTCAAACAATGAAATGAAAGCCCCCGCGATATTTCAATGCAACGCAAAGCCAAGCGCGCCGCGCGGCCCTGCCTACCTGCACACAGATTATTATCCTACCCACCTACCTGCAGGGAAAGTTGACTTGTGATATGTGGTTTAGTGGGAAATAAAGATTTTTCATCGTAGCCTTATTTTGTGTATGATTTCAGAATCCTACTCGAGTAAAGCGAAGCCAAACAGGAGCGTAACGTTTCTATAAACATGTTGAGTTGTTTGTTGAGACTGCATAATTAGCTTAATAGAAGTGTCACAGTGAATATTACGGAAATGTTGTACTAACATACCTGTGATGTTGCATCTGATGACCAATATTCTAAGGAACGACATCATCTGAAATAGAGATGTGCTGAAAAGCAATTTATCTTGTTCTGTGAATTTTGATTTCGGCAAACGTCAGAACCCTGCCAGGTCAATTCCCTAACAACAGTATTGTTTTTCAGAAAAGGAAGCATTACTGGATACAAGCAGAATATCTCCACCGCACAATATTCAAAGAACATTTCAGGTACAAATTACGTCAATTTCTGGAACCGTATAAGGCCATTGACTCTCTATTGAGCGCCAAGTGTAGTTGGAATGAGCTATCAGCACATATCGGGGGAGGGTTGGTTCGGTTTACTTAGCGGACTTAGAGGCAACTTAGTCGCAAGTTAGTCGCCAACTATTCACTTAGTGCCGACCGATGAACTACTTTACTTCGGACTGCGCGGTTAAGCGAGATGTGGGAAGATTTTGATGTGGTTGTTAAGGTCGGGAAACAACATTTCATTCAAAAATAAAGTTCATTTTGATGGCAACATTCTATGTAATGTCAATGAATGTCGAAATCAACTGTCAGTGTCACCTGTCATTCACTTCATACTCTATTCTCCTTGTAACCATCTTGTACAAATGGCTGCCTTTATAATAAATATTAAATGTGCGCACACGGGTTTGATCCACACAATCTGAGTAGTTAGAAAAGACATAAGGATTACAACAGTTAGACTCGAACCGCTGATATATAAATATAAATAGATACTTACATAAATTGACGTTGTTGTCACGTGTCCGTATGTTGTTGGGCCTACAGATTTAGTACTATCCCATGACTACCCATGGATGTCGTAAGAGGCGACTGAGAAACTTGCTAGAGAATGGGCAGTAGCACCCTCTGTGCAATTTTAACAACGATTCTGTAATCCCTAAACCTCATCTTCTGGCCCCTACTGTTCCCATAATTGTTAAGAACAACGAAAAAATTCTTGTCTTTGATTCCGGTACCGGTCAAGGTTACAGCTAGGTAAAGGGCGCAAGGAACCCCCGGATCAGACCCGGCTACCCCAACAAAAATCGACGTATAGCTTGCGGACAATCCGAACTGATGAAAAGATCTGCAAACTGGAAGACGAATTGAGCAGATTACGATGGAGTATTATAGGGTTATCTGAAGTTCAAAGGAAGAGGGAAGATACGATAATCCTAAAATCCAGCTGCTTGCTCTATTTCTAGGAGAGCGACCAGTCCCAAGGTGGTGTTGTCCATGAGTGCATTGTGAACAATGTACTTACTGAAGATTGAGAGTATATCGACCAGGTGTTGTGAGTGCTTAGAGAGCTCCTTGGACGATCGATTAAGTCTAAGTTCGTCAAGACTACAGATACAGGTACAGGCTATTTTCCAGAGTCATGACGAACAGTGTCCCACATTACTCACAGAATACTAGGTCGACACGGCTGAAAGGTTCAAGTGACGAACGCGAGCCGGAAGTTCCAGCGGTGAAACACTTCCCACAAAGCGGACTGATGTCCTAGTAAGAGTCGTCGAGACGCACAAGACCAGTTGTTGTGGTGACGCTTGGAGCAGTCCCGCAGTGGACGGCTCAATTGATAATGATGTCATAAACTACAATAATTTGCCAACAAAGTAGGTAGGACCGCAACCTGGTTCGATACTTTACATTTAATACTAATTTTCTTCTTTTTTCGTCAGACTAGCACGCTTACTAAACTTGTTACTTGCTCTTTGCATTGAGCTTTTTCTTGTAAAACTCTAATAAATCCCTGTCATTATCTCTACAAAATAACTGGGACTCGCATCACTGAAAAATATTTGAAAACCAAATCAGAATGCACAGCGATATCGCTAGAGGATTTTCATGATATATTTTTGATCCACGCGTATCTGTGATGAAGTGAGGTGTTTTTGTCTCCAAATTACCACATCCACGTGTTTTTTGGTCTTGGGATAACTGTAAGCGAAGTTAACTGGCACGATGCAATGCCTCTAACGAGAAGTCTTGATATGGCAACATCATTATAGGCCACACCTACGAGGAGGACGTACTTTAATATTGTTTCTTAGAACTTACAGAAGCTATGAATTTCGAGTGTAAAGTTTTGTGCTTGGTGCATTTAAAGCAGTTATATAGGTTATTTAGGTAGGTAGTTAGTTAGGTTATTTTATTAACTCTCACTTTATTACAGTCTAATTACGTTCATATTTTCAAGTTATACGTTCTACTGGTACGTCATAATATTTTATTACATTATAAAGAGTAAAGTGGCCTCAAACGACAGCTCACAAACCGACGTTCATACAGGGCAGTTGGTTTAAGCCTCAATGCGTCCACCGACGTATAGAGGGGGCAATTTGTGCGTCTCTGTGGGTATGTAACATCCGCAGATACGTCCGCCTTGAATAAAATTGTTGGCGGTTTTTGTGGCGCGGATCAAAGGGTTTCGGCGCGGACGTCCGTCGTCTGTCGTCTCCACACGTCAGTTTCACAGTTTGATCGAAGTTGCGATTAAGATTGCACGCATGTATCTTGTGGTTTTAATATATCTTCTTTGCGCAGCAATCGTAAAAACGTTTGAAAAGGCTAACAAGATGAGCACCGAGGAAACTTTCAAGTTTCTTGAGCTATATAAAGCTGAAACTATTTGTGAATCCAAAAAATAAATGGCAGCAAAATAAAAATGTTGTAAGTTAATTATTATAAAATATAAGTATTTATAAAAGTACTAAATAAATAAATAGCTGCGGCAGCTACGGTCTCAATATCCATTTTGACAATTTTTTGGAATGTGACGTACGAGTTGCAGCTGTCGAGTATGAGCATAAATTGATCAACTTACAGACTACGTGTGGACGGTTCGTGGTGATCCATCTGCTGATGCATCTGCCAAACGTCCTCGGACGTATCTGCTGACGTGTAGAGGAGGCTTTATACACCGATAGATTAGCAACTTTGTTGTCTATTGATATCTTTATGTACATAATCCAAGCGGACATGACTCTATACTAAGTAACTATTTGTTGTTTTGTAGAGGACTATCTTCAGTTCGCGGCTTTGCCCGTGTAAGAATCGAAAATTATTCCAAGGTTGTCTTAGTATTTATTTCGGTACGGAATAAAAACTGTCCTATGTCCCATTCCAGGACATGGTGTACCCGTGTCGTACCAAGTTTAATTGAAATGCATTTAGTTGTTAAGACGTAAAGAGGTAACAAAACAGACAAACAGAGTTAATTTTGCAATTAAAATACTAAATCTCGATTTGATTTAAATCTACTCCGATTTGTATTTGTATTTCGGGCTGGTGTCCGCAACAACACGACCAAAGCGGGTATATTGCGTACGGGTGGGACAAATGCGTCATTCGATCCACCCCAGCTCTTCAAGGAAGGCCAGCAGCGCCTTGGTGTTACTGACCATTTCGTGTAGGTTACCTGGGTTTCCGAAGTATTTTCCCTGTATCCAGCGATAACTGGGCAGCTTAGAAACAGATGTGCTACTATCTCGTCCTCGTCCATATAGGCTCTGCACAGTGGGCTATCTGTAACGCCTATGACAGAGAGGTGGCTTATTAAAGGTCCCGTGGCCAGTTGTTACGGTCGTCACTTTGTGCAACTGACGTTTAGTCAGTCGTAGGGCCTGTTTTGTGAAGCGGCCATCAATGGCGGGACCATTGATGACCACTTCGAGTGCCTCCTTGGCCTGCCTGCACTCACTAAAGTGAGTCTACTCATAATCTGTGATGAACTAGAGACCTACTAGTTCGTTTCCTTAAAAGACTGCGTAGGTATCCGATGGGGAGTGGCACAATGGGCTCAGGCCCTATCGCTTCCTATCGATCCCCTTCTGGCGAGTTCATCCGCTGCATCGTTGCCTCGGGAATCACTGTGTCTTTTGATCCATTGGATGGTTACTTGGTTATGTTCACCCACCTGGTTGAGGCGTTGGTGACAATCATAAATCAGCCCAATTTACTCCGATTCCAAAAGTGTGGAACTTCCGATTGATTTTGCACATCCGATTCCGATTTCGGTTTCGATAAATTTTAATCGGAAGTTATATAATAGTTATCGCCCTCCCCGCCCGTTCCTTCTGTCCGAAAAGAGCAATATCCTTCATTTAATATTTTGTTTCCTATTTGGCATTTGTTATATTCATATGTATTGAGCTCACGCTTCACTTATACTAACTTAAATGTACTTAAACTAGTTCTAGTGGTGTTTCGAGAAACGTCAAAGTTTCTTCCTCTGACTCCGGTTACGGTCCCGATTCAGGTTCCGTTACAGGTTCCGATTCTGGTTCCAGTTCTAGTTCCGATTCCAATTTCGATTCCGATTCCGTTTCTGTTTCAGGTTCAAAAAAAAACTTTGATTCCAAATCCTTTTCCGATATACCACTTTCTTCACATTCTCGGAAACTATAGATTACACCGAAGTATTTACTTCTTTACTTGACGCAATAAAAGAGAAAGCAGGCTACCCACAGATAAACAAGAAAACAGGTTTGGCCACTGTCCAGAAGTGGACAAAGCCCATTTCTTTTACGATCTAATAAACACTGCAGTTTATTAGACTGCGCAAAATAAATGCAACTCTAATAAAAACCGACTTTAATAACAACCAATTGAAATTCAAAGCAGACACAGTGCAACAAAAAACAACCAATCAGCGTACGTTATTTGAACCATTGGAGATTCAAAATTAGCGCCATTGTGCTGACACGGGCCACGACCACTAAACAATGGACGCAGGTTCGTTTGCACGTTATTTAAGTCGCAGCGGATCGGGCACCAATTGGGGCCGGTTGTCGTCCATCCACTGCTGCCTCGATCACTTTGTTTGCCCCGATTGGACCCACATGGCGCGCAATGGACTGAATGTAAAACTTGATTAGGAGCTGTCGTTACGGCGTTTGCACGTGCTAATGACTTTGTTGGCGGGTTTCTGTTTGTAAGGGATGGTGTGGTTTGTTGGTTTACCATGAGATTTTGTCTGATAAATAAAAATACATTTCAATATCGTAACCATTATTTACTTGCTAATCTAAATTGATGAGTCTCTAACACTTAATGGACATTAAGAACTGACAATAATAATAAGATAAAAATGCATCTGGGTTTAAAAGAAGTAACTCTCCTTTAACGTTAACCTTCGATCCTCTATGTTGGTGGTAGGACTCAGAACTGTGACACTGAGTAGACCTAACAGTACCATGGACATGAAGCAGATGGAATGTTCCTATTTCACAATGAAACTACAAATCTCAACTGAAGTAACATCAACATTAACAGTGCATATAATCCGGACACCATACTAGCTATTCCGCCACAAAATGAAAGGCTCTAACTAGCTCACATAAGGCGCAGTTCGCACAGCGCCGCTAGTCGCTGCTCCTACATGCGACTTGCAACGAGCATCTTAATTTGAATAACAAAGGTTGGCGGCATGCGGCTGAATAATTAACTGCCTGCAAATTACTGCGACGTCGCTTTTGACGACAGCGAGCGGTTCTACCGCTGCCGTGGTGTACGCCTAATGTTGGCTAATTATTGAATATAATTATGGAGGCCGTAGATGGTAGATCGTATTGTTAGCAACGTTCGTGGGGAATTAGGACGTTTTATGTTGCAGAATCGTATAGTATTTATTAATCGTATATACCTATAATATGTAGGTTTTTTTTTAAATCCTAAAATATTGTAAGTACAAAGAATTTCTTTGTCTCTGATTTGTGTTGTTGTTTATATCAGAAGCTTCAAACCTGTCCAAAATGTCTGGGTTAAGTACTACTTACTCAAACTTTTTTATAGTACAATATAAAAATCACCCAGAATCTCATACATGTTTGTAACAATACCTAGCTGCAAGCAACCCTTCAAGTGTTTGTACCACAACCATCCACGACCGAATTAAGTAAACACTCAAAACAGAATCGGATAAAGTACTAAAGAAGTGCCGTAAAATATTATTTTATGTTCAATAAAAACTTATTAGACTTAAACAGAGATACTTGAACGAAAAACAGGTGTAAGAAATATATTTCTATTCTTCTAAATGGTGTTCTTCCAGCGATAGACATGAATGTTGATTTCTTTGGTAGAAACAGGCTTGTTTTTATTTTGTTAACCTACTTTCCTTTAAGGCTGTCTGACCTCAAGATCTTTAAGAGATGTATTTAATGTCTTGACATCCACCTACGCTATGTTGGGAGAAACACTTGGAAAAGGAATTAAGAGAAATTAATTTCTCTCGAATTGTAGAAGGTCAAAGTGGGTAGTAGACGATAGAAACCTTTGTCAACTAACTACGGATTCTCAGAATATAATAAAGGTAATGGTTGCCTTCCCCGAAGCCCTAGTAAAAGTCACTTATTCAGGCTGGAAATACTGTGCCAAAATATCTTTTTACTTCTCCGAAGGCAATTCAATCAATCAATTGCTAAATGACAACGAACGGTGGTAATAATTGATTGACCAACTAAATTAACAATCTAATAGTTGTGACGACTACTTTACCTAGAACAGACGATCTAGTTAGGCTGGTCTAACTTTGTGAAAGAGGTCATTCGACTCGGCTGGGTAGCGTTCGGGAAGTTGCGTGGTATTTACTTGTCAAACCACAGAGTCTCAAGTCAAAAGTCTATGATCAGTGCATATTGCCAGTGATGATAATATATGGCTCTGAAACATGGTTACTCACAATGGGTCTCATTAGATGGCTTATAGCCACCCAAAGGGCAATGGACGGTCCGGTGTTTCCTTGCGTAAGAAATCCGGAAATGAAGATATCCGCAAGAGAACCAGTTACCGCCATAGCCTAAAAAATATCTAAACTTACGTGGCAGTGGGTAAGGCAATGTGCTCGCAGGACAGTTATATGGTCGATGGGAGGAAAGGTTCTGGAGTGGTGACCACGTACCGGAAGACGCAGCGTTGGAATGCCTTCCATAAGGTAGGCCGATGTCTTGGGAATCCGATGGATGTTAGACGCACAATTATATGCGCGTATTTGCAAAATAAATATCATTTATCAAATAAAATTCAAATATGCAAATTATAAAAATGAGCATCTTTTGAACGACAAAAGTTACAAAAGCCCGGTCTCATAACGCTTTAATATTTCCTAATGGTTTTAAAAGTACAGAATAATTGGCGCACCATACTCCCCTTTTTCACTCACTGGTGGGTGATGCGAGAGGGAGTATCACACTATTACAGACTAAAAGCCACTAATGTTCTTTTAGTTGCCCTTTGCGTTTCTGGGTCGCGTTGACTCCTGCAAAAGGAAACACAACCCTGACAGGCATCGTCTTTAGCAGTCCCCATCAGCGTAGCACACTCAATAACAACCCACCCAATTATCGAATTAGTTCTCAGAACAGAATGCGATATATGTACTTGAGAGGCACTGTACTAGTATCTACTTGTAGATACAATGTCTTTTTCAATCACCATTTTACGAGAATTTCAACAGCATATTGTTCTCTCTCATCTATATACATAACTATCAGCAACTCTGCCACGCCTCATAAACCAAGGTATTAAGATGTTATGGGCTTTCGTTTAAAATGTTCGTGAATAACTTCGCTTAATGTCTCGAAGCTGACATTATTTATCTGAAAACTTTCAATCTATGTTAAGTACTCTCCTTATTACTTCATCAAAATGAAATTAAACTGAGTTTTGGGTTAGAAATTAAGGGGAGTTTTGCTAGTTAGAGAATGTCCTAAGTGGTCTTAGGGAGCTTAGGTAACGGAGAGGGTCTTGGGCGGTGGAAGGGAAAATGAAAGGACAGATTTAAATGAAACTGTACGAGCAGGTTTGTCCCTAAGTTTGTATAACATAGTTAAGTACAAAATGGACAGAACCCAATATATACATGTACATTTTGTCTCACTCTGCATATTGATATTGTATTATAATATATTTTTATTTACATAATGTGTGAAATAACGATCTTTTTATGTACGAAATATGCATGGCTATCATATAGTTCTATATTCTTGCAAGTTGCTTGCAGCATCGTTAAACTTATTAAAAGTAAACACGACGCTCACACAATGTTTTAACATTATAATTTTAAGTTGAAATTTTCAATCACATTTCATGTTAAAAATACAGCATCTTCTGAAGGAACAGATTTCCACGGTAAGGCGACAATCAGTTACAAGATTATTGTTTTAATTACGAAATTTTGGGGGAAAGTGTACAACTTCAAATCTCTCATAATCCAAATAAAATGTAAATGAATTCAGAATCTTGGCGTCCGCTGAAACGGATCAATTTATCTTTCCTTTTAAAGGCTCAATCATAATTATACAGCATTGCAGGATCCATTCATCAAATTCTTATTCACAAAAGTCGATAAGTTAACAGTTTTCATTTTGTAAATTCAATTTCAGAACTGTGACACTCGCACTAGTGACGTACCGCTGCGATATCGATATTTCACGCCGCTCTATCTTTTTAACGCTTTTGCAATCTGTGCGAAAAAAATATAATGGTCTATCAACCGCATATTGTTGGGTGCAAACTAAAATGCAGGGAATTTATAAAAATGCGAAATCCTGGCACTACGAGCTTAGCGGTTTGCTTTACAAAAGAGAAAATTATGAACACGTGTATGGAATTTTGCGACTAAAACTTTTGTGCCGCTCTGAAAGCAAAACTCCTGAACTGTTCAGGTGTGTATCCTATGTCATATATTCAGTCAATGGAAAAGATTTAACGTAGTATTTGCCTGTCGCTGTGTGCTATTTAGATGTTGTGGGTTTTTATTAGTTTTTATGTAGCGTGTATTTTGTGAGGAAACCAGATTATTCTTTTGATAGCTGTTTACAGTATAAATGGGGTAGGGAAGCTAGTTATGGATGAAACAATTTCAAGATACTTATATGCCGATAGCATTGTCATTATGCAACATAATTACAAACTTGTCTCCCATTAGACCCTTCGTCACAATGCTAATATTGATTGATCGATTGATATAAGTACTCTTCATTGTACAGCAATAAATAATTTACAAGGAACTTAAAAATAATAGGGTGTCACAATGGGCGGTTTTATCGCTAAAAGCGATTTTTTACAGACAACTGTTTAATATTTTACGGGTTCTAAACAAGAGTAAGTTGTTTATAATAAGTTGTATCAACCGTGCTCATAAATAAGTGCAAATGACAGATTACATAGTTAACTCTACGATATAGGCACTAATTTACAATGTAAATAAAAAATATATTTTACACCAAAAAAAACATTAAATTAAATAGTTATTCGATTATCGTTCCCAGCACTACCCGGCAGCAATGCGGCATCGTTAATCAGAGTCTCCGTTGTTAATATCACAAATATTTATCTTTGGCCGACAACGTAAATGAAAATGTCCATTGGTTGCTCACCTGGCCGTTATTAATTATAATGAAACGTCTAAAGTATCAAGATTGTTCGTTGTTTAATTTTATTTTAATTAATGGTTCTAGGTTTTGATTATGGATTAAGTTTTGCCTTTACGTAACGATTAATGTCATATTGTTGTGGTTTAATATATTTTTTATTATATTTAGTTTTTTTTTTTAACTTTATTTACATTGATCTCACATGATAGTTGCGTCAAGAAACATGTAACCGAGATATTTGTAATACATAACATGGTTGTAAAGAGTGGCCATGGAGCTACTTGCACATTCATCTCTTTATAGATCTACGCTTTGGAATGTGCAATTGGCATATTTTTTTCTGACTGACTATTTTCAAAATTTTGTAAAAGAAGCCTACAGTACCCATTCATTTCCAACTAGACGAAATAATTGAGTAGCTTCTCTGTAATAATATTGTCTCAGCCCACAATATTAGTACAGCAAATTAAAAGAGCTAATCACTAAGGGGTCCATTACATGATAGGTTTTGCTGTCAGTTTTACCACAGTCAAATATCTTGACTGACGAAAAACCTACCGTGTAATGCGATGACTGACGTTTGCATGGCGATAAAATTCCGTCAGTCAAGCTTCATTCATGATTGATGGTTTTGATTGACGCTTGCATGACCGTGTAATGGACCCCTATGACCTAAAGATTACATTATCATAAAAGTATTACCCACAATATGTTTAACTAATTAACTAAAGCAATACAAGAAAAATGGGGTCCCACTTAATCTTATAGTACTAACAGACCATAGTCTGTTGCTAATATCTTGCTATTACCGTTTAATTAACATATTGTATAGATTATCGCTTTCAGCTTTCCATACTTGTAGGGTTCATGGGGAAAACTATAACTAACGCGTCATAGTAATATAGTGCTTATTTTATTATAGAACCGAAACTGAACAAGGACAACGAGATGATTCAAAATAGTCACCCTGGCCCTGCATGGTGGACCCACTCATTCGCACAAAACTGTTTTGGACACACTTTAATTTTGCATATAGTTACGAGTAAGCAGTGGAATTTCCTGCCAGAGTCTGTTTTCTGATAGTTATGACTTGGGGGTCTTTGAGTCGAGATCGAATAGGTTACTTCTAAGCAAGCGTGCTTCATTATCGACCACATCATTGTTCACCATCAAGTGACATAGTGGTTAAGCGCAAGCCTAAAAATAATAAAAATAAAAAGGGGCACAAGAATTCTCCCATAAATCCATTCCCTTTCATTAAAAATGCAAACCCAATCAAATTTCACCTTCTAGTTAAAAAAAAAATCAATTACGCAAATTGCAAGTATCAAAAAGCTAAAAGTCCAAACTCGATTGACATTCAAATAACAGAAAAGAAAAGCCGGTGTTTCACGGACAAGTTTGGCCGATAAATCATTGAAACAGTTATAATTTAAGTGAAATCTGATTATGTCGAAAATTCTGAAAGAAACATCCGAGGTGAGGACTCACAGAGTAAAATAAATTTGTGCTGGAGAAATGTAGATGGGAAAGTCGATTGATTTTTGGCGACAGATTTTGGTACTAGAAGTCTTCGGATGATTTCTAATACTAAAAAAAATAGAAATTTAGGGAAAATAGAAATCTAGGGCAAATTACTAAGATGCGACACATTTTGCAATGCGAATCAATTCGCAAATTCTGGCAATGCGTCGTGGGAGCTCGCAGGTTTTTAGGAGGCGACGTCACATCGCTGTTTTGTGTTTGGGCCCTAATAGTTATCATTAGCATAAGAAGCAACAGTCGTACACTGACAGACGCATGTTATATTTGTCTTTTTTTTTCTAGCTTATTTTCTTCTCTACATTACTTAGTATAAAACAAAGTCACTTTCCACGTCTATCTCTCAAACCACGCAACAGATTTTGATGCAGTTTATATTATTTGTATATTTAGAACTATAAACAAGGAAAGTTATAAAATTTGCACCCCTGCAATGTCGTAGCAAGGTGCTAGTATTATTATTGAATTGAAGAAACTGCGTACTGACGCAGTAAGACCGAATTCAGCAGATCTTAGTGCAGTCACTAAGATCTGCTTTACAATAAAAAATAAGTGGTTTTTTAAGTTTCTTCGGGGATTTTTGTTAAGGCAAAGTTAAATTAGTTAAGTTTTTCTTGGAATTGTACTGTTTTTTTTTTTAATCATTAAGACAGGTAATAAAGTTCTCCACTTGAATTTCCTTTAAGTAGTTTCATGCTGAATAACTCAAATTAGTTTTCAATAAATTATAAACATGGATACATTTCTGTATCAAGTTTCTTACTGAAATTTAAATTATTTGAAGCCTTTATTTTGGACAACTTGGACAAATCTGTGATAAGTCATTTCAATGAGACATTAAGTGTGATTATGGATAGAAAAATGGATGGACGACAAAATATAGCATAGAAATAGCTTTCATAAACTAAGAGTTAACTCTCCAAAAGGCTGCCCACTGTAGTCAATGTCTATGAAGATTGAAAGCCTTCATCCAAAAATAATATGCTCCAGGCGAGGCTCGAACTCGCAACCCCGGCATTCCTCACACGACATACTGCTTATAAGTACCGTGCGCTAACCAATTGCGCCACTGGAGCTATGAGCATCCAACTCGATTATCGTATCTCTTGCTTTGATGAAACAATACACAGCACGCGATTATTACAACTCATAACATTGTGAAAACGATTCAGGAATATTTTCTTGATCGGAGAGCCAAGATCAGTTGAAACGCGGGTTTGTAGGTCACACAATTCTAATTAGCTTGAAAAATTTTGGTGAATATGAACTTGTACAAATAAATCTAAAGAACCTTTTTATGACAGCTTCTTTCTTACTATTGAGCAGCTTCTTGAGAAGCATATTTCTTTATTTTTGCGACTATGCATTTCTCTGCAAAACAGCGCTGCGGGATCCATTTTGAAGAATAGGTGTAGAAATGAGAAGCAACTTCATTTCGAAAGGACACGACAACACATCAGCGTTTTTCAGGATACCTAAGTAGCTGTGTCTCTTACTAAAAAGATCTTCCTTACACTTCCTAATAGCTCTATCATCTAAGCCGTAACAGCCTAATGCTGGACAAAGTCCTCTTCCGAGTACAATAGCTGGTTTTTCACTTCAAAATCGATGAAAATAAACGATTTTTGTAATTATTCTCTTGATTATTGAATGCACTTTAAATGTCAGAAGACAAATTTTGTTTTGAGGTGGCAAATCGTGAAGCGAGAGGGTGTGACAGTCTTTTACTGACTAAAGCTGCACCTGGGTCCTTCAGTTACCCTATGCGTTCTAGAACCATGGGTCTCCTTTACCGAAACACCTGTGGCCCTAGCTAGCATCGGCCTGGCTGGGCCTCTATGTTTTGCTGACATCTCTTTGAGTCACACATGAAACACTATGCGCCGTCGACGACTTGGACTCAGTCCGGACGGTTACCAGACGGCCGGAAGATGAGCTACCTGTTGCTCGTCGTCCGCAAGCCCGAGTGGCGACAATGTGGCAAAGTAAGAATTTTAACCAATCCTTGTACATCCGTTTATCGCTTTTGCAAATACACTATAAGCCTTCAAGATACCCTATCTACCAGGTAACCCCACTTAATCTCTGATATAACCCAGAATTAAATTTGCAAATGGCTCAAAAGTTAACTGCGGAATTGTACTAGAAATTGATTAATGCCCTGAGCGAGATCAAACAATTATTGAATTGAATTATAACAGACATTAGAGAGTTAGCTGATGTTTTTCAACGAGTTCTGTTGGATCTTGTTCACGAAGGCACCGTTGACATTTGTCTTTATTTAGGAGACAGCCTGACGTTGATGGAGACCGGCGAAGGCTCCACAACGATAAATATGTAATTTATACCTATAGAGACTTAATGGTGGCGGACGTTTCCAGAATTTGGTGCTTGCTTACTAACTTTAAATTGAATATAATCATAACAAACTTAACTAGTTATACTATACTCTCGTACTACATACATACTTACCTATTATATTTGTTGCCTCCGAAATAATTTACTTTTGTAGATTCATATAAAAAATAAATAGACATTAATAAACATACACAATAACATACACAACACACATAAATATACACACACACACACACAGACATACACACATAAACACATTAATAGACATTTATTTGACTGGTCTAGTGGTTAGTGGCCCTGACTGCTATACCGGAGGTCGATTCCCACTCAGGGCAAATGTTTGTGTGATTAACACGATAATTTTTTCTGTGTCTGGGTGTAATTTACATAAAATAATAATAATCCACAACGCCATCTAGTCCCAAACTAAGCAGGGCTTGTGGTATGGGTACTGATACACATACTTATATATTTCTAAACACATACATATTATAAAATTGCGTGATCGAATCAGGAATGAGAATATCGCAGAAGAACCAAGATCCAAGAATCGCCAAACTTAAGTGGCAATGGGCAGGGCACTTTGCTCGCAGAA
This sequence comes from Mythimna pallens, assembly GCA_961205895.1. Classification (NCBI taxonomy): domain Eukaryota; kingdom Metazoa; phylum Arthropoda; class Insecta; order Lepidoptera; family Noctuidae; genus Mythimna; species Mythimna pallens. The sequence continues at coordinate 23,742,921 of OY540838.1, read as the reverse complement.
CGGATGGCCGTTGGGGCCGAAAGGTTCTGGAATGGCGATCACGTACCGGAAGACGTAGCGTGGCCTCTTACAAGGTGGACCGATGACTTGGTAACGGCTGCGGGAGTCTGATTGATGCGAGACGCACAGGACCGTTCATTGTGGCGATACTTGGGGGAGGTCTATGTCCAGCAGTGGACGTCTTTCGGCTGAAATGATGATGAATAATAAAATTACAGTAGGAACAAAAAAAGGAAACAACGAATTAGTTCTTAGAGTGTCTCAAATTGCTAAACCTAATCCTGATGCTTATATGCTAATACCGATGCAAAGATATTATAAAGGCTGTATTTTTCTCAAACAATTTCAGTGATTGATGTTTTCACACTGACTGGCTATCGAAATAAATATAAAATGGTGACAGCTTATCCCTCAAGTAAAACTGTAAACAATCTACCTTTTTCCCCAAAGTATCTTGATTTCGTGTTGAGGGACTTGTCGATTTTGTTATTTTACGTGGTTACATTTTATGATTTTATTAACAATCACTTTATATTGGGACATGACTTTCGTCGTCTTCGTCACTCTGATATTTAATTTTTTCTTGGAATAATATATTTGTACCTATAGCTTACAGTTTTGTATGGCCTAAATGTTTGTAAATGCACATACCTAAGAATAGTTCCTAGTGAGAAACAAGGGGCTTTTAAAAACAATGATCAGTTGACTTGCAATGGAGAAGTTCCTAATAAGACAAAAGGGCGTTTTTAAAAAATAAACTGCATTTTCTAGTTCGCAACTTGTTTTTGACCTAGAAAGTGGATGTTACCATGACCAAATTTATGTTTTGAAACGCGAACAAAAACATCACAAAAGAAATACGAACATTTTCACAAGTCTAGGTATCAATTCACGTTTTTTTCCCGACCGTAAGCTTGTGTGTGTGTGCTGTTGCTTTTATTCCGCTACTCATTACCGTCAAAGGAAAATAGGTTATTGTGCCACTCGCAAGCGTGTCTTGCAGTGTGTACTTACGCGTTTTTTATCTGTGAATAAACATGTCTTTGCTGCGCTATGCTAACGAGCAAATGAGCTCATAATATGAATATGTTGAGAGTATCATGAAAGGCAATTAAGCCCTGTCTGAAAACAAAATTTATGACCGATGTGGTCGCTAGGCTCTGGAGTGTACCAGAAATCGAATAGTAACTTGCCAGAAGATGGACCGATGACTTGGTCAAGTACGTAGAAATCCGGTGGATGTGTTGCACATATCATTCAATATGATGACATTTAAGGATTTAGAGGAGTTAATTTGAGGCATTATTAGAAATGGATATGTATAATCTTTATATTCAAGAATCATGGCATAATAATAAGGAGAGGATGAGAAGAGAGAGGACGACGACAAATCCAAATTCCCTCCTAAATAAATGAAGTCTCCCTAACCTTTCATAACATCCTATTTTTCCCTTACAAACACGGCATCAAAAATATTATATTATAATTGGAGTCAAATCTTCTTATTTCCATAAAGAGCTGTTGTATTATGCTAAGATTATAATATCAAGTTCTTTTAGAAGATCAAAAGAAGCCAACTATATTGAAAGGCAGATAGAATTACGGCGTCGTTCAAAATCGTTACATAAAACGTCTGAAGTAGATTCGGCCTTTGTTTAAAGGTAAGACGATATTCAAATCGAGAAAAAAAAACAGAGATAATTGATAAAATAAGCGGCAGTCGTTTTTTGAAGGGATTTTACTGATACACATTTTGAATCGCAAATGGTTCTAATGGATGTTGAAAATTCAGTCGTCATCGCAAAGTAAAAATTAAGTTGATCTTCAGTAACATTGTCACGTCGCGTTTGATTGTCTTCTGTTTTGGAGGACACATCACACAGCTTCGCTGACGTGATGTCTTCAATTTCGTGTGGATTACTGGCAAGTCGGATTCTGGCTGACTTGATTAATGTCCGAAAGGACCAGTCAGTGCTGAAGTTTGGGACAACAAGATTATTACGAGGAGGTAACGATTGATGTACGTTTGGCGCATGGTGACGGACAGCGGGGTGTACAATTTTGTATTCCTCTAATATAGAGGAACGAACGCTACATTTTAAGGTAACTGTTCTGATTTTGAACATTATGTAGGCAAAATTCACATTCACATTCTGTTTTGGTCAATATGCCCATGACAGTTTGATGACAATCATCAGCCTACATTGAACAAAGCTTACTCTCACTTCGTCTACGAACAAGCGTGGTTATTAATGCTGGTTCCTTCACTGTATGAGATTAGAGTTGCCTTGAATAATAAAAGCCTAGTATTATTTCGGGAGTTGCAGGGCGATTCCCGGCCCTATAGCCGCGGGCTTGACGTCGAGAGTCGATGGCTTCCTGTGTTCTATGCGCGCCTCGAAGAGGTATGAATGGTTGACAATGTCCAATCATGCGTGCTGCCCATACTATTGACAAGACTTCATCATCATTATTTTGATCGAAAAACGTTCTCTGCTGGGTAGAAGATTGATTCTAATTATAATATAATATTTTTGATGCCGTGTTTGTAAGGAGAAAATAGGATATTTTGAAAAGGTCAGAGTTCATTTGTTTAAGAGAGTGTTTGGATTTTTCGACATCAGCGACCGCGATATATATTTACACTTCTCTTCATTTTTATGCCAAGGTTCTTGAGTATCAAGATCATACATATCCATTTCTAATAATGCTTCAGATTAACTCATAAATTAAAAATATGTTTTGCTTAACCTGAGTAGTTCCGCTAATGGACACAAGCCAACTCCATATCTTTCCAGTTTATTAAGTGTCTATTCTACGAGTCCAGATTATCACGCCTGCGATTTTTAGGCCTGCCTCTGTCTTGAGTCTGAGCACCATAGGTTAGGATAGGTAACACACATATTGATGAACTTGCGCTTTAGTGACGTGGGAAGTTCGCCCTTCACCTTCATGAAGGCAATCATGGATCATTAACACCTCTAAGAATTTTCGATTTAACCGCCGATTTATTAGCCCTATCTGTTCTGGAAATAAACTAGCTGGCTCAAATAAGTATATTGATCAACGCATTGTGTTCCCGGACAGGCAGGAAAGCAGAAAATACAATACGTAATCTAACTATAATATATACTGGCACAATGCAGTCGCAGAATTTCTTGCAGTTAATCTTCCGTAGAGGCAAACAGAACGATAACATCTGTAAAATTGAAGTTTGAAAGCATTTTAGGTACTTTCAAAATAAATAGTACCTAAAAAAAAAAAAACATTTCACGTACATAAAATCTACACAACTGGTCTATATGGAAAAGCTCGAAGGAAGCTGATGCTTTTGCATGTTAGTGAATGTCTTTTGGCTGAAATGAAAATAATGACGAGACACAAAAGCATTTATGAAACGTCAGAAGCTAGATGCCCATCAGATTCTCAACCACCTTCGTAAATATATATTTTATAAACTAATTCTCAAGTAGATAAAACTAAACCTATAATCTCCTTTCTCGGATCGATGCACTTACACGCGCGGGACGAGTTCGGCGACTAAGACAGCCGCTATGCGGTCTCGTCCTGACACTTAATATAGCCCGTACAGCCGCGAGCCGCATACTTCAGCCCGAACGTGCGACACGCCCAACTGCTATTGCATTTTATACTGTTAGCTATTGGGATTAAATTAACTTTGCAAACAGAGAAAATGTAGAAAGTTGTATACTTATTCCTACAGTCATAATGAATGGCAATTGATGAACGATTTCATCGTGTAGGGGCGAAAATACGAAACTTGAATGGTAACGTTTTTTTTTAAAGTGGTAATCATGAATTTTACTTACCGCGGTCCTTCCGCATTGACGCAGGTCCTCATCGGACATGGTAAGTTCGGGAGGTTCGCGGTATTTTTTTAAAAAAGAAACTCGTGGTCTACAAACGGCAAATGAAGGACACAGGTATAGTTTTAGTCAGCAAAAGTCTGACACAACCTCGCGCACACACCTTAAAAAAAGTAAGTATATAAAAGGTGTTAGGTTAAACCTTTTAACCTAACCTATCGGAGTTCAATGTTCAGTTTATTAACTGGCACACTTTAATATCAGAAATTGATTAAACAGTAAAGCTCGATTTATCTCTCTCAGAGAGCCGTTTCGCTCGCAAAGCTTAAAGAGACTTACAGTGTGAGTACTGTTTAATTAGCAGGTAGGTCTAGTTCCATTAATCATGCTAAATATTCTGAAATTCTTGCTGTACCAGAATCAATTACAGTTTCACCTTGCCAGCTATTCCGTGTATGTACTAAGTACCTGGAAACTATTATAGATAAACTTGTTAATCGGTTTTGCTGTTTCCAAATATATTGAGGTTGGCCTGTAGCCGAACTAGATGTCTCTGAATACCGGTATTTCATGTGGAACATCTGCTGATCTGATCTCCAAAACCTAATTACTGGTGAAATCTGAAAACTTGCACTATACTTTTACTTCTTCTTCTTTTCGTGTCGATGTACTCTAACTAAATTTTATCTGACCAGTATTTGGCAACATCTACGGTTCTGTTATTGGCCTCGTATAGATCCTGATAACTGCAGGTGGTTATGCAGGATGGACAGCATAGCAAATGACGCATGTCCTGTGCAGCGGCTCCACACTGGCACTGTGTTAGAGATGGGTCGAGGAAGCCCCATTTGGCCAAATTGTTTTTACAGCGGCATACTAGGGTCCGCAGTAGGTTAAGGGATTTCCAGATTGCCAACTACAATTGACGTCCAGAGATGTTCTGACGGGGTGATGAAATGTGTAGGAGCCCGCTTAGTGGATTACGTCACACATTCATTTGAATACAGGAAGCCTGTATTGTATTGGGAATGTTTATAGCTTATTATGCTCGACGATCTATAATGCCAATAAAAATGGACATAATAAAACGTAAGACTTGTCGTAACTTTCATCAAACCCACCTAAATAAATCACTCCAAAATGATTACGTCTCTTAATACCACTTCTCACAAATCCTGGGCAACATAAAATGCAATATAGGCAAACAAATGGAGGCCATATTAAATAGGGCAAGTTTCAGGTGTAGTAGTAACAGCTACCAGGGGCCCAGACAAGTGAAGGGCCGCGCTTAAGAGCTCATTCCGCGAAATTAAGCAAGGGAGTACGTCTAAGTCGCAAGGCTTAAGGTTTGATATGTGGAGCAAGGAGGAAGGCAGAGCGAACTGACTGGCTGTGTTTATTGTAATGTGAAGCCGAGGTAGTTACACAGTGAGATTTATTTTCTGGAAAGCTTTATAAAACATTAGTCCTTCTTGATATACCTGCTGGTCTTCCTATTCGGAAAATCGTTTGGATTTATGTAAGATTATAGTTCTTTTGGCGTGCATAATAACAAAAAGATGTAGGTCTCTACGAAGAGAAACTCCGGACGTAATGCTTTGATACTTTTTTTTCGGATATACTCCTGCTAAATTACATGATCTATCAAAAACAGACTGACTTAAACAATTAATTATTTTTTTTCAAATTCTAAAGTCTTTAAAATACATGCGATCGACAAGCCTGCATGTTAACAAGATACCTACGTTTTTCATTCAATGTCTTTAGATATTACACTATCTATAGCTACTTTTTTGTCTATGAATGTGTCATTCAAATTGCGAAATATAATTCGTTATAAAAATTGTAAAACTGAAAAGGTTTTTTACAAAAATATTTTGTGTGACGACAAGAAAAAGTACCTATCCAGCTAGTATCAACTTTAGAAAGAGTAACACACGTATGTCATTTCCTTTACATAATGTAGATATCAATCAATTGCTCATGCTAACGCTTCAGCCACTGGTTTAAGCCACATGTGAAGGCAACAGGACAGAAGCCTTAAATCGCGTTAGTGTCGAGCGAGTGTTTATAATGCCCGCCCCGCGCCCCTTGTTACCGGAATAATCGAGAATAATCGGGATTGAACCGGATTTGGCCAGTTACGTCTAGTTAGGGACGGAGCAAAAACGTTGTAATTACTCGGAGGTACTCTGATACAGTACATCATAGAGAATTTAGTAAGAAGATGTGATTATTTTCAATAGTCACATTTTTTTTTTTCTATATCTTTTCCATGGACACATCAAAGATTCATTTACCTGAGAGGTACCCGGGCGGTTTGTAAGTCATCTTCTTTGTATCTTGTGTGAGCTTTTTCTCCCCTGGCTTTTGTAAAAGTAATAAACGACTACGAAGGAAGAATTGTGACCGACGGGTGTCGTGTATCGGCGTTTTGGTGGAAGGCTACATAACACTACCACAAAATAGATAGGTACAGAAGTCAATATACATACAAAGCGCGCTCGAGCAACACACAAACAGACACCGCTCATGGACACGATATCTCAGCCCGGTTGGAACCAGTGCGAGCGCAAGTGCCATCCGATTAAGACGCGCGTGAACTTTTTGAAAAAAAAAGTTGAAAAAAAAGTAACTGTTCAGTAGACGGTTGTTTAAATTCAACATTAATTGGTAAATTATCGTTTTTAAGCTACCAGTTGTTTCAGAGAGGTGTGTAGGTATTTGCTTGTATTTTGATGATTGGTTTTAACGTAACACAGAACAGGTAGGTAAGTACCTCAGTGGCCACCAGCCCTGTGCCGAGAAAGAAAGCGAACATGACTTTGTGGCCATGTAATATTTTTACAATTTATATTAGGTATTTATCACCGCACCCGACCGCGCTCGGGCGGAGTTCCGCCGACCTTAACGCGACCGTCGAGCGTATGCATGAAAAGTGAAGTACATACATGAGGTTGACTTCTGTACCTATCTATTTGGTGACCCCACGGTTCACCGCATTACGTCGCCGACCCAACGTAGTTAGTAATAGGTTAGTTACTATGTTTTTCTTTATGTAATCATTTATTTTTTTGTGAGATGTGTATTTTTATCTATGAGCTATATTTGCCTGATAAATAAGAATTATTATTATAGGATTACTACGAGTATCATATTGTTTGTTTTTTTTTTAAGGTAGAATCATCTAGTCCCTTCTCCCGCTCCAGGGAGGGGGTGTCAAATTTTTACTGAATAAAACCACACCTAAGTTTCTTGTTTGCCCTTCGCGTTTCAGAAAAACGGATTTGCCTTTCGGAGGTCGATCCATGACCCAGTAGGCTTCGGTCCTGCTGGGCCCCTACGATTTGCTGACATCCCCTTGAGGCGCGCGTGGAACACTACGCGCAGTCGACGACTCGGGTTCTTCCGGTTTGTTACCGGACGGCCGGACGGTGAGCTACCCATTGCTCGTCGTCTGCATGCCCACGCCTACGGTGGCTGGTAGTCGGGGTCGGTCTCGGCAACTGTAAAAAAGGAGGCGACCGCCACACATTTCCCCTCGCTCTGGAACATGGCCTGTACCCACACCATATGCTCCACCGTATTCTCTGGGCAGTCTGTACAATGGCGACACCTGGATATTTCTTCCACTAGAACCAGGTGCAGGAACTTCCTGAACTTACCATGCACCCGCATACCCGGTGAGGACCTGCGTCACGCGGATGATGAGGATGCCGTGACGCCCCTGCAGCCACTCCTCAAGGAGGGGACTTACCGTCGTCGTGCCCAACTGTATCGTGGGTGCATTCACAAACATGTATACTCAACTCACATACACAAGACACTACGTCTTATAGAGGTGAACCATTTAGCAAAGCTAAAAGGTGACTGACCCTTAGTAAGCCAGACATATCAAGTGTCTCTCGTGGACACTACTTTACATAATTCACGAGTTTCAGAATCACTAAAGTCGTCCTAACAGTTAATAGACTATATTAACCTACTTCTTTTTCTTTTTTTCCGGTCGATGGTTATTCAATTACTTAGATAATTCCAGTATGTATCTACGCCAATTGCAACATCGGTGGTAAGAAATAAGTCCTCTAAATTGCAGGTGGACGGGTGTTTGGGGCACTCCAACGCGTGGTTTATGTTCTGAATTGGTGTCCCTATTGGGTAATGATCGAATGGTCTAAATAATCTCATTTTTCCAAGTTGTATTTAAAGAGATCTTTCTGAGTGCGCAACTTGCTTTCCATATAAGCCACTGTATTGATGGCAACACAATGTTTTTATTTTTAATCTCATGTTAAAATATTGGTCTATGGGCCGTTCTTTCACCAACTATAGTGCTTGGTCTGTATTGATAACTGGACTCAGGGAAGAATTAAAGCAGTATTTAAAGAAATTCGTTTCAATCATTGCAGTGATAATATTATTATTTATTTATTCATATAACAATTTTCATTGTGTTTGAATTTTGTCGTACATTAATTAATTCATAACATCCATACAATACATTCCACTAAGCCTAAGAACTTAACACATTGCAAAAAATTACGTCTAAATGTGTCCAGGTGTATCCAGGTGTGAGCACTTGTGTCCAAGTGTGTCCAAATGTGTCCAGGTGTGTCCAGGTGTGACCACTTGTGTCAAAGTGTGTCCAGATGTGTCCAGGTATGTTCAAGTGTATTCAGGTGTGTCCAGGTCTGTCCATGTATATCCAGGTATTCCTGGAGTTTCATGAAATCAGATGATGGCAGGTAATGTTTTTCCCATAGCTTTGCTTTGACTTCTTAACGTTTTTCTAATCCTCAAGGTCAAAAATATCACCTTATTTCGCGATTTCCACTGTCACCTGCCACTGCCACTACCTATCGAGAAGAAAAGGTAACATTTTTTAATCCAAGATCAGCGTAAAAATACCAATCTCTTGTTAGTATTATAATCTACCTCGCCTATCGACTTTATCGTTTATTTTGTTCATTGTTTTTATTTCGTCCTCGCCTTAAGCTTTCTTATTTCTTAAGCGCTCTGTAAATATTAGATTGCTTGCCGTGACTTAAATTTTTTTTTTTTGTGTTTGTAACTTGATCCCCTAGAAATTGCTTTGGAATTTTAAATAAAAAGTTAGTTGATATATTTTCGTATAGAATAATAATGTTGTAAAGCTCTGATATTTTTATAACGTTTTCTCGCCTTATGTTTGTAATTGTGATCGATTAGCCTAAATGAGGGCCTCATCAGAAGGCTTAAAGTCACCCAAGGGGCAATGGAAAGGGGTATGCTCGGAGTTTCCTTGCGTGATCGCAACATATCCGCCGGAAAACCAAGGTTACCGACATTACCCGAAGAATTCCCAACCTTAAGTGGCAGTAGCAATGTGCCCTGCCATTGCTCGCAGAACAAATAGTCGGTAGGGAACAAAAGGTTCTGGAGTAGCGACCACGTATCGGAAAACGCAGGGGCGGTAAATCCCCTCTTTGAGGAGTGGTTGGAAAGACCTCACGGCGTACTCACCTTCCGCATCACGCAGGTTCTCACCGAACACGGTAAGTTCGGGAAGTTCCTGCACCGGATTTGTGCGGAAGCGACGCCCGGGTGCCGCCACTGCGTGAACCACCCGGAGGCCACGGTGGAGCAGACGGTGGAGGTGTGCCCCGCTTGGGCAAAGCAACGCCGTGTCCTCGTGAGGGCGATCGGCAGCGGCAATCTCTCGCGCCGGGTCTTGGTACAGGCCATGTTTCGGAGCGAGGAGGAGTGGCAGACGGTCACCTCCTTCTGCGAAGCAGTAATGCTAGCAAAGGAGGCGGCCGATCGTGTGAGGCAACGGCAAAGGTCATCACGCCCCAACCGCCGCCAGGATTCCGATCCCGATTTCCGGCCACCGTAGGCGCGGGCTTGCGGCGCGGCTTGCTTATGGGTGGCCCGCAGTCCGACCGTCCGGTAACCGTCCGGACCAAGCCCAAGTCGTCGACGGCGCGTATTGTTCCACGCGCGCCTCAGAGAGATGTCAGCCAATCGTAGGGGCACAGCAGGGTCGAAGCCTACTGGGGCCATGGGTAGTGTGAAAACGAAACCCGGGCCCTGGGACGAAGGCAACGAAGGAACAGGAGTGGGTTTTTAGTCAGTAAAAGTCTGACACTATCTCGCGCCCCGCCTAAGAGCGGTATTTGTCATAAGATGATTTTCCCATCTAGAAAAAAAAAAAATGATTGATTAACATATAATTGAAGCTTGTTTAGCAATGACTACTTCTGCTTACTTTTGCTTTATAGTGTACGGGTTTTTTCCATGTGAAAAGGTTGAATGAGGTAGTCTGCATAGTATCGAGTCTCAATGCAAAAAATCGTGTATGATTTCTGAAGTCGGGTAAACATATAAACCGACGATGGTAAAAGCCAAGCAAGCAAGGAGGCGTGCGTTTTTTGACGTATGTAACCTTCAACTTTAACTCTTCATTATGACAGGTATGTAACCTAACTACGTAATTTGGAAATATTTGTCATAAACTTGTTTCTTAAATGGCAGAAGTTAAGATAGATAGAAAATTACAATGTATATCTTATTGTTCATGCATACCTAGATACGTAATCAGGGGTCGAAATTTAAAGTAAAAAATTAAATACATACTGTAGAGTTATATCAGTATTTATAATATTTATTATTTACACTGTAGGTACACAAAAAGGCTACCCACAAAAAAAGAAGTACAAAAAAACAAAACAAAAGAACTTGAAACCAAAAACCTCTCCTGATTAATATGTGGTGTCCCTCCCCGGGCCACCAGCCGCGATCCTAGCTAATTAAATCTCTTTCAGTATTACCGGCTCATTGATATTGATCGGCAATCGTTTTAATAAATATGCCGACATTATTTTAAACAGCGCACAAAGGTTTTTGATCGCCGCAACCGGGATTTGAAATTTACTGTTTTATAATTTAATTGATGGCTATTGAGTAAGCCGCTTAGCGGTTTAATGCAACCGCCACAGGTATCAAATGGTTTATAGTTATAATTTGGTTAATAGATTGATTGGCCGAACCAATGTGTTATAGAACAACCACATTTTTAACGCGCACTTGTTTTATTTATACTGAGTTATCGAACTTTAACGACCGCTTATTGTGAACTATTTTTTTTTTATTTAGGCTATACTTTCCCACTGCTAGTCAAAGGCCACTCCCAATTTCTTCCAGGTATTCTTTTCTCGAATCGCCCCGAACCAGCCCTTACGGTAGGGATCTAGGTTATCTAGTTACCTCTACCAAGGTCGACCTCGAAGGCGTTGTCCATCCTCAGGTACCCACTTTGTGGAGACTCTTACCCAGCAATGCCCAGATGTGGACTACCCAATCTATAAATAACCTATTTGCCTATGATATCTTTTTTAAAACCAGCATCATCAGAGGCGAGCTGCGAGATTGTTCGAAAACGTCGCCTAGGCCCTGGAACGCACAGGGCAACCGAAGGAAACCTGACACTGCCTCTTACTCCACTCACAGTGCCAGAAATTATTTGATGAGTCTCAGCAAAAAAAAACGCATTAACTAGGGCGACCACAGAGACATTGAAATTTGATGTATCTAATCTAAGAAAATATTTAACAGTCGTCGATACTGAAAAAGAGCAGCAAAAGATTCCAGTTCTAAGATGCCTGCTAACCAGTGTTGGTGATCACTGTGCTGTGTAAGGGTGATGTCACCGGATTGGCACGACATTCAGCGACGATATTGGAGTGCTAGGTGACGTCACGGGATCGGCATGCTGGTCGCCGTGGTGACGGCGTTGAAGTACTGATGCTGCACCACCCTGAGCCCAACGTAAACATCCGATAACCTCCGGGCTCAAGTGCCAGTGGAATGTTAGCGCAACCAGTGTTCCCCTAGACATTATTCGTTCAGTTTTAAACTGACCTTTGTGTAAGACAGTCATTGTGATTTGTATTAATATAGTCTTGTTCAGGACCCAAGTCGTTTCACTACACAGTTAAAGTATTAGATAAAACCAGTTTTTAATCCGATACAATCTAGTGCCTCATAACCAATAAAACAGTTGTAACAAACACAATCCAATTTTCACGTAAATAAATGATCCACACAGTCGAATGGAGCAAAATGAATATCATTTCAACTTGAATAAACATATTTTTAGTACATTTGTGGACAGGTGCACCCGCTTCAGCGACCTGTCAGTAAAACAAATGAATTGCCTGACATTCATGTAATTACACAGCACGGGTGACACTCAATAATGTAGCATTGCTATCTAAATTAATTTTAATCACTACATCGTTTAAATTGTTTTATAATGATGAGGATCAATTCTGGCTGTATTTAAACGGAATTTGTAAATACATACTAAAGGCATTATTGAGTTTTTCTGTTATATTTTTTTTTCATTTGGAGACTATATTTGTATGATAATAGGCTCATACATCGAAACGAATGCTGCCAAAAAATTATGTAAGATCCCTAATTTTTTTCCTAGCTTTTTAGCTAAGGTGAGACAGTACTTCACATGCCAGAACAGTTGTTCAACCTTTATCAAGCACCAGTTTGATCGTGTATGGAGTACTGCTCTCATCTTTGCCAAAATTTCTTTGAATCTGCCAAATACCAGCTTGAGGCGCTAGAGTCGATTGAGGGGCAAGTCAAGACGATCACCGCCAATGATGCACTCGTCGAATCAAAGCTTCAAAATCTTGAGCATCAACGTCGAGTAACTAGCCTGTTGGTGTTCTATCGTTTACATTTCACTGGAATTGCACACACTGAAATTTTGCGGGAAGGTGACCAGCAGTCCCAGGGTGGTGTCGGGCTTATCGTTCACAGGTCCCTTGTGAACAATGTGGTGAGGATCGACCAGGGTGGCGTACCTTGTACTCAAAATATTATCAAGATATTCGCTGAAGATCATACAGGTTAACGCTCCGACCTCGACATACCCGGACGACGAAGTAGAGCCCATGTATGAGGATATATCTAGAGCCATGCATGGTTCTAAGACTCACTTTACCGTGGTCATGGGGGACTTTACCGCGAAAGTGGGCAAACGAGACGGTGATGAGCTGCGAGTGGGGCAATTTGGATTTGGACATCGGAACCGCCGGGGACACATGGTAACATGCGTGATGTTATGTTGGATGTAGATGCACATGCGTCATATGTTATATTTTAAATGAGTGAAGCTTTTTGAAATTGAAAGACATAATTTCTTTTCTGATCTAATCTTCTTTTTTTGTTTTGCACAATCCTTCAAATAAATTTCTGGTCCTTTGGTCCACAATCATGTTATCTAAATCTAGTCCGCAAAAACAAAATGAATTCCGCCTTAAACAACTAACAGAAACAGTCGATAGAGAAAGTATGGAACTTATGAAATTATATTATTCTCGGTACACAAGAACGGAATACTAATCCGGTGGGGCCGGCCGCGCCCGTCCGATCACGTTGCTTCGTGATTGTAAATCAAGTTAAAATAAATAAATAAATCTTTTATTTTTATGCTGATCGAAGAATAGATAGAAATCTGAGGACACGACTTGAATTTCTTTGTTGCTCCGAGCGTCAGCGAGAAATAGGTTTTATTTTTGTATAATATTTTTGTGACTTTTTAATAAGAACCTTAGACTGTGGACAGAAATAGTTTAGTTCCAGTATTATTAGCATGAATTATTTTGTGAACAAATACAACACTGTACAATAATTAGTCACCCTCTATCTTAGTAGACCAAAAAGGGCTGACACCTACTGCCCTCTGTATTCCAAACCTGCAGCCAAATCCAACTATGTGTTGTTACCGACAATACCGTAGAAGTGGTGGTCGCCTCCTTCTGCGAAGCAGTAACGCTAGCAAAGGAGGCGGCCGCACGCAAGGCAATGGCCCTCGCGCCCCAGCCACCAGGATTCCGATCCCGATATCCGGCCACCGTAGGCGTGGGCTTGTGGACGGCGAGCAATGAGTAGCTCGCCGTCCGACTATCCGGTAACCGTCCGTCCGAACCAGGCCCAAGCCGTCAATGGCGCGAAGTGTCCAACGCGCGCCTCAAAGAGATGTCAGTAACCGCAGGGGGCCAGCAAGGTCGAAGCCTACTGGGGCCATGGGGCGAGTCCCCGGTGCCCTGGAACAATGGCAAAGAAGGAACAGGTGGTGGTTTTCAGTCAGTAAAATTCTGGCACGCCCTTTCGCTCCGCGCAAGAGCGAGGGATGTCATTAGATCATTTTCCCACCTAAAAAAACCATAGAAGTGGTGAAGATTTATACCACTTAAAAGATGCATCCGCATGTACAATTGATACGAAAAAGTAAAATTATTGATTTATCTTTCGCAAAAAACAATCAATAATAGTAGATACCATCAAAATAATCAAGAAAACCTCATCCATAATGAAGTGAGTGAGCTATAAAGCCATGCATGTGGCGCCGGGCTGCAGCAATGGATCGCCGTAGTTTGAGGATAAAGTTGGTGTCGGGGCAGCCTGTGCAGTGCCACCATTATTCTATGTATGTCTACGAAAACGTCACCCTGTCTTGAAAGATATGAATGCGTTTGTGGTAGAGAGAAGAAAGTTCTATTATAAACGTAATTTGGTACAGTATTCTATGCACCAAGTTTGGTCTTGGATGTGTGTGTAGACTCACATTTGTGTAGACGCATATTTTTATTTAAACTCATCTATCACTAATTGTAAACTTCATGTACTCCATGGAGCTCTCGCCGCATGACATGCATGACATCCCGCCGGAACTTTGTCCGCCATGCCGCGACTTGTCACGCCAGCGGAGTTTCACCCCAGCGTTGCACCTCCACGCGCAAATCGTGCATGCGTGCAAGGGTTGTTGCCTCCAGATCCCATTGTGGCAGGCCAGGAAGGAGGCTCGCTACTTTGCGGGAAACCGTGCGGTCTCACCGCACCATCCGTATGGTCATGACCCTCTGGCATGCATTCAGCTGGGCCCCAGCTTAGGCACACAAAAATAATGTGCACGTAAATCAAACTTGACTTAAGTTCCTGTGTTCTCTAGGTAGGACATAAGGCGCCTACATTGCACCGAAATTCCAAAGTTAGGTCTTGAACTTCGCGCTTGGGTTCGCTCCAGTTCTTCCCTATGTTCTTCGCCTTTGCGATGATCGCTCGTCGCCAGGGTGCTTTTCATAACGTCAAAATGTCAATCGTGTGAGCGAGAAAGAGCTAGCTTCATCCCTTTAACAATTCTGTTTAGGTCGTAAAATGGATCGCGTTAAGAGCTCGTGCTTGTGTTAACGCTTTTTTTGAGCATTACAGCATTACATTACAGTCTAGGCTGTAGACTGCTACGACTTAATACAATACACAATATAGTATATAGTCGGCCTTTATATGTTTCCAATGTTGGGACTCAGGCCTCCTCTTTATGAGAGGGATTTACCGAAGGATTAACCGAAGTTGCCACCTTAAATCCAGCCTAAAATAGTTTTCGTAACGCTTTTTTTGCTCACATAGTATATTATAGTTTTAAGACATTAATTTTAAAACTTTTTATCTCACTATACTAAATAGTTTGTGTCCGAAACATCAGTGAAAAAAGATTGAAATAAAAATGTGTTAATTCGGACACAGTGTCCGAATCGTCAGTAGGCCGTTCTTTATGGCAGATTGTAATAAGAAATAAATGATTTCGTTTATAAAATTTATATGTTACAAAAATAAAATAGTATTCTATATTTGGAATATCATTTGGTTGTTTTGTAGTATAGAGGAACTTAATCCTCTAATGTACTACAAAACTGCTATTTCATTGTCTAACATTGAAACTTTGACCTTTACATATTGTAGACGGTCGACTTGTATGTGGGAGGTAGGCTAGCTTGTTCGTAAGAGACGAATCGTGGGTGTTTTTGTGACCTTCTTTTGTAAGTTTTTCCCTTTAAAGTATCTCTGTTAATTGATGTTTTTCGGTCTTTAGTAGTTTTCTCTTCGGTGGCTTCAAGAGTAATGAGAATACCAAAAAATCGTTGAACGAAAATTTGAATAATGGCGAATAAGTGGCGAAATCGAATCAAATTAAATCTAATTGTTTATTGGCCATACATAGGTTACATTCAGGTGTTACATAATTACGAGTACATACTTATTAAAATTCAGTCTATAATCAGTTACTTTTTTTAAGGTTAGAAATCAACCAATGACTTCTTCCGCTCCGGGTGGTACGAGAAGGCTTGCGTATACATGTGTTCTTCAGTTACTTTTTGTGTTCTAAGACCACGGGTTTCCTTTTCAGAAAATCCCCGCTACCTCCCGAACTTACCATGTTTGGTGAGGACCTGCGTCATGCGGAAGGTGAGGACGCCATGACGCTTCCGCTTCATGAATAGCACTATCCCTTTCTTACACTTTTTTATGTTGGATATTATCTAATAACTTCTTTAAATGAAGCGAAAGGGCGTGTCAGACTTTTACTGACTAAAACCACACATGTGTCCTTCAGTTGCCCTTTACGTTCTAATGCCACGGGTTTACTTTTTAGATAATAGCCGCGGCCTAACGGGCACCGGTCAGCCACTTAACTTTACACATAATTAAATAATTTATTGAAAATACGGTTATAAAATTCTACACTAATATTATAAAGAGGTTAAGTTTGTTTTTTTTTTGTTTGCAGGAGGAAATCTCTGAAAGTACTGGTCCGATTGCTAATATATATTCACGGATAGAAAGCTGCTTTATTCTTAAGTGACATAGACTATATTTTCTGTACGTGGGCGAAGCTGCGGGTAAAACCTAGTTTGATATGTATTTGACAGACACAAGACAACATAAAAAAATTAACGTCAAGTGGACATGAAACATTCGAACAATTCTGCTTGACAAAAATTCAGCAACAGAGCAATAATAATTTCTTTAAGAAATTGAAACAATTTATTTTTAATAAAAACGAAGATGAGAGGTATACATATTACGCTAAACATAAATGAATTGCTGCCAAGGTGTGATGTTGTTTACTCTTCAATAAAATAAAAATAATTTTATTAAAGAAAAATAAAGGTTTTTTTAATAAGATTGCGCTCATGGGCGGACCGCGAGATAGTGTCAGACTTTTACTGACTACAAACCCACTCCTGTTCCTTCTTTGCCTTCACACTACCCATGGCCCCAGTAGGCTTCGACCCTGCTGAGCCCCTACGATTTGCTGACATCTCCCTGAGGCGCGCGTGGAACAATACGCGACGTCGACGACTTGGGCTCGGTCGGGACGGTTACCGGACGGTAGGTCGGCGGACTACCCATTTTACGCCGTCCGCAAGCTCGCACCTACGGTGGTGTGTTGTGAGTGAGTGGTGGATTCGATCACGCAAGGAAATTTTACCGACATGGGCCGAAGATTCGCCAAATTTAAGTAGCTATGGGCAACGTTGCTCGCAGGACTGATGGTCGATGAGGCTGAAAAGTTCAGCCTCTCACAAAGTAGACTGACGACTTGATGAAGGTTGTGGGAATCCAATGGTTACAAGACTCACCGGACCAGTCATTATGGCGACAATTAGGCGAGGCCTATGTCCAGCAGTGGACGTCTTTCGGCTGAAATAATGATGATTATGAGTGAGTGTCTTTTATGCTAGAAAATTTTACTTTCACTGAAAACTCAAACAAAAGTGATATTTCAAAGACTTTCTGTCCTACCAGTCGAGGCCTGGCCCGCAGGAAGCTTGCAAGATTTTCTATGTAGTTATAGAATACAGTTATGCACAGAGTAACAAATATATACAGAAAGATGCTTTTACACTCCAAAATGAAATAGATATTGCCGAAGATAACCTAACAAGAAAGGCTGTTTGATATTTTCATGATAGTTGAAAGTTAGTTCCTCAAAACAATAGCGCAAGGGTCACGTGAAGCTACATAAATAATAACATAACAACAAAACACACTAGTTCCAAGGACACGGAGGAAATATTCAGTGGAAATATTTCAAAGAAAAATACATCAACAACGGTGGCATTACAACTTGGTACTTATACCACAAACTTATCCTTTTGTTTTGTGTTGTACCTACTGTCATGGACGCTAATTTATACAATTCTGTGGGTATATTTTGTTTACTTATTTCGTTGTTCGGATGTGTCTTTGATTTGAAGCGTAATGGGGTTAATGCTTTTATGATTAAAACTTAGTTTGTATGAACGCATACGATGTATGACCTTTCTTAAAATCTTTTGTCAAATAATACACCCGACTTCAATACAAAAAAAAAACTCTTATAGTGCAAAATTACTTTACATTTTGGAACTAAATATTTCTGGTTTTGTTTCTTCGTTATTTAACACCGATTTCCGAAATTTGTCTTTCTAGTTATGGTATCCCTTTAGCTAAACCTAAATAGTTGGTATACCTATATAATATAACCATTACAAGTGTGCCCAGGCTTCTCCAGCATTTCTTCATTAGATCCTATCTTTGGAACCGTAGGACCACCTGGAAAGAATACCCTTTCAACCAAAAACAATATTACCAAATCGATCTACGTGCAATCGGAGAACATAAATAAAAAAGAAAACAAAAATAGTCCGACCAATTAAGTCCAATCAATTTTATCCAGTGTGTTAAATTATGTACTGGCTATGGACTACTGTCTGATAATAAATGTTTTTTTTTTTAAATTAAGTACCTTTTTTTTAAGTCGGTTAAAAATCTCGTAACTCTTGTGATGGTTACGGATGACTTGAAAACAGAAAGAGAACTTAAAATTGGTGCTAGAGACGCAATTCGATTTGTGTGGTTAAACTTTTAAAAAGACATTTCAAAAGCCTGAAGCGGTTTAGAATTAGTTTTTTTACATGCATTTATACACTAGCGGTTTTAAAATGTTTTCGAAATTAAAAAGTGTCCGTTCTATTAAAATATAAATAATGTATATTATTAAAACAACTAGTAATTATAGTAAATATTTCATGCGTGTTGGTTCATAGGCCATTTTTTACAACTTTTTAGACATTTTAGCATTGGTAAGGTGGTGTCCCAGTATTCAAATATACAGTCGCAATGCAGCAGTAACACATACAGAACAAAACGAGTCTAGTTATTTAATCAGCTCCAACAGCCCTTTATCTAGATTATAAAGAGCCCGTCACAAGTTGTCTCTAAATACAATATTCCCACGAGTGGATCGCGACAATACTGGCTGAACAAAAAGGCCAGGGGAACCGCAAAAAAAGTTAAATTAATCGAGAGCTCCCCTCTTTATAAAGTTTTAATCAAAATTGGATTTTTGTTCGTGCTCGAAACATTGCGAGGTGTCAAATGGGTTCCTGTTTGGATGCCTGCGAGATTTCCGGAAAAAAAAACAAGCACTTCTCTGTGTTGTTATTTTAGGGCAGTAACTGGTTTTTTCTGTGAATTGCGCGGGAATTGAAGGAATAATAATACTAATTGGTTGGTTTCTGAATATTGTATGTGACACAGGAATCTCAGACGGTATAACGATAGTTAGAGGTAACGACGTAACAAAAATCTGGACTTTTTGGGAAAAGACCAAGGAGTATGGGATTTTGCCTTACTAAAACCACCCCAGTGATCACCAAAAGTAAGGGGCGCCGTGACCTCTTGAAAGACCACCCCAGAACCCCTCTGTACAACGCCAGTAAGGGAACATCCCTGAGGAGGTAATGACGTACCTACCTTACTCCATTAGTTACTGATTATACAATTATATATCAAAAGTCAACATTATTGTCACTGACAATGGTCAGAAATAAGTTGACTGTGATTTTTTGAGTTTTATTAAAAGCGTTTTTAATTGACAAATATGTCAAGGTTTCAACTGTCGCTTTTGGACATATTTGTCACTTTTATTAAACAGTTTAAGCGCCACAATTCTACATACAATTATGTCAGTTTTTGACATATATGTCGAACAAGTGACATTGGGCCTTTTGCAGTTCATTCATGAAGATAAATAAAGGAGAGGAGCGGTTGTAGTTTATTATAACGGCATGATTCTTAAAAATAATACTAGAGGAAAGTCAGTCTTCCTGGTCAGATCATAAAGCTAACACTAAAACTCATTGACTACAACGTTCAATTCAAATAACCTATTCAACCGTGACTGAGCCTAATTCTACGAACAATTCATACTCGATTCACCAGTGAATGACGCTTCAGGACTTCCCTGACAGTCAAAAGGCTTTCCCGGGAAATGGCACATATTGCCCCACGTTCAATATCCCTTACATGCACGGCTCAATACATCAGAACAAAAGCATTTACAACATTTAAGCAAACTGTATCACAATTAGCAACAATTGGCGCGGCGTGACCGTGTCGCTGGGATGGGTGGCAACTGATGGATATTAATAACGTTGCAAATGAGTGGTGTCGCGATCGACCACGGGTTTAATTGATGCAGTTGTTCTGAGTGTAGCGCTGTGGGAGACTCATTATGGCGTTGGGATACTGAAAAGTTTATGAAGTTTTACAGATTCTGATAAATATTTTGTGCCTTTTTTTTTAGATTTTGCGAAAATGTAATGATGGAAATTGAAGTTATTAAAAATATAATATAATATAATATTCCACATCTATCCCACAACGCCGTGTAGTCCCAAGCTAAGCAGAGCTTGTGTTCATCAGTTGTCTAGTACCCATTACTAGACAACTGATAAACATACTTATACATTTCTAAATACATACATATATAGATAAATTACACCCAGACACAGAACAAATGATCGTGCTCATCACACAAACATATGTCCTGGGTGGGAATCGAACCCACGACCTCCGGCATAGCAGTCAGGGCCACTAACCACTAGACCATCAGGCCAGTCAATAAAATAGTAATAACTTACAAATATTTTGCTTTTTTTAACGATCAATTCTCACATACTGTCACAAACTTTGCCCCACACTAGGAATAACTTCGGTATCGTGGGTGCATTCACAATCATGTAAACATACACAAGACACCCAGACTCGCAACACTTATCTGTAGGCCATACAAATATTTGTTCCATACGGGTATCGAACCCGCGATACGCAGCCCAGCAGTCCAACGCTCTACCACTGCGCTAACCATGCCGTCATATATTCAGCGCATTATAAGATATATATTTAAAAAAATATAGTATATAATATATATTGCTAGACCTATGTCTAGCAATGGACGTATTTCTGCTAAAATAAAAAAGCACATGGTGTGACAGTGACGTCTCGCATCCATCGGACACCCGCAGATCCTCACCAGAACATCGGTACACCTTGTGGAAGCCCTACTAACGCTGCGTCTTCTTAAACGCGGTCGCCACTCCAAAACTTTTCGAGTAATGCAGCACGTTCGAACATTGTCTCAGCTGATGGTAACCAAGGATATCAACGAACGTGCACACATGCCTCAAAGTAACCTACATGTTTACCATAGACTTTAAAAAAACATTTTACAAAAAAAAAAAGACTTCTCTAAATAACTTTAATTTCGGAAGTCGGTGTTTCTTGGTATTATTTATCTATCTTATTTAACACCGACTCCGAAATTAAAGTTATTTAGTGAAGTCTATTATTATTATTATTTTTTTGTAAAAAGTTTTTTATTTCATACTTTTTAGTTGCGATACACTTATAAACAGGGTGCCTATTTCTCATGATGATTCTAATTCACCCAAACACTGCTAGGTAACATTGTTCTATTTTAAAATTCCGGTATCTACCTTCCACCTTCCAACTCTATCATCAGATCAGTTCGATAATACCTTATAGCCAAAGTGTATCTCATGACAATTCTAATAAGCCCAAACACGGCTAGGATACATTGATTAATTACGGAGTTCCTGTGCCTACTTTCCGGCTCCATCGTCAGATCAGTTCAATAGTATCTTATAGCCGAAGTGCATCTCATGACCATTCTAATAAGTCCAAAAATGGCTAGGTTACTTTGATTAATTACGGAGTTCCAGTGCCTACCTTCCGGCTCCATCACAATCATCAGATCACTCCGATGATACCGTTTTCAACGTAACTATTCATTACCATTCATTTATTTGTATTGTCATAGTCGCTTAACTATCTTCATTGTGATATCTATGCGAGTATGGAGTTCCCTCGATTTCGCCAAGATTCCATTATCAGATCCCGACTTGGTGACGATGGGACCATTTGGAAAGTATACCCTTTAAAACAAAATAAGAATTTTTCAAATCGGTTGGCAAGCGACGAAGTTATGCGCGAACAAACATAAAAACAAAATACAAACACCCGAATTGAAAACCTCCTCCTTTTTTAGAAGTCAGTTAAAATTCCCAGATTAATAAAAAGGTAAGAACTTCTAGGACTCAACAACATTAAACACAAAAGCTAAATTTAATTCACGAAACGCACCCAACACAAGTCCTGATACACTAAACGTACAGACAGCGAATAAAGCGTAGATTTAACGTGCTACGAATTACTTCACCCGTAAGCGGCTGAAGCGATGTATCGCTAAAAGCTAATTAGCAATGCTAATTCCATTCATATGTCGTGGAGCGGGAACGGAGCGGAATTATAGTGATGTGCTCGACTGCGGAATTACTTATAGTGATGCTCCTGGCTGGAATTGACGAAGGGACGGAGTCGTTGCGGTTCTTATACTAGAGTGGGGTTTGCGTGGATTATAATGGAGATGGTATGTGATTAATTAGCTTGTTAGTAAGTGCTGAGGCGTGTAGATTTGTGTTATTTTCAGTAATTTTTTGTAAAAAGCTTTGTGACCTAAAGAGGTCTTGCAGAATCGTAATGCAAGTAGAATAAGTTTAAGTTTGTAGAGCAGTGGTGGCGGAGTTTTAACGGCCCCGACTTACGACTTGTAGGTCGCGGGTTCAAACCCAGCCACGCACATTACTTTGTGTAATTTATTTCATAACCACTGCTTTCAAAATGGTGAAGGAAAACATCGTGAGGCTTGTCCTAGAACCAAAAATTCACCAACCCACACTGGGCCCGCTCGGTGAATTGCGGCCCATTCCCTCTCATAGAGAGGCCTGAATCTCAGCAGTGGGAACATTAAAAAGGTTGATTATGCTATTCCATGCTAGGTTAAGTTTGTCATTGCGACCGAGGTGGCATTTGTTATGGAGCCAAGGGTTGAGTTATATACCACGTGTATCAAAATGTACGTTTTTCAATACACCTATGAAGAAGACTTAAATAAACCGAGGGCTGACGCGCGACTCGAGGGGGTCGCTTAGCACCCAGCCTGATACGATAAATGTAATAAAATTGTGGTGAGTAGTAACTAGTACGAAAATCAATACATTGTGTACCTAAAAGCCTTAAGGATAAGAGCGGGTTTTTGAGTAAGTGTATTGAAAAATATTATTATACTTTTCAATTAAAATTACAACAACGATACAATACAAAGGTTATCACTCTACGTGTTCCGTATTCTTTAAAAAAAAATGATAATTAAAGTCTTATCACCATTCGAATTTAAAAATAAAATTTTCACCAAAGTTCTTAATAAAATGCAAAAAAGGAATAAAACCAAAAAAGCAAAGAATAACTGAAGCCTTTTTATAATTCAAATTTAATTAATCTTATAATTTTCAAAGGGAAGGGAAACTGTGTATTTTCCTGAGCCTTTTCCTTCTTTTTTAATAAGTAAGAAATTAATCCCATCGGAAAATCTAATAAGTATTTTTGTAAGATTTTTATTCGATGGTTTTTCTTTATAATTCAATACCGTTAAACGGAAATAAGTGAAGCCTCTTAGTTTTAAATGCCGAAGTTCGACTTTCAATGGGAATATCAATTTCAAGACGATTTATTTTTACTTTTTGTAAGTTTTCATCGCCCCAGGTTTTTATGAAAAGGAATTGGAACTTGATTAGTTTTCTAGGAATTTATTTTCGCCTTGGTTTTGGACTTAAACTGAAGATGATTCTACTAGGTAAAGAATAAACATGGGTAAACAACGCGGCGAAAGTGGTGTGACGATCTGATCATGTTCGTGGGGCAAACTTGGCCAGAGAACGCTCTTGACAGAGAGGTTTGGAAGGAGAAAGGGGAGGCCTTTGCCCAGCAGTGGGATACAAAATAGGCAATAAAAATGGTAGTTAAATGCATTGTTTTCGAATCAAGCTTTAATTATAGATATCTGCTAGGTAGGGAAATGAAATCCTACCTTTCATTTTAAGTGGGCCGTCTTTACCATTGCTACCGAAACGGAATCTAACCTCCGAGGCAACGCCTCCGATTCCTTTGTTCTGACGTCATCTCAACGTTCAGTAACATCGTCAGTACAAAGGAATAGGAGGCGTGGCCTACTCGAGGCGTTAGACGCAAACGAAACGATCGTAACTTGGCTAAGGGAGCAGAGTTGCAATATTGTTCGAAAGAGTTAACCCAGCCCTGAAAAACAAAAGGCAAATGCAGGAATACAGATGGGTTATACTCAGTAAAACCCTGACACCCCCTCTCGCTCAACCTAGAACGGAGTTATATAAAGTTTTCCAATTAAAAAAAAAACCAAAATGGAGTAATTGGTGTAGTTACCCAATAAGAAAGCGAGGCTTTTATGAAGCTGAGAGACTGCAAAGATGAATTGCGACGTGTATCAACCGATGGTTTTCAACACACTTAATTGAAAAATAATAAAATCCATTAACGTAAGTAATAGTTTTGTATCAAGAATAGAATAGAATTGAAATACTTTTATTCGGGACAGACAGGTATAAACACAAATCATTATCACAATAGTATTTTGTAAAAAAGGCTTTGTGGTGCGCAGATTTTATACTTCGTGTGTTTTGATCGTTTTTACTAGCTACCAAATAGATCAAATATTAAAAATAAAAACTGAATGATATGTCTTTGTTGATAAAATTAAATAAATAAGTTGATGAGATACCTAATTACTAGAATCTGCCCGCAGAATCACTCGTGTGACAACCAAAAATTATTTCATCACCGGTATAAAAACTGAAAGATAACAGACAGACAGACATAATTAAGCAAGAACTACATTAGACCGACGCACACGTTTAACACGCCTGATTTGTACGTAGATCGCGTCGCGTGGCGTGGATCAAGTGTCAAGCTCTACAAGTCTAGTTTCCATATAAAATGTATGGAGACCGACGCGCCCAGATCGGCGTGTTTGGCACACGTGTGCGCGGTGTAGTTCTAGCTTTACTTTCGCATTTATAGTAATAGTTCTTTACCCATAAAATTACTGTTTTTTAAAATAGGTTGCTTTGAAATGTTATATCTTTGGATTGACTTGGAATTATAAATTCAATATTTTTTTTTATTAAAGGTGTGTTATTCTTTTTTCGAAGTTAGGTACCTATTTATTCGTTTCTTTGTGTTTTGTATTTTCTGTAATATCGCAGAACTCATAACCTAAAATTTTTTGTATAAAATCTAAGAAAACTCGCATTATTTTGTAATATGAGTTCTACCGTGGAATCAATGTGTCTCAAGCGGTATGCAATATTGATGATGTATACGGACTTAAAACTGCTCATGAATGGGATGTCTCACCATGATGACTCAGTTTTCTAATAGATGTGTTGTAAAAAACCGGACAAGTCGGACTCGCGCCGCAGGGTTCCGGACCGTCCGTAGCAAAAAACGGCAATAAAGTCACGTTTGATAAAATTGCCACATTAAATATTTATTTATTCTGTTTTTTAGCATTTGTTATTATAGCGGCAACAGAAATACACCATCTGTAAAAATTTCAGCTGTCTAACTATCACGTTTCATGAGATACAGCCTGGTGACAGATGGACAGACAGACGGACGGACAGCGGAGTTTTAGTTATAGGGTCGTTTTACCCTTTGGGTACGGAATCCAAAAATTTATAAAAGGAACTATTACAAATTTATTATTCCAATCTACTCTTGGAACACTAATGGAAGAAAAAAGAAAGAAAAAAATATATTTTATTTGGCACACGTACACAGATACACACAATGTAGAAACAACATGTAAACAATTCAGATAGAAAAATAAAATAACTAACACTGTGAGTCTCGCGCCTGCACCAAATAGGTCCAGTTCAGCAAAAATGCCAGACAACTTCGTGGCAGTTGCCTGACGCTGGTTTTCAACTGAACCTTAGTTCTGTATTTATTACTTATCAGCCATAAAGTAGCCCTCAGACCCATCACAAGCTACTCTTACAAAGTAAAGCAAAGCAACTCATTAAAAAACAAATGCAATGAAGTATTCGCACCTGTAACTACCGCCTAGTTATAGTTTACGAATAAAATATAAAATGGCTTCAGGAGCAGCCCCGGCTCCCCGAGTAGCACAGTTAGCGCTATTTTAAAACTTTACAAATCGAAAATCATTGGAGAACTTGTGCGACCAACTACCAGCACAGTTTATTATTTCATTTTGATTTTTATTTATTCGTTCGCGATTTTCTCTACAGCTCCACGACGACAAGTGAATTTCAAATTCATTTGGTACAGTTAAAAATATTGCGATATTTTATTTTCTATGTGGAATAAGTTGGGCTTTTCGGTGGCTCATTTTTAGTTTTGAAATTCTTTAGTTTAATGTGGACCGAACGTTGCGCATCTCTGACTGTATCGACAAGTTATTTGTTAGTAGTTCAAAGTTATTTCTTAAATTCTTGATGGCATACAAAAGCGTCGTCATTTTGTGTGCCCATATTCACAGAACATATTAAACATGGTAATAAATAAACTGGTATATTTATTTGGTTAATATTTAGTTTTTACAATTTGTTGGCATTCGGAATCTATGATTCGAGAGTTTCAACCCTAAACGGCTCGAAAATATAACTGCCCACAAGGTTATTATATTTCCGCCACTTGAGGTTCTCCGCAGCCGAAGTGGCAGCACCAGCACAGCACGATGAGCTAGAAACATAAAATCATATAAGAAACCAATCCAATAAATAATTACTGCTGACCATAGAATTTTGAAAATAATCTTACTTAAGAATATCAACAATTAATACCATATAATATCACATAGTTAAGTTGTATGTGACGATTTATTCTCAAATAACAATATACAAAAGCTTTGTGCACTAGCAACACTGAATTTCTAACACAACATCTTTAAATAAATCTAAACACAGCATTACACGAACACAATATTCACAAATTCGAATTTCAAATAAGTCAGATCGAACATCGTACCGTTACCTCCAATAAGAATATGTCCGTGTTTGCGGATAGCACACATTGTTACAGCAACAACAATGGCGCTGTTGCTGTAACCGATACGCGAACAATGTGCCTCATAACTTGACTGGTATCGCTCTTTTGTAATTCTCGAAAGGTGTGTTTGTTGATGTAATTTACAAGCTTATTGCGGATATTAAATGAAGATACGTATTTTTTTAATCATATTGCCTGAGATCACTTTATTCAGTGTATACCGAAACAAATTGCCCAGGTTTGTGTTACCAGGTTGCTCGAATTTTGCACAGGCGGAGAGGTACGCACCAGGTTTCCGTTTGTAACCGGATCTTGGAGGTCCAACGCTGGTGTGCTCTCAGCTATGTACTGCTTATTTAACACATACACTACACATTTTGGTGCAGTTGATATATTACTAAGCAAATGTAAATTAAAAAACGATATAACTAATATTCTACAGGATCAGCAGTAGGCTTTATAGGTTATACATAATTTATACATTAGGCCTGCATGATACATCACGCACGATGAATTTTTTTTTGTTACCTCTTTAGTACAATATCGTTTATCTTTTTTCTTTTAAATTATTCCATTAATTTTGTTGTTTTACAGTTAACGTTTGCTAAGTTTTTTTTTTATTATATTGTATAGTAATCTGTGGAAAATGTTGTGGGTAGTATATTTGTTAAGTTTAATGCTAAGACAACATTCTTGACGCTTTATATACTACTGTTTGTTTTCCCAAATAAATAAATGTCTCTCTGACCGCGCTAGAGACAAATCACTAGGGCGTGATTGGTGATTACAATAATGATATCATCATATCAAGTGAATGATTTCCATTGTATGACAAACCTCTCTCTCATTTTCCGTGATGATCTGATAACTTTAGGAGGAAACCCGTCAACATAATCAAATACAGTCACACAACAGAATTTATTTCAAGCAAATACGCTTCAACAAAAAGACAGTTTCACCATATTGCCGCTTTTCACGAGAATTTGTGCCCATACTGAAATAATTGAGTCGCCACCCTTTTCTATGCCTTCTTTGTGTTCCATCCAATCGTTACAGACACGTATGACATTGTGTAAAAGGTCAACTCCGTTGTAATTATTGCCAACGCCATATTGGGGGTCGGGGCTTTTTCATTTCGGGCTCCCGGCCGGGTTCGGCACGCCCCGGACCATTCATATCGCAGATTAGATATCGTCGGTATATTGTGCGAATAACTCGTATATTTTTCAGTTTGACCCGTTAGGCGATGAGTGGATACCTGATAATCCTGTCTTTTTGATGTTTTTTCGGGGTTTATATTGATTTATGGGTCTTTCCGGTTGTAAATGAGCTGGGAGTTTATCAAAAGAGCTGGGTTTGGTAGGTTTTCTGTGAAAAATATGCTGCCTTTTTCGATATTATAAGTGCCTACATGTTTAAAAGGCCGGAAATATCTCATAAGAGAGGAACATACTTGACTAGGCTAAGGCCCATCGCGGGTGATGATTTAAAGAGATTATAATATTCCTTGAGTATATCTTATTAGATCGTTCTTTGCTCAAAGAATTAGTGTTGCCATTCAACGTGGCAATGCTGCCAGTCATCTGGACACATTTTCCGATGATAGCAATGTGGAGGAGTATAAGTTAATATTTAAGTTTCTTATCAATCAATCAATCAATCAAAAGATTTATTGAGATTCAATTGGAACCCACCTTAAATGTGAAGTCGTTTCCGATCCAAACACATTTTTGGTAGATACTGTTAAGAAAGAATATTGACTTGCCACTAACTTGAATATTTGAAGTGCTTAATCTCATATTAAAAATGTTCTTCCCAAACAATATTAAAAAGCCAGCGAGCAACATAAATAAAAGTCAACCTCAAACGCAACATATCAGTTAAGGCTAAGTACAAACAGTATAAAACGTCGGAATCAAGTCTCGGTAGGGATGCGCTTGATTTATGCGCGCGGTACAGGCGGCAACACATGTGCCTCGCTAGATAGGATTACACGTTGTGTGGCTCACTTGCAAGGTGTGCATGATACCAACTGTGTGCGAGACTGTCCTTGATAGTACTATACAGATACTTTGAATATAATGAAGAAATGATGAGCGGTACAAGTAGCAACACAAGTGTCTCACTAGATAGGATTACACGTTGTGTGGCTCACTTGCAAGGTGTGCATGATACCAACTGTGTGCGAGACTGTCCTTGATAGTACTTTATAGATAGTTTGAATATAATGAAGAAATATGAGCGGTACAAGTAGCAACACAAGTGTCTCACTAGATAGGAGTACACGTTGTATGCCTCACTTGCAAGGTGTGCATGATACCAACTGTGTGCGAGACTGTCCTTGATAGTACTTTATAGATAGTTTGAATATAATGAAGAAATATGAGCGGTACAAGTAGCAACACAAGTGTCTCACTAGATAGGAGTACACGTTGTATGCCTCACTTGCAAGGTGTGCATGATACCAACTGTGTGCGAGGCTGTCCTTGATAGTACTTTATAGATAGTTTGAATATAATTAAGAAAAGATAAGCGGTACAGGTAGTAAGACAAGTATCTCGCTGGATAGGATTATATGTTGTCTGCTTCATTTTCAATGCTTGCATGATAGGCATTGTATGCGAGACTGTCCATAGAAGATGAATTGAAAGTGATTGAGTGTTTATAATCAACGGTACAAGCAGCAAACCCATGTGCCTCGCTAGATAGGATCAAATGTTATGTGCCTCACTTGCAAAATACGCATGATACAAATTTTGAGCAAAACTGTACATGAGAAAAGTTGTAATTCAGAAATGTACCGCAAATAAGCGGTTACAAGGAACGGTACAGACGTCAATGACATGCCTCGCAAGACAGGAATACTGTTCCAGATGTCTCATGATCAATCTATAACGTCTTAAATGAAGACCTAAGGCTACCCGTCTGTAAAATATATTGGACTGCTACCAGCGACTATGCTCGCGTAATAGTATAAAATTATCCCAAGGTAACATACTCACGAGATAAAAAGCATCCTATGTACAACTTCAGGACATGGTCTGCTTGTGTACCAAGTCTAAGTAACAAATTTAAATACACACACTCATAGAGTTTCGCTCACAGACTATTAATGTGATTGTAAATAAATCCCGCGGTGCTGATGAACGCTTTAATTTCGATGCAACTGTTCTGCGGTCTCTTTAAATTTCTATCTTATTTGAGTTTCAATTAGTTCTAAATAACATTAACAAATTAAATCAAAGAACATTTTATAACCCTTCTCAAACACCAACTTTAAATAATTCCGCTATCAAGAACACGACTAATTACAATATTCCGCAAATGGCAAGCTACCCGACATTTTGGCAATATTAATTTCAGTATACATTAACAGAATATTACAGGCAAAATATGTGAAAACATGGCTGTGTGGAACAAAGGGCGTGCTAATCACCGCTCATTGTGTTGCTCAACAAATAGCGCCAGTCGTGGATTAGCTCTGACTTCGAGTTGTTGCTACGTCATGTCACACCGAGCCGAATATGAAGGAGTCAATGGACTTTCTTTTGAGAGAACCAAATTATCCAATTGCAGTACGGGTAAAGTAGACAGGTTAAGAGTGCCCAACTCGTGATACTTTCTATACAACTACGCTTACGTGTTTAACACATTAGTACATATCTTTCTTTAGATATTTTGAAAAGATTGTTTTGGAATAACACAAACGGTTATTATCTAATTTCCTAACAAAACACATATGTAAAGCAAATCCAGTGAAGACTTCAGAAAATCAGCAATTTGCACCAATTTTACGTGAACTTTGGCCGTTTATAATGTACTCATAAATTAAAAAGTAAAGAAAAAATGTATATTTTTATGGAAACCTTGCACATTAAATCGAGATTCTGAATGACGAAAGTTTTTCCAAAAACTTTTATGGTTTTTAATAAATCTCTTATTTCTTGGAACAAGCTTTTT
The DNA here is from genome assembly GCA_961205895.1 of Mythimna pallens. NCBI lineage: Eukaryota > Metazoa > Arthropoda > Insecta > Lepidoptera > Noctuidae > Mythimna > Mythimna pallens. The sequence goes on along the minus strand of OY540838.1, from coordinate 23,711,998 downwards.
AAAATATTCGTGTGAGCGACGTATGTTAACGAATGCCAGATCAGAGTGTGTACATTATGTATCTTTTTATGGTTTTCGAACGTTACGAGTATTTTAATGATTACGACTTTTTTAAGGTGGGAAATCATCCAATGAAATCTCACGCTTTAGGGCGAAACGAGAGGGCGTGTCAGAATTTTACTGACTAAAACTACACCTATGTTTCTCTTTTGCCTTTCGGAAGTCAACCCATAGCATCAGTAGGCTTCGGCCCTACTGGACCCTACCTGACCGTGGCTTTCGCTACGTCCCCGTCGGGGGGCGTGGCAGGCGGTGTCAGGGCTTCGCCCTCTGACCGCAGAGTCCAGCCGGGGCCCGTGACAACGGACTCGTCCTTCTGGTGTCTAACTAGGCTCGGCGGTTGTAGAGCTGTGTGCTCTATGTGTATGTGTTTGTATGTGTATACTGTAGGCGCGTCACGACGCTGCTGCACACAGCGCCGACTCTTCACGGCATACCGGCGGTCAGTCCCCGCCAGGTGAGACCCCTAGGGGAAGCCCGGCGGGAGACGACCAGCGACGAGTATGCCGGCTTGTTACGGACCTACAGTAGGAAGTGAGACCCCCGTCTAACCCGCTTCCAGAGCGAGCCGGTTACGTTTCAGACCACAGGGACGATTTATGTGTGTGTGTGAGCGGCATTGTACTGTGTTACATCGCTCAGTGCACGTGCACCGAATAGCTAGCTTGCGCTATCCATTCGGTGCGTGAGTCCAGCGCGTGTATAGTGGCGAGTGTGTGGACGACTCGCGTCGTGCCTATATTAACTTAGCACACGACGTTTGTCGGAGTGCGAGTAGTAATGTAGAGTCTTATTGTTTGAATAGGCCGCGTGTAGACTGGAGCGGCCTATTCAGGCGTCCGTAATCCGGGGGGGGGGGGGGGAGGGGGACTCGCTGCCCACAACCAGGTGCGCGTATGCCATGGCGCCAGTTTCTTGACGTGAGGCCAAGCTGAGGCGTCGGCACGCGCGAACATCCCTTTCGCGAGGCGTCGCAAACTCATCCAGGCTCTCTATCCCGAGGTCGCGTTCTATGACATCGTTCCTCACGTAGCGAGGAGCGTCGACGACTCTACGCAACGCAAGATGTTGTTGCGCGCGGAGTCTTACTCGGCTCGACTCGCTAGTGAGGGCGAACCATGCTGGAGCAGCGTACGTCAACACTGGGCGAATATACGTCTTGTATATGCCCAGTTTGACGCGCGCCGGTAGGCGGGTCGAGAGCACTGGATTGAGCCGGTGGCGAACGACTCTACCCTGCGCGACGACATTGCGAGCATGCGGTCCCATAGTGAGCCGTCGGTCGATGGTCACACCCAGGTACTTGGCCCGGGGCGTCCAATCTACTTCGGCTCCGCTGAGTTTCAGACGTGGTGGGAGGGGCGATGATCCAGTGATTAGTGCCTGCGTTTTACTCACGTTAACCGACAGCCGCCATTTGGCGAGCCACTCCGGAATCAGGTCGAGCGCGCGCTGCATCTTCACCGCCGCATACTTCGCGTTCATGGAGGTGGTAATGTACGCGGCGTCGTCTGCATACAGCGCGAGCGTGGCGTCCTCAGTTGTTGGGATGTCGTCGGTGTAACGTGAGTAGCACGCCGGCGAGACGCAGCTACCCTGCGGCACGCCCGCACGGATGGGCCGGGGGGCGGAGAGCGCCCCGTCGACCACCACTCTGAAACACCTGTTTGACAGGAAAGCTTGGACCACTTTAACGATTCTACGGGGCGTGGGAGAGGTGGCGAGTTTGTAGACTAGCCCCTCGTGCCACACACGATCGAAAGCTTTTTCCATGTCGAGGAATACTGCCACTCCGTACTCCTTCTTGTTCATCGCTGATGACAGGAGGTGCAGTACCCTCGACAACTGGAGCGTCGTGCTGTGTTCCGCCCGAAACCCGAATTGTTCCGGCCGCGGAGAGATGTGCGGGGTGAGGTGTCGCAGCAGGAGTTGCTCGAACACCTTAGAGATTGACGGCAGCAGTGTAATTGGCCGATAGCTCTCCGGCTTCAGTGGATTCTTTCCCGCTTTGGGCAGCATTATGACGCGCCCTTCCTTAGACCCCCGTGCGCAGTATCCCCGTGAACAGGCGCGCCAGGGTTGCAACAGTACGGTACGGCAGGTGGCGCAGCGCTGTGTTGGTGATACCGTCAGCACCGGGGGCCTTGCGAGGCTTCGTGCGTTGAATGGCGCGTCTAACTGCGCCAGGCGAGAAGAAGACATGGTCCTCTTCGGGGGCTATCGGTGTCGCGAAGTAGTCTCTAAGGTGTTGCTCGACTGCTGCGACATGGTCATGCTCGGTGGTCGGGTTTGGGCTGAACTGTCGCTCCAGGTGCTCTGCAAAGACTTCCGATCGGTCCTCAGCTACGTACTTGAGGGCCCCGTCGTTTGCTAGTAGGGGGCGCACCGGAGCTGGGGTATTTGTGAGCTGGCGGCACAGTCTGTGTGTCGCCTGCCAGTCACATGCTGCAGCGTTTATTCGTTCCTCCCAGCTCTCGGCGGCTATGGCCTCTAACTCGGCCTTCACCTTCGCCGCGAGACGGTTAAGCTGCGTCTTGATGGTGGGGCAGCGTAATTGTTGCCACTGCTTGCGTAGGCATCTCCTTTGGGCGACCATGGCTTTGATTCGTGGAGGTAGGGGGGGGCTGCAGCCCTCTCCCCTGTGGCTGATGAGTCGTTGACGCCTCTTCAAGGGCGCTTTGCACGCAAGCAGTGACGTCATCGGCGAGTAGGTCGACGTCTGCGGTGGTAGAGACAGGCCGAGTGGGCGTTGTGGTCTCAAGCTTTTCAGCGTACACGGTCCAGTCCGTTGATCGACGTGGCGCTAGCGGCTTCAATCGGGTCGGCATCCCCGATAGGACGACGAGTACAGGATGGTGATCGGACTGTAGCTCGTCGTCAATGACCTGCTGCGTGATCTGACAGCGTAGCCCTGTATGGATCACAATGTCCAGCACGTCAGGCATGTGTAGCGGGTTGTCCGGGTAGTGTGTGGGCGTCTCAGGGCCGGACACTGTGTATCCATGGGCCTCCGCGTCATCGAAGAGCCGTCTCCCCTCGTTGTTCATATGCAGGGCGTTCCATGCGGGATGTTTACAGTTCATGTCACCGGCGAGCATTGCCGGTGATTCAGTGCACGCGTACAAGCGAATGTCCTCGCCGGCAACATGGAGTTGAACGCCCAGCACGTAGAGCGAACTGTGCAACAGCGAGGGGGCCTCCTGATGGACGACTCTTCTATTCACTAGTACTGCCAGACCACGGTACCTAGTGTTGTGGGCCGACCTTTCGTCCTTCCTGTAAACGAGGAAACCTGGGAACTTTGTCCTATCTTCAGGTCCCAGGTGCGTCTCGTTTATCAGCGCCACGTCGATATTTTGTTCCCTCAGGAGATGGCGGAGTGGGGCGACCTTGTCCCGAAGGCCGCGGGCGTTCCAGTGTAACACCCTCAACGACCTAGCCATGACACAAGGTGAGTAACTTGGCCAGGCCGTCTAGGATTACCTGCTCCGGGCTCTGCCCCTGTCTGATGGCCTTGGGGATGGGGGCGCGTTTTGCTTGCGCATTGCCGGCGCCACTTTGTGCGCCTTTCTTCCCCTTCACGACCTGCGATCCCCTCGGGGGGGGGGGGGGGGGCAGATTTCGGGACTGCTGTCTCCTGTTGGGTCGCGGGGGGCTTGGGTTGACCCTTGGACTGGACCCTACGGTTTTGCTGTCATCTCTTTAAGGCGCGGGTGGAACACTATGTGCCGTGGAGAACTCAGGCTCAGTCCAGACAGTTACCAGACGGCCAAACGGCGAGCTAAACTTTAGATTCAGACTGCACAACATTGTACCATGGTAAGCAGGGCAGCTCTTGCCTACTCTTTCTTCTATTTTTTACTAACTTCTTCTCGTAATTTTATAAGTAGGTCATCATATGTTTATAGTATACAATCTGCGTCGTAATTCTTGTCCCATAAAATGAAATACAAGCTGTACTGAAATGCTAATTTGCCATAATTTTCAAGCACGCCGCCGCCGCCCCTCGTGCTCGCTACGGTGTACCACAAGCTCTCATCATGGCCACCCTACTCGTTCTGTGGCGGAAACTGTAAAATGTAACGTGACGCAAATTACTTCGTCTATTTTATAAGTTAACATCAGCGGGCCTTTGTTAGCGATTCAGATAACTCATCGCAGCCTCCTGGACCAGCGAGCGACGGAGCGCGAACTAATTACCGCCCTTAGAGACTATTTGCATTTTCAAGTGCTTGCAGAAAGGGGAGAAAAATATTAAGATTTGATGTTATAATAGGTTACTGGGCGTCTTGAGATTTTAATATTTGATTGAGTTATGTAAATAAACTAATAGTTAGCTTACCTGCACTGAAAATAATAATAATAATAATAATAAAGCTTTATTTATTCCATGCATAATAAATAATATACGATAACAATTATCACAATATTCAATTACAATTTAATACCTTAAATAAATTTGATTTCAATTGTAAATTCTATTTCTGTAATTACATATTTTTCATAAATTGATATTAGTTTTAATGCATGGACCTCGTTCGGGTAAAAGCCTCCCCCACTGAAATTAGTCAAACGAAAAAATGACCTGTTATAAGAATGCGTATTTTAACCGAATCGCCTAGGCTTCTTGCGTGGACAATTTTTTTTGATTCTACGAGTATTCAAACGGTTTTTTTTTATTATTGATAAGCTCGCGTTTGACCACTATCTCACCTGATGGTAAGCGATGATGTGGCCGAAGATGGAGCACGAGCGTAGGGTTTAAATTAGGTACATATACATTATTTTAATCACTAACTTTTTCCAGCGGCTTTACCTGCGTGAACCAAGGAAATACTTCTGCATGATGAATATGAAATAAATTTAATATTTTTCATTTATTATTCGTACCTAACTTGCAAACATCATAAACCAACCATTTCAAGAAACCAATGCGACAAATACTGGCATACCTTCGAACGTAGACTCTCAGAGAAGCACTCGAAACTATACTTACAAGAATCTTCAAACCGTACTGAATTCTTCAAATTCAGCTGCCGTAAATATCAGAGAAGGCACTTCAATATCGTCGGCGCATATTTTGTCATTCCATTGCCGCGCGTGCATAGTGCGCGAGTGTGGGCGACTTGGCGGGCCAGCGATGTATGATGCGCTACGAGGAGCTCTAAGGTATGCGCTGTGAGCTATGTGGCGTATGGCGAGGGTCTTCAGATATGTAACCATGCAATTTTGAGCTATTTCTTTTAAAACCTTATCGAATTGGCAAGATTGCTTCTAGACCGGTGTGCTCCATTGTCATAATTTTGTTCCATCAGGTGAGACAGAGGACAAACGCAAACATAATGAATTCAAAAAAACCACGTCCTAATTTATACTTTACCTATTCTAATATCGTAAAGTTCCAATTATACGAGTAGAATCGGCTTTATCCATAGATAACTCTAATAAGATTTTTTTATGTAAAACCTCTAATTCAAATCATTGGTCTTACCTATTAGACAATTTGCGCCGGGCATTGGTACAGGCCATGGTCCGGAGTGAGGAGGAATGGCAGGCGGTCGCCTCCTTCGAAGCCCGGGGCTCCGAGATGAAGGCAAAGAAGGAACACGTGGGTTTTTAGTCAGTAAAAGTCTGACACTATCTCGCGCCCCACCCAAGTGCGTGATTTGTCATTAGATGATTTTCCCACCTAAAAAAAAACCTACCTACTAGATAATGACGATTTTTTCCAATTCTTTGAATTTGTTCTATAAACCTCAAAATTCAAACGTGTTTTTCTCGAAATCGAAACTGTGTGAGTTGACACGTTATTGCTCATTTGAGCGAATATTTAATCAAAAAACGTTTGAGTAACAATCGTTTTGGAAAACTTCTAAGAATTCAAAGTATTTATTTAAACTTCAAAGACAAACGTTAGTTAGAACGCAGATATAAACGCAGTTAGTCCAAAGATCAAAGATGTTCGGCGCTGCTAATATTAGAGTACATTATTTTAATCACTAATTTTTTCCAGCGGCTTCACCTGCGTGAACCGAGGAAATACTTCTGCATGATGAATATGAAATAAATTTAATATTATTCATTTATCTCTGGACTTAAATCTGGTGTCTACGCAGACAAAATGGCGGACAGAAACTGGTACAAAGTTCAGAATAAGTTTAGTCTTAATCAAAATTACCACCACTACTTTATACGCACTTGATTCAAGTTTGTATAAAAGTCTTGTCACTATTTTGATGTACAATAAAGTTTATTTTGTTCTATTATATCCATATTATATTCAAGCAATAGATAATTCTGTATTTAAAGAAATTAAATTAAAAAGAATACAGTTAATGAACCACTTCCTTCCCAAGTCCTTATTCCGATTTACATTTCCGGTAAACCACTGTTTGTAAAACCAAGCGCACATTCATTCACTCAAAACTCAAATAAAACGGAAAGCAAATACGGACTTTAATCCTTCCCCAAGTTAATTTTAATAAACCCATTACAAAATAATTATCGCCGCAGCTGAATTTGAGTTAATGAGATAAAGACGCGTAATGATCGACGCGATGCGATTCAATATTTGGACGGCGTTATGGAACTACGAAACCAGCGACAGTTTTCTGAAAATGAGAAATGCGACTTCCAAAGTTTTGAACCGGTGTTGAATTTCTAACAAATTCGCTTGATTCATACCCTTATATTTATACCGGCAAGAGTGAAATGCATCTTAATTTTTTTATTTGGTCCTTTTTGCATCTCTCTTCTTTTTTGTCCAACCCTCTTCTCAGTTTAACTGAGGTCTCCTTATTGTACGTTTGCGCCAGAAAGCTCTGTTCTGGCTTGTCTGTGCAGTCAGACTTGCTTGCTCGATCTCTTTTTGCATATTTGACCAGCAAGTGGCGGGTAGTTGTCCTCTTCCTCGCGATCTGTCCCTCGACTGATACTTAGTTCCTTTTAGTATCTATAATATACAAAGTGCAGTAGTAAATCAAAAGAACTTTGAAATTGGTGCCAGTGACATAAAATTTGAAAGGGAATCGTTTGTCTTGATAGAATGGAACGCATGTGACTAAAATTCAGGATAGAGAGGAAATAGCCTACCACAAATTCCTAAAACAACAAGACACCAACAAAAACAACAATTCAACAACATTTTCTAAAATAAAAAGATGTATTGCGTGAATGTTATGAAAGATAAGTGAGTGCACTCAAATATTCAAATTGTGAAGTGAAAGGTTTGCTAGAATGCTTTTTATATTGTAATACAGTATCTTAGGACAAAAAGGATTGAGCTGTAACAGTGATATATTTTTTCTTCATTCTAGTCATTTGCGGTTTTCTAAAACCTTTCAACTTCACCACCTTTTTATTTATACATTTTGACATTGATGAATATTTTTATTTTATAATTTGACATTTGATAAATTAACTAGTGTTTACTTAGAAAAGTATTTTTTTTTTACAATAATATGAGGCACCGACCCCAATTTACCAACATTAGGTGGTCACAAGTGTTGCCACATGACATTAGGCGCAGCTGAGGCCCTTTTGGCACAATAATATTTATTTTACCAACGGTTGGGCGTTTCTTGGTTTACTTTGTCTAACTTAATGCAGTGACTGGTAGAGGATATCCCTCTACCAGTCAACGTTTGGGTTAAAATGACTACACTAAAAATTAAGTTTGAAATTTATTATGGGACAAAATGTCCCCCAACATGAAGTGCAACCCGTTTTTTTATATTTCTATGCGCACAATGCTGTCAAATTATCCAACAACACGTCCCGCGTCACATGACTATGTTGTAAAATGTTGGGGGCAACTTGTGGTACATTGGGCAACGTTGCAGATTCACGGAGGATGAGTGTTGCACTTCATGTTGGGGGACATTTTGTCCCCTAATATATATTTTTTTTTGTTTTTAGGGTTCTGTACCTCAAAAAGAAAAAACGGAACCCTTATAGGATCACTTTGTTGTCCGTCCGTCTGTCTGTTTGTCTGTCAGTTGACATTAAAACCATATACTCAAGTCTACGATCCCCTGAAGCGGTGAAAAATCAAACTTTTGAGTTAACGAAAAAAAAAGATACGCCCGTTTATGTCGCAAAAAACGTATATTTCGAATACATGATGAGAATAATGAGAGTATTCTCAAGGAAAATTCATTAGGCATGAAGCAAGGTCTCATAGCACAATTATAGGAAAAAAACTGAAAACTATAAATTTGTAATTACGATTCGGAAAAATCTTTGTAACTCAATTCAAGAAATGAACTTTTTTCACAAGTAAGTTTGTACGGAACCCTCAGTGCGCGGGTCTGACTCAGACTTGTCCAGTTTTTTTTTTTTAAATGTGCGTGACTGCTATCCCGCCTGATGGTAAGCAGTGATGCAATCTGAGGCTTTAATATTGTAACAACACTTTTTTTTTACATTTTTTTTGTAATATAGGCAGGCAGTTGATGACGCCGCTTGATTCGTTGTTCTATATCACCGTCCATTTAACTGATTATGAAGCCGGGTTTGAATACTGTTTAAATCGGCGCGCGGATCAATCAGCGCTTATTGTCCGCGCTGAAGGGGCGAATCGGAGTGATAATCACGCGTAGCATACGTCTGATTTTGTCGATGTAGGCCTTTGTTGTATACCCACGTTGCGTTAATCGGTTTTCATTTACATCTGAACATACAATAAGTTTTAATATAAATGTTAACTTTTTAATTTCTATTATTATAAGTACCTCTTTTAGTGATATGCAAAATCAAGCGAATCTCCATTTAAAAGGGAGAATCCTCTGACCCGGTCTTGTGTCTGGTCTGGGCAACTGCCCGATATTTGATTTCGGCTGTTGTACATGTTCTAATCATGCAAAGAACTCTAATAACATGATGCAGGACTTTAAATTTTAGTTCGTATGTGGCACCGCAGATGATGCACTCATCATCCTTGTCTGCCCTTATGCCAATTTATTTTGGATTAGCATAGCTTGTTATCTTTTCCCATACCTACCTGTTTTAAGAGAGAAGAGAGAGAGAGAGAAAGTATTTATTCAGCATAGCACACACTACAGCCAAAATCACAAGTAGGTACTTACTGGGGCTTTACTATTACGCAGGGACGTGCAAGCCATACAAGTAAATAATCCCGGCTTGATATGAAAATAATACCTCACATCTCATATAATATCATACCATATATTATATAATAGTTCCTTTTCATATATTCAAATTTCATCATCAAATCATAACAATATTTTTATGGAACTAACTTGGAACCCTTCAATAACAAAATAATAATTATAAATTGGTACACAATTGACCCAGAAATCGGTTAACATACATTAAAAAAAAAACATACAGCCGAACATAGAACCTCTTTCTGTTGAAGTCGTGTGAAGCGTATATATTTGCATCTAAATTTTATTATGCCCCTCATATTTTTACCAATTTTTTTTATAAATAGGAATCACCTTATTGTGCTAATTCCTCATATTTTTTGTGCAGACAAAATATTTTTATGAATATACAAAGACAGCATAGTCATAATATTAATATCTTGAAAATTTATATCTTAGGAATATTCCTAAGATATAAATTTTTCTGGGACTTCATTTATAAATTGAACGAATACCGAGGGCTATTCGTTTTGCCAAACAAAAATAGTCTGGATGTCGATGTCGGCGGAATATCCCCGCAATAGAATACCGAACGGTAAACTGAAAGGGCTGTCTCTAAATCAATTAAATTTCGAATTTGCCTAAGAGCTAACTTTTCCATGATATAGGTAATTTATAAGTGCCAAATATTTCTTTATAGGCCTCGTGATCAAACTTTTCATTTTATGACTAAGCAACAGGAAAATGAGATAGCCTTTAGTAAACCACTTTGTCTCTTTTATAACTAATTAATGATGTGCCTGATTTTTACGCTGTCATGCGAACACGAATAGCATCCCTGATGCGGCGGGTGCGCGATAGTTCCAACACCCTGGTAGCTATTGTGGCCGACAGGATGGACAGCCCGATAATGTGGCACTGGATGACGACTCATCGTGAGTCATTTAAATATATTAGTTTTGTCGTTTTAATTTTTGTATGTTTAATTTGTTTGTGTGTGAGTAATATGTTATTGTAAATGTATTTTGTTTCTATATGTGTAATTTGTTTCTGTATATGTAATTTGTTTTTCTGTGTGTTTCTGTATGCGTGAGTTGTTTCTGCATGTGCAATGTTTTATGACTCTGATTTTCCGAAATAAAAATTTATTATTATAACGCCAACTAAAAATTTTTAGTCCAAGAACGAGCAAAGTGAGCTCGGAATTGTAGAGCACTCCGACACGGACAGCTTTGTTTAGAAGGCTAACCTAACCTAAGGCTAGCCTTTGTGGTTATTCTTTTTATAATCACCCAGAAAGTGGCTAAGAAGGTAACTAGTGGCTAAGGTAGTATCATTAAGACGCTCGTTAATTGTGGCTGTATTAGTAATTTAGAAGGCAATGTATTTTTAGTGGCGAATAATGTTATTAAAAAGAAGTCTGTTTAATTAGCACCCATAATAAATCTGTATATGGAACTAAAGTTTGGCATCTAGGAAACACTGCAGTATCTAGGTGTAGACCCTAAGATGAGACTAGATTATATCAAGCCTTCTGACGTCTGGCTACCCACAAGAACTGTCAAAGATCTTCTTTTAAGTGATGAAAGGACTTAAAAAAGTAAAAAATGAGTGGTATGTAAGTACTTGCCACAAAATATTCAAAGCATGACAATTGAGGGACCAATAAACTGAATTGTAAATGGAAACCTTACCTGTCTAGACGGTGTATTTTGGCAACAGTACCTACCTAAGGTAAATGGAATTTAAAGGTAGTACATAAATAATATTGAGAGGTATATCGTACACTTCTCAATATACATAGAAAGATTTGTTATTGTTAAATTACAATAAAAATAATTTTATTTAAGCTCTAATTAAAGCTGCTCCTGACATAAACAACAATACATACTTGTACTTTTTGCGAAAGTAACTTGATTTGTTTGATAATTTCTTATACGTAGGTCAACCTTTGCTTAATCCTTCTGGTAGTTTATGCGTGATATTATCGCATTCATATTATAAAGGCGAAAGTATTTTTTTTTTCATTACTTTCACACAACGTCATCTAGCCCCAAACTAAGCAGAGCTTGTGGTATAGGTACTAGAAAACTAATAAACATACTTATATATTTCTAAATACATACAGTCATATTATAGACAAATAACACCCAGACACAGAACAAATGATGCTCATCACACAAACATTTGTCCTGGGTGGGAATCGAACCCACGACCTCCGGCATAGCAGTCAGGGTCACTCAAAGTCAAAGTCAAAAATTTTTTATTTCACATAGGCCTACATGGGCACTTATAAAACGTCAGAAGCTAGTGCACGGTTCCAAATTGGTCGTTTCCTATGGAGAAGAACCGGCAAGAAACTCCATGGTTACTCTTTAAAAAAAATTATTGTTTACAATATTTTCATATTACAGTATTAATAGACATTATGTAAGAACAGTGTAGACCAGTCGATATTGTTGCACAATAAAAATAATAATATTAAAAAAAAAAAAAAAAAAAGTGAGTCGTAATAGGAAGTAACCTAAGAATTCGCGAAGTCCACGGTGTTCTCACATTAAAAAAAAGAAGCTGTATAAAAAAAAAACAAGAACAATAAGTAATTGCAATTAAATCACTGACTACTAGACCAACAAGCTTGTCTGAAATGTGTAATGATGAGGGTATGTTTGTATGTCCTTCATGCTCAAACGGTTGGACGGATTTAGATGGAATTTCGCATATGGGTAGACTATCAGTGTCGATATTATTGCTCGTTTCAAACAGCGCTTTCAATCGAGTTTTTTGATAAGGCTTATTATGGTTCCGCGACATCATAGCGGACTGTTTGTAACTAAAAATCATTATCGTATATCAAGTGTTGAGAATACTGACGCTTGTCTGTGTCAAACTCTTATTAAGATTGTTGTTAGAAAGACTTGGCTGTATGAGCTATAATACCTTTGCCTATTAAAACCTCAAATTGAACCAAAAAATAATAGAACTATCACCGACGATTATGACGGAAGCTAAGGACGAAAGTGAATACTTTTTAAAATTATTTCGAAATTAAAAAGTGTCCGTTCTATTAAAATATAAATAATATATATTATTAAAAGAACTAGTAATTATAGTAAATATTTCATTCGTGTTGGTTCATAGGCCATTTTTTACCATGTCCTTTTGTACAAGGTTTCCTTTTATGAAGTAGGCGAGCACTAAGAGAGGATTTTCCAAAATTCACCCATTAAAAGGATGAAATGGGGGTTGAAAATTTGTATACAGAACCCTACTTTTACGTGGGCAAAGCCGCTAGCAGAAGCTAATGTTAAATATAATTATTTTCTTACACTAAATGACACACACGCGTCGTAACTCAAAATTAACCTAAATTATCATTTTGTAATAATCCTCTACAAGTTAAGAGAATTTATTTAATTCCCGTTCATCCGGACGAGCGCTAATAAATTACGCAAAAGATTAATCTAATGCACTGAGTCCGCTATGATTTATTGTGGGGGCAACAGGTGGGGTAATAAGGGTTAATATTGGAAAAATATAACCGTTTATATTAGAAATTTATTGTGGCCAACATGCCTGCTTGTGACGCGTTACGATGCAATCAGTTGAGAATAAATTAAGTTCCAGATTTTCCTAAGAGTACATTTTTAAGATAATAATATAATTACTATGCTTTCTTAGTGTATTTGTAAAAATATTTAGTATGTATTTAAATATATATGTAGATTTGTTACTATCAAAAAAACATTGTTATCCATAACTAGGAATGAATTTTGGTTACTGCATCCATGCAAAAAACAATAAGAGACCAATTATATTGACTCTTTTATAATAAAGTGTCGCGAGTGGTTTTTGTTTTAGGTGGGAAATCATCCAATGACTTCAACGGTGCCGATCGCCTCCACGAGGGCACGGCGGTGCTCTGCCCAAGCGGGGCACACCTCTACCGTATGCTCCACCGTGTCCTCCAGGCGATCCATACAATGGTGACACCCAGGCGTTTTGCCGAACTTTCCATTTCCGGTGAGGACCTGCGTCATGCGTAAGGTGAGGACACCGTGACGTTTTTCCAACCAGCTCTCAAAGAGGGGTCTTACCGCTTTATTATGGTGAGCCCATCACTGGGTTTCAACATTCGCTGTCGCTATTCCACCATGAATGACCCAGTAGTTAAGACACCCGTCTCTAATGTATGAGATTTCAAATTTTTCATTTCTTATATTATATTTTTCTAAGTTTATATAGAACTTTGCTGATATCTCATGCCTTAGAAAGCATGTAAAGCCGTTGGTTCCGGTTTTCATTCGTAGATTTTTAACAGTTGTTACCGGTAGTCAGATGCCAGAAAGTCTGACCATCAGTCTGTCCAAGGAATATCGTGTTGCCCAGTAAGTAACTGGGTTTTGGAGGTCTGATAGGCAGTCGTTCCATGTAAAACACAGGTACTTATTCAGCCGCGTCCGGAGAGACTGGAAGCCAACTCCAAGCTAGTTGGGAAAAGGCTAGAGAGATTATGACTTTTTTATTTTGTGATAAAATGGAAGTAACGTCAACCCCACTTGTATGTGTTAGATAAAGTGCACTAGTAGACCTCGAGCACCTTAGTACACAAATGTACCGATAAAGTTTTACGATGCTATACCTAAGCAACCGATACTTCTTCCTCCTTGACAGGTAAATACGATGTGCGGTAGTTAGGTCTTAGTGTGTTTATTCAAAACGATAATAGTCTCATGAAACAAGCGTATATAAGAAGAGTGATAAGCTTTGTTTGCATACTATTAGCGCCATCCAGTAGCTAGTTAACGAATAATAGGTAGGCACGCAGCCAGATGTGATGTAAAACTAAAACAAGTACCTACCTAAGGTTGTCTGGTAGATATCGCCGTTAGCGATAAGACCGCCATTGTACCCATAGATTAAGTTAGTTTATAAGTTTTTGTTTAAGTACTATTTTGGTGTACAATAAAGTTTTATTCTATTCTATTCTATCAATTACCTAAACAATAATAGGTTTAATTGATCCCATTGGCCCATGGAGTTTACCAACGCGAAAACAAGATCAAAATTGAAGCACTTAAATAAACATAAGTCACCAGTAATCCTATAATACCGAAATTACCCAGTATATGCCACAATAACATCTGCAATCTGAGACAGCTTCTAAATCGATGAGCGAGCCAGCAGTCCCCAGGTATATGCTGTGCTCAATATTGTGTCAAGCCGAGCTCTGGATCCACATTACCGTGCCGTGTTATGCATTTAATAAAGCCGTAATACCTATGCTAATATCGTGTCACTTGGACCACTCTGAAGGGGAGGCAGAATGTTCAGTTTGTGGGACTCTAGATGCTTTCGGCCTATGACGTCTTGAGCATCGACACCAAGTTGCTGGCTTGTCGGTATTCTATCGTTTACATTTCGGGGAATGTGGAATTTCACAATTTAATTCCACCTAGGCCGTTCCATCATAGGATCATTGGACGCACGGCGTTGGGCCATCAGTACATGCTGGACATCCCACCCATACGTACAAAGCGTTTTAGGAACACACTCATTAGATATGCGTACAGTTAAGGAGTGGAATTCTCTGCCGGAGTCTGTGTTTCCCGATAGCTACAACCTGGGAGTCTTTAAATCAAGAATAAATAGGTTACTTTTATTCAAACATACTCCATTGTCTGCTATACTATCACTTACCACTAGGTGAGATAGTGGTCAAACGCGAGCCTATCAATAATAGAAAAAGTCTATCTGGGTTTCTTACTGTCTTTTAACACGTTGAGTGCGGAATGAGGTCTAATACACCTCATATACGTTTTTCTTGGGGTGCGGTTAAGGAAAACATAGCTTTGTCTACCGTGCGAAGGCCGTTAACTCATTTTCGTTTACCTTTACAACCATATATTCAGGTTCATCTATAATTTTAGGTTTTTGATACTTTAAATTCCCTCAGCTGACATTCTGCATTTCCCCATCACGCGACCACCTCCCCGCGAACTCGCAATATTCCAACGTGCCTATTTGTGTTCACGTGCGATGACTCACGTGGCCACTTTCTAACGCAAACACAACTTAGATTAGCTATGGGTTCCACCAAGTTTTGGTGCGTCATACTCTTAGCTGAAGTGTATTTCCTGAACATCTCTGTACATAAATGCTGTTTTAGATCCAGAAGGGAGTTATGTCAAGCACAACAGATGAAATTCGAACTTGCATTAGGGCACTAGAATAAATATTAGTTTTGATGATTTCATAAACACCCGTGACTGTGATTGTTATATCATCAGATTAGGATCTAATATAATTATCTAGTTTATAATTTTACCTTGTTTATATGTACTTTATTATTAATAATAATAATAATAATAAATTTATTTATTTTCTCGCCACAACATTACAAAATACAGAGCAATAAATAGCAAATACTTAATATACTTTTATTATTTAATATTGTGGGAGACTGGTGCCTTAGCTAGGCTCAAGGTCTGTATTTCAGGACACCAGGATCTCCAACATTTACATTTGCTTATAAACTTACTATAATGTACTCGTACACTGATCACATAAATTACAATACTAGGGTAGCAAGAATAGTTTGCATGCATTCACAGACTCGCTAAGATCAGTTGTCGAGTCAGTGATTTTAAATTATACTAAGTTCTGTGTGTTATGTGCATGGGAAGTGTGTGATGTAGTGAGGTAGGGGTGTGTTTGTGTGAGTGGTATGTATCTGGTTATGCGTTTATGAGGATAGTTTAGTGAGTGTTGTGAGTTGTTGCTATGGATTAAGAAAATTGAATGGAGTACGCGAGTGTGTATATAAGAATATTATTACACCATGGTGGTAAGTAATTTTTCCGTACTCTCATAACTTAGCTCCTGGAGGAATGCATTCACTTTCTTTTTGCACATGATTCTAGGTAGGTTAACTATAGGTGATATACGATTTATTTTATTATATAGAAATGCACCTAAGTAGCGAAAAAACCGCTTCGAAAATTGAGTGGAATGATGTATGTGACGACAGTTTACAGGATTGTACCGTCTTTTACCAAGCGAGGCCGAAGGATGATAGGTAATTAACGAGTGCTGTTTTAATATGATGCTTGAGATAAAAAGCTGGCGTACTGTCAAAACTTTAGCCTCCCTGTATAGTAGCTCTGTGGGATAGCGGTAGGGTAGAAATAAGGACACTTTTAGTATAGCTCTCATTATAAGCCACTTAATTTAATGATACTTCATTCTATTAGTTAAATCTGTTATTATTTATTTATTTTGCACACCTACCAGAGTGTTGTCTCTTTTAACCCAAAGGTTGACTGGTAGAGAATGCCTTGTTGCAATAAGTCCACCTATGTACCACTACTGTATATGAAGTTTAAACAAATAATAAATAATCTCCATGAAAACCAAGTTCAAAAACATCGTTTATTACAAATCACAATAAAACCATCCACACTCCGCTGATTATTATTTTTCAACACAAAACAACAAAGAGCGTCAAACATTCCCATAAAACTCCGCCCGGGGCCTAAACACGAAACTTTAACACAATTCTCTAAACAAGAAACACCAACTTTCTGTTATTACTCTTCTTTATTTTATTATCAAAAATGTTTACGAGTCATTATACGAACTCCCGTCGTTTCGGGGCCTTGATAAAGATAAATTTGCTCAGCAATTGCTCTGATGATTAATGACGTTGAACAACAGGTGAGGCTTTTTATATTGGGCTCTAATCCTGCCAGTTACCTACCTACCTCCGTCCGTATTGTTTTAAAATTCGCCCGGGAACGCGCCCGTCACTCAGAATGACGTGTCTGGCACACTATGACATTTTTTGATCTTTTCGGTAGTGAGGTTGATTAAAAAATCGTGTATCGTTACTGTTTTTGGCGGGGGATTGGGAATAAAGGAGTATTCGATGTTTCGGGCGTCTAGATGGTCTGGATTCCAGTAAATTGTTCGGTTTGATGGATTTTAGTTATAAGTAACGTAGTCAGTCATAGGTAAGTGAAGGCTTGTAAGTGACTAATGACTTCTTCTTCTTTTCGTGTCGATGTACTCTAACTAAATTTTATCTGACCAGTATTTGTCAACCTCTACGGCTCTGTTATTGGCCTCGTATAGATCCTGAGACTAATGACTGAAAGGTGCGATTTTGTTGACATTTCGTCAATATTTCTTTTAATTATTGTGTTTATTTGTGTGCCTCCGATGGCTTCTCGTCAGATAGGTTTTCTTAGGAATTTTAAAACTGTCAACATTGCAGGTATCCTTTAAGGAGACCTCATTTTCCATAGAAATTTTTTTATGGATGTTACCGTGGCATTCTGAGAAGGAAGAAAATTTGTTTCATCTTTTTCTGAAAAATCCCTTTAGAGAATCTAACAGTATTAAGCATAACTTACTCACATCCCAAGACAAAATCTTCAAAAACACTATACATGTACGAGTGGCGATAGTGTATGCAGGAATAGAATTTGAACGCCGCCACGCGGGTGGGTGATGTGCCAATGAATAAACGATTCCGGTCGGTTTATGCGATACCCCTGCATTATGGCCCCCATGGCACTCGCTCACTTTACAAACATGCGCGTTATTTTGTTGTTACGGGTTCTAGAGCAAAGTTATGGGGTATTTAGGGGGCCTTTATTGAAATTATTTAGCCTAATGGTATGGGAGATAGGAAAAATTGAATGGCGTTGGTTTTAATCATGGGTGTATGATCAGAGTTTGCCGAAAGGATGGGTCGTTGTTTATAAAGTAGATTAAATAATAACGACTATTGTGGAACGACTTAGAATGATATAGAGGTTTATAGAATAACAACGATTGCAATTCGCACGATTGTTTTTTAGGTGGGAAATAATTTAATGACTTCTCCCGTTCTTGGGTTGGTTGGGAGACTTTTACTGACCAAAATCCACTTCTATATTCCTTCTTTGCCTTGTATTCAAGAGCCCCGGGTTTTCCTTTCAGAAGCGAACCCGTGGCCCCAGTAGGCTTCGACCCTGCTGGGTCCTTACGATTTTGCTGACATCTCCTTCCAGCCGCTCCTCAAAGGGGAGACTTATCGCCGATACGCACGATGACGCAGAATCCTGGCTCGACAATTAGCCGCTACCTAGGACTAGGCACAGGAACCAATGGTCCATCTACCTACAATAGATAGACTAGCTAGCCATTGGCTAGGTATTGGTAGCTATTTTTAAGTTTACGACATAACCCGAAGAATCCACCCAAACTTAAGAGGCAGTGAGCAAGGTACATTGATCGCAGAACAGAAGGTCGATGGGGCTGAAAGGATCAGGAGCGGCGACTGCATACCGGAAAACTCAGCGTTGGTAGGCCTCCCAGAAGGAGGACCGATGACCTGATGACAGACGCGGGAATTAGGACCGGTCGTTGTAGCGACACTTAGTCTTGGAAGAAGCATATTAGTTTATCGGCTGAAATGATGAGAATTTAATAGTACTGAGCACCACACGCTACAATTCTAAAACCCTAATTTTGCTTATAAAGTCCTCCATCTTTTCGTAATTCTCAACGTACTCAAGTTACATTAGCTTGCAACAGTCATAAGTTTCTATCTCATTTTGATCTAAACAATAGTATTTTTCACAAAGTGAACGTCTAGAGGACGTAGTCTGGTTGAAATAGGTTATGTAAATGCAAAGAATATAAGTTCATATCAACATCGGCGATGCAAGCCGCCAGGTTGCGATGGAAACATACTGCTGCGTATTGTGGGGGAAAACTCTCAAGCAATTTGAACACTGTATTGCTCAATTCCTCCTAATTGAGTCATATTCCTTCATTACTGAGGGTCGGGAAGTTCTTCAATTTGCTTCTTACTTACGATATCTCCCCATCTGTGACGGTTTTTGATGTCATGAAGTGTTACGTGCAATTGTGTGTCCATTGTGGAGCGGATTTAATTTGCCTATTTTTTTAGGCTGATTGTTCAAAGACCGATGTCAGCAAACCGTAGGGGCCCAGTAGGGTCGAAGCCTGCTGGGGCCATGGGTTGTAAGAGCGGAAGAAATCATTGGATAATTTCCCACCTGAAAAAAAGTTACTAGTAATATTTGTATTAATTTTTTTTATTTCCGGAACGTGGTCGCTCTCAACGGGCCACATCAGAAGGCTTAAAGTCACCCAAAGGGCAATGGAAAGGGAGCTCGGAGTTTCCTTGCGTGATCGAATCAGAAATGAAGATATCCGCAGGAGAATCAAGGTTGCCGATATAGCACGAAGAATCCCCAAACTTAAGTGGCAATGGGCAGGGCACATTGCTCGCAGGATAGATGGCCGTTGGGGCCATAAGATTCAGGAAGGCCTCCTACAAGGTGGACCGATGACCTGGGAACCCAGGTTGCAGGAATCCGATGGATGCGAGGCGTGCAGGACCGTACAATTGTGGCAACACTTGGGGGAGGCATATGTCCAACAGTGGACGTTTATCGGCTGAAATTATGAATAATATTTACGTAGGTATAATCAGAGAGTTATATTTTTATATGCAAACATAAGCTTAGGGCTGACACGATAGCCAAATTTTGCTTGACGCAGGTCCTCACCGGACATATCCAGTTCGGGAGGTTCTGGATGGTCCTGTTTTGGATTGAGGTGGAGGGAAAAGGTGGAGCATACGGGGGTTGTTCCCAAAAGTCCACGAGTCTATTATTCTCGAAAAATGAAAGTTGGAACATTAGTTCACATTTGTTGTAATATATACATTTTTTCTTTTCTTCCTACACATTGCTTTTGCAATATTTTTTATATTAGTAGACGCCAACCACCATAAATTCGTTAGTAATTTTCTTTTTGTTGACATGTCATTTATTGATAATTGTAATTACTTATTGTTCTTGTTTTTTTTTTTTTATATAGCTTCTTTTTTTTTAATGTGAATGTGAGAACACCGTGGACTTCGCGAATTCTTAGGTTACTTCCTATTACGACTCACTTTTTTTTTTTAAATATTATTATTTTTATTGTGCTTTGGGTACAATATCGACTGGTCTACACGGTTCTTACATAATATCTATTAATACTGTAATATGAAAATATTGTAAACAATAATTTTTTTAAAAGAGTAACCATGGAGTTTCTTGCTGGTTCTTCTCCATAGGAAACGACCAATTTGGAACCGTGCACTAGCTTCTGACGTTTTATAAGTGCCCATGTAGGCCTATGTGAAATAAAAAATTTTTGACTTTGACTTTGACTTTGAATGAGTCCATGTCATTTTAAAATATTAAATATTTTCTTTCCCTACGAGTCCATGAGAATTTTTGGTACAGTCAGCAGGTTATAAACGCAGTACTTATGAAACGGTAAACATTCCACATGTATGTCTCCAAAGAGGTGAATGGTCATATCCATGAAAAAAAACAGGTTTAAAAAACAGTAAATAATTTTAATCTTACACTAAAATAGAATTTGCATTATAAATCACAGTTTCGCAATTATCACAGTAAATCAAAATAATCGTAGTTAGTAACTATTTGTTTTTCCCAAGGCTTACAAACTGATTAAGACAGACAAGAAATGGTTTTTACTGACTGTACTTTGGACAAATCTTGTGGACCCGTTGGGAATTGATGTAAGAAATGAAGATCAATAGAATCATGGACCTCTGGGAACAACCTCATACGGTGGAGATATGACCCACTTTTTTTAAGGGTTTAAATCATCCAATGACTTCTCCCGCTCGTGGTAAAGCGCGACGGCTTGTTAGATATTTACTGACTAAATCCACACCCATGTTCTTCAGTTGCCCTTTGCGTCTACGGGATTTCCCTGCAGAAATACCTTCCTTCCTAGATTCCTTCTCAACTTTTTAGTCACTGGTACCACTTTCAAAGTTCCTCTAATGTGCTTATTTCTTACTTAATTGATTCCCCGTCACTTGACATAATTATTATCTCAACATTATTATCTCTGCCACAAGAGAGCCTCTTTTTCACTGCCCTACATTCTGATCCTTACGAATCACAGCTAATAACAAAAAAGTCGTCCACGCTGTTAGTATGAGATGAGCCACTCTCTCTATAAATCGGGCAGTGGGTAACCGAAATACTAAACCAAACATAATTAGTACTAACAAAAACCCCAATTACACTTGACTGTACCTGGAAATCAAACCCAAGTTTATTAGTCGGGCGGTAACGAGACGACCGCTATAAAACACACGCGTTAAAACATCATTTATATGAAGCTAGTACAACGGCCGGACCGCCTGGTTCCTACATATTTAAATAAGCCGAGCCTCTAAATAATACATATGTAATACCTTCGTGTACGCAAATTAATGACAAATGTTCCTTATGTAGAATATTACCCTGAAATAGTTGGAGATATTTATAGGTAATCCTGAAATGTATAGTTTTCGTCATTGTAATCTGAAGGGTTGTCTGTAAAACAATAAGACCGCCCTTTGTTAACCCTGTTGATTTTAAGCTCCTATTGCTTTTTTTATAGTATATAATAAAAAGTATGTCTACCTGTCTATCTAGCTATCTATAAATAATAAATTACTGCAACGTTACATAATTTAAGTTTTTGTGTGAATGGAAGCGTGTTTGATCATTTAGTTGAGATCATTGTGACATAATGGTCTCAATATCTGTTTTTACTGCTAAGATTATTTCTTTTTTTTGTCATGGAAATCATTTAGTGATCTATCCCTTTTCACAACTACATAAAAAAACAGAAAATGTCTCCATCCTTTGCATATGGCAAGTCTTTATAAAACTTTGCCTTTCATTCTATTTCTACGCTTCTTCTGCTACCAATTCTCCGCCAGCCCTTTCTCAAATGCGTTGGAGTAGGCGTTCAAGTTGACCGTTTCGGCATCAACTCGGCCCCCGTATCTGCCTGTCCAAGGCCGCACTTGCGCCGCGGCGTCTCTTGGCAAAGCACCACTATAGTTCTTCTCAAATTGTGATTTATTCGCGACAAATGTCGAAATAAACCGTAGCTACTGTTTTATATTGGGGCCCGTGTGCCTTTTATTTACATCGCACTTATAAAGATTCCAGCGTTTGTAGGCCACTAAGAGGTGTGGAAATATTTCGCGCCCTTTAAATTGTGTAGATGTGTACATGATATGTAAATCATATGCCCGACGACCACTAGCTTGTAAGTGAAGTGAAATTTGAGCAGAGACTGCGAGTGCCTTAGACACTTTTCATGCAGCGCTGTACCAACCAACGATTATCCCTTTACGCTCTCAAATTATTATTTTATTTTATTGAAAAGTAGTTATAGAGTTTCTTGTCCGTTTTTCTCCATAAGAATCGTATATCATATCGTAAGGCACCACTAATATATCGTAAATCAATAGTGCCTTTTCGTCGTCCTAATTGAAATAATCGGTTTTGACTTTGACTTTAATTACAGATAATCCTCAATACGTAAAGCCAGTGTAGCGGGAATTTAGCTTTGAGATTGTGAAGAAAATGTTAATTGAAACATCTATTTCTAACATATCTAAAGATGGGCAAAATGAGGATTTAAACCCGGTTGATTGGCTATCTCATACTCATATTTAGCCTTTTAATGTTCCCACTGCTGGGACTGAGGCCTCCTCTCTAGGAGAACGGGAACGGGCCTTAATCCACCACGTGGGCCCAGTGTGAGTTGGAAAATGTCACATGTCTTCGAGCAGTGGTGGCCGAGTCAACAGCCTCGATTTACGGGTTGTAGGTCGCAGGTTTTTTTTTTTTTTCGGTAGGAGTGGGAAATCCTCATGGACGCCCAAGCTGCCTCACAGACGAGCCAGTCTGGGCAGTGTCAGACTCCTACTGACTAAAACCGCACTCCTAACTTACATTTAAACCACGGACATGACGTCCATGCCCTTGTTTGTTAATTATACATTGTTTGCTTCTGGGCAACTCCACGTGCAAGTGGCGTCACTCCAGAGCACCTTTCAGCGATCTTCACAATAAATCCCGTTCAGAATTTCAGGGTTTAGAGGCCACCAGCCCGAAGCGATACCCAAGCGACAACGACCCACATCCGCATCAAAAATCAGGAATCTCCCAACCTTCAACACACATACAACTCATCGCCGCCCGTAATGCCGCACCAAACAAATGGCCCCTCAACCCCAATAACTATACTGAATACTAATACTTAATAGGTACAATAAATAATATATAATTATATAATATAACAATAAATACCATCTAGTTTATAATACATATTATCGATAACTATAACTACTATATTATGATGTAAATACAATGTTTGACACTTTTTTTTTTTTTTAGTAGGTCGCGAGTTCAAACCAGCCAGGCGATTTACTTTTTATAATTTATTTCATCTCTTAAAACGGTGAACGAAAACATCGTGAGGAAACCGGCATGTCCTGGAACCAAGAATTCGAAGACATGTGGCGATCTCTACATGAAAGTAATGGAAAGAAATAAAAATAATTGATTGCCACGAAACTGACTTGCATTCAAATTATAAACTTAGTAGCTTCTCAGTTATTTTCTAAATTACTTATGTGAGTTACATTGTACTATCGTTTAGTTTGGGTATAGAATCCTAAAAACAATGAAATAGCCCATCATTCCTCGTTTAAGTGAAGGTTCGACGGATGAAGCTCCATGTAAAAGGTACTCTTTCTGCATTTTATTTGAATTGACTTCGATATTTACGGCTACGACGTAATAAAAATTTTAAAGCACATTTTGTTTCTCGTAAAAATTGACTTTTGTTGTTATTTCCGAACAATGAAATTACAAGCCTGATTGGATTCAATTTTGTCGTAAATTGATAAAACATAAAAATCTGTTTTGAAAGGGTTTTAAAGTATGACCTTTCAACTATCGGTTTTGCCGCATAAATCAAACCCACAGGTATCTTAGACACCCAATAATGCAGTCGATCTTAAAATTTGCAAATGACGGAAGCATTAACCCTAAAATACCAAAAAAGGATGCAGTCAAAGTTTTTACCAATGTTGTACAATCCGAATAACTGATCAACTAAAGATGCTTAGTGAGAAGAAAAGTGTCCCACGTAGTAATATTCTGAACTCCTGTCTGCAGGATTGTTTGAAAGAGTCAGGGTTTCCAGACAAAACTGCTGCAGAAATCTGCGATAGGAATTGCGATGCGAATTCGTGCGGCGACACATCGGTTCAGATGACCATGCAATGTGCGATACGAATCGCAAGTTCTTACGAAGCGACTTTGCATCGCAGTTGTGTATTTTGACGCTTACCGCAACTCAAGAACGCAAAGGGCAAGAGAAAGTTAGTTATTGACTTCCCACCAAAAAGAAAACCAATAGCTCCTTCTTACGAAGTTCTTTCACTAACTACCACCTTCTATATACAAGCACTAAGCATGGAAGTCCCTCTCAGCCAGCCCAGTGCCGAAGGACCCGTTGATAGCATAAACCGTTAACATAACAAACAGTGTGCGCCGTATCCTCGCCCAATTATGGGCAGCACCGCGCTCATATATATTTCAGTATTTACTCGCGGGGAAACAAAGCGGATTTCCCTAGAATAAAGCTAATAATACCGAAGTATCGGGGAAGAGTGCGTGGAGAGAGCGCGCGGCGGATTTTCCGAATAAACGAATTTTGAGTATGAATCAATTTTTTTTTACTAAAAAAAATAGTTTGCTTTTGATTTTTAATCATTATATCTACTAATATTATTGTTATTATTTATGTAGCCTATACTGTCTTACTGCTGGGCAAAGACCTCCCTCCGTTCCTTCCATTGTTCCCGGCTCTGAGCCAAATCCTAACAATTCCTAAGGAAGACATCTAAGTCGTCCTGCCATCTCCTTCTCATTTTAATCATCATTTAATAAAATATAAAAGATCAATGAGCACTGTGAAAGCGAGAAAATGGTTAGAATTAGCTTAAGGAACATTTTTCTTAAACAATCAAATAGACGATTGTATCATTGCCTTTTAACCTCAGATGGGATCGCATGCAAGCACTAGTATAAATCATTTAAGAAAAAAAACATTCGCTAACAAATTTCAGAATTTTTTTTATTCAGGATTTTAACCAAAAGGAGATAGGACAGCTATTAATACAACATTAATATATGCCCTACCTCCTCTTGGTTTTGGATGTGAAGTTTACGTACACATTTTTATATATTATGTGCTTAAGTTTAAAGCGCTAGGTGTCACAAAAAAAAAACCATATGCACATTCACACATGCATTCAAGACCACATTCAAGGCCTTTGTGAAATAGGATTTGAGCCCTTACGATGGGACATACTCGTACATTTTTATTTTTCCATTTTTTCCTCATGTGAATGCCCCGCTTCATCCAGTCCCTTGACCCCGCAGAGTTCCCAGTCGTCAATCCCGAGCGCCCGAGGCGAGGACTCGTTGTTAACTATGACAAACACAATTACCCACTACACACACCGCAGCTCACCATTACACACACCAGCTCAACATTACACACTACAGCTCAACATAACGCAGGACAACAAGTGATTACGGTCACTACCAATCACTTGATGAGACCCATGGCTATAGCTGGAACTACACGTAATTGGGATGTTGTGTACTCTTGTAGGACATATTTGACGCTATTAGGTCAAGTTTTATAAATATCAAGAAAACATTATTGAGATTACTGAAAACGTAAAGGTTGAATTTTACTCATTGCGGGGCTGATGCACGCGTCATGCTTGTGAACGCATGTTGTTGAGAATGGTCTTCTCTTAGCTGCCAGTTGCTTATTTTAAGTACATTTTTTTATTATTTATTTACATTGTGCTCACAAAATAGAATCGACAAGAAATATGTAACCAAGATTTATGTGACTCATAATAAGATTAAAAAGAATATTCATGGAGGTTTTTGCACGTTCAAAGTCAATTTTTTTTTATTTCACATAGGCCTACATGGGCACTTATAAAACGTCAGAAGCTAGTGCATAGTTCTTCTCCATAGAGATCTCCGCTTTGGAAAATACAATTTAGCTTCACTTTTTTTGACTGACCGATATTTTGACAATTCAAAAGCACCTGTAAATGGTCTATTTGAAATAAGTGTTTCTGATTTCAGTCATTATGAACAACTTTTACTAAAGAATGAACCCTAAAATCCACTTTTACCCATATTATTTTCTGTCACGTCATGTGGCCATATTTTTTAACGATTTCCGTGTTGGTCACGTAGCGTGTCGGTCATCCTTTAACACGATATTTTTCACATGTAGAGATTGCATCTGATGCACATGAATAATACCTTCGATTAACCTGACAAAACAGCTACCCACAACTCGTTACCGTCCATCTCCCTACAGCCTCACTAATAATATTACCCGAAAACGTTCCATATCACAACTATATGAGGAGTACACCGGCTGAATGCCGAGCAGCCTGATTCAGCCGGATGATGCGGGAAGAAAATAATGTATCCGCCCAATTAGTCTAACGTACGGTTATCCCGGTCCACTCGGTACATAGCAATGAGCTAGCCGCGGCTTTATTTGCCAACTTCTGATGAATATGTTTGTGGAAGATTTGGCGAATTGCTATTTGTGAAGGGTTAATGGAAAACATTGCTTATCAAGAGTGTAAAGACGAATACCGCTTTAAAAAAAAAAATGCAACTTAGGTTATGAAATGAAAAAAAATATTAAACCAAAGTCAGGGCCTTTTTCATTCTTTTTAGGGTTCCGTACCTAAAGAGTAAAAATGGGGCCCTATTACTAAGACTTCGCTATCCGTCTCTCCGTGTCTAAACCGTTATAGCTAGACAACTAAAATTTTCACAGCTAATGTATTTCTGTTACCGCTATAAGAACAAATACTGAAAACAGAATAAAATAAATATTTAAGTGAGGCTCCCATAAAACAAACGTGAATTTTATGCCATTTTTTTGCTACGGACGATACGGAACCCTTCGTATGCGAGACCGAATCTCACTTGACCGGTTTTCCTACAATGTTAAAAAATGAGGAATAAAAACTTTAAACATCCACTTTTTATTTGTACGCCAAATAACTGATTGAACTGATAATTCAGACGAATATCCCTGTAAGCTTTTGCCCTACGAAAATATCAAAATCACCAGCATCGAAACAGCTCTGAAGGGAGGACAGCCATTTCATCAAAAGTAAATCCTAAGCGAAGCATTAGCGACACAACAAGCCAGCTAAGTCAGTAGAACGTCCAAACACACGTAAGCCGCTAACCCCCAAATAAATAACGCATAAAGGTGGGATCGTGACGGGCACATTCCTCATAATCCGGGTTATCTTTATGAAAACTATCCGCTGTCGGCCATCAGTATGCTGCGGCCGCCGCCAACCAATCCGTCAGCGGTGCCGCACGTGATGCGAATCGTTTCGAGGGACAATGAAGTAGGGAGAATGGAAATGGCAACGTGAAGTTTGAGCGCTGATATGAGCATAGACCACGTTGTTGACGGCAGCAAGCTTGTTCCAACGCATCCTGAAGAAACGAGCCACCGTCTTCAGTTCATTCCCAAAAATTTGGGTTTTCGGAAATCGCAAATTATATGTTGCAGTTCATGTGCAGCTTTTTCACAGTCAGACACAATCTTAGCATGCTGACTGGCTTACATTTTTACCACTAGCTTCATGGCTTCAATACTGTCTATTATACCAACATCACAAAAGAATATATGAATTAATATCAGTACACAGAATATTGGAAACTTAATCAAATTCAATTAATCGAAGCTGATGCATTGAGCTACTACTTATTCCTTTTATAAGTTATAAATTGTTGAAATCCTATTTCCTAGACAAAAGCTTCCTCAAAATAATTACGTTTATCTTATAGTCATTACTGCAAGCAATTATCGCTCATAAATTTCGGATAGTACCATATATTTGCTGTTTACTTACAGTCCGTGTACTTAGGCCTTTCGAGGAACGAATTAATAATAATGAGTCAAGATATGCGCCACAATTACTGTAAACGGAATTTAGACTAAGATATAGAAGGAAGTACAAATACCGTGCTTGTTTATGTTGTGACTACGTTGCTGGGCTTCAGTTTCAAATACTGTGCCTGTTTATGTTGTGACTTCGTTGCTGGGCTTCAGTTTCAAATACTGTGCCTGTTTATGTTGTGACTTCGTTGCTGGGCTTCAGTTTCAAATACTGTGCCTGTTTATGTTGTGACTTCGTTGCTGGGCTTCAGTTTCAAATACTGTGCCTGTTTATGTTGTGACTACGTTGCTGGGCTTCAGTTTCAAATACTGTGCCTGTTTATGTTGTGACTTCGTTGCTGGGCTTCAGTTTCAAATACTGTGCCTGTTTATGTTGTGACTTCGTTGCTGGGCTTCAGTTTCAAATACTGTGCCTGTTTATGTTGTGACTTCGTTGCTGGGCTTCAGTTTCAAATACTGTGCCTGTTTATGTTGTGACTACGTTGCTGGGCTTCAGTTTCAAATACTGTGCCTGTTTATGTTGTGACTACGTTGCTGGGCTTCAGTTTCAAATACTGTGCCTGTTTATGTTGTGACTACGTTGCTGGGCTTCAGTTTCAAATACTGTGCCTGTTTATGTTGTGACTTCGTTGCTGGGCTTCAGTTTCAAATACTGTGCCTGTTTATGTTGTGACTACGTTGCTGGGCTTCAGTTTCAAATACTGTGCCTGTTTATGTTGTGACTACGTTGCTGGGCTTCAGTTTCAAAGGTGTAATTACACATAACATAAAATAATCAGCCTTGTAATTTTTCCACTGCAAGGACTCAGTCCCAGAGTCACAGAGTCCTTGCAGCGCCTATTCTTACTCAGAGTAAGAATGCCAAAATCCAGCACTCGGACCCAGTGCGGTTTGGTGGATGTACACGTCTATGCGTATGGTGGTGGACATGTCTTCGAATTTTTGGTTCTAGGACTATTATTGTCGTTTTGAGAGCAGTGGTGATGAAATAAATTATACAGAGTAATGCGCCTGGCTGGGATTGAAACCATGACCTACGATTACAACTCGTAAGTTGAATGAAAAAAATCTTGGTCTTTGTAATGGCAACGCAACTAGTTGGCGCAGTCGCGGGTTCGATTCCCGTAAGAAACAAATATTTTTATGCCCTAAAGATAGGTGTTCCGGATCTGGGTATCTTGTGTAAGTGAGTTTACTACATGTTAGTGAGCGCAACTATGATACAGGAGTAATTCCTAGTGTAGGGCAAAGTTTAAGAAAAATGTTCATTGGCAATGGTTGTTTAGTATAGAATGCAGTTAAGAGCATTACTCCAGAGCAGCGCGCTTCGATTTTAGGTAAATTTACTCACACTGCTTTACAGTTAGCGTGCACACAGCTGTCTGTATTGGAGTGCAGTATAACCGCGTGTCGTACACCGCATTGATAATTTTGATACTTTGCCAATGTCGGCCGGCACTGGAGCGCAGACGCAATTCGCGTCTATTATATAGTAATTCTAAATAATTCATTGTAAATTAAAGAAATAAGTTATTAAAAAAATCATTATGCCATATCTTAGAACGTAAATGTGTTCAATTACTAGGCTTAAAAATAGACAATAATGCCCCATATTTTATCCTAAACTAACATGTTTAATATCTCGAAAAATGGCAAAAAATGACAGTTTTGAGTTTACTTTTCTTGAATGAAAACTTACAGCAATCGTGTTTTTTTTTTAGCCATGCATTAGTCAATGTTGTATTTTTTTTTAAATAAAATTGTTGTAAGTTTAACATACACAGTTTTATTACTATCTCGTATCTGCGTAGATCATCGACCGCTAGATTTAAAAACGGCTTGGATAAGAACTGTTTTAATGGGAAAACTATACGACTATTTGAAAATGTTTTTAAACCACACACTAGATTATAAAATTCCCAATAATATGTCATCAATATCTTATCTAGAAATCAAACACATTATTGTTATATTGTCCATCGGAAATCATTGATTTTGACTTCTGCGTGTTTTTAACGGATGAATGCTCTTAACTCGTCGTTCAAATATTGTCTAGATACTTCTTTATAATATTCGGATAGGGGCAGAAAAAGCATCTGCCAAATTCACAGACACTAAACTCTTCTAGTAATATATTCAGATCATACATCTGCGCTGTTATGAAATGTTACGAACACACAATCGTTATGCTTCGCTATTGACTTAGATTCAATGACGCCATTGGCTGGACATGCCAGCCTTTCGCTACATCTACCAATGCACACTTTATTTGCCTTTTAGGGGTCCGTAGTATACAAATGAAATTGGAATGATTTTTTTATTGAAATTAGTTTTTTTTTTTCTGTTTCTAAAAGAAATTTGTAACACCCGAGTTGTATCTTCCCGCTGACTCTGAAACATCCGTGTCCACGAAGGACACACATCGGGTGGAAAGTGAGAATTCTGTAATGCCTTTTTAACCATTTTTCAAAGAAGGGTCTAATCGCCGGTTTGCGGCGTGTGGCTAGTATAGCTAGCAGGTTGGTGGCGGCCATCTTTCTTACTATGGTCGTTTCTACCATGGTAATAACGGTCATCATCCTTTTTCTAATATCTCTTTGATCTCTTACGTACAAAGATTTTTTGGGAACACATTCATTGTGCATACGGCTAAGGAATGAATTCCATGCCGGATTCTATGTTTCCTGATAGCTAAAACTTAGGAGTCTTTAAGACAAGAGTGAATAAGTTACTTACAGGCAAGCGTGCTCCATCGAATGCGAATTATGACTTTAATTCCATATAGCATAGATAGCAATTGGAAAGACTGTTTTAGAAATGCTGAACAAGGCATCAATACAATCGCAAAGTGGCTAAGCAATAACCTGCTAACATTAAATGCTAACAAAACCAAGTTTCTATGTTTTCACAAAACTGCAGCGTCCTCTCCCTCTTCTCTACTAAATATTCAAATACATACATGCGACCAAAGGCAGTTCTGCAACACCAAATGTCAATGCTGTAATTTACAAAGAACACAGTCTATAAAATATCTTGGAGTAATTATTGACGAAAAACTCACATACAAGGAGCATGTCATTGCACTCTCAGCCAAGACCAGAAAGTTAATCTACGTCATTAGGGAACTTAGAGATGTTGCTTGCATGAAACTTCTTAAAGCTATTTATATCTCCTTGTGCCAATCTATCTTATCATACTGTATAAGCGTATGGGGTGGGACATCGACATCACACCTCATGCTGTTGGAAAGAGCGCAGAGATCAGTTCTCAAAGTAATGTTAAAAAAGCCTATTAGATTTCCAACAAAAGATCTTTATAAAGAGGCTGATCTACTTAGCGTGCGAGGGCTCTATGCAATGCATGCAATTATCTCCACTCATAAGCTAGTTATAAATTCTCCAAGTTACAATGACATGCTGAAGCTTAGGGTCTTTAAAATCACAAGTACTAAATGTAAAACTTCATTTGCTAGAAGATCACAGAAGTTTATGTTTCCATACCTGTACAATAAAATTGCAAATAAATATCAGCTCCAGCATAATACGACTCGTGAAGCCAAAGTTAAAGTTAGGAAATTAATCACCGGCATGAACTACTATGAGATGGAACAATTGCTACGCACAGTTGTCTAAAGACTAAACTAAACACTCTCATTAAATTCTATCACACACGACACACAATACACATAATACTCCCTCAAACACTTATTTACACTTTTTCACTCATATACATACAACACACTTGCACTTTAACTTCATGAGAATGATATGCAGATTTAACTTATTTTACTAATATTGGAGTAATCGTTTTGTTTGATAGCCACGATTCAGGCCCTGCCTAGTGTGGTTTCACCGTTATTTTTGTAAATTGTAATTTGAGTTGCTAATAAAGTTATTATTATTATTATTATTTCATTTATTTATTATATTACATACTTATTATATTTTTAAATATTTCCTTAAAAAAAACACATAAAAAAACATTTAAAAATATAAAAAATAGTAGCCCACCGGCATCGGGAACAGAGTCCAAGCTGCCGGCGGTCAGGGCTCCTGAGAGAGGAATCTCCTAACGATGCGCGCCGTGTCCAGGAGTACTGCTTTCTGGATCAGGCCCTTGATCCAGCTGCCTAACGAGAGCCTCCTTAGATGTTGTTCGAGGCTCTTGGCTATTAAGCCATTGGCCGTTACGACTATCGGCACAATGATTGCTCTATCCACTTCCCAAATGTCGACAACCTCGCGAGCTAAGTCAAGATACTTAATTTGCTTATCTTTCTCAGCTTTCACGAGGTTCTCGTCATGAGGGACAGCTATATCAACAATCATTGTAAGACGCTCTAGTCGATCTATCACCACTATATCAGGTTTATTGGCAACAATAGTCCTGTCAGTGATGATAGATCGATCCCAATATAATGTGATATTGCCATTTTCGAGAACTGGGTCGGGCACATACCTATAATACGGTACTTCTGATTCCACAAGTTTGTATTTAAGAGCAAGTTGCTGGTGGATAATCCTGGCTACGAGGTTGTGTCTATGCAAATATTCTCCGTTAGCTAGATGAGAACACCCAGAAATAATGTGTCGGATTGATTCCCCGGGCCGGTGGCATGCCCGACAGATGTCAACCGTACCGTCCTTCACAATGTATTTCCGGTAGTTGTTCGTCATCATAACTTCGTCCATTATCGCAAAGACAAAACCTTCGGTTTCCCCGAAGAGGTCACCAAAACGCAGCCAAGATACAGACGCTAACAGGTCTACATCGGGCCCATGTAAGGCCCGGTAAAAGCGTCCGTGTAGCTCCTTGCTCTGCCATACTTCCCTGCGGTCATTAGTATCCAGTACTATAGGTTTGCGCCAGTTCTCGTTGGCCAAGGAGAGCGGAGTGAGGCCCTTGTCCACTGCTGCCACATCTCGGTGCATACCCATTTCGGTTTTTAGAAAGTACTCCCTGAGACTGCATACCTCGCGGTTGTGCAGGGTCTTAGCATTTAAGAAGCCACGACCCCCGCACTTCCGCGGGATATACATTATATATATTATTATTATTATTATTATATTATAAACTAGCTTCTCGCCCCTGCATTGTACGGGTGTTACCTTTGAAATTTTCGGCTTTCGGCAATATTCCTATTATACAGTTAAACTTTTTCGGTGAAAACTGGTTGGAAATACGTTCAATAGTTTTTGAGTTTTACGCGTTCATACAGACAGACAGATGCGGTGGTAAACTTCGTTTTATAATATTTAAGAATTACGTTTGTTAATAAATGTAGATAATTATCGCTACATTAAAATGAAACAACAATAAAAACCTACATAATTATGATGTTATCTGCCCCAGACAACCTTTAATAGGCACATGTAGGTAAAGTATGTTTACTTTTAACTTAAATAATAATAAATAGTTGTCTGCGGATAACTTTGCTTGGCTTGTTTCTTCTTAAATACAGGCGTTGCCCTTTACCTCTTGTTAGTTATTCATCCTTCGTCTCGACTCACTTTGATAAATGTGCTGGAGCCAATCTAGGATTAGATTTTGTTTGTACTGTATTAAGTAGGGAGGATTTTGTATGTATACATGAAGGAATATATTATAAGGTAGGTATATAATATTTGTTTAGTGTTATGGGTACACAAGTTGATTGCTTATCTTGGAAGTAGTTCGAATCGCTCACCTTCAGATTGTCTTGCCAATGTCTGACTACAAGACCGATTTAAATACTTAAACTATAATATAACTGGCCTGTTAGTCTAGTGGTTACTGGTGACAAATGTTTGTATGTCTGGGTGTAATTTATCTAAAATATCATACATTATTTAGAAATATATAAGTATTAATAACAAATCATCGTCCTGTCCTTATGTATACTAATATTAAATTTGCGAGTTTGAATGTAGGGGTAATCTCTGAAACCAATTCTGAAAATTCTTTCACTAATATGTAGCTTCACTATAGGTACCTGAATGCTATATATATTACATTATAATTATGAACTTTTTCTATCCCACTACAGAGCATAGACCTTCCTTCCATTATTCCTCTCTTTTCTGCCCTTAGCCACTTCTGGCCAATCCTTTCACCGAGTCACCTGGTTTCTGCTATTTGGAATCCATTAAATGATGGTGGCCATGTGGCAAATATAGCCTGCCCAGTTCCATTTTAATTTGACGGCTGAGTCTCCTACGTCTGCGATGTATTTTCTACAATCTCGTGGATGAAGCTGCTACTAGCGGCCCGCTAGCTAACCCCAATATGTTGGGGTTCAGCACAGCAGATCTCCTTCAAAATACACTATGTTGTTTTTAAACTTACGGAATCAATTGAGCGTTTTAATTTAATTTTTTTTATAAATCCACAATTTACAATTTCTTTTTTACGAACCATATACAGGTTTTTCACGGAACATATATACAACTTATTAGCATCTCAAACGATAAGAACAAAGAAGGTGGCTAATATAAACTTGAAGCTTGAAAGATTGAATCTTTTCTGAAAGCAATGGCTTCTTTTATACAAGTTACAAGCCAAATGTGACCCACCGGGGCACTAGGACCTAACCTAGTGAGTTCTGGGGACTAGCAACGACAGATATGAGACATGTTTCTGCAAGTATACACAGTATTATAGTACTATTAAGCGTCTCGACGGATTAAGGAAGAAACAATTGGTAAAAGTTTGTTGAAACATTGTTAAAACGTTTAAAATAAAGTTATAATATCGTCGTGAAAGTAACACTGGCTTATGTAACACGTAACCTTAGGGAAGGCGTGGGGACAATTTCACCTTTGGTTCGAGACATTCTTGTTCAACTGGTTGCAGTGATATTTACCAAGCACGGCCACACAAAAAATCCCAAACAGACAGTCTTGTGAAATACTGATAAATTTGCAGTACAAACGACAGTGAACCCGCGTTTTTTCCATTGCTATACATCTGCGGAAAGTTAAACTAAAAACAATAGCCAACACAACGTTCCCTCACTAAAGCGCAGATCCATCACAACAAGGGCTCGGGCAATAAAACCCGACTGGAAACATCTATATTTTGAAGACATAAAACTCATATTTGAGCATCTGGCTGCTGCTGCCTCAATATCTCAGAGGCAGGACCGAATACTTGGTTTTTCTCCCTTTTTCCAATTTCCCGGGGCGTGCTCGCAGTAGCGTATTTATTATTATTTGTTTTCAATTGCAAAGTAATCTGCGGACTGCAGATGGCGTAAGATGAGAGTCGCGTGCTCAGTGCCGGCTGAGGCGACGGGGCGGGTGGCGCCGGCGCCATTTTGTAACGTCTCCTGATCGCGCTGGAGATTTGCGTGAGCAAGTCCCGGTGCTGTAAGGTAGCGGGCATGTGTGACGCTTGCTAGCGGTCTTTGGAGATTGATTACATTATAACGCGCTTGGATGTGGGGTTGGGGACATGAAAAGATAAACCGATATGGATTGCTATTTTTTTAATAATTGTTCACAAGTATGTTTACAAAAAAAAAAAAAACTAAAAATATTTTAAACAACATCTACTGTTAAACAAAGAAAAAAACCTGTATTTCAGCATCGCTATTCCTCACAAAAAATTGTTTTGGTCTAACTATGATGACTATGTTAGTTAGAGTTAGTTATGTCTAACTTAAATAGCAAGGAACGGGTGGGGCATAGGTGAATATAGCGTTCCTCTCAATGGAGTAGTTGTGTTCAGTGCTTGTGTTTGTGAAAGAGGATGTGTGAATTTGTCAGTCAATCGAAAATACTGGGAAGTATGAACCGAATGAAAAAAGACTGTGCAGCAATACCTGCATCTCCTTTGTTTTGATTGAGTCCGCGTAGACACCTATTCACACTCGCCACCAGGTACGAACCAAAACTGGTATAAGCTTTTTTCCTTTTTTAAAACGTACACTGCACTACACTATCGCACTTACTAATTAAGATTAGTAATTCCTACTAATCTTAATTAGTGAGTGCGATTATAAACATGTACACTGAGATACACAAGACACCCAGATCCGAAACCACTATGTATCTAGCATAATATAAGCATAATCAGCCTTTTAATGTTCCCACTGCTGGGACTCAAGCCTCCGCTCTAGGAGAGGGGATGGGCCTTAATCTACCACGCAGGTCCATTGCGGGTTGATGGATCTCACATGTCGAAACGAAACCGGCATATCCTAGAACCAAAAACTCGAAGTTTTTGGTTCTAGGTACCGTTTTGAGAGCAGTGGTGATGAAATAAATTACGCAAAGCAATGCGCCTGGCTGGGTTTGAACCCGCGACCTACTACTCGTAAGTCAGAGCCGTTACCAATCGACCACCACTGCTCACATGTATCAGTAGGCCATATAAATATTTACTCCGAGGTAAAATCGAACCCGCGACACGCAGTACAGCAGCAAATTGCTTTTTTGTTTTTTTTTATTCGCTATAAACCAGTGCTTGACTGTGATCCCACCTGATGGTAAGCAGTGATGCAATCATTGATGGTGAGGCGCACTAGTTTATTAAGAGCCTATTCACTCTAGCCTTGATTTTATAGTTGGACGGGAAGACAGCAGCAGGCAAATTGTTCCAGTCCCCCGATGTACGCGGTATAAACGACGAAGCAAATCGCTTAGTTCGGACCGTTGGTGTTTCAACAACGTAAGGGTGGATACACGCCGTACGTCGGGTTGTCCGATGGTAGAAAGGAGATGGCTTTTTAGCGCCTACGGTTCTACTACACTTCTATCTGTGACCTCCACACTAATCAGATAGATGTGTATGTTGTCTTTCTACCGTTCTTTTTTTGGACATCTTGTTTCATCAACTCTTATATAGTCTTTTTTTTTAATTTGATATAAACTAGTACTTGACTGCGATCCATGATAGTAAGCAGTGATACAATCGTTGGTGGTGAGGCGCACTAGTCTTACATTCACGAACCAATTTGAAAAGCTTTACTAAATTGTATTGTCTCACGTCTACGTGAACTAATAACTTATTATGTTAGACGCGATTACAGAACTATTCCGAGCTATTTTGTGGAAACTCTAAACTACTTTGTTAGGGAACGTCACTTCAATGGCGTGTGGTGTAAAAATTCATTCGTTGAGCAAGAAAATTATGTAAACGTGTATATTTGAAGTCTGGCTTGAATAATAAGAAACTTTTGCTTGTTAGGTTTTACTTTTTCAATGTTTTGTCGTATGTAAAACAGAATAGAAGAAGTATTTATGTCATTATTTTGAGCTACGTATAAAAGTTACTAAACAAATGTAATTTTGAGCCCTCCAAACTTTCAGTATGTGCTAACTTTTGGGTTCATAACTCATTTTATTGTAAAAATATTGGCATTTGAGTTTACTCCACGAAGGTACAAAAACTTTGTTTCGTTGCCAGCGAAACTTCGACTGGACAGATTTGATATTTGGTTTCAATAAATATCTAGCTGTCATTTTAACGGTGACTCCTTTGTATTCAAGAAGTTTTGGGTTATTTCAAGATAAATCATGTGTTTTAGTTACGTGGGTGCATAGCGTAGCGTGGCATAATCACTCTTATAATGTTCCCACTGCTGGGACTCAGGCCTCTTCTCTCAGAGAGGGAATGGGTCGTATCCACCTTGCGGGCCCAGTGCGGGTTGGTGGATGTCACATGTTTTTAAGGCCTGTAAAGATAGATGTAAAGAGGATATAATAAATAAATATCTTCGAATTTTTGGTTCTAGAATGTACCAGTTTTCTCACGACGTTTTCCTTCACCATTTTGAGAGCAGTGGTGAATAAATAAATTACGCAAAGTAATGTGCCTGGCTGGGTTTAAACCCGCGATCTACTACTCGTAAGTCATTGTGGGTGGCATTTGAAGAATCAACCTGGCGATTTTGCAAGAGTTTCCCCGGGTGGCACATGTTCTAGCTACAACCTGTACAACTCCTTGCATAGTTCATGGTAACATTCTGACATTGCCAATATGTTTTTGTATAGGAAACTTCTACAGTAAACAGTGGATAGTTCAATCTGTTTTTCCTTTGATTTTTCAACCTCGCGTGTATTTTAAACAGTTCAATATTTGTTCTATCCCGGAATGCTGTTAATCCATATTTTAAAACATGCGTCAATACAAAAACCAATAAATAAACGTTGTCAATTCCATTCGGAAATATAAATTGACAACATTTTAACGTAACAGTGATTATATCGCTTATTATTATAATTATAACAAACTACATTGTTTCTCATTATTATCTGCAGAATGAAATATTGATAAGCTGAAATATAAAGTTTATAATGATATAACGTTTATTGCATTGAAACAGTCAATAAGTATTGATATTGCGATATTACAAATCGGTTTGTGAGATTATCCATAAAAGTAGCCACTCAGGCTGCATAAGTGACCGATTTACCTAGATCGACGGGTGCAAAGTAAAGAAAGTTAGTTATCTGCAATTTTGCGATTTTCGGATAACTGCAGTAATTTACTAAAAAAAAACACATTTTCTACATACCATCTTTTTTTTTATATTTTTGTAAAATTAAAAACGACAAAATATCTACTTATTATTATTAATTCAACAAAGATAACAGAAAATCGAAAATTTGTAGATAACTTTTTTTACTTTGCACCCGTCACGATTATATCCAACTCAGTTCCGCAATTTAAAAAAAATAGGCCATGTCTGAATGTCATTGATGATATTTTTAGTTGCCCTTACATTCCACGACCAATGATGACCTTTTCAAACAAACTCGTAGCCCTGACAGGTATCGTCCCCAGCGGGCCCCAACCCGCGTCTCATGAGACTAACACACTTACTAACAAAAAGCCTCTACTATTTTAAGTACTCGTAAGTAGACCTCTATATAATCCTTCGGAGAAAACAGGCGCGATCTTATGTTTAAACAGATTTTATCATAACTACTAGCTGCTGCCAGCGGCTGCACCTGCGTCAAAGTAGAAAATTGTCTCAAGGAAACATACTCCCGAGATAAAAAAAAAAGTATCTTATGTACGCATAGTCTAACCGTGTGCTAAATATCCAAAGTTCGAGCGTGAAGGAGTAAGAAACATACACACACATTCACAAACATTCACAAACCTTCGCTTTTGTAATATTAGTGTGATTATCCACTCTCGCTCCCGCTCAACACTAAGCCCGCTACCTAACAGACAGACTCGTTCGAATACGCCAAAATTGAGCCGTCAATAGAGGCGAGAAGCAAGTGATTAAAATGTGCCTCCGCCGAGTTTTTTATTTGTCTCAGACTCGCAGGTCAAACCTAGATGGTACCTTCTTGCTTATTTGCGGTATTGTCGGAGAAATAGCTTGGCAAATAAACAGGCAAGGCTTGTTTAAAGATATTTTCATTTTCATTCAAGGGCCAGGTTTTGCTTTGCAAGATGCAATGTTTACAAAAGAGAGATACTTTGTATCGTAATTACATAATTGTCTGTATTTTTATGAGAGAGATTAGTAGGCCTGCCTGTAGTGTGGCCGTCTTCTGCGTAACAGTAATACTAGCGAAGGAGGCAATACATCCTTATGCCCTACCACCGCGACAGAAGACGCCCCGTGCGTCGAGAGTCGCAGAGCGATCTCCGACTGCCGTAGGCGTGGGCTAGTAGACGACGAGCAATGGGTAAATTGCCGTTCGGCCGTCCGGCCGTCCGTTAAAGACTGAGCCCCAGTTGTCGACGGAGCGTAGTGTTTCTTACGCGCACCTCGAAGAGATGACATCAAAACCGTAGAGGCTAGGTAGAGCCGGAGCTCGCTAGGGCCATTTCACCTTAGAGCAGAAGAAGTCTTCAAATGATTCCCTACCTCCCAAAAAAGCCACTTCACCATAATACACACACTATGACGTTTAAGACAAAAGATAATTATCCCGGTGGGAGAGAAGGGGGTATTCTCTAGTAAAGAATTCAATTTGTAGGAGTAAAGCCGCTAGCAGTAGCTAACTTGTAATATTTTGTTAGTGGAACAAATATTGCTCTATCTCGTTTGTACATTAAGGTTCTTAATAAGTGATTGATTAATATCCAGATAGTGCGTCTCCAGACAAGCTGCAAGCATAATGAGACCCGAGGGAGTCTTGAAGTTGGCAAACTTATTTTTCTTTACATCATATAATAGAAAATAAAACAAAAGAAAAATAGTAAAATTATTAATGATTTATTTAGGTAAGCACAAAATATCATGGAATTCTTTAACTAATAAATAAAAGAGATTCCATATTTACCAAACTTAAGTCGAATTAATATTGCATCACCTTTGGCACATAAAGTAATTTATAATTTATTTCAGTAAGTACCTTAAATGTAATTACAATGTTTTTTTTTTTTAATTTAATTCGTTGACTTGTTTTAAGTAAACTGGGAAGCTCACTTATAATTTTATTTCTCCGTTATGCTATATTTTAAGTATGCAGGCGAAGCCGCGGGCAAAAGCTAGTGTTGATTAAAAAGACTGTCCCTATCATCCAACGTCCTGAGGACAATCATAATAGTACTAGAACGGAGCCTGCACATCACATATTTTTTGAGCTAGAAAATCATCAAATGTCTTCTCTCGCTCTAGGGAAGAGCAAGAGGACGTGTTAGTGTAGAGATGTTTACTGACTAAAACCCATCTGTGTCCTTCACTTGTCATTGCCGACTCGGGCTCGGTCCGGAACGAACGGCCAGACGGCGAGCTACCCATTGCTTGTAGCCCGCAAACTTGTGCTTATTATATGGTAGCAAAGAAATTATCTGTACGTACTTCGTAATTTTTAATATTTGACAAACATTGCCAAACTAAAAAAACAGGGCAAGTGCAAAACTGCAATTTACGAATGGAGTCTCAAAGATTTTTTTTATATAGAAAGTTTTTTTTTTTTGTTACTTAGGTAACAACTTTACTATTTTCAGATTGATTCTTATACCTGTGCTATAAGACCTTGCTTTATGCTAAATTTCAGGATTCTGGGTTAATCTCTATGAATTTTGATTCCTTTGAGAGTGTCGTTTTTTGCGACATAAACGATCGTATTTTTTTTTTATTCGTTAAATTAGAAGTTTGATTTTTTTCACAGCTTTAAGGGACCGCAGATTTGAGTATATGATTTTAATTTCATCTCGATGCCTCCACGCGTTTCCGAGATAAAAGGTCTTGACAGACAAACCGACAGACAAACAACAAAGCGATCCCATAAGGGTCCCGTTTTTTTTTCCTTTAGAGTGAGAAACTTTTGTAATGCAACAGTAAACGTTTAGTTCTGATGAGCCAATCATGATCCCAAGTTCACATACACAATATTCATAACACAGCACAGTCACAGTTAATTTCATCCCAACCTCTCGCCATACCGGAAAAGATAATGCAGATTACGTCTGTCAGATAACCGCCAGCTACATTAACACCAGCAGATTATGCCGAGCAACTTTCGGCGCAGCATCCAAAGTGTTGTCGCCCAACTAAACTTATTATCTGCACAACTATGCTGAAATTTGCACCAGCGCCGTGAAAATTAGTGTTACGCAGGAATTTAGGGTGGCTAGACTATTGTGTTTGTACAATTGTACCTGGTTGCCTCCTCTTTGAATTTGTAGGTTTGTGTGTCTTTGTTATTTGGATTGAGAGGGAGTGGGAGGCCATACAAAATATGGATAGATTGTGTGAGAAGTGATATGAAAGAAAAAGGAGTTAGTGATAGCGTGACGGGTGACAGGACAGAATGGAAGAAAAAAAACGTGTTGTGCCGACCCCAAATGAAACGGGACAAGGGCAGGAATATGATGATCTGTGTCTTATTTTATTTTATTTATTAGAGAAAAATAAACAAATAAATAAGAATAATAATAATTTGTTTAAGTACTTTTACATAGAAATACATAAAACAAACTTATGAATACTTAGTAGTACTAATTTCTAAAAAGATTAGCTTAGTTACCTAATTAAATAAAAATTAGTTTAATTTACACATGTTTATAATGACCTGTTAATGGTATGTAGTACTGCCATTACAACTTGTAGCGACTTGCCTGAGCTACGTTAAGAAAAACCTGTGTTTCAGGCCATTGCTCAAAATTTACAATATGTATTACAATAAAATGTGCTATGACGTGTGGGTAAATGTACAATTCACAGCGTTTCCACCGATTACCTGTGTACATTATTAAGCTTAGGTACTAAATCACATTCTATTTTTGCAAAAAGTGTCTTTGTTATTCGGTTATCGAATTTGGTCTTTTTACTTTTTTTCTATTATTGATAGGCTCGCTTTTGACCACTATCTCACCTGATGGTAAGATTTGATGTGGCCGACGACGGAGCACACTTGCCTAGAAGTAACCTATTACGTACCTAATACTCTTGACGTTAAATCAGGAAATCAGGAAACACAGACTCCGGCAGGGAATTCCACTCCTTAGCTGTACGCATTATGAATGTGTTCCCAAAACGCTTTGTACGTATGGGTGGGATGTCCACCATGTACCGATGGCGCAACGCCGTACGTCTAGTGGTCCGATGATGAAACAGACTTGGTGGATTAAATTGTGCAATTCCAACGCACACTCCCCGAAATGTAATCGATAAAAAACCGACAAGCCAGCAACTCGGCGTCGATGCTCAAGGCTACCTACGTACTTCTCCAAGTTTTGAAGACATAGCAAAATTGCATAAATATTTGAATGACTTCATTACAGGACGATTGATATGTTATTCAGATCGAGGTTAACGTTAGTTTATACCAATACGCATTGGAACTGCCACCTTTTTTATTATTGACACGCTCGTGTTTGACCTCAACTGATAAGTTCGGTAGGTTTCTGCACCGGATTCGTGCGGACAAAACGCCCAGGTATCACCATTGTACAGGCCATGGTCTGGAGCGAGGAGGAGTGACAGGCGTCCGTCTCCTTCTGCGAAGCAGTAATACGAAACGCACGAGGGAACGGTTCTCACGCCCCTGCCGCCGGGATCAAGATTCCGATTTCCAGCCATCGTAGGTGCGGGCTTGCGGACGGTGAGCAATGGGACCGACCGTTCGGTAACCATCCGGACCGAGCCCAAGTCGTCGACGGCGCGTAGTGTTCACGCGCGCTTCAAGGAGATGTCAGTAAAACCGTAGGAGGCCCAGCAGGGTCAAAGACTACTGGGGCCATGGGTTGTGCGAAAGAGAACCCTGGGGACCTGGAACGAAGGCAAAGAAGGAACAGGAGTGGGTTTTAGTCAGTAAAAGCCTGACACGAAAAGAGCGGGTGATGAACAGGATATTGCTCGCAGAACAGATGGTCGATGGGGACGAAAGGTTCTGAAATGCTAATCACGTACCGGTGGACGCAGCGTTGCAAGGCCTCACACAAGGTGGACCGATGACCTGGTGAGGGTTGCGGGAATGCGATGGATGCGAGACGCACAGGACTGGTCATTATGGTGACATTTGGGGGAGGCCGTGTCCAACAGTAGAGGTCTTTCGGCTGAAATGATGACGATGATGCACACTCCCCGAAATGTAAACGATAGAAAACCTAGGCTAGCAGTCGAACCATCAATACAAATTATATGCAACCATAGATAAAAATGTTGGTAACCTTACCTTTTGATCATATGTGGTACCTAGCTTGCGTCTAAAAGCTTGTTTTTAAGTGTTCTTCTCACAAGACAGGTTGTTCCTTCAGTCAACTATAAAACTGCCGTTACTTTCACCTTATTAATCTTGGACCCACCCGCGACAGTATGCTAATACTGCGATAGTTCCTCGTCTAAACTATCCAACCTTACCTACAGCCGCCATGTTTAAGCTAGTCTATCAAATACGATATGAGTGAACACGTGGCTCATTGCTCGCATTTTACGGCGAGTCATAAATCCTGGCTGTTGCTGTAGTACACCGAACACGATCGATCGTGTCGCTGCTACGTGGGATAATGATGTATTGGGTACCGGCGTGTATGATATGATGTACCTTAATGTATGGGACGGAAAATGGGAAATGGAGATGAGCATCTTTACATGAAATTTTTTCTTGAAGAGTGTTGGAAGATACTTAGGGTGCATTGGGCTAGGCGGAGTGGAGAAGAGCTAACCGAGAATTGACCAATCACAGTGCTCGCATTCTCCACTCCGCATCAGAGGAAACAATGTAAGTGCAGCGGAGTGGAACTGAGTGGACTTTCAAATAAAACAAATAAATGAACACGCGGCATCTGGCCGGACAGAACGGAGTCGGATGCCGAACGAAGAGCATAAAGCCGAGGGTAGCTTATATCCACTCCGCCCCGCTCCACTTCAAGGGAAAAACTTACCACTTTTCACTGCTCTACTACACTCCACTCCGCTCA
Organism: Mythimna pallens; assembly: GCA_961205895.1. Taxonomy (NCBI): domain Eukaryota; kingdom Metazoa; phylum Arthropoda; class Insecta; order Lepidoptera; family Noctuidae; genus Mythimna; species Mythimna pallens. The sequence continues at coordinate 23,667,578 of OY540838.1, read as the reverse complement.
GCTACGATTCAGTAGCAACACACCTTTTAAATTATCGGATACGCGTCAACTCAGGAACTTATCCTTACTGCTTCGCCTATAACCTCACCGTCAACTAGAAACGGCAAGAATAGGGTTACTATGACAGCTGCACGGTTCATTTGCTTTCCAGCAACACATCAACGTGTTGTGTAGCCGTGGCGAGCAGTGGATAATACCATCTCCATTTACACTTACATGCTACGTAATATGTATGTTTGTAGCTTCGCTGTGAGCTGCAGTAGAGCGACACCTTTATTGTACGTGGATAGATAGTATGTAGTAATACGAGCGGGCTTCTAAGAACAGACTGCCACGTGTTGGCTAAAACTCCGACATCGTAAGGAGAAAATCTATTTTGAGTTAGCTCTGAGTTCTGCAGTTGTTATCCCATATCTGATCTTGATAACGTTTTCAGGGAAGGTATTCAATTTAATAATTATTTTATTATTATTATTAAAGACCCCTAGGTTGTCGTTATCAGGTAACTCAGACTCCAGCAGGGAATTCCACTCCTTAGCTGTACGTACAATAAATGTGTACCCGAAACACTTCGTATGCATGGGTGGGATGTCCATTATGGCGCTACCACCACGGTGTGGCAACGTCGTACGATTAGTGGTCCGGTGATGAGATGGGCTTGCCTTTCAATGCACACTCCCCAAAATGTAAACGATAGAAAACCGACAGGCTAGCAATTCGGCGTCGATAATCTGTGGCGTCGATGCTCAAGACTGGAGTTTTAACTCGACGAGTATAACCGATCCAAATCTGAGAAAGTTCAAAAACTAGTTTTTAGTCTTTTAATTATTTTTATTTAGTTCATAATATAAAATACTTAATTTAATTTTATATACATTTAAATCTAATAATAACTTAATTAAAACTAACTTACATAATAAAAATAAAAGCCCTAAAGTACTAAATAAAAGCAATCTAAAGTACGACGTCGAAAAACTCCTCCACATCGCTGTCGACTGGTAATGTACCCAATAGACTGGCGGCATTGCCACGCTGAATGGAAATGCTTATCCTTTGTCCGAAGTAAATTAATTTAATTATTCCAAAATCTGCTTATCTTTCTTTCTCTATATTAAAAACTAACTTCAAATAACCGTACTTAAATAGTAAGGTACTTTCACTAGCCATACTTTGGTAAGCCTTCACAACGTCTAGGCATAAAATCCTTTATTCAGCAGATCTGAAATAAACCTGAAATACCTGCTTAAGAACGACCTTTTCGAGGTATATTTTCATACAATCGCTCTTACGTGATTATGATGCTATTACACATCTTTTTCTAGATATTTTGGATACACAGCTATCTTGTGGATATTATCTAGGCTTCTATAGAAATCAAAACATAAATTTGTGTAAAACTAAACCTCTGAAAATCTGGTGTTTTACGTGAACTTTGACCCTCCATAATGTACTCATATATCAAAAATATAAAAAGTACATCAATAGAAGCCTTACACATTTAATTGAAATTCTGAATGACGACAATTATTCTGAAAAACTTTTAAGGGTTTGAAAAAAACACGTATTTCCTAGAACAAGTTTTGTGAAATATTCGAGTAAATCACGGAATTACCGAATGCCAACAGAGTTTTTAGGCGTTTTCTCGCTTTTTTTTGCATTGCCTCTTCATCAAACAACGCGTTAATGTGCGTTAGATGAAGCAACAAGGTTTTAAACCATGCTCGATGTTGACGATAGGCGAGTGGAAAGGGACTCTTAAGTGAGATATTTCTCCGTACCTACTTACATGATAGAGCGAAAAATAGTGTTAATATAGTGGAGTATTCCCTGTTCTCTATTACCGTGGTTATCATAATGTGTCGGTGCTTCAGCGGCCTCGAGATGAGTATCTCGTACGTAACGAGAATCAATTATACGAGCGTAGTATCTACTAGGGTTTCAAAGTATGTGGAGCACACGCTGATGGAATCGAGACATGATTAAGACGTTGAAGATAGATGTGTGTCGCAGGATTTTGTCGCATTATTGTAACATTTCTTTTTGTTGATACAACTGTCATACATTGATCGCAGGTATTGCACGAATATACTTCTGCCGGCGGGTTCGCCTGCGTGAAATTAGAAAACAGGGTATTTTACTTTATATGAGAAAAAGTCTAAAAATATATTATTACGATAGATAAGGCAAAAAGCAAAGTTTTAGTTCATAAAATAAGAAAATACTTTTTAAACCAATTTAGTTTTCAGTTTTTTTTTATCTGTTCTTTATCACCATGAAATGTCATTGTCATTCGGCTGTGTAAACTAAAGTGACAACTATCAACTGATCAGCCATACTGAGTGAATATCAGCGCATTTGTTTACACAGCCAACTGACGTCATGACTACAGAATAAATAAAGAAAGAAAGAAATTTGAAAATGTAAATTTTAAATGCATTTTTACCCTACCTAATTATATTATTATATGTTTTATTAGCACAATATAATGTAATTGAGACACTTTTCAAAAATGAGTGTAATACCTTATTTTCCCAACCGAATAAAAAGTATCCTATACCAAAGTATATGCTATTCTAGGTCATAGTCTACCCTTGTGGCAAATTTCATCCAAATCCGTTAAAATGTTCGAGGTTCACAGACACTCGCTTACTCATTAATGCCCAGTCCAAACCCCTGGACCTAGAGTGCTAAAATCTTGCACTGAGGTTCCTTTTACTCGTATGATTTATACAAAGAATAAAAAAGATTTTCCAAAATTCACCCCCTAAGGGCATGACTTTGGACGGTGTAGTGTAGCTACAACTAAAATAGCTACTATTACACCGGACTCCTAATTATTATTTTATTGTTTCTTTCAGTTTTGTTCCAAACTTATATTCTAGGGTTATTTTCAAATGTCAAAACGGGCCTTTTTTAACGCGTTAATTCAAAATTTGTTCGATATTATAACGAGTAGGCATATTTACTTTAAAAATCCCGTTTTGTGACATTTTGAACCTAGGTATTATACCAAGGTTAAAAATGTCAACTAACACTGTGACTATCGATATTTTTGATCATTACATTTTTTTATTATTACTCGACATTTCAATGTTGGACATTTTAAGCTTAGATTTTCAATATTATGATACAACCGATTTTTAAATTTTCGTTTTTTTGAACGTTGACGTTTTACCCGTAGGTATTTTAATGTTCGATATTCAAATACGGCACGTATTTGAATTGGACCCCTGTAGTTTGTATGGAGAAACCTACTTTCACGAAAACAAAGCTGCTGGCAAAAGGTAGTCTTTTTAACCGATTTAAAAAGGAGGAGGTTATTTAATATACGTTGCTATTTCAATGGCTAGATGAAACGAGGGCCCACTTATCGGAACTCGATACAACTAAATATTAAATTACAAAGCGCGATAAGCAGCTTTCCACTTTCCTTTTTGGAGTGAGAGTTAAAAAATAGACATAAACTATCGTATCTCAACGCTGGGCATCGCGTAATACCCCTGGGCACTTCGCACTGGGCCTGCTACAATATAATCCTGTGTTTTACGCGAAATCAATAGGGCACGTGCGTACAGATAAGACTGGGCGGCAATATCGCCGGACCCATGTCAGCTACTCGATATTACGGCTACGGGGGATATTGCCGGAGCCGGTCGGCCGGTTTTATTCCCGTGGTCGTACCGCACCGGCTCGCCGCGCGTGACGACGGAATGTGTTTCGCCCTTTTCCGTAGTTGTGGATTGAAATAGGCGAGTATAGAGGAATGTTATGTGCGGTATAAGATGGTGTATTGGTTTATTAGCTTTTTGTCGGTTCGCTTAGGTATATGTCGGCTTAGTTTCGTGGGCGCTTTTTGCCTCAATAACTATCTTACGTTGATTCATGTTTTGTTATCGTTGAGGGGTTTTGCTTCTTTAAGGGATTGCACGATTATTATTTATAAAAAATATTACTTCTACAAATAATTACTTTTAAATTCAATATTACCAAAGAGCTTTTCCTCTAAATTCCGAGAAATTGTCAGGATTCCGATTGCGGTAAAAGCCGTAATCTGTTTAATTTTTACAAAGGATTTAATTCTTCCTAAATTGTTGACTTAGTAAGCAGATTGGTCGTGAAAAGTCTTGAGCAAGAATAACGTTACGAGATTCTGCGAAGTGACGGCGACTCCACTGAAGTGTGACGCGCCGGGGGATGATGTTATAATATAATTACCGGTCCGACAGAAATTCTCGACAACTGAGTAGAAAGAGTAACCTTGGAATTTTGATCTGGATACTATTTCTTACTTAAACCTTCTTGAAGTTAATAAATAGAAAATGTTTGATTTAAATCTATTTCGCAACTAGTTGTGACCTAGTTTAAAGCTTATCGTGATTTCTCCGAATCAAATAGCGTACGTATTCAAAAGACCCCTGTCTTGTCGGTAGCCATGCGGAAGAACTTTTCGCTGCTATGATTAAATGTACTCACCAGGTCATCAAAGAGGCCTTCCAGTGCTGCGTTTTCAAGTACGTGGTCACCACTCCAGAACTTTTCGGCCCCAGTGACTATCTGTCCTGTGAGCAATTTACCCTGCCCCCTGCCTTGGTTCTCCTGCAGGAACTCCCAAGCATAGTCCAAAGCCCATTGAGTAACCCTTCTGATAAGGCCCATCTGATGTGCTATGAATGTGATAGGAATCAGTAGAATAAAGGGTTGTATTGTTATTATGATATTATACATTAATATATTTATGTACATAATTTAAACCAAAACAACAAAATATTTTTCGAATGTGTAGGTGTAACATCCCACAAGTTAACCTTTACGAAGTTGTGGAAAACTTTGGGGAAAGAAAAACGAATATAAGCCTTCAGTACTTTGATGTTTTAGAAAATATACAGAAACAAATGCAAATATTAGAATAGACAATGGCAGTTACCTTAATTAGATGCTTACAATGGGCGGTCTTATATTATTTTAGATAGAGATTTACATATTTTGTGAAAATAAAACCATCTCCTATTCTGTGATATCATTCCCAACTCTTTTCTTTGACTGGCCTGTTGGTCTAGTGATTAGTGGCCCTGACTGCTATGCCGGAGGTCGTGGGTTCGATTCCCACCCAGGACAAATGTTTGTGTGATGAGCACGATCATTTGTTCTGTGCCTGGGTGTAATTTATATATGTATATATATATTTAGAAATATATAAGTATGTTTATCAGTTGTCTAGTACCCATAACACAAGCTCTGCTTAGCTTGGGACTAAACGGCGTAGTCGTGGAATATTATTTATTTAAAGGATTATGATTTTAGGAAACATCACGTTCTCGTAGAATAATATACCAAGTGCAATCCCACTTTGTATCCAGGCATTCTCTGTTCATTCCAAGTTGTGTGGAAGAGTTCGCGGAATGCGATAAGGCTGCCAATTGTTTATTTTTAAGGCTCCAATTGTTTGATCTGTTATCTTGGTGTACAATAAAGCATTTGTATATGAATATAAATAAAATTTTAAAAACTGAGCACCAACTTGCACAAAGAAAAGATCTTCAAGATATGTGAGATGAGTGTGTGAATTTGGTGTTGATATTAATATAGGTAATCTTTAACTAATGCAATTGGCGGATAGCCGTTTTTGTTAAAGTAAAAACAAATCATAAATAAATTATGTCACTCATAAATTCTGACCATGTTGTAGAAGGTACCAGGTGCGCATCCAACTTTTAACTTAAAGGTACCAAACACTAAATGAAGAGTATCTCTCCATTTTCTCTTTTCATCAATCAATTGCTAAGCATTTATTTAATTTGGGAACACTCTAGCCTAATTCCATTACAAGCCATGATGGATGGAGTCCGTTGTTGCCGTCACGTGGATTTTTGTAAACAATACATAGACGTGACCAGGAACACAGCGGTTTTTTGCTGCCATGACATTTTTTGACAGTTTGCTTGTTGAGTTTGTGGGACGGCAATTTGTCATATATATTTAGTAAATTTTAGGGAAAATTCAAAGCATTGTTTATGTGTTGGTACATGTCGAAAGGCTTCTAGGTTATGAGTATACTAGATTTTGTTTGTAAGAAGCTAAGTAATAAAACACAGGGTGATATTTTCTACCGGTTGTATTTCAGAGAGTCTGAATTGCATAACTTAATTTCAAGCCTCAAGCCATCATAGGACCACCAGACGTACGGCGCACACTGGTCCAGTTTTGAAAAAAAATGGACATTCGATAAAAAATTACATTTTGGCGTCGTGTATCGGATCCAGGCGGAAGAAACGCCTGGGTGTCACCATTGTGTGGACCATCCGTTTGACACGGTGGAGCACACGGTGGAGGTGTGCCCCGCTTGGGCGGACCACCGCTTTGTCCTCGTGGAGGCAATCGGCGGCAGCGACCTCTCGCGTCGGGCCCTGGTTCGGGCTATAGTCCGAAGTGAGGAGAAATGGCAGGCGGTAGCCTCTTTCTGCGAAGCAGTAATGCTAGTGAAGGAAGAGGCCGCACGCGTGAGGGAACGAATGTCCTCACGCCCCAGCCGCCAAGATTCTGACCCCGACTACCAGCCACGGTAGACGCGGGCTTGTGGACGTCGAGCAATGGGTAGCTCACCGTCCAACCTTCCGGACCAAGCCCAGTCGTCAACAGTGTGTAGTAATCCACGTGCTCCTTAAAGAGATGTCCCGCTAGCTAGAACTGCGGGGATTCTTTAAAAGGGAAACCCGTAGTCCTAGAAAGCAAAGGACAACCGAAGGACACAGGTGTGGTTTTAGTCAGTAAAAGTCTGACACGCCCTCGCGCTCCTTCTAAAGCGCGAGAAGTCATCAAATTGGATGATTTCCAACCTCAAAAAAAAACCATACGCACAAAACGTTTTAGGAACACATTATTGTGCGTACGGGTTCCCTGCCAGAATTTGTGTTCCCTAATAGCTACAACCTAGGGGCTTTAACTCAAGAATGAATAAGGTACTATTTGTTTAAGTAGTTAATTAAGCGTAAACAATCTTGATATGACTTTTTATTAAAAAAATATCGTATAAAAGACATACAAAGAATATTTAAATTTAGTTAATTACCAAACATCGGCCATAGGTAAATAACAAATTGTAAACATCTTTAGATAAAATTTTTAGATAACTTTTAGTGATAAAAGACATGTCAAGATTATTTACATTTAGTAACTTACCTAAACAGATGGAGTAGGCATAGATAATTTTAGACAAGCGAGCTAGACCGTCGACTACATCATCACTTACCATCAAGTGAGGTAATGGTCAGACGCGAGCCTATCAATAATAAATAAAAGACTTTTTTTTAGGGGGGAAAGTCATCTAATGACAAATCCCGCTCTTGGGCATATCGGGAGATTGTGTCAGACTTTTACTGACTAAAAACCCACTCCTGTTCCTTGTTTGCCTTCGTCCCAGCGCCCCGGGTTTCACAATCACACTACCCATGGCCCCTGTAGGCTTCGATTCTTCTGGGCCCCTACGATTTGCTGACATCTCCTTGAGGCGCGCGTGGAGTACGCGCCTTCGACGACTTGGACTCGGTCCGGACGGTTACCGGACGGGCAAAGAATTTATCATTCACTTGTATAACTATATACACAACATAATCGTGTATATCTAGTCTCAATAACAAAAACATAACAGAACATTGAATTGTAATCAAAAAAGTTCGTGTGAGGGTTTCATTAAACAAAACGAGTTTCCCGTTAACGGGAACTGATAACATCTGCCTTTGAAATCACATCAAATTTTAGTTAATAATTTGATTGAAATCAAACAATTGCAAAACTTTCGCTTCGTTACCGCCGAGTTGTTGTAACTTTTGATTTATTCACAATTCATTTGTTGAATTTGAATTTTTGATTTATATAAAATACAATTCGTTTATTTTTTAATGAACGAAAAGTTTATTAGGAAATTATGAGGTCGTTGTTTAGTTTTTTTTTCATCCATCCACGAGTTACCAATAAAAAACAGTTATTCAGGGTTCAGTTTATATACCAAGAACTGCCGCAGTAGCTACAAAGCGACAAAGAATCTATGATGACCTCCATCGGGACCTAAAATTTGAGTTCATCGACAAAGTCATAGAAAAATCTGCAGAAGCTCACGAAAATCGACTTCATCAGCAAGTGAACATCGAGGCAATCTAGCTTCTTAACTACACAAATATAGTAAGAAGATTAAAAAGGACAAACCGTTTAGTATTTAATGATAGTGAATACCCTTATGTAACATAAGTACTACCTAATAAATACAAGACCTGAGCAAAACCATAAGAGTACTTGCCTTAAGAAAGACAATAAGAAAAGTGCTATTGGACATATTCTTAGCAGAGACAATTTATTAGTTTAGGATATAAATAAATTGCTTGTTAGTCTATATATAAGGCTAGATTGTAATACAAATTAGGGTCCATCCTTTGAATGTACACTAGGATAAGGAGGAAAAAAACTATAACGAATCTCAAAGTTTTGATTTCGTCAACATCAATTTACACAACCCTTAAATTCCTTTTCTCACAAATCAAACGCCACCACGCCAGCAATCTTTGTAAGCCACAAACAAAAGAACTAGGTCTAGCGCCCGTGGCGCCCCTAGCGGCGGGGACAAAGACTAACAAGTTAATTTGCGCGCCGCTGCATCGCAATCAGATTACTGCCCTGTTATTAAATTAACTGAACATTATACCGGCAAGAATCCTTAAAATACCGATAAATTAATTTCCTATTCTTGTACGGGTTTACTGATAATACTGATTTATTGCCCGCCTTTGTAGTGTGTGCGTTTAATGGTATGAAAGATTTAATCTGGCCTTTAATGTTCATATTGAAAGCTGCTTTAATATTATATATTTTTCTTTGTGCTTTCATGAATAAACGCGATATTTTACTGTGTAAACAATAAGTAGGTCGTATTTCTACTTCCTGCTAGAGTACAAAAATTCAGAAGTTAATACATGAGATGGAAAACGAGGCTTACTGATGCTCTGTATTATGGTCTCAAACTCAAGTGGAGATGGGCCGGACACTGACCACCCCGCCCGCTATACTGATTACAGATGCACCATAGAGGCGACTCAGGAGACAGGACCCAGTGACCAGAGATGACAAGGGAGACTATAGAAACGCTGGGCAGATGATATAACAGCAATGGCCAGAAAAGAATGGATAAGAAAAACCGCACATAGAGAAAACTGGAATAAGCTGAAGGAGGCCTTTTACCCAAGAAAAGTTTCCTATCCGTAATAAAAACAAGACTAAATTAAGAAAAAAACTACATGTTCTAACAAAAAAAGATTTAAAACATAAATATGTTTTGTTAGCAAGGATAAGAAATAAACGGCTTTATTAATAATATTACATGAGAACCCCAGTACATGATGCCGATTGTCATAAATGTATGTCATTTTTGACATAAACTTACGACATATCAATCATCATCAACGCAGAATGCGTTGGTGATCATGCCACAATCACCAACGCAATCTCGGCTTGAAAGTTTAGATCACAAATCGTCAATAATAAACACAGGTTCATTGGTCTGATATATCATAAATAACTGACCTGGCAAACATTGTTCTGCCATATAAATTATCATAGGAATAATGGGGGGTGGAGGTAGGAGGGTAAAAAATAACCTACGACATAATTCTCAGACCTACCAAATATACACAAAAAAATTCAACCAAACCGAGGATTTCGATAAAAAACACTGTGACACGAGATTTTTTTATATTAGAAGAACACATATGTTAAACAAATGCTACAGAGTCGAACACAGAGATATATTGCCATAACTTTGTAAAAGAAAGCATTCCTATTTATTTGTTTGCTATCTTCTTCAGGTAAGTCTAATCTATAGTCGTGAATTTCCTAAGTACGTCGTATGTATAGGCAGGCCTCACTCTTCAGGAGCCAGGCTATCGCTACATCCACTACTATAAATCGTACGGACATTGTTACGCCCCCATAGATAAGGCGCAAAACACAGATAACGCCGGCTGGATTGATCTTCAATGAGTGGAAATTCATTTATCTCGACTAAACCTTAAGTGAAGTGCTCGGCTAAAGGGATTTAGACTTTGTGTGCTCAGGGTAAAGTTGGAATTGGATTACGAGCTGAGTGCCAAGGGAGAGGTTAGCGGGACGTTTTTCTAGAACGGATTTTTAGCAGCTCTTAAGAATGATTTTGTCAAATTCGATTTCTGATTTGTTTTCGTAAGTGCGGGCTTTTTCCTTCTTTATTCTTTTATTTTAGGTACTTTGGTTTATTGGATTCTCGTTTTAGCTCTAAATTATTTATAGAGTTTTGACAATTTACACCGAACTCTTACTTTTTGGAATGGTAACATAATTTTTAAAATTTACAAGAATATGCGTTCCCGACAAGGTCGCGTTAACGGAACCACCCCCTAACCCAAGGAAGCACATAATTTGTGACCGCTATCGACACGAAGATAAAACCGTTCGATTCGGCACGACTTTAATTTCTTTCCCGACGATAAATGCTCTCCTGCGCACCTCTCTCTCACAACACGTATGTGTGAGGGAGAGGGAGCTCGCTTTGTAGACAAAGAAGTTTAGTTATTGGATCACGGCTAAGAGGTTGAATTGTGTTGTGTTTTTTGGGATAACTGTTGACTGAATCGTGGGTGTGTTGTGTGAACGAGGATAACGTGTTTATACTTAGAGCAGTATCCGAGGGACTTTGTCGTGGCTCTACAAATATTGTACCTACAACATCATTATTTTTAGTTTTATTTATATATTAGATTGGACTTTTTTAAGGTAGGAAAACATCTAAAGACTTATCTCGCTCTATGGCCGAGCAGGATGGCGGGTCAGGCTTTTAATGACTAAAACCCACTTCTATGTATATTACTTCTTCGCCTTGCGTTCTAGGACCCCAAATTTCCCTTTCGGAAGTCAACCCATGGGTACAGTAGGCTTTGGCCTTTGGTTTTGCTGGCATCTCTTTGAAGCGCGCGTGGAACACTACGCACCGTCGACGACTCGGGCTCGGTCCGGACGGTTACCGGACGGCCAGAAGGCGAGTTACCCATTGCTCATCGTCCGCAAGCCCACGCCTGCGGTGGCTGAGTGAACAAGTGCGAGTCTGATTGTAGTCGATGAATTTTCAAGCAATGTACTTACATAGTTACTAGAACTGTCCTCTAGTGCTAAGCTTACATACTCTCGTAGCTCCCAAACGGGTCTATAATAGTTTTAACGACGAAATTTTCCGGAGAATTAAAGAGAAACATGTAACGTTCGCTTGCTCGTAAATAACAGGATTAGAGCCGTGTTTGTGGCACGAATAGGATCTGAGACTTTATACAATAGTGATACATCTTGTATGTACGGTTTTAAGTTGTTAATGTGGACTTTGCTTCCGTGCTTTTACAGTAATGGACCGATTATTCAATGAAAGGACACACGATTAAAAGAAATGGCTTAACTTAGTCTAGACAAGGGATAGATCTTCAGCAAAATATGTCTCAATAATGTAACATTAAAAAAAAAGTTATCGTTTGATATACGGATCCTTATAACAGCTCCGAATAAGTTCCAAATGACTTGGATAAATCCTATTGATATTATAAATGCGAAAGTTAGTATGTATAGATGTTTGTTACTCTTTCACGCAAAAACTACTGGACGGATTTTGATGGAACTTGGTACACGGGTGAACCATGTCCAAGAATAGCATATAGAATACTTTTTATCTTGAGATTATGTTCCCTTGGGATAATTTTCTGCTACCATGCGGCCGCTGGCAGTAGCTAGTATTTCATAAAAATTCTGGTGGAATCAATCTGCCTAGACTTTTCCTAACTACGTTGGGGTCGGCGTCCAGTCATACCAAATGCTGCTGGATACCATTATTTTACATGGATCTACTACCTATCTGACCTCCACAGCCCAGTAACTGGATAACATGCTCCATGTTGAGCTCCTTAGTACAAATGCTTACACTGACTGGACAGGTCCACTCAAATCTGTATGGTTCTTTTTTCAAAAGACCATTTCAGACAAATCTGCATGGTTCTCATGTGATTTGACCATTACATATTTACGGTATGGACTTCAAAAGTTACTTTGACCCCTGAGTTTGTTTCGGTGTTTCTTCTCTAGGTAGTCAGCTAGGAAACACCGGCCTCATCTAGTTTAATTAAACTAACGTAAAAAAAATGACAAGTGTGGTGTCAGATTCTTGGCTTCTGATAATCCATAACGACTGTCAAAAATCTACCAAATGAATAGTGTCTAGTACACACACACACACACACAGAAACAACAACACAAAATACAAACAGATCCATCGATGAACATACGTTTCAATAACTCCTAAAGAAGAACTGTAAACTAAAACCGGAAGATTTGACTGCCCTTAATCGGACATTGCTGTAGCAGACATGTTGCTGGTTAGGTATATCCGATAGTATCTGTTTTTTTGTGTTATTGTGCTTTTTTCGGCAGGAGTGGGAAATCCTCATGAACGCCCAGGCTGCCTCTCAGATAAGCCAGTCTGGGCAGTGTCAGACTAAAACGACACGCCTGCTTTACATTTGAACCACGGACATGACATCCGTGCCCTTGTTTGATTTATAAATTATTTGCTTCTGGGCAACTCCACGTGGAAATTGTGTCACTCTAGAGCACCTTTCAGCGATCACAATAAATCCTGTCAGAATTTCAGGGTTAAGAGGCCACCAGCTTGAAGCGATACCCAAGCAACAACGACCCACATACGCATAAAAAATCAGCAATCTCCCGACCTTATATATGAGTAGAAGTACTCATATATAACCCACCGTCGCCCAAAATGCCGCATCAATAAATGGTCCCTCAACCCCAGATACAATAAGTATACTTAATACTATATAATATTATATAATATACATATTAATAACCATAAATACTATTCAATGTACAATATTATCAATAACTATAACTAGGTACCACTAAAACTATATGGTTGCTATTAGTTGCCTGAAATATATTTCAGCTTGATTGCTTGCTTCTTTTTATTTATTGAAACGAATCCACAGAAATCGAAAGCTCTGTTATTATTGCAGAATATTCCAAAACCAGCATATACGCAGTGTATTTGCCCTAAGGAAGTGATCAGTAAACAAAGAGGCTAGCAGGCCGGCTGCAGGACGCTGGGTGGCTACTCGAGGGCTGATTAAATCTGAGTGACGCGGAGGAATGGCCGGCCAGTGCGGAGGAGCACAGGATTTAGGTGGGAAGTTATTACACCGAACTGTAATACAGGGCAGGTACATTTGATTTTAACATGCATAATAAATGTTCTATGTTTAGGAATAGAGTGAAGAGCAGTGTTACCTTCTATCGAGTTTGGTCTGGATTTGAATTCAGGATTCACCTTATTTTGTGAAACCGACATACCATAAAACAATAATTTCGAAGACACATCACACACTTCACCACTACCCACCCGCTCTCCACCTTTGACTGGGCCACTAGAATTACGGCATTTTGCCACCCCGATAAATGGTGAAAAACCCGATATAATTATGGTGGATACTTAGAAAACGTTTTAGCAACATAATTACTGTACGTTCAGCTAAGAAGTGGAATTCTCTGGCGGTGTCTGTCCTAATACCTAAAACCTAGGTCTTTAAGTCAAGAGTAAATAGGTTGTTTTTAAGCAAGCGTGCTCCATTGTCGACCACGTCATCGCTTGCCATCAAGTAAAACAGTGGATTTTTTTTTAATTGATATAAACCAGTGCTTGACTGCGATCCTACCTGATGGTAAGCATTGATGCAATCGTTGATGATGAAGCGCACTAGTTTATTAAGAGCCTATTCACTTTAGCCTTGAAGTGGCTTAAATTATACTTTGACGGGAAGACAGCAGCAGGCAAATTGTTCCAGTCCTTCGATGTACGCGGTATAAACGACGAATCGAAACGCTTAGTCCGAACCGTTGAAGTTTCAACAACATAAGGGTGGATACTCGCCGTACGTCGGGTTGTCCGATGGTAGAAAGGAGATGGCGGAATCAAGTCATGCAATTCCCGCGCACACTCTGCAAAATGCATCCTGACTATATATATCGGTCTAACGCAAGCCTTACATTAATTAAAAAAAAATGTGCCATACACCACCACACGTACTGATTTCACTTATGGCTCACTACTTCTCGCAGAAAAAAGACCTAAGCCCCTACAATAGGAACATTAAAAGCTGAGTGCGTTAAATTATGCTGTCTTCTTCTCCTACCTAGATGAAATTAAATGATTTAGAAAGATAGACGAGTAGCGAGGTTCACAGTAGGTGATAGAAACCTTGACAAAAAAACATGACGAAAATGCTCACCCGACGAATATTATTGTTTGCGTTTTGCTTCCTGGAAATGACTCATCATATTTTCTTGTCAAGGAAGATAACATACCTTCTTATTCTCTTAGAAATATAACATTCTCCTGCTTAACATTCCTAACATGTACAAGCATCTTTCTACATTCTCATCATTTTTTCCTACATTTGACAGATTACAATCATAATCAATTCAAAATCCAATAGATGCGAGACGCACAGGACCGTTCGTTGTGTTCGACACTTGGTTGTCTGCTGGGATGTTAAATAATAGATAGGAATATTCAGTAAAACTGTATTTTTATAGATGGAACAAATAATATATGTTAGTTGATGAAGCGAGGGAGCACGCGCGACGGCACTTGAGGCGATCTGAATATGTACTGATTTGTTTAATTAATAATTTTGATCGTTTGGCGTAGACGCGCAAAGTGATGATTTGCCTAAATGCAGTTAAATGTTATTATGTGCGGTTCGCCGTACATGCTCCCGGGCGAAAATGTAACAAAAACTTATGGTACTAAGATTAATAAAAAATTAAACAACATCATCCCCAATGTAAAAGTTACGTCTTATTGGTCTAGGGGAGATTGCTTGATCAAGTGCCGTGTTTACACTATACTGGGCTGACGGTCAGCCACTATGTACTATGTGTCTTTCGGCTGAAATGATGATGAATCGTAATCACGTTACCAGTTACTGTGTTGTGGAGGGCAGATAGGCGGTTGCTCCATGTTAAATAATTGTACTCAGATAAATCCGCTGAGATTGGAAGCCGACCCCTATATGGGCGGGAATAGACAAAGCAGACTGATTAATAATGAACAGAAGTACAGCCTTCAAGGTGTGGCAGACTTTTACTGATTAAAACTCACCCGTATTCCTTCACTTGCTCTTTGCATTCTAAGTCAACGAACCTTTCGAAGATTCCAGCAGCCCTAGCAGGTATCGATATTACCGAACCTCACCAGTTTTACTGAGATCCCTTTGAGGCTCGCGTGAGACGCTACGCGCCGTCAAATATGTACAGGTTAATATTATAATTATTTATTCATTTTAAGACTACATAGCTCACACGACAAAAAAAAACTAAAGTAACTGATTGGATGTTAGTAACATTTTAGCTAATAACCTACTATATATACTAGTATACACTACTAAAGACGATGTTGCCATAATAAGATGACTCTTTTATCATATTTCTCAGCAATCATCAAACATCTCAAAAGCACTGCAATAACCTGGCAACCGCATCAGCGTCCTGAAAGCATTTTTGTACTGGACTATCAACGCCATTTCGTACAGCTGATCCATAGGGCGCTCAAGTTTTTAAAGAACATGTGTTTGATACTACGAACTAAAGGTTACACAGATAAATTATAAAAAGCCATACTTCGGTGTAACAGCATGCCAAGTCCATGTTTAATCTGAAGCTGGTACCTGGCGGAGTTTAATCTAGGCTACCTGCGGCGGCTGGAGATATGGCCTGCCACGCACTAGACGCCGGGCCCGCTTAATGTCATAGTTGAGACTAACCGCGTCCCAGACGGATAGTGGAACCACAAATCTATTTTGGAATTAGAACGGTGTTTTAGGACGATTTGGAATATGGGTTAACGTGTTTTATATTAGTCAGATTAAAAGTAGGCAGGAAGGTTGGGTTGCTAAAGATAAGCGGGGTTTAATTACGGTATATTTCATAATAATTTTATTTACTAGTAAATTTGGGATAAACTAGATATCTACAATATGTCAGGTGCTTATTTTGTAAATAAATTCTACATTTACGACTGAGGCAGGTATGTTTATAGGTTTATTGTAAACTAGCTTTACCTGCGTCTTTGTTTGTTGCTCCGCTCTCGAAGGTCTTAATGTTATGTTACATAACCTATAGCTTTTCTTAATAAATAGACCGTTCCTGAGATTAGTGCGTTGCCATATTTGATCATGCATACAAAATTCTTCAGTCGGAATAATAGAGATAACCTACATAGAAATTTCTATATTTTTTTTACCTTTAATTATATTCCCATATTTTTTGTAGTATTTGGCAACATATAATGTATCAAATTAACCTGCTTAGCAAACTTCGCTAAGGTAGTCAACACTACAATAAAATTCTCAGCTTTATTTTACCGAGATCGTGCCTGTTTCAATGATCCCACATAATGTCCAGTTGCTCAGACATTTCAAATACAAAACTACACCAATTTTACATCACAACATCCACTAGGAATCAATTTGCGAACAATTAAAACAGCCACTGACCTTCACTCGAAAATTTCCGCCAAAAATTCGTAAATGGAATTATTTTACCTACAAAATGAAAAGTCCTGCTACTAAAACGTAGATACCGAAAGAATGATAAAGAGCTACCAAGGATCTACAGGAAAAAATAAATCCTACCACAAACTTGATCTCCAAATCCCGAACATGTTGTCTTAACTCGAACAGGGTTAGAAGCATGTTAAAATATGCGGAGCGTTACGCCGTAAGTTATAATAGTCGACTTAGGAGAGCTGGAGCTAAGCACTGAACAGGAGATAAGCTAACGACCGATCATTTCTTGCGCATCTGGAGACCTTGTCGATAGGTACCTGCGGGATGTAGGACAAATGCTTGGAGACACGAGGTTTCTTGTAACCTGCGTGGGTAGTAGAAGCCTAACCAGTCATAACCTAATATAATATTATAAATGCGAAAGTAAAATTATTTTTTTGTTACCATTATTTGCTTAAACCACTGAAACTGGTTCAGTGGTTTAAGCATCATGTTTTGCACATACGTTGTCAAGAATACATAATAGAATATATGGGTACCCTGACAACGGGAACAGTACTGTTTTTCTGAATGTAAGGTATTTTATTCAGAAAAATAGTATAATATTATAATGGTAGGTGGTTGACTGGTAGGGAATACCTAAGGCAATAAGTCCGCCTTTGTACCTTTGTGTTGCATGAAGTTTTAATAAATAATAAACTATAAGTTTTGTTGTTCCATTTTTTTTATCGTTGCCCCACACTACGAACTACTCCTATGTCCTATGAAACACCTATCTGTAAGCCATACCAAAAATTGTTTCGTACGAGAATCGAACCCGCAACCCTCAGTACAGCAGCCGATCTTTAAACCAGTGTGCCACCAATTGCTTTAGGACTCTAAATTGAGCTACGTGTTTTTCAATTCATGATTTAATTATAATTAGGGGAAGTTAGTGGCGCCAGTGACTGAAAAGTTGAAAGGGAATCGTTTGTCTTGGTATGGTCATGTGAAGAGGAGGGATGAAACGCATGTTAATAAAAGAGTTATGAGTTTACATGTGGATGGATGGAGAGGGAGACCAAAGAAAAGATGTATGGATTGTGTGAAGAGTGATATGAAAGAAAAGGAAGTTAGTGATAGTATGACGAGTGACAGGGCAGAATGGAAGAAGAAAACGTGTTGCACCGACCCCAAATAACACGGGACAAGGGCAGGAAGATGATGATGATGATGATTTAATTGTATTATTAAAAACTTTAGTAATGACGTGTGAAGTTACGAGTAATTTAAAAAATATAAGTAGACTACATTTTGTGAGTCGAATTTTGATATTGTTTTTATTTTATATTTTTCTTTTGAAAATATTAATGTACTGGAATTTACCAACCACCTGAATTAAATAGGGAGCTAACTTAATCTTATTTACGTTAATACTTTGTATATCGACCCGAATCGATTAATTATCAAAGTCAGTTCAGTATCAGAAAAAGTAAGTAAGATATTAGCAAAATAACATAATCAGCCTTTTAATGTTACCACTCAAGCCTCCTCTCTAGGAGAGGGATTGGGCTGTAATCAACCACGCGGGCCCAGTGCGGGTTGGGGTAAGTCACATGTCTTCAAAATTTTTGGTTCTAGGACATGCCGGTTTCCTCACGATGTTTTCCTTCACCGTTTTGAGAGCAGTGGTATTGAAATAAATTACACAAAGTAATGCGCCTGGCTGGGTTTGAACCCGCGACCTACAACTCGTAAGTCGGGGCCATTACCACTCGGCTACCACTGCTCAAGATATATTAGGTACCTACTTATTATTTATTATTATTCATTTATTTCAAGTAACAGAAACTTTTTTTATTCTTGATAGGTTCGCGCTTGACCGCTATCTCACCGGACAAAAAGCGAAAATGCGGTCGACGATGGAGCGCGCTTACCTAGAAGTAACCTATTCACTCGTGACTTAAAGATTCCCGGGTTGTAGCCATCAGGAAACACAGATTCCGGCAAGGAATTCCACTCCTTAGCTGTACGGACAATGAATGTGTTCCCAAAACGTTTCGTCCGTATGGGCGGGATGTCCACCATGTACCGATGGCGCAACGTACGTACCGTACGTCTAGTGGTCCGATGAACGGACTTGGTAGAATTAAATTGTGCAATCCCAACGCACACTCCCCGAAATATAATCGATAGAAAACCGACAGGCCAGCAACTCGGCGTCGATGCTCAGGCTTTGGAGTTTTGACTCGACAGGTGCTTCATCACCGATGATCCTCTTGGCTCATCTTCTCAATCGACTCCGGGGCATTAAGCTGGTATTTGGCAGACCCATCCCAAATATGAGAGCAGTATTCCATACACGATCGAACTTGTACGCTTGTACTTGATCACGTATTTGTAATCCACATGCATTGCTATAACATTATACCATTACAGTTATTCTGTAACTGACCTGCATCTAAGCCATCAACAAAGAGACAAGTTTCGTACTCAGAATACCTTACAATATCTCCACAGCTTCATTTCCTCTGCTCAGAGAGTTAACAGTTAGCTCATTGACATACAGACGTAAATCTATTCACCGGAGCTAAGCCAACATCATTTAGTTGCAACGTCTCAAACTACTCCTCAACTATCTCCAGCACATCTTCAGCTAAGTACCACAGATAACGCAACTCCTGAGTACACAATTAGCACTTGGCTGCACCGGAAGTGACGTCACCCAACAAATACTTCCACCATTCGTGGTATCATAAATCTGCACACCTAAGACTAGGTGTTAGTTTAAATTGTCCTGTTTAAGACGCTCTATATCACTAACTTAAGTACTGTCTAACACAGACGAAATTACACTCTACATATCAAAATCTAAAGTTGATTTTGCCTTGGGAAACTTTATGACTGGGTAAGTTGAAGCACTTTAATGGTTTCCAAATACATTAGTCTCTGTGCTTGCCTAGACGTACAAACGAAGTGAAAATAATTTATTAATACAACGCGATCATTAATCAGTATAAATGTTGGCAATGGCAGTGCAACTGCTTTCCATTCGGAATTTTAATAACTTGTTTAAAATTTATTATTGTTTCCATTTCGAACCGCTGGAAGAAAAATGTATATCGCTGTAGTATTAACTGTTTAAGATTCTGTACAAGCTACTGCAAACAGTAGAGTACGTTATTCTGCTGTTTGCGGGACGTTGTGGAAAATGAATAAAAAGAAAGAAACTGCTAAAGAATAACACAAACTGCATTGAAGGAGAGTATTTAAGATTAAAAAATAAACATAAAGAGAAGACTTTTATGCTGGTTAAACGAATATTGACGGATTTTTCATGATTTCTGACATGAAAAATCCGTACCACAATTCTAGAATAGCTTTCATAAGATATTATAAAGTATTTAAGAACTAAATACAAGGCTCAGGTATCACGTACTCAAAGTTTTCCAAGGTATCAAAACAGCTAAGAATTTTATTTATATACCAGTTATAGAATCAATATGTTCATATATTTCATAAGACGTGGGTTCAAGGATTGCGGCGCAACTTCCAAGGAACGAGAACCCTTGTCGGATTCTGCACTCGTCAGTCGTTTATAAGAAAGGGGAATTTATTTTATCAAAGTACAAAATATCATTAAAACGACTTATATTAAATTGAGAAGGAAAGATTTGTAGGCTGTTTTTTCTTGGATTGTCAAGGTCTTCATGTGTGATATTAAATTCTCAAGTATTAATGAGTGTTACTTTTGAAAATAATATCAATGTTTTTGTAGATAAATGTTTCTTAACTTTGTGAAAGATATATTTTGTATATTCTTTGTGATAATAATATGCCTAAAAAGGTATGGAAGACTAAAAGCATTTTGTACTAACCACCAATTTTTTTTTTTTGCCTTCGCACAACTTCTTATGACTTCTCTCTCTCTTCTCCCGCTCTAAGGTGGACCGGTGTTTACTGACTAAAACCTCACCTATGTTCCTACTTTGCTTTTTGCGTTCCATGACCACGCGTTTCCCTTTCAGGAATCAACTCATGGATGCCAACCCCTATTAAATTGTGATAACAGCAAGATGATAATGATTAAGAAATAACCTTGTCTCCCATTGGACTAGTTTGGAAACTAACTCGAAAATTGGCAGTTCCTAGCAAATGATGAAATAAAGAATCGATATATATAAAAAGAGAAACTGACTGACATTTTAACGCACAGCACAGCAGCTGAAACTACTGGGACTAGGAGCGTGAAATTTTGCACAAGGTTTTCTTTTATAACGTAAGAGGATTTTCTAAAACTTACCCCCTAAACGAATAAAATGAAAGTTCAAAGTTTGTATGGAAAAACCTAGTTTCTCGCGGGCGAAACGGCTGGCACAAGCTGGTCAATCATGTTATTATAGATTTTGAAAACATTAATACTTTTGGCACAATTTCATTGCTAGTTTTTCAAACTTCGACCTACGGAGTGAATTACTCTTTAGGATTAGTTACCAGACTATTAAATCCTTATTATAGAGTTACAAACAGAACTAAAACCTCATTCAAAGAGAAACTGGATTCTTGTGTTTTAAACACGAGTTTATGTAGCCACTTGCCGTGAAAGTGTTCCAGAGCCGGTCATTTGCGGCTACAAGCAATCCAAAGGTGTTTGTTTCAAGAGGTGAACAGTGAAGAACTTTAGGCAGTAAGTCAAGTCGCTTTAGTTTCACGAAAGTTACTGCTTTTATTACACTACTTGTTGAGAAAGTTTCTTGGAGAGATCATAAAAATAAGTTATCACTAGTTAATACAGTAGTATCTACAAGTATCTTTTCATGGTGACTAAAGAGATGGGATTGGGATTCCGATATGATAAATTGATTGATTGATGATATACTTAATAATTAGACAAACCGATGTATGTACATGACCATGATGATGGTATATGTGTGACTGCCTCTTGGGTCTCGTGGTCGCAAGCGCGACTGTTGAATGTTATAATATCTGGCTGGAGTTTAGAAGTTGGTGGTGTGATACCCTCGTGCCTCGGAAAGCGCCTAAAGCCGTTGATCTGATCTCTCCCCAGTCATGTCGGGATAGCCATTCCATCAGACTATGAGAGTTATGGACAGAGAGTGATCCTGTGTTTATACACACACTTGAAGACAATAATATCTTCTGCGAAGCTGGCTAAGCTCCTGTTGAAATTTGCCACCCTGATCGTGGTCGGGAAGGGTTACATGCGTGACTATAACATAACAGAAATATGGCTTCAGTTTTAAAAACAAAATTTAATTTTCATATTTTTCTTCAAGCAGTTCAAAAACCAAAATGAAAAACAAATGCAGCTCAAAGTACATCTCACTCCTAATATTTAACGCAACAGTGACTCACCAATCACAAAAGGTATTCCTAAACACGTAAATTATTTGCTCAAACCGTTGAAATTCTGTCGAGTTTATTTCGCACGAACAATTCCTTGCAAAATGTAAACTAGTGTAATTTGTTACCCTGGACTCGAGATCTGGACGCGTTGATTGCGAAACACCAATTTATTTATTGTCGTTGGGTTTAATCCCTGGATGTATTGCTTTGGACGAATCAAGTCCTTGGGACAAGATACTTGGACCTTCGATCCGACTTAGAATTATAGGTTTCATTGGAAATTGCTCGTTGAAGCGTGTACGAGCTTTGCAGTAATCTAAAGACAAATTAATTTTGCTGGAAATAGATGTACTCGTACAGTGCAAAAAACAGCTTTAGGGAAACTGGTTGAAGCTCACGTCGCGTCGGTTACATTTTTAAGGCCTTTTTTTAGGTTGAAAATCATCCAATGAATTCTCTCGCTCTAGGGCGGAACGTGAGAGAGGACGTGTCAGACTTTTAATGACTAAAACCCACTCCTAATTTCCTTCAACATTACGCGAACATTACGTGTCGTAGACGACTCGGGTTCTCTGGAAGGTTACCGAACGGCCGGACGACGAGTTCGCATAAGTATAAACATAATCAGTCTTTTTAATGTTTCCACAGCTGGGACTCAGGCCTCCTCTCTAGGAGAGGGAATAGGCCATAATCCACCACGTTAACCCAGTGACAGTACCGATCGTCCCCACGAGTACAGGGTGGTACTCCGCTCAAGCGGGGCACACCTCAACAGTATGCTCCACCGTGTCCTCCGGGCGCTCTACACAATGGTGACACCCGAGGGATTCTTCCGCACGAATCCGGTGCAGGAACCTCCCGAACTTACCATGCCCGGTGAGGACCTTCATCATGTGGAAGGTGAGATCGCCGTGACGTTTTTCCAGCCGCTTCTCAAAGAAGGGACTTACCGCCATAATTATTCCGTGCCTAACATTTTTAAGGGCTAATTTTAAATTTAAAGATGCAGAAAAACATTCTTTGTATAAAAACACGTTACGTAAAACTGACACTATCTACCTTTTATTCTTGCAACTTGCTGTAAAATTTATTCAAAAATCTTAAATTGAGATTGGCAATAAATCCAGCGTGACTGTTACAATGTTTGTTCTGAAGTTTTCCGTCAAGAGCACTGAGAGATTAATTAATAAGATAAATGGCAAAGCAGAACTAAGGAACTTTATACTAAAGAATTAACCTAAAAATCTGTTTTATTTTTTTCCAGCAATGTGTGTAAACCCAGAAAAATAAACGCTGGCATATTACTTAGCACATGTTGACGTAAACCGCGATTAGTGAAAAGATCCAAAGGTTTCAAAGCAATTGAATCCACACACGAAGCTACCTTCCAGTCGGGATTTTGTCTGTATCTAAAGAACATAGATTTTTCCAAATGAATGTCACATTTTCAGCGTGGCTGGTTGAATGAAGACGGATTATTATCAATGGACCATGAACCTAAGCAGCTTACCTCTATATTCAACATATAGAGTCGTATTTGGTGAGTATTTGATTTGTTTTTAGATTGATATATATGTCGTGGCCAGATCTTAGAAATTGATCACTTCATGATATGGCCAACTAAAACAGGCCAGATCGTTCAAACGTTAACATTTGATGATATGTCAATCCTCGCTTTCTTTTATCATAGAAATCCTACGTCAATGATATGACCAAACGAGGATTAACACATCATCAAATGTTAACGTTTAAACGATCTGGCCTGTTTTAGTTGGCCATATCATGAAGTGATCAATTCTAAGATCTGGCCACGACATATACGTCATTTTACTTTAGACAAATTACAGTACATGTTGATCTGTAAACACGTATTATGCTATAGTGTCAGGGTGGGCAGACAATGCCGATGAAACGAAGCGATCAGCAGCCTGCGAAAGGCACACATACACAAATCAGACACTGGCCGTGCACAGCCTACAAACAACCCTGTTAATTAACTAATTAAGTTCCCTCGTCTACGAACCGCCATTCACCAAATCAAACGGTTGCAAACCTTTCAATATACCCCGAAATACCTGACTATTACATGACACAAAAATAAAACTAGCCCGCTTCAATTTAGTCAGATGTCCTCGTGCGGTGAGCTGCAGCAATAAAATAAAAATTTCAAATGAAACGGAGTACGTTTCAGTGTTTCCAACGAAAATGTTTCAATTTGAACGCACTCTCCTATCCTGCATTTAATGCATCCAAACTCTTCGCAGTTTCCAGAGTGATGAATAGCGGCAACAAATTATTAAGTTTGCACGTTGATGCACTGCTTTTCGCTTTGTTTCGAACGCGATTGTTTTATGCTGTGGCATTGTTTTTATTTGTGGATCGTGTAATTGGATGCGGATAAAGTATTTAGTTTTGCTGACTGGTAAGAGTATGCGGCGCGGAATCTTTGCAGCTTTCCGTTGTGTTGGTTCAGATTGGGTTTGCAGACTGCAGGGTATTTCTTTTTTAATTGCAGTGATCACAAATAGCATCTCGTTTCGTCGTTGTAAAACTGGATATTATATTTTTTGTAATAAAAATAATATTTTACAGACACCTTTTTTTTCTTATTCTCATTACTGGCAGTACATGTCTAAATTAATAAAGGAACAGAAATAGATTTAATTTAAATAGAACACATCAATTCAACAAATAAACTGTACCACAGTTATGAAACACACGAGAAGCTTCTCGTTATGATTGCTCCTTTCGAATTTTGAATACAATTTTAAAATCCACCCACTTTTGGAGTATGTGTAACCCTGCAGAGTTCAAATATAACTTTTATATACGTGCTCATTTGGTTGAGTGAGCTCTTTAATTTGGCAGTGTTGGAGGGGGAAATCTGTGCTAATGAGTTGGGCCAGTAATTAGTCATTTATTCTGAGTCAGTCAGTTACCTTCGACTCGAGGGTTGGGAATATTTTCCACTGTTAAGTTATGCCTCGCTCTTTGCATACGATTTTCTCTAGCTGGAATAACAATGTGGAATATAATGAGAGACGTTTGTATGTGAGCTCTTATACCTACATTATGTGGAATTTGTTCAACAAAGATTTAGTTTGTTTAACTATGAGTCATTTGAATTTAACATTATATTCTGACGAGGCTCTATGTAATCAACTAATATGAAATACTTAGCTTTAAAGTCTATTTTAGTTTGTTAGATTGCAAACAAGAGTTTCAGATATAGAATAGATAACTATTTATTCGGTACGGAGACAGCACAACGGCATAAAGTAGTGTCAGTACAGTATGATATAACATTTTGTTGAGCGTGCTCACACCGAAAGGGATACCACTTCAGGATTTGCTGGACGTCAGACACTCAGCGCTGATTTTAAGTTCGTACTCTGTAGTGATAAGGGTAAATAAAATGGATACCTACTTAATTAAATATTGAATGTGGTTGTGGCTTTTTAGCCGTACTGGGCCCACGTGGTCATTTACAGCCCATTCCCTCTCCTAGAGGGGAGGTCTGAGTTCCAGTAAGGGGAACAGTATAAAGCTGATTATGCTCATGCTTATTGTTTTTATTAACTTATATACATAATGTAAAATAATCAAAGAAAGAAAAGAAAAAGAAAGAAAGAAAAAACGTTTATTCGTACCTCACACATACAGTAAAATTAAAACACAGTTGGTAGAATACATTAGAATTAAAATATAGTAGAATTAAGTACTAGTAGAATAAAGTAAGTTAAGTAGTACTCGTAGTAGTAGAATTAGGAAACATTATGTAATTTTTATATTTTACAATACAACAATATCCAATTAATCACAAGTCATCAGGTCGGTCGATGAGAAAACGCAACTAGACAACACCTAGGACTAACCCGATTTCTGATTTAAGTATTTGAACTTGAGTATTTCTCAAACTCTACTTTACCCTGAAAAGCTGTCAAATTTGGAATTAAATTAAACCCGCCCTAAGACGAGCCACAGCAGTGGCCCATTACAATATTCAGACTTAGTAGAAACTTAAAATAGATTGAGTAAATACATATCCTTCGTATTCCACTGTCTACGCATAGCATCTAATATTATTAGTACTATCTATTCCAAGAACCGAATACTAAAATAAAACTCTGGAACCTGGTTTCCCCTGGAGGTCTATGTCAAAGCCTATCAACATCGGAACATATCCGTCACGGCACAATAAGATCGGGACACATTCGTCACGGTACATTGACTCCACTGTTTCTAGTAGTTTCGTCGAGGGATACCAGGATATATTTAGTTTTGTTACAACAAATGTTTTGATTATCGTTATATGATTTTCTAGAAAATACTCTCTTCTTCTCTAGGTTGGCCCCATGCTAATTATATAAATTTGTTTAGAGCTTGTAATGAATTTTGTAATTTGTAATGCAAGTGGGCCAAAGTTATTCTGGTAAAGTATGTTTGTGAATATTGATTACATTAACTCTGCAACTACAGCTAATGAGTAAAATTCCCCGTCGGAGTCTGTGTTTCCTGATAGCTATTACTTCTAATAATAATAATTATAATGTAATAATAATAATAATTTATTTGTTAACATAGGCCTATAGGGTTTATCTAGGCCAGCGTGCCCTATTGTCGTCTACATAGTCACTTTTGATCAGGTGAGATAATGGTCAACGGCAAGCATATAAACAATAAAACAAAAATAAAAGGTTAGGTAGGTTATTCGTTGACATTAGATGATTGGAACATCATCATCATAATAATTTCAGCTGAAAGACGTCCACCTATGGACATAGGCCTCCCCCAAATGTCGCCACAATGACCGGCCCTGTGCGTATCGGAAGTCGCAGCGTTGGAAGGCCTCCCACAAGGTGGACCGATGACTTGGTGAGGGTCGCGGGAATCCGATGGATGCAATTGGAACATATAATAAATGAATTCATTTGCTACTTGCCATAACTATGCTCGCTGGAGTGGTGTCGTGGACATCGAATATCTTTGAAACGGGTTGAGATCACGCACGCTCGCTAACGCAGACCAATCGAGGAGGAGATCGGAGGGTGTTTTTTTTTTTTCGGTGGGAAAACCATTTTATGACATCCCCCGCTCTTGGGCGGGGCGGGAGATAGTGTCAGAGTTTTACTGACTAAAAACCCACTCCTGTTCCTTCATTGCCTTACGTACCAGGGCCGAGTCTTCCTTTCAGAATCAGACCCTTGGCCCCAGTAGGCTTCGACCTTGCTGGGCCCCTACAGTTGCTGACATCTCCTTGAGGCGCGCGTGGAACAGACTTGGGCTTGGTCCGGACGGTTACCGGACGGTCGGACGGCAAGCCACCCATTGCTCGCCGTCCGCAAGCCCGTGCCGACGGTGGCCGGAAATCGGGAATGGAATCCCGGCGGCGGTTGGGGCGTGAGGACCGCTGCCTCACGCGATCGGCCGCCTCCTTTGCAAGCATTACTGCTTCGCAGAAGGAGGCGACCGCCTGCCACTCCTCCTCGCTCCGGACCATGGCCTGTACCAAGGCCCGGCGCGAGAGATTGCCGCCGCCGATTGCCCCCACGAGGACACGGCGTTACTCTGCCCAAGCGGGGCATACCTCCACCGTATGCTCCACCGTGTCCTCCAGGCGGTCCATACAGTGGCGACACCCGGGCGTCGCTTCCGCACGAATCCGGTGCAGGAACTTCCCGAACTTACCGTGTCCGGTGAGGACCTGCGTCATGCGGAAGGTAATGACGCCGTGTTGCCTTTCCAGCCACTCCTCAAAGAGGGGACTTACCGCCATAATTACGGCGTGCCCAGGATCGGAGGGTGGTAGGTCAGCTTTCTAATGATCGTAGCACAATCAAGAAACAAGAAGGATCAGTAGTTATTTGAAGTAAACTATTTACAGGCACTTTTGAATGGTCAAGAAATCAGTAAGAAAAATGATGCTAATTGCACATTCCAATGCGTAGATCTCTATGGAGAAGATTATGCAGGCACATGCCATTGAGCAGTAGCATGAAATATCATTCATTACATTGATATTTATAAAAAACAATCATCCCAGACTGCATAGCGATTAAACAGCAAGCGAATACCTGGCCTCTTGGGTAAAAGTGTAAATATTACAAAGAAAATAGCAGAAAGCTAAATAAAACAGCCATTAAAACAATGCATATTCTGTCGATCGAGTCTGTCGGCGGTGGCGGACCTTTTAACCGAAGCTAAAAGTGCACGCAAAAACTAATCTGCACACCAGGGTTGCTGCGCTCACGTTGTACTCAACATTTTTATTAAAATGATGTTTAAAGGATTTTTTTGTGCAAGTTTTAGTGAATCATCACGCCTGTACCTTTTCAAAAGTAGGGTAGGCGAGGTATCGGTGAGATATACCCTAATTTCGCCAAAATATCTTGGCTATACCAAGATATTGTTGTAGATGTGTATGTAGACAATGAACTCATTGCTATCAACTGTCGTTGTCATGAAAAATTCTTATTATTATTAAATCCAACAGCATCTTTTTTCTTTCTTTTCGAATCGATGCCGATGGTAATTTTGTTTAAAAAATTTTGGGCCCAGTAGATGGCTACGTTAACTACAGCATTTGTAGCACTCAAGTCCTCCAAAGCGCTACTATAGATGTAAAAAACATGTTTATTTGACACCCACAAGCCATAGTCCGGAACGAGGCGCAATGATGAGCGGTCCTTTTGCGAAGCTGTAATGTGAGCAAAGGAGATTGCCGCAACTGTGAGGGAACGGGCATCCTTACGCCCCACCCGCGCTGTAGAAGACGCCCCAGGCGTCGAGAGTCGCGAAGCGATTTCCGGTCACCGTAGGCGCGGGTTTGCAAAAGATGAGCAATGGGTAGCTCACCGTCCAGCCGTTTGGTACGGACCAAGCCCACGAGTCGACAGTGCACGCCTCAACAAGATGTCAGCAAAAGTGTGGAAAACCCGAATATGGCTGATGTCTGCCAGGGCTAGAGTGTCCGTGGACCTAGAACGCAAAAGGCAAGGAAGGACACAGGTGGGTTTTAGTGATAGATGATCGGCTGAGGTTTAGTGATCAGCAGTTATTATTTATTGTTGAGCGGTTGTTATTTAGTAATGAGAGGCTGTGGTTTACAGTGTTTATTATTGATGAGCGACTGTTATTTAGTGAAGAACGACTGTTATTAAGCGACGAGCACAGCCTCCCTAGCCAAGTTCAAGTTCTGACTACGTGATTGAGCATCTCAATGATGACGTCATAACAAAGGAATCGGAGGCGTGGCCGACTCGAGGAGATCGACGAAAAGAGAATAGAAATGAAACAGTTGTTACTTGGCTAGGGGGGGCAGTTTCTTAGAAAATAATACTAATAGAAAACTTTTTTAATGCAGAATGCCAGCCCTATTAAATGTGGCATGCTTTTAAGGACAAGTTGAACTTCTTGGGTAGAAGAATGTTCATGTGTCGATCTCTCTTCCGACACATCCTCTGCCACACTTGAGACTTGTTGTTGTTGTCTTATAAGTTTAAGCTTTGAAGGCACGGCTGGCTGCTGTGTAGTGTGTGATTGGGTTCGATTCCCGCATGAACCAACAAATATTCGAATGGCATAAAAATAACTGTCGCGGGTCTGAGTACCATTTCTATATGGCAGTTTACATATTTGTGGGGCAGTTTTTTAAAGACGATACATATTACTTGTCGTTCAGTTTAAGTGATTGGCCAAAGGAAAATTATATTAACGAAAGAGGTTGACTTGCGACGGTTTTGTTTTTACTGCTATTTTTTTTTAAAGTATTAGGAATAAAATGTCAAGGGTCACTGACCACTATTGCTATGCTAAAAATGTTTCTAATCAACACCGATAATATTTTTAGTAAAAAAAATAAAACAAAAATAAGTTGAGTTAAAAATTAATTAATTAACAAGTCATCGGAGTAGATAAAATCGTTATTCTAATCAACCCCGATGACATTTTTAATTTTAAAAGTAATTCATTCATTTTTTTCCTCTAAAAACTCTACCACCGGGTAGTCCAGAATCATATACTGGATATGATTCTGGACTACCCAGTGGTAGAGTTTTCATGGTATTCGTTTGTGAGTCGACGTCAAAAACACCTTGTAGCTAACGTATATTTCCCTACCGGTTTAAAAGGGCTACGGAATCCTATTCCTAACTACATTGAAGTAGACTACAACTCAAAGCAATTGTGGCTGAATGCCACAGTTTTGAGAACTAAAAATGTAGCCTTGCCAGCACCTGTGGTTTTAGAAAATTAAATAACCTGAAACTCCAAAGTCACATCCCCACGTCCGGGCTACGACCGTCCGGTGTCCGGCCGTCCTAACCGGCTGTCCGACACAGACACATCACCGAAGAGGCTTTAATAATAATGAATTACCGTCAAACTAAAGGACAGTACTCGACCCCGTTTTCCAAACAACCCTCAAACAAAAATGCAACTTAGCGTAAAAGTTATAGAGTCGACTTTTCACTGTCTGATGATTATTTTTAACCAATTGTCTTGGCTTGGAAGTTTTACTTGTTCCAGTAGTGCGTGAGCGTGACAGCGGTGTCACGATCTATGAGAGATGACTTGTACCTATTACGAACATTTTGGGTGGTTACATCTAGAAGATCCCTTAACACTGGAACTAAAAACAAAAGTTTCGGAATACCAGTATAACTTGAGCTGTTTTCGTTCGTGAATTTCGGAATTAGGTATGTACGAAAATATTCTGGAGTTGGTAAAAGTATCGCTTTGGTTCCATTGTCACGTTAGTAGGTGCGATAAGTGCGGAATAACAAGTAAGTGTGATCTTACGAGTTCTTATAATAACTGGAGAATGATTTTATGTAGCCTTCCGTTTCTGAAATAGAGTTGTTCGAAGTGTCGAGAATCAGAATATATATTTTAGTAGTAACTTACAGGCTAAGTTTTAGTAAGTACAGAATACAGAGCGTGTTTATATTATACTTACGAAGACCATAGTTACAAACCCATTTTTTTCGTTGATTACTTTTAGCTTACTCTCTAAACCCTATCTATTTTGGTTCTCTAGCAAAGACTTGGCAAAATATAGCATGAACCATGCACTAACACACATAGAAACATAAAAAAAATAATATTGGGTGTCTCAGAAATCACACTCACTCACTCACTTATGTAGTCGTCTCACGTTTGTAGATGTACAGAAAAATAACAAAAACATTTTTATTAATGTAGTTATTTTTTAAGCAGACATAAGTAAATTATTTTTTAGACATAGTAAGCAGTATCTTGACTGCTTATTTCCAAAGAAAAGGAATTCTCCCAGCTGACCTGCGCTAAGAGAGATTAAAAGACATGAACAGTGTATAAAAACCGGGCAAGTGCGAGTCGGACTCGCACACTGAGGGTTCCGTACAAACTTACCTATGAAAACAGTTCAATTCCCAAATTGAGTTAGGAAGATTTTTCCGAATCCGAAAATAAGTTTTTTTTTTGTGACGTAACTAAAAATTTACAGTTTTCAGATATTTTCCTATACTTGTGCTATGAGACCTTGTTTCATACCGAATTTCAGGATTCTAGATCAACGGGAAGTACCCTATGAATTTTAATTCCCTTGAGAATGTCGAAATACAGTAGGTATATATAGTTTTTTGCAATATAAGCGGCAGTATCTTTTTTTTCTGATAACTCGGAAGGTTGATTTTTTCACAGCTTCAAGGGACCGCAGACCTGAGTATATGATTTTATTGTCAACTCGGTACCTCTACGCGTTCTCGAGATCGATCAAACTGATCCCATAAGGGTTCCGTTTTTTTTCTTTTGAGGTACGGAATCCTAATAACAATGTATAAAAATCAAGAGAAGAATTATAGTATCTAAAATCTTAAACTAAAATATCAAATAAACGTATAATTAAAATATTATTTATTACTTTGAGCTAGATACTAACTAAGGAAACTCCAGACTAGGATCTGGGTCAAGGACTTCCAAATCACAAATTCTAAACTCTAAATACCTTAATTTCTCTAAACCTAAACACTTTAGCAGTAATTACCAAACAATCTAAATATTTCAGAAAATATTTTAACTTATAAGTAGTTTTCAAAGCAATGGTTAAGTACGGTATAATGAGAAAATCAGAATCGTTTTACTTAGCTAAGTACATTAAGTGAGATTACATTAACTTACCTTTACTTAGATTACTTTGCTTGGGATAGCTTGAGGGGACAACTTTATTAAATTTTCAGAATATATATCTTGTGTATTTCTGTTAGTTTTTAGGTCAGCGCAACGTCTATTTCTTTTTTAAACGTTTTCCCGCACTAGGAATTACTCCTGCCCCCCTAGCCAAGTTACAACAGTTTCGTTTCGATTATTTTGTGCCGAACGCCTCGAGTAGGCCACGCCTCCGATTCCTTTGTTCTGACCACCTGACTGAGCGTTGAAATGATGTCAGAACAAAGGAACCAGAGGCGTGGCCTACTCGAGGCGTTAGATGCAAGAGAATCGAAACGAAATGGTCGTAACTTGGCTAGGGGGGCTGTATCATGGGTGTTTATAATAATATACAAGTAAACTCACTTATTCAAAATACGCATTACAATCTATACTAATATTATAAAGCTGAAGAGTTTGTTTGTTTGGTTGAACGCGCTAATCTCAGGAACACCTGGTCCGATTCGAAAAATTCATACAGTATTAGATAGACTATTTATCTATTTGTTAATTAAAATTAATCGAACAGAACTCGTCTGTCTGTCTATTTTCCTCGATTTATGAATACTAAAGTATTGATATTATAAGCATGAGCCATTAGTGAACGGTTTTTGTGTGGGTTATGCAGGTTTTTTTTAAATCTCAGTAGTATTCTTCATTCAGTATTACAATGTGATTAACCTTCCAACCCGACCCAAGTGTTGCCGCTACCTTAATCCACTTTCGAGGAAAAGAGGTTTAACTAATCTGTCAAAAGTGCCTGAAATTTAAGAGTTTTACGGCTTTCGTGGTTACTAGAAAACCCTTCAATCGGTTACAAGAATTATAAACCTTACCCGTATAACTGGTATCGTTATA
The DNA here is from genome assembly GCA_961205895.1 of Mythimna pallens. NCBI lineage: Eukaryota > Metazoa > Arthropoda > Insecta > Lepidoptera > Noctuidae > Mythimna > Mythimna pallens. Next base: position 23,634,558 of record OY540838.1, on the reverse strand, counting down.
ATTGAGCATCTGCTTATAAGGGGTTTCCACACAAAATATTTTTCATTGCACCTATATAGGGATAACTGTGTTAGGCAAGCCACCACACCACTTTGAGGAGCGGCTAAGGTAGTGCTACAGCGCCCACACAGTTCGGGAGTTTCCCATTACAGATTCAGGTGAACGCCTGGGTGTCAACATTGTGCAGATCGCCCGGAGGACAGTGGAAATCTGCCCCGTTTTTGCGGAGCACTACCGTGTATGTCCTCATGGAGGTGATCGCTGGCAGCAACCTCTCGCGTCCGGCCCTAGTTCAGGCTATGACCCAGATTGAAAGGGAATGGAAAGCCATCACCTCCTTCTGCAAAGCAGTGATACGGCCGTGAAGGAGAGAACATCCTCACGCCCTAGTCACTCCCACAGGAGCGCTCCGGGAGTCGGGAATCGTAGGGCTACTCTCGGCCACCATAAGCGCGGGCTTGCGGATAACGAGCAATGGGTAGCTTGCCGTCCGACCGTTGGAACTCAAAACAAGTTCGTAAATAATATGTTTCTGTCACAACTCATATTTAACGGTTAAAACCCTTAAACGATCAAGATTTTCTACTTGAAATTGAATTAAAATTAAAATGTTTACAGTTTCTTTTCATTAGTCGAGCTGATCATGAAATACTATTAATAATGTAAATCATATCACATATATTTTTAGTGTTGAGTTGGGTTATTTGCAAAATTTACATATAACAATTAGCTTTTATTTTCTGGTACAAAGACAATATCAGATAACATAGCTTGGGACAAACCATGATGGCCCATGATGGCCCATGATGATTCGGGTTCGCTCGTGTTGTGTCACAATACACGTGTCTTGTTTACGTCGACCTGTAATGATGTTACGTGATTACCATCAATCTCTTAAGGAACATTTACTGGGAATATAATGGCGTTAGAGTTAGGTACTTACGAAAAACAGATTATGTTCTGTTTTGTATTTTTTTTTTTCATAATAATAATTGCAAAAATCAAAAGACAAGTATTATTATCAGTCAGCGGAAATATTGTAAAATCAAACATTTTTTAAAAGAGTAATCATGGAGTCTTTGGCTGGTTCTTCTCCATGGGAACCTACAAAATGGACCGTGCACTAGCTTCTGACGTTTTATAAGTGCCCATGTGAAATAAAAATATTTTGATTTTTGAGTCCCATCGTCAATTGCAGTAATCTTTTTTTCGTTAGCTTGAAAAACTAAATGTAAAACTGTCGCTACGAGGTAGAATTATTTCCAAAAAAGTTTTATTTTACGACATTTAATTTCATAAAATTACGCTCAAAACATTACGCAAAGAAGAGAATTACTTCTCACGAGTTCACGCCAAAAAATATAATTTAAACATACCCGCACCGCACCTATATTTCAACTAACCCACACGTTGGGAAGATTGTGTTAAAATTATCATATTTTCACTCCACGAATGAATTTTAAAAGGGGAATTCACCCAAGACAATTTTAATTAAGTCCCAGAGAGCTCATTATCTTTAGCGTCACCGAGGATGGAAGGACCAAGTTTTTTTTTTTAACAAAAATCTTTTGTGTTTAGATAGCGTTATCGCGTATCTGGCGAAACTGTACCAACTTATACCTAGTCGCGTTAAGTTTCTTGGATTCAATTTTACTTTTGTAACAACTTGTAAGTGTTTTCAACTGTGCTGTGCGCTGTTCAAATTATTTACTGCGTCGAGGATTGGGATTCTAGTTCGGTTATATTGAAATGCACCTGCGGCAAGCTGGCGAAGAGCCGTTTCTTTCAAAGGCTATAAAAAAAATACCCCAAATATCGGGCTATAATTACAAATACATTCTAGGTTTAAATGGTAATAGAGCTGATACGTTTTAGCTTAGCAACAGCAACTATATACGTCTTAAAAAAAAACTGTCAAATTTTGAGTAAGACCCGCACACGCAGGTCCTTACTAAAATATTAAAATCTTGTAAAACAAAAAATTACCGACAAAATAACGTTTCTTTTATGGGGACCTCCTTTTTTCATTGTTTATAGGTTCGCAGTTTCTTTAATATAATTTTATTACTAGTTGTTATAGCGCCAATAGAAATACACATTATGTAATAACTTCAAGTACCTCTTACGATTTATAAGATACAGTCTGCTGACACACGAACAGATAGACAGACTGTCGAACAGCGCAGGGTTTCAAAGACAGGGTTCCGTTGGCATCCTTCAGGTGCGGAACCCTAAAAAACCTGCAAATCAAAGACATAACAAATCGTCTTGAATCGACCTACATCGCGATCCTCAACATGTTTTAGAAATTAAAAACTATACATAGTTAATTGATCGGGTTCATACTATGGCCACACTAAAATGAAATAAACAACATATCGGCACAAATCCGAATATTTTCTGTTATTACTTTTTATTAACATAGTCAAAAAAAGAATGTAATATCGGGAATGCAGGCTATTTAATAAACAGTATCCAAATATTACATATTGGATATTCTTTAAATAAATACGCAATACCCAAAAAATAAAATACTAAATTTATTTTAGATAACTTTTATTTAATATATCTGCAATGATACTGTTTGTTCGATCACGTATTACAGAAAAATCCACCGGATAACAACTCCAATTAAAATGAAGCAAAAAAAATAAATCCTTCATTTGAAACAGGACCAAATAATTGATACATGTCTGAAAAAAACTGCAACAGATCAGCTTAACCCTGAGAGCTTAACCGGGACAAGCGAGTCAAGCAGTGATTTATTTTTTTATATAGAAAACTAATTATTTAAACGTGTATTTTTCATTAAAAAAATCCATTGTCGACAAAAAAATATCAGTCTTGATTGAATTCCGTTAAACCGTGTTTGCGGGGATTAAAATATAACATTTTGAGTTTAAAATAAGGTCATCACTTCAAAACATAGTCGTGTTAGCTCTTAGTGTGAACGGTCTTCATAATGTGTTCAGTGATAATTTTGGAACCTCTACTAATAAATCAACACCCGCATCGAACAAGGCAGTATCTCGGATTACAGTCTAAACAAAATTCAAACATGGCACGATCACTTTTAGGTTCATTTTGAAAAATGACTGAATAAATGTTACAACCTTGTTCGTTGCGGGTGTCAAAATGTTACTAATATATACTAATAAATCTTATAATATTTATACAATATGTAAGCCAATAAACGCACCCCCTGAAAGTAGTATATTCAGAAATGACTAATGAATCGATTTCTGGCCAATTAGGGTGTCCTTAACCCATCGCAAATACAGTGTCAGAGTGGAGCTCTTTCACAGGAGATGCGTCACCCCCTTTCCTGTCCAGCATGGACAAGTACCTGCATCTTCCACTATTTATACGAGCGCAACGACAGAGCAGTCCAGGTGGCTAATCCCGATCCCGATTTCCAGCCACGGCGAGCAGTTAGTACCTCGCCGTTCGATCATCCGATAGCCGTCCGGACCGAGCATAAGTCGTCGACGGTGCGTACTATTCCACGCGCGCCTCAAGGAAATGTCAGCTAACCGTAGGGGCCCAGCAGGGTCGAAGCCAAGGGTCTGCTTCTGAAACGAAAACTCGACCCTGTTATAAAAGGCAAAGAAGGAACAGAAGTGGGTTTTTAGTCAGTAAAAGTCTGGCACACCCTCGCGCTCCGCCCAAGAGCAGGGATGTCATTGGATGATTTTGCCACCGAAAAAAAAGTCCTGGTGGTGGATATTGGTCGGATCAAATTTGAGTCAGATCGACGCAAAAGAAGAAAACGCTATTCCTATTTTTGGATAAAAATATTAGGTATCTATTTTGGTAAAATTCTTGATAAAACCTGGTTGTGTCACCTCACTAGCGTGTTTGTGTGTGCCTGCGTTGATACTAATAGCGATGCGCTGCCAATTCAATGTCGATTCCCATATTATTTGGCTACAATTAGGACAACTAATTTCTACCTAAGTTCATTTAAATAACATATTAGCGCTTGAATTATGATAATAACCTAATTTTCTAATTGGAGGTATAAGGGTATCCAGGCCGAACAGTTCTTCAGTGTGACACTTTACTGAATTAGCCACACTGATAATATCTATATACTATGCGTTCCAAATAAGAATAGGATCGATTGCCATGTTTTGACGTCACGTCATACTGTCAAATCGCAAGAAATTGGGCAAAATTGAAGAACTCCGAGTCCGGCTTTAATAATAATAATAATAACATTTATTTCTCTTCCACAAAGGTGCCTTACAAACTAATATTACATACGTAGATACAAGTATTCCTTTGTGGGAGTCTGGCATCTGCACTAGGAAATCCTGTTACACAGATTAAACAGACTGTTTTTTTTTTTATATTATAAGGTCCTTTGGAAAAAAATTAAACTACTAAAATTAAATAAAAAGAGAAACAACAAAAGAAAACGTAGTTGTGTTTGTTTCTGGTGGTAGATTTTGTGTGGTGTCAAGGTAGTTGTGTTGTGTTGGTAGTTACGGTGTGGTGTGGATGTAGTTGTGTTTGTGGTGGTAGTAATTATGTGGTGTGGAGGTAGTTGTATTTTTGGTGGTAGTTATGCTTTTGTGTGGAGGTAGTTGTGTTTATGGTGAAAATTATGGTGTGGTGTGGAAAACGATATAATTGATTCTAAGACTTGCTTATTACACTCAGCAAATTTTCGGTGCTGTCATAGTTATGCTTTAGTAAATATGTGGTAAGGACTTGTTTGCACTTTGCTTTAGTAAGATGGTATATTTGTAAGGTAGAATTAATTTTATTATATAAATAACTGCCAAGGAAACAGAAGTTACGGTGCGAGAGACTACTTTTACACTGTTTGGTTACGCATACATTGGTTTTAATTCTTTTATGAGCGTTCAAGTCTGGGTTGTACTTAAGTTGGGTGTGTTTCCGAAGTATTGTTTGTATAATAAACAGTTGTCGAACTGTAAGAACCTTGAACTTATCATAAAGTTCAGTGGTAGGATGAAAGAAAGGTAAAGCATGTGCCACCTTGAGAACTACTCTTTGCGCTCGCTCGAGTTTTAATATACGAGATTTGGAGGAACCACCCCATACAGTTATGCAGTAGTTCAGTATACTTTGACACAGTGCGAAGTAAACAGTTTTAAGGAATTTTGCATCGGCAATACGTCGTAGATTCTTAAAAATGAAGATGAGTTTTCTAACTCTCTTGGACAATAGGTCAATATGTGTATTAAAATTTAGGTTTTTGTCTATAGTAACACCAAGATACTTTATGGAGTCTACTTTTTGGAGTCTTGGGCATTGGCATGAGTTTGAGAAGTCATTATTGCACGAGTGTGCTGCTATGTTCAATAGGGGGTTATGAGAGTTAGGAGTATTTGATAGTGAAAAGGTCATGTATTTAGTTTTATCGGTATTCAGTGTGAGTAAGTTATTTTTTAGCCAGCTTGATACCAGCGAGAAGCCCATTTGTGCAAAGTGAAAAACTTCATCCCAAGTATCTCCATAGAAAAGAAGAGCCGTGTCCTCTGCAAATGTAATAATATTACCATTGACGAGATTTAATTGGCAGAGGTCGTTAATGAAAATTAAGAAGAGGGTGGGTCCCAAAAATACTCCCCTGTGGTATTCCACTCGACCACTCATCGACCACAACTCGCTGGGTTCTTCCCTTCAGGTAGCTTTCGAACAATTTTAGCTGTTCGCCACAGATTCCAAGAAGCTCAAGCTTCTTTAACAAGAGCGGCGCAGAGACTGGTTACGTTGTATATATTTCTTACATATTAACTTTTATTACTGGACACCAGTTTCGTGAAGATTGTTGTGAAATTGTGTTGTTTCTTAGGTTAGGCCTCCACTAAAGGTTACCACAGAGTACAATCACGTGCCTTCCTCCACGTAGGTAACGCCTGCTATACTTTTAAAGTCGACCTCCCATGTTCGACGATGTCATTGTCTTTTAACCATTTTTTGCTAACAAATAAACCGGATTGCCCATTCCTGGGGCACTGGACTCGTATGCACAGCCGCAGGTCCAGTGGGAAGCGGGCACAATTATCAGTTTTTAAATTAGTTTTTTTTTGTGTCTATTTCGTTACATTTAACATTTGTTAATACAAAAGAGTTTAATAAAACGAAATAGACACAAAAAATAACGAATGAACACTATTAAAATGCTGTTATTTATTATTAATTTTAATTCAATTCTCTAGAACATATTTACTTTAATCTAAATAAGTACTAATAGACTATGGAATATATATGATTATATGAATTAGTATGCAAAATTAAAAGCGCCGTATAATTCGAGGCTCGCGGTTCGTGCCCGCCTAACTCTATCTACTCAGACTACAGACATTGAGCTAGCACGAACATCCACTACTACTGGTTATAATAACGTTAAAACTGATAAAAAAAAAAAAGAATTGGTTGACACGTGAACAAGACTTTCTAAAAGTACACCCAACCCACACAAACTACAGAAAAAAAAACTATGTTGCATGAAAAATCCTAATTACTTAATAAATAACCAAAAGTCCTCAGAGAATCTAACTCCAATAACAATTTTCAAAAGCTACTTTTCTTCCTCTTAGTCTTGCACTCATGGTGGTGGTGATGTCTCGGTCCAACATTGCGCCACCCTTTCTCTCGTGATGCGATGCCATGCAGCTCTGTGTTTAGCGGCTTCAGAGTGTCTCACAGGTTTGATTAGGTTCGTCCACGGTTTTGTCTCCAACAAAAAGGGCTCACGAGATCTTTTGCTCTCGATTTTCTCTTGCACCAACAGTCATTCCATCGAGTCCTAGCTACGGGTAAAATACCCGAAGAATTTGAGGATTTATATTCGATTCGCACACTCATGAGTACATGGCAGAGCTCTGCCCAAAACGGGACAAACTTCTGCCGTAGCTATGCTCCTCCTCCTCCGGGCGATCCGCATAATGGTATCAACGGGGCGTTTCTTCCCGCGAAATTTTAAACCGTTACCCGTTTCTGTTAAGGACTAGCGTCACGCGGAAAGTAAGGATGGCGTGGCGATCCTGTAGCCACTTTTCAAAGAGGGAACTTACCACCGCAATTGTGGTGTGCCCAAGGGAATTTATACCATAGAATCATTATTGAGGACAATATACAGAGGCGTAACAGTTACGAGCTTAATTCACTTAAGCGTTTTACCTCGTTTTAATATTGAAATTTATCCTCATTTTTAACACCCTTCAAATTTTAAAAACTCACTTTCTGACTTACCGCCCCCTGGTAGTTTCCTTAGGGCTCGGTAACTAAGTGGTCCTTTACGCACGAAGTGACACAATTAGGGTCAGTGTTCGTAACTCGGGTCGCGTAATGAGTGCTGTCCCTGATACACGGGGATCACTTGAATTTGTAACCGACCGCGGACGGGAGGACCAGAATAATGTTGCTGGAACGACATCTGTTGATAAAATACAAAGGTGCTATTGATTTGAAAAGCTCCGGGCTAAAATTTTACCAGGAAACTAGAATATACAATACTAGCTTCTGGACATGAAATATAGCTTATCTCACTCAAGAATAAAACAGCTTTCTAAAAAAATTTATATATAGGTTTAAAAATATTTATTTCTCAAAAAAGACACAAAGTCACTTACTTGAGAACAATTTTTTCTTATACTAAATTAATATATAACAAGGGTTCGTCACCGCGTACGTAAGTTGTTAAACTCATCCAATGCATTCAGTCTTTAAGCAGATATTTTATAATTGTTTCTTATATATTGTGCAAGTTGGTTCTTGAATGCATTGAATGAGCGTACATTTTTTATAAATGGGGTTATTTTGTTATAAAACTGTGCTCCTTCAAATGTTAACATTTTTTTACCGAACTTAGTTCTCATCTTTGGTAAGACCAGAAAACTAGCCCGGCGACTGCTACGTTGTGTTAATTCCTTCACTTTTGTAAACGATAAGTTAATCTGTATAGTTTTGTTGAGAGCCTTACGGATAAAAATACAAGTGTTGTAAATATATAACCGCCTAATGTTCATTATTTTTGTTTTTCCATATATTTTGCTTGTTGGTGTTAAATATGGGAAACGAAAAATCATTTTTATTAATTTATTTTGTGCAATTTGGAGATTAGCTAGCTTGGTTTTGGCTGCACTGCCCCAGACTTCAACTAAATATAGCAGGTGAGGTTTTACTAGGGCGTTATAGATAGTGTAACGCAACCTATGTGGAATACATCCTACTATATGTCGAAGAGAGCCCAGTAGGGACGAAAGCTTTGTTTCTACATGATCTAGGTGAGCATTCCACGATAGTGAGCTATCTAATCTTAAGCCAAGATATTTTTCACACGTTTTTTGCTGTAAGGGAACATTGTTAATATGTAATGGTTTATGTGGAGGTATTAATTTATTTTGTGGTTTGAATAACATATAGCATGTTTTAGATATATTTATCGTTAACAAGTTGAACTGGAACCATGTAAAAAGAGTGCTTAAGTCTTCTTGAGCTTGGGAAACTAGATCATGAATGACCGATCCGAAATAAAATAAGCAAGTATCATCTGCATATAACGTAAGGTGACCATGTAGTTTAATTTCTTGTATGTTGTTAATGTATATTAAGAAAAGCAGGGGACCCAGAATAGATCCTTGGGGAACTCCACACGTTATTGGTAAAGCGTCACTTTGATTATTTTTATCCATTTTAACTTGTTGTGTTCTGTTTTTTAGATAGGATTTAAACATATTTAAGGCACTGCCAGTAATGTTGATTTTTTCTAGTTTTTTAAGTAGCAATTTATGACTTATCGTGTCGAATGCTTTTTTAAGGTCAATAAAGATACTAATATTTTTACCGTCTACATTTTGCTTAATTTTGTTAACAAGATCAATAGTGGCTGTGAGTGTGCTGCTTTTTGATCTAAGCCCATATTGTCGGTCTGAGAGAAAGTTGAAAGAACTTAAATGTTTATCTAATCTGTTGTGTAAAATTTTTTCTAGTATTTTTGATAACACAGGTAACACTGAGATCGGCCGGTAGTTGCCTGGATCCGTCTTCGATCCTGATTTGTGAATGGGAGTTACCTTTGCTATTTTCAGGGTATCGGGAAAATTGCCATCACTCAGCAGTTTGTTGAAACATTTGCTCAGGTGGTCCGCTATTACATTATTTATGCATTTTAATGCTTCAGTGCTAATCCCATCTAATCCAGTGCTGCAATTAGGGTCGAGATTAGAAATGATTTTTGTAATTTCAGAGGAAGAACACAGATCAAAATCGGAAAGCACTGGAGTATTTTCAGTGGGTGTTATTGGTAATGCTCAGGTATAATCATCATGAAAAGATCTAGGTATTTCATTTGCTAAAAGTAGGCCTATCGTGGCAAAGTACTCGTTAAAAATTCGGCAAATATCTTTTGGGTCTTTAATATGTTTTGAATCGATGGTTAGTTTTGAAGGAGCACAATTTTGTTTAATTTTATTGGTTGCTAAAACATTCACTAAATTCCACATTTTTTTTAGTTTATTAATACAACTGCTGAATTTTTTGTATCTTGCATGAGTTTGGCTACACTTTTTCTTTTCGTAATAAATTCCACTTCTAGATTGGTGTTATTTGGATTGTTCTTAAGTTCTGTCCATAATGCATTTCTTTTGTTGATTTGATCAATTATGTTTTTATTTATCCAGTCCTTTTGAGGTAGATTTAGAATTTTCGTTTTTGTGGTTTTTCTATTAATGATTTTATTTTGTTTTCTATTAGTGAGTAGCTATCACCTCAACATATATTTGTTTGTGGTCAGACATTGAAGAGTCCACTATTGCTATGTGAAAGCAGTCGTCTTTTAGGTTCGAGCTGACATGGTCCAGATTAGACTTTTTAGTATTCGATTCTCTTGTGCAATATTTCTTACTGACCTTATTTAATAATGTATGTCCATTTCGATCGTTATATTGTTTACTATTTCTGTCTTTACTCAACAAATCGATATTGAAATCTCCGAACACTATTGCCCTCTTTCTTTTTTGGAGTTGGGACTCGTAGACCTCAAGAAAGTCTGTGTAGTTAGTATCACCAGGGTTGTATATGACGCCTACTTCTAATGCATATCTATCAAGTTGTATCCATAAATAATTGTTTCCTCCTGTGTAAGTGGATTCCGTTAAGCTATGTTTAATATCATTATGGACGTATGCCGAAACTCCGCCCCCTCTTGAATCAGTTCTATAATTGTAGTAGTGGGTGTAATTATTTATTTGCAGTTCTAGGGCTTGTGTTTCACTTCTAATCCAAGTTTCAGTTAGCAGAATAACATGTACAATCATTCTCGAATACACGAGAATGATTGTAGTATACACTTAAGTTTATTAAATTTACCTTTTTTGCGTATACTTCTAGTATTTAGGTAGAAAAATCTGAGGCGTGATTTACTGGTCGTTATATTATGGTAATTGTTCGTTATTTGATGGGTATTAGTAATAGTCGGCGTCGCAAGTATGGTTTCGTTTACTATTTGTCGTTTTTTACAGGGGTTTTTATTATTGTGGGTGTGCCGTTAATATATTTTATGGTAAGTTCATTTTCTCCACCGCTTTGACGTCGTATCAGTTCTTCTTTAAGATTTTGTAAATATTTTTGCTGAGCTGGGGTTGGGTCTGAAAATATTTTAATATTTTCTAGCAGTTTCACTTTATTGCGTAGTATATGCTTAGCGGATGCTGAAGTCTCATAGCATACTTTGATTCGGCGGTTTTTCCCCGGTGTGTATTTACCTATTCTAAATATTTTGTCAAAGTCATGCGAGGTCTTCAATCAATCAATCCATCAAAATATTTATTTGCTAGAATATGGTTTATAAGGTGTTACAGAACATTTGTTTCACCATATCCTGCCATAACATGGCATGCAAATATATTTAATCAGTGTTATCAATTACTATAACTTGCAGATTACACTTCTTAATCAGTTTCACTAAATCAAGTGATATTTTCTTAATGCAAATAAATGCAAACTTCTTGATAAAAATACCAAAACCTTTGTTTTTTAATATTGTAGTTGTCTTTTCAATTTCTAATAAATCCCAATATCAAAAACAGGGCAAGTTCGAGTCGGACTCGCGCACTGAGGGTTCCGTACAAACTTACCTATGAAAACAGTTCAATTCCCAAATTGAGCTACGAAGATGTTTCCGAACCGCAAAAAAAAATTGTGACGTATCTACAAATTTACAATTTCAGATTTTTTCCTATACTTGTGTTATAAGACCTTGTTTCTTGCCAAATTTCAGGATTCTAGGTCAACGGAAAGTACCCTAGAATTTTGATTCCCTTGAGAGTGCTACACATGCACGTTTTTTGCGCGTTTACGGCTGTATCTTTTTTTCGTGAACTCAGTAATTTGATTTTTTCACAGCTTCGAGGGACTGCTGACCTGAGTATATGGTTTAAATTTCAACTCGATATCTTCACGCGTTCTCGAGATAAAGGGTCTTGACAAACAGACAGACAGACAGACAGACAGACGGACGGACAACAAAGTGATCCTATAAGGGTTTTGTTTTTCCTTTTGAGGTAAGAAACCCTAAAAAGGATTTTAATGAAAACATGCAAGTATATAAAAAATATACAGTAGCATAGCAGTAGTATAGTATATTCTATTAAATAAAAAATAAATAAATAGCCAAATTGGTTCATAAATGACAGAGTTTTGAGGCAAAAAAAAAATATATTCAACTGAATCGTCAATCATCATCATTATCTTGTTCTTTTTTTGGAGTCAGTTAAAAAAGCCACAATATTCTAAACATTCAAATAAAGAACGTCACAGCACTAACCTCTTTGGTCCACTCGTCAAGTCCTGATGACGTAATAACTATGGCGAAGTGCATTTAAAGGAGCTTCTCTTTACAGCCATCTTGTGTGCAGTCGCCTTTACGTCGTCGGGTAGAGATAAATATTCATGCTGGAGTTTATAGCCGGCTTTATTAGGTTTCCATGTTGTTAGGTTAAGACCGTGTGTTGTACTTGTCATTATTAGTGATGTTTTATGGTGGAGGTTGTTTGAGAACTTGCTCCCGTGACCTATACCACAGAAACCCTGATTTATCTTGGATAAAAAGAAGCCTTAACTCTACACTCGACTCCACACTCAGCACCAAACTCGACTCCTCACTCGACTTTGCACTCGACTCTACACTCGACTCTACACCTTGACTCTACACTCGACTCTACACTCGACTCCACACTCGACTCTACACTTGACTCCACACTCGACTCCACACTCGTTTCCACACTCTACTCCACACTCGACTCTACACTCGACTCTACACTCGACTCTACACTCGACTCCACACTCGACTCCACACTCGTTTCCACACTCTACTCCACACTCGACTCTACACTCGACTCTACACTCGACTCTACACCTTGACTCTACACTCGACTCTACACTCGACTCTACACTCGACTCCACACTCGACTCCACACTCGTTTCCACACTCGACTCCACACTCGACTCTACACCTTGACTCTACACTCGACTCTACACAGGACTCTACACTCGACTCTATACTCATACGTCACCGTAGCGTTGACCTACGGAATAGCCGGTGTAGTTGGGTATGTCAATACTAATAATATAATATAAATAACAAGATCAATCGTCGAATCCAACTCGCCAGGGCAGCGGTCGGGAAGCCGCGCGGTATTTTTTCGTCCAACATTATCACAAAAACTTCAAGCACAACAAAACAAACAAGTTTTAAATCCAAGCTCTTTAAAGAAGTCCAACAAACGAGTTTTGCAACAGTAAAATTCTAAAATCCAGTCTTCCCATTTTCAAATTAATCAAAATCCTTTCGTTACCATCAATACTGGTAGGTTTACAACTAAAATAAAATCCGTCTGTCAATTAGCCTGAGTGAACTCAAAGACTATCACAAAGGAGGTTTGTTGAAAAGTTTTTTTTAAAAAGAAATGAAAAAAGTTCCCTCATTATAACAAGTTTAAGGGCGGCCATTGAAAGGGGGGAACGGCTTGTAGTCCGAACTCCTCTGATTTACGAATGTTGAAGACAGATGTTTGTACAGCCTATAAATATTCGCCCTTTTGAAAATAATATTCTGGAGAAAATTTAAAAGCTTGTTTTTTTGCTGTAAGAGATTGTAAAAGAAGATTTTTAATGAGGTAAAGTCATCACTCCTTTTTTTCATTTTTCATTCAGTCGACGGTTAAAGGTTTGACCTTTAACCTTTTGCGACTGGGCACTCCGTCTCGGTTAGCCCTTCAATACCTATAGGTGACAAAAGAGCTGACTAGATGGAGTATATGATCGTGGATGTTCGACCCTGGCAGAATAAACACTATAGTGTTTGTCGGATATATTTTCGCTTAGATTAACTTAATTTCAACGTTAAGGCTATTGAAGATAATGATGTACGGTCTACGTACATTAACTTCACTTTTGGCTGACAAAACGAACCAATAAATTATTTGTTACAACAAATATTGCTACATAAAGTCAATGTGCAAATTACCAACACGCGAAACGCGTACATGTGAAAATTATCAACCTTTACGGAGTACGGCACTAGTTGTAAATAAACTTTTGTTTTACTATGTGAATTGTTTTACATATTGGTCACACTCGCTACCCTAACACACAAACAAGCAGTTATAGTGTAAAGTTCGGGAACTAATCTGTCCGGTACATTTAATGGTCCTTCGAGCCGGATACGCAACTCAACGGTATAAATGAACGGCATACGGCTTTCAATAACGTAAGTTATCGTAAAGCCGCTTGTAAACGTTTCTTCTTTTTAGATAACATTTTTTTTTAAAAAGCAATCACTTAATTGTGTTTATTCACTCGTTTTCTTTAGTAACAACATCGCCCTGCTTTATCTTATCATTCCGACGACGTTATTATTTACTAGCTTTTCCAGGCAGCTTCGCCCTTGTAACGTTTTAAAGTTATCCCACGGGAACAATTTACTTAAATGGTGAACCCGTGTGCAAAGTTTCATCTAAATCTGTTGAGCCGTCGAGGTGTGATTGATTAACAAACATCACACTAATATTATAATGGCGAAAGTTTGTGACAGTGTGTGTTTGATACTTCTTAACCCTCGTACGTCTGACCGGATTTGGATGCACACAGGTAGATCATGTCCTAGAATAGCACTTATGATACTTTTACTTTTAGGAGTATGTTCCCAATTTTTTACATTCATGTGGGTGAAGCTGATGGCAGCAACTAGTACATACATAAATCTTAATCTCCAGACTTTCATGTTTTTATTATAAGTAGGAGCATAATATTTACTTCTTAATATAAAATATTTTTCAATACCCTTCCTTGAAAACCCGCTCTTATCCTTACCGCTTTTAGGCACGCAATTTACTGTTTTTCGCACTAGTGCGAAAAAATGTGCACACTTGACCCGCTACAATATATTACATTTATCATATAGGCGCTAAGCGGCCCCCACGACGCGCGCGTCAACAACCATTTATTTATATCTTCGTAAGTGTATTGAAAAATGTCGTTTGATACACGTGAAAATTTGTCCCTACAGCACTCAGCTCCATAACACCCTCGCCTACGGCATGTGCGAATCCTGCCTCGGTCGCAATGACAAACTTTCTCCACTTGTATCAAAATGTACTATTTTTATCACACAGAACAAAGGACAAAAGAAAAGAAAAGTATAATACAGTCGAACCATTAGATGTTGTAAACTAATCCTTAAAATATCGCTCCCCAATAAGTCAAGCTTCCTTTGTAAATGCAAACACTTAGCCGTCCAGTCGAGGGGAGAGCGGGGACAAGCGCCCTGCCCAGAGTCCCGCCAGCCGTCACGGCCATGCCCACTAATCCCCACTCGCTATCTCCGTCTAGAAAAATAAGTTTAATTCCTTGATTAAGGCGACACATTCGTCTACTGATGCTGGAACAGTGAGCTAGAATGTTTTAACTAGAAATAAATGTGCTTTAGAAGTCCTTTTTCATTGCGATTTATTCAAATATTGCGCCTACTAAATTCTTGTGTCCTTTTTACAAAATGACATTGGAGTGTCATAAGCCAATCAGAAAGTGGGACCGTGTTGTAACTATTTTTTTTATCTTAAAACACCGATCGTTGCCGTATCTCAGAAGGCTCCCAGCTGAGATGGGATTGGGCTGGACATGACTGCTTCAGATCTATATATAGAGGTGGATCCAAGCACAAATTTCATTCTCTGAAATCGATAAATGAGGTCGCGGCAGACCCCGAAGGACATAGAGTGCTGACTTAGATATCTTCCTTAGGTATTGGCAAGAAGTGTCTCAGAGCCGGGAACAATGGAAGGGATGGAGGAAGGCCTTTGCCCAA
Organism: Mythimna pallens; assembly: GCA_961205895.1. Lineage (NCBI taxonomy): Eukaryota > Metazoa > Arthropoda > Insecta > Lepidoptera > Noctuidae > Mythimna > Mythimna pallens. The sequence goes on along the minus strand of OY540838.1, from coordinate 23,619,215 downwards.
CAATAGGACAGCATAAGCTAGATAAATAAAACGACTTGATCTGCAGACATAGGCAATTTATTTTCATAAATTGACATAGCATCAGGCCTGTAGGTGTTCTCCAAACAGGTCCATAGAGATATAGACCAACATTTCGCCATTTAGGTATATTCAAGTCCCATAGAGGGAGAGTAATACACGTGTCGGAAAGGTCAATAGTACGAGACTACAACAGACAACTAGACGCAAATGCGCAGAGGCGCATTTCGACAGAGTCTGGCAAGACGTTCGCAGCGAGTCTGGTAACAAAACAGGTGGTCCAGACCTCAAGACCTCTCTTGATATTTGGACATCGAATAACAAGTGCCCAGAAACTGTCTCATAGCCCGTTATGAATTGAATACCTAAAGCCTACATGAATAAATCAGTTCCTTGTTTGGAATAGTTTGTTTGTAACCAACTCATTAATTTATGTCTAAAGGAGATTCTCATCTTAATTGGCAAACTGAACCGATATACGTTTTATTTTAAAATTCCATAAATTAGAACATAAGACAACCAAGACACATCATCATCATCATCATTTCAGTCGAAAGACGTCCACTGCTGGACATAGGCCTCCCCCAAGTGTCGCCACAATGAACGGTCCTGTGCGTCTCGCATCCATCGGACTCCCGCAACCGTTACCAAGTCATCGGTCCACCTTGTAGGAGGCCTTCCAACGTTACGTCTTCCGGTACGTGGCCGCCATTCCAGAACCTTTCGGCCCCAACGGTCATCTGTTCTGCGAGCAATGTGCCCTGCCCATTGCCACTTTAGTTTGGCGATTCTTCGTGCTATGTCGATAACCTTGGTTCTCTTGCGGATATCCTCATTCCTGATTCGATCACGCAAGGAAACTCCGAGCATAGCCCTTTCCATTGCCCTTTGGGTGACTTTAAGTCTTCTGATGAGGCCCATTGTAAGCGACCACGTTTCGGAGCCATATGTCATCACTGGCAACACGCACTGGTCACAGACTTTCGTCTTAAAACACTGTGGTATATTGGACGAGAAGATACCGTGCAGCCTCCCGAACGCTGCCCAGCCGAATCGGATTCGACGATTGATCTCTTTCTCGAAATTAGACCTTCCCAACTGGATCGTCTGTTCCAGGTAAACGTAGTCGTCTACAACTTCGAGTGTAGAGTCCCCGATCTTGATAGGAGTGGGTGCTACATGGCTGTTGACCAAGACCCATACAATAATGAATTATAATCTAATTTACTTATTAAATGTATATTGCTGTGGAAGAGCCGAGCCTCCTAATACAGGCATAACATGCCTAAAAGGAGGCTGCAATCACCTACTAACGTAAAACTGTTTGGTTCAGAAAATAATAAGATTTTTATTTGTAAGATAATAACAGTGTGGAAAGAGCAATCTTCACTTCAGGATATAAACAAAACCCTTTCAAAACCTATCAAAGACAAGGACCAAACCACATTCATTTTTTATCGCCAGCTGGTCCTTCTATGCAAGGCAACAGTTACATGCTGGAGTTTCGTATGAAGCTAATACATATATTTGGTGCTTTCTATATCCACATCCCGCTGACTAATAGATAACTTTGACCTAGGAGATCAAACATGCTGAATTATTGCGACTTGTTAGTGTGGATCCAATCTATGTTCTGTTGCTAACAAGAACTTAGTAGATACTTACATTGCCCAAGTTGTATGATTGTATGAAAGAGTTACCGTGGCTCTGGAATACCAAAAGCAACTGAAGGATCAAGTGGTTTGTATGTATCTTTGTAAGCTTTTAGCAAAAAGCTTTATGTTCTCACTTAAAAAGTAATTTTCAATTGTTTTGTTCAATAATAGTTTTAACATTGTGTCTGAATATTTTACAAAAATGTTGAATAAAGAAGTAAAAAATATTATTGCATAAAAGTCATATCAAATTAAATTAAAAAAATTACAATAATAGAACAATATCAACATAATAAGTAAGGACATCATATCGTCATTACACATCGCATCTAAACGTCACAACTTAAAAATAGAAAAAAAAAAATAGAAAAAAAAATAGCAGCTTACTATTGGCTCGACTGTGATAAACAATCAAAAGGCCGTTCAACTGGCTTTTTATTCAAACCTTGGTAATCTGGTCTTAGTTTCTATATCCTGAAAAAATCTCTGATAAAATTAGAAAAAATTGAAATTCTTAATTTAAACTATTTTTACTTAAACTACGCAGCACCTAGCTACGTAGTTTAACCTAAACTAGGATTAAGTAGTTAATCAAAAAAATGATTTTGTAAATTAACGCGTAAATACATCACTAATTTTTAGGGTTCCGTAGCTAAATGGCAAAAAACGGAACCCTTATGGATCCGTCACATGTGTCTGTCTGTCCGTTTGTATGTCACAGCCACGTATTGTACGTGTAATATGTAAACTGCATTAAGATTTTCACACAAAAATAGAAAAAGACAATAAATTTTGGGGTTCCCCATACTGAAATGTTATTAGGGTTTCTAATATTCCCCCCCCCCCCCCCCTGGAACTTCTAAAATAAAAAAATAATAAAACTTAAAAAATATATGATGTCCCATTACCATGCAAACTTCCACCGAAAATTGTTTTGAACGAGATCTAGTAAGTAGTTTTTTTTAATACGTCATAAATCGTAAACCGCAATTTACCTTTCAAGTTTGTACTGAACCCTCAGTGAGCGAGTCCGACTCGCACTTGCCCAGTTTTTTAATTAGTATAAATTTTAAAAGGGTTTATTAGAAAAGCCTTGTTATTATTTAGGTAAAGTCTCAATAAACAATATTCTTAAACAACAAAGTTATTAGCGTTTGTTTATATCGTAAAATGCCACTCAATTTATGAAAATATGTATAGGCATTATGAATGAATAAATGGCGTTCAAACTGGAAAAATAACTGCGCGTAGTAATTTCTAGTAGCAATTGTTTGTGTCAATTTTGAGATTTCGTTTTTTTTACTTTTGACTACACAAACTTAATCAGCATTTTTTTTTGTACTTATTAAAAAATAGTGGTTTATAAATATATTTATTTATTTTTGAGTTTTTTCTGAGACATCCAGTATGTAAACTGGCAGTTTACTCCAATATAGCTGAGAAAAAGCTTGGCAAATCAGGGTGATGAGTGTCGTTCATTCTTACGTTGACGCGGTGGAAACGTTTACAGCGTTTGACTCTCTGATTGGTTGAGTGCTTGTAGCGGGCCAATCGGAGCGTCGGTCGGTATAGACGTGTCGGTCACGTTAACGGAACACAAACTCGCACTAAGCACACAGAATAGGTTACCTAAGAGAAGGCTCTATAATATTGACCCTAACACACATGCAACGCCTGGTCTTAATATTTTAATAATCTCTACCAATAAATTGCGCAACACATCTTTAGGCCTAAACTATGAAAGTCTTTAATTCCTAAATTGGCATGAAACTTTACGACTAGCAGCGTTCGAGAAGCTGCGCGGTATCTTTTCCTTCAACTTACCACAGTGTCTCAAGACGAAAATCTATGACCAGTGCGTGTTGCCAGTTAAGTCATATTATATGGCTCTGAAACGTGGTTGCTTACAATGGGCCTCATCAGAAAGCTTAAAGTCACCCAAAGCGCAATGAAAAGGGCTATGCTCGGAGTTTCCTTGCGTGATCGCAACAGAAATGAAGATATATAGGTAGGAGAATCAAGGTTACCGACATAGCCCGAAGAAACGCCATACTAAAGTGGCAGTGGGCATTAGTGGGCAAGGCATATTGCTCACAGAACAGATACCCTACCGGAAGATGCAGCGTTGGAAGGCCTCCTACAAGGTGGACAGATAACCTGGTGAGGATCCCGGGAATGCAATGGATGCGAGACGCACGGGACCAGTCGTTATGGCAACACTTGGAGGATGCCTATGTACGACAGGGACGAAACTTTACAAGCAGCTATACTATATATTAGGGGTTAAAGTATGAAATTGACGTTTTTTAAAACGGGTTGCTTTGAAGTGTTATATCTTTGGATTAACTAGTAATTATAAGTTTAAATAAACTTTATATTAAAGGTAAGTTATTCTTTTTCAAAATTAGTTATTCATTGGTTTCTTTGAGTTTTGTATTTTCTGTAACATCGCAGTACTTCTAACTATTTTTGTATGAAATATAAGAAAACTCGCATTATTTTGTAATATGAGTGCTACCGTGGAAACAATGTGTCTCAAGCGGTATGCAATATTGATGATGTATATGGATTCAAAACTGCTAATGAAGTTAAGAAAGTGAAAGTGATTGAAACAAAAATAGACATCCCATGTCTATTTTGGTTTCAATCACTTTCACGTGGAATTTTTCCTCACGAATAACTTTTCTCCTCAGTGCGGCAACAAGACAAAATTTCCAAAACGAAAGCTAATAAACCAAGAGCACAAAGTTCTTTTGTTAGAAGAAATCGTAGGTTTACGTAATTGATATTGCTTGTCCTTTGAAATGCATAGTTTCTACGTTGGAACTCTTAATATGAAAAAAACGTTTTTTTATTAGCTTTCATAGTTATAAGAACTGCGAAATTACAGAAAATACAAAACACAAAGAAATCAATAAATATACAAACTTTCTGCCAGTCTGCATACTGAGAGGTACGTTATGGCAAGCAACTAGTAATAGGTGCCATAATGAAGAGTTGAAGTTGAACTAGTAATAGGTATGAATCACCTGTATGCCCTTATCATGTAGGTAGATCGGTGCATGTAATAGTAGTCACCTAATAGTAGCAAAAACTTGTCAATTACATGGAATGCTAGCGCTTGCCACTGGACAGGGGGCGTGACCAGTGACGTATGCGGTGATTAGCGCCGCCTGCGCTGGCCGCTGAGATATAGCGCTTTTTGTGGCGTTGTAGCCGATGGACGATCACGTGGAGTGTGCTTTATTATGAACGCTCATAAGTGGTACTAAGGTTTCTGATTTGAAGTTATGTAAGTCAAAATAAAAAAGGTATTTGTTATACAATCGCTCGGTGGAGGCCTTATCCGTCGAACGTCCATCGGGCACTTGAATTCGTTGTTGGACGAGGATGATAATGCATGCTACTACATATAACATCATATGCGATTCGAGCAATAATGAGTTATATCACACACGAAAACACAAACAAATAAAATGTATGTTGTATTAATAACAAAAACGAACGCGAACATTTTATGAGTAGACCTTTGGCCATACCTATCAACATAATCTCTTTTAAACAAATAAACTTCCCCGGTATAGTCACCATTTTGCTATTTTCATACTCCTTAAGTTAATTATTTATGCCTTTTATTACTATAAAATATTCTTTTTACTGTTTTTTTCCATGCACGGTTACATAGCGACGAGGCCAATTAAGGTCAGAAACAAAAATGTCAGGTCAGGTAAGATTGTTCGCTATAACAATTTCATTAAATCCCTGAAAATAATATTAAATTGTAGTCTGTTAACTGAACATTCCTGCATAAGTACGCAGGAATGTCAATTAACTGAGTACAACTGCAATAGCTGCATTTGTGGTAGGTACACAAATGCAGCATTGCCTGCAAGGCACCGCAACACAATCTGAAAACACAATAACACATAATCATATAAAAAGCTCGCTTCAAAATTGTACCACAAATGATCGGTACGTTACATGCAGTACCCACATCTCTATATCCCTAGGTACGTAGTGCTAGCGGTAGGAACAGAACAATTTGGCTTGGAACACCTGCTGAAATCAATTTTCTGGTATGCGCACACACGGGTGGGTCCGCCGCTATATTCCCGCATGTACTATTTCACGAACAAAATATAAAATCTATTTGTTTCCACACTTTAATTATATCTAGTTGATTGAAAAATGGAAATGTACAGGAAATCATTTGATATGTTTTTAATTTTTTTTTGTTTCAATTGTGATTGACTTTTAGCTATTAAATACATCTAGTCTATTTGAAACAATGTTTTGATATTTCGGATTTATGCTTGTTAGGTTTTAGTAATACGTAAATTGCAAAACTGTTTATTTACCGAGGCTAAAATCTAGACATCAAATCTTTGACGTCAGACAAGGCTAAGACCACACTTCAGAAAGGAAACTGTTTTCTTCTCCTAAAAGATACAACATACATTTCGTACCTACTCCGGTCATCGACCCTTCCTTCTACCACTACACATAAAAATATAAGATAGGCGAAAATAATTCCTTTTGGACATTTCTTATGGACACCCTTTTAGTCCTTTAACGGTCGAACGAACTCTGGGAGACAACTCAAGGACGATCATTGTTATCATAATTGTATGGAGATGTCCCACGGTATTGTTCCTGATAGTTCTTTGGTGGCTGAGACATGTTTCATGGAATAATATTAAGGAATTTGATATACTTCTAGTTTTCTAGTATGCTGACTTCCTGGCTAGGTGAAACTGGCGAAGGTAGTTGTTTTACTAAGGGACTAATGCGAGTTTTTTTTTTTAAAGTGTAGGTGCACACGTTCGCTTATGTTATGGTTTTCCATTATTGTCACCAGCCTAAGCATATCCTGTGAACGGGTTCCACACTGGGCTGTATTTGTGATGGGTCAAGGATACCCCATTTGGCTAGATTATCTCTGCAGCGGCAACTAAATAAAACCTATGACATTCATTTGGAGATAACGATAGCTGAAAAGTCATAAGGCACCTAAACGTTAACCATATAACTTTTCAGTAATACATGCTCTGTCATCCAACTCAAAAACAAATATAATGTTTTTTTTTGTAACTGACTAACTGGCCTGTTGGTCTAGTGTTTAGTGGTCCTGATTGCTATGCCGTATGGTCGTGGGTTCGATTCCCACCCAGGACAAATGTTTGTGTGATGAGCACAATCATTTGTTCTGTGTCTGGGTGTTTGGTATTTATCTATAATATGTACCTATGTATTTAGAAATATATTATAAGTATGTTTATCAGTTGTCTAGTACTCATAACATAAGCTCTGCTTAGCCTGGTACTAGACGGTGTTGTGTGATAGTTGTGGGAAAAAAAAAATACGACAACGAAGATAATCCACTGTTGGTCAGTTCTTCTCTAGTTTGTCCTTTCTGAAATAAATCAAATTTCAATGTTCAATGCTTTTTCTGACAGTAAGTAAAAAAAGTTAAGAGCGTTCACTCGAAATTACGCGCTATTTGGCCAAAAACCATGATTTTCAAACCCGTATATATCAATTAATGAATTATTGTACAAACATGTGATTTAGCAATAACATTAGGAAATATTCTTGTCTAAATAGTTAAGTAGGATTTTATTAAAATTAATAGCACGCTTGTGAACTATATTCACATATGTAAATAGAGGTTTTGAAATTTTACTTTCAGAGGCAATTTCGAAGCTTGGCAACTTCTACAGTTCTAACAGAATTAATAAACAAAAAATACAAAACAGTAACTAGAATCCTTAACAAAATAGTTATAGAAAAAGATTCATTGATTTAGTTTACTAATTAAGAAAATTTAAATAAAAACATTGTCAAATTATTAAGAAATTATGGGTAAATAACATGATGATTTGCACTGATTTAACTTAATTTTACCATTATAATAATAGCTTATTCTAATAGAAGAACACGTGTTTCAAAACTTACTATATAAAGTTTGAATTAAATTAGCTTTTTCAATTTATAAAAAATATTTTAAAAGGACCATAAATATCGGCGCACGAGCGTCGCAAATTCAGTCGCCCAACAAAATTCATCATCACGCTCGCGCGCCGAGATTTGTGATATTTATTAAAAATCGACAAAGCTATTTTTATTCAAATTTTATATAGTAAGTTTTGAAATACATGTTCTTCTATTAGAATAAGCTATTTTTTTTTTGATAAAATTAAGTTAAATCAGTGCAAATCATCATTTTATTTACCCATAATTTCTTAATAATTAGACAATGTTTTTATTTTAATTTTCTAAATTAGTAAACTAAATCAATGAATTTTTTTCTATAACTATTTTGTTAAGGATTCTAGTTACTGTTTTGTAGTTTTTGTTTATTATTTCTATTAGAACTGTAGAAGTTGTCAAGCTTCGAAATTGCCTCTGAAAGTAAAATTTCAAAAACTCTATTTACTTAAGTGAATATAGTTCACAAGTGTGCTATTAATTTAAATAAAATCCTACTTAACTATGTAAACAAGAATATTTCCTAATGTTATTGGTAAATCACATGTTTGTACAATATATCAATTATGGATCTAAACGAGTTTGAAAATCATGGTTTTTGGCCAAATAGCGCGTAATTTCAAGTGAACGCTCTTAACCTATTCACAAGACTGATTCATATATCGATTGACCCACGATAAAGCACGAAACATTTTATATTTCACACTCAATCTACTTATTGTATTAAAGAAAATCATATTATATACTTAGGTACTATCGTGTATTTTTTATTCATATAAATCATATTCCTCGCATTAAAATTCTATATTTTCACGCAGTGGGTAACGACGCAGAATATTTTTTATCTGTTATGCATTAATAACAGCTCGGCTCATTGGCTGCACAGTTACAGTGCCCAAGATCGAAAGCTTAGGCGAGGCGCGCACTACGTAGCTTAATCGCTGCAATTTTTAAAATGGGAAATGAAATCTATTGCAAATCGCAAATAATTTCTTTCGCAGTGTGCGAAGTCGCGGATTTATTTATTTAGTAAGCTACCCTGGCAATTAATTAGAAAATGCGTGTGTTTCAAATAGCTTGTAGATATTTAATCGATCCAACAGGTTCTTAAATCGATTGCGCAGACAGATCGATTGCGAAAACAACTTGGCGAAAGAAGGTTTTATAGACACGTCATATACTCAATGTTTTGACTTACTTTGACTGGCCTGTTGGTCTAGTGGTTAGTGGCTCTGACTGTTATGCCGGCAGTCGTGGGTTCGAGTCCCACCCAGGACAAATGTTTGTGTGATAAGCATGATCATTTGTTCTGTGTCTGGGTGTAATTTATCTATATACGTATGTATTTAAAAATACATAAGTATGTATATCAGTTGTCTAGTACTCATAAACCAAGCTCTGCTTAGCTTGGGACTATACAGCGTTGTGTGATAGTTGTGGAATATTATTGTTATATAATGTGAGGGCGGTGCCGTTGTTCAGAACATGAGCCCACACGCTGGAGTGCACCAAGTGCCCATACACCTGCACTTTGAAGGTCTTAATGAGTGCCACCGATACTGCAATTAACGTGGTCACCTAGTTGGCCCAAACAGTTTAATGAGTTTACCCCCGATTCTAAAAGAAGAAGATTACTTCTTGAAGCAGTTCAGTGTGATTGACGATTATTATCCGCAAAGATTGAAATTTGTAGTGCGCGCTTAGCCTTAGAGATTGTCAGGCGTAAATAAGTAATTTGTATATTCAAACACATTGAGCAATACGAGTTCATCAGTTATAGCGATGTGAGCATAAATTGAGTGGTTTAATCGTGTGAGACGAAGTCTGTGCGCGACTCGAATACAAAGTCGATTTTCTATCGAGAAGCCCAATTCGATTAGCGAGTATTGATCGTAAATGTTAAGACGTGAAAATGAGCCGTTAACATTGCTAATTCTAAGGGCGGATTTTTAAGTTATATCTGTGTTTTTTTGGCAAACTGACAAGGTTTTCGCACAATAGCTGTCAAATCAAAAATCAAAACTAATTCAAATCAAATCAAAGCTTATGCATGTCTATACGTCAGGACTTGTAATTGGCTTTCTAGTGATTATGGTTTCCTTTTTTTTGACTGATTTTATTAGCTGTAAGTCCTCCATGTACTAAATAAATAAATAAATAATCAGCCTTTTAATGTTCCCACTGCTGACTCAGACCTCCTCTCCAGGAGAGGGAATGGACCGTAATCCACCACGCGGGCCCAATGCGGGTTGGTGAATGTCACGTGTCTTCGATTATTTGGATCTAGGACATGCCGGTTTCTTCACGATGTTTTCGTTCACCGTTTTGAGAGCAGTGGTGATGAAATAAATTAGACAAAGTAATGCGCCTGACTGGGTTTGAACCTGCGACCTACAGCTCGTAAGTCGGGGCCGTTACCACTCGGCCACCACTGCTCAATATTTTATTTCATATAGGCCTACATGGATGGATGCGAGAAGCACAGAACCGTTCGTTGTGGTGATACTTGGAGATCTATGTCCATCAGTAAAGATCTTTCGGCTAAAATAATGATGATGATGAGGCCTACATGAGCACTTATAAATCGTCAGAAACTAGTGCACGGTTCCATTCATATGTTTCCTAGGGGGGGATGTAGTCTCCAATAGGGTTGCAGTCGAATTAGGAAGAGCATAAAGCGGATCTTCATATTTCAAATACTGTAGTTCCTTTTAAAATCTATTGTAAACTGTACCCATAACTGTGTATTTGTTACAGCTGAAAACGTCTAGATTTCTTAATAATATTTCCCAAAGTATTCGAGTGCTGTATTTTGTGTTGTGTCTTGTTACTTCAAATAGTAACATTTTCCAGTGAATACGTTTTGAAATCCGCTGAAATACAGTTAAACGGCCCTCTGTGCTCGTCTCACGACGGTAAGGCCGAGGACACAACGGTAATGGGTTTCACATTAGTTAGCGAATGGGTCGTACTGTATGTGGGCTTAATTTCTTGGAAAACGTCCGCAGTGTTTAGATAATTGAACATAATGACTGTGTCCAGAGGTTTCGTGTATTTTGGAGTATTGAAACCTAGTGAAGTTATTAACAGAGGTTTTGTTAAGAGCATATTTCGTGGAAGGTATTCAGAAGTCACAAAAACTACCGTCTACAAAATACAAAAATAAAAATTTTCTTACCAAAATGCCAGTTTCTATAATTAGACTCATATAATAGTGAGGTGATAGGTAAAAAGAGCAGCGGTGGCTGAGTGGTAACGGCCCCGACTTACGAGTTGTAGGTCGCGGGGTCAAAACGGTCGCGGGTTCGAGGGTGCACATTACTTTGTGTAATTTATTTCATCACCACCGCTCTGAAAACGGTAAAGAAAAACATCGTGATGAAACTGGCATGTCCTAGAACCAAAAATTCGAAGACAAGTGACATTCACCAACCCGCACTGGGCCCGCGTGGTGGATTATGGCCCATTACCTCTCTTAGAGAGAAGGCCTGAGTCCTAGCAGTGGGAACATTAAAAGGCTGATTATGCTATGCTATGCTTATGCTATAGGTAAAAATAAAACCTTAACTTATCTTCTCCATAAACATCATTTCCCTGACTTTTTCCAACTAGCTTGAGGACGACTTCCAGTCAAACCAAATGCGGCTGAATACCTGTGTCTTACATGGAGCGACTGCCTGTCAGACCTCCACAGCCCAGTTTCTGCATGGGCAACACGAAACTTCTTGGATAGACTGACGGTCAGACTTTCTGGCTTCTGATTACCTGTATCGACTGTCAAAGATTCGCAAATGACAACCGGGACCAACGGCTTTACGTTCTTCCCGAGGCACGGGGTAACAGTAACCACACCCCAACCCACAACCTCATGGGAGGTGGGTAACCTCATGAGTGGGTGCTAACCCTTGGACTATCATGTCGCTTCTCCATAAACATCAAGCATTCTTACTAGAATATAATTCTCCTCTTAGCCAAGAAGCAGAAAAAACTTTTCAATACACTAACTCGAAAAACTGCTCTTATCCCTACCGCTTTTGGGCAAGCAATTTACTTTTTTTCGCACTAGTGCGAAAAAGTGCGCTAGCTTATCCCCGCCAAAATTTATTACATTTTTTGCATCAGGCTGGGCGCGACGCGACGCCCAAGAGTCGCGTGTCAACCCCCAACTATTTATATTTTCATAAGTGTATTGAAAAGCGTCGCTTTATACAAGTGGAAAGTCACTGCAGCACTCGGCTTCATAACACCCTCGCCTACGGTTCGGGCGAATTCCGCTTCGGTCGAAATGACAACCTTTCTCCACTACTGTCAAAATGTACTATTTTCAAACATCCTTATGAATCCTTTCTTATCCTTGTGAACCTCCTAATCTCTCACCCAAATATCAACGGCCCATCTTAATACCCGGTCCAACCGCATGTGCACTCGGCCTTAAGCCCGGGGCTCGCATGCTTTTAACTGATTGCCGTCGTTTCGGACCGATAGCTTAGTCTGCACGTACTTAGCTATCCATGTAACTTTTCAATTTAACCGGTTAAGCAGCATCTTTGACTTGCTTTGCTAACTTGAAATGTTAGCGGATTGCGGGATGTGTATTTAGCTCTGGTCTACCTTTATAAATGGACCGGAGTTTTGTGTTTGAGAGCTGGTTTCTTATTAGCTGTTGATTTTGACTTCATTTGAAATCCTTTTTCTTTGTGGGCGACCATCAAATTACTCCGGTATGGCGAGAAGAAGTGGCCGCATTTTACTTGGGTTTTTACGTTAGCTGCTAAGTGTTTGAGATCATGTTTTTTTTTAAATATTTATTTATTTAGAATCCTAATTTTTGAAATTCAATTTTTTATCTTTAATTTTAACATTTTTGGTGACATTTTTGTTTTTTTTTTTAATATTATTGTTTCTTTTCGTAGGTTTTTTTAGGGTTCCGTAGCCAAATGGCAAAAAACGGAAACCTCATAGATTCGTTATGTGTCTGCCTGTCCGTCCATATGTCACAGCCACTTTTTTCTGAAACTATAAGAGCTATACTGTTGAAACTTGGTAAGTAGATGTATTCTGTGAACCGCATTAAGATTTCCACAAAAAAAAACAATAAAGTTTGGGGTTCCCCATACTTAGAACTGAAACTCTATTTATTTTTTTATCAAACCCATACGTGTGGAGTATCTATGGACAGTTCTTTAAAAATGATATTGAGGTTTCTAATATCATTTCCTTATATATAGTTTGCGCGAGAGACACTTCCAAAGTGGTAAAATGTGTCCCCCGTCCCCCCCGTAACTTCTAAAAGAAAAAACTAAAAGAAATATATGATGTACATTACCTTATAAACTTCCACCGAAAATTGGTTTGAACGAGATCTAGTAAGCAGTTTTTTTTTAATACGTCATAAATCGTAAAACGCAATTTACCTTTTAAGTTTGTACGGAACCTTCAGTGCGCGAGTCCGACTCGCACTTGCCCAGTGTTATTATTATTGTTTTCTTTAACTCCGCTATTGTTATTATCCTGATCTCATTAATTTGTAATTTTCAATATTTTTTTAATGGATTTTTAAGATTTGAAATAAAAGTCTATTGTTATTAGTACTGACTAAAACCCACTTCAGTTGCCTTTTCCCATCCAGGGATAACTCTTTTGAATAATCCCGCAACCCTAGCAGGCACCAGCCTGCGGAACCAGTCCATCTTGATGACAGTTCTTTGAGCGTGGAACACAACGTGCCGCCGACCCGGCTTGGTCCGGGTATCGGACGGTAAGCTACCCATCGCTCGCCGTCCTCACGTGCCTACGCGTGACCGTAAATCCCGATGCCCGTCTACTACTACTACGTCACTAATCCTGTCCTATAGTACTAGTATATAAATGTAAGAGTGGATGTTGTGGTGTTTTTTAACCTCAGCCTAGCAACAAAACGGAACGCTCTCAAAACGAGGAAGGAAAACATCGTGATAAAACTGGCATGTCCTAAAACTAAAAATTCGAAGACATATGACATTCGCCAATCTGCACTGGGCCCGCATGGCCCACTCCCTCTCCTAGAGAGAGAAGGCCTGAGTCCCAGCAGTGGGAACATTAAAAGGCTGATTATGCTTATATTTATGCTAGCAACAAAGGTAAAATTTTCACCTCTTGTTTACACAGATGTGAATATGTATGTATAATCGGTCGTATGTAATATAAGTTAGTATGGTAAAAGAATGTTGTGAGAACTATCTTTTTACTTATTAGGTCTTCTGCTCGAAGACAAGTAGAACCTTCATAAGTGCATTGAACTGCTACGAAAAAGGTAAGGGACCGACGTTTGCAAGGATAGGAGGTACATTAAACATGGGAAGGTTGTGAAACTTAGTTTTGACAAGACCTCCTTTTGAGTACCGTAATTAGAGACACAATAGAAAGACAATGAGCGAGCGAACGCCGGCGTTCGTGAACAAGGCATATATAACATAATATTGTGTAATATTGTCAAGCAGCAAGTCCTGACAAATGAGAACTACCGAACAATATCCATTAGTCTCCGCGACAAACATCAATAAATTCCAAGCGATCCGAGTTACTCACACGTCTAAGCTATCGAGCAGTATCTTAATATCACGTCAAATAATACAATAGTGTCACTCGTTCCACTTGCCTTCTTTTGACGTCCATTCGACCGAGCAATTCGTTCATTGTTTCTTTTCATTCACTCACTCCCGGCCGTTGAATGAACGAGTCTGTTGAACGGGTCGGCTCAAAGACAACTCTTTTGTCGTTCTAGATGAAAAAGCTACGATTGGAAATGTCATTTTATGTTCTGTCCGTGTTAAAATGCAGTTTCTGCACTTTTTGTGAGTGAAGGAAACGGGAAAGAATGCAATTGGCGGAAGAATGAGACGATTAAGAAAGTCTTTAAATGCCGGCAAGTTTGTTACTGGAAATTATTTTAATTATCTATTCACATATATTTGCTTCCATAAATGTTAAAATAGATAGAATAGAACTTTATTGTACACCACAAAAGAAACACAACTTATACATAAACTTAAATCTATGGGTACAATGGCGGTCGTATCGCTAACAGCGATATCTACCAGACAACCTTAGGATGGATCGTAAGAACTTGACATAATATAGTGGATAGTCTATAACTATAAATATATACATACGTATTAAAATATGTTACACTATTTCATTAAAAAATGGACGAAAAAAAAGAAGAAAAGGAGAAAAAGAAAGAATAAAGTATTGTTGGTGGAAGAAATTAGATTACGTAGAACCAGGATAGTGTTAGAGAGAAAGGGAATGATTTTTAACTAGATTTTTGAAATTGACTAGTGACTGGGCTTGCTTAATTGGTAATGGCAACGCGTTCCACAAACTCACTGCCTGGATCGCAAACGACTTGTCACAAAACTTAGTAGAATGTGAGGGCATCAAAAGGGTCATATTCTCCGATGATCTCAAGTGTCTAGAATGTGTGTCATGAATGAACTTAAAACGTTCTTTAATAAATAAATAATAAAATGTATCCCATGAAAACATACTCCCGGGATAAAGAATCCTATGAGCCATTTCAGGATCGATGGTCTACCTATGTACACTAAAGAAGCAAAAGTGCATGGTTAGTACAGAAATAAAATCGTGTGAAGCGAGAAATGACGCCATCTAGCGTAAAACCAGATTGAAATGTTGCTATTGATAACATTACATTATACTGTTAATAGATGGCGTCGCTGTGCTTAATTAATGCTTATTTTTGTAGTAATTTCTTTTTGTTTCTTTAAATATTGAAATAATTTATAATTGGCGTCGCTGTGCTTAATTAATGCTTATTTTTGTAGTCATTTCTTTTTGTTTCTTTAAATATTGAAATAATTTATAATTTATTTTAAAGAAATGAAGATATTAAAATTGAATATCAATTTATAAATATTTGATTATCTATGTGTTAGTTTTCAAACTTGAGAGGGTAGGTTGAATAAGGATTTATAAATAATAACTAGTAGGTAGTATGGAGTATAATTAATACTTAGACCAAAAAATTATGACTAAGCTCAATTGGTTGTTTGCCAAGTTAATTTCGATTATCTCGTTCCAGCGCCTTTCGTTATTTTTTTTTTAACCAGGTGTATTGTCTACTTATTTTACCAGAATGAGTAAATATGCATTGTTATATAGATTTAGTAAAAAGAGCTCCAATAATTGCTAAGCATAATCAAGGTAAAAACTTGTCAGAAATAGCCAGAGAGACCAGTGTAAATGTAAGTAGTTTTTTAACTCTTTTATTTAACAAAAAACTCCTATATAATAATCATTATTGGGTATTATATATTTATGTTTTATTGTTGCAGAGAAAAACAGTTGTTCTATAGATATGACGATTTGAAGAAGAGGGTTCTTTAAAACACCATCAAAGAGCTGGCAGACTAAAACTAATAAACATATTGCAGTGTCAAACCATGATAAGGGAGTATACGAAGAAAACGGACATCTGTCGACGAACCACTATGCTAGTTTATTTGACACAAGCGTTGGCACTGTCCGTCGGAGGCTTGCTTACAGAAAACCATAAAAGGGCAAGATTGCAGTTTGCTTTGGATCACATAAACTTTGATTAGAGTAATATCATGTTTACTCATGAAAAAACTTTTAAGTCCAGTGAACAAGGACGGTTTTGTTTGTGGCTACAAGATAATAAATAATTATAATACTGATTTAATATTATTCACTCAGTACTTATTCTCTGTATTAACTGGAGACCTTGTTATGTGTGTTTTACTTAATATCCGTAATTAATACATTAATATGTTGTTATGAACACTTGATATGTTGTTGTGCAATTTTATAGGTTTTAGCCTACATTTAATCTTTTTGATCTTTGTGATAAAATTATCTGGTCTTTTGTTTGTTTTTGTTAAGGTTACATAAGCTTCAATCCTCTTTCCAATATTGGAAACGAATACTTAAGCTATGGCCTCAATAAGAAATTATATATAATATTGTAATCTTATTCGGTGATTAATAAACGGTGATTGTTAAATTTGAATAAGAAATTGTAAGAAATAAACATATTATTTTTTTAATAGTGCTTTTTTGTTTGATGAGCTTGTTTACCAGCATTTTTGTCGTCTTGCTGAGTAACTACCCACTTGAATATTATATTACAAATAAATATCCACTTGTTAACTTTGATATAATATTCCTACCGATTTCTTTAGTTTGTCATTCATAACTTACAAAAAGTGTAAGTACTACGTGAGATTTGAACTCACGGCTCATTGATTTACGCATCTATCTGCACATGCTAAACCACTAGGTCAACATGACTCTAGTTTGAATGATGAAATTATGAAATACAATCAGTTGTTGACGACAATGATGACGCAAGTGTCTATTATTTGTTGAACTAAAAGTCAAGTTTATACTTTGTGAGATTGCCTTTGGTCGCTACTTAGCTATGAAGAAACCAACGCCATCTAGTTTAATTTTCGAAAACTTGAACTTTAACGTGCAAGGGAAAATAGGCGTTAAGGTATCCAAGCACTTCTAAAGGTTACCGTACCAAGTTTCATCGCAATCCGTTCAGCCATTCGAGAGTGAAGAAGTAACAAACATACACAGTCACAAACAGTCGCATTTTTAATATTAATGTGATTTGTAAGAAAGCAAGATTGTTGGAATACCATAAGATAACAGTATTATTTATATTTCATCCTAGTCTAACAAAATTATTAATTCAAACAAGAAAAATAACTTTTGACATTTTCGCGCTGAACGTTAAAAATTCTCTACAAAATCGCAGAAGCTCCTGGCTTTTGATTTTCGCCCGTTTTGGAGGATTAGGTGTCCGGCCAAAGTAAGCGATGGGAGCGTTCAGTGAGTACGTGCCGCTGCCCATGTCCCACGGCTGTACGGTTTTAAATCTTTTATACTTATCCCAAAGTTCGGAAAATACGCGGCTTTTTATTATATAACGTTGCCTTTTTTCAGTAACGAAATGAAATTGTGTGTGCTAGCTTGTTAGTTGGAGAAAATGTTACGCAGGTTTATAATATTCGGCTGTATTTTTTATCCGATTTGAACTTTTGATTTCTATGGGGTCCATTACACGATAGGTTTTGCTGTCAGTTTTGCCACAGTCAAATATCTTGACTGAAGAAAAACCTACCGTGTAATGCGATGACTGACGTTTGCATGGCGATAAAATTCCGTCAGTGAAGCTTCATTCATGATTGATGTTTTGATTGACGCTTGCATGACCGTGTAATGGACCCCTATTAAAGAGCAATACCTATACAGTAACTACGATTATTTTTTAAGGTCGGAAATCATTCAATAACTTCTACTTTAAGGTGAAGCGAGAGGGCGTGTCAGACTTTTTATAAGAATAAAACAGAATAGAAGAATAGACAGAATAAAACCACACCTGTATCTTTCAGTTGCCCTTTGAGTACTAGGACCACGGGTTTCCTTTTCAGAAATTCGAGGCGAGAGAAAAGGGCAACGGCCCCTACGGTTTGCTAACATTTCTTTAAGGAATGCGTGGAACACTACGCGCTATCGACGACTTGACCTCAGTCTGGACAATAACTGAACGGCTGGACGATAAGCTACTTATGCTCGTCGTCCGGAAGTCCGCACCTACCGTGGCTGGTAGTCGGAATCGGGGTCACAGCGGCTGAAGCGGGAGGAGGTCCGTTTCCATCCGTGCTTCGCAATAACCTTTACAGTACCTACGTATGTCTGTGTCTGTCGGAACGTTGAGTACCTACACAGAAATATGTAAGAACTAGCTTCTTCCAGCGGCTGCGCCCACATGAAAGTATAAAAGTATCCCTAGGGAACATATTCCCGGGAGTAGACGTAGAAGTATCCCGTGTTTTATTCCAGGATATAATTTACCAGTGCACCAAATTTAATCCAAATTCGTTCAGCCGTTTGAGCATGAAGGAGTAACAGACATACACTTGCGCACACGTACATACAAACATTACAATATTAGTGTGTTATGTGTCGGTCGGTACTTGACTGTGCCTACTCTCGGAGCCTTCTGGGAAACCGTGTTATGTTTACATCCCCCATGAAAATATTTTATGTGAAAACCAAATTCCCCGAGGCTATTTTTACTCTTGCTGATAAAAAGTTGGAAGGACTCGTATGTCTGTAATTTTCGCCGCTCCCATAACTTTTGTATAAAAACATTGTAATTTTGCTTTGCGATAGGTAGGTTAAGCTAACCTTCCCTGTATGAATTTTATATTACAAGGCTCTAATTTTAATTTGTGAGCTTTCGATTTTCACCAAGCTTCATGTCGTAATAGCCCAGTGGGTAAGGCACACCCTCTAAGGCCTCTCATGCATGAGGTTGTGGTTCGAAACCGGATAAGCACCAATGTGAATATTGAATTTCATAAATACTTTTCTAAGTTTATCTAGGACATTACTGACAACCCGTCGAAAACAAAGATATTTATAGAGATACAATAGAGTGGCTATCAGGAGAAATGTGTTAGAAAAACTGCCATCCTATGCCTCAGTGACGCCATCTAGCTTTGAATAGCAAACGCGCGAATTAAATTTGTCAAAATGTATAATTATTTAACTATCGCTCGGTAGGTGGCCAGGGGCCTTACCATGATAATTGGTCCCAGTGGTCATCCATAGATCTTTGACATGTAGTCAGACCATCAGTCTAGATTAAAGGAGTATCGTGTCGCACAGTAACTGGGTTCTGGAGTTCTGATAGGCAGGCGATCCATACAAAACAAGGGTACTCACCAATATCAAATTGATACCCAGCTTAAGCTACAAAAAACCACGCAATAAATAACCTACATGTACACATTATCAAGAATTTACGGGCATAAGTCAATTTCAATTTGTGAGTACCATAACCAAAATTGCGAGTGCAACTCTTTGGCAAAAGTGCAGTTAAACTCCAAATGAATGGGCCCGTTAATTTAATTTAATCGCTTTATTCAATTAATCGCTCACGGTAGCGCAAAAATACAATTTCGCATTTATTTTTAAAAGCCCTGATGATTCTTGATGACTCATTTACCTACGGGAACGAGCTCCTAGCGAAGTTAATCGACTGTTCAAAGCTAATAGTATTAATATAATGTCGAAAGATTGAAGCTTAAATATCTGGCTTAATGGATGGTAATGCGAGTAATGTTTTTTATTTCTGATGCAGCATGAAACGTAACTTCATGCCTGTTTCAGAGTTAGTCAGATCAGGACTAACGCCAGTTAAAACCATGTCTAAGTAATGGAATTCCTGATTTTGATTTACTTCTATCTTTTTTTTGGATTCGGAATCGGAGTTTTTTAATTTGGTTTGTCGGAATGGGAACCGAAATTAGAAAAAAAACGGAACCGGAACCGAAACCAGAATCAAAACTGGAACCAGAACCGAAACCGACACCGGAACTAGAACCGGAACTGAATTCGGAACCGGGATCGGAAGCGAAAGTAGTAAGCTTCAATTGAAACACTATCAAAACTAATTAATGGAGCGCGAACTCATAACAAATGCCAAAAACGAATCAAAACAAAATATGAAAGAAAGAGTAATCGACAGAAGGCGCGGGAGAGAGACGGTCCCCACGTGACAAGTATAAACTGGTTTGTACCTCCGTTATAATTTCTGGTTATATTTTATTGGAAACGGATTCGAAATCAAAATTTTAAAGTGCAATATTAATCGAAAGTTCCGGACTTTCGGAATCGGAATCAAACTCGCTGCGTAAAATCGCTGCGTTTTATTTGACCCCTAGCATTATGTAGGCACAACCTCTGAACCAGGAATCAAGCACAACTAATAGTGAACAAATTGTTACTAAGACAGTTCTCAGGCTATTATATAATTAATTGATGTTTTGTGAAAATTCGTGACTTTGGTAAGAAATATGGCGATATTAGAAAAAAAAAAAGCTAATTTCGAAAAAGGAATGACATGGCTTCAATATAAAATTTATTACTACTTAACATTTCAAGTTGATCCAAAGTTATGAAATATTAAAGTGACCCGTTCTATAAAACATCAATTTCGTTTATAAGAACCTACGAGTAAGACTATATCCATCTACTGGAACCATTTGTACTACATTCACTAGCTTCTGACGTTTTATAAGTGCCCACGTAGGCCTATGTGAAATAAAAACTTTTGACTTTGACTTTGACTTGACAGGTAAATCTTTCAGGAAAGTCGACATTTCATAATGTAAATTATTATTTATGGTAATGGATTTAATAAGGTATAGATCACATTTTAAAAAGGCCACTCAAATTGAATAGAAGCGTTCTATTCCGGAAACCATACGCTCGAGACACAGATTCATCATAATATTTTCCTACTTCATATAATTAGCAAAATAAGTCAATAGCCTTCATCTTTTCCTTGGAATACCAATACAAACTCATTGGGAATTCTCATAAAATTCTGTATTTCTTAATTATTTCCGTATAGACGACAAAAATGTTGGAGGCTCAGTTAAACTGGAGAATAGATAGGTGCAGAAGGTTGACTGTAACACAATGAGTGACACCAGGCACTAGTGTATATTAGGAACGTAACTGACGGTAACCTCAAACAAATGACTGTTGCAAATATAATATAATAATAATAATATTCCACAACTATCACACAACGCCGTCTAGTCCCAAGCTAAGCAGAGCTTGTGTTATGGGTACTAGACAACTGATAAACATACTTATATATTTCTAAAAACATACATATATAGATAAATTACACCCAGACACAGAACAAATGGTCGTGCTCATCACACAAACATTTGTCCTGGGTGGGAATCGAACCCACGACCTCCGGCATGGCAGTCAGGGCCACTAACCACTAGACCAACAGGCCAGTCAAAAATGGCCAGTCATAAATGCGCTTGTACTCGCTGTACGTGCAACGTATCTATGTGTGCGTGCGTTTTCGGTCGTGTACAAAGTCAGCCTTCTGTCTTCTATCTACTCTGTGTTCAGGGCGCTCAGCCCGGGTGGGTGGGGCCATAAAACGGGCCACGACTGACTGATGGCAGCTGCGAAGCTTTACGAGTGCACGAACGGGGCCGATCAAAATACTCGACTCTCGAATTTCAAGTTTGGCTATGAAGTGAGCGGCGATTAATAGGGAGTTGGTAAATCAGAAATATTTACTCTTTTAAAGCTTGATTCTAATACGGAATTGATTCTTGTTTGAATTTCAATTCATTTTAGTTTGGTTTGCAAATGAAACTAATTCAGTAGTGTTTAGCAATAATTATCTTAAAATCCTAAAAACAATACTCTGCATAGAGCTAGATATTTTGCGCAAGTACGATAGTCTTTGTCTTACTCGCCAACAAAGTTAATTGCAGATTTAACAATAAAAACAGAAGCGAATAACGTTTGTTTCATAGCCCTACACTATAACTTACTTACAAAGCTTATAGCAAGGATTTGATTGACGTAAAAGCTCATAGGCCACGTGCAGAGCTTGTCAAACGTGTCCTCGCAGGAATATAGCCCGCGGCAGACGTCGAGATGGCTTGTAAAGTTTACGTGATTACGGTTTTATAAGTCTTTATGGAGCTAAACTCTGCTTTGAGTGCTTTGTGGATACACGAAGAATAATGCTTCACTTTGTACGGTCAGCAGGCTTAGAGAAATGACTTTTATGTCCGCGTTCCCGCCAAACGCTAAGTACAAGATGTATAATAATAAAAATATAATATTCCACAACTTTCACACAACGCCATCTAGTCCCAAACTAAGCAGAGCTTGTGCTATGAGTACTAGTTTAGAATTAATAGATAAATCACACCCAGACAACGAACAAAATAATGATCGTGAGCATCACACAAACATTTGTCTTGGGTGGGAATCGAATCAACGACCTCCGGCATAGCAGTCAGGGCCACTAACCACTGAACCAACGGGCCAGTATGGCAATGACATTACTTGTAGAGAAGTCTCATGACAATTAAGTGATGTGACAGATCTATGCGTGACAGGTAAAGTCACGTGTCCACTATTCAAGAAGAGCTACTAAAAGTGACAAACAAAACGCTACAGTTAAGGGAGCAATCTCCTTATAAAGACACTAGCAGACGGAGTGATTGATCATCTTTACGTTATCCTTTAGTTACCTTCATCCTACCAAAACGTCTACACGACGCGACTTAATCGTACTTAAGGCTGGAGCGAGTTGGTCTCGTACACGAAGGGTTCCGAACTACAATATATCGCTCGATTTTAAATCGAGCAAAAAATTTAAGAAAAGAATGTATCTTGTATGGAGAAACCCTCTAATTTTTAACTTTATTTTAATTTCATTATTTGTTTCTATAGCGGCAACAGAAATACACATTCTGTGCAAATTTCAACTTTCTACCTCTTACGGTTTATGAGAAACAGCCCTCTAACAAACGGACAGGTAAACACGGGCAGATGGACAGCGGAAGCTTAGTAATAGGATCCCATTGCTCCCGTCGGGTACAGAACCCTAAGAACACCTAGAGAAGTTGCAAAACCTTTGTTTAATTTTACCAAAATCGTGTCACTTATTCTCATTCCAATCAGCAACAAAATCAATAATCAACCTCATGGTGAAAACAGCCTGATCTACCTTGAGGTGTCTAATTCAATGAGCGACAGCCCAGAAGAGCCGGCCACGCTGGGTGTCTTACAAAATTCCATTTCAAATAAAGTCATTACGCTCGCCCGAAATCCCTTGGAAAACTGTGAATAATGACTGGGAATTATACTGTGTTTTATGCCTCCCCTCCACCGGGCCACAGAGGGGGGACGAACGAACGGGGGGACGCGGGCGGGGGGGGGGGGGGGACAGGCAAATTTTAACGAATTACTGGAAAGATTGGAGCTTTTGCCTGAAAGAATTGGTGTGTGAAATTAGATTGTTGGTTTGGGTAGCTTCACATCAGTTTATTATAACAAAGTGTCGGTGAGAAGGGTCCGTGTCTTTGGAGAGAAACCTAGCACAAAGCACATACAAGTATACATGAGTAGATCATTGGGTTAAAAGCAAATAAACACTCATTAAAGGCAGACAACTAACTTGGTTATAATAATACAATAATGTTATAATTTTTTGCACACCTATCTCACAATCTCCGTACTGCTCCAAAAACAGATTACCCCTCACAAACTTCTCATAATTAAAACAGCACCTTTCTACACACACAAAACACTTTAAAAATAATAATCAACAAAATGCTTTCAAACTCATAAACGAAGCTGCGTTTGAAAATATATCCTTAATTACTTAATTTTTTCGCCGTGGGTATATTTGGGTTCAAAGTTATCAAGAAGGGAGGGCTACATCAGGGGTGCCGTGTAATTATCAAATGAGATTTTTATCTTACTGTTAATATCTTTAATTTAATCACTTTAGTATTCATGCTGTCCTGGTAACGGTGGGGTTGGTATCAGACGCGTTTTGGTCAGTATAATATGTAGGAGCGTGTATTAACTGACAACTAATTTTGTACTCATATTCGAGCATATTAAACGAAGTGAAATTATGTAGGTACTCTGGTGTTTATCTGGTTTTTGTAAACTTTTATATATCCATTTCATTGTCTCCCATAACTTAAAAATTTAAGAGATGCACAATTAATTTTAATGCGTGTAGCATTACTGGTGGTCAGGATAACCTTTATACGAGTAGCCGTGGGTGCTGACTGTATGACTCGCTGCTCGGCAGCTTAAGGAAGTGCTGATGACGTCTTCATTGTCGAGGGTCACCAGTTTGGAGGTATGGGGAACAGAGAGTAGTCCCACATACCTCCGTTGGAAAGGGAGGACCTCCGACCAGACGGGCGCTATGTCTAGTGGGCAACTGCCTGGCAGATGATTTCGGGCGGATCTATATGTTCAAATTGCGCGAAGAACTGTAACAGTGTGATGCAGGATTAGTTCTTATGTGACGCCATAGATGTCGCTACACAGAAGAATCTAAAGAATATGTTATTTGCACCTCACACTACTTAAAAAAAAATACAAATAAAAAATAATAATCTGTGCTGGGCCAAAAAAAGACAACATATGCTGCGATATTTATAAACAATAAATGTAATCTAGGATTTTCTCTGTGAGGATCTTGAAGAACTTGTATGCGAAGTGTGAATAAACCTGCAGCCATAGATTTAAGTTTGTGTAAGAGTGGTATGCAATAATGTTCATAATATTCTGTAACAAAATATAGATTATTTCTACATTAAAAGCTTTTGTGAAAGTATCAAATACACGTTATCATCATAATTGCAGCTGAAAAACGTCTACTGAACATAGGCCTCAACCAAGTGAACCAGAACCACATGCGTCAATAGAAGCAGGTACCTGAGCAAACAGAACCGACAAATAAAAACTGGAAAAACCTTATAAATAACAGAATACAAAAATAGAAGACACCCAATCCAAAACCTATAAATAAAACCAATACCTGGGAACTGAATTACACAAATAGTTGAGTCCCGGTAACAACAAATTCTTTGCAGAATCCAATATATGAGGCGGCGATATATCATACGAAACATTATACATCACTTCGACTATTCTATCCGTTCCTATTCCCGACATCGTATGCAGAATACTATTCGAGAAACTTTGCCTTGGAAACATACAAGATGGGAGGGATTTGTTGAAGCAGGACAGATAGAACAGTAAATTAGTATATCATCAAAAGCTAATTAGACCTTTCCTTATTTCAGGCTTGACATACCCGTCTTAAAACAACAAGCTTTGACTTGCCTTCTAAGCGAGACATTTTAGTTTTCGTAAATCAAGTGAATAAAGTCGCGGGCACAGTTAGAGTAAAATAAGATTAAATTGCATTGCGTTTACAATTTAAATACAATAGAAAGAAAAGGCAATTGACTCTTATTACAAAATTCAAATAATATTGAAATTAAAAGTACAGTAACAGTACAATGTGACTATGAATTCAATAAAAATAAAATAAAAATGTCAAACAATATATAATTAATAACAAAATTCTAAATTCAATTAAAACAAAATATGCATTGTTTTAATTGATTAAAACAAAATACTTAGAAGTCATAATATAATGTGTTCGGAAAATAGTGGTTACAATGTCAGTCTATTCTTAAAACTCGTGGTCCTAGAACGCAAAGTACAACTGAAGGAACATAGGTGTGATTTTAGTCAGTAAAAGCCTGACACGCCCAGCTTCAGCCTGGAGCTGCCAGAAATCATTAGATGATTTACCACCTCAATAAAAAAAACACACAACATATTTTCCAATTTCTGTTTTATAGTTCTTATATGGAAATCTCTCCAAGGTCTCCAACAAATTCGCTTTTCCATATCTGTCTTCCTGTTTATCCGCTAACTCCTCATTAACCACGCAACAGATTTTGATGCGGTTTTCACTAATAAACGAGGAAGATTTGTGTATATAAATTGCACACGAACAAAGCCAGGGCGGGTCCCTAGTTGCGTATATTTGTAATCACGTTAGTAATCGCAAGGATTAGTCCTAATCTTGGTGAAGATGCCTCCATCGTCTTGTACGTTTCGGACACCGGGTTCATTCGTATATTATCTGGCTTCATGACTTCTGAAGCCATCCACTAGTTTATACTCTTGATTACTTTATTACTTATCTGCAATGTGGACAAGGCAACAAAAGCCCGACCTGCAAACTGGTGTTTTCAATATCGGTACCGAGATTCCTTTTTTTTATGAGGAGGGAAATCATCCAATGACTTCTCTCGGTCTAGGTGGAGCGAAAGGGCGTGTCAGACTTTTACTGGCTTAGCCACACCTGTGTCCTTCAGTTGCCCTTTGCGTTCTTGGTTCATTTCAGAAAATCCTAGCACCTGATTTAAATTAGTGTTCACTTCTTGTGACGTGTTGACTATACAGTGTTATCGCAAGCACTTCTACCACCGATATTGAATCCCCAACCCAATATAAGTTTGTAGAAACTCAAGCACCAAAATGCCTGTACAAAAAAATCAATCGTCCCGAAAACCTCAGGAGCAATAAGTCCCGTATATTACCTCCAGCGTACCCTTCTCAACTGCCTGTTATCAGTATATTTCCACCCAGGCCACCGTGCAAGTCGCGGCCAGTACCTACCAAACATTACCCTAACTCGTCAAGCAAAAACAACCCTTCTCACACACTCAAAAGGTTCATGAGAACTGCACAGGTAAGGTGGTAGATGCATAACAAGTTGGTCCGAGGTTGCCAACAATTTACAGAGTTGGTCCGTGGCGATCGCTGGTATAATGTTGCTGTAAGATATTTGAAAATTTTCACCGTTTTTATTGTTGTTTTATGTATGAAGAATTGAATGCCTTTGTTAGCTTGATAGACGATACAAATAGTAAAAACAAAATGTAAAATATGAGTGAGTAACCTTTCTAGACCTAGCATGGCGTAGCATAATCAGCCTTTTTAATTTTCCCACTGCTGGGACTCAGGCCTCCTCTCTAGGAGAGGAACTACGAAAATGTGATCATTGCCTATCGATCTTTCAGTCAGCTCTTTGATCAGAATATAACTAAAATCTTGCGTAACGACAAAACATATATGTCATATAATATGTATATTTGTTTGGTTTTATTCGTATTTATAAGTGAAATTTCACAGTTGTAATTTTTTTTTAAGGTGGTGGAATGGAAGGGCGTCAGACTTTTATTTATTTATTTATTATATTCTTTATTGTACAACGCTTATACAAAAAATACAGGACAAACATTATTAAAATTATGTGTACAATGGGCGCTCTTAACGCACAGGGCAATTTCTTACAGACAACCTTTGGATGGACTGAAAGAGAGGAGATAAATAGGGGGTTTTTTAGGGGTTTTTAGTGACTAGAGTGGTTATGTACAGTCAGGAGTCAAAAAATGGTGCCTAAAATTTCTGTATAGTAGACGTTCAATGATCCATAAGTCATTTATTCAATACTTTAGATGCTACGCTACAAATTAAATAATTCATAAACCATTGACACTCTTCTGTATAGAAATGTTAGTCTCTTTAGCATTACCAAAGTGCAACTACACTTTTGACCCCTAACTGTACATGAACTTCGTTATCCCTGTATGTTATAACTTGTTTTGGTGTACAATAAATAATAATTAAAGAATCTACATACATATTGGAACGAAGCGGAATATTTTAGACGACATTTTATCAAACACACCTCACAATTTACCACGATATTTTTACAAACGAAGAGAGACAAACTTAATCAAAAATTGTGTGGATATTATGATCGGTAAAAAAACCATAGCAGAATAAGAAAAGCCGTATCATTTAACAACGCCATCTAGTACTAAATATAATATACAAGATAACTATAATACAAGATAATACTGTTGGTACGAGTAAAAAGAAGCTAACCTTTTGAACAAATACTTGTGAAGACATTCTTCATCTCATTACCTATCTACAACACAGTCCAACTTAAAATACTCTAAACTAAGCATCAATTAAGCGTTAATAAAGTTAAAAGTTAACAATTTGTAACACAATTGGTTCAGTTAAAGCTACTAAGTTAATTCTCAGTTATAGTCGTTGCTGGCAAGCGGCCAGGTAACCACGCTAATCATACTACACTTTGTTTTATTGCGACTTGCATTTAAAGAATTTGGTCGTAATTAAGTGTATAAGAATTAAAACACGTTTAATTGTAGAAAATTATGGGCATTGGTTCGCAAATCCTCAAAAATCACTGTTATTTTTCTCCATTCTTTGTATAAATCCTTTATCGTGAGTGCGTTCACAAACATGGAAACTCTCAAATATACAAGACACCCAGACCTTATTTGTAGGCCATACAAATATTTATTTACATATATACATATATATATTTAACACAGCCAATCCCTCAACCACCGCACCTGTCGCACAAAAGATATGTATTTAATTCTAATAAATATTTATCTAGATAGTCGATCTCAATCAACTAAATGAATCGATAATGTTACGTTATACAACGTGTAACACAATAAACGTACATCCTGAAAATGAGAAAAAAAACAACACTCACTATCACCTACAATAAGGACAACTAATTTCTTAAAAAAAAAAACTTAATTGTATTCAAGTATACAGTGGCTTACAGTCACCCAAAGGGCAATGGAAAGGGCTACGCTCGGAGTTTGCTTGCGTAATCGCATAAAGAATAAAGATATCCGCAGGAGAACCAACTTCGCCGAAACAGCCCGAAGAATCACCAAATTAAAGTGGCAGTGGGCAGGGCACATTGCTCGTAGAACGGATGGTCGATGGGGCCGAAAGGTTCTAGAGTGGCGACCGCGCACCGGAAGACGCAGCGTTGGAAGGCCTCCCAAAAGGTGGACCGACGACCTTGTGAAGGTCGCGGGAATGCGGTGGATGCGAGAAGCACAGGATCGGTCGTTGTGACGACGCTTGGGGGAGGCCTATGTCCAACAGTAGACGTCTTTCGGCTGAAATGATGATGATGACACAGTGCTTATATTATGATTATATCGTAGTTTTCTAATTTGGGTGTCTATGGGTGTGCATTATTCTAGCTATAGTTATAATATATCCACACCATTGCTCAATTTGTTCTAGTTAACTGCATATCTATCATAGCATTAAGTACATCTTCCAGAATATTGACACTCAAGAAGGGTTTACTGCACATTGATTCTGTTACCTTTTTACCTCTATAACACCGCAGTCACCACTAACGATATCCACCCATGGGCCGAGACCTTCCAACCCTTCTAAGTCAGCCCCCCTCAAGCTTTATAATTATCTTAAACGACGTCCTCCCGAGTATTTACCCCTAAAGAGAAACACACACTAATTACTCCATCAGGGCGAAGTAAAACATCTTCCAAATAAAACCTATTAAAATTAGCATATGCCGCGTCCTCGGCAGTAATTACATCATCGCTTTTAATTACTTCCCAACCGTTTACCGGCTTAGTAATTAAATACAGAGAATTTTACGGGAAAATTGTGAGGAATACGAGATCCTGTCGGAGTTGACAGTCAGATGTAGCTTTACTAGAAATTATGTACAACGTCACGAACTGTCGGGTCGGGAGACGATTCTGTGAAATTATAATGATGAATATTATTGTTTTTGGAGTCAGTTAGAATTCGCTGAGTTTGGTTTGAGGGAATTGATGAGACTTATAATTGAGACGAAGGCAAACCACTGAACTGATGAAAACCGTAGGCGTAGATCCAACCCACAAAAGCTGTTGAACAACAATCTATTAGCTCTCACGACGAATAGTTCTCCATGATTTCCGATGGTACCACGTGAGTCTTCTACATTAAATTAGTGTTCGCAAAATTGATGATTTCCAGATAACGTGGAAAAATTTAGGCATAATTTTCGACTAGATATTTAACTTGTACAAACACACAAAATAAGCAAAGGTGAAATAGCCAAACCAATTTCATATCGTGCATATGTTCTCAGTTCCTCAACTAGATTGCTTACTTATTCCACCTGGTGCCTGTCAACTCTAGTCTGGCAGAAACCAAATATAATACTAGCTATATAATACTAAGCTCCAAAGTCTACTAAACAAAGCTTTGAATTTATTTAACCTTTTTTATTTATTTTTAAAATACACCATTTCGCAGCCTATGTTCCAGAATAAATCACGACTGTTTTCAAGTAAAATAAGATCATTTATATAAAAACTGGGCAAGTGCGAGTTAGACTCGCGCACTGAGGGTTTCGTACAAACCTACCTATGAAAACAGTTCAATTCCCGAATCTTCTCCAATTTTTTTTTTTTTTTGTGATGTAACTACAAATCAACAGTTTTCAGATTTTTTTCCTACACTTGTGCTATGAGACCCTGCTTCATGCCAAATTTCAGGATTGTAGGTCAACGGAAAGTACCCAATGAATTTTGATTCCCTTGAGAGTTTCGAAGTATACGTTTTTTGCGACATAAACGGCCGTACGACCGACGGTAACTCAAAAGTTTGATTTTTCCGCAACTTCAAAGGACTGCAGACCTGAGTATATAGGTTTAATTTCAACTCGATACCTCTACGCGTTCTTGAGATAAAGGGTCTCGACAGACAGATGGACGGACAACAAAGTGATCCAGTAAGGTTTCCGTTTTTTTCCTTTTGAGATAAGGAACCCTAAAAAAAACTGTAAAACTCTTGTATGTACTAGCTATTAAAGACCTTTAAAAATCATGTTTTCACAAAAGCACAGCATCATTCGATTTTCACCTCAGCTATACTCCTAGTACATTTTCGGTATCAAGGACCCAACATAATTAGATTTCACTTAGATAAGTACTTATGCTGGTGAGCGTCGCGGGAGTGCGGTGGATGCGAGAAGCACAGGATCGGTCGTTGTGGCGACGCTTGGGGGATGCCTATGTCCAAGAGTGGTCTTTCGGCTGAAATGATGATGATGATGAAGTACTTATGCTAAGCATACTTAAATTTCGACTTGCTAGTCAGGTTCTGAGCATGAGCACAAGTGCTAACACAATGGCTACGTTTCACAACGACTAGAGAGGTGCGTTGTGGCCACACGAACGCATTTTTTTATGATTTATCGGATACAGGCAGAAGAAATGCCCGGGTGTCACCATTTTCTAAACGGCGGAGCACCACCATGTCCTCGTGGCCCTGGTTCCGTTTATGATCCGGAGCGAGAAAGAATGGCAGGCGGTCGCCTCCTTCTACGAAGCAGTAATGCTAGCGAAGGAACATGCTGCACGTGTGCGGGAACGAATATCCTCAAGCCGCTGTAACCAAGATCCAATCCGATTACCAGCCATGGTAGTTGCGGGCTTGCAGACGACGGGTAATAGGTAGCTCGCCGTCCAGCGATCCGATAATCGACCGGACCGAGCTCAAATCGTCGACAGCGCGAAATTCAAAGAGATGTCAGCAAACCATAGGGGCCCAGCTAGGCCCATGCCCGCTAAAGCCTCGGGGATTTTCTGAAAAGGAAACTCGTGGTCTTAGATCGAACTGAATGTGCAACTGAAGGACACAGGTGTGGTTTTAATCAGTAAAAGTCTGACACGTCCTCCCGTTCTGGATGGAGCGAAAGCGAAGCGGAAATCATTGGATAATTTCCCACCATAAAAAAGCACAGAGAGTGTTAAGCATTCAAACGCTTTACAGAAATTGCTTGCTCATCAGCAAACCCGTTACATTAGATACATATGTCAGGGGGATGGGCCCCCTGACATATCAGTCGTAACAGTGATTATAGTAGTGGTAACAGAACAGAACGTTGGAGCGTTTACCTCGAACGTGTATTGTGCACAGTTGGACCCACTGACAAAGGAAAGTTACCCCGCGCCGGACAAGTTGCCGACACCGATGTATGGACGCTAGATGTACTAAATTACTCGTAGATAGTGATTTTTGACGCTTTCATGATTTGATAAGGTTGTAGTGTCATTTTTGTTGATGTTGGTAGTTTTTTTTGTTGAATTGAGCAATGGATACACAGATATTTATTTAGTACTTTATGTACTTAAAGGTACAGAGGCGGACTTAATAATGCCTTAGGCATTTTCTACCAGTCAACCTATGGGTGATGCAGAGAAAAATAGTAATAGGTGCAATTAGAGAAAGAAGATTTTAAAAAATGTGTAGGTAAAAAATATACAAATGAAACGTAGATTAGACAATTCTATAACATATTCATAATTTAACAAACTAAATATACCAAGTACTTAGTAAATATATCGAAGTTGGATTGAGTGCCGTGATCTGAAGATGGGAATGGATGATAATATTAATTGATTGTATAGAGACAAATCTGGGTAGATTTTATGTTCAACTATTTATGTAACTTTCTGAAAACATTCATTTAATAGTATACAATTTCGTAACAGATAGAGATCCAGAACTTTTAAAGATATTATAAGTCACTTTGATAAAATTAAAAGATGTTTCTGCTATAGATATAAAGCGCACTCTTGCAAAAAGGCATGTTGAATGCCTCACATCAAAATATTGTCATGTAATAAGCAGCTACTTGGCTCCCGCATGATTACATTAAGCGTGTCGCTATCAACCCGCAGCTATCACTTCAGACTACAATTTTCTTCAGCGAAATGAGATTTTCTATCTGGAAACTCATTACGCGCTATAATGACTTATTACATTAGTGGTGTCGTTGGCTGCAGCTCTAGATCGGGGTCAACTAGTTTACAAACTCGCTACTGTCTAGCTGTCTTAATTCAGTTCTGCTGTCGCAGCCGACCGCTGCGGCACCGCTGCGATTTGCCGACGATAAACTTGCGTTAAACTGTTGTTCAGTAGAGTGGGACCGTTTAAAACGGAACTTTTTCAATTATTCCTCTTGTAGTTTATTGGATTCGATTCGAAGCTAGCAAGTTATTTGATTTGCAAGTTCCTGCAATGCCGCTGAAAACTTGTACAACTAGTTATGAAGAGAGATTGAGGAAAATTTCTAGAGATGCCGAGATTGTCTGCTAACAAAGACCTCATAACAAAAGTCAGTCGCTGTTGGGAAAAAATCTTTTATACTTGAGAAGCGGATACGGACTGAGTCGAGCTCGAGTAATGTCTGAGGTTGATGCGATAACATTGGAGCATTAAACATAATCAGAGTACTCGTTGACAATAGCTTCTATTTACTTGAACTGCTAACCTACACGGTAACTCTAGTGGTATCTTTAAACTCAAACTTTCTCAAGCTCAAAGCATTCATTTCATTTTACCCATTTATAGGCACTTCTGAATTGTAAAGGTTAATCGGTCAAACAAGATGAAGCTATCTGCACGATCTAAAGCGTAGATATCTTTGGGTGCATCGCTAATGTAGAATAAGGCAAAAGGAGTTTAAAACAATTCAAAGAAGAAATAATTAAAATAAACCGTGACAGTTGAGAGATGAACAGTCTCAAGTAACGTTCACGCACATGACCCATGCGCTAACACATGCGCCACCACCAGCAAGCCATTTCCCAACCGCCAGGCACATTCAAGTCCAAGGCATACCCAGTAAATGGTAGTTGAAAGTACACATACAATGCAAATATTGTGTTACAATCTTTATTAGATCCAACAATGTTTCCAATTGCTAACCAATTAGTGCGCCCCAGTTGTAGAACAACACCAACACTGAGCCAAGCATTTTACCTTCAATATAATCCCCCCCCTTATAATATGTTTGCCTGTATAGTGTGCGTTTAATACTAGATTTAAATTTCGTATCGAGTTTCTGTCCTCTACAGATACAAATACCTAGTATTTAGCTTAATAGGGTTAGGACACTGCCTGTTTGTTGGTGCGTCACTCTAGTGCAGCTAGGCATTAGGAACACACAGCAGCATAACAGTTTCAAGCAATGCATGATAAAGTATATTACCTGAAATACATTATTACCTGCTGTAGTTATTTTTAGCACAGCTTTACCTAAACAAATAGTGACCCCGTTCATTTCTCTCCGGCTGCTCGTCTATAATGTAGAGGATAATCCCTAAAAGAAAACTTTAACACGATTTAGTTTTTTCAAACTTGTCGCAGAACGTCTTGCTTCTAAAAGTGTATGAAACAATATTTTCCAATATTAAAACTGTATTTCGAATCGAGTCTCAACAAAAATTCGATTTAGTAACTTTTGTAAAACGTGCCAAAGTTTAGCAAAGTTCCGAACTGTCGTCATATCGTGGGCAGAATACATGCTCGACACGTTCGCAGCCATAATAAACTTTATTCAGATAAGATAAAGACTATTTTCGATTGCCGCACAAGCATACCCCCTTATTATTAAGAAAGATGTGATGAACATCAATGTAAATATTTAGTCAGTCGCTTCCGACGTTCATATTTACATTTCTGTTGCTTTGAAATCATATATAACATGTACAGCTTTATTTGTATACTATTTACATTTGATGAGAAATTCGTAAGACGTCAGTAATAAAATTTATGCGCGGTTTTTACTTTCAACAACATCGAGTAGATGGGTAAGTACACACGGTGACTTTGATAGCGTAGCAGGGCACACTAACATGATAAATGTGTGCGTAAACGCTAGCGCGTGAAACACAACAGGTATTATCGTTGTGTGATACAAAGTAACTCGTTTCTACACTCACACTCTTGAAAAAAAAAATAGTAGCCGTCTAAGTTACACGACTATGAAAATACAGCCAAAATTGGCTACTGTTATTAATGGCGCTGTGGCGCAATGCGTATGATACTTAACTGACGAGTAAGAGGTCCCAAGTTCGATTCCAATCGTCTGATGTAACAAAAAGTTTGCTTGTTTTTATTTTCTTTTTGATTTACCCCTGTTTTTTTTTTAATAGTAATGTTATAGTTACTCTCATAATAATTAAAATATTTTGAAAATATTGTGACAAATAAAACTGCGATAACGATCCAACTATGTTTATTACAACTTATTAATTACATACATTAAACGGAATGGTCACAATTAACGAATCTGTTCATGATTATCTTTAATACAATATATAAAGTGAAAATATTCTAAGTCAGACAAGGATGGACGTCACTTTTTTAAGTTTTTTATTAGTGACATAAATCAACATGTTATCAAGAATGAATTATGATAGATATCGCAACTCTTGATCTCAATAACAATAACATCATGTCACATAATAACAACAACAGTATAATTACCTACAGCTTACTTCTTAGTCTTTTTTTTTTACTTATAACATATCAATCAACATGTTTTAAAAAATGAACTATGATAGGTATCGTAACTCTTGATTTCAATAACAATAACATGATAAAAACAACAACAACAAAAACAGCATACAGTAATACAGCTTTTTAAAAATATTTATAATTGGATTCAATTTAAATCAAAATTAATATCTAATTGGTGCACCTTCATTGTCGATTACTTCTTGTAACCTCGTTCTCATGCTAGCCACCAAATTTTCACACAGGTCAGTGCCGCGAAACGATTCCCACATGGATGACACTAAATTATCTAAATTACGTTTAGATCTCACATCAGATGAATCCCAGTTGAGCACCATGTGACCCCATAGATTTTCTATGGGGTTCAAATCGGGACTTTTAGAGGGCCATTCAATAACAGTCAAGTTTTCTTGGACACTTAACCAGTCTTGCAACATTCGTGCGCGGTGCACCGAGCAGTTATCGTGCACGAAGTAAATATGCTCGTCCGGGTATGCCACGCGCACGGTAGGCAACATAACATTTTGCAAGATGTCCAAGTAACCTTGACTGGTATTGCGACCCCCTACCTCCACTAACTCACCGGGACCCATCGATGACATCCAGCCCCAATAACCTAACGTAATGCGACCACTAGACCTGCATGGGAGAATATTTTTCTGATGGTAACGTTCTCCATCTTTTCTCCATAATATTTTACGCCCATCCTTATCTGACTTAAAACACTTTTCATCACTAAATATAACTATGTTATTGCACCAATCAAAATCTATAAATTTTCTTGCAAACCGCATCCTTTCTTCCTTATGCAACGCCGTCAGTAAAATTTTTTTCGCAGGCTTGCGACATTTAATTTTTGCTGCTCGTAAGTGGCGTCGAACAATTATCATAGACACGTCGTGCATAATCGCAGTGTTTCTTGTTGTAGCAAAGCCGTCAGCGCTATACGTAGCAACAATATTTCGATGCAGTGGGTTGGCATCCGTATATGCAATTGCTTTTGGACCCGGACGTTTGGCATCGATTGTCCCTTCAGCTGTATATCTATGCACCCAAAACTGCACAGTTTTCCTCTGTAAACAATCACAAAATTACGTTAAAACCTAACAAATATCAACAATGTTAAATTATTTCGCATTATGTTAAGTTTGGATTTGTTACTTACCGGTAGCATTAGTCTCCTCGAAATTTCACTTATGGATACATTTTGTTTATATAATACTACTATCTCAGCCCTCAAAAGTGTAGACAAATGAGACATGTTAATTATTACTTGTAAAAAGTATCACTTTCCACAACGATTAATTATTTTTTGTCTCGGAGTAAGTTGTAGAACACACGATCGTGATAGGCAAAAGCGTTATGCCAGGTTAACTTATTATCCGACTCATTTCTTAGTAAATAACTAATAAAGTGGGTAGATGATAATATTCATACACTTAGTTTTTAAAGCAAATATTCTAAGTTTTAGCTTTAATAAACTTCGTTATCATTATACTACAATAAAATAGAAAATAATGTTTTGTCAATGGCTAGGATCGAACTCGATACACCTTTAACGGCAAGCAAGCACTTGATAATCAGTGCTAATTTTCCATCTAATGAACGAAGCGAATTTTTTTATCTAATTCGTAGCAAACACATATACAAATATGTGTGTGTGTATATCGAGTAGTAAACGAGTTTTATTTTGTTTGCGAGTTGAGCTGGAGACATATTATTTGAATAGGTGAATTATTGTGGGATGGCACGCTCGGTTTTACTTCTGTTTGTATTGATACCCACAGCTAATTGATTATTGTGAACATTATTGCTGATTACCTACCCATATCATCAAAATTACTTTCCAAAGATTAAGTGTAAGTGTTTGATGCTAATTTAAATAACTATAATAATTTCATAAGTGAATGTTTGCGAAAATAAAAAAAAAAAGTTGACAATGAAAGGATTGTCAACTATTAATAATAACGTATTGTTATATTACGTAAATGATATATATATATATTATAAAATTATTTATATTACAAGTTATATACAAAAATTTCGTTAATTAATTTCGTAAATATACATAGTTTATATGTATAAAATTACAAAAATATATTTCGAATATTTTAATTATTACGAGAATAACCATAACATTACTATTCAAAAAAAACATGAGTAAAACAAAAAGAAAATAACAGATAATTGGAATCGAACTTGGGACCTCTTACTCGTTAGTTATGTATCATACGCATTGCGCCACAGCGCCATTAATAACAGTGGCCAATTTTGGCTGTATTTTCATAGTCGTGTAACTTATACGGCTACTATTTTTTTTTTGCAAGAGTGTGAGTGTAGAAACGAGTTACTTTATATCACACAACGATAATACCTGTTGTGTTTCACGCGCTAGCGTTTACGCACACATTTATCATGTTAGTGTGCCCTGCTACGCTATTAAAGTCACCGTGTGTACTATAGGATATTATATTATGCTTTTAGGTACAAAGTTGTCCGGTCTACACTATCCTCTTATACTTATTCATCATCATCATCATCATTTCAGCCGAAAGACGTCCACTGTTGGACATAGGCCTCCCCCAAGCGTCTCCACAACGACCGATCCTGTGCATCGCATCGCATCCACCGCATTCCCGCGACTCTCACCAGGTCGTCTATTGTGAAATTAATAAAAAAAATTAAAGGATACCTAACTATAGAGTTTTTTTACGGTTTTTCTCCAAAGATAACGGTAATTGGAACCATGATATAAAATGATTATGGGTTTGAGGAGTCTGAAGTGCAGTCAATTTTACGTACTTAGTTAGAGCATAGCCAACCCGTCTCACTAGGGGATTATAGACAATGAGCAATAGGTAGCTCGTCATCCGGCCGTCCGGTAACCATCGGGGCCGAGCTCGAGTCATCGACGGCGCGTATTGTACCACGCGCACCTCGGAGAGGTGTCAGCAAAACCATAGGGGCCCAGCAAGGCCTAAGCCTCCTAAGGCCATGGGTTGGCTTCCAAAAGGAAAACCCAGGGTCTTAGAACGCAGGGCAAAGAAGGAATATAGGAGTGGGTTTTAGTCAGTTCAAGTCTGACACGCCCTCAATCCCCGGCCTACAACGGGAGAAGTAATAATATGACTTTCCACCCTAAAAAAAAATTGCATCTAATTTAGAGTCTACACATAAATATTGTCAATCGCAAATTACCGTTTCGGAGACTAAAGGGTCCTGACCTTTTTCTAGCAACACATCACATACATAGACATATCCGTATCCACATTTAACGAATTCTTTCATCATTACATAAAGAGAAAGAACGTGGAAGGTTATATATATAGGCATTTACCGCAACTTAAATAAACGATAAATAAATAATAAATACATTGTGGTTTTCTTTTATCTCATCTTTTGTAAAATCACAAAAGATGAGGGGGTTAACTCTGAAAGAAATAAAATCATTCCGTTTCAAATACAGCCACCAACCACGTTGTTGCTTATTGCTTGCTGATATTAGTAATGAGTATTATAATCGAATTGTTTTGTTTGAATATCTGTATATCTTTATTCAAAATGCAAGCATTTATAAAGTTGTGAAGATAAGGCAAACATTGTGGCCTTGCTAACCAAAGGAATGGGTTTCATCAGTATCTATCTGCGTTCCAGTGAATGTGGATTATCTGTAAGTTATTTTCTAAAGATTATGATATGATTTGTTGTGGTTTTCACCATGTAGATTGCTCGTTTTACGTGTGTAATAAGGCGTTCTTATTTTTTTAGGATACTAGCCGGTGGAGCAACTAGTTGTACCACCTACAGAATATACATATAATCACCCTAAGGTTGATTGGTAGAAAATGTTACATGAGGATATATTGCAAAAAAAATACAAAAGCAACTTCAGGCTGCCGAGATTCGAACTCACGCTAGACTTAGCGTAGGTAAGCAAACTCGTGAAAAAGGGTCGCGTTGAAGTGACTACTTCAATGCGACCCTTTTTCACGAGTTCGCCACGATTTACTATAACAATTTATGTCCAATTGGTTATAACCTATAACCAATTTTTAAGACATCATCATTATCATCAACATTTTAAACCAAAAGAATTTATTTTATTTTTAATTATTTTATTTCTTCACAACTATCACACAACGCCGTCTAGTCCCAAGCTAAGCAGAGCTTGTGTTATGAGTACTAGATAACTGATAAACATACTTATATATTTCTAAATACATACATAAAGATAAATTACACCCAGACACTGAACAAATGATCGTGCTCATCACACAAACATTTGTCATGGGTGGGAATCGAACCCCTCGAACGACCTCGGCATAGCAGTCAGTGCCGCTAACCACTAGACCAAGAGGCCAGTCCACTACTAGACATAGACCTTCCCTAAGTGCCACCACAACAACCGGTCCTGTGCGTTTCACATCCAACTGGTTCCCGCGACCCTCACCAGGACATCGGTTCACCTTATGGGAGGCTTTCCAACGTTGCGTCTTGTGATAAGTGGTCGCCACTTCTAAACCTTTTAGCCTCATCAACCATCTGTTCTACGAGCAATGTCCCCTCCAAGACTAGAGATTCTTTTGAAACCTTGGTTCTCCAGTGGAAATATTCATTTATTTATTAAATCTTTATCCACTAGTAAACACTGTACAAAGGTGGATTTAATGCCATACTTCATTTCCCATTCGATCACACAGAGAAACTCCGACCACAGCCCTGTCTACCCTTTCCCTTTGTCTGCCCTTTGGGTGATTTTAAGCCGTCTGATGAGGCACATTATGAGCGACTAGGTTTCAGAGCATTATGTCATCACTGACGACAAGAACTGGTCATAGACTTTTGTCTTGAGCCACTGTAGTATGTCGGGCGAGAAGATACCGTACAGCTTCCTGATCGCTGCATAATCTTTTGCCTAAATTGTATACTATTGTGTGTAATGTAATTTCTTGTAAGTATATATTTTCATCTAGCGTTGTCAGTGCAACACCTCGATTTATACTGTATACCTATAGGTAGTTCTATATTATCATTTGTCTAAAGCAGTTTTTAGGTGGAAAATCATCGAATAAATTGTAAATAAAACCCACCTATATCCATTCAGATGTCCTTTGTATTCCAGGACTGCGGTAACCCTTTCAAACAATCCCGCAGCCCTGGCAGGCATCGTCACCAGCGGACCATGTCATCATCACTAGTGGACCATGTCAATAGCACATAAAACGGTG
The DNA here is from genome assembly GCA_961205895.1 of Mythimna pallens. Classification (NCBI taxonomy): domain Eukaryota; kingdom Metazoa; phylum Arthropoda; class Insecta; order Lepidoptera; family Noctuidae; genus Mythimna; species Mythimna pallens. The sequence continues at coordinate 23,578,666 of OY540838.1, read as the reverse complement.
TTTAATTTTGGCTGTAATAATTCATAGGTGCTTACTGAAATCAGAAACCTAAATGTATGGTTGAAGAAATACTTCAACTATATCTATATACATCTAAAAGCACCTTTATTTTCTATGAAACAGCAACCAAATACCTTCTAAAGATATTATGATAAAGGAAGGACTCTAAACCTTTTCTCTATATCCAAATCCTGCCAGATTTATGTCGAATACTCTCACATACACCAAGAATAACTCCAAATAAAAACAAAACAGGCTATTGGGGAGAACGGTTTAGTAAATCATAAAACAAATAGTAATATCTGGTGAACAGAGCCGTGTATCTCCTGGATTATGGTAAATGGGTCGGCCAGTGTTTGAGATCATGATCCGGCCACTTATAAAACATAGTTCGGCAGCGAGCTCCATTTACCCGCTGGTCACTCTAACCGGATCGGCCCGGTTAAATCCGGTAAGTGGGCCTCCGTGCTCGAATAAATCCCCATATTATTGTTATTGCGGAGAGGATCCCTCCTTTGTATACGACCGTCTCGTGACGTCATGACCTGCTTTCTGATACCTACTATATTTTTCAATATACTTTAGTTGGTACTATGTAGGTACTAGGTGGAATATTAGAAGATTTTTCAGCTGAAATTGAAAGACAGCTCGCAGCAACTGTCCACTTAATTACACAAGAGCTATCTTCAGCAGCTGAGGCCCGACCACGAGCTCTTAACGCGATCCATTTGACTACCTAAACTGAACTGTTAAAGCGATGGAGCTATACCTATCGGGTGTATAGCTCCATCCCACTTTCTCGCTCGCACGCTTGACATTTTAACAAGTCATGGTAAGGCTCCGAGGTCTCGATACTAGCCAGCATCCGAATGCTGGATAAACATTCTCTCGCCGGTAAGGAATAATAAATGTCTTGACACCTTCAGGACACGACTGCGGCAGTTTCTCATCGGCTCACAAAAAGAACTTGGGAATGAAGAATGAATTGAACAAAAATAATGTTTTGAACACGTCCATCGCTGGCTTTCTTCTGTTTCTGCATTGTTTCATTTTTATAGTCCAAGATCCCAGAGCTATCTGAAATAAATTATTTTCACATGAATTAAACTATCGGTTCCCAGTATCGTCACATGTGCTGCATGAGGTTCCCCTTGGGGCCTCTGCCAGGTGAGAAAGGGAACTAAAAATAAGAGTTACTTAACTTAAATGGCTGGTTTTTATTTATTTTTTGTAGAATATTATTCTAATGTAGTATCATAAGTGTCAGACACGTTCCATGGACCAAAACTTCCGAAAAATAAATGAACTTTACTTATTTTTACATGTCTGATTTTTAAATATGTTATTAACTATTACAAAATTATATTTCAGTAGTCAGACAAATTATAGTGACCAAACATCCCCTAAACACAAAAATTATTCAGGCGAGAGTATGAGCGCTCACCTGGTACCTGCCCAGGGACCCCGAGGGGGAGTTCCACAAGCACACAGGTATTCAAAGCACACGAGACGCTACTGAGAACCTAAGGTTTCAAACATATGAAAATAAGTTACGTCAGATCGCTCTGGGATCTTAGTATATTATTAATGATAGGTAAGCGATGATGTGGTCGACGATGGAGTCCGCTTGCCTAGAAATAACCTGTATACTCTTGACTTACAGACCCTTGTTTAGAACACACATACTATTTAAATTTAGGCACTCTTAACATGCTTTAACCGTCTTTTTCTTAGCGTATCGATGACAAAACTAAAATTCCTTGCTTGGCCCAGTATTTGGCCATGGCAATGCCGTCCGCTGATGCTGTCATTAGGTCCCTACGTGAACAGGTAACAGGGCCCGTGATGCAGGATGGAAGGTGGGACATGGTTTGCGAAGAGACGCCGCACAAACACTGAAGATCGGAACCGTCCGAGAACCCCATCTGTGGAGATTGTCTTTGCTGCGCCCAACTTGGCTGTTTTATATTATCATTCGAATTATACACAAATACATCACACTTTAATTACAATAATAATATTATATTAATCGTTATCATCATCATTTCAACGCCCACTGTTGGACTTAGGCCTCCCCTAAGCGTCGCTAAAACGACCGGTCCTGTGCGTCGCGCATCCATCAGATTCCCGCGACCCTCACCAGGTCATCGGTCCACCTTGTCATTCAAACGCTGCGTCGCTACTAATATGAGGTATATTATATCTACTATATCTAAAAGCAAAAGTGTGTGAGTATATAGGGTGACTGGTAATTAGTGTACACAAAAAAAATCAGCTGTTCAGTACATTTATGTTTGCCTAATGTACTGAACAGCTGATATTTTTTTCGCGATTTCGGCTTTGCTCCCATAATAAAAATTGTTTGTTATCTTGAGCACAATCACGTGTTTAAGTATCGTACACTAATTACCAGTCACCCTATATATTTGTATGTTTGTTACTAGTTCACGCTCGAAAGGCTGAAGGGATTCGAATGAAATTTGTCACACAAGTAGAACATGTCCTCGAATAGCACATAGTATTCTTTTTATCCCGGGAATATGTTCCTTCGGTATAATTTGCTACTTTCACTTATTTACTTTACAAATAATCAAGTAGGTACCTAATAAAATGCATTTTCCACTTTAAGAACTATGTCTTATACTTCGCTCATAAAACTCTTCCTCCAAAAGCTCCAAAACTGTACGTCCGTATGTCAACGAGAACGTTAGAAAGAATTACCGCAGCCCTAGAACGCCAAAGGACATTGGCCGTAAGAAATTTTGGTTAAAAAAAACTGTGTTCTGTTTTCAGAACGCAGTTTTTTTTGTTAAAATTATTACGGGAAACTTTCATCATAATTACAAGATAAATTCGTATGTTCGACCCAAAACCGTTACTTTTATTTACGTATCAAAAATATTATTCACCTTAAATAAAATGAATAAAAAGCAGCTCATAATTCAAGCAAATTAGAAATACTTAGTGCAATTATAAATGTCACTAAAACTAACCGTTGTTCCAGGGAGAGTTAGCCTAGTTACAAATTAGCAATTGCTGTTATATGTGGCTTCAAATAAAATCCACGCCAAACACCTAAGGATGAGGAGCATGACACATGACACACACATGCAACAATCTAAATTTATGATTAAATTAAAATTAATATATTATTACATCAGTAAACACGTAAAAATTTTCAAAAAAAAACGTTCTAAGATGCGTCATGCAAGTCGTCCCACCCCAGGGAGGATAAGGGTTATAACCATCGTTTACTTAGTACCTTCACTATTTCTTTTTCTTCGCCTCCTCTTCCAATTTCTTCTTGAGCGACGCCGGCATCTCTGCGGGAGGCGGGCGAGGCATCTTGGTATATACCTTAAAGGCGTCGTACACAAACCACTGCAGCCCCGTGAGCGTGCCGATCATGAAGATACGCAGAACCAGTCCGCGCCAGATGCCCATGAAGCCCACGTCCTTCAGAATGCCACCTATAGTGGAGCCCGGCTCTTTGTTCAGCTTAGACACCACCGTGTCCGAGGGGTGCGACACAATGGCGCAGAGCACGCCCGCGATGTATCCCGCCGTGAACGTTAGCACCAGCTGCTCATTCTTCGTGCACTGATCCCGCGGCTTTGGTGACACAGTTTTGTACAACTGCTCCAGAATCCTCTCGAACGAAGCGAACTTCATCATGGTGTAAGGAATCTGTCGGCCCCACAGCGGTGCGATTCCTTTATAGAAGGTGCCGAACCCTTCCGTGCTGAGCATGTGCGGCATTGCTTTTCTCATCTGTGACGTGTAGCCCGGCGTCGTCTGTATCCTCACTTTGACTGCTTCCATCGGTGCCAGGAAGATATCGGCGACGAACTCTGCGGAAGCAGCCGCGGCTAAGTACAGAGCTGTTCTGTAAATATAAGCTTTTTCTTCGTCTACCATTCTAGAGTATCTATATTTGAAGTATTCATAGCCACAGAACTTGGCAGCGCCTTGCATTGAATACCCATAGAATGTGGGCGCCCATCCCTTATAGAGGTTGGCGAGACCACCTTCTTTATAGGAGACTACAAAGCCCGTAGCAATGGACTTGTACTTGCCGGGGTCGACCTGGATGCGGCACTTGATCAGATCCAACGGCGTCACGAAGGTGTGTGTGCTCCCGCAAGCCACCATGCCGCCCACCGCGCACAGGATAAAGAACTTGTTGCTGTGGATCTTACACGAGATTTCTTCCTTCGGTGGTTCGGCCTTACCCATTGTGTTTACTTAGTCTCTGTTTTTTTGTGATCTTTTTAAGAAAGACAAGAAGGAATCCTCCCGCCAGCTCCGGTGTAATTTCTATGCGATTTCAAAAAAATATATACATGGCGACGGCGTAATATGTTGGAATTAATGTCAGATATTTGCTTGTCAGTGTTCAAATTGGCACTTGTTCCAGGCTGACATTCTTCTAGGTTTGTCGCTGGTAGTCGGTGAGTGAGTGCAACATTAAGGTTTGATATATTCAGCAAGAAACTTGTATAATAAGCTTAGTCCGTAGGGGACTAACCTTATTTATTGGATTTATTTTTCTATATTATTTAATTTTGGTATTTGCTGAACAAAGGCCAAGAGGGATGCTAAAACAACTGGAACAAGTAACAACTGCTTTGTGCCCTGAGGTAGTGTTTTTTCGTTATCGATCAAAGTTCCAACGAGTATGCATTAGTAAAGCGTTCCTAGAAGAAAGTTGATAACACAGGCAAACATTTCAAAATGATGATCATCAAACGCCTTCGTTTACAAGTAATTTTTGTTTGCCTGACCATCGTAGAGGTCGCGTGGTAGTCCAGCAGTCCACGGCTATATACTGATAAATAAATGATAAATGGTATTTATTCTGCAAATAGGTTTATAAAAAACTTTTACACGTCATATTTTTTTTTTGTCATTTTAAACTAGATGAGGCTGGTGTTTCCTAGCTGACTACCCTGAGAAGAAACACCGAAACAAACTCAGGGGTGTCTGTACTGCTGTCTATCGTAGCTGGAAGAGTAACTGTTCTCTCTGTTTGTTCTATTTAGTTCTACCAGGTACTGGCCTTGTCACCTGATTAACAGTTTCTGCCTCAAAATAATAGCAAAAGAAAACAAATAATCGAATTTAAAAATTTATTAATTTCATTTTGATCCACTTCGTCTTACAGCTAAGTTAAAATAATAATAATTCTTAAAATAATCTTTATTAAAATAACTAAATATTTTATATTAATTTTAATGTTTTTATACACATATTTACAAACAAATCTATTGCATTGCTTTTGTACTTTTTAGAGGATGATTAATAAAATAATTAGCCAAATAATTGTACAAAAATATGTCACAACAATGTGCAGCTTAAAATAATCACTGATTGTAACTGTGAAACTTAAAATCTGAAATAAAAAATAAATAATTGATTAATTAAAGCCCATTCTCCTGGGCTAGGGTGGTCAATTTAATATTTCATCAAATTCTAACTATCGATGACGTCAGTCGATATAACAAGCAATCTTCAGATTTTATATTCAAATATAATATCAATATTTCGAATGCGTTTGGGGTTCCATATGAGAAAATAGAAAATAAGTAAGAAGGAAAACAGACCTTAAATTAATTCCCATATCGTATTGAGAATAAACTCACTGGCTTCATATCAATGGCAAATTAACTAGTGGTGTATCGTTAATATTATAAAATAATCGATTCTATTTTCATAACAAACATTGATATTACGTCGATCAGTATAATCGTCTACTAACTACGTATTATGCATTCAATCTCACACAAATTATGTAATACTGCCGACGGCCGCGCTACCGAGCCGGCCCGATGGGAACATGCGGCTAATATTTTGTGGGGACGGCCATCTTGGAACAATTATGAATAAAAACCTGATCAAAATAATCGCAGTCATTGAATCGACCCTTGCATTAAAATAAAACAATTCCGTCGACACATAATATTTAGTCACACATTAAACAGAACCAGTCTATCATTTCAATGACACATCAGTTTCGATAACGTAGTGAGACTTCATCGATACATTCCAATCGGTAAACCTTAGCGATTAATTCGACGAGTCGATTTAGAAATTTTTACTTTTATAATTTACATACGAATTGGCAGTCGTTGAATGTTCTGGCAGTGTTTATAAATAAGGAGTATATTTACAAGTCTCACTACTGGACACTAAACAAGAGTTACAGAAAGCGCCTTCTCATAACGGTTCGGTTACCGTTAGAAAAACGACACATACCAGCTACATACACTATAACATCTCGAACGGACCATACTTCTGACAATAACATGCTATGTATAAGCTTAAGGGAAAGCAGTGTTGTTTGTTAGAACCTCATGAGCTCTGTATATAGCTCGCTGAGTGACAGATAAGTTTTCGTTTATGTCAAGACGCGCAGCTTCAAATGTGGACACGCCGCTATAAATAAATATTATCGATGTCGATAGTTTTTCGCCTCACGATCAAAATATCGAATCTAAGTACGTACTAAAACATCCAAGTATCGAAAAGTCTCTGTAGCAGAAAGTTTAATGCAAAATCACAAACGCAAATTCTCTTGTTTTTTATATTGAATTATTTTTTGAGATCCGACTGAATTGAAAAAAAAATTACAAAACCTGGTCTTAAAAAGCCAATAAACACAAACAGCAATGAAAACGAAACTGATAGAAAAAGGGACATATAACGAAAGAAATTCCAGGCACAGAATGAAATACTAAGAAGAAAATAAAAACGAAAAATATGATAATAGATCCCTGAATCCTGCAATACAAAATTTACAGAACATGCATAACATAAATGAATACTTAGCTGTCACTCAGCAAACTGTTCCCATACCTCATAAGGCACACAGATTACACCACTTTCCCCATAAGCTTACGCATAGCATGCCACTGTCACAAGTATGGACCGTTGAAATTTTACAGATTTGTATGTAGCTATTATGTGGTGTGTTAAAGGTTATGAGTGGCGACCGCGTACGGGAAGACACAACATTGGAAGACCTTCCACAAGGTGGACCGATGAACTGGTGAGTCCGCTGTGTACGAAAAGTACAGAACCAGTCAATGCGGCGTTGCTTGGGGGAGTCCTATGTCCAGCAGTGGACGTGACGAAAGATGATGCGGCGCTCTCTGTAGCTGGGCTGTGGCGGGTCAGCGCTTGTGCGGGGCGATGCGCACGGACACGTACAGGCGCAGTGGCGCCGGCACGGCAGCGTGGCGCCGCGCGCGCCGCCGCCCCGCCTCGGGGGGCGCCACGAAGCGGGCCTCCAGCTCTAACTGCCGCTCCAACACCGTCTGTATCAACAGTTTATCATTTATTCAAATTATGCTGAGTAAGGGAGTCCTTGACCGGATGAGATCGACACAGGTGCTTCGGAATTAGCACAAGTGAAGAGGAATCCAAACCTAGCTGGCAAATTTGAGCTGTGGATAAACGGCAAAATCATGCTTAGTATGGGAGGGATGAGCTGTATGAAAGACGTGAAAGAAAATTGAATGAATATCTAATAATCGAAAGCCAAAGAGAATAGAATAATATATTTAACTGAAACTCAAACTCAAAGCATTTACTTATTTAAAACATTTACATGCACTTTTTAACTGACAAGGTCAAGCTATCAAAAAAATTACGAAGCTAGTTGCACGTTCTAAACCGAAGATCTTAATGAAATACAGCGTGCACCTCCACACACTCTTTTAGATTCATGATCAGTTACAAAGTTATGGTGACATTATTAATGTTGTAAACATAATGTACACGTTAAAAGAGCTAGAAGTAAAATAATCGAAAAACAATAAAAAAGCTAGTAATTAAAATAAACCGTGGCATTTGAGAGACCTGCAGTCCCTAACGTTTGCGTCATGTTCGAGAGCACCTTCAGCCTACTGAATGCACTCTCGAACATGACACAAACGCTAGCACCATTCAGTTCAAACATGTTATAGATAACCGAATGATCTAACACATGAGCGAGTCGTTTGAGTGAGCATCGCACTTCCACCGTTAGGGCACATTCAAGTCAAAGGCAAACCCAGTGAATGGTAGTTTAAAGTGCCGAGATATACGTGGGGCATACTGAAAGTCTCTGGATTTGGTCATTTACAATAAAAGAAAGAAAAATAATTATAGAATTGGACAATGAAACTCTTTGCGAGCATGTTAATTTCTGAGACTGACACTTCTTTTTTCTTTGTGGCGTCCTTTTGTCCTTTGTGTATCGCTATTAAAATGAATTGAACTCGTGAACATTTTCGTCCAATGATTTTTTAAGATTTTCGTTGTGGCTTAAGTCAACAAGAGAGTTGCCAGAGGCTTCAATTGGCATTTGGTGATGCAGCACCATGCGGTAGCTCTGTGTATTCGTGGTTTGGAGAATTTAACGTGGACGTGATCATCTCTATGACGAGGTACGTGAAGGTCGGCCGGCGACTGCGGTTACAGACTGGAATATTGACACCGTACGACAACTTATTGAAAATGCTAAAAAAAAATACTTACCAGCTAATTCGTGCTTTGTAAGGCATTGGAATGAGCCAAGTACAAAACATTTTACATGTGCACCTGAAGGTTCGGAAGCTTTGCACTCGATGGATACTACATGACTTAACAGAGGACCAGAAACGACTGCGTGTCCAGTGGTGCCGTAAAATGATAAAAAAGTTTAATGAAGGACAGTCATTGGCTGTCTATAATATCGTAAAAGATGATGCACCCTAGGTGTACTGCTTTGAACCCGAAAGAAAAAGCCAGTCGGCAGAGTGGGTTCCTTTTGAAGATTTGCCGACGAAAGTTAAGAAAGTCAAAGTGTTGGTAAAAAATGTTTGTTTCTTTTTTTGGTAAATCAGGACATTACACTACATTATCGCTTGAAGATCAAAGGACAGTGACTGCAGATTAGTACGTCAACATTTACTTGCCCAGTGTCTCACAAAAAGTTCGCGATAAAAGCCCGGACCTCGCCCTCTGCGACTTCTATTTGTTTCCAAAAATTAAAAACTAACTTAGAGGCAAACGTTTTACGAGCCCTGAATCGGCGGTGAATGCGTTCCATAAAGCCATTGAAGAGGTCCCTAAGAAGAAATGTTCCAACTGCTTTGTACAGTGGTTTCAGCAAATGCAAAATTACATTAATTGCGAGGGAATATACGGAATATCCAGTCTTATTTAAAGAATCCAGAAACTTTCAGTATGCCCTAAGTATATATACTCGCACATGTGCTGTTAACTATATGAGTGTAGCGACATCTATAGTGTCACATAATCAAACCAAATTACGAAATCCTGCATCGCGCAATTAAAGTTCTTCGCGCTATTTGAACATATACAACAGCCCGAAATCATCTATCGGGCAGTTGTCCAGATCAGACGTAACACCCGTCTGGTCGGAGGATCCTCCCTTTTTAATGGAGGTTTGCGGGACTTTATACTCTGTTTCGCATATCTGCAAATGTGTTCAACTCGAAGTAACACGGGACAAGGGCAGCAAAATCATACAGTACGTCAACATACCTGACTCTTCAAATGTCTCCTCAGCCTGAGCGCCCACGTGCCGTCTCGCTTGGACAGCACGAAGTCCTTGTCGTGGTCCCCGTACGCGATCCTGTAGTGCGCGCGCGCGCCGCCCTCGGCGGGCAGCAGGCGCAGCAGCGGCGCGCGGCCCCACGTCTGCTGCGCGCGCGCCGACACCACGATCAGCTCCGCTTCGGGCTCCAGCAGCGAGCGGCGGCCTGGTGGACGAGCAACGTGGAATAATATTCTAAATATTATAGACATTTTTACCAGAAGCACTTATTCCCCGTTAAAAGTTAAACGTTAGGAGAATTTCCAAAAGTCCCATTTACAATTCTACTCAACCAATGACTCCTCTACTCTGCCATCTAGCTTGGCTTGTGAATTCTCGTAATTCTTGCAAAGCTCAGAGAGAAAGAGTTCTCTAAACTCTAATAATAAAACAAATTAAGTCCCCCTTAACCTAAATATCATATTAGCATAGTAGCTTCTGATAGCAACTTTGTCCACGTGGAATTAGTATCTAAGTACTTTTAGTAAAAAATCCTCATACCAAATCTCATCTAAATCCATTCAGTCATTTGAGCGTTGTGTAACAAACATACACACACATGTTTGTCACGTTACATTTATTAGATAATATGTAACTTGAATGATAATAGACCACGAGATACTTACGGCGACTACGCCTCTTGCGTTTCCTGACGATCATCGTGCCATTAGCGTATACTATCGCCTCATCGGGCGCCCTTCGTCTTCTACCATTCACCTGAAAACAACATGTTGATGGCTCAAGTGGTAACTCTCAAAGAAGAGAGAAAGAAGTAATTGCTAGTCAATTACTAGCGACTACTATTACTTGTAGGAGACATTAAATAAATTTCATTATTATTATTACTGCAAACAAAAATGATAAGTAACAGCTGGCCCAGTAACAGCTGACAATTGAAGCTATGGGCCTGAAAAGGGTAACCGCAACTTAAGTTGAAAGTTACTTCAAAGTGCCTTTTTGAATTGACGTTTGACGTACGTGAGGTTGCTTACCTATAGTGTACATCTTGCTTTTCAGCATGTGATCCAGATAATAATATAAAGAGGTCAGCACAATATCTAACTGTTACCATCGACTTGCGGTCAACTAGTCCAATAAATTATTACTAGCTTCTGCTAGTGACTTTACTCATGCAAAAGTGGGTTACTCCATACAAACTTTAGAATTTCGTTTTATCATCTTTAGGGGTGAATTTTGGAAAATTCTTTCTTATTTTTTGAATACATCATAAAATTTCAGCGTTTTAAGTCCATGGTCGGGCAGGCAGCCTCTCTCTGCCCGTCTGGGTGTTGATGACTCAGGGAATGAGTCAGCACTTTGCCTTTTATACAATAAGTACAAATTTTACTACACATCATTGACACCTTTTCCACGTTTCTAAAAATACAAATGAAGTATTCACTCACCTTACAACTGAAGCAACCTTCAGTAGATATCAAGTCTTTATCTCCACCGATCTTGTACTGATCCCTCACTGGGAAGACCGGCGCGTCTCCGATGTCATCAGGAGGTAGGGCTCCGTCCAGCGCAGTCAGACAGTGTCCTGCTCCGACCAGCTGGTAGCCTGCGGGGCAGCCGCACTGGTAGGAGTCGCCGAAGGAGTTGCAGCCATACAGACAGCTTGCGGTTGCACAACCACCTGCCAGCTAAGGAAAAGGGTATTTTTAGAAAAAAAAAAACGATGTTAAAACTTGAGAGAAAAGATGTTAAACCCAGTCAACCTTAACGGTATAATTCATGATGCCGTGATTACACGCCAGACAGAGTAGTGATATTTGCGTGTTTATTGAATTGCCTGTACAACTGTGCCCGTTCGATAATAACATTGATCTATTAACCATTATCACAGTTTTGCCCTTTCGCCTTGCCCTTCTTCACAAAACCTTTTCCACGGCGAAGCACGGCGACACGCCACACGTCCCGCCGAGTACGCGTCACTTACCTGCAGACACACAGCATGGCCGGCGTCCCAGCCGTAGCCGGTCGGACAGCCGCAGCGGTACGCGCCTCCCACGGCGACGCGCCGCACGTCCCACCGAGTACATGTAACTTACCTGCAGACACACAGCATGGCCGTCGTCCCAGCCGTAGCCGGCCGGACAGCCGCAGCGGTACGCGCCTCCCACGGCGACGCGCCGCACGTCCCACCGAGTACATGTAACTTACCTGCAAACACACAGCATGGCCGGCGTCCCAGCCGTAGCCGGCCGGACAGCCGCAGCGGTACGCGCCTCCCACGGCGACGCGCCGCACGTCCCACCGAGTACATGTAACTTACCTGCAGACACACAGCATGGCCGTCGTCCCAGCCGTAGCCGGCCGGACAGCCGCAGCGGTACGCGCCTCCCACGGCGACGCGCCGCACGTCCCACCGAGTACATGTAACTTACCTGCAAACACACAGCATGGCCGGCGTCCCAGCCGTAGCCGGCCGGACAGCCGCAGCGGTACGCGCCTCCCACGGCGACGCGCCGCACGTCCCACCGAGTACATGTAACTTACCTGCAGACACACAGCATGGCCGGCGTCCCAGCCGTAGCCGGCCGGACAGCCGCAGCGGTATGCGCCTCCCACGGCGAAGCACGGCGACGCTCCGCACGGCCCGCCCGAGCACGCGTCTTGTGGGACACACACGCCGCTTGAGGACCGGCTTGTACCTGAGAGATACAAATAAGTAGCTAGTTATGCACCATTGTGTTCATTATCCTTCAAAAATGAGGGCTGCGATCATTTAATAAAATGCATTGCAATGCAAAGAGGAGTATAATCTGCCTCTCTGCCTAGCGTTTGTGGACTACGAGAAAGCCTTTGATTCGATCGAGACTTAGGCTGTGCTGCAGTCTCTCCAACGGTGCCAGATTGAGTATCGGTACATCGAGGTGCTGAAGTGTTTGTACGAAAACGCTAACATTTCAGTCAGACTGCAGGACCAGACCTCGAAACCTATCCTCCTGCAGCGGGGTGTGAGACAGGCGAACGTCATTTCTCCGAAAAGGTTCACGGCCGCAATGGAGGATGTCTTCAAGGTTCTGGACTGGAGTGGATTGGGCATTAATGTCAATGACGAGTACATCACTCATCTTCGGTTTGCCGACGACATAGTAGTCTTGGCTGAGACTGCGGAAGAGCTCAGCACAATGCTCGATGACCTCAGTAGAGCTTCCGAAAGAGTGGGTCTTAAAATGAACATGGACAAAACTAGTCATTATAAACAACCATGTAGCACCCATTCCTATCAAGATTGGAGACTCTATACTCGAAGTGGTGGATGATTACGTCTACCTTGGACAGTCAGTCCAGTTAGGTAGATCTAATTTCGAGAAAGAGGTCAACTGTCAAATCCGACTCGGCTGGGCAGCGTTCGGGAAGCTGCGCGGTATCTTCTCATCCAATATACCACAGTCTCTCAAGACGAAAGTCTATGACCAGTGCGTGTTGCCAGTGATGACATAATTAATATGGTTCCGAAACGTGGTCGCTTACAATGGGCCTTATCAGAAGGCTCAAAGTCACAAAGGGCAATGGAAAAGGCTATGCTCGGAGTTTCCTTGCGTGATCGAATCAGAAATGAAAACATCCGCAGGAGAACCAAGGTCGCCGACATAGCACGAAGAATCGGCAAACTTAAGTGGCAATGGGCACATTGCTCGCAGAATAGATGGCCGTTGGGGCCGAAAGGTTCTGGAGTGGCGACCGCGTACCAGGAGACGAAGTGTTGGAAGGCCCCCTACAAGGTGGACCGAGAAATGAATCCGATGGATGCGAGACGCACAGGACCGTTCGTTGTGGCGACATTTGGGGGAGGCCTATGTCCAGCAGTGGACGTCTATCAGCTGAAATGATGATGATGAATGCATTACAATTTCGAAAACAGCATTATTCCTTCATATTTCCGGACTTGAAATTTCAGATCGAGAGAATTTAATGTATCAAAATTTCGTAATTCATTTTGAATAAAACTTCCACTATTAAACACAACGCCATCTATGGATTCCCTTTAGAATTATGTGGCGCGACAGAAAGGCCCAAAGCAACGTACAATAGCTCTAGCTCATACAAAATAATATTGTAGGTTAGTTCCAAGTTTTGCCATCGGTGTGGCTTGGAAAAACGTAAATGGTCAATGATGTGCTTTAATTTTAGCTATAAACTATAGTACAGTATTCAGCTTAGCATTTATCAGTAACTGACAGATGCGTCCTCAAAAGACCATCTCAGACACTAATCTGCATGTTTCATATGATTGGACCATTACATGTTTCCTGTATGGACTTAAGAGACTTTGACCCTGAGTTTGTTTCGGATGTTTCTTCTGAGGGTAGTCAGCAAGGAAACACTGTCAATTTTTTTGTCAGTAGAAACTAGATTGAATCTACATAGTTAAAAATGACGAAAAAATTTACGTGTAAAAGTGTTTCTTAAAACCTATTTACAAAATAAATATCATTAATGAAGTTTCCAGCAGTAAAGCATAACATACCAGCCGGACAGTCGCAGCGGTAGCCGCCGGCGTAGTTCCTGCAGGGCGCCTGGCAGCGGCCGTCGTCGCACTCGTCGCGGTCCAGGCAGCGCGCGCCCGCCACGTCCAGGCGGAAGCCGCGCGGGCACACGCAGCGGAACGAGCCCAGCAGGTTCACGCACTTGCCCGGCAAGGGGCACAGCCCTTCTTCGTGGCACTCGTTCACGTCTGGTCAACAAAGGAACAACAATCTATCAAGTGTCAACCACACTGCCTATATTGATGGAGGACCAGATCTATGTTCAATGGTCGGTTCCCAAAGATCCGTAAACCACCGAAGCAGTAAAGAGGTAGTCATTATCTGGTGTAGCAAGACTTCCGGGATCCACTGTATACGGATTAAACCAACATTCCCTTCATGGTTGACTAGGTGACTTCCAAGTTGCTAGGTGATCCTAGCAGCATAACTTTATGAATGAAGACTAAAAGCACAAAGGCAGTGTCAGCGATTATTTAGTGGTAGTACAACTGTGATTACTATTTACAATCCAAATTTACCAAATAGTTTACAAGAGTTACCACTGACAATGTTTAAAAAAAACTTTTTAATCTGTTATTGTTTAAAAGATATTATACCGTTAAGGACTATTTAGAAGACAAGTCAATAGAATCAGTAATCAACAAGATCGAGTAATTGACAACACTGACTGTAAATATATTTGCACGCCATGTTATGGCAGGATATGCTGAACAAATATACTGTAACACCTTATGTACCATATTCTAGCAAATAAATATTTTGATTGATTTTGATTGATTGATTGATTGATAAGAACAGTCAAGCGCAGATCCACCGTTGTGGGCACGCTGGACTGGCCCACAACCTTAATAAACTTGTGACGTCATATTTTTACGGTCGTGCTGATGATGTTACTTTTTTTAATTTTCGTGAGCAAACAAACTAACACTTTAAAGGTGCCTACGTGGAACTATACACTGTACAAAATCTTAGTTAGTCATACATTTTGAAAACATCTCCTATGTTGGAATGCACTATATCGATCACAACCAAGTGCATACTCCGACTCGCACTTAACCGATTTTCCAGTGGCTGTCAGCTATGACCACAACCTTTTTTTGAGGACTGGATCCGTGCTTGCAAACAGTAACACACTAGGGAGTGGTGGACATTATAAACGAAACTCACCAACACACGCATCACCCCTCTTCTCGTACCCATCTTGACACGAACACTCATATGACCCCTCCGTATTGCTACAGATCTGCTGGCAGGTGTGCGTGCCTCGTTCACATTCGTCTACATCACGACAGTTAGCTCCATCCTCGTCCACCTCGTAGCCAGTTCTGCAGAGACACTCGTAAGATCCTTCCGTGTTCTTGCAGAGCTGTTCGCAGGGAGGAGGCCGCACGCTGCACTCGTCGACGTCGGCGCACACGTCGCCGGCTGCCTTGTAGCCTCGACCGCACACACAGCGGAAACTGACGAAGACAAATTGCTGTTTATTTTAGCTGATCGCATTCCACAAACAATATTATTATTTTTACATATATTTCAACAGTTTTCTTATTCAAATAAAACGCTTTCTTACCAAGTTAGACTTAATTACGAAGAACCATCGAAGAAAGTATAATTTCTGTCGTTTTGCTTCAGTTTTGGATTTTTTTATTCAATCTTTACTGTCTTATCTGGTAAAAGGTCTCCTAAATAAGTTATCACTATTCTCAGTGTGTCGCTTTCTACATTTAAGTCGTAAGAAACTAAAAGGCCAGGCAGGAAAAGAAAGCAAGGAAGAGAGGAGCAGGCTATAGCCTATACCTATATTACTTCCGGCTTTATCGCAGGTTATTACGGCAATATTTGCTGAACTTCTCCAAAGACATCCTGTGTGATGTTAATAGAAATCCCTTAAACTTTTCAGAATCAATTGAGTTCCTATGCACACCAAATCAATAAACCAACTGACCTGCCAATAGTATTGACACATCTGCCAGGCGCACAGAGTCCCGGCATGGCAGCGCACTCGTCCACGTCAAACATGTCGATGCCATTCCCGATCAGGCCGTGGTTCTCTCCCGTTAACCCAGGTATGAGCACATTGCCCCCAGGGCCGCCACCCCCACCCAGGTTTATAGGGGAACAGAGCTCAAGACGTTCAGGAGTTCCTGGTTGTGGACACAGCTCGCATTCTGGACCCCACGCGACGCCGAGGGTACAGCAACATTGAGCTCTGGAAATAGGGAAACAATTAAGAAAATTAATGGTATATGCACTTGTAGACTAAATTATGATAAAATAGTGTTTATGTCAGAGAAGCATCACAGGTTGGTTTTTTAGAACAAAGTGATAGATCCTTGGAGAGAGCATTAGTATAACCTCTTTAGATTAAAAAAAAATTCTAAATTTGCAAAAATATGTGTATTAAAAACAACATGGTGCGCCGACCCCAAATAACGCGGCCAGGAAGATAATGATAATGTGTATTAAAAATAAACTTTAAACCACACACATAAAGTTAAATTTTCATTACAGAGTCAATAATTTTTACAAATTATCAGTCAAAATCAACTTAATATGTTCATAATTATTTAGAGCCATGTACACTCGGTCATGCATAAGCTGTGGTTGCCTGTAATTGAGTGTGCATTACATAAGACTAGGTTAGGTGTACCAATTTTTATATCAGTGTTTTTATTTTGCAACACTTTTCGGTGATAAATAAAAAAATATTTTTTATGAGTTATCGGTCAAAATCAACTTCATTTCTATTTAAATATTTGAGGAATTATCAGCAACTGGAAACAAGAATTGAAACAAAATTTACTTACTTAGTAACATGAGCGGGAGGAACGGGAGTGGAAGCGATAGCTCTTGGCCAGGGCTCCGGCATACAGCGCCCTGACACCAGGGACCTGTGGCACATGCCTGTGCGGTGATCTGAAACATCACAAATGGATTAAAATCCAAGATGTTACACGGTGCGGACTTGCGGATGGCGAGCAGTGCGTCGCTCCCCGCCCAGCAGTCTAGTGAGGACCGGGCCCGAGTCGTCGATGGTGCATAATATTCCACACAAAATCGCAGGGGTCCAGTCCAGACGGACCGATGCCCGCTTGAACCACGAGGAATTCCTGAAAGGGAAGCAGTGGTCCTTGAACGCAAAGGGCAGCTGAAGGATACAGGTGTGGTTTTAGTTAGTAAAAATCTGACACGCTCTCTCACTCCACTATTGACCGGGAGAAGTCAGTGGATGATTTCCCACCTCAAAAAAAAGGTGTTACATGATCCAGATCCATCTGACAGAGTGACATAACCCAGGTAGGCCGCTGCAAACACAACTTGGCAAAATGGGGTTTTATAGACCCGTCGGATACTCAATGTGAGTGCGGTTCAAAACATGAGCCACATATTAGAATGCCCCAAGTGCCCATACACCTGCACTTTGGAGGATTTGATGAGTGCTACCGATGCTGCTATTAATGTAGCCACCTATAGGGCCCAAACAGTTTGATGAGTTTACCATCGAATCGAAGAGAAAAAGAAGTGACAGACTGCAATAATTTTAGTTGTTAATTCGTCATGTCGGAACTTCTCCATATTTATTACGCGCAGAACCAAAGTAGTATATTTTAACGACGCGCGACGTCTGTGTACTCTCTCTGCCACCGTACAACCCATCAGCTTTCAAACCAAACGTTCTATTGTAGAATGAATTAGTCCATTGTTTTCCTCGATAGACCAATTTCAGTTCGGAGATCCTTGACCTACAGTGTTGAAACAAATGTTTCTGTTCCAATTTTGCTCTTTCCTACCAATAGCTTACTGTCACTTTATCTTAGGTTATCGCACTCACCGATGCAAGCCATGCCGTCGTCACTGGGCTGATAGCCCGCGTCGCAGTCGCAAGCGAAGCCTCCCTCCGTGTTGATACAGACGCCAGGAGAGCAGCGGTCAGGGTCCTCGGAACACTCGTCGATGTCCTCGCAAGCGTCTGGTGCGTCGTGAGCTGATGATGTTCTTCTGTATCCTGGAAGGTGGTCAAGAGATTTAGGAAATATTTTTTTTTGGTTTCAGATTGCTGCATGACGCTTGAAAGAAATGTAATGATCTGTTGTGAATAACTAGCCAATTGTGACAAGCCGGCAGTTCGTAAACCATATGAGAAAAATGTGTAGTTTTTGATAATTAGATTCTCTTAAGAAAAAAACAGTTAAAGTAACATAGAAACAGCTATTTTAGGCCTACTGCCCGTTCACAGACGCGTAGCTTCATAGACGCAACGTCGTACCGTTGTGTCGTTGCCGCTTTGCCGACTGAATTTCATAGTTTTGTTTGTAAGCTGTGAGCAAGCGGAAATCAAGCGTATAATGACGAAATACGCGTCTATGAAGCTATGCGTCCGTTGACGGGCCTGAAGCTTGGGTAGGCCTAAAGTTTCGTAACCCTGTTATTACAATAATCAAAAATTATGATTCAGATATACTGTTTTTTCTCTATTCTATTATTAAGTTACCTTCAGGACATTTGCAGATGTAAGAGCCAACAACATTTTCGCAGGCGTGCGGGCACACTTTGTTGTCCTGCGCGCACTCGTCGATGTCCCTGCAGTGCACGCCGTCGGCGGCCACCGCGTACCCGTAGGGGCACGTGCAGCGGAACGAGCCCGCCGTGTTGTGGCAGCGGAACGTGCACAGCGCGCGCCCCTCCGCGCACTCGTCTATGTCCACGCATGTCTGGCACAAGGGACACAAGAGGTTCAAAACTGACCAGGATTAATAAACAGATGCTACTAACTCCAAACTAAATCGATGACAGGAACTATTCAGATCTATTCTAGAATTTTGACTGGCCTGTTGGTATAGTGGTCAGTGGCCCTGACTGCTATGCTGGAGGTCATGGGTTCGATTCTCACCCAGGACAAATGTTTGAGTGATGAGCACGAGGACATTTTGAAATAGATGTATTTTGAAGTATGTTTATCAGTTATTTAGTACTCATATCACAAGCTCTGCTTAGTTTGGGACTAGATGGCGATGTATGATAGTTGTGGAATATTAGACTATTTATATATTGTAAGTTTTGAATGGCAGATGGATAACGTTCATCCAGTTGAGGGTAGAGATCAAAATATATATCAATATGAACTGCTCGATCGACCGCATTCTGATTTCCCTTTGGAAATTTTTAATTCTTTCAGATTTTATGTTCATTTTTTAACATAAAACCCTACTACATCAAGTCTTGAGACAAGAATCGACTTCTTAATTAAAAAAAAAAAAACACTTATTTCAAATAAACCATTTTCACAAGCAATTTTTAATTGTCAAAATGTCAGTGAGTTAAAAAGTCGTTCCAAAGCGTAGATCACCATGGAGAAGTACGTACAAGAAACTCCATAGACACTCTTTTAAATCATGTTATGATGAGGTCTTGCAAATTCTTACCTGCTCAGGTCCTTGAGTAAATCCGAAGTTACATCTGCACTCGTATCCTCCGGGAGTGTTAGTACAGGTGCCGTTGCCACAGATCCTGGGGTCCGCAGCGCACTCGTCGGCGTCCACGCACACCAGCCCCGTGGGGTTCAGCGTGTAGCCAGGGGGACACTCGCAGCGGAACGAGCCGTCCGTGTTGATGCAGCGACCTCCCTTGCACACGTCTGGACGGACCTTACATTCGTCTAAGTCCTGAAGAAATTAAAAAGTATTTGTGAAAATGAATAAAAAGAAGAATATATATATCCATAGGTCGCTGTTTCACATCCGGCTCGAAGGACCAAAAAAAATGTACGACGATAGTCTGCACACTTATGGTAAAATGATATAAACCGGGGATGATAATAAAACCGCCCGTGTTGAGTGTAGAAAAATCACTGATTTATTTTACTTAGTAACGATTATACTAAATGGTCGCGCGTGTGCAAACGCTGCAGTTCCATAACCTACTTAATTATATGAATGTGCGGGTTCACCGTACATTGTAATTAAATAGCTAATGTAGCGACATCATGACGCCATATAGGAACCAAAATTCAAAATCCGGTAACAATAACTGTATTAGAGTTCTCCGCGCGATTAGAACGTATATAACAGTCCAAAATTAACTATAGGACCAGTTGCCGGGACCAGACATAACACCCATGCGTTCAGAGGGTTGTGCCTATTCAACGCAAGTTTGTGGGACACTCTGTTCGCATACCTCCCCCTTCCCTTAATCTTTTGAGTACCGTAATTAGAGACACAATAGAAAGACAATGAGCGAGCGAACGCCGGCGTTCGCTTGAATTTAATGCATTAAACTAACATGACCATGATACGAATCTGACGTCAATCTGATCCGAGTCTGATTGAATACGTAAGTCTAACAAGTAACAAGTCTAACAAAGTCTCCAGAAATCTAATGTTCTTACCTGAGTCAGATTCGGTCGGCCCATTCCACCTTGACAGATTCGAAGGAATTCAGGAGAATCAGGAGCCGGACAGCGTTCACAATATCTACCCCAAGCAGCACCTAGTATTCAAGAAGTATATTTAGAAATGAGTCAACTCTTACAGCGGCAGCTTTACAATAAAAAATACTTAAGAACGTATATATCCATTCAGGTAAAAAAAACAGAACACGAGACAGAACTAATACTTATAATATTTTGCGATATAAGGTACACCCGTTTGCTAGAACGAATTGACTTCTTTTTTGCCTCAACAAAAGCAAAGTAATATTTTTTTCTTTTGCTTGCCGTTACTGTTCCACTGAGGCCTCCCATAAGTCCTTCCAGACATTCTTCTCTTATGCCGTCTCGAACTAGATATATCAATAATATGATTGTTTAATTAAACGATCACTTACCTTCCGAGCAGCAACACTCGGGTCTGCCCAGCTGCAGCGGCCTGGCTCGGTGGCAACGCCCAGACTCCCACTCGTCGTAACAGAGCTCCTTACGTTCGTCCACACAGATGGCGGCCGCCTTATCGAACCGCCAGCCGGGAGGACAGTCGCAGACGTACCTGGGCAGAATAGATTTTGTAAGAAACTACTCACACGCAAATAAAACGTTGTACCAACTTCTGTCTTGATCTATTTGCCTAACAGACAATTGGACACGTCATCATCGTAGACAAAAAAAAATAAAAATTGTGTTTTAATCAGAAATGGTTCCTTTGGCAAGAATAGCTGTGTTGCAGTCGTCGCCAGGTCTCGAGTGGACGCGATCTCTTGTCCAACGTCGATAAATTACGACACGACCAGTTAGTAAAATCCAAAATGAAACTTATTCAAGCGAATAGCAATAACGACTATCCAACATCTGTCCATTCACACAAAAATATTTAATGTGGCGTTAAATATTTTTCTAAGCCTCCGTTCCACACACAATAAGCAGTTACCACTTACCCTCCGTTAAAGTTCCTGCACTCGCCACCAGCACAAACGTACTGGATCTCCTTGCACTCGTCGCGGTCCACGCAACGTCGGCCCACAAGCCTCCAGCCGGCACCGCATGAACACTCGTATCTGGAAAACAAATAGGCAATTATAGAAGTTTACAACACTCGAATAATACTGTCGAAAGCCACACTGTTTTCTGGGTTGGTTGCTGTCCAGTACTTTAGATACTCTTTTCAGTAGATCGGTTGCAAAACCTTTATACATGGTCTACATGGTATATAGTTTTCAAGGTTCAAAGGATCACCTTTTTATACAGCAGGACATAAAAGTCAATCAAAGAAGACAATCCAGTTGGGTAGGTCTAACTTTGAGAAAGAGGTCAATCGTCGAATCCGTCTCGGCTGGGCAGCATTTGGGAAGCTGCGCGGTATCTTCTCGTCCAACATTTCTCAGTGTCTCAAGACGAAAGTCTTTGACCAGTGTGTGTTGCCAGTGATGACATATGGCACTGAAACATGGTCGCTTACAATGGGTCTCAGAAGGCTTACAGTCATCCAAAGGGCTATGCTCGGAGTTTCCTTGCGTGATCGTATCAGGAATGAAGATATCCGCAGGAGAACCAAGATCGCCGACATAGGCCGAAGAATCGTCAAACTTAAGTGGCAGTGGGCAAGGCACATTGCTCATAGAGCGGATGGTCGATGGGGCCGATAGGTTCTAGAGTAGCGACCGCGCACCGGTAAAAGCAGCGTTAGAAGGCCTCCCACAAGGTGGACCGACGACCTAGTGAGAGTCGCGGGAATGCGGTAGATGCGAGACGCACAGGACCGGTCGTTGTGGAGACGCTTGGGGGAGTCCTATATCCAACAGTGGACGTCTTTCGCCTGAAATGATGATGATGACAATAAAATCCAAGTCTCTTTACTCAACTCAACTCTATTTCCTTGAAGTCTTCCGCAATAATATTTTTAACCACCTAACTTAAACAAAATCATATCTCACCCGCCATTAGTGTTGGTACAGGAGGGCGCGCCGTCGCGGCCGCAGGGGTGCGGCAGCTCGGAGCACTCGTCCACGTCGCGGCAGTGGCGCGCGTCGGCCGTCAGCGCGTAGCCGGGCGCACACTCGCAGCGGAACGAGCCCACTGTGTTGCGGCAGCGACCGTTGCGGCACACCATGCCACCTTCGCGACACTCATTTATATCTGTGAAAAAAGACATGAAGTCAGACAAAATTCATATCACTTTTCTGTAAAGCAACTATTTATTAAACTACTTAACATTTCGCTTCTATTCCCTGAAGGTGTGGTCAGATGCAAACACATTTAAGTTTTAGACCCACGTAGTATGTGCTAGACTATAGTGTTTTAATCAAAAGTCTTGCACTGTTGTAGATACTTTTAACTCCAGTAACGTAACTATAGAGTTTTCGTGTTAACAAAATAGTAACTCATCGTTGTCACTTAGCTTATAGGCACGGCTCTTGACCAATTAGATCGTAGTAAAATATTTTAATTTTGAAACCAAATACCTCACCTATTCGTAAAAATAACAGTAAAAATTCTGTCAATTCTAATTATTATTATTAGAAAATACTGCGTTGTGTAAAATTTGTTTTAATATTAATAGTCAATTTTTTCTGGGCAGTTGTACTGATGAGTCACTATTTTCTTGACGCGAATAGATTATAGTGCTCACTTCTGGCTACTTAGCAAAAAATACGTGACGAAAAAAAAAAACAATAACAGTTTGCACGACGGCCTGGGTTCATGGTCGTGCGTTATACCACTAAACAAACGAGGCTGTTAATTAAAATGTGCTTTCGAACAAACGATCAAAACTCTCATATTCTTCCAGGAGAGAAAAGACAGATAAACATATTTATTGGTAAACACTCACCGATACAGTCATTATTGGCACCAGGCTTGAAGCCTTCATCGCAGTGGCACATGTAGGAGCCGGGCAGGTTCTCGCACGTGCCATTGCGGCACATAGGGCGCGGCCGCGAGCACTCGTCCACATCGCGGCACACGCTGTCGCGGAGCGTGTAGCCGGGCTTGCAGTCGCATCTGGAACAAAAACAATTAAATTTTCAGAGGTAGGTCGAACAGGGTAGGGAAGGAAGGCAAAGGAAGATCCTCCGAACAGACAGATGTTGTGTCTGACCTGGGCAACTGCACTATAGATGATTTTGGGCTGTTTTACACATATGTTCTAACCGCGCAGAAAACTCAAATACGCGATGAAGGATTTTAAATACTTAATAGTTTCTATGTGGTATCATAGATGTCGCTACACATTCATTGTCATTCTTCTCCCTTGTGTCACTAGAATCACATCTTTATCTAGCTTAAATCTACGTAACTTCCACAGCGTTGTTTATTTGGGCATAGTGGAGCAAGATAAGTGTTTTTGTTGTAATTGTGATTTATAAGACACTATCAAAATTTACAATGCATTTATTGAAAATTGGCAAAGTATTATAAAATATTTACTAACCCCCCCCCCCTCGACCTTCTTTTATTTTAGAGAAAACATTCGTCATAATAAATATTTGCTGCTGCTTATTTGCAAATTACATGCTGATACAATCATCTTGCAAGAGTCACTGAGCTCTGCGGGTTGGCTCAACTAATTTATTGATCCTGTTTGTCCCTCACCGTTCTTGTTAGGCACATCCTAACTATTTACAATGATAAGTTGAATAGTGATTGATATTTCAACGTCAACATAGCTAAGCCAAAATTAATCGACCTAACCTTTTCCCAACCATATTGGGGTTGCCTTCCAGTCTCACCAGATGCGGCTGAAAGTCAGTACGCGAGATATAGTGACTGCTTATGTGACTTCCACAATCCAGTAGCTGCATAACACCTCCAGGTGTGTACCGGGTTCAAACAAGTGACCACCAATTGCAAGTATCTGCCAACAGCCACAAGTGGCTGTCGAACGCTTCTGCTAGCTTTGCAGTCGCTTCAAGTAGTAGCATATAGGGTGGTCGCGTGTGGCCCGTGGGGGGCAGGTTAAATAATAATAGGTTATTTATTACCTTTGTCTATTTTTGTACAATTTTTTATACAAAACAACAAATGACACTAAAAAGAAATGTTTTTCTGAAAACAGCATCACAATTAGTTATTAAATGAAGCAGCAATTAGCATTCCAAATATTGGTTTGAGGAAGAGTGGGAGCGTGGTGGGAATATCTCGCTCTCTCTTTTGAGCACACGTAACTGACAGTGACGTCACATTTCAGTATGTACATCCTTACACTGTTGTTTGACAGATTCCCCTTCAAAAAATGAAGCCAAGTACTCAATTGTCGTTATTCAACATACCTGTACGATCCAATAGTATTCCTACATTCTCCGTGCTCGCACAGCCTCTCGTCGGCGCACTCGTCGACGTCCTCGCACTCGTCGAGCGAGGCGGTGAGGCGGTAGCCGGGCGGGCAGCGGCACTCGTAGGCGCCGGGCAGGTTGACGCACTGCGCCAGGCCGCGGCACGGCGTGCGGTGCAGCGCGCACTCGTCCACGTCACGGCACAGGTGCGACGTGTTGTCGTGCTCGTACCTGACGACGAGGCGGCCATGTCATTTCAGATAATAAGTGGCAACAAAGCAAAGAGTCATTATAGTATAATAGATATTCTTTAATATGGCACGTAGAGTTTTAGAATGTGGCTTTGAAGAATACTGCCACTGTTATCAGTTTGGCAGTCTATTTATAAATCTCGATACATCAATTAAACTGTTAGACTCAAAAACATATTATGAAGCTACCATGAAACCAGTCGAAAAAGACATGCCGCTACTAATCATTTCTAACTCCATTTACTTATAACGCCGGTGTCATGATGATGGCGTTAGCACGTCAAAATATGGCACACAAATACTAAAATATATGCTACACATCTTAGGGGTCTTTAAGTCAAAAGTAATAGGTTTCTTCTAGTCAAACGTGCTCCACCACCGTCGATCACATCATTGCTTACCATCAAGTGAAACGGTGGTCAAGTGCGAGCCTATCAAAAATAAAAATAAACTTTTTTTATCCTCTTACCCATGATCACATCCACACTGGAAGCCAGTCGGCGTATCATGACAAGTACCAGGCTTGCATAGCTGCGGCATGATGTCACACTCGTTAATCGGCTTCGTCTCATTGGTCATAGGGTTGATGTACTCCCCGGGCTTCTCCCCGCACAAGGCCATGTGCTCATGGGAGCCCTTGTCGGGGCAGGGCTCGCAGGGCGCGCCCCACGCCTTGCCCACGGAGCAGCAGCACAGGTATTTGGTCTGCGGCACGCCGGCCGCGCCCGTGCAGCGTCCTGTGTCGGGCTCCCACTCCATGTAGCACTGGCGCTGGCGGACGTCCACACACTCCTCTGGATATGAGAAAACAACATTGAGTTGAGTTAAGGTGAGATATTCATTTTTACTTCAACTGGTTAATGTAAACACGGGTTTCTAAGTTACTATATTATAAGATCTGATTGGTCACTATTTTCTTAAAGCAATTAGGCTATAAGTAGGCAACCAGTTTAATAAGCCACAAGAAGAACTGTAAGATGACTGGTAGAACTTTTTAGTGACCATGAGTAAAAAGACACAAGTTTTCTTAGAAAAATCGTTATCAACGTAACTAAAGTTAGGGCACATGATACATACATGATTCTACATGTATGTATCATGTTTTTGCAATTATGGTAATCAATGGAACAGATCGGTATAAAAAACATCCATCTTCAAGTAAAATTCAAATCAACTGATACTCACTTCCATTAGGCATAGCCACATAACCCTCGGGACAGAGACACACATAGGAGCCCTGCATGTTCCTGCAGATGCCAGGGCCGCAGATGTCGGGGCGCGCGCACTCGTCGATGTCCTCGCAGCGCTGCTCGTCGGCCGTGAGCTGCCAGCCGTCGCCGCACGTGCACACGAACGAGCCGAACGTGTTGGTGCACGTGCCGTGCTCGCACAGCGCCGGGTGCTGCGCGCACTCGTCGATGTCGGCCAGCGTCACTACGTAGGAAGGCTGGAACGAGAGAGGAGAATGGCAACAATCATGTATTGGTGAATTGCGGTGGTAAATTATCCAATGACTTATCCCGCACTAGGGTGGAGCAGGAGCGCATGTTAGACTGTTACTAACTAAAACCACACCTGTGTCCTTCAGTTTTCCTTTGCATTCAAGGAATACAGGTTTCCTTTTCAGAAATTCCCTAGCGAGGTCTTGCAAATCTAAAGATTACATTTTGATTTTGGCCAATCGATATCATCAGAGCATTATTCCACTTCACGGATGACATGGACATACAGAACGTACCAATAACCCAGTCCCTTAATGATACTGTAACTATTATGATTTAGGGCCTACGAGACCGGGACGGCACGGCAACGGATTTAAATTTTTACCGATGGACATTCAACTGGAATACATCATAGATGAAATACGACATAAATGATCACGTGGCATCGAAAGGGCATTGATTGAAAGATGTCACGGGTTCATGCGGCGGGATGCCATGGCGCGCTGCGGTAAACAACGGCAAGCTGAAGGACACCGGCGTCCGCCATCACTGTCAAACGTTACTCATGACTAAAATGCGTATCGGGAGGCAGAGGCTATGTAGCAAGTAGTGGAGATACTTACAGGTTCAAGAACGGGTTGGTATCCAGGACCACCCGGACAGAGTTGTCTATAAGCTTCTGAGCCAGGTTCAGGACATAAATCACAGTAATTACCCCACGCAGCACCTATAAACAACGAAAACATCGTCAGCATTCGCAAATATTATAAGCCATCAAGATATTCTTCCAGCTTCTTGTGTGCTACTTACCAACAGAACAGCAGCAAGCCGCCATGGTACCATCTTCGGACAGCTCATCACTGTCGCGACAATGTTCAGCTCCAGATTTCAAGTCAACTTTTCCGTAACAACGTGCTTTTCTTGAATCTAAAACAGAATTTGGTACTTTTAGATCTGAATGACGTGTAACTAACTCAGAAAATTTTAATTTATGATAGATAAAACAACATGATGCCTTATTTCATCCAAATCCAAAAATTTCTAGATCTCTTTCAACAATTGGGTATTTGCCTCAGGTGCTTATTTTTGTACAATATTCTATACCAAACAACAAATAATACTAAAAATAAATATTTTTTTCTGAAAACTGAATTGAAATCGGTTAATAAATAAAGCAGCAATTTGCATTCCAAATATTGGTTTGAGAAAGAGTGGGGGCGTTGGTGTGAATACCTCGCTATCTCTTTTGAGCACACCTCACCTAATGACGGTGACGTCACATTTCAGTTTGCGCATCCTTATACTGTTATTTGACTATTTCTCCTTCTACCAAATTAGTTTCTAACTGGACAAATATTGAACTAATTTGAAAATTTCTTTCCATTTGAACTTTGGATTAACTTTTTGATACAATCAATAAAAAAACATTAGTCAAGTACAACAACAGTTGTTAGATTCGTTACAACAACCGTTACATTTGCATCATCTGCTGCTGGACTTATTTCAACAAGTGTTAAAGTTTAAAAAATATTTGGATCTTTATCATCAATCGTTGACCTATTTAAAAATTGTTAATCTTGAAGCAAATATTTCCCAAACTTTGCATACAGAAGAACTAAAACAAACAAAAACTGTTTCTATAGTCTAACGAAGCTTACCGTAACAAGCCGTGCCATCGGAGACGAGCTCGTAGTTGGGCGGACAGCGGCAGATGTAGGAGCCCTGCGTGTTGATGCACTGTCCGTACTGGCACGACTGCGGGGACTTGCACTCGTCCACGTCCGTGCAGTTGAAGCCGGGCATCACTGCAACAAGAGGATTGATATAAAAGGGCGAATTACCCAGTCACTGAGTAATCACGAAATCTCCAACAAACCTACAAACTTAATATTTGGCAGGTAGGTTCTTTATAGGGTGTAGACATTCGCTAAGAACGGATTTCACGAAACTCCACCCTTAAGGGGGTAAAACGGAGGTTGGAAGTTTGTATAGAGAAACCTAACTTTAGCGCGAGCGAAGCCGCTGGCAAAGCTAGTCATTAATATAAATTTAAAAAAATATATACTGTAAAATTTAATTAATTTGTTAGCTAGTATCTACACCGTAGACTCCTTTTTATTTAAAGTTCTTTTACAGTCCATCCTAGTCTAGTAGATATGGCTGTCAGCGATAAGATCGCCGTTGTACCCATAGATTTAAGTTTGTATAAAAGTTTTGTTACCATTTTGGGATACAATAAAGTTTGTTCTATTCTATGAATCTCAGTAATTTTTCACGTGGTAAATCATCAAACAACTTCTCCCGCTCCGGGTGGTGCGAGAGAGAGTGTCTGACTTTTACTGCCTAAAACCCACAGTGTTCCTTCAGTCGCCCTCTATTTCGAGGGCTGCGGCAGTTCGTTCGAACAATTCGCAGCCTTAGCAGGTGAGGGCCCGAACTGGCCCTACATTTTTGCTGACATCTATTCGAGACACGGGTGGAACACAACGCGCCGTCGACTCGGGCTTGGTCCTTCCTTACCGGACGGCCGTCCACAAACCCGCGTCTACAGTGTCCGGTAGTCGCCCTGCGACTCCTGATGCAGCTGCACCGGGGGCGTCTCCAGCTTTTGTTTTTGCAGCTCATATACGAGGTAGAAATAAGGTATATATAACTTTATGGTCGCAGAAGAAATTACTGTCGGTATACTTACAGTCGTCGATACTGTCAGACTGGTAGCCCTTGTCGCAGATACACTTGAACATGCCGTACGTGTTCACGCAGCGCCCGAACACGCACACGTTGTCGAATGTTGCGCACTCATCCATGTCTGTGAAATGAAGAAGATACAAGTTTTTTATGAAAGACTAGAGCAATGATTTATTTGGATTTTAAAAAAGCATACAAAGTACTATGTTTAGTCTTCTTTGCACGTGAAACCAATGTTTTTTACTTACCAAGACAGGACCTGCCATCAGGCGACTTAGTGAAGCCGACGTCACAGTCGCACTCGTACCCGCCGGGCGTGTTCGTGCAGTGCCCGTTCTCGCACAGGGTGGGGTCGTTGGCGCACTCGTCGATGTCCACGCAAGAGTAACTACAAAATTTCAATAATTTCAGCTTTAGTAATATATGAAAAAATTAAAAACGATCGAGTGTATCGTTTTATAAGCAGGATTAGAATTTAGCTTTATTAAAAATATATTGCTTTTTTTTTAAATATCCTCCAACTTCCTCAGTTTTGTTGAAATAGTTTTGAAATAATTCTGAATATCATAATATTTTAAGACTCAAAGCCTCAAAAAAGACGTAAACAAAGTTAGGCACGGGAAACGGTGTAATGTAATGTATCGCAAACCTGCAATGAAATGGGGAGGTTCCGCTGACCAGACAAGTGATGTGTCAACTGTCCGATTTTGGACTGTTGACAACACTCTCGTCTGGTCAGCTAGTTCCTATGTGTCTTCATACATGTCGCTTCATATATGTAAATTCAAGTACACATTGTTTTTAAATGCGCAAGTTATTTTCTATGACACCGAGCGCTCCAAGCTTAAGCCAACAGTTTCACCTTCATGAAATTAAATACCTATTAGTAAAACTTACCCATCTCCCTTATATCCAGTGTCGCACAGACACATGAAGGACCCATCAGTGTTAGTACAGGTAGCGCGAGGGTGACAGCCTCCGTTGTTGGTCAGGCACTCGTCGATGTCTTCACATTCGGTTCCGTCACCTCTCCATCCGTCACGGCAACGGCATTGGAAGGAACCCTAGTTAAAGTAGTTTTCAGTTAATATTTTTAAAGAAGAAATTTTTAAATAGGTCTGTCAAATTGCGTTTAAGTTACAAATAGTTAATATTTTATGGAAGGTCTGTAAATTTTTTTTTACGTTATTAAATCAAATGTTTGTTCAAAGCCACAGTCAAAAGTTTTTATTTCACATAGGCCTAACATGGGCACTTATAAAAATGTTCTCTGACAACCATAAAAATAATAGGTTACCTATGTTAATTAGAGCCTTTAACAGCGTTAAGACCATTCCTCGTAATCACAAATATATTTGGTACCGAAAGACTAAATTCTAAAACTAACACTCTAGGGTGAAGCGAGAAGGGCATGTTAGACTTTTACTGACTAAAAGCACACCTATGTTCCTTTAATTGCCTTTTGCGTTCTAGGGCCACGAGTATTCCTTACATACCTTTCACCATGGCGCGCTAGCAGGCATCGGCCCTGCTGGATCCCTACCGGTTTGCTGACATCTCTATGAGGCGTGCATGGAACACTACGAGTTGTCTATGAATCGGGCTCGGTCCTTATAGGACGAGCGGACAGCGAGCTACCCCTTGCTCGTCATCCGCAAGCCCGCGCCTACGGTGGCCGGATATCGCTGTGCAAGCGTCTTCTATTACGGCGGCTGGGGCGTGAGAATGTTTGTTCCCTCACTCTTACGGCCGCCTCCTTCGCTAACATTACTGCTTCGCAGAAGGATGCGACCGCATCGCATTCCCTCCCATAAATAATAATACTTACAGGTAAATTAATACAGTCGGCCGCAGGATGACAGTCGCAAGTTCCCAGCTCGCACTCGTCGTCATCAGTGCAGGCGGGGCCCTGCTCCGGCTTCACGCTGTAGCCGTCAGGACAGCGGCACACGAAGCTGCCGATCGTGTTGTGGCATTCACCAGCACCACACAGGTCGGGCACCTGGAAACAAGTATTGTCTTTAATGCCGAATACTCTTGGCGAAACTGTAGCTTTATAGTCAACTAACTAACTCGACTAAAATTGTTCTGCCGTATAAATCATTAAAGAAAAAAATTGGTGGTGGGGTAAAAATAGCCCCTAGGACTCCTGCGAACGGTTTGACCTAGTTTTTATGATTTTTTTTGTATATATTTGGTAGGTCTAAGAATAGGTTGTACGCTGTTTTTTACCCTTCTACCCCTACCCCCCCAACCCCAATTTTTTTCTTTGATATTTTATACGGCAGAACAATGTTTGCCGTGTCAGCTAGTAATGATATAAAAAAGTTTAAATAATACACATTGTATGAATCGATAGGAATCTGATGAATGCGAGACGCACAGAACCGGTCATTATGGCGATACTTGGGGGAGGCCTATGTCCAACACTGGACGTCTTTCAGCTGAAATGATGATGATGAATACACACATTATATTATACTCACATCAGCACATTCGTCAATATCCTGGCACGTCGGCTTGGCGCCGTCCGGCGAGGGCAGCAGCCCGTCCGCGCACGTGCACACGTACGAGCCGGGAGTGTTGCGGCACTCTCCGCCGCCGCAGGGGCGCGCTCCCTTGCCGCACTCGTCGATGTCGCGGCATGTGCGGCCGTCGGCACGGAGGTGCCACCCATCTCTGGTGGACACAGATGGAGAAGATGATCCATTATTTTCCGGAAGAAACTCAAGAGTTTGGGTCGACATAAACATACGAAAAAGACTGAAAAAAACTAAATCTTAAAAGGCTAGTTGCTATTGCCTGGTTTTGTAGAATATTTTAAGTTAGCTTTGGGTTGCTGGGCGCGACCATTTCTCTTTTGATCTGGCACCAGCACGTAAGACATATTGTAAGTATATTATCTGGTCAAAAAAACAATTTTAAAATAAACAAAGTAGTTTTAAAACATTAACATCTAACAGATTGCCTATTATCTGAAAGAGACAGATACTTGAAAGGTCCACCAAGCCACAAATTCTACAAAAACTAATATCCCTTCAATTTATTCAAAAATGAAGACGCTAACAAAAGAATAAATTGTTTATAGAACATTAAAACCTTTCCTTACGCACTCACCTACAAGTACAGTGATAAGAGCCCGGCGTGTTGACACACTCGTGCTGGCACCTGGTGGGGTCCTCCGTGCACTCGTCGATGTCCTCGCAGTGAGACTTGACGGTAGACTGCGCGTAACCTTCGTCGCATACGCACTGGTATGTGCCCATCAGATTCTCGCAAGCGCCGTTACTGCAGATACCTGAAGTTTATTTGCCTTATGAACAAAGGGTCCTCTTGACTTGATTCTTTACTAAGTATCCCGACTAGTGTGTTTAAAGATGTATTTGCGACGAACACTACTAAAAGTGATGGACTAAGGCTGGGCGTAATCATAAAGATAAATTAAACGCCTCATCTAAGTTTTACATGTATGCGAATAGCCGTGGTCAAAATAGTCTTCAAATATTTATATTGTAATATGCTGATACTTATAATATACCGATAAACACCGATACTGTCTTTAAATGTATCTCCTAAAACCTCTCCTCATTTACGGACCGAAAGCTCCGCATAAATTTTAACTAAGACTACACATTTTCGTTTAAAGTATGTGAAGAAGTTCCACAATTAACTCACCAGATGTAATCGAGCATTCATCCACGTCTTTGCATGACAGTCTATCAGGTGACAGTTCCATGCCAGGTCCACATTCACAACGGAAAGATCCAGGAGTGTTGATGCATCGACCACCACGGCATAACCCTCGGGTTTCGGCACACTCGTCGATATCTAAGCACAAAATGATCATTAGCTATATGATGCCAACAAAAAAGTGAGCAACTATGGTGAGGCAAGTGAGGAAATAAGTACTCGAAGTTAGTTGATGGTCAATATTCAATAATTATAGAGGTACCAAAAATATAAGAAGATTCTACTTACCAACACAAACCTTGGTGAAGTCATCAGCCTTATGCCCAGGGTGACAGTGACAGGTGAAGCTGCCTTCCGTGTTGCGACACTCACCAGAACCGCACACGCCATCCACAATCTCGCACTCGTTTACATCAACACAGGTGTGGTTCTTAGAGTCCTGAGAAAGAATCAATAAAATTAGTTTTAATGTCAAATAAACAAACAAAAGGGCAGATTTTAGTTAAATAAATTCAAAGAGAACACAAACCTTTTCATAACCAGGGAAGCAGTCACAAGTGAAGGTTCCAACCAGATTTCTACACCTTCCATGGCCACACAACCCAGGGAAGGCCGCACACTCATTGACCTCCATTTGTCCAGGCACTACACCAGGCCCTCCAGGAACCTTATGCCAGTTGTCTCCAGTCGTGTTGCCCCAGTTGTCTCCATTTCCTTCATTCCAGTCGTAGTCATCACCAATGCCTCCCCCTGTACCACCGTTGCCACCACCATGGGTACCACCGCCATGGTTGTCGCCTCCCCAGATGACGGTTCCATTGCCTACGTCTCCAGGACGGTCCCAAATGGTAGGACCGTGAGGACCAGTGCCTTCTGCGATGCAGAGGTTGCGGTAGGAATCCGTTCCTGAGGATATATGGAAGTGTTTGTAAAATTTTATTATAACACGTAATTGCAGTCAGAAGATGGTATACTGAAGAACAAATAGGATAAATTGAGACTAATTCTGTTAACAATTTTGCAAAATTTATGCTCATGCAGATAAAAATTTATATTCTGGCGTAAAAGAACTTACCCTTCTTAGGACAAGGCTCACATCTGTGATCGCCCCAGGCTTTCCCAAGAGACGAGCAACAGCACACTGCCCTCAGGACTTCGATCTGCAACGGACTGGAGCAACGGCCTCCGATGAAGTCTGTATAACAATATTCGCGACGAGTATCCACGCAACGGTTACCTGTAAACCACGATAGAAAATAGCATTTTTTTAAGTCTGTAACTGGGACAGGCTTGTTTTAAATGGGAAATCATCCAATGACTTCTCTAGGGTGGAGCAGGAGGGCGTGTCAGACTTTTACTGACTAAAATCCACTCCTATATCCATTCTTTGCTTTGCATCCCACAACTCTTTCGGACGACCCATGGAACTGGGATGGGCTGGAATTGAACTTGACCCGCCTTTTTTTATTCTTTGTTCAACACTGCAAGTAATTTGCGTTGTGAGTAACGGTGAAAATGACAGCTAAGGTTACGTTTTTTTTTTCATCTGGGGTCATACTATTTAAGCATTAAGCTACATTTTTTCGATTCATCATTCATTCATCTTCAACAATTCTCACACTTGAACAATGATTGATGGCTTTAACTGCCCCTGACACAGTTAATAGTCATTTTCGGAAGTAAATTTAGCTTGGGATCCGATATAACTTTAAACAGTATCTACCAGTAGTATCAAGAGCAAGTCCAGGTGGACATTCGCATCTGTAGGAGCCGTCCGTATTGACGCACGTGCCTCCGACGCACAGCTCGGAGTCCAGCTGGCACTCATCCACGTCTCGACAGGTTGCACCGTCCAACTGTGAAACGATATTTCTATTCATATTCATTTCTTTTATATAGCAATATGCAAGAGACAACATTTTAGTGCTGCACAAATAAACCAAAATCATGCTTCTGCAAGAATTTATAATTTAACTATAAAATACGTTAAAAATTATAATTCAAAAACCTCGTTTCGTGCATAAAAATTTCAAGGGATTAAGAAATCAAATACAGCTTCAGACCTTGGCGAATCCTTTAGGGCACGGGCAGTGTTCGACCTCGCAGGGTTCACAAGGAGAGCCCCACGCCAGCCCCACGCTGCAGCAGCACTCCTGGCGCAGCAGCGGCAGGCGCGCGGCCGCCTCGCACTGCCCGTCCACCACGCGCCGCCAGCACGAGCCGCGACGGTTGTCTGCAACATAGCAGTTGGTTAGGCCGACAATTAACTATATATACCCGACTACGATGAAGCCCAAAGGAAAGTTATGATTTTGACCAGTATGTATATACATTATGTTCATTTGTTTTCTCATAACATCTAAACTACTTATAATAATTTGAGATTATAATAATTTTATAAATAATAATATAATTCAAAATATTTTTTTTTTTAACCAAACTCGACTACAAAAACTCGCGCTATATCAAATAGAAAAATATTCTTAAAATACACCATGCTAAAGTCGTAAATATCTAAGTTGGTACTACTGGATACAAATTATCTTGAATTACAAATTTATTAGAGAGGATGAACATTTTAAATTAATAATAAAGATAACACTAAATAGATAGATGAAGCTTAAAGATTCCATGGACATTTTTAGAATCTTTCAGATTTCAAAAAGTAATTATAGCTCAATACTCACTTATTACGTTTATTAATAATGATATAAAAAATGTCTACAAAATGGCGAACCTACTGAATAAAATAGTTTAAAATAAGTAGATTATCTTACCAATACAATGCTGAGCGGTAGCGTCAAGAACAAAACCATTTTCACATTCGCATTCGTAGCTGCCGTGAGAGTTGATGCAGCGCCCGTTGTCACAAGGGTTCGATTGTTCTACAAAACCATTCGAAATGTTAAAGATACGATTACCTCTCATAGAAAAGAGGAACTTACAACGATTTGTAATCAAATTAAATAAAAATAACAAAAATGTATATCCTATGGGACGATCCTAACTTCCAGAACCATTTATTTTCAAACGCAACGAAAGAGGCGCAGGCATTTTAGAAATGATTGCACATTCCAACAGAATTCTCTTAAAAACCATCACGATATTTTTGGATAAATCGAATTACAAATCATCAGTTACAAAAATTATTAACATGATAAAGTTAAGCAGTGCAATGAGATTGAGTTGCGTGAAATTAATGTTCAATTATAAATATCAGTATCCATACAACGGATGGTTGGCGACCAAGCTCGAATATTGGTCAAATGATGCTAGTCCAGGGTTAGGATGCCCGATGGATGGAACATTATGATGTGTTGGCTTGTCACACAAAGGTTGGTAACCTGTTCCGACGGGGATCATAGGGGGAATGTCTCCCCGATCGTATTCCTTGACGATGAAAAGAGTCTCACCCTCGCATTCGTCTATGTCTCGGCAGATTTGTTCATCTGGTTCGTAACGAGTTCCTGGTGGGCATACGCACGTGAAACTTCCCAGAGTGTTGCGGCACTGACCGCCGGTACAGTACTGGAAATAAAACAATGTGTTCATTTTCTATTTCTTAGCAGACACATATTTTATAGTTAACACTATAAACCATGGCATCAACTTTAGACAGATATTATACTAGTACTATAAAGGTGATTATTTTTATTTATGTGTCTCTTGTCTGCATATCTTTGTCACTTTTTATTCTTTCATGCTGAAACAGCTGGACTGGTTTAGAGGGGCACATAGTTTAGGGGTCCTGAAATAGGATATAGGCTGGCAGGAGCTAGTAAACAGTGTATTGCAAATGTAGAGACAGTAATACTTACAGACTGGTGCATATCACATTCATCAATATCCCTGCAAATACCATCATCGTCAGGATGGAACCCAGGGTCGCAGATGCACTTGTACCCTGGCTCTAAATTCTCACAGGTGCCGTGAGGACAGATGCCAGGAATCATAGTACACTCATTGATATCAGTTCCTCCGTTATCTTTACTCGCGCCTTCGGGGCAGAGGATGTCGTACTCCTTACTGCCACGTTCAGGACACGACTTGCAAGCAACACCCCATCCTAAATGGAGACCTGAAATACAAAACATAGTAAAACAAGGTCAACATCGTTGCCGTAGAAATTCATAGGTACTTTTTGGATTGGAAGCGTTATATTTACAATATTTTAAGAAGAAAAATTTACCTTTGCTCGAACTACAACAGCACTGAGATCTAGTTACTGGATTTTGTCCTGGTAGAGTACAATGTCCTTCTTCGTATTTTTCGTAGCACAAGTCTTGAACTTCGTCTGTAAGGGAGCATCAATTTATTAAAATTTCATGGAACATAAGGAAAGAAAGGCGAACTTAACAACATTCTTTGTTAGTCAACTAAGAGTGGTTGAAAAAAAAACATGGAAACTTTAAGAAACTCAAATCAATTTTCTCCACAAAAACATCTGCAATACTGATTCTTGGAATTAAACAGTTAATACATTTCTTACCAAGACAAGTCCTTCCATCATTACTAAGTGAGAAGCCAGGCAAACACTCGCATCGGAACGATCCAGGTGTATTATGACAACGTCCGTTCCTGCAGACACGTTGTTCCGAACACTCGTTGACGTCAATACATGCACCGCGGTCGGGAGTGGGCCGGTAACCTGCCTCGCATACGCACTGGAAGGAACCTTCGCTATTCACGCAGCGACCACCCTAAAAACAAAATTAAACAGATGTGGTCTGAACATATGACCTTGTGAAACGCCTAAAATATTGTTGAACAACACTTAGTTCTTTTTTTGTTAGAAAATATATTTTTCACATTTTTCTTGCATAGTCTCTCTCTCTCTCTACTATTATTCTAATACCTTTATTTAAAATCTCTAGGACAAATCTCTAGAGCATAATAGTGTCAAAAGTATATTCAAACACAAACCTGGCAAACGCTTTTATCGGAACACTCATCGATGTCCGTACAATAACCACCGGCGGTGATTGAGAATCCTGGTTCGCATTCGCATTCATAGGAGCCTGGTGTATTGCGACAGCGACCGCGGCGACAAACTCGTGGGTTATCGCGACATTCATCCACATCGCGACAAGCATGGCCTGTCTCTGTTGACTCATAGCCGGGATTGCAGACGCATTCGTATCTGATGATTAAAACAGTGATTTTCAAATTAATGTAAAACTGAAAATCTTCGTTTATAACTTATTCTTCTCATATTTAATAATATCCCATTTATAGTCCGATAAACTATAAATATGCAGATAATTATATAACACGCCGTAGGTACTTACTCTCCATCAATGTTTCTACAAACTCCGTTCGTGCACATGCCTCCATGCGTCGATTCACATTCGTTTTTGTCACTGCACCTCAATCCTCCTTCGATCGGGTCGAAACCAGGTGGGCACCTAGTAAATAAATAAATAAATAACAAAATCTTTTCTTTATTTTACTTTCTGAATTCTAAAAAACATTTCAAACGCCATGTTTTACAACATAAATCAGTTTTTCAAATCACCAATTTGTAATTACCTGCAGTCAAATCCGCCTGGTCTGTTGATGCAAGAACCTCCTTTACAATATTCGAGAGCACATTCATCGATGTCGATACAAGTCGGATTGCCATCTTGCACTACTGATTCAGCGCCATCCCAACAATCACACTGGTATCTGGGTCGAAAAAATTCAATTTATCAACATTGACGACCGACATTTTCAAAAAAAAAAAAAAAATCAAAATCTTTATTTCTTAACAAAATAGTTTACATTTGTAGTTGATTGGAGCCTCCTTTTAAGCATGCAATACCTGTATTAGGAGACTCCGCTCTTCCACATCAAAATACAATTATATATATATATTTTTATTTAATAATTAAGATATAACGCATGCTCGTGACTGTGTTTGCGCGTGTGTGAGGGTGTGTTTGTGTGTGATGGTGCGTGTGTGTGTGGTGTGTGTGTGTGCGTATGTGTGTTTGTGCATGAGTTTGCGGGTGTTTGAGTGAAAATGTATGTTCGTGTTTTATTTTATTTGTTGTAATAGGGCCTCAGTGTCTGCATAATTTAGAGTTTTTATCCAATCAGTAATAATTTTTTTACACTCGTGTAATGGTTTGTTGTGTATATACGTCTTTCTATTTATTTTATTATAAAGTTGACATGATAGTTTGTTGTACTGAATGGCAGCAAATTTAGTTTTAGTCTGTGGAACCTTGGCTACGAGATCATTCCGTCTTCTTGTTGGTTTATTTGGATCATATGGTAGATTTTTATGTTTTTTTAAGACGGTATATATGATATATAACTTTCTAACGGAAAGTAGTCCACTTTCCAGATACAGCCTTTCAGTAGGGTATCTAATTCTTTTAAAATACATTATTTTTATAACGGCACGTTGTCCTCGTTCAACATGTATAAACTGTGATTTTGCTGCACCACCCCATACAGTGATACAGTAGGCTATTACTGATTGTGCTAGAGCGATATATATTTCATTTAATAAATTTCTGTGAGAGCCTGATTTCTTTTTTATATTTTTGGGAACCATATACCTTAAAGTTTTAAAAATCCACCCCAACTTCCTAATCCTCCCAGTGACATGTTCAACATGAGAGTACCATGATAATCTGTGGTCAATAATTACGCCTAGATATTTTGTTTTCAAAACTTTACTGATTGTGGGACAAGCGCAATTATTATTTGGAGTTTTATCACATGAGTGTACTTTAATTTTGAACAGTTCATCTGGTTGTGAACTTTTATATATGGAGAAGCATATATAGTTAGTTTTCGTGGTATTAAACGTAAGAAGGTTGTTATCGAGCCAAGTCGCAATCTGGAACATACCTGACTCTGTTTTAATTTTAACATCGGACCAACTGTGCCCGTGGAAGACAACGGCAGTGTCGTCGGCGTAGGAAAATATATTTGCGTGTTCAACTCTCAGGTTACAAAGATCGTTAATGTAGGTTAGAAATAGTGTTGGACCCAGGACACTGCCCTGTGGCACGCCGAACGACACTTCAGCATCGTCACTAATACCCTCTCCAATCTTTACCCTCTGTTTCCTATTTGTGAGATAGACTTTAAAAAAATTTAGAGGTGTTCCCCTTATTCCAAGTTTTTCTAGTTTGTTCACCAGGATGGGAACGGAAACGGTGTCAAAAGCTTTTTTTAAGTCTAGAAATACCGTCAAGCATTTCTCCCCTTTATCCAAATAATCAGTAACTAATGAAGTGAGGGCTCCAACAGCATCCTCGGTGCATACTCCCTGTCTAAACCCAAATTGCGTTGAAGATATGATTTTAAACTTATTTATATAATTTACTAATCTAGTATTTGTTAATTTTTCTATGACCTTAGACAAGGCTGGCAACACCGAAATAGGTCTATAATTATTGACATCGCTTCCGTTCCCCCCCTTGTGGACTGGAGTAATGGAATACTCCGTTTCTGAAACAGAGGTTAGCCAGATGGGCAATAACAGGGGCAAGTTCTTTGTTACAGTGTTTTAGGAATTTTGCTGAGATACCATCCCATCCAGGGGCACTATCAGACTTCAAGTTCCTTATGATTCCCTCTACTTCCTCAGTGTCAGTATCAAAGAGCACAAATGAATTTACTTGCGTATTAGAATTGTTTTGTTGTAGATCCGAACTAATATTGTTTCTAGGTTGTATTTGTTGAGCTAATTCTTTTCCGATATTCGCGAAGTATTTATTAACATAGTTTACTGACTCAGTCGGAGTATGTTTGATATTTAGTAATTCGGCACTTTGATTTTTTGTTTTATTGGTATATGTAATTGATTTAATATTTTTCCATAATAATTTCGTATTGGCGACTGAATTTGATAGTAATTCTCTTTCATATTTTCTTTTAATTTTTTTGATGAGGTTGTTACAATAATTTCTATATCGGGTGTATGTGATTTTTAGAATGTCATTGTGTGGGTCAGAACGTGAGTTTTTTTGTAGTTTGTTTCGATTCTTTATACAGCGCAGTATTCCCGGGGTTATCCAAGGTTTGATTATACGTTTGTGATTAGGAATATTTTTTATCTTAGTATTATTCTGGATAGTTTCAGTAAGTTTGTCTATAAACACATCGGTTAGTATATTAGGATCATTGCAGAACATCAATTCGTGTATATTTTTTTCTTTAAGATAATTGAGTGCTTGTTCAAAATTCAAGGTGGTAACGATTTTATGTACAATTTCATTATTTTTTGTTTTTGATAGTGATAAAAATGTAGTAAAGTGATCTGTGATTGAAGTCTGTAAAATAGCGATTGACGCACAGATTTTTTTTACATTTATTCGTAACATTAAATGGTCTAGGCAGTTTTGCTCCCTGGTAGGTAGTGTGTGACCTGGTAATATGGCATAGGTTGACAGAGTGTTAAGATAATTGAGGCGGTTATTTTGCTCAGTAGGCGCCTCAGTCTCTTTGGGCCTAATATTAATGTTTATGTCTCCAGCTATTACTAGGTTTTTTTGTGAGACTATATTATCTAGATGTGAGCTGAGTGAGTCTAAGAAATTGCTAATATTTGTATTTGCCGGTGATCGGTATATGCAAAGCACAGTGGTATTTACCATTTCTACTTGAAGACATGAGGCCTGGGACAATTTTATTTCCTGAATTTTTGGTTTTAATGTATTTTTTGCGTAGACAACTACTCCATCATTTTGATTGTATTGGCGAGTTGTGACATAAGACTGATAATTGGCTAATTGTGGTATAGGTTTATTAACATTTAATCTACATTCTGTTAGGATTATTAAATCAGTTTCAAATTTAAGTGAAGACAAAGTAATAACAAAGTCATCAAAATTGCAGTATATACTCCTTATGTTCTGCGAAATTATAGTTAAATCATTTTTCTTTACACAAATATGATTAGAAAGACTCGAAGGATTACATTCAATGCAACTAGAAATTTCAATAGTGTCCAACTCGTTAACTGTTTGAACTGTGTTAGTCATAGAGAATATTTTTAAGCAGAATTAAAGTCGCAGCTTGACCATGGTTAATATTATTCCTGATAGCCAGGCGAGTGCAGTCTTTTATTATGGTACCAAAAAGTAATTGTTTGTGTAATATTAATATAATTGTTGAGTATATAACCGTGTCGTTCATTATATAAAGAATATTATAATATATTTTCTTTTTCAATTTTAGAGCCTTGAATGTATATTTAGTAACCTGTGTTTGAGTTTTGCATGAATTTATGTATGAATTGGTGTTAAATAGGGTGAGATATTTGTGAGAGTGAGTGTCTGTGTGAGTACTTAAACTTATACAACATTTATAAAAAATCCTTAACTTAATATTATATAGTGTGAAATGAAAATTTGTTTTCGAATGAATTATGATCAAGAGGTGACTTAAACAGATAAAAACCAATAAAACAAATGTTTTACCTAACACTTCAAAGAAATAATAAGCAGAAAATAGTCATACTTTCTGCATTAGCTGCTGTATCTGTGCCTCACTACTAACAATCAAAGACGGAGCCTGGTCATCCTTCTTAACGAGTACTTTACCATATGCAGTCCATTTTACTATATAATATGTCTCTGTATTATCAAAGACTGACTTGTTTAAATAAAAAGCTTCGTTTGGTCCTATATATTCATTACATTGATGAGCTCACCCTTTATCTTTATCCACACAGGTACCAAGTCCGCAGATGCCGTTCCTAAGCATGCACTCGTTGATCTTGGCTATCGCTGGTGGTTCGTAAGAGCCACCTCCACCTCCATCGTCGTCGCCATTGCCACCAGTTACGTTGCGGCGCCAGTTCGGTGGTATCACACCCCCACCACAGAGATGAGTCCATTCAGCTGGAAACAAAATGCAGCGTTAACAATATTTTTAAGGTATTTGTACTATTTAATTATTATCAATAAAAACATTGTCATTCTTGGCAACCCACAAAAGTAGTTCACTAAACATTTTCGCGATGAATAATTTTTCCATAGCATAATTATTTTCATATTCATCTCATTGGAAGGTCTTTAACTTTCTATTCAGTACGAATCGAATTATATATACAAAGAAAATAAGAAATTACACTGAGCATAACAATACAGAAATGGTTACCAACCAACTCAGTATAATTAAATATGATGGGCGGTAAACATCCAGCGCTGGTGTGTAACACATTCTATTTTATTTACGAATTCATTCTATAATTAAGTTCACTCACTAGATCCTCTAGGTGGGCAGGGTGTACACATGTCCCCCCAGGCTCGACCCATGTTGTATCCGCAGCAACAGTCGCGGTTGGACAGCGGCATTGGCAGCCGGTCGGCACACTCGCCAGTCTCGCTCATGTATGTGAAGCAACTGCCCACTCGGCCATCTGTAACAAACACCAAGAAATTACAAATCTATTAGAGAACATTAGAAGAGTCTCCTACAAGGTGGGCCGATGACCTGGTTAGAGTCGTGGGAATCCGATGAATCCGAAATGCAACAAGACCGGTCGCTGTAGTAACACTTGGGGGAGGCCTATGTCCAACAGTAGAATGATGATGATGAATTATGCTGAACATGAAGAAACATCACTATTATAAAACACATGGAGCAATGTGTGAGCAATGTTTGAAAACTATAAATAAATTATTTTATTTGGTTATAGTAGAATCTCATTAAAATGAAAAAGAATAATGAGTGAAGAAAATTACCTATACAGAATTTCTTGTCTGGACTGGGAATGAAGTGTGGGTTGCAGAGACAGTAGTAGTCGCCTTCTGTGTTTACACATTTGCCGTTCTGTAAAAGGAAAAATATGGTTAAAAATAATAGTATATTGCAAATAAACCTATAATACCAATAAGTTCTCGATT
The DNA here is from genome assembly GCA_961205895.1 of Mythimna pallens. Taxonomy (NCBI): domain Eukaryota; kingdom Metazoa; phylum Arthropoda; class Insecta; order Lepidoptera; family Noctuidae; genus Mythimna; species Mythimna pallens. The sequence continues at coordinate 23,534,962 of OY540838.1, read as the reverse complement.
CACTTTTATGTCAGCTAAAGCTGTTAACATAAAAACACACAAAAAAAACACAACAACACTGACTATACCAATATTACTTACAGGACAAATATCAGGGTCCTCACATTCATCAATGTCCTCACAGTTATTGGTGACTCTGTGTCGTCTCTGTCCAGGTGGACACTCACAAGAGAACGAACCGATGGAATTGATACACCGACCTCCTTGGCAGAGGCCCGGAACTGCTGCGCATTCATCTATGTCCTGCAGACAGAAAGGAAAGTCTTAAGCACAAATTTGGCCAGGATTGTTGAATTAGATTAAACTGACATAACCATAAAATATGTCAAAGTTAACTTTTGTTTAATAATATATTAAGGCAGTTGTAAGCTGAATATATTGGGAACTTAATGTTGTTACAACAACAATTCAAAGTTTCATAAATGAAATAAAACATTTTGAATTTTGAAAAGTTTCCTATTGATGACGTAAAATGAAGACCAAATGTTTTTCAACTAGGTATTATAGTTGACCGTGACAAACAACACCAAGGAATAAACACAACAATTAAAACACCTTTGCCATTGTCTCACCTGGCACTCCTTAGTAGCCAAGTTCCTCAGATGTCCCGTGGGACAGTCGAGGTCCCCGCAGCGCTCACAGGGGTGACCCCAAGCCACGCCGACGGTGGCACAGCACAGCTGCTTCGTGCAGACCACACCTTCTAGAGCTCCCGTGCATAGGGCGCCTCTGGTGTCCGTGTAACAAGGACCTGGAAACGTATACCAAAATAGTAAGGTAGCAGGAATTGTAGCTCTGGATTCTCTCACTTTACAAATATAATAAAATCTATAAATCGTGCATCATCTTTATTGACAACTCTTTATTGTTTTAAGAAATTGAAAGAGTCTTTATTTTGTAACTACAACCTTAAGATGAGCAGATATTAAACCTTCATAAACAAACACTTCCTCAGACTAAGCAAAGAGTTCGCGGTTTCTTGCTCATCGTATCTTCCGAATGAGTGCTGATGTGACTTGAATTAAGTTCTGAGTTAATTTTTATCATAATATAACGTAATCAAAACTCACCAGTTCGTCTGTCGATCTCGCACCTCGTGCCGGAGAGTCCGTGGAAACACACGCATCTGTCAGGCGCTATACATCGACCGCCGTGTAGACAGGGCTCCCGACAAATTGCTGGAAATATACAACATACTGTCTGATAAAGATCATCCTGATCATCTTAAAATCTCTTTCCGTTAAGAGAGACATTCTCAATCAAAGACCAGCTGATCTTGTTCGCAATGACGTGCATGCTTTCCATAGATGCCTGCTGAACATATTATTTCTGTTTTACTTACGTTCAGTACAAAATTCGCCGCTCCATCCGGGTGCGCAAGAGCAAGTACCGTTTGAACAAGTACCACCGTTCATACAGATTCGACGACAACCACCCGGCGTTCGTACTGCAAACGAATAAGACTCAAAATTAAGAAAAAAGAACAGCGCCAACCTCCATAATTTCGCCCTTATTCCAAAAAACTGGGCAAATACGAGTCAGACTCGCACGCTGAAAGTTCCGTACCTATGTAAATAGTTCAATTCCCGAATGGAATCTCGAAGATTTTCCGTTTTGCATTTGTTTTCTTCGTGCAGTAACAACAAATTTCCTGTTTTCAGATTTATTCCTATATCAGTGCTATAAAACCTTGCTTTACGCCAAATTTCAGGATTCTGGGTACCTGGCAGTACCCTATGAATTTTGATTCTCTTGAGAGTGTCGAAATATACGTTTTTTGCGAAATAAACGGCTGTATATTTTTTTTTTCGTTAACTTAGAAGTTTGATTTTTTCACAGCTTCGAGTTATGGTTTTAATATCAACTCGATAGCTCCACGCGTTTGCGAGAAAAAGGGTCTTGACAGTCAAACGGACAACAAAGTGATTCCGATTTTTCCTTTTGAGGTACGGAACCCTAAAAATAGAATACGGGCGAAACGTTGATTGGATTTGTAAATTATCTTCATCGGCTCTTACCTGGATACGGGTAGAGTCCGCCACCCCCACAAGATGGCGCTTCGACTCCGCTAGCACATCGACACATGTTGGGAGCTACACAAGCTCCCGGGGAACCGCAGTCGGGACGGCATAAAGCTGGGAATTATACATCCAGTTAAACTTAACAGTGAAAGGCAGATAATGTATACCAACAGAGCATCGATTGAATTATCTCTTTCTGATCAATCCATTCATGACTTGGGGAAAATAAATAGAAACAGAGTCAATAAAATATAAAAAGAAAATAAACTTACGGACTATACAAAGTAAGGAATTCGGCCGGGACGTCCATCCGGGACAGCAATGCGTGCTGTTGCGAGACCGGCATACGTGAGGACTGCAACAAGCATTATATTAAAAACTACATGTTCTAACAGCAAAAGCATGTTAAGGTCTTTTCTACTTTACATAGCATGCGTAGGATGACAGCAGGACGAAAATATGCATCTTTATGAAGAGAGAAAAGGATAGGTAGCTACATAGTATGAATCCGACAGCTGTAACCCGCATCGTCCTATAGCAATTTTAGTGTTAGTTCGTAGGGTATAGAATATCCTTGGTGTTAGCTAAGTTCAAGACAATCTGTGTTCACAAGTTTTTGAAGCCTATAAAAGGGGCCTATAAAAGGGGTGTGAAATGCACACGTTTGTAAAACAATTCTTGAGTCATTTTCCACGAATGACCATGAAGTAAGAAAAGGTGACCTATATTTTATTCTCAACGAGAATCCAAGCCTAACAACATGGTTTTCTTTGCAAGCTCTTTAACAAAAACTTCCTACAAAATACCCGTAGCATTCAGGCCACCTAGAAGCTCGTAAAATGTTACCTTCGAATTAACAATGCAGATTTCAGTTGCTTTTGTACCTTTTGTACGAAGCGCTCATTAAAGTCAGACAGGTGTTGTTTAAGTCTGATTTATTATCTAAGCCATTGTAAACACGTTCACTACTTCGACGATATACGGAAAGTCTCAAGTTTTCTGATGCTACTGTTCGTGTTGTTCAGAATTTGTAACATCGTGCCAAAAATCTAAGTGGGTATCTACTTTGTGTAATATCTTAGAGTGTTCGCTGCATTAGATAATCGTTACTGGCACACTCATTGAGTTTCTTATATTAAAATTGACAAAACCGGACTCAACTAAAGTTTTACAAAAATAATAACCTACCTAACCTAACCTAACCTAACTGAAAATGCCTGCCAAAGGACTTGAAATGATCATTTTGTCCGCAACATGATAATGACAATTATAATAAATAATAATTACAACCAGCAATAGGTACCACAATTTAGATGAAACTGTAGCTCTATTGAATGTCAAATTCATCGCCTTTGGTCAATTAACACTTTGAAGCCAACGAAAACGTCTTAGCAACAAATTACGCAACACTTAATATAGAGGAGCTTATGAGCGATGATCCTAATAACCTTGCTCAATGTACGACCGTATCTAAGTTGTATCGAATAGATTCTCCCCGCCTTGTTAAACTAGACTAATTTGTTCTAGGGTCAAAGAGTATCGCAAGTCCTTACACTGAAAACCTTGTATCAAAATTGAGATTTAGTGCAGCACTGCACTTAATTATATATTATCACTGTTTTGCTACATATGAGCTTATCATTCAAGAGCATTGCGGTCATTTAAACAATTCATTTTTGTTAATAGATTAACTTATAGCTAACTTAATTTTATATATATATCTTCGGTAACACTCATAAAGTTTGTTAAAGTCGTTGTTTGTTTCTAATAACAATAGTGTAATAACTACGCTACGGTTATATTAAATAGAATTTAATTTAAATATTATTTGCGTGTTCACCATAGTAAACTATAGTGACCTCATCGTTATGTCATAATATTATCACAGCAATACTAATATGAGCAGTACTATCCATTGATTAGCAATTTATAATCTCAGCACTGATTAAATCGTGTTATTTCTCCACTTCATCTTCAATCGCGTTGCAACTAACCTCTGCTAATGTCATTCCTGTTTCTATAACAATATTTCTATAGTGTTCATTAAATATTCGGTTATTTTCATCAACATCTTTATCACTACTTTTACATAACAATTAACTTATTTCATATGATGTTTCTTTTTGCTCTAACTATATCATGAATACCATCATTTAGCTTTGCATCTTCTTCGACCTCTGAGAATTATTTAAATTTGCTTCGGTCACTATCATCCTTGCATTCGATGATTGCATCTGCGACCTTGGTATCTAAACCAGCTTCGTCATAGCCTGTCCCAGTGAACTCGCCGTTGGTTCCGCTATTGCCCTCTGCGCGACTCCCGAAATTATAAGCGTGAAAATCACCTACGCGCCGCCGCCCACGGCAAGAGTACTACACAATCGTCATGTATTGTGTTACTGGGCTCTCTATAGCAAACTGAAGTAGAAAAAGTCGTAGTTTGCATAACATTTTGTAAGGACTTTAAATCAGTTTTGGTATTTTTTAAATTAAAACTTGACTCATTAAACTTTTTGCTGGGATAATTTACATATTTTAATTTTTTAGTGGAGAAGGAGTTAATTGATTTGGATGTGGGTACGCAAACTGTATAGAAGAGCTCAAGCGTTACCTACTGTAATAACGATGGACATTTGCCGCTATTAATAAAAGCCCAAATGTCAAACCGCCGCTATAATTATGTATTTCTAGATTAGTTAATAATTCATAAAAAACTTTTTACAATAAAAATAACCGACTTCACTACAAAAAAACATACATTCAGCCGATCATAGAACCTCTTCCTTTTAAAAGTCGGTTAAAAACACTAAAAGGATCAAAGTAACTTTCCAATCTGGAAGTATACACTTTTAGGGGAAATAAAATTGGCAAATCGGTCCATAAACTACGGAGTTCTGAGGTAACAAATAAAAAAAAAATATGATGATAAAAAAAATACAACCGAATTGATAAGCTCCTTCTTTTTTTTAAGTCGGTTAAAAGAACCTTAAAATGCTCTCTAGTGTGATCAAACGCAGGACCTTACGCCCTCTCAGTCAGTAGCCAAGCTTACGACAAATGACGATAAAGAATAAATGTATGTAAAACGTGTACGGCTTAAAGATGCAATAGCGCATACGATTATAAAACCGTACAGTGTGAAGTGCCGAGATTTGTATCACTGGGACCGCCGCATGCGCTTCACGTACGGTTCCAAGGACCGGAGAACGATGCACCTCCGATTAAAACGTATTAACATCACATTCTTTTACTTTGATGGTTAGCGCGATTGAGTTTTCCGTTAACAATATGTTAGGGCAGATGCCTTTAATTCAACGCAAATCTACTACGGCATTTTTTAATGAATTGGCAAGTAAGTCACGGACGAACCACCTGAACGACTGCGAAATAAATTTTGTGTGGCACTGTAGCACTTTGATCCAAATTCCTATTTTAACCCATATTAAAAAAATGTAGTATGTAGGTAAAGCTTTCGTTTCTACTGAGCTCATGGTTTAGAACAGATTTCTGATTCTAAAAAACGAGCACAGGTGCCTAAAGCTGATATAATTAAACACTAACACTACTTGTACTCAGGCTTCAGGTGTTTAAACTAGTTCGAATGATGCTCATTCGGCTGTCTAAGTTTCTACTACCAATAGCGAAATACAGAGTGGTTTAACCGAATTATGCTTGGTGTCACAGCATCTAAACAAACTCATACAGTCTCCTGTTCCAACTTACCCTACGAACTGGTTAGGTTTGCGCTCAGAGAGCGTGCGAGGCGCGCGCGGCCACAGGCGCGGCGGTCGCGTGGGCTGCGGGCCGCGCGCTTCGCCCGCCACCACGTGTGCGCACGCGTACAGCACCGCTGCCGCCGCCACCAGCCGCCACATTGTCATCTTGGAACCATCACCCTGGAACAACGGAAAATTAACACTGCTTAAAGGTTTTGGTGGCAAAAACAGGACCAAGACCACGACATGATTCTCGTGAATCACAAATGGCGATGCTATATCCATCGTCGTACGATGCATGGTGTTATGTTCACCGGTAAAGTCACTTGCAGACTTTTACTTGATTGATTATTAGATGCATTGAAGCAATTCACTCACTGTCAATAGAGCCAAGAAAATGGATTATTAGTCCCATTTCCGTAATTACTTATTTTCTTTGTTAATTTTTTTTTTCACGAACGAATCATGCATACTTAGTATTATTGCTCTATGAGAAGAAATCACTCTGAATAGTTTCATTGGCGTATTTAGGGTTATTTTTCAGGGTCTCCCACTGTGGTTGGCCCCTGACAAGCCATAGCTGATGCAATGAAGCAGAATCGACACTCAATGTACAGACAGTGAGTAGGTGCGATTAGTATCAAGATTAATGCGCTATGATACACATAGCGCATTAATCTTGATACTAATCGTATGATATGTAGTTTACAAATAAGAAATTAAAATCTCTTAAATTTAGATCCTAGAACCCATTCAGCCGCTGTTTGAGATCAAATCTATATATATAAAAGAAAGTCGTGTTAGTTACACTGTTTATAACTCAAGAACGGCTGAACCGATTTGGCTGAAAATTGGTGGGGAGGTAGCTTAGAACCAGGAGACGGACATACTTTTTAACGAGTAGGGTAGAGTAGGGTAGAGTAGGGTAGAGTAGGGTAGAGTAGGGTAGAGTAGGGTAGAGTAGGGTAGAGTAGGGTAGAGTAGGGTAGAGTAGGGTAGAGTAGGGTAGAGTAGGGTAGAGTAGGGTAGAGTAGGGTAGAGTAGGGTAGAGTAGGGTAGAGTAGGGTAGAGTAGGGTAGAGTAGGGTAGAGTAGGGTAGAGTAGGGTAGAGTAGGGTAGAGTAGGGTAGAGTAGGGTAGAGTAGGGTAGAGTAGGGTAGAGTAGGGTAGAGTAGGGTAGAGTAGGGTAGAGTAGGGTAGAGTAGGGTAGAGTAGGGTAGAGTAGGGTAGAGTAGGGTAGAGTAGGGTAGAGTAGGGTAGAGTAGGGTAGAGTAGGGTAGAGTAGGGTAGAGTAGGGTAGAGTAGGGTAGAGTAGGGTAGAGTAGGGTAGAGTAGGGTAGAGTGGGGTAGAGTAGGGTAATTTTTTTTTTTTACTAAATCCCGCTTTTGGGCAGAACAACGTCTGCCGGGACCGCTAGTAAAAAATAATAATAACAAATCATTAATTCCAGATATATAAAAATAACTAACTTTTGCACATAAGCTATCAATTAAAAGAGGTTATGAATGAACGTTCGTTATCATCGAAATATTCGTACAAAAAAAAATCAAATGGCACAACAAGTTATTCTATCGCCACGTAACACGGCACGAGTATAAAACTAAGATAACTCCTAACACCGGATAAGATATCGCCAAACGTTTAAAAATAACATACATAGCAACTTTTAAAAATAAATTTATTATGTAACATATTATACTTAATAAAATCACTAAAGTGTCAAAGCCTTCAATAGTAACCTTATAAAATCTTAATAAACAAACAGTAATTAGAACAAAGATTACGCGGTACACTCTTATCGCAACTGCATTGATAATTGAGTGTTTACACACTAAAAGCACATTCTGATGTCAGTGCCAAAAACATTTTTAGATACACTTGTGCTATCTGAAAGCTTTCGGATAAAAACGTTTAAATTAAAATCTTGGTAGGTGTCAGGAAAAATGATCACACTTTGTGTAACGTAGCGATATTTTAAAAAACAAAAGCTCAAAGCAAAATTACTTAAAAAAATAACAATGCGTTTCCAATAACTGCTGTTAATCTTCTTCTTCTTCCTGACCTTGTCTCGTGTAGCCCTCTTCACACAATCCATCCATTTTTACTTTGACCTCCCTCTCCCTCTCCATCCATCCAGGTGTATACACATAACTCTTTTAGTAACATGCGTTTCATCTCTCCTCTTCATATGTGAAAGAAAAGAGATGCTCATAACCATACAAAGACAAACGATTCCCTTTCAAATTAGTCAGTAGTGCCATTTTAAAACTTCCTCTAATATACTCATTTCTTACTTTATCCATATTCGTTACACCACATATCCATCTCTATAATTGCTATTAATATTGGGTTGTGATTATTCCCGTAGGGTATACAAGATCCTTGATTTATTCAAAAGAAGAGACAGAATATCATTGGAAGAGACAATTAAATCTGACGTTACGTCATCACTACTAACTGAGTTACTGAATGAGAATATATTTATTTGATTAGAAACTGACATTATAAAAACAATCTCAATGATGTAGGTTAACTTCGTTATCTACATATATGTACTTGAAATAAAATATTGGACATTTAAATTAATTTAAACGGATTTCAGCAAATGTAATGTAATGTAATTTCATAATGTTGGTCATTTTGCCTGACATATTCAATTTAATTACTATTCAAATATTCTTTTACCATTAAAATAACCTTCATCATTTCATAATTTAAAGCAATTAAATGTTTATAATTAAAAAGTTCTAACTAATTAGATAGCCTCTACATCTTTCGTCATCATCATCATACAAAATTGCATGCGATATAGTATGAATTTTAAACAGTCACTAATAAGAAAATAGATACTCATTATTAGAAACTCCGTACGACCGATATAACGACCTCATAAAACCCGTATAATTAATAGAAACTAGATAATCCAAAAGCAGTTTCCAAGGAACCATTGAAACAAGACCAAACGATTACAACAATAAAACCTTTTTTGGATAGAAAAAGACAGCACTCACAACGAAAGAGGAGCAAGCACACACACAACACATAGATGGCGGGAAGCGCAGGAGCAGCGGGGCGGGATCAAGCAATCTGTGCCGAAATGATAACGCGGGCCGACGACCGCGCGCGCATTACAATCACAATCTGTTGCTATAATTAGTAAAAATTCTTCTCCAGCTTTGTTCTACAAATGACGTCACTTATTAGTAAAAGCAACAACCTTACGTTAGTTGTGGACTAAATTGTAGTTGTACCACCAATGAATGGAACGGTGGCCAGTTACTCAGTATCAACATTGTTCGATGCTCCACATCTATTGATGTTTACAAAAGGACCTTTTGTGGGCAAATTACTGCTTTTAAGTACCGACAATGTTTCTCTATTTTCCTCATTTTCACAATAACCACATTTGACCAACTTGCAACAAAACTCGTACCGAGATCCAGAACGGTAGCTGTGTTTATAAAAGAGATTTGAAAGGTGGCAGAATCCCTGTCACTGTTCTTCTACATCTGACTCTTATCGGTTATAGTACTTATTATATCTGTAAGTATAATATGTAATGTACATAAATCACATTGGTGTAGCAAATAACATCATTGACTTTTTAAAAGAGGCTTGAAATATAAACAATATTACATTCTTCTTCGTTTTCTGTGAATGCAAATTGGCTAACAATATCATAGGATTTTTTCATATCATCAGCATCGTGATCCCGGTTAGTTTTAGGTGGCATTGTAGTGAGTGGACAGGAACGAGTCGAAGTTGGGCGCCCATCAATGGATGAGTCACGCGGAGTGAATGCCGCCGCCCACGACTCCGGCTTCCTTACTTACTACATGGCCATTCGACGGCCACACACTGGAAATCATACTAATCTAATGTGACGAATTTTACGCGGTATTCGGATGTGGTTTATTAGAACGAATCAAAAATACAAAAAAAGCAATTCCTTGCGTAAACCCGTGACAAAGCTCCTTAGAAGCGAAGATGTCAAAATTTGCTCCTTAAAAGAAAACCAGTGATGGTCTTCCTGGATCATGGATTCCACGGAGTGATGTAGTTTCAGAACAGGTACCTAATCTAATACTTGTCCAAAATTTCTACAAGAACAATAATTCAAGGAAATATTATCCGTTAATTAAATCTAGCATATATTGTACTTCTATAGCATCTAATTATGTACCATTTCAATTAGGCCCGCCGTATCAAATTACTCTCCGATTCAATCTAGTGATTTACCGACCCTTGATGAGTACCGTTAGCTGATGCACATACTCTCCAGTCAAATCAATCGTATCCTAAGCAAACACGTATCTTTTCAATATATCCTGAATGGACACAAATGAACTTTCACATTACATTGTGATTAAATAAATAAAACTTTTTAAGTGTGTGGATTGGGAAGATCAAAATCTTTTTCGTGATGTCTTGATGTCTGGTACTGCTTTCTTTCAAATTTTTACTAACATACAGAAAAAGAGACAAACTTATTGAAAATCGCTATTACCTCGCAGTAATGCTTTTCATACTTTTCTCATAAAATCATTTCACACCGATCTCACAAAGCTCCAGGTCCATTTGCATACAGATCTTTATCAAGACCATGTTAAATCGTACATTTCAACATTTTTAACCCTAGACATAAAACAAGTGTGGTCCTAGCTTTTCTTAGACCACACGCAGATCTATTGTGTAATATCGAACTTAAAATTTCTCAGAATCGCGTCCGTTATAATATTATTAGGTTCACTTATTAGCACGACCGATTTATGCTGATTCCGATCACAATTGGCTGTTAGCACCAATGTATGACAATGCCTAACCGCACCTTGATATGCTGAATAACGTCTAAAGTTATGACCATAATTAATATCAATGGAGACAGAACTAATTCTGACCGCTGACCGGGTTAAATACGTGTTTTACTACAGTTTAATTTATGTGTTGTAAATATATAAGTCTGGCTCAACGCAATGATACTTCGAAAAATTACTGTTTAGCTACCAAAAAATTATGATTTATTTCGTTTCAATACCGACAACTAATACCACTGGTATTTGTTTAGACTCATATTTAAAATTTATTTTGATTGGGTTTGACTGAGCTGACTGTACCAAATTCAAGTTGTTAGTATTCGTTCGGAATGGAAAATAAATATTATTACAAAAAAATACAAGTGGTATTAGTTTTTGGTATTAGAACGGAATAAATCAAAACAATTGAGGACCATATCTATTACAATGAAAATAAGGAAAGATAAGCATTATAAAGCTACTTTCTGGGGTGTAAATTCTTCTAATAACTTCTCCCGCTCTCTCTGGAGCGAGGGAGAGACTTTTACTCACTGAAATCCCGTAACCCACTGTTATCTATGTTTGTTATTTCCTCGAGCCTAAACAGCTCAACGGACTGGAATGAAATATGACATATAGGTAAACCAGTTAGATATATTCCCGTCCCGAAATAGCTTTATAGGGTATTTTTTTATCCCGGTAGTGTAAATCCCCTGTTGTCCCTTGGGGCAATTGTCTACTACATAAAATTGTCTCATTCTCTCGGTAATTAAACGGGCAAAGTAAACGCATTATTAGCCTTTATGAAATATATATTCATTAAACTTTACCTTTCTCATCGTTAACCTTCGTCCTTGACCAGATTGGAATCAAAGCATCGCCGAATCAGTGTCAAGTGTCACGCAAATAGTGTGGACGGTCAACAAAGCTATGATCAACGATGATGCGTCGCGCTACGGTCGGAGGAAACGTCGGCACGCGCTTAGATCAATATAGTAGGGAGGGAGGATTAAATTGGGAGTGACAGCGGGTTTGGCGACAGACGGTCTACAAATCAAGCTGATTTGATAGCAGAATTAAATAAGATAATTTTCAGGTTATAAGTAATTAGGATTGCCATGACAAACAAATGATCAAGTCATTAATATTTATTAAAATATAGTAACTTTTACTCTTAATTATTGAGTCAAATAGGAGTAAAAGATTATTTTTTATCATTTTGTTACCAAACAAAACTTTCAAAAAAACTTTAAAAAATTCTTAATAAAACCAATTTTCAATTTGTCCCGTAAGGTACACACAAACCAATTACAAACACTTGAAGAAGAAAATCGCTTATGTCTATGGCTTGTAACCGTTCCTTGAAGGCGAGCGAGTGCCCCCAATTGAGGGGTTATTAACGCACACCACTGACTGCGCCCGCGCCGACTTCTAACGATCCGATGCAACAAACTCAACTGACAGCGACGATGCAGTTAGATTGTTTAAGTAAAGCTCGTAGAAGCTTTAAAGCGTTACTGTAACAGTTATTGATTAATTGGGAATCAACAAAAAGAACGTTACCTATATTGTAACGATAAAAAACAGAGTGGGGCCCAAAACGCTTCCCTGTGAAATACCAAAATAATTCAGTAGTTCACTACTATATATAGATCATTACTATATACTCCCAAAACAATTTTTTTAGGTAGAAAACAGTAATGTTCTACTCTCGGGCAAAGTGCAATAGTGAAAAGCACTGGTAGCGGTAACGACAGAGATATGCAGTAGTATTTTAGTTGTAGGAGGCTGCAGTACATTATATTAAAAAATATGCCAGTAAAGTGACGAAAGAGAAACATACAGGGATTCAAGACGAGTGAATAAATATTAAGATGCAAGCCAAATAAAACATCAATCTCTCGATAGCTTTAGTTCTATTATATATAAAGAATTTATACACTTATCTGTCAAGTCAATTTACGTAATAAAGCGTGAAGGACGCTTTTCTATAAGCCGTTTATGTCACGTTCTACTGAAGCCTACGTTAAATCCTACGATTTCTTTGAAAAACTCAGTCATTAATTGAAATATCAGCTGCATTAACTGAATTTATCATTACATTATCCATGATAAAAAGCATTTTTTTACAATTGAGTAAAAAAGAGTAAATGGTATGAAAAAAAAAAACATAATTGGAATTGTCGGCGTTTTCATTTCTTGTAGTAACGATACTATAACTCGTAACAATATAGTCCCAAAGTCAACACAACATTATAAAGGCTATGAATTCTCCACATTGTTTGGTAGAGTCAAACGTTTTGAAGAAGAACTAACGAAAATAATATTTACCTTTATATACAATTCAAAGAACAACAAAATTGTGTAACAGCTTACTTGTCGGCATTTTTACATCAAGAGGGTGGTCCCCGGCCGGTACAGAGTCTGGCCATTAATTAAAATTCTTAATTATACCAGCTTCGAGAGAACAATAATTAATTATAACCCGTATACTATAATGGTGAGTTTAGTAAATTGATTGTACTCAATAATTTATTGGTTGGTTATGGAATGCGGTAATAAACGTTCCTAAATATCCTTTTGTGGTTGATAAGTTATGTATCAAAAATTGTAGTACAGTTAGACTCGGCCCTTAGTTTTACTATTCTAAGGCTGGGACACAAATGTCGCGGTTCTACGATCCGGAAAGATTCGTTCATCATTTTGTTGGTCCTTGATGACGCTGATTGTGATTTCGAAAACTCGTCTAAACGCAAAACATAAAACGCAAAACTCTTGCTTTCCATTATCACCATATCTGGTACCGTAACTGAACTTCATCATAAAACTGACATTAACATCATAAATAATGACGTGACATGTCCAAAATTATAAATAATCCAGAATGTTCACAATAAAGCGTGATCGTTAGTCTCCTAACCATAAAGTGAGTTCATCGACCTCGCTTGCATGTAGACAGCTAGGCGCCAAAACATTTGACATTGAATCAAGTGATTGATCGATCCATAATCGATGATCTATCGAATCACTCGATGTTACGCACAGCGCAGCTTGGAGTAACTGTTTTTGTGCTTAGTTTAAGTAGCTGTGATGTAACATGCGTTTAGCTTTTAAGCTTATTATTTTAATACCTAATGCAATAAGCAAATAGGTACCGCTAAATTGAATAGTAATAAACATATGTACAAATAGAAAAACTTTCAACATTTTGTGTGCTTCATAATTTTTCATAAATTAAATTCCTATTTCTTTTTAGTAATTTAAAATATGGATATCATTCTTGCAATGTTACGAAATCCATATTAGTAGTGTAAGCACTATATTCCAGAAACGCATAAATTAATTTAAAAATAAATTATTTAAATTCAAGCATACGAGTATAGACATCATACTCGTATGCTTGAATTTAAATAATTTACACACAATGACAACTAATACAAACATTAAAAATTGTTCAGCTAGTAATGAATAATTAAAACTGTTTACTTTGTCCGTCTTTTTCTTTCGCACAATATGCGATACTACCTATAAGGTATACCTATAATTTCAACAGACAGACAGAGTCTTGTTTCATACACAAAACAAATATATAATCCCGAAGAACCATTCTTAAACCTTAATTTACAATCGACTTGTAGAAACATTAAAATGAAAATGTTGGAAAGTACATAAAAGAAAAAATAAATCTGCATGTCGTAACCAACCTTAAAGGAAACACTGTAGCACCTCACAAAAACTAACACAAACTCGATAAGATTAACCTCATTATGTTGCAAAATAAAGGTTTAGAGAGCACGGCGAGTATCAATCATGATGATTGATCGGTCAGGTAAACAGTGCGAGCGACGGCACCACACTATTGGAACAAGAATGCGTGACACTAATCTTAATTAGAACGCGTGGACTAATTAATTTAAGGTGTCTGAATTCCGCCGATAGAGCGGTTTTGGTGTTCCATAGTTTAGTGGCTTTGACCTGTATAGGTAATGCAGATAGTTTACTGAAAATATTGGAAAAATAATGAATCACGAAATTAAAATCTACCTAACAGTTAAAATATTAAGTAGATAGGTAGTTAATATAATTGTGAAAGAATAAAACGAAATGCTCAATCAAAATTTCAGATGGATTGCAGGAACTATCTCGAACTGGCCTTTGTCAATGACAAACGATATAACGGTTAAAACCGAATACAATTCATACAACGGTATTCTAATTTAGGACAGCAAATGAATTTTACACAAAAAAAGTTTTTTTCTCTGACCGATATCTGGGAGGTCCCTGGGGTCGTCTCCGGATAAGCCGCCTATCAGCCCCATGTCGGTACCACGAGTACACGAATATGACGAAACTGACCCATCAGGGCTAGCTTGGGCGATACACAATTAGGTCAAGGCCATTTCTTTTAGTGATTCATTATAGCATCGACATTTATGGTAAGTAATTTCGAAAAATGGTATATCCCTGATATTTTATTTTATACATGTGATACAGCGTCTTTACAAGGTACAGTGATTGTCAAAGAAAGGATAATCATTCTTTCAAAGCTACTTACTGTCTGCAATATTTTTTTAAATTGTTTAACGATTTGCCCTACAATCATTGAACTATTAAGAAAATATTATGTTAGTTCAGATAGCCTAATATTTTCGGTAATATTTTTTATCTTTCTCTATTAATTAATTTGTTTTCCTCAATATTCTTGAAATTGTTTGTTGTTTTGTGACCTTGCGAGTCAACAATACTGTTAATAGTTATCTTCTCTTCTTCTTCGAATTGCCACAAGAATATTACAACATACAGTAGGTACCTACACAGTTACAATATTGAAAGAGATGACTTTATTAAAATTTATATACTGAATAACTATTTAAAGTCGATACCAATATTCAGAGATGTTACACTAATTAGAGTTCTGATAAAGGTTTTTTTTTTGAGTTGGGTAATCATCAAATGACTTCTTCTAGGGTAAAGCGAAAGGGTGAGTCAGAATTTTATTGACTAAAATCCATCTGTGCTTCTTCACCCTTTGTATTCTCGGGCCACGATAACTGTTTAATATTGGCATAGGATAAGCATCATTTAAAAATAAATATTCAGATCCAATGGATAGAAGTCTAAACGTTCTTCGAACAATTCCCTGTTGTAACAATAGAACAAATTCCAAACAAATGCCAATCCCAGAAACTTTTTGTAAAAAAAATTAAACCCAAATTCCGGATCATATATTTTATACATTGTTTAGATACGGCATAGTTTCTGATCAAACTTTTTGTCTTATCAAAAATAACAATAGACGAATTATAAATATTTTAATTTGACCTAAATCACCGAAATACACGTAAATCTGTTTCATTTTACGTGGCATACTACTCGTAGGTACTAGGGAAGCATAGTACAATCGAGGCTAAAACATTCAATTAATAGATGAGTATAATTCTCATCATACAAAGGAAATTAACTTGGCTTAATCATAAAGAGCTATCAAGGTACCAAAATCCATTTGTACATTCCAGAAAAGTTGGTCCTTCGGACCCAATGAAACCTCCAATGCATGGGAGGGCCTAAAAGTCTTCATAAAGATCATTAAAATAATCACTTGGCAACAGAAAATAATAGCCCTAAAGCGTGAAATAGTCTCACTTAAGTTTTGTACAGATTAGTTTGTAGGGATTCACTTGAACGGCGTGTTCCATATCGATCATGCGATTATGTTATGATGCGAACATTTGTTCTATATTTAGAAATAGGACGAACCCAAGGATTAGGTTAAACATACATGTATTGGGATTAGATTAGTGGCTGTACTTAACACTATATTGTTATTTCGTGTTTTTTTCTATAAATATTACAAATATTGCGGTAAACTGCATACGTATCAAAAAGCTTGAGATGCACTAAATTAGTCAAATGAAATACCTACACTTATTTAGATAAAATAAATTGTGTGACAATAAATAATAATAATCTGTGGCAGATGAAGACATTTTAAGCAATTGTAACAACAACATAGTAACTGAAATACAGTATAGTCATTAAAAGCGTTAAACGTTCTAATTAAGTAAGTCATAAAGCTTTTAACGATAAATACATCTTCAAAGATACTAAAACTAAAGATTCACATACTAAAATCGATAAACATAAAACTGTGCCACTATCTAAACAGCATCATCATACTGATCCCGACACTCTGACAGCCACGTAACTTGTTAGCAATGGCTGCACAGTACAAATCAGCCTATTTCGATCATAAGGAGGCCATTCATGTGTCGACGAGGAAGCGCAGGCGCCGGTGTATGTTTCAGGACGATCAAAGGGCCACTTACTGATGCACTCGCAAAATGGAGATAGCTTGAGAGAGCTTGTTTGGAGATAAATGTGCTCTTGTGTCAATATAGTATTTGTTAGTTGAAGAGGGAAGGTAAGGAAAAACTAGCTTGGAAATAGAGCCTGCTCGCAATCGTGACAGATAATATCCGTCCAGCATAGACAGCAAGATTAGAAAGACCTTGGTAATACGATCTTTGCAGCGTGACTGGTAATAGCTGGATGAGTGTTACTGAAAATCGAGATAAATAGCGTGCAATTAGAGAGGTCTATGTCCAGTAATGGACGGAAGACGATAAAGTCAGAAATCAAGCTGACAAAAGAGATCTATTTATAATGTAAAATAGCCGATTTTTGAAATATTTTTAAGAGTTTAGGTTTGATCGTAACAAAAAAGTAATGCACACTAATTATAAAAAGACACAAACAATAATAAAGACACAAGTTTCAGCATATTGACATGTAACGTCGCAAATAGTGCGTGATGATAGATCGCATCGTGGTCACGCCTGCATACATGCAGATATAGTTTGTAATCTATGGAGCCTAATTGACTATAAAGGCGAAAGCACACTTGAGAGACCACTTGAGGAAACTTTTGTCCTGAGTGGTGAGCAGACGAGATGATTTAGATTTTCCCGCCAACGTTCACACTTATAATTTTGGGAAGTATTTTCACAATAATTGGTATTTGGTTTTTATATATAAAACATTTTTCAAAAATATGTGCAAAATTCGATTGCACACGCGAATAAAGCAAATATATATGCCCATTTGTTGTTGTAAATGCTAAGTGGATCAATAAATCTAGAAAAGATTCTTAAAAATTTGAACACAAAGTTAAACCAAAATATCTTAATAATTTTGAAACAAACCTAAATCGGGACGAACAAATAAAATACACAAACAGATGATAATGCACTGTGCTTACAACTTTTCAGATGCATGATATGTAGTTTCAAAAAGTGGATTCTGAATACATAATGCTTTGCTATCCTTAGTTTTTGAATTCTAGTTTGTTTTATTGATGTGTTTTGTAACATCAATCAAAAATAGTCTGCAAACATAAATTAAAAAAAAACTATTTTCATAAATCCTTTGCAACTTCACTTTCATGGTCTATCTAAAACCTGAATAAAAAGTAGTTCAAATAATTATTACGATCTCTGATAAAAGATAACCGAAGTATGCGTGACTGTGGAATGCCTTATATAAATGAAAAGTCTTCGTTGCGTTGTCTAATTATATTCATTTTAGACCACATTAGATAAGCTGGGCAGTAATTTTCACTGAAAATTTAAATAGTAATATAACTACGACTATTTCGATTTTCAATAAATAAAATGCAGAATATTGAAATAATAGCAGTTGTCTTCTGTAGCCTAAGGAGCACTTGTTAAGAAACCTTTCTTTGTTGGAGATCCAAAATGAATAAATAAATAATTTCGAGCCTCTGGTATACTCAACTAGACACCAAGTGCGTGTGTACCTGTGTCTTTATAGCAACGCCCTATTTAGTAAAAAGAAACTTCAGTAAGATGACATCATCTCCAACCGTATAAGTTCACAGCCATATTAATTCACATTAGAAAATAACAAATCCGAACATATGCTTCGAAATCTGACCAACTAATGAACAAATACGCGCCATATAATGGGAGTATTTAAAAAATAAACAAAACCAACGGAGGCATATGTTAAAACTGTGTCAAAGCAAGTTGCACTGCAGCTGTGCAGACAATTCTTATGAAGACACCACTTACAGAGCAAATGTAGGTTACACTTATTGAGAAGGATTAAGACTTCACTTAAATTTTTGATCTTATAAAGAAATGTGGAAGAAAATCGAAATTAATTTTGTTAGGAAAATTACATGTTTTCCCAACAAAATTACAGACAATGCAATAATAATTAAAACGTCAATTCCTTTAATCGGTCCTATGAGCCAAATTTGGGAGATGTTATTTAAATACTCATGTATACTTATATAATTGCCAATATTTTACATTTTACAAAGTAAGAGTATGCCGCAAAACTCATAAAGCAAGTTTGTACAAAAACCAGAGATGCAAAAACATTGTAGACTTCCTTAAGACATCACCAACAATATAAAGACAAATCCAGAATCGACAAAGTAATGATAATAACATAAGTACAGAACTCGTAACGTTTTATCGCTGGCGACAATACCGTTTAAACTGACAGATAAGTACTAGTTGTAATTCATAACGACAAGTTGTAAAATAGCAAACACAATGGGGAATTAACTGTTAAATATAGGGCCAATGCCGACCGGTCCTGGGACCCTACAGAGATGCTATGCAAATGACAATCATTACAGCTAAACACGGATCATACTGTATAATGCTGAATTGAGGTGTAAATTTACATTGACATTACAACACGTAAAAGGCGTGAAATCCGACATCAGACTGTAGAAGCATGTGTACGGATAACGTCATTCTGTGATCACCAATTTTGCTGGATAAACATTATGCAAATATTGATTGATCTTTCGAACTTCAACTTTCAAAGAACCATTTTAAGTTTTAGTTTTGAGCTGGAGCAAAGACCATTACTAGGAAATCAATTGATTCAAAACTTACCTATGAACTCAACATTTATCAGATATTGACCATCATCAATGGAAATCATGCAATAACCTTACAAGCCAGAGATTGAGATTGACATGGTAGCTGAAAGTTTCTTGAACGAATAAATAAAGAGCTTTAGGAGAGTTTAAACAGATCAGCTGTTTGGGACGAATCTGCAATTTTGTTGAGCTTTTTCTAGCCAGGAGTCGAATGAGAACCTGGCAGAACAACACAAAATAACTGCAAATTGTATATATATGACGAGCTGTACTTTGTACAACACAGAAGCCGTAGCTAATAAATATGACAATTAAATGGAGAGCAATATTCCCACACCAGTGAATTTAGCGTCGGACGTGATATGCTCCCGCCGATTGCGCAAATCGGCTAGCCTTCGGCCGGTTCCTACTCTGATAAGGGACTCATCGCTGACCAATGTTTAACCCTGGCCCTATTAACTGAGGATGCCGTTTGTAATGGCAAAATTATGTTGTAACTGCGAAAGTCATCGTAACTCACTTAAAAGTTCAGCAAACATTGAAACTGTTCTCGCCGCGCGAACTGAGGCGAGCTTTTAGATTACTTGGACAAATATTCAAAAAGTTTAGGCGGAAAAAATCTGCAAAGTGTAATCCAATTCATTTCCAATTCAAAAAGTTTTCAAAAGTGCTACGTTATAACACAGTTATACATGCTTTTAAAATTTACAGACCAAATAAAATTTAATTTAATATGAATTAAGAAGATATAAAAAATATAATGTTTTTTAATACACATTACGTAATACAATACCAATCTCTAGCTCTATTCAAGAGACAATAGGCGGCAAACACCCAGGATCCGTCCGTAACAAAATTAAATCAACATTATCCTGATGGAATATTATCACAAATTACCATGCCACTGGATTCCTCTATGGAGGGCAACCAGAAAACTGTTCGATGTTCAAGAGTGGTTCGTGTGTAGATGATGATACGACCGGATGGATGATAAACGCGCACGGGTTCCCGCGCCGACCGAAAGGGAGGACCGACTCGATCCACGGCACTCTCCCGACTGACAACTAAAATTGCGAGCTTTATCATCGACCATACAATGCGCGCACGCGCACGTTTACCCAACCACTTAGATCTGTGAGGCTTCCGTTACGCTATTAGTACAAACATTCTGGTGAAGACAATACCAAAATGTTGCTATACTTTCTAACACTCTTAATTTGTGTACTTAATTAATTTCTAGTTCGAGTATTGGAGCTTGGAAGTTCTGCTCTTCGAAGCTCTGTTGTAACTTACGTGACGTGACTTTTCACTGGTGTATGGCTGAGTCATGACATGCTAAAGATAAAATTGTAATAAATTAAAACTATTCAAATATAGCATTGTATAATTTTATAGCATCGTCTTATTATCGTTATGTTTAATATCACTTGTATATTTTAGTGGTTTATGACATTAGTTTATTTTAATTTATGAGCCCCATGGTATTATAGCATTTTAATAGATACAATTGCAATACTATATTTGTACTTATCTACATTTAGAGAGTGACAGGGCGCGTAAATAAAATTTACCGTAAAAGCATATGAGTATTCTAATGCTCTTAAAATCGGGTTACCAGAAATTCCACTACTGTTCAGATAAATTAGGTCATTATTGTAACTTATGACCCCACTGTTTAGTTTACCGGCGCCAACTAATCGAACTCCGAGTGCTCATATGATACCCCACTGTTAATTAAATAGCCTTCATTTACATAAAGCCTAAATGAATTAGTGCCTTATGGCCGATGATACGCATTCTCGATTAGTTTAATTGTTTATGTTTTGTTAGATTATGTGTGAGTTATCAAGAGGTTTCCAATGGTAAGCTTGTGAGTATGTTGACACTGCGTAAAAATGATTTTGACCATCATACTCGTAACAAATTCTATTCCAATGTCTACAAATCTGAAAAAGAAAACAATGAAAGTTTTGCTCTAAAAATATGGCAGATTTTTAACAAAGACTTCTACTTCTATCTTTATTTCTTTGCAAGAGTTTAAACATATTTTGTTGCATGATGAGATGACACTTCAAACTCTGATTTTCCTATCACAATCCAATGCTTATAAATACAAAATCAAACCAATAAAACAACGATTAATATCCACAACATGGTCGCTATAAACAAATGTCAATCTGAACAATTCTAATAGGTGTAATAAAATCCTGTGACCATTTAGGAGTAGGTTTCTAGCATACAAATATCGATGACTAATGAAACTGCAAAAAGCTTTAGCAATAAAAATAGCTATACTATACCAACAACGAATAGAAATTTAAGTTTCAGCATTTGGGTGACCAAATAATTTGAGGTAACAAGGTACTTGGAACTTTGCTGGTAATCTTTCTGTTTGGGAAGAAGGAAGAAGTAGAACATTCTTCCAAAGGGTAAATTTAACAAGCAGTCATAAATGTATTTGTATTTCGGGCTGGTGTAACTCCACGTCTAAAGTGCGTATTTAGCGTACGGGTGGAACCAATGTGTGCTTCAATCCACCCTACCTCCTCAAGGAAGGGCAGCAGCGTTTTGGTGTTACTGACTATTTCGTGGAGGTTATGTGGGTTCTCGAAGCACTTTGCCTTTGTATCCAGCGACCACTGGCCACTTTAGAAGCAGATGCTACAGTCTCATCCTCCTCCATGCAGGCTCTGTAGGGTGGACTATCTGTCAGAACAAGCAATCATATTCGTTGTCTTCTTAAATTTTAAGGCACTTTACATAACAGGCACGTGGTATGCAAAAGGTCACGGACATCAACTTATAAGTACTTAGAATTTACTACCCTAATCAAGACTTGAACCCAGTATACGTTACGCAGAAGCCAGATGCATAACAACTACGATTTTAATAGTCCAAGAATCAATAGTAGCAAGTTAGTAGTAAACGGACATACTCAAACAACTCAACGTCTCCTTGACTCCGCAAACATACATTATTATTGCAAGTTAGTTCGACACCAGTTACTTAGTACCTTCTTAGCATCTTGTTCGTATGTAAAATGCAAAGCTTCTCATAAAACTGGGTACCGTAGGATTTATTCCCATTTGTACGATTGGTTACCAATTGGACCACCCGATTGGTGCCGTCAGATGGTTCTTTATCGGTTTTATTTTTCGACTTGAAAAAAGGAGCAAGTTCTCAAGTGGTCTCAATTTTCGGTAACTCATCAGAGAAATACTCCTACACATCGCTGACATCCGGAAATTTCGACGCCTGAATGTAGTTTGTGTTTTTATATTATATTTATGTACATGGGTTTTAGTATATTTTAGTTAATATTTAAGTTTTTTTTTATGTAAGAGTGTTTACAATTCGCAAAATAAATATTAGTGAAAAATGAAAAGTTTTTTCACAAAAAAACTATAGAAGAGTTCAAAAAAAGAATTGCAAAATAACTTCCAATTTCAGAAGACGTTGTCGATAAAACTCTTGACAGAGAGGTCGTGGTCATCACTTCAGATGTTGGTGGCAAGCTTCACAACATGCCGCCACTCCTCTCTGATGGCCGCCTTCCTCATGCATTCGTGCCAGAAACACTCAAAAAACTTCTTAAAACGTTTCAATGTGTGCATGAAGTATCCGATCTTAATTAACGATTATTTGTCCGGGAATCATGAAATGGCGATAGCATAGCAGGTCTCGTGACAAACCCATAAGCGACATCCTAAAATTAAGTTATGAAGGCGCGGAAACTACGGGTGAAAACTATTATAATGGATGTGTAATAATTTTTTACTTCTAATGAGGATTTCATATAAGCTTGAATTTGCAACCTCTTTTAAAAAATGCTGCTTGTAAAGTAGTATCAAAACTAACGGCGACTGGCCTTAAATTTTGGTCAGCACATACTCCTGTTTGTTACATCATCGTATTGATAGACAACAATTACTCACATTTAACGTGCTATTCATACGTATTATTAGTTTGACAAGAGATTGATCGCTGCCTTTGATTTCCTCGCCGATACAACACCTCCATTTTAGAGCTAGTGGCCAGCTCTGTTTGACCACACTCAATTTGGACTGCGTGGGCGTCGTTAGTTTGGTATAACGTTTGATGGTACTGATATAGTTGTGAAGAGCTGTTAATCAAATATAAGGTTGAATTTGTTTTTTGGTGGAGAAATATTTAACTTTCGCCGCAAATAACTTGCTGCCTACTGAAGCTGTCTAGGACTCGTGGCCCAAAACTAAAAATAGAACTTTAATTCAATACGATTCAAGATTTAGATAAAAGAGTGTAACCTAATAATTTAGTTGGAATCTGTAGCAAACAGTAAAAAATTATAATCTAGACTTCCTATTTGTCTAATCTTGCTATTTGTACTTTTATAATTTTAAAAATTCTAATATCCGTAGCCGAAATGGGTACGGAATACTTTCATATCTGTAACTGTATTCGGAACCGGTGAAATATTATTCCAATATCCGTATATATAGATACGGATACAGATCCGAAATTTCATATCCTTGACCCATCCTTGATGATCAGTAGTATAGCTGTCCGACAATCTCTGTAAATCCAAATTGAACTAACAAGACAACTTAATCACTAATCATTCAATAAACGTTATATTTTTAACGTTAATTTATTATATTGCAGCCTTTGAAGGTAACAATGAAGTCACATCTTCATGTAACTACTTAAAATCAAAGGTACCGCGAGAAATTACATAATTATATTCCTTGTGTTTAATGACAATTGTCTTAGTACTAAACGAGTCTTCAGAAAACTAACGGTACTCCTCACAACTTAGAATGGGTGGCCTTAAGCGGCACAGAACTTTGATGGCAAATCTTTTCCCATAAAATTTTATTCAAGTCTTCTTAGTAGATATTGAACTCCCAAAAACTATAATTTAAAAGCACCATCAGCTCTATTAGCAAAATAGTTGGCCTGATTACTTACATATTAATTAGTAACAGAATTTTCTTCTCAAAATTCGTCATATTCTTTCCGAAAATGCTTAAGAGGGTCCTTTTTCACTCGCCTATCGTCAACATCGACATGGTTTAAAAGGTTGTTACTAACTTCATCTAACGCAATCCAACGCTATGTTTGACGAAAAGGCAATGCTAAAAAAGAGAAATAACGCCTGAAAACTCTGTTAGCATTCGGTAATTCCGTGATTTCTGACTCGAATATTTCACAAAACTTTTTCCAGAAAATACGAGTTTTTTTTAATCCTTTAATAGTTTTTGAAAAAAAATGTTGTCATTCAGAATCTTGATTAAATTAGCAAGGCTTTTTTTGTTTTTTTTTTTTTAATTTTTAAGTATATTATGAAGTATCAAAGTTCATGCAAAATAGCAGATTATCAGAGGTCTTTACTGGATGATTTTTACATAAAACAAATTGATTTTATTAGAAGCCTAGATAATATCCACAAGATACTGTGTTTCCAAAATATCTAATGAAAAATGTGTAATAACGCCATAATCGCGTAAGAGCGGTTGTATGAAAAACAGTGAAAAAGTATGTCAAAATGCATGCCCCTAAAGCCACTTTTTCCAATGATTAGGTTAGTTTTCCTTCTTTTCCTATGCATTATTTTTCTTTCATATCTTCAATGTATATCTCTTCACCGTCTATTAATATAATTATTATTAACCGAAGTAGTTAATACTTGCATGGTCTTACTCATTATGAGAAGACCTTGAAGTATGGCCATGTGTTCTGGTACATACTCGAGGGCGTCATGTGTGATCATCATTGTTTTACTGAAATCTGGCCTTTAAACTGTCGCACAGATTAGCGGCCGCTGGATTATAATATGTTACTCTGTGATGTACAGTCACTGTGAAATAGGTTTGTCAATTTTAGGTCTATTTTTGTTTCCACCATCAAAAATGAGATTTTTTTGTTTGCTAAATTAAATTCTAGTCAACGAATATAAAAGAATTTTTCAATTATCTTCATCAACAACGAAATTATAAAGTTTCAAAGCTAAGAAAGAGAAGTCCGATATGAAATTTGACGTCAATGTACATCACGCCCGTACAGCTGCTATATAAAACGGAGTATTGGCTAGAGAAACCGATATAATTGTTTAAAATGGTTATATCTCGTTATCTTTTCTACTAATTTTGAGATTGTTTTCACAGTTAATATTTTTTTTTTATTCTTGATAGGTTCGCGTTTGACCGCTTTTTCACCTGGTGGACAGCGACGATATTCTATTTTTGTATAATTATTGATGAACTGGTTAGGTTAGGTTAGTAACAAATATTTTTAATGCATATCCACTATTTTTAAAAAATTATCATTGCAAATATTATATCTGCAAGGACAATTTTGAAAATATTTTTTTTTTGTTTATGTTTATGTCCATGCATCAGCATAGACATTACGATAATACTGAGGCTCTGTATCATTCTGATGAATGACATATAATTACAAAATTGCTAATTCAATATGTTTAATACGTTTTTTTTTTTTATTATGGATAAGCTCGCGTTTGACCACTATCTCACCTGTTGGAAAGTAATGATGTGGCCGACGATGGAGCACGCTTGTCTTGAAGCAACCTATTCACTCTTGACTTATTATTACGTATTTTCAAGTTATTAAAATACATAATTCACCTTTACCTAGTTTTATATGACAAAGTAAAGAATTTGAAAACTGACGAAGATATTTATGACTCGACTGTCCTGGAGCTATTAATAGTCTTAACTTTGACATAGTTTGCTTCATGAGCAGAATTTGTTTGGTCTTATCGCTGATATTAGGTCATCGGTGCATCCATGAGATTTATGAGCTCTAATGTTCTGCAGTTAGAATAAACACGTTTGTAGATATCTATCAAACGTCTTATTGATTAGGTAACACTAAGTATACTTAACGTTATCGGTATAAGAATATGGGAACATTAAAGAAAAGAAAATATGGTGAACCGACTTCAAATCAATTGGAGTAAAGACAAAATACACACAGCTGCATAGCGTCAGAGTTTCCCAATCAGCAGTTTCCAATCACTAATAATGATTCATTAGTCATTGGAAACTATTGATTGGAACTAAATGTATGTGAAAAAAAAAACTTTTCTTAACTGATTAAGGTATTTCAGCTTTACAAGCATTATACTTGCTGATTTGCAAGAAGGGAATACGAGAGGGGGAAGAGGCGGGATTGTTTGAAAGAGTTACCTTGACTCTGAAACAAAAAGGGCAACTGAAGGAACACGGGTGAGTTGTAGTCAGTAAAAAATCTGTCTCTGCTTCTCGCTCCATCCAGAGTGGGAGAATTTATTTGATAACTTTCTGTCCTCAAAAAATAAATAGATTTGGCAGAATATCTCCAAAATACATACATGATTATACATTTAACCAGACTTAGTGCATCCCGTAAAGGCTTTATACTAATAGATAGATTATAAACTGCCTAAAATATTGTATTACGGAGGCGTTAGCTCCAACAAAACCGTGTAGGCTCGGGATTTATTAGACAGACAGATTATTTAAGAGTATATGGATAGAACTCGCTGTGTTTGGTTTCGTAATTAATTGTCTTTGAATTATAACGCTAACTTGATTGATTGATAGGTTATTTTAAAAAGTTAATAAGTAGTTATTTTAACTGTGGCGCCACAATTTTGATTGGAACACCATTTTTGGTGCAGTATGGGCTGTTAAAAGTCGGCCATGAAACGCCCTACTTTGAATGCTCCAAAAATTTAATAATTCTTTATTGTACACAATAACATAAATAGTACACGGTGATACATACAGTTTATGTACAAAGGCGAGCTTAACTCATATTAACAAAAACTAGTGCTTGACAGCGATCTCACCAGATGGTAAGCAGTGATGCAATCGTTGATGGTGAAGCGCACGAGTTTATTAAGAGCCTATTCACTCTAGCCTTGATGACATCTAGATTATAATAGGACGGGAAGACCGCAGCAGGCAAATTGTTCTAGTCCTTCGATGTACGCGGTATAAACAAAGAGGCGGAACGCTTAGTTCGCACCGTACAGGTGTTCACAATATAAGGGTGGACACTCGCCGTACGTCAGCTTCTCCGATGGTAGAAAGGTGAAGTCGGAACCAAGTCATCTAATTCCTGAGCACACTCTTCAAAATGTAGGTATTCTATAAAATACTGAAAGGCTACGCCTGTGTTCCAGACTTTCTAGATTGGTCTTAACCAAACTTAGATCATCAATTAACCTCTTTGCACGCCTTTCCACTGAGTCCAAAGCTGCTAGATGGTATTTTGCTGCATCAGCCCATATGTATGCAGCACTCCACACACGATCGTACTTGTGCTTTGTATAACATTAGAAGCTGTCACAGTGTGAAAATAAAATGTATGCCTGTACCTATTACTCGAAGGGTCTAACCGGGGTGGTGAACCTGAAGTGTGTATGTTTTTAAAACATGGTTATTTACATGAGGAAGCCATAAATAAGCTTCCTTTGCCATCAGAAACTATAAAAAATGTGTAGATATATATAGTTTAACCAGCTAAGCCAATAATTAAAGCTCTAAAATATTTCTTGCTGTGTTTTGCAATATAAAAATGGTGGTACCGGTGGTACCTATTACGTAAAATGTAAACGTATCAGATTACAAGATTGATTCCACGTGTTCTAAAACAAATATATACTGTTTAACTCAGGGCCATCACTATGACACCTGTAGTCCTAAGGTTCAACAAATTCCGCAGGGACAGTACGTTCACCTTCTTTTAAAATCACGTTTATAAGTGACACATTACACTGTTTTGTTCAAGCAAATTTTTCGGCTAATTCTTGTCTAATTTTCTTATTGAAAATTACACATAATATATTTAATCTTGAATTTCTTTTCTCGATGCCGCATGTACCAACAGAATTAATCGAACAAATTATTGCCTCATTGTGTTTCCATTTTTCATTTAGAAGATATTGTTAAAGTTTACTTTGCCGTCTAAAGCTGAAAAACTTATTTACCGACTTCCGGTACCTCGGGTCGCTTGTCCAAGGGGATGGTGAGAATGATCAAAACATAACGCACCGGATCAACTCAGGATGGATGAAATGGCAACAATGACTGGAACAACTTGCAACCCGCGAATGTCCTTCAAGTTAAAGGGCAGTTAAGGGTTAACTACAAGTCCGTGATAAGACCTGTGATGCTGTATGGATCAGAATGTTGGACTGTGAAAAAGATGGGTGAAAAAGATTGCATGTAGTGGAGATGTTTGAAATGACGAAAGTGGCGCCAGGGACTAAAACTTAAAAGGGAGGTTCATCTTGGTATGGTTATGTGAAGAGAAAGAATGAAACGCATGTTACTAAAAAAGTTATGAATACACATGTGGTTGGAGTGGAAGAGGGCCAAAGAAAAGATGGATGGATTGTGTTGGGATTATTAACTTATTGAACAAGACGTTAGTTTGTGTATTTTAAATTTTCAAGAAGATGACAAAGTTTACACAAAATAGCAGATTTGCAGAGGTCTTTACTGAATTATTTTTACACAAATTTATGATTTGATTTTAATACAATCCTAGATAATATCTATAAGATATCTGTGTTTCCAAAATATCTAGAGAAAGATGTATAATATAATATAATATACTTTATAATCAAGTAAGAGCTGTTGCACGGAAATATATCTCGGGCTGGACGCTCATAATTCGTCAACAAACATCTACATTCCACTCTATACGTTGAATGAAAAGTAATATAACCTGACGCATGCTTAGCACCCGTGGCAGCTCCATATTCGTCTCAATTCGACACCATGTAATGTTGACAGTAAGCCGGTGCCATAACACAACTGCTATTTGTTTAGAAGCAAGATAAAGCGAACCAAACTGATACATTTGTTTTCAGCCGCTCATGTTTCTGTGGTTACGTACTAGACCAGGTATTCGCTCGTCATCATGCGGATTAACACGAGAGCTGTGAGATAAGATTGCGAAATGTCTTGTTGCTATGGAAAATAGTACTAGAAACTAATGTTTTGTATCTTGAAGTAGGTATCTTAAGGATGATGCTTTCTTTCCAAACCGTAGTTGTGCAAGCTTATAAAAGCTTTTGCTCTTACGCACAATAAATGCCTCATGACGTCAAACCGATCCAGACGTAGTCGTTAGTAATTTTAATTAAGCCTAGCTGGCATAGTAGAGGTAGTTTTTCACACTTTTGTGAAGACCGCAAACATAACCGCTGTCTGGAGTAAGAGGGAATAAAAAGCAGTCACCTTCTGCGAAGCAAATTTCGGTAAGCGTGAGGCGTACTCCTTAGCTGCAGCAAGAGACATCCCGTTTGTTCTCACAGTCCGATAAAGATCAGCAGTGCTATTCTCTAAGAAAATAGCCTTGAACGCAGCGCTGGCCGCAGCGACGAAATCCAAACAGGTACATACAAATCCAATGTACGAATTTAGATTTCTTCGCACACTCTCTTTCTACATAATCCCGAGTCCGGACCCTTGAGTACGGCCCTCAATGTGTGGGTTGTCAATACAAGTGATAGGCCCACTAGGGCCAGGGATGCCAGGACTACGGGATTGTTCGAAAGAGTTAATGCAACCCGGAAACACAAAGGGCAACTGAAAGAACACAGGTAGGATTTAGTCAGTAAAAGTCTGAAACTCCCTCTTGCTCCATCCAGAGCGGGAGGAGTTATTAGACGATTTCTCACTTTAAAAAAGCCTATGCGAACACAGCTCAACTAATATAATTTAGCAAGAGCTAAGTTATACATATCAATGTAGCTCCTCTCCCCTCGCTTCTTGTTTCTAAGCTTCCTACCGACATGAAAAAAGTTGCAGAGGCAAAAATTATTTACCTATAGGTACTCACAATGGTTACCTATATTGTCAAAAGTGGTACAAATCTCCTGTCGCAGGTCTGCTGGGCACCACCGAATAGAAAAATCATAATTATCGATCCCCTATTTTCACATATCTCAAATTTGTTCTTAATTCTTTATTGTACACAAAATCAAAACATAATAAATTGACATACAGACAGTTCATGTACAAAGGCGAGCTTAACTCAGCAATGAGTTTTCTTCCAGCAAACCTTTGAAATACAGAGTGAGGAGAACATATTTGAGGGTAGGATCCAGTGCACAATATAAACCTACATACTAAGAATTTGTTTAAAACTCTCAGATCATTATGTGTGACGAGTTTACAACAACTTGTGTACTTAAGGAATATATACAATTTTTTTTATTGTTAGTGACGAGTTTACAATTAATGTTTGTGACGAATCGACAAAGTGACAAGTTTACAATAACCCACTTATTTCTTTTTCATATATAGATACAGGAAATAAATTCACTGACAGTACTGACACATTGATAAACTTTTTAAAGTGATCATCACATGGCAGTTAGAAAAACTTGAACTGTAACAAAAATACTTCCAACATTATCTTAGCAAAAATTTTAATTAGGTATTATCAAAAGCAAAACAAACAGTGACTTCATTTGTTTTAGACGCGAATACGTCCGAATTCCTGCCGTTAATATCTTGGACAGTTTGCGAATCACATTCCAGGCCAAATACTAAAACATGACTCATCAGTTTTGATTAGGATTTGTGTGTATTCTTTTATTTGGCTGTTATATAATGTTTGTCTTTTAATTATAACAGTTTGGTGACAATTTTTGTACTTTACGGTGATTGCGTAATAACTCGTGTCGTTGTTTATTCGGAGCTTCGATTGCCGCTCTAATCTCTTAACGAATCAGAGAGCTAAACATAAACGCGGTAAAGGTTTTGATCGCGTTAACTTAAAACAACTCGAACTCAGCGCGAAGATTGATAGTTTTTAATTTATCTCATTAGAGCAGTCTCTATTGCTGGACATAATTACATATAACATTAGTTTTAGCATATACTATTATTTTTATGTAAAGAATCTATATACAACATTTTTTTCATGAAAAATCACAAAGCTTGTATGTTACCTGGTTGTCCGCGCAAATACATGGTCATGGGCTAACCGGGCAACTGAAGGGTGGTTTTGCTTCCGCACCCAGCTAGTGTGCGCAAGCGCCTGATGCCCGCTTACCTGCCGTGATCTCTGTTGTACTTAGTGTCGGTGGTGTCCAACTTGTGACCTTTTTTAAATATGTATGGGAAAAAATATAACATGGTGTAAGAATTATTGGAATCGATTCAGTTAAGTATTCTGAACAAACTATATCCAGGTTTTGCATATACTAAAAATAATGTTGTAAATATACATAGTTATAGCAAGTTGCAGCATAACTTCCGATAGTCTCCTGTCCACATACAGTTTATTCCGACTACCTTCTCTAGATCATGGTTCTTTCCAGGTCCAGTGAGGTACTTGAAGGTTTGGTTAAAAACCATCGTCAGGTAACTATTACGTAGTTGCCTGGCATTTTTGCTGAACTGGACCTATTTGGCGCAGCCGTAAGACACAAATTGTGTTAGAGTTCTTTTTTAAATTTAATTTTATAATTGTTGTTTCTACGGTGTGTGTGCCAAATAAAATATTTTTCTTTCTTTCTTTCTATCTCCAAGGTTAAGCAACGCTTGCCGACGGCGGTCGGACTGTCCCAAACGTTTCGGGAACACATTAATTGTGCGTACAGCTAAGGAATAGAATTCCCTGCCGGGGTCTGTTTCCTGATAGCTACAACCTGGGGTTCTTTGGGTCTTGAACTAAAGACCCCTAGACCGCTTGCCTAGACGTAATCTATTCACTCATGAGTGACTAGGTTAATTCTAGGCTAGTGTGCCCCACCGTCGACCACATCAGATGAAAAAAAAATCTGACGCCAATCTTGCCGTGGGGTATCGCATTTCCCACTTACTGGATTGTGGAAATCAAATAAGCAGTCGGTCCATGTAAAATACTTACTGGTCTTCCGCACCAATAAATTCTGTCCAGTTTCTATAGCCATTTTGCGGCTGTTACTGCGCCGCAAATAATAAAGATTGCATTAAATAATACCTTAAAATATCTCTGTATTTGCAGCGGATGCATATAATTGTAGCATAATTGACATTTTATATGTCACCTTATTTATTAACTCGACCTCTTGAAAGACACATCTTGTTCCATAATAAAATAGGCTTGCTTCAATACTTGCTCAGGGTTTAAACATAACTGGATGGTACACCACCAATAAACTAACCTTCGCAAACTTCTCAAATAGAAACCCTAACTCACAAAGCTAGATAGTTACAGACAGATGAAGGAATCCCAAATCATTCAATATCTCTCCATCTGCGGCTGCATAATCTCCAATGTACCTACAAGGCTACTTACCCCAGATCGGTTCAATGGATGCGATCGGTTAGCTAATTATAATGAGTGAGCTCGTAGCGCAGGTTGCTCTTATCTCGTGTTTGTGAACGCTATCTAATCTCTGTTTGCCGCAGCCTCCTTACTAACCTGACCCAATTTCTGGACTTCGAATGTTTTCGAAAATGAAGGCGGTAAAGACATTTTCATGTGATTATGTTAAATTGTTAAGATTTTAATATGAGTAAGTATGTAACAGAAGTTACGGAGGTTCCGAAAGTTCGGAAATTACAATTGATTTTACACCACCGATACTGATTTCAATTCCGATAAGTAATCGGAACTTATATCGGAGGTAAAAACAAGTTTATACTACACACGGGGAACCTCCCTCTCCCCGTGCCCTCCGTCGATTAATCTTTCACTTAATTGTTTTGTTTCCTATTTGGAATGTTATGAATTCACTCTTCATTTATATGTATCCGAGGTTTTGACCAGTTTTCATTAGACGTTTCTGCCTCCGCCACCGCTTACGATTTCGGTTCTGATTCCAATAAACCAAATTTAAAAAACTATGTTTCCGAATCGATTCCGGAAAAACTACTTTCGTTACATGCCTTAATATTTGTGAAGGCTGCATTCTCCCAGCTTTGATGAGTTCGGCTTCCAGTTTAACTAGATGCTGACACGTTTTCCTCTTTTTGTATCTGGAATATCTATGTTACCTCTAAATCTGAAGACTGGCGGGTTGGTAAATGTCCAAACTTCGATGAGTATTGCATTATTAAGAACCTTTTTCATCTACGCCTGGACTCAGACTTCGAGAGTTTGCCAGCAGCAGCGAAATAGAACCTCCTGATTATAATATATCCTGCTATCTGCCTGCCTGTAGAATGGACATGTCATTGGACAAGTTTGTTTCCAAGAAAATTGCGCGTACAATCATACTTAATATAATAAAGGTAAAAATTTGCACCTATATACATACATATGTATGCGTGTTTGTTTGTTACTCATTCACGTTCTAACGTTTAGGTGTTTTGTACCAGGAAAACTTATATCCTAGATTAACACATACGCTATATTTTATAAAGTTTGGAAGTAGGTACTAATTTTACACGGACGGAGCCGCGGGCGGCTAGTTGTCTCATATAAATTAGACTACGAATGACGAAATCAGTTGATAAATTACGAAAAACCTGGTTCAAAATGTCTTAAAGGAGCTTGCAATGTTCAAAATCCTCGGAATCCCATAGACATACAATATTGCTAAATGTCTAAAGTCTAAAACGATACAAAACGGTACAAATTAATGGCTCCAGCCAATTTGCAGTTATCTCGACTATACATTAACTTATTACGTTATCTGCAACCTTGACTGGTTTTTAACTATTGCTATGAGCGTTATCAAACGTGTTATAACTATTAGCGATTAAATTAATACATTTGCGAAGATCTTCAAGAATCTAAGTCAATATCAGCTGTCTTCTGATGATAATTTAAGGTCTTCAAGTTCATCGTCTTCTCGAGCCTGGTACCCTGGTATTTATAGAAATACTAGCTGACCTGGCGAACTTCGTACCGCCTAATAGTAAGGATAACGCCATCTACTGGCATTACTAGAATAGCATAATATATTTTATAATAACATTTTAATTAGAGATGGCGTTGTATTAGGATTTTTTTTTCGTGATTTTTTTCCATTTTTTCTCACCGTTTAAACCTTCCCTGGACTATCTCAAATATTTCAAAACCAAAATTAGGCAAATCGGTCCAGCCGTTCTCGAGTTTTGGCGAGACTAACGAACAGCTATTAATTTTTATATATATATTATATAGATTTCCGCAACACCCACCAACTCCATGATCATTGATCAGCTTTATCCCTTTGCCTTTAGCTATTTTATTGAGGTCAGTTCAATATGTTCTGTGTACAGTCAAGGATCAAAAGTGCAGTTACACTCTACCAATGCTAAAGTGTCTAAAATTTCTTAGTTGTAGAAGTTCAATAGTCCACAACTAGTCTATTCAATACTTTAGATTCTATGCTACCAATATCAGTCATGAACCATTGACCCTCTTCTACAAATAAACGTAACGTAACGTTTCAAGTTCCTTCATGATACACATACTAGATATCTTAGGTCATCGGAAAACTTGAGGCTAGAGATGCCAAGCCATTCCACCAATTTCTATGACAAGTCGTTTACAGTTCAAGCAGTGCGGCTGTGGAATGCTTTGCCCGTGTCGGTAAGGCAAGCTCAAACACTCACGACTTTTAAAGATATGGTTAAGGATCACTACCTTTCCTCTTGAATGTCGTCATTACGTACATCATTTCTTTGATTTTTATAATTATATATATATATATTATATATTGTTTGTATTATATGAAATTTATTAGTTTATGTATTGTATATATGTAAATAGTACCCCACGAACTACCTGCGTATCTTTTTTCTCCTTCTCTATCAAATCCATCCTAAGGTTGTCTGTAAAAAATCGCTTTTAGCGATAAGACTGCCCATTGTGACACTATATTAATATTAAGTTCCTAATGTAATTTGCATTTTTGGTGTACAATAAAGAATATATCTATCTATCTATCTATAAATTTTAGACATTTTAGCTTTGGTAAGGTGGAACTGCACTTTTGACCCCTGACCCCTCTCATCTCTATTTACCGTCATAACAGAAGTCCCTTTCCTACCATCTTATTATTGGTGTTTCGTTTCTGCACTCAGTCTATGATGGACCATTCATTGTGTGACCACGTCAACACATCTTTCCAGCCTTATTATTAACTTTCGCACAATTCATTCATGGCTACTTTGGTTGTCTTGTATTCTTAGCAAAATCACGAGTACTTATTGTTTTCTTCTGATTTTACTTTTCCAAATTACGGAACACATAAACTAATAGAAAGCACGACCTTCAGTGATGAGGAATACGATATAAAGAGAATGAAATCCAAGCGTGCAACAGGCAACTTGGCGATTTCATCCTTTAACAACACAAACAAAAACTTCCTATAAGAATGATTAATGTCATGTAGTCGTGACTGTGGCGTGTTGGACACCTCTTTCTTAGTCATGTATTCATGGCAGTGGCGATCAAAAGGTTTATAGACTGCATGTTGTTAGAGCCATAGTGTCATCCGTGTTCTTGTTCTGAGGCACCCCTGTGGGTCTGGGTAATCAACTATACCATAATTTTAACTGAATATCGTCTACTAATGGGTTAAGAAAAACGAGATCTACCTTAGTCATACTGGTTCAATATTGAAGGATGTCAAATACAACAGAAGCTTAACACTTATGTCATACAGTGTCTCGTGTGTCTGTATAATTCAAATGAAGTAGGTTATTGACCAGTCGTCAATCGAATATCTGGATACTATTATAGCTTCTGACATCGATTTCGCCCGTGTGGATGTAGCATTTTAGCCTCCTAAGGTGTTGGTCGAGGCTCTTGGCTATTAAGCCATTACCCGACACGATTATCGGTACAATGATCGCCGAGTTCACATCCCACATATCGACAACCTCGCGAGCCAAGTCAATATACTTAATTTGTTTATCTTTCTCGGCTTTCACGAGTTTCTTGTCATGCGGAACGGAAATGTCAACAATCATTACACGCCTCTCACTTCGGTCCACCACCACTATATCAGGCTTATTGGCTATAATAGTCCTGTCAGTAATGATAGGCCGATCCCAGTACAAAGTGATATGACTATTATCAAGAACTGGGTTGGGATTATACCTGTAGCACGGCACTTCCGATTCTTCAAGAGAGTATTTCAGAGCATGTTGCTGATGGATAATCCTGGCTACTAGGTTGTGCCTATGCAAGTACTCTCCGTTAGCTAGACGAGAACAACCAGAGATAATGTGACGAATTGATTCTCCCAGACGGTGACATGCCCGACAGATGTCAACCGTGTCGTCCTTCACAATAAATCTCCGGTAGTTATTCGTCATGATAACTTCGTCGCGGCGAGGTCACCGAAACGCAGCCAGGCTACGGACGCCAATTGGTCTACATCAGGCCCGTAAAGGGCCTGGAAAAAGCGTCCGTGAAGTTTCTTGCTCTGCCATACTTCCCTGCGATCGTTAGTGTCAAGCACTACCGGTTTGCGCCAGTTCTCGTTAGCCAGGGAGAGCGGGGTGAGTCCCTTGTCCACTGTCACTACATCTCGATGCATACCCATAGGGTCTTAGCATTTAAAAAACCTCGACCGCCCACACTACCACGGGATATACAGTCTCATCACCGACGATCATGGGTGATGCATTAGGTATGCAGTCAGCAGTGTACGCACCCTATCTTGAAATTGGTATGGTTGTAGAAATGTAGATGCTCTATCTTTCAACATTGCGAATTATTTAGCATACACTCAAGTATCTTTAAGTACCTACTCAACCATCAGTTATAAAACATTCCCCCGATTTCTGCTTTAAGCATTTGAAATTGAGTATTTCTCAAACTCTCCCACGCTCTCACTCTACTTTGGCCTGGCATTAGAGTAGGGTTTGAGACGTTGACGACGACCCGCCCCTAGTTTTACAGGGTCCAAATCAACGAATAAATGGCTCCTAACAAAACTTATTGTGTCGAGGAGAACTGAGTGAACTATTACAATATTTATTCCCATTTCAGTAGCTTATATCAACATATCAAGGAACTAGATCGCAAATCAGCAAACAGTAGGGTGTATTATGTAACGCAAAGTAAAACAGTACAGTCGGCATGGTACTCCAGTGAGATAATATTTGTTTTATGTTAAACATGTAAGTATCTTGTAAGTAGGAGTACCTACTGCGTGACATCATGGCTGAAGCAGACTTCTGTTCGTCGCTTGATAAATACCTAAACAAAAAATAAATTAGGTACTATGATTAGTGATGTAACGAATATTCGCATTCGCGAATATTCGCACATTTTTTGACATTCGCATTCGTATTCGCATTCAAGAAACATGCGAATGTTTGGCGAATGTTTCTGACAAACAAACAGGAAATAAATTATTATATTGATTGAATGGATATAGAATGGAAATACCTACAAGTGATAACTTTACAATTATATATTTATTTTAATATTTTTTTATCACACAAATTGCTTTTCACATATTTTGCAGTGTCACAAATTGTGAATCAACATGTTTACCTCAAATCATAACAAATCTTTTACAATGAACTTAATGTGATAAGCTTCGTTCAGTCAGTCTGTAACGGCTCTGTTATGTTCAGTTTAAACTTGGCTGGCACGAAATGTCAAACCTCTATGATATTTTGCGCGCACTTGTTTGAAAGTCAACATTCGTATTCGCATTCCTGAAAATCTAACATTCGTTACATCACTAATACTGATATCAGAAGAAAATAAACAATAAAATATAGCACAGCATAGCTTAATCAGCTTTATAATGTTCCCACTGCTGAGGCTCAGGCCTCCTCACCAGTTGAGGGAATGGCCTTAATCCACCACGCGGGCCCAGAGCGGACTGGTGGATGTCACATGTCTTCGAATTTTTGGTTCCAGGACATGGTTTTCTCACGATGTTTTCCTCCCCCGTTTTGAGAACAGTGGTAATGAAATAAATTACACAAAGTAAAACGCCTAGCTGGGTTCGAACCCGTGACCTACAACTCGTAAGGTGGGGTCGTTACCACTGGACCACCTCTTTAAATAATTTCAGAAAACTTTCAGAGATTATAATATTAGGCAGATTGATAAGTTCCGGCGCGTTGACCTTGATAAGTTTACAAAAGTCCTACCACTTATATTATCCATGGGTAGTGTGAAAACGAAACCCGGGGCCCTGGGACGAAGGCAACGAAGGAACAGGAGTGGGTTTTTAGTCAGTAAAAGTCTGACACTATCTCTCGCTCCGCCCAAGAGCGGGATTTGTCATTAGATGATTTTCCCACCTCGAAAAACAAAATTAAAAAAAATAAATAAAAAAAAAACACATGTTATAAGTCGTTGTTGTTATTTGTTTTTATTTTTAAAGTATGCGCCATGTTTTACGTAATTAAACTCTTTTCTTTCTTTCTTTCTTAAAAAAACTCCAGGAATGTTCTTCGAGATCAGATTTTCTCATCTCTGGTCTCAAGTGGAGCGAAACAAAAATAACCCCTTTCCCGGTGGTAAGCATGACATCGAGACTAAAGGATTTTAAAAGTACCTAGTTCTCCTAGATAGATATACTCTTCATTGTACACCTTAATTATATAAAATCACAGTAGGAATGTAAAATTAACAGGTTGTCACAATGGGCGGTCTTATCGCTAAAAGCGATTTTTTACAGACAACCTTGGGATGGATTTGACAGAGGAGAATAAGAGGTAGTTCGTGGTATACCTACTATTTTTTACCGGCAAGAGCAAAGTTGTCCACAACCGCACTGCTTGAACTGCGAACAACTTTTTAAAAAAATCATCAAGTGGCTTCGCATATCTAGCCTCAAGTTTTCCTATGAGCTAAGATATCTAAGTATTTCCCATTTCCATAAAAAGACAATCTCCTGAAAATAATGAAAGTGTAATAAATAAGTTAACAAGCCTCGCTTATCACTCGATGCACACTACACGAGATAACTCACACAATTGGTATGCGACCTCAAACTGTGTTTGCTCTGCTGCACCGAACGTTGCGCAAATATTTTCGCATTTTTTGTCCCACATTACGTTTGCAAACATCCCACTATGCAATATCGTGTAACGCTATCTTTGTTTGTTCCTTCTTGTAATTAATTAGGTAGATCGTTTTTGTAACAGATGGTGTGCCTATACTTTGATCTTGATACAGCTAACAAGTAGGAAGGCTACAGTTTCACTAGAGGTTTATCAAAACCTTAGTAAGACGATTAAATGAAGGAAGGATTCAGGCAATATTAATCAAAGAATAAATAAGTACTGTTCATCATTATCATAACCATCATCATCTCAGTCGAAATACGTCCACTGTTGGACATAGGCCTCCCCCAAGTGTCGCTATATAGACCGGTCCTGTGCGTCTGTCCTGGGTGGCTTTCCAACGCTGCGTTTTCCAGTACGGGGGCGCCACTCCAGAACATTTCGTTCCCATCGACCATCTGTTCTGCGAT
The DNA here is from genome assembly GCA_961205895.1 of Mythimna pallens. NCBI lineage: Eukaryota > Metazoa > Arthropoda > Insecta > Lepidoptera > Noctuidae > Mythimna > Mythimna pallens. The sequence continues at coordinate 23,495,132 of OY540838.1, read as the reverse complement.
CAATGTGCCCTGCCCAGTACTGTTAAGGTAAAGGAAAATTAAGTATGGGGGTTGCGTAAATCAGCCAGAGTATTCTAAAATCCTGAAACAGCACGCACCACTATCCGTTTTACATAGGTATCTAGATCAATGAGTTTTCTGAATAGGGATGGTCTAAAAAAAATCTGGTATTTATTTATTTTTAGGAAACCTCCACACTCGAGTTTGCAAAAATCGAATGTCTTGACTTTAATTGAGGTCATTAATGAGGTAGAAATTAGGTGCCTTTCCTTTGTAAAACAGCCCAAACTTGCTTTCCCAAAATAGGAAAAAGAATCTAAGTTAATCAAACACCATAGTCAAAATACAACCTGCTCGTTATTTTTAACTATCTGCATAACCTGGTCACGTCTAGTTTCCAGGTCAGTTGCGCAACAGTAGGGCCACGCGGCGCCACTATCTCCTACTGATAAATTGACGTTATACTTCATTCAATCTCTGATTATGCTGCCAAACCTTCCAGTTTATTAGCCGTATATCGTTGCGCAACCTTAATTGAGGGTATTTGTCTATTTTTACATGAAGATGCTTTTTTAAAAGGAGGGAAATTATCTAATGACTTCTCCAGCTCTAGGGCATTAGACTTTTACTGACTAAAAACAAACCAATGATCCTGTAATGCAAAGGGAAGGAACGAATTGTCTGAGGCGCGCGTGGAACACTACGCGCCGTCTACGACTTGGGCTTGGTCCGGACGGTTACTGGACGGCCGGACAGCGAGCTACCCATTACTCGTCGTCCGCATGTCCACGCTTATTTACATGAAGATGCTATGATGAAGAAATAATTTGACTTGGAATATAGTAGAGGTGTTTCAGGAATATCAACCACTTGTAGTCTTGAAATAATAAATCAACTGCTTTTGATCTGGAACTGCATCTGTTAGCCGGCTTTACTGAAAATCCTAAAACACACTATTACTTGAGTCATGCTTTTCGCCTATAATATACTTATCATTCATCTCTACTTTCCCATTATTAAGGCACAAGGGTGACGTTCAATATATGTACGGTGAGAAATTTAAAAAATTAAACGATGATATTTCGAAGACGAATGATCCGTAGTTTGAAATCTCATTTCTTAAGTGCGAATCCTCATTAAAAACATTACCTATGTCCCAACGAAAGTCTCTTCGAATTTTGATCAACCGTTTCGAAGATACCTTAATTTAAAATCCCGTTCCCGTGACACAATGAAAAGTAGTAACCTGAGTTACTCTTTGTAACATAATGATATCCGTCAGTGAATGTCAAATTATTATTATTATTATTATTAATTATTAAAGTCGGTCGATTTTTCAGTATTACAACAAACAGACAGACATACAGCAATATTTTTTTAAAATTCCTTTTTGTTAAAGGTATCGAATATGCTTTTATATGCATTTAGTACCTAATAAAAACCATTTATTTTGATATTAAAAATGGACAGTTACTTCAATTCTATTTACATGTAGGTATATAGAGTTTAGAGATACATAAAGATGTGTGGATTATATAATGTACTAAAACGTTCAAATTCGCATGCAATCCTCCACCACCTGTAGCCTGCTTCTGAATTAACTATGATTGCAACATAATATGAAGCACGTGCATCTAACAGGCATCTCCCGATGACAGCTACAAAAAATAGTCACCGTAACAATCTCCTCGCTAGTTAACATTGTATGCGGTGCAATAACGAAGATTGGCGGCCATCAGCCATCAGCTCATCTCCACGCGGACACTCGCCCCCGCGGAAATGTTGTTGCACCTAGCGACTAGCGTTCACACGCGACTACACCTGTTATATTAAAGTTTACAAAGGTTTCGATCAAATTGAGAACGTTGAAAAGACTTCGGAGTGCCTTTCGCCAAGCGGACAGATCGGTCAAGAGCGTGTCGGAAAATGCACAAGAATAAGCATAATCAAGTGGTGGTATCGCAGTCAAGCACTACTTTATATAATTTTGAAAAAAAAAAGCCTTATAATGTTCCCTCTGCTGAGACTCAGGCCTCTTTTCTAGGAGAAGGAATGGGCCGTAATCCACTACGCGGACCCAGTGCAGATTGGTGGACGTCACATGTCATCGAATTTTTGTTCTAGGACATGCTCGGTTTCCTCACAATATTTTTCTTCACCGTTTTGAGAGCAATTGTGATTAAATAAATTACAGAAAGTAATGTGCCTGGCTGGGTTTGAACCCGCTACCTACAACCCGTAAACTATGAAAATTCCGAACATTAGGTACTCTGACGAATAAGCGACAGATTGTGGAGCAAACTTAACTTTGTAGTTCGTAATATGTTCTCCCATTATATATCGATATAAGTCACGGTCAATTCCCGCACCCCAAAATGTCATGTCAATTCCAGTGACAAACAAGCAGAACCTCACCTTTCGGTAAGTAGCCACAGCCACCATGGAAATCTACGCTTTGTAATGTGCAATAAGCATCATTTTTTAGACTGACTGACTTCTTGACAGTTCAAAAGTGCCTGTAACTGGTTTGTTTCAGTTTATTTGAAATAAATATTCACGATATTTAAATATACAGACAGGTAGATACTAACTAAAACAATAGCTTGACATCCCTGCATCAAACTAACTCAGAGAGGCAGCGACGGACCGTAACTTATCAGCTCGATGCTCTACTAATTTTACAATTTACCATGCCCCACGATTTGCTATACTTACACCTACGTCGGTATAAAAATATGCGATGGTTATGTCACTTACGACTTTATACTTAGCGTAGATGTTCTTAGGTCCTTGAGGTATGTGCTCGGTAATAACGCCTAGCAGTGTGATGGGTGTCGTCATTACAGGAAAAAGATACCCAGGGCCTTACATTAAGAGCGGCCGACTCCAGGTACATTTCTATACAACCGCTCTTACGTGATTACGATGTTATTACACATCTTTATCTATAAATATTTTGGATACACATCTATCTTGTGGATACTATTGCTTCTAAATAAATCAAAACATAAATTTGTGTAAAACTAATCTAGTACTTAAAGACCTCTGAAAATCTGTTATTTTACGTGAACTTTGGCCCTCCATAGTATACTCTTATATTAAAAATATAAAAAAATAAATCCATAGAAGCCTTGTTTTTCTGAAAAACTTTTAAGGGTTTATAAAAAACATGTATTTCCTGGAACAAGTTTTGGGAAACATTCAGTGTCTGACCAAATGTTCGGTTACGGTTTCGGTCGAGTTTCGGTTTCAATTTCGGCGGCAAACCTGCCGAAACTACGACCGTAACCGAAATTGCATTCGGGAGCTCTCGCGCTGTGATCGGTCATGTCTTTGTGTTGAATATTACACCATTTTAAAATATTATTAAAATAGAACTGTCACATTTAAGCAAAGCAATTTATAAAATTTAAATTAAATAGTGTAAGATATAGAGTCAAATAATTAAACATGTCTACAAATAAATCTAATCTCAAATGTCGGATATAATGTCAAAAGTAATATCAAGTGATTAACCAAACTCAAAGCATTGTTATGTCAAGTTTCAATACAGTTAAAAAAGTGCGTCCAGTAAAATAGTATTATTGTATGAGTAAGTATTTATTTTATATAATTTGACATAAAATCTGATACTGAGTATAAACATTTTTCCAACAAGAAGGTTTTTAATTTATTTTTAAATAAGTGCGGGCTATATATTAATAATTTCAAATCAGTTGGTAGCCTATTAAACAATTCTACTGCTTGGTATCCGGAGCAATGCTTAGCTACGTTAAAATTTGGTATCATCTTGTGTTTAAACTCCTTTCTTCTTGTGCTTTCTCTTACCTTCCGTTCCTCTTGTGATTCAAATTGATGAATATACTTGGCAAAGTGATTAAGGATAACTAGTATATATAAACTTGGTACTGTTAGAATTTTTAGTTCTTTAAAATGCTCTCTTCACGAGTCTCTTTGTGAGATTCTTACTAAAGTCCTTATGGCCCGTTTCTGTAAGATAAAAGCTTTCTGACAGTTATAACTGTGGCTGTTACCCCAAAGCATGATGCTGTACCTTAATTTAGATTCTACTAGCGCATAATATATAGCCTTAAGTTGCTTTAGATTTAAAATATCTCTAAGACTCCTGAGTGCATAGCACGCTGATGAAATAGAAGAGTCAATAGCAGCTAACTCCTGTTTCCAATTTAAATTCACATCTATGTTAACACCTAAGAATTTAACTTTGTCTATTAAGTCAATCTTGTCTCCTTTGAGCTGTACGTCTAAATTGTCGTTATTACGAGTCGTAGTCTTGAATAAAATAATGTTAGTCTTATTTGTATTTAACAAAAGGTCATTGGCTGTAAACCAATCGCAGAGATTTTTCAGGCTTTCATTTACAATTTTAGTCTATTTACATGTTCGGCATATATATATTTACATGTTCGGCGCATTAAATTCCGTCTAAGCGAGTATGCGACGAAGACTTTTGCCGCGTCCACGTGCCTAATCATATTGTGACTGGCTTCTGTTTGTGTGATTTATTTTGAATTTGGTAAGTTTTATAACATGATTTAGCATAAAAGTAGGTAGTACCTAAACATAAAAAAATCATTATAACAAACTAATGCATAGACTATAGTAGAATCAAATTTAACCTATCAAAATTTTTTTCGGTTTCGTTCGTAAAAACCAGTTTCGATCGGACACTAGAAATATTCATACAGAATTTTCAGGCGTTATATCTCTTTTTTCGCATTGCCTTTTTCTTTCTTAATCAAACATCGCGTTGGATTGCGTTAAATGAAACAACAAGCTTTTAAACCATTCTCGATGTTGATAGGCGAGTGGGGAAAGGCCCTCTTAACGCGTTAAAATGTCAGGTGTGCGAGTGACAAAGAAGGTTGGAACTATACACCCTATATAGCTCCATCCCTTTAACAGTTCAGTTTGGAAAATGGAGATCGAGATTTTTTTTCAGGGCCGAGTCTATCCTTCCAGAATCAGACCCTTGGCCCCAGTAGGCTTCGACCCTGTTGGGCCCTTACGATTGTTGGCACTTCCTTAAGGCACGCGTGTAACACTACGCGCCATCGACGGCTTGGGCTCGGTCTGGACGGTTACCGGATAGTCAGGCGGCGAGCTAAACATTGCTCGCCGTCTCCGAACCTGCGCCTACCGACCGAATGACCGAAATTCGGGATCGGAATCCCGGCGGCTGGGGCGGGGGGCCATTGCCTCTCGCGTGCACATGCTCGCAAGGAGCTCGAGGTAGGGCCTCTGGAAAAAAATAGGAACAGGACATTTTTTGCCAAGTCTAAGCAGAATCTTTCACCTACCTATAGGACCAGAGTCAAAATACCTGTATTGAATTTGTTCACTTCATCATTTCAGCCGAAAGACGTCCACTGTTGGACATAGGCCTTCCCCAAGCGTCGCCACAACGACCGATCCTGTGCTTCTCGCATCCACCGCACTCCCGCGACCCTCACCAAGTCGTCGGTCCACCTTGTGGGAGGCCTTTTTTCACTTAGCTGCTTTAAAATATAGAATCTACCTATACTAATACAGTAGAGACAAGAGATTTCAATTCATGAGGCACCAATCAAAATGATTATACAGATCTTCAATTTGCTGCTCACAATTATTACTCAGGCGCTTGATTTGAAAACATAACAATAAGTAATTTTGTGGTTCTACCGCTTTATACTTTATACATTATATATGTATAGGTACATATAAATAATATCTAATATAGGATTGCTGGACATATAAAATAGGTTTTGAACCAAATGATGATAGACTGTGGTCTAGAAGCTTGAATCACGAATCGCAACCACATTAGGTAAATTATAAAACTATTGTTTTCTTTTCGCTTTTATATGTACTCGTATAAAAATAATGTAATTAACACTTTATAATTAATAGCTTCGTTAGCTAAATTGACTCATGCCCAAATGGAATTATTCATCAAGGAAAAAAAAAAATAATAACTGAAAAAGCTTGTTTACATAGGTTATTATTTACTAATGATTCATTCATTCACTCATACATTAAACAAAAATAAGAACCTATGATCCAATAAATCTTACCTACAAGGAATATTCATAAATCAAAACAAATAAATCAAACAATTGAACTGCATACAGTCTCACGTCTCCAGATGTGTCTGGCCCAGTTAGCGTGCACTTTGCCCATCCTAGACCTCAATATGTGATACCTGACGATCCGATCAGCGCTAACGATGATGGAACAGGCATGCAACGAGGATAATCTAGACGCCCACCAGTTGTTCTTAGTTACTAGCATTAAAAATAGGTCGATGTATGTAAGTAAAGGATATTATCTACTAACGAGCAAATAAAGAGAAGTTGGAAGTTATCAATCATGTAAGAACCAAACACAAGAATGCAAGAGCATGCACTTCGCATTATTGTTGACCTATGCCATTCCACTATGTCAACAATAACTCCATAATCATCAAAGAATTATTGATTAACGACATAGCCAGAAATATCAGTGTGAAGTGACCAAACTCACGAAAACTAATGGATCCATTCCTGGAGTAATTCGATAAACGGCTGATGTCGAAGAGCCCTAGATAGATAGAAGTCGGAGAAAAGTCAAGATGGCTTTGCTCTGCAGCGGGAACCTCCAGGCCAATAAATGTTAATAATACGATTAGGTGAGTAGAAGAAAAAACGGCCTGAAAGTACCCTCGCATCCATCAGATTCCCGCGACCCTTCGACCAGGTCATCGGTCCATCTTGTGGGAGCCCTTCCAACGCTGCGTCTTCAGTTATATGGTCGCTACTCTGGAACCTTTTGTCCCCATCGACCATCTCTGTTCAGCGAGCTATGTGCCGTGCCCACTGCCATTTAAGTTTGTCGATTCTTCGGGCTATTTCGGTAACCTTGGTGCTCCTGCATTTCTGATACGATCACGCAAGGAAACTCGGAGTATAGCCCTTTCCATTGCCCTTTGGGTGACTTTAAGCCTTCTGATGAGGCTTTCTATACATACAATGGTCCATCATGGAGTGAGTGCGCAAACAAAACATCAAAGATAAAAATAATTATTTGTTAACAAGGATTTTACTTTAAAGTTAAATCCTAATTAAGATACGACGTAGTGTGGGCAAGAGACTCGTTACGGAAACTCGTCTCACTTTAGTTCCTGATATTTTCTCAGAATTATCCGACCATAACGCATCCCACAGTTAAAGCAGCAGGTTTACAAATCATAATCAAATGACACTTGGTCGGCCTGACAACATTGCAGCGTTTCAAGGTTTCACACCAACACGGCATTCCTCAGTCAATTTACCCAAGTAAATACCACACACGACTTGGTAGCTTGCTATTATTCCGCCAGATCCACAAATAACGAACGGTGTGGGAACGCGCTATCTTGATTGGGCCAATCAGCTGCTGATCTCAGATAAATGTATCAATCAGTCCAAACACGCAAAGGATGAGGCTGACGTCATGGTCCAGTCTGATGCTTTGTAAGAATATACGGCATGCAGTGTTTAAGTGTCGCCAAGAAATTATACTCCCTCTTCTTCCTTGGTTAAAAAAAATCTTAGAGATTCAGTTTTCAGGAAGACTGTCTCGTATGGTTTATTGAGTGTAAATACGACTGTTATAATGGGGGTCCTGCGTTCTCCACGACTATTTAGTGGTTTTACAGCAGGAAAAGGATTTTTTCTTAATAGCAGGTAGGAGTCAGTTTTTGAGACCAACTCGTTCCCCTATTTTTTCCAGAAAAAAATCCTTCGAACAACATTGGTGCACAAGTGTTCATACAAACTTTATAAATTATAAGTTAAGTTAAATTATAGTTAGCAAGTTTTTTTTTGGTGAAAAATCATCATCCATCGACTTATCCCGCCTTGGACAGAGCGAGAGGGCGTGTCTGATTTTTACTGACTAAACCTGACCTGTTCCCTCTTTGCCTACATTCCAGGGCCCCGGAGTAGACTTTCGCACAACCCATGGCCCCAGTAGGCTTTGACCTTGGTGGGCCGCTGCGGTTTGCTGACACCTCTTTGAGCTGCGCGTGGAACATTCGTCGAGCTCGGTCCGATCGGTTACCGGACGGCTGGACGGCGGGCTACCCATTGCTCGCCGTCCGCAAGCCTACGCCTACGGTGGCTGGAAATCGGGATCGGGATCCCGGCGATTGGGGCGTGAGAGCCGTTCCGTCACGAGTGAAGCCGGGTCCTTCGCTAGCATTCCTGCTTCTCAGAAGGAGGCGACCACCTGCCATTTCTCCTTGCTCCGGACCATGGCCTGTACCAGGGCACAGCGCGAAAACGTCGTTGCCGCCGATCGCCCCCACGAGGACACGGTAGTGCCCTGCCCAAGGGGGGCACACAATGGTGATACTCGGGCGTTTCTTCCGCACGCACGAATCCGGTGCAGGAAGCTCCCGAACTTACCATGTCCGGCGAGTTTGCAAGTTTAAACAGCCCTTATTTAAAAGGTAATAAAATAAATATTTATGACGTACATGAGTCACTTAAATATTAACCAAGTAAGTATTTATATTGTTTTATTTTAATGAACTTGGAGGGGTATTTGCCAGAATTTATTTTTGTATACCTAGGTGCACTAAACAACAAATAAGACTAAGAAATAAATCTTTCTTTGAAAACAGCATGAAAATTGATTACAAAATGAAGCAGCAATTGGCATTTCAAATTGGTAGGTACGAGGAAGAATGGGAGCATCTTGGGAACATCCGGCTATCTCTTTTTAACCGACTTCAAAAAAAGGAGGTTATCAATTCGCTTGTATTTTTTTTTTATGTTGACCGATTTGCAGATTTTATTTATAAACTTTATATATGCTTCCAGACTGGTCCATTTTTTTCAAAATCCAGTTCTGATGATGGGATCCATGAGGAATCGAAGGAACTCCTCACATATTATAGGCAACCATATAGTGATTTTGGTATTTCCATCGAGAACTTAAGCATTTACAATCAAAAAGTAACATTTGATGAAGTGGAACTGATGAAGAAGACCAAAAATGGTCAACGGAACTTCATACTCACATAGATATCACAATAAAAATAGTTAAGCGACTACGACAATACAAATAAATAAATGGTTCTGAATAGTTACGTTGAAAATGGTATCATCGAAGTGATCTGATGATGATGATGGAGCCGTAAGGTAGGCACTGGTACTCCGTAATTAATCAATGTAACCTAGCCGTGTTTGGACTTAGAATTGTCATGAGATGCACTTTGGCTATAAGGTACTATCGAACTGATCTAATGACGGAGCCGAAAGGTGGAAGGTCTACCTTCCACCTTTCGGCTCCGTAATCCGTAACAGGAACTTCATAATCAATGTAACCTAGCAGTGTTTGGGTTAATTGGAATCGTCATGAGAAATAGGCACTCTGTTTATAGGTACGTGTATCGCAACTAAAAAGTGTGAAATAAGAAACATTTTACAAAAAAAAAATAACCTACTTCACTAAAAAAATCACTAAAAGGATCAAAAAACTTTAATTTCCGAAGTCGGTGTTAAAATAAGAAACAAACAATACCGAGAAACACCGACTTCCGAAATTAAAGTTATTTTCATCCTTTTAGTGTTTTTTTAGTAGTATGTTATTTTTTTTTTGTAAAATGTTTTTTATGTACAATTGTATCGTAATGGCGATGACGTCACATTTCAGTATGTACATCGTTATTCTGTTACTTGACCGTTATCCCTGCCACAAGGTTTAAAAAGTTTCTAACTTATTTAAAGGAATTTGAAAACTTTCTGCGATTTTGGATAAAGTTATTTTTTGATACAAATAATATTAAAAAAAATTGATTTAACTACCCAATTTATAATAATTAGCTTCAGGACTATTAATTTGTATTTTTTAATGAAAGTAACAAATAATCGTTTAAAAATATTTATTTAACACATAGTAAATCTACATGATAGGTTCGAGTTCGTTTGAAGCTTAGTTGGTAAAAATCACAGAAAACTTATCAGGTATTAATTTATACTTATTGACCTATTTTAACAAATAGTAACAACCAATATAGATAGAGGTAGTAAGCAAGGCCCACAGTGTAGAATTCGATTCAAACATCGGTCATGTATATTATTATTTTTTTAAATATCTCCAAAACTAATAAAAGAAGAATTAGGGTTGCTTCCCGGAAGTTTTACTACTTAGCTAGGCCTATCGACTGTAAACATAAAATACACGTGACCACCATTTCGGTAATTTCTACACTGTGTGACCCTATGAGTCTGTCGTCATAGTAATACAATATCAATGCCATAAATAAAAAATAGAATACATAGTTGTATATATAAATAATATTTTCTATACAGGTTGAAATTAATTTTGTATCGAAACACCGCAGACAGCATTACGCCTTTACACCCTAAAGATTTAAACAGAGATGTGTCGAATATCGAATTATTCATTCAAATATAGTACACACAGACACAATGTCACACATATTACGATTGTTTTATTGCCATTAGATATCGATACCCATTTCAGCACTGTTTTAATCCTTTTGTTTTTGGCACATGAAAACCGTCATACGCAGTATTTGCATCCACGCTGCGTGCACGTCGTGTTAACGCTGCAGTCATGCAGCGTAATACTTAAACGGCTATCAGCCCCCCTAGCCAAGTTACAACCGTATCGTTCGCGTCGAACGCCTTGAGTAGGCCACGCCTCCGATTCCTTTGTTCTGACGCTCAGTCACGTGGTCAGAACAAAGGAATCGGAGGCGTGACCTACTCGAGGCGTTCGGCGCAAACGAAACAATTGTAACTTGGCTAGGGGGGCAGGTTATACATATATATTTATCTATATAAGTTTAATAAAAGGTAATCTTCGACGTGTTATGAAAGAACACTACTTATTCCATACTAGTACCTATTAGGTTTACTTTTTACATGCATTCTAAATTAAACAATCCCATTTGGTCAACTCTTATAAAAAATCAGCCTTTATAGTTAGGAACTTAAAATGCGCTCCTTTGGCCGCAATATTCCTATCTTTAGATCAAGAACACATAACATTTTATATATTTTTAACCTGGACTCAGTCTATCATAATTTTAATTATTATCAGACAATTTCAGACTTATAGAGATATTTATTTCTGTGAACTAGTGGAAACACATGAAATGAAAATTTATCTATGGCTAGCTTTTTACCGCGGCTTTGCTTCTCGTAACTTTTTCCACTGCATCTACGCATTCTGGATCTAAAGTAGCAACTTGATGCTCAGCCCAGCATAGTTTTCAATCAGTGAAAGAATTTCCATAATCGAATCAGTATTTTCAGAGATTACCTTTTATAAACGTACAAACAAACAATTTGACTTCTTTATAATAGGTATTATAACAGTTTAAATATAATATTAAATATACGTAATATTATTACAATATATGTACTTTTTCAAAATACTAGATTCGCAAAAATCGTGATTTATATGTAAGAAACACCAGTTGGTATGATACATTAAAAAATGGCAAAACTGCTCGAAGCAATTTACAACTTAACTGAGCAACAAAAACAGCAAAATAATGCTTACAGCGAAATAAGGCGTCTCCCTAATTTCATCTTCAGATGAGCTTCTAAGTTCATTACACGGCCTTTCCATCAACTTCCCATTCTCATCACAAGTATCATTCCTATCATAATTACTATCACACCCATAAAAATGGCAACCTTTAGCATCAAATCTACAGAAATTGGACCTTATTTTCTATCATAATTATATTTACTGACCATCCTTAAGGCATCATTACACCTTCTCATTTATTTACATCCTCCCACCACAGACACACTAACCTTTTTAAAAAGCGTTCCGTTTTACTGTGCAGTATGTCTTTAGGCTGACATTCGAAACGTCTTTATTAATAACAAAGATTTACAATTAACTACTCCTCATTATACGTACTAGTGACCCGCCCGGCTTTGCTCGGGTGCAAATTATATACACAAGCTTTCCTCGATTATTGCTCTTTCTTTATGTGAAAACGACATCACAATCTGTTGCGTGGTTTAGTCGGAAACAACCGATAAACAACAAACTACGCAAGCGCTTCACCATCAACTATTGCATCACTGCTTACCAGTAGGTGGTATTCTAGATGGTAAGCAGTGATGCAAGCGTTGATTCGCAGCCAAGCACTAGTTTATAACAAGAAAAAAATAACAAATGTTTTGTTTTATACTATGTGGAGATGATCTTAATCGTAGAATTTACAACAGTAAATGGTAATAATACAATCTTTTTATGAAGCACAGATCTCTACTCACAGTAATAATATAAATCAAACTGTCTCTGATCCTCAAGTCTATAAAATCGAATCTCGTTGATTCGAAACTCAAAGGACTTTTAGTGCCTTTGACATCGACGCTCAAACGAATACCACGGATTCAGTTCATGATTCTGGACCCCCCTGAGATCGAATTTTAACCGGCATTTTCTTAAATTAAAAAAAAAAAACTTTTTTAATTGAAACTAAGTAAAATCGTTATTTAGAAATATAAAACGACGACAATTTTTTTTTTAAGGTTTTTTATAAAACACGTATTTCTTGGAACAATTTTTGTAAAACATTCGAGTAAATCACGGAATTACCGAATGCTATCATGCCATCTAATTAAAATGTCATTATAAAATGAATTATGCTGTTCTGGTAATGCCAGTAGATGGCGTTATCCTTACTGTTAGGCGGTACGAAGTTGACCGGGTCAGCTAGTATATTATATAAATGGATATATGTTTTTATAACTTTGGACCAAGGATGGCATACTGTAAAACTGTTACCTCTTCGGGACTCTACTAACTGAACCATGAGTGAGTGTGTGTGAAATGAGTGCTTTTAGCGACAAGACCGTCCAGTTACAGTGTTAATTTTAACCTCCTACTGTAATTTATTATAGTATACAATAAAGAGTATATCTATCCATGTATTTATCCATTCACAAAAAGTTTGATATTTTAGGATGTTTCCATTTCAGAATAATTATGTAATTGATGCTGTCACAGCCAGTTCAAAATGGTGATAGTCAAACCTTTTTCCGTTTTTCTTCACGTAGAAGCCACAAACTATGTTATCACGTTTCAACCCGATAGACCGCGCATATAATTCGAACAATACAACAGGGTGTTCTGTGCCACCTATCTACCCGCCCCTTGAGCAGCGGCCGACATTCGGACGCACGATTAATTATAACCGAATTAAAACGTTTTCGTCATTGAGGTTTTAGTACATTCAAGGCGTTACCCCGGTACGAATAGGCTTTGAATTCCCCTATTTTTTGTCCATCTATGTACAGGTATTGTCTGAAGCAGGTATCACAGAAGAAGGCAGGATCGAAGGGAACCCTATTGCATCCCACCACGATCCATTTAGCAGAGAATTCGGCGCAAGTTGTACAGTAAACAGTCTGGTTTTGGGCTATGGCGGTGGAACAAGGGTAGTTGTAGAGGCGTAAGGGGTCCGTCGGGTTTAGGAGACGGATCTCTGAGAATAGGAATACGTGCTCGCAGTTACCTTGGTGGACGTAGACCTGTGGAAAATAAAAAGCAACGTTGAAATATCGATGTAAGAGTAAGACAACTTCATCGTCATTATGGGTGCAAACACTAGGTGCTGCCAGTGGCTTCACTCGCATGAATGTAGAAAATTGTCCAACGAGAAGATACTCCCGGGATAAAAACTACCATTACATGTACAATTTTTTTTATTGTTAATAGGTTCGCGCTTGACCGCTATCTCACCTGATGGAAAGCGATAATGCGGGCGACGATGGTGCACACGCAAGTCCTTCATAGGCAACAGTCCGAGATCGGTCTTGCGCGCCTGTGACTCACTACTCTACACAATACTGCCTAACCCCTTGGGTAATACAAGCGAAATGTTTACCTTAGCTCCGGATACCTCAGCATTAAAGTCTGTTCCTCCAGCCTGACAGCACACGTTTTTCTTAGAGAACAGTCCAAGAGCATTCTTACACGCCCACACCTTCACAATACTCACTTTACACACCTCTGCCTAACCCCCTCGTGTGATACAGGCGTGTTGTTTGCCTTACCTCCGGATATCCCAGTTTCAACGTCAGCTCCTCCAGCCGGACGGCACACATGTCCTTCTTAGGGAACACTCCGAAGTCTTTCTTGCGCGCCCACTCGCGTATGGGCTCGCTGTAATCCACGCATCCCTCTCGGGTGTCCACGTAGAAGACGTTGTTTATAAATAGGAAGCCGGAAGGGAATACTTCCTGGAAAGGAATGGTAAAAATATTAAAATCAGGCAAGATTACACTTACACACTAAAGCTAGACTACTACCACTAGCTAGCTAGCTAGTGCTCTTTGGCACTTTATGCTAAATCAGGACAAGTTTTAGGTCACTAAAATTTTCAATGGTCAAAATTAGGGTCCATAGACTTTTCTCCCTGGACCAAACTTTAAAATTACAGCTCTTCCCCAGGGCAAAAACAAATCACTGAAGTCTTTCTGGGAAATATTAAGCCACCACAATTATTTTTATAGGTAAGGTTACCAAATCTTTTGTCCTGGAAAAACCGAAATCATTACAATATCCCATTACTAAGGGGCCATACATAAATTACCTCACACCCTCCCATCCCATTAAGGAGGGAAGAAGGTTGTGTGAAAAGTGGTGGGTGACTTCAGTTTCGAGACATTAAACTAAGGGCGGATTTCTAAATTGAGTATTTTGACTTAAGAACGTCTCAAACCATTCTTAACTGCCCAATTTTGACAGGTTTTCAAGGCAAAGTAGAGTTTGAGTAATTCTCAACTTCAAATGCTTAAATCAGAAACCGAGGGCATGTGTTAAAATTTTATCTATTAAAGAAAAATTTCAATGTTTCCAACTCTGTCGGTGATGGCGTCGTTGTAGTTTATTTTCTCAAACGTCTGATTTAATGTTGATTTTACAAAAACAATAAAAAAAAAAAAAAAACTAATTATGGAACCGATTCGTTAATTTTAAAATTTCTAGATGTCTAGTTGCAAAATATGTTACGTCACACTAAGGAAAGAGAGAGAGACACCACCATTCTCATGAATACTCAATACTTTATTGCATTCCATATTATGTACATAGACGGTATAAAATATTGTCAAGATCAATTGTGAATGTGGTGACCACCTGTGACGGGATCTAAAAAATCATGAAATTTGTATGATATAATTTATAGATAGCCCCTAAGGGTCTTTCCTTGTGCTCTGAGATAACTTATCATCATTATTATCTTCCTGCCCTTGTCCCGTTTTATTTGGGATCAGCGCAACAAGTTTTTTTTCTTCCATTCTGTCCTGTCACCCGACACGGTATCACTCCCTTTTCTTTCATATCACTTCTCACGCAATTCATCCATCTTTTCTTTGGCCTCCCTCTCCATCCATCCATATGTACATTCAGTCAAAAAAGTATCGGGAATGGATAATTTGTTTATGGTTCCAAATTCAAATTTTTGTTTTTTTTTTATTGTTGGTACATTCTTCTCACGCAATTCATCCATCTTTTCTTGGGCTCCCTCTCCCTCTCCATCCATCCATATGTACATTCAGTCAAAAAAGTATCGGGAGTGGATAATTTGTTTATGGTTCCAAATTCAAATTTTTGTTTTTTTTTTTTATTTTTGGTAGATTGGCACAACTGTTTTCCATTTTGGCGCGGAATTTTGAGTTGCATCTGTTACTAACATTAAATACAGTGCTGTTTTTAGTTATATCATATCGAGTGTGTATTGCGAATTTCATATTGGATAAAAACATCGAACAAAGAGTTTGTCTTAAATTTTGCATCGCCAATGGAATTTCGTGTTCGGAGTCACTGAAAATGTTACAGGCTTACTTACGGTGAATCGACTTTATCAAAAACACGTGCTTATGAGTGGTACAAAGCGTTCAAAAGCGGTCGAAATGTGATGGAAGATTTGCCTCGCTCTGGTAGGCCATCAACGTCTTCAACTGAAGTTAACATCGCAAAAGTGAAGGAAATAGTGACTGAAAATCCTCATTCAACTTTGAGATAGATAGCCGCCATTTTAACCAATCATTTGGGTATGAATATGAAACATGTTACCGCTCGGCTAGTCCCAAAAGACCTTAATTTTCACAAAAACTCAATCGCATGAGAGTCGCTGACGACATGCTAGAACGACTCAATTCCGACCCAACATTCATGAAACGTATTGTTACTGGTGACGAGACGTGGTTTTACGAGTTTAACATGCAAACTAGTCAACAAGCTTCGGAGTGGCGCCTTCCAACTGAACCGAAACCGAAAAAACACGCCAAAGTCGATCAAAAGTCAGTCATGTTGACTGTTTTCTTTGATTATCGCAGTGTTGTGCACTCGGAATTCTTGCCGGAAGGTCAAACGGTAAATGAAGAATATTATATGAGCGTTATGCGGCATTAAAGAGAGCAAAATCGACGAAAAAGGCCAGATTTGTGGAAAGAAAATTCTTGGATTTTGCACCACGATAATGCGCCTTCGCACAAAGCTATCATTGTGAACGAATTTTTGACCAAACACTCAACAAATACCATCGAGCAACCACCATCTTCACCAAATATGGCTCCAGGAGACTTCTTTCTTTTTCCTAAACTCAAATTACCGATAAAAGACATAAAGGAGAATTGGCGGCGAGAACTGAACTCAATTCCGGAAACAGTATTTAAAAAAGGTTTTGATGATTGGATTATTCGTTATACATACTTTGAAGGTGATAAAATAAATTTGGATGAATAACAAACATTTTGTGTATTATTGATCTTTTCCCGGTACTTTCTTGACAGAGTACTATACTAATAATTCTTTTAGTTAAATGCGTTTAATCCCACCTCTTGACATGGCCAGATAACTATGAGTGAAATATAAGTATGGATCCAGGTATATTAAACGATTACAAGTTTAATATAGTAGGTTACCTTAGCCTTAGCACTGGGCAACATGTCGGGATGGTTGGACACGTCCACTCGCATGTCGAAATCGTTGTGACACACGAAGCGGTCTCGCAGGTCCGACAGCTTATTCCTGCCTGTCAGTATCATGTCGCAGCAGAACACCGAATGCCGGGTGCGAGTCTGGAGAGAGACGGAGGGAAAGCAAAATTAACCAAGTGTGAGTTGGATTCGCGTACTAAGAGCAATTTCATTGGGCACACCACAATTGAGGCGGTAAGGGTTAAGTTAAAAATTGTGACCATTAGAACGCAATGGCGAGCGAACGAAGCGATCATGTGGGTTAGGTTAGGTTAGAACAGTGACCATTAAAGGTCAGGCCACGTCCCCTTCTAAGTGTTAGTATTAGTGAATCATTTGGGTTAGGTTAAGTAAAATCCACAATGATTTTGTTCTTTCATATTAGACTAAGTTTTGTCTTGTGAGTGGTAGATCTAAAGATTTTATAATCAATGTATGTTATGCTTAAAAAAATTAGTTATTTGAAAATTATATCAGTCCTTTATTATATTAACTGATTGTTATATCAAATAAAATTATAGATTCAGTTGTTATATCCTGTAAATATTACAGATTTTGTAATTATACAATATAAACTCTACTGAGATATTTAGTTTCCAACATTCATATAATTTAACTAACGCTTGCCAGCGGTTTTGTAATTATACAATATAAACTCTACTGAGATATTTAGTTTCCAACATTCATATAATTTAACTAACGCTTGCCAGCGGTTTTGTAATTATACAATATAAACTCTACTGAGATATTTAGTTTCCAACATTCATTTAATTTAACTAACGCTTGCCAGCGGTTTTGCCTGCGTGGTTTCTCCATAGGTATGAACTTCGGTTCCCTCGTTTCATCCCCTTAGGGGGTGAATTTAGTAAAACCTCTCTTAGTGCTCACCTACGTCATGAAAGGACAACTTGTGCAAAATGTTACGCTCTTAGACCCACTAGTTTCGGCAGTGTGTTATTTCGGGAACGCTTGGAGGTATCGAGTTGAAATTAAAACCATATACTCAAGTCATCGGTCCCTTGCAGCTGTGAAAAAACTGACCAAGTGCGAGTCGGACTCGCGCATTGAGGGTTCCGTAAAACTTTTTTTTTTTCATTTATTTGTTTCTAAATTTATACAAGTAATAGGTACAATACAGATGATGCAAATCATAAACTCATTAGAGTTTTACCGTGCATCATAATCATTGACACAAGATTTTGCCTAACTAAAACACAAAATATCAAATCCTAGATCAAACATAATTATATCCGAAGAGGGTATAAGTAAATAAGACCCAAAATTGACGAGTGCACGTGCATAACATCGCACCAAAGACCGAGCTAACCGCTTATCTATTTACAAAATATTTAAGGAATGTATTGAGACTGATACAGGTTGTTCCTTTATTTTAAGACGCCTATCTGTGAGCATCCCTCTTCGCATAATTGATTTATGGGCACAGATGCATATTTTTTTTTTGTTATTATTTAGTTAGGTATTCAAATTTAAGAAGTTTTGTTGTTTGAAAAGGTATATTGCGGTTAACGATTTATGACGTATTAAAAAAGAACTACTTACTAGATGTCCGATTTATTCCTATACCTGCGATATACTCATAAGAACTTATATCGCAGGTAAATCTGAAAACAATAAATTTGTTGTTACGTAACAGAAAAATCGACGAGACTTCATTCAAATTTAACTATTTAACTATGTAAGTTTGTACGGAACCCTCAGGGCGCAAGTCTGACTCACAGTTACCCAGTTTTTTAATTTTCAAGTACTTAAGTCTGAGCATGGTTTTTCCTGTGTGAATGTAGAATATTATACCAAGGTAACATACTCCCAAGATAAAAAACATCGTAGTATTTCAGATCATGGTCTACTCGTGTGCCATCCAAATGTGTTAAGCCGTTTGGGTTTAAAGGAGTAACAAATACACACATGCGTTGCGCCATCGGTACATGGCGGACATCCCACCCATACGTACAAAGCGTTTTGGGAACACATTCATAATGCGTACAGCTAAGGTGTGGAATTCCCTGCCGGAGTCTGTGTTTCCTGATAGTTACAACCTAGGGGTTTTTAAGTCAAGAGTGCTCGATCGTCGGCCACATCATCGCTTACCATCAGGTGAGATAGTGGTCAAACGCGGGCCTATCATTAACAAAACAAAAATGCATACTTTTCGGGTTATATTATTCTGGTAGTGTGACAAACAAATACTGTCATGATTACAGATTTCATAAAAGTTGGCATAAACTAAATTAATCGTAAATTCGCAATCGCATTAACTATTTTCAACTCACAAATCTATCCTTGGTTTGGTTGTAAACATAGGGCCTGTAGACCCTCACTCGGTACAGGATATCCTTGCCTGGCTCCAGGTCTACGTCAGGACTGTCTGCATTAGGCTTCTGAAGTGGCATGTGATACATCTGCAAGGGAGCAAACATGTATGGATCTAGGTAATATTAAGTCACAACGTAATTGTACAATACGGCCGACGTAACTTGGCGAGCCTGAACATAGGCTCTGCAAACTTTAGCGCATGTACACTCGTAAAAAAAACTGTTATTGACATTTTTTATTTAAACCAAAACTACGAATAAAAATTTACTAATACAGGGACCAAGTACAAATAAAATAAATATTATATATAACACTTTGAGATAGAAAGCTACAATAATAACTTATGAATTAAAGAAACAAAAATCCTAACAATTTAATAATAACAACCAACGAAAACTTTTTTCACCTCCTGTGCTCAGGACAGAGAACGATTAAACGGCTTTCAATACAATTAAAGAGGAAATACGACTTCGTACATCAACTGTCGAAATACAACCAAATAATCAGCCTTATAATGTTCCCACTGTTGGGACTCAGGTCTCCTCTCTAGGAGGGAATGGGCCGTAATTCACCACGCGGGCCCAGTGCGGGTTGGTGAATGTCACATGTCTTCGAATTTTTGGTTCTAGGACATGACGAGTTTCCTCACGATGTTTTCCTTCACCGTTTTGAGAGCAGTGGTGATGAAATAAATTACCACTGCTACGGGGCCGTTACCACTCGGCCACGACTGCTCACATTCGTTCGATATTTAAATAGATCAATATTATTTTTAACAAAAACTGCGACCTCAAAAATATAGACACAGTAATGTTGATACTTTAATTTTCTTTTTAAATGGTTCACACAATTCAGTTCTTTGTATGTTGAAAATTGCCCTGAAACATTGTTTCTGTGCAATGAACGCGCGTTCTTTATCAACACTATTGCAAAATCCAAAATATCAAGCCATCCGAGCTGATGTAACCATGGTATGCCGTTGTTAGTGTTGGTATATTCGCAATTTTCCTTAGTCTGTGAAGGGCTACATAACTTATATAGCTAGCATATGTCTATAACCTTTGTGTAAAACTAATCCAGTAAAGACCTTTGAAAATATTCTTTTTTGCATGAATGTTGGCCCTTCATGAGGTACTCATAAATTAAAAATATTAAAACAAGATATAGATACCTTGCACCCTTTTGACCTTTTAAGGTTTAAAAAAAACACTTATTTCCTGGAACAAATATAACTAGAAATATTTTTAAAAATGTAAGTGATTGACAGAAGTTACCGAATGCCAACTGAGCGTTCAGGCATTATCTCTTTTTTCGAATTGCCTCTCTATGAAACAAGTTTTTAAACTATGCTTACGTTGATAATAAATGGATCGGGAAAGCCCTCTTAAAAATAATTGAAAACCTGTTTAAGATTTTCATTTATCTTTTTCATCCTGCTTATATCTATCATTAAAATGATTTTGAATTTGCAATCGACTGCAGAAGCAATGCAATAAGTTTACAACATACCTCTTGTGTAAACGGTAGATTCCTAACCCCTCTGTACTTGAGTTTCTTAATAAAATGGCTCTTGGTGTCCTTCTCTATCCTCAGCTTGTTCTTCTTAAGGATACAGAGGTCCGGGGAATCGCCCTTGTTGCGAGGATCGAAATTTTCTAAAATCTTCACATCCACTACTCCCATGACAGGGACATTGGTCTCCATCTCTATTTCATTTCCTGTTTTTAACTGTTCTGGACTGTAACAACGTGTTTATTAGCATCAATTGGATCTGTCAATCTATCAAAAATGCAATTTGTTTTAATTTTTGTCTTGTCTTTTTGTTCAGGTTAATCTCCGAAACGGCTAGACCGGTTGTGACAGGATATTCACCAGAAAATAGCTGATGTTATAAGGAATAACTTAGGCTTTACTTTTGAAAAAGAATTAGGGTTCTGTGCAAAACTTGAAATGTGGCCAAAAGGCAATGTACTGTTTTACAAGTCGCAGGCATCAGCTAGTAGTTAAATAAATGTATTGTTTCAGAAAGAGAAGAATCACAAGTGCCTTAATTTTGAAAAAAGGCCAGTTTCGTAGTTTACTTGTTAATACCTTCCTACATGC
The DNA here is from genome assembly GCA_961205895.1 of Mythimna pallens. Classification (NCBI taxonomy): domain Eukaryota; kingdom Metazoa; phylum Arthropoda; class Insecta; order Lepidoptera; family Noctuidae; genus Mythimna; species Mythimna pallens. The sequence continues at coordinate 23,473,692 of OY540838.1, read as the reverse complement.
AGTTTGCTTTATTAGAAACTATGTCAGTTATTTGTTTCACTAACAACTTTATTGTACCTTTTTCTTTTGTTTTGAGCGTTCAGTGTCCTTTGGCTGAATGTGCCTGCCTTTTTGGGTTGAAACAATATGGCTCAACTAAGTACAAGAGTTGCATGCAGATTCATTTAACCCATTTGACATCAATAATATAATAATTTGAATAATTATAGGTATTTACAGAGATGAAGACTGCACTAAAAATTCTAGCTCACCTGCAATAATCTTCCAGCTGTTTAAACTCATAATCAGTCAAGCCACAACCAACAAACTCTCTAATTTTATGTGAAAAGTATTCTTTCAAGTTACTACTGTCTTGAGGCTTCCCGTGTATTGGCAGGTAATTAAATACATTTGGCAAGTTCTTTGTTATTATTGGTGCCGTTACCAAAGCACCTTTAGCCTTATACAGTTGGGGTCCGGTATCTTCAGTAAACAGCTGAACATTGCTTTTAAGACCCACAGGGGGCATCACACGCTCTTCAATAATGGGCCTTAGTTGTCTTGGCTCATCATATGTGTCTATGTGTTCAGAGAAAATAGATTCATTGTCTTCAATTACTTTGTCAATTCTTGCATCAATATTTTTTATTATATGATTACCGTCTTTTGTTAAAGTTTTTCTGTTTGAAACTATACTTTTCTTTGATTTCTTAACTGCCTCTGATATGGTATCACAAGCAGCATTTTCATCTAATATCATACTATTATTTATGTTCTTAAATACCTCAACCTTCCCTAATGAATTATCAAATTCTTTATCTAGCACCAGACTTCCAGTTACTTCCTTAACCTTGTCTAAAGTAACAGCAGGAGCAGAGTTTTCATCTAACACTGTAATTTCAGTTACATTTTTAGCCTGGTCTAAAATTATATCAGGTACAGAGTCTTTGTCTAACACAGTAATTTTTACTGCATCTTTGGCTTCCTCTGATGAAATATCAGGAGTAGCGTTTTCATCTAACATCATAATTATATTTACATCTTTATCCTGTTCTAATGTAATATCAGGTGCAAATTCTTCATCTAACATCATATTTTCATTTATATCTTTAGTTTCCTCTGTTGGAATATCATTAACCAACTCTTTATCTAATAGTGTAACGTCAGGTTTTATTTCATCATCAGACTCCATGATTTCAACCATAACTTGATGTATAACATATTTACTTTCGGTCTCTTCTTCACCTGAAATCATTTTTAAAAAATAAGAAAAGTTCATTCATAAAATTTTCACAAAAAAAATTTGAGAATTAATTGACAAGAAAAAGCATCTAACTATAGATTCTGGTATTGTATCTAGACAGTGCCATAACTAGGACAGTGCCATTGGTGCCCAAGTACAGGGTGCAGGCCCAGACAGGGTGCATAATTTTTATATGTAGTCTTTTGTTTGTATAGCTTTTTTTCTAGGGGCACAGTTATAGTAGCTCACACTGGGCTGTATAAAAGGCTTGTTACGGCACTGTATCTAGATCGACTGTACTCGTAAACATATGGCCCACTTTTCTGTCACCATGGCTTAGCACATCATTGGTGCTATATTTGCTGTATTCTAGTAGCTTTATTAATTAAGTACGTAACTTTGAGTATTCTATATATAATATAATATTCCACAACTATCACACAGCGCCGTCTAGTCTCAAGCTAAGCAGAGCTCGTGTTATGAGTACTAGACAACTGATAAATATACTTATATATTTCTAAATACATACATATTATAGATAAATTACACCCAGGCACAGAACAAATGATCATACTCATCAAACAAATATTTATCCTGGGTGGGAATAGAACCTACAACCTCTGCCATAGCAGTCAGGGTCACTAACCACTAGACCAACAGGCCAGTCAATCAAGATTTTGGCATATTGATTTACTCCTTGATAATGTGCTCAGGTTATTCACTTGCTAGTAAATATAAAAAGTTAGCGCATGCTAAAGAATGTAAGATGTTTAATAAATTAGTTTTAGTTCACTGGGTCGAGAATGAAAAAAAGGAATGTGAATAGCTGACCTACACCAAAATACATGAAAATCAGCATAGTAATGTAATTTTTATATTAATGCGTGCTCCATCTTCGGCCACATCATCGCTTACCATCAGGTGAGATAGTGGTCAAACGGGAGCCTATCAATAATAATAATAAAAAAATAAAAAAATATTATTGTATAAACATACATTTATATAAACAAATAATACAAGTTTTGTTTTACTGTTTGGGCTCGGGATAAGTTCTAAAGAAATCGGGCAGTGCCGAAAGTCATACATGCGGCGATTGACGTTACGAAGATAGAATACCTTGTTCCTCCGACTCATCGTTCTCCTGGGGTATTAATATTATACCTGATAGTAAAGCGTCACTTCTCTGTTCATCATTGCTTTCGGTATACGTCGCAGCTGGCGAATCTTCCGCAGACATTTTTTTTTTCTTACAAATTCACATGCCTTCTCAAAAACTTTAAACTTTTAAAGTTTTTGCTGATCGGAAGCTGAAGCTACTGCAAAAATATTTCAGAAAAAAGGATTGCTTTTCTCGAATTTTGGTTTTTCTTGGTTTTGCTAAAAAAAAGTTTTAGCAACAACATCACAGAACAACATCAACAAACGATAAACTTCAAAGCACCACAGACTAGAGAGGGATACTTTTCAAAGTCCAAAAACACGTTTTTTTTTATGTTTTTGGCTTGGATACTAAATCTTGTACAATAGGCCTTATCAGAAGGCTTACAGTCACCCAAAGGGCAATGGAAAGGGCTATGCTCGGAGTTTCCTTGCGTGATCGCATAACGAATGAAGATATCCGCAGGAGAACCAAGGTCGCCGACATAGAATCGCCAAACTAACTCACTTCAATAAGGCATACGCTACGATTAAGTTCTCATCTCCATTAACCAAAATTGGGCCTGTTACAACACATTGTTTCTACATATGGTCCAATTGCGCAGACACTTGATATACAAATCTACACCAATTTTTATATCACAATATTAGTTTGCGTATAACAAAAACAGCCACTGAACTTCATTCAAAGAAATCTCTCCTAAAACTTGTTTTATTTTAATCCTAACTAGAGATGGTGAATTAATCAGGAAAAAAATTAAAATTTAACCAAAAATTGAGAACTTAAAATTACAGTGTAGGTATTTGTCATTGCATTCTTTTGGTTCCATATTGTCCTCACCTTCGGCTTGAGCGTATATTTCACTTTGGCTGCAATGACAACGTTTACCTATATTTATGAACATGTCATTGTACTATATAAATTACCGCAATTCCAAACTTTAAATTGTACTTTTGTGTACTACTACAGCGTGAAATAATAACATAATGATTTTCACAGACAACTGCAAATTATAAAGGAAGAAAAAATAGGAAAAGCTGAGAAAACTAAAGGGCCTATTACACTACTCGATATTCAGACAGTTTTAGGGGTCCATTACACGGTCATGCAAGCGTCAATCAAAACCATCAATCATGAATGAAGCTTGACTACTTTAGAACACTTAAAATGATTTTTATTGAAAACTTAAGACTCAGCTCAGTCAGCTTCATTATTTCAGCCGAAAGACGTCCACTATTAGACATAGGCCTCCCCCAAATGTCACCATAATGACCGGTCCTGTGCGTCTCGCATCCATTGGATTCCCGCGACCCTCACTAGGTCATTGGTCCACCTTGTGGGAGGCCTTCCAACGCTGCGTCTTCTGGTACGCGGTCGCCATTCCAGAAATTTTCTTCCCCTTCGACCGTCTGTTTTGCGAGCAATGTGCCCTGCCTACTGCCACGCAAGTTTGGCAATTCTTCGGGCTATGTCTGTAACCTTGGATCTCCTGCGGATATCTTCATTTCTGAAGCGATCACGCAAGGAAACTCCGAGCATAGCCCTTTCCATTGCTCTTTAAGTGACTAAGACTTCTGATGCGGCCCATTGTAAGCGACTACGTTTCGAAGCCATAAATGTCATCACTGGCAACACGCACTGGTCATAGACTTTCGTCTTGTGACACTGTAGTATATTGCACGAGAAGACACCGTGCAGCTTCGCGAACAGTCCAGCCGAATTGGATTCGACGACTGACCTCTTTCTCGAAGTTAGACCTACCCAACTGGACCACGTAAACGTGGTCCTACGTAAACGTAGTCGTCCACAACTTCGAGTGTAGAGCCTCCGATCTTGATAGGAGTGGGTGCTACGTGAATGTTTACCATGACTGTGGTTTTGTCCATGTTCATCACAGAGTACTTTGTAATATACTGAAAATGTTCATTTTAACTCCCACACTTTCGGAAGCTGTACTGAGGTCACCGAGCATTGTACTGAGCTCCTTCATAGTCTCTGCCATGACTACTATGTCGTCGGCAAATTGAAGATGAGTGATGTACTCGCCATTAACATTTATGCCAAGCCCTCTCCATTCCAGAACCTTGAAGACATCCTCCATTGCGGCCGTGAACATTTTCGGAGAAATGATGTCTCCTACCTCACACCCCGCTGCAAGAGGATAAGTTTCGAGGTCTGGTCCTGAAGTCGGACTGACATGGTGACGTTTTTGTAACACTTCAGCACTTCGATGTAGCGATAGTCAATCTTGGTACCGTTGGAGAGACTGCAGTACAGCCCAAGTCTCGATCGAATAAAAGGCTTTCTCGTAGTCCACAAACGCTAAGCAGAGAGGCTGATTATACTCCTCATTCTTATGTACAACCTGCCGCAGCGTATGTATGTGGTCCACGGTGCTGAAGCCTTTTCGAAATCCCGCTTGTTCGGGAGGCTGGAAGTCGTCGAACATGCGCGTGAGTTGGTTCGCTTGTGAACATGGCTCAGAAATAAGATGGGCCTGTAATTCTTAAGCAGGGTATTGTCACCCTTAAAGAAGAGTTTTTGAACATTATTGATTCCAACCCGCACTGGGCCCGCGTGGTGGATTACGGCCCATTCCCTCTCCTAGAGAGGAGGCCTGAGTCCCAACAGTGGGAACATTATAAGGCCGACTATGCTTATGCTATGCTATTGATTCTAGAATTTGGGATAATAAAACCTATTTTATTTTGTTACTGTGACCTAATTTCGAACACCTAGTTAAATGTTATGTTCCGTGATCGTACGTAGTATCTAGTAAAACTTGTACATAGAACCTATACTTGAATAGTATCGATTTTCGTTAAATCCTTGATCGACACAACCCTAGCAATGGTAGCCATTAGAGACATTTCCGATTGTAGGTTTGCACATTTATTTCGTAGGTATTTCCAGTCCATATATTTCCTGTGTCAATGGTTTACACCAACCGACCTACACTGGGTAGCTACTCGAGCTATAAAAGAACGACCCTGGGTTGCAACTCGAAGCATTTTTGAACGGTTAGAGTAGCGACTCTTACTACTTACTCTGGTTATTTTTGAACTCAGGGCTGATGTCAAAACTGCCGGTGTGTCACGTTAACGTCACTGTCAACTTTCGAAATGTCATTTTAACAGTTTGTATCCAGTGTTTCCACAATAAAGGGAAATTTCTCTTTTGAGGGGAAATTAGGGTCTAGAGGGGAAGAAAAAGAGGAAATCGAGGAAAATTCTGGATAAAACCTAGCCTAAAATATTGCAGAAAATTTATATATTTCTGGTCAGGCTATAAATAAGAATACGAATGTTGAAATAATACTTTATTTATGCTTAGTCTAATTTTTTTTTTTTCGTTTGCAGTTGCATTGGCCTGTACAATCTTGAGATGGGGTGGTAAAACTGTACTATACCGGACAACGAAATAATGGGCTTTTTGGAGTGATGGGGGGAGGGGGGGTGTCCCCTCCCCCCCGAGCCCCCTCCCGAATCTAGGAAACACATACTTTTGGAGATATTCAAGATTCAAATTTTGAGGTTAGGAATCACAAAATCGTACATTTTACGCATTTTTGGGGCAGATTTGGGGGTTTTAGGGAGGAGAATCACCCTAAACCCCTCGGACTATACCCCTACAGTAGCAATTGTATACTTTCATGTATTTAAAAATGAAAAAAAAAAAATTTTCTGTCGGGGAGCGCTCTACCATTGTCCACAAATAAATATTTTTGCATAGATCTTCTATTTTTATTCATCATTCGCGCGAGGTCGCGCAAGGTCAAATTCCGGTAGCGCCACAGATAATTGTTTTGCAAAAAAATGGCGGCCACGGCCCAGAGGATATATATATTTCATTTACTAGCTATAAGAGAAAGAGAGAAAGAAAATGTGCGCGCGCACTGCTCTCTCTTGCTCCTACACTGTGATACAGACAATAAGCCTGCAGTGTGCTTAGATATACGGAACGTATTTGGCTATGAGAGGAAGAGAGAAAGAAAATGTGCGCGCGCACTGCTGTCTCTTGCTTATATCCCCCACTTAACTTCCGTTCGCCTTGCCCGATCACACTTTTCGTAACGCTTACGTCACGCGTTCGCCAGCTTACTCCCCAAGTCAAGCGTGCGTAAAGAAGTTTCACTTCAAAAAGTCTTATATTTTACTTTTTTCAAATATTATTAATTTAGCATTGGACAAGCTAAATTCACTTAATGATGTATAATATGTCATTTGGCTATATTATTCGTCATATTTAATGTAAATAAAAGGAAATTTGCGTTTTGTTAAATATTCATTGTGGCTGTATGAACTAATACCTTTGTCATAATATTACAAACAAAGTAAAAAGTGAACGAAATCTGTGAAAATGGCGTCAAATATTACGAAAAATGATCGATTTTCATTATTTTTTTTTCTCAAAAACGATATGTTTCCTAACATTGCAACTGCGTAATTGCTATTTAGACATAATTCTTTCCAATATAAAATTATGAGCGTAAAACTCGTTGTCTGGTATAGTACAGTTTAGCCGATGGCGTATTTCAAACGGTTTTTTCATCAGTTGTACAGAGGTTGTTTCTGTTCTTTTAAAGCCGCACAGAATTGATCCAACTGTTTCATTATCGAGCCTTAATACTTGTGAAAATACTACACTTACTATACTACTATACTATATACTTTTACTACTAGTGAAAATACTAAAATATTTTTTTAGGGGAAAAAAGTCCTGAGAAGGGGAAATCTCATTTAAGGCGTGGGGAAAGGAACTAATTTAAGTTATAGTGGAAACACTGTTCGTATCACAAATGTGACAGAGGCTTGTATGTATCTTTCACAACAAAAACCTATTGTTTTTAACATAATTAGCTGAAATCTCAACATGCTAACATTATGGAATTTGTTCGAGGCATCGTTGCTTTGCTTGAATGCAGTCTGCGTTTTGCACGAAGAGAGATTTATGCAAAAGAGTAAGTTAACAACAACCTATTTTTCCCAATTAGTTCATAAACTTAAGCCGGCCCATATATTCCTATTTTACTCTGGTATTTGTTGTTTTAGTGGGTTGGGGTTCCAATAATCAGAACCAAGGATTTGAAGATCAATCAACAGTCAAGTTCCAAATTTTAAACTTAGTCAGATCTATTAGGACAGTCACCAGAAGTAAGTACCTACATATTTTTTAAAACGTTCTTTTTCTTTAAATAATATAAACTAGTGCTTTACTGCAATCCCACCTGATGATAAGCAGTGATGCAATCGTTGATGGTGAGGCGCACTAGTTTATTAGGAGCCTAAGGGCCGAAACTGCGTTATTCAGGCGCCAGCGACGGACAACTGTCGCGTGACAAAGCGCGTGTCGAATGCGATGGTCCCCGTCACGGAAAATGGATTATTTCATGTGCAGTGTAGCTAGTTGAACTTTAACGGTGTGCATGTACTTAATATTTATTATGTTGCAAAAAGCAGGCGTGTGTCCCAGTGACGGGTTCCCGCAACGGAGCACTTTTGTGTGGGACTACGCAGGCGTCCGCATAACGCAGTTTTGGCCCTAATGTTAAATTCAACAAAATAAAGCCGTTCTTCTCTTACTACTTCTCATCAAAGTTTTACAAATACTTAAACTGTTTTTGTTGGAATTTTTGTATAGCTTGTTTTATGAAAATAACTGTATTTAAATTTTTTGTTACTGTAAATATTTATTTCAGACCAAGCACACAGTAATGATACAAGTCCATATTATGTTAGTAGGTGAATACATTAACTTAACACTTTTCTTTTTTCAGTTCCATTGATCATACTCAATATACTCACAATAATATTTAAATTACTACTGGGATAAAAGAAGAAAATTTTTATGTAGATTTATAAGAAGAAAACTATTCAACAGTATTGGAGCAGGAAGCTACAGAAACTATTTCAGATAAAGTCAAGAAGGGAGCAATGTAAAAAAAAATGATTCTTTTCACTGTCTAATCTCATTTAAAATATTCGTCTATTTACTACCAATTTGTTGAATTACACACTATTTCCTGCATTTCATATTACATGTCTTGTATTCAAGAACTTGTACAATATGTATATTGGAAACAATTGCAATATACCTTCAGTCCTTCAAACTGAATATCGACATGTGCAAAGTAAATAAAGTTATCTGCAATTTTGTGATTTTCTGATAGTTGTAGAATGCAGTAATTATACTTAGTTGTTTTTTCAACAATATTTTTGAAAAATAAAATTAATAAATAACTGCTTATTATTCATTTATTAATACTAATTATCAGGATATTGCAAAATTGTAGATAGCTTTATTGTCTTTGCACCCGTCGACATGTGTTTTATTTCTTTTGTTATCTCAGAAGCTCAGATTTTGTCTTGACGGTATTTTTGTTGGTCTGAGCTCAGAAGAGAATTACTACTATATCTACTCTCAGTTGAAATGCTAGCTGCACTATGTAGCTACAGCTATTAAAACTGTATTATTACAAGCTCTTGGGGTTGATCCCAGAAAGAAAAACTGATGAATTGACAATTTACTGATGGTTTCATCCAAAGACATATATATCGGGTGTAAAAAGACCCTTAACGTAAACGAAAACTACGTATTGTACCCATCACTGGGATAGTTTTTTTCTTCTAGAACATACCTGGGAAATCACGGGTTCCAGAGATATTCAAGGTCAAAGTAAGAAAAAAAAAGTTGATTTTTTTTCAAAATCGTATTCAAAGTGTCATTAGAAAACTTTCTTCCGAACAAACATTACCAAAATTGTTAATTTTTCATAACAAATTACGCATTTGAAGTTACAAAAATGCAATGAATACAAAATACTACGCACGCTTCGACGCAGCTGTGCGGCTGTGGCACGCACACTAGCGCGCGAGGTTCCGAGTTCAACGAACAAATGCGATACGCGCTCAGCTGATCGACAGTATGGACAATTTATTTATTTTATTAATTGAACAGTTTACGATTTTACGTTTTCAACAAAGCGTTGATTATTAATTATTTATTGTTTTAATTTTGAAATAAGGAAGTAAAATGGTAGAAATTAAGTAGGTACCTACCTACCGTACCTACTTAAATAAGCGCGGCTGCGCTGTCTTCCCCAATCTGGCAGGTCCTGACGCCTCCTGCCAGAGGGTCTTCGCGCCGCGTAGACCCCGCGGTTTGTACAGTCCATAGACGTTTACGGGGCCCCGGTTTAGACTCGGGTCACTCAGACTGAAGGTGAGTACTTTTACTCAAGTACGGTACGTAAGGTGAGTACTTTGACCCTTTGGTCATGGCCATCCTAATGATACAGGGATACCGCACGGTCTCCTGCGAGGCGAGCCGGCATGCTGGTCTACCACCGTGGGATTTTGCAGGCAACAATCCTCGCACGTAATGATGCAACGCCGCCGAAGGGAAACTCCGCTGCCGCGTCCAATCGCGGCACGGCGTAGCAGACAGAGCTCCAGCGAGATCTTGTGGTGGTATGGTATGAAGACAGCGACTGTCGCAACCTTGCGCTGGGCGCGCCATGATAGTAGTAGTAAGTTCCCTCTCTGAGGAGTAGCTAGAGAGGCACCACGGCGTCCTCACTTTCCGCCTGCCGAAGGTCCTCACCGGACACGGTTGTTTCGAAAGGTTCCTGTGTCGGATTCAGCGGGAAGAAACGCCCGGGTGTAACGCGGCCCTGGTATACAAACGGCAACTGAAGGAACAACGAGAGAGAGAGATGGAGTTTTAAACTTTTACTGACTAAAAATCTGACACTCCCTTTCTCTTCACCCAGAGCGCGAGGGGACATTTGATGATTTCCTATCGCAAAAAAGTTACTTTCTACTTATCTAAAAACTAAACTTAAATCCTAGGTAGGTACCTACCTTTTTTTTTTTTTTTAAGGTGGGAAATCATCCAAATGACTTCTCGCGCTCTGGGTGGAGCGGGAGGGCGTGTCAGACTTTTACTGACTAAAACCACACCTGTGTCCTTCAATTACCCTTTGCGTTCTAGGAAGTTTAAAGAAGGAAAGGTAGGGTAGGGGGGTAGGTAAGGTAGGTTTGGAAGTTTTAGGAGGTTTTTAGAATTAAGGAAGTTTAAATTATAGGTACCTACCTACAATTTAAACTTCTTAAATAACAACTTAATAAACCTCACTAGGTACATAAGCATAACATAAACCTCACTAAGTAGGTAAATAAGATGTGATACGAACAGGTAAAACTACGTGATTGCTGCATTTACGATCACAATGTTAAAGAAAAAATAAATTTCGTAATTTCATTTATTATGTTTGAATTAGTTACCTACCTAAAGCTATCGGAAAAATTACACAAAGTTCCATAAACTTAATCATCACCTGCTTAGGTTTCTCCCAACTATTAGGGTCTCCTTTCAGTCTAACCGGACTGCCTATTTGGCCTGCACAACCTAGTTATCGGATAATACGATACCGATTAAGCCCCTCAAAAATGCCTACAATCCGTAAGTATTGTAGGCATTTTTGAGGATGACTTCTAGTGAGGATGGCTTTGTGGCGACCCACATTTATGTTGTATTAACATTTATACTGTAACATGATTGAACTGTGTGTGAACTATGGTTTAGTTTATGCTTTAGCTTAGTGCTCTATGATTTAGTTCTCTCTATGGAGTGATTTTACTCTCTGGTTTGTTCTTTCTCGAGACATTATAAAATGGCGGTAAAGCATACATATTTTACACAACAATTTAACGACTTTTATTGCAAGTCCCCTAAAACTAAACGGCGCTAAACGCCAAATTGGTGACCCCTACAGTGAAAACTATCACACGCACCGCCCGACAGTGAAAACTATCACACGCACCGCCCGACAGTGAAAACGTATCACCCGCACCGCCCGACAGTGAAAACTCTCAGACGCACCGGACGACAGCGTGCGGAGGCCTAGCCCGCGCGCCTTTTGTCAACACTGCGTCATTATTCGTCGTTCGAGGGCGCTCCGCTCAAGCAAGCGTAGCCCCACATCACGGCGCTACGAACGTGCGGGTGCGCTGACCGCGTTCAATCGGCTTCCATCGAACAAATATACCTAGCATGAACATCGCGCTGAAAACGCCGACCTAATAGCAGTGCTCATAAGTGTAAACGAAGTGGTTTTTCCCGTGCTATAACACAAAGTAAAAACACGCATGTACGTTTCAAAAACAAGTCAAGCAGACATTTTTGTCTCCGATTTTTTATTACTCAGTTACGAAACTTTTAACACTTGAAAAAAGAAGCATGTTCGAGTTTATTTTTTTTAAGGACAATAGTATAAATATATATTTTTAACATATTAGATAAAGGGTGTTTGTGCATGTTGACTAAGGTGGCTTATAATAACGGTTCTAATTAGAAAATAACATTGCAAATTCTGTGTGAGATCTAGCTATTGTTTATAATACTGGTGTGTGTCCTGATCCTTCTTGGTGTGTTCCCTATTTTATTTTCGTCTCTGGCTTAACACTATCAAAATGGCACAAGAGCATGTTGTTAACCACATTGCTGTCAAGCTCCCTCCGTTCTGGCCCAGTCATGTGGCAGCTTGGTTTGCGCAGGCCGAAGCTAGTTTTGACATTTCAGGTGTTAAAGCAGAGGATACCAAGTACAGTTATGTGCTCAGTATCTTACCTGAGCGGACAGCAGCTGAAATGGAGGACATACTCACAAATCCACCAAAAGAAAATAAATACCAATATTTAAAGTCTGAATTAATCCGCAGGCTTTCTTGTTCTGAAGAGAAGCGTCTGAACCAACTGCTCAGCGATGAAGAGTTAGGTGACCGGTCCCCATCGCAGTTCCTGAGACACCTGCGCTCACTTGCTGGTGCCAACCTGCAGAATGAGACCATCCTACGGCAGCTGTGGCTGAGACGGCTGCCTCAGAATGTACAAGCCATCCTTGCTGCACAGGCTGACCTGCCACTCAGCAAGGTTGCAGAACTAGCCGATCGTATCTTGGAGGTAGCCCCTACACAAACTATTTGTTCCACCAGCACATCAACGTCAACTGATTCTGTTTTGCAAGCTATTACTCGTAGATTGGATGAGCTGACGTTACATGTGGCTGCATTGGATGGAGGTCGCAGCAGCCGCAACAGAGACAGGAGTTCTGCGAGAACATCAACACGCTCTAAGTCCAGAGGTTTTCCACAGATAGATCTCTGCTGGTACCACCGTCGATTCAAAGAAAAGGCTACCCGCTGCACTACACCATGCAGCTGGAAAACCCAGCCAACGGGAAACTCGCCCGGCGGTCAGTGATGGCGACTTCTGACTGCCAGCAACCACAAGACCTAGTAAGTCGCCGGTTATTTGTTACAGATGTTTACAGTAAGCGTCGATTTTTAGTAGACACTGGTTCAGACATTTGTTGCTACCCTAAAACTTTTCTGCAAGAAAAAGGCAAGGAATCTAATTACCATCTCACCGCTGCTAATGGTAGCACCATCAGAACGTATGGGTTGATTAATCTGAATTTAAATCTTGGACTACGCCGTGATTTCAGATGGCAATTTGTTATAGCTGATGTCAGTACCCCTATAATTGGGTCAGATTTTTTAGCACACTATCACCTTCTACCTGACTGTGCTAACAGACGCCTAGTTGATGGGAAAACGGGCCTCTCAACTCGTGGCAGTATAGCTATGATTGAGCAGGATAGCGTTAAAGCTGTAAATACAAATTTTATTGATTCACCATTCTCAAAAATTCTGTTGGATTTTCCAGACATCACACGGCCACCTGGACTACCACACGAGGTGAAACACAATACCTTGCACCACATCATTACCACTGACGGACCTCCCGTCGCAGCAAAACCACGCCGCCTTGCACCAGAGAAATTACGTGCAGCAGAGAAAGAATTTGCCAACATGGTTGAGGTAGGTACTGCTCGGCCTTCTAAAAGTTCCTGGGCATCTCCTTTGCACCTTGCCCCCAAGAAAGATGCTACTTGGCGCCCTTGTGGAGATTACAGGGCTTTGAACGCCCGGACAGTGCCTGACCGCTATCCCGTTCGTCACATCGGAGACTTTGGCCACAACCTTGCTGGAGCAACTGTCTTCAGCACTTTTGACCTGGTAAAGGCATACCAGCAAATACCGGTAAATCCTGCTGATGTGTGTAAAACAGCCATTATTACACCTTTTGGCCTGTTTGAATTCCCATTTATGACTTTCGGGTTGCGGAATGCTGGCCAAACGTTCCAGCGATTCATGGATGAAATCACGAGGGGACTAGATTTCTGTTTTTCCTATATTGATGACATCCTTGTTTTTTCTAGGAATGCAGATGAGCACAAAGAACACCTTCGCATTCTCCTGCAAAGACTGGCAGACCATGGAGTAGTCATCAACGCTTCCAAGTGTGTATTGGCTGCCTCCGAGGTCAATTTCCTCGGCCACTCAGTATCAAAAGATGGCATCCGTCCACCTACAGAGAAAATCGCTGCTCTTCGTGATTTCCCTCTTCCGAAAACCGCTCAAGGTTTACGACGGTTCCTAGGTATGCTTAACTACTACCGTAGTTTCCTACCTAGGGCCGCAGAGACACAGGCCCCACTGGTTGATTTCCTGACAGCAACAGGTTTAAAAGGGTCAAAACCTATGCCTTGGTCACCTGAGCTAGAACAAGCATTTTATAAATGTCGCGATAGCCTCACTGGAGCTACTCAACTGGTACATCCAAAGGCAAATGCTCAGCTCAGTTTATATACGGATGCATCTAGCACACATGTGGGAGCAATTCTCCAGCAGTTGTCAGAGAAAGGTTGGGAACCACTTTCCTTTTTTAGCAAAAAATTGACTGTTTCCCAAAGCACCTGGCCTGCTTATTATCGCGAACTGTATGCTGTGTATTCTGCGGTTCATCACTTCAGGCATATATTGGAGGCACAACATGCCACCATATACACTGACCATAAGCCGCTCCTGTACGCTTTTACACAGAAACGAGATAAGCTGCCTCCGGCACAACTCAACCAGCTGACATATATCTCACAATTCACGACAGATATACAGCACGTCAAAGGTGAAGAGAACGTTGTCGCAGACACCTTATCTCGTATCGAATCCATCACACTGTCTGATGACTATGTCTCTCTTGCTGCATTGCAGCAGTCAGATGCAGAATTGAAGACCATTCGCGAGAATTCATCACTGAAATTAGTACCGACGCTCATTCCAGGCACAGATACCACGATCCTGTGTGACGTCTCTACAGGCAAGCCACGGCCGTATCTACCACCACAAATTCGACGCGCTACATTTGAGCGTCTGCACGCGCTGAGCCACCCTGGTCCCCGCGGGTCTGCACGCCTAGTATCGCAACGATACGTATGGCCTGGCATCAATAGAGACTGCCGTGTCTGGGCACGAGCCTGTATAGCATGCCAGAAATGTAAGGTGTCTCGCCACATCTCGACGCCGCTGGGATCGTTTTCCACACCATCTGGAAGGTTCAGGCATGTCCATCTCGATTTTATTGGTCCCCTCCCTTCTTCTGAGGGCTTTACTTACTGTATGACTGCGATAGACCGATTCACCAGGTGGCCTGAGGTCTGGCCTTTAACGTCCATCACGGCCGACGATGCAGCAGAGCAATTTTTCCGCGGTTGGATTGCGCGTTTCGGTGTGCCCCTTTGGGTCACAACAGACCAAGGTCGACAATTTGAATCGGCTCTCTTCAACAGACTCTTAGACTTTGGTGCAACAAAACGCATAAGAACTACCAGCTACCATCCGCAAGCGAATGGTATGGTAGAACGCTTCCACAGACACCTGAAAAGCGCATTGATGTGTCATATCAACACCTGGCACAAGGCTCTTCCATTGGTGTTGCTGGGTATCAGGACCGCTCTAAAGGAAGACCTCAATTGCACCGCAGCAGACCTCGTTTATGGCGAGCCGCTACGTCTACCAGGTGAGTTCCTGGTACCTAGCAATGCCACACAGGAGAACTCCGAAGATTTTGTTGCACGTTTACGTGCAATGATGTCCAGCTTACGGCCTGCACCTATTTCGCGCCACTCTGTTAACAAAACCTTTATTTTCAGAGACCTAGATCGCGCCTCACATGTTTTCTTGCGTGACGATTCTGTCCGGCGCTCACTTCAACCTCCATTTACTGGGCCTTACCGCATTCTCAAAAGAAGTGACAAGACCCTTACCTTACAGGTAAACGGGAGAGAGACAACTGTCAGCATTGATCGTGTTAAGCCAGCTTACCTAGATTCCGAACTACCTTGCTCTCCTCCTATTTCAGTTCCTGTTCCTAAATCTTCTCCTTCCTCTGATCAGACGCGTATCCTGCAATCTCCAACTACTCCAA
Organism: Mythimna pallens; assembly: GCA_961205895.1. NCBI lineage: Eukaryota > Metazoa > Arthropoda > Insecta > Lepidoptera > Noctuidae > Mythimna > Mythimna pallens. The sequence continues at coordinate 23,457,983 of OY540838.1, read as the reverse complement.
TACCTACAACCTCCCTAACTCCTCCACTACCTACAGCTCCTATCACTACCAGGACCGGTAGGAGAGTAAAATTTAGGGATGTGCTAGATTTGTAAGTTGTTTGTTATTTTTTATTTTCATTTTTTTTTTATTACTTTTGTCTTCGCCTTTTATTTCTCTACAGATATGATAAGCTGTATTAATGTTGTTATGTATACCGTTTGTTTCTCCGTAGGGGGGTGGTGTGGCGACCCACATTTATGTTGTATTAACATTTATACTGTAACATGATTGAACTGTGTGTGAACTATGGTTTAGTTTATGCTTTAGCTTAGTGCTCTATGATTTAGTTCTCTCTATGGAGTGATTTTACTCTCTGGTTTGTTCTTTCTCGAGACATTATAAAATGGCGGTAAAGCATACATATTTTACACAACAATTTAACGACTTTTATTGCAAGTCCCCTAAAACTAAACGGCGCTAAACGCCAAAGCTTCTAGTGCATAAGGCTGTAAGGCTTATGCACTAAAAGCTATCCTGTTAAGCATGACTGGAAATAAATGTCGTAGACAGGTACCTCATTTTATAAAAAATGTTTAGTAGGTACCTACCTAATAAATTACATTTTAAAACATGAACGAGCACGCGGCGCGTTTTACCTGCGTGAGTTCGTTAGTTTGTCGGGAGTCACAGATCGATTCCCGGCCACCGTAGACGCGGGCTTGCGGACGGAGAGCAATGGGTAGCTCTCCGTCCGATAACAACCAAGCCCTGGTGGACAGCGCGTTGTTTTCCACGTGCGCCTTAAGAAGCTGTCAGCTAAACTGATTGGGCCTGATAGGAGCGATGCCTGGCAGGGTCGCGGGAATGTTCGAAAGAGTTAGGTACCGCGACCCTGAAACGCAAAGGCAACCGAAGGATCAACATTGGGTTTTAGTCAGTAAAAGTCTAAAACTCCCTCTCCCACCAGAGCGTGAGATGATTTTGATGATTTCACAACGTTAAAAAAACAAACAAAGCTATTCACGCTTCCGTACACAACTGCAGCATGTACTGAGATACAATTTGTCTTTAGTGTTTAGAGCGTGCTCATGTACCTACCTACCGACGGCGGCCTTCAAAACTACTTACTAGCTATTTCACAAATACTAACCAGAATTCGGTCAAAATTTCATTTATCTGTGTTCATTGATAACATTTTTTTTAATGTAATCACGAGACAACCTACAGAATAATTTACGTAAACTGATGAAGCCCATCTCTAAATGCTCGTTAGAACTCAAACTCAATTTAAGAAATTATTTACAACTAGAGCGACACCTAAATCTATGAGATCACATTTTGTTATTACACCAGGCTGGCGCTAGGGCCAGCAGCCAGTAGTACGCGAGCGGCTCGTGCTCTATGAAAGGAAAAAGCCGCCCACCGGCGGTGTGCGGCTGTGCTCAAAACATCAAAAAGGCCGCCAGCGGTCCGACCCCCCTCCGCAAATAAATTTAAAGGAATTTTATTTATTGCGAATTTACTTACCTACGTGTTTGTTATTAGTTCGGTTTCTTACGTCTTCGAATGCACTTGTAGATATTTTTTTGCGAATTACTGTTATTAGTTGTGTTTGTGTAGTATTGTGTGGTAGACTGATAGTAGTGAAAGCGTTGGAGTGATATGCTTAGTGTAGGTGTATTGTGAGTGCGTTGTATGTTCTTTTTAGGATTCATTTAGTTGTAGGCACCTTTCGCGAGTTAAGATGCCTTTTCATGTTTATTCGGTGCGCGAGTACGTGATTTCACCAGAGCTATTCATCGATTGCTGGACAACCAACCGATAGTACCAATTTCTCTGGGAGGCGGCTGACAAGTACGACCAACGGTCGATGAGGTCATTCTCGCTGTGATGCAGGAAAACACACTATTGGGCGTACGAACAGCAGCCAAAATACTGCGAAGGCGGCATGTTCATCACGTTCGGCACATGGTTTCCCATTCTACTGTGCACAAAGTGTTGAGGCGGGATAGGCAACGGCCTTACAAAATCCATCGTGTGCTAGCGCTCGAGCGCTCGTTCCAGGCGACGCGATACGTCGCATGAATTACTGCAGGCGGCTGTTGAGCCAGGACCGAAACTTCATCAAAAAAATAATTTTCCCTGACGAGAGCACTTTCACTAATAATGGAATGTGGAACCGCCGAAATACCCATTATTGGTGTTCCGTCAATCCAAATCAAACCCAAGAAACGGGCTTCCAGACACGGCTGGCATTGTGGGAAACCAGATCCTAGGCCCGGTTTTCTTGCCACCGAGAATGGACGGGCCTGCCTATTTCAATACTGGTCAATCTCAATTTTGTTACTGGCTACCTAACCGACACTTTGGAAGAGATGCCACTAGTTCAGAGGCTTGGGTTGTGGTACCAGCATGACAGTGCGCCGCTTCATGTTGTGAGACCAGTTCGTGAGCAACTGATGACGCTTTTCGGAAACAACTGGATCGGACGGTTTGGGCCTAACGAATGGCCAGCACGCTCGCCTTTTTGTGGGTTTACGTCAAAGATAGGGTGTTTGACCGCCCCTGCGAAATCGCTGCGGCAATGCGACAGTAAATTATTGATGTGATGAACTAACACGCGGGCTAGGGCGCGCATCTGTCTCCGCGTGGAATGTCGGCAGTTTGAACCGGAGCTCGTCAGTGTTGAGAGGCCACTTGTGCTGGATGAAAGCTAAAGCGATGGACAGTGTAGGTAAGTACTCAGGCTATTTAAAAACTGTACGTATTTCGTGTACTTAAGTATTTGTACATAACAGAAATTTTTAATTACCAAGAGCCTATTTAATACCTACACCATGCAAAACGCGCGCGACGCCGAGGCGCCGCCGCGCCGCGCCTCGCCTATCGTATACACGGTACCTATTACACACACACCGGCACAATCAGTTGCGCGCTTTACATTGCTCGCAATAAAAAGCATAATTTTTTTAAAGATGGAAAAACAAGTTTGTTTCCCAGCAATATTTTTTGTTCAAAATGACTTAGTTATATGTACAGAATGTGTAGTTAACGGGTATGTGATCGGTCTTTTTACACCCTGTATATACTAGCTGACCCGGCAAACGTTGTTTTGCCATATAAATAATTTCCTAAAATTTTGTCTAAAAAATAAAAAAAAATTTTAGGGTTGGACTACCCCTAACATTTAGGGGGATGAAAAATAGATGTTGGCCGATTCTCATAGATACCGGATAAGCACAAAAAATTTCATCAAAATCGGTCAAGCCGTTTCGGAGGAGTATGGCAACGAAAACTGTGACACGAGAATTTTATATATTAGATTTCATCAGTAATTGGGATAGGATTTGTGTCTGGTTGCTGGCAATAGGTTCTACCCTATTTATTACATAGAACTTTGAACATAATTAGGTATTATATTTGATATCTAAGATGAAATCTCTGACAAAAAGCAGGCGTGATGAGACGTTTATAAAATGGAAATATAAGTACCGTCGAACGGGGTGAATAGGAATGCAGGGGTGAATAGGAACAAAACTTTAGTTAGGGTTTTCACATTGGTATATATTTATATAATTGATTTCTATCAAAGCATCCGTTTGTATTACAATTAATGAATAAATAGGAGGACTTAAATGCTGGGAAAAATTGTTAATTAACGCGAAGATCCCCTTCAAACTTTTGTTCCTATTCACCCCGTTTGATTGTACCTTTATTTGTAAATACATAGGTTACTTATATATATAGGAAATATAAACGTCGAAATGTAGGGAAATGGCCGTATATGTATTTTTTTAATACATTTCTACAGTTATTAGTGATGCAAATGCGAACGTGGAACGGTGGAACGTTCCTTGTTCCTTTTTTTATATACAATTCATAAAAAGGTAGGTACTTATACCTAATCTGCAGTGATAGGAATAGGTAGTGCCTATTTGCCTAAACTTCGAAGAACAGAGACAAGAAACGGAGACTTCCTTAGGACTAAATTTTTTCCGAGACATCTGTCCCGAAATTTCGAGACAACACATAAATACATTTAAAAAAAATATTATTTGGAATAAGTAATTCGTCTATATTTACCTAAAGTTTGCGACTAGATATAGCATAATAAAATAATAACATACACAGTCGTTACAACCATAAAATTTTCTGAATTTTTTTTTGGAGAACATTTTGTAAATGACTTGTTGATCGTAATACACAATGAATCACAATGTTTGAATAAGAAGCAGTACACGTTTCGAAGTAAATATCTTCTTTCTAGCTCACTCTCGGCTACGTTTAATGAGATTTCTAAAGTTCAAGTGTAAAAAAGGCATTATATGTAACACATACTATGATTTAAAAGAGTGTCCATGGAGTTTCTTGCACGTTCTTCTCCATAGAGACCTACTCTTTGGAACGTGCAATTTAGCTTCACTTTTCTTGGACTGACCGACATTGACTATTCAAAAGTGCCTGTAAATGGTCTATTTGAAATAAATGCTTTGATTTTGATTTTGTCGGTATTTAATATAATAAATAATTTATTTATTTGCCAGAATGTAGGTATACAAAGTGGTATGATCTTAATATTATGAGGTCCCTTTACATTCTACCATTATACATGATGTGCAAATATTTAGTTACAAATGAAAATACAAATACCTTTTTTTCTTTCATCTTAATGAAATATATTTCTAAAGTATATTTAAAAATGTGCATGATATTAAAATAATTGCATAATAATGATATCACATTATCACATTTTATGGCAGCGCGTTTCGTTATCTATTCTTAGAAATTACAAAAAGTAACCGCCATGGTCGCATACCTGTGCGGCGCGGGGAGGGTCTACATACCCCCTCCCCCCCTACTCCCTACCGCCCCGCGTGCGCGCAGGTTACCTTCACTTCAATCCTGTACTTCGGTTTGTTAAGTGCGCATCTTCCTGTATTGTTTTTGTGAATATTGTTTTTCACCCTCGCTCGTTTTTTGGTTCATTGGATCTTCTTAATACGACTACTTTGGCTTGAATATATGGATTACGATTTGCTGCAATAACATTGTTCCTGTCTGTCTACATCAAATAATACGGTAAGTCAACATTTATTACTTTTTAATGTTTTAGCTAAAGTTATTTATTTTATTTCTTGTAGGGAAACAATCAGTAAGTTAGATATAAAGAAGAACATTAATGTATATATTATTTTATCTTAAACTAGCAATTTGACAGTCTAGATTGATATGCAATTGTATGAACTTAATATTTTTAGTGGAGTTTTTAAGATAATTATTGTGTATGAAACGTAGTTAAAGAAAAAAAACACACGCATTTAACTTTTGGTTCAAATATAAAAGTGAACTTCAATACTACTAAGCATAGTAATGTTATATCTTTGGTGTCATAAAGAATTGCTAAGGTGGACGAATTCTATCAAAATATATTATTTTTCTGGCCGGTTCTTTTAATATTTGAACCAAAAAGGAATATGTCTTTTGCGCATTGACTAAAATGCGAAAAAAAATTTCAATAATAATGATGTTACGCGTGTTCATATTATCTAACCGTTTTTCTTTATTAGAGCGTAAAATGAAAGAATAAAATCTTTAAATCGATACAATCGATGCACCTTGCTGGAATGCGCGCACCTCTCCCGCTTTCCTTTCCACCTCCCTGTATCTATAAAGGTTCGTTATTCCTTTTGAGGCATGGAAAACTTAAAATTTTATTTTATTTTAGGTACTTGCCATCGTACATCTTTTTGGAGACCAGTAAGATTGGAGATGGCGAACAAGCCTAAGAAAGCAACAGTACAAAGTTGGATTGGACTTCATCCTGAATTATATTACGACCCGGCCAGTAATTTGATTTATTGTTCTAAGTGCGAGAGCAGTATAACAGCTAAACTTAGTAGTGTCAAGAGGCACGTTAAAGGTCCGAAACACAAAGGGACAAGTATAAAACCAAATGAAGAATTTTATTTGGACCTAGTACAATTTCTCATATTATGTAATATACCTTGGATTCAAGTAAACAACCCCGCTTTCAAAAAATTCTTCCATAAATATATTTGCTGCAATTGTACAAATCGACAAAAGCTTCCTGAGCAATCATTGCTGAGAAAAGTTTGTTTAGATAAGATTTTTAAAACTAAAATTGACTCGATTTATGAACTAATTGCAAATCAAAAGCTGTGGGTATCTTTAGACGAGACAACTGATTTTTTAGGCAGATACATGGTACATTTACTTGTAAAACCTTTAAATGCGATCACACAAAAACCATTTTTAGGTGCTTGCAAAGTACTAGAAATTGTTAATGGGAGCACAATTGCCCAATTTGTAATAGACTGCTTTGAAAATATGTGGCGTGATTTGTATGAATCCAAAGTAGGAGACGTTGCTGTATTATGCACTGATAGTGTAGCATATATGCTAAAAGCGGGATGTGTGCTGAAAAATTATTTGCCCAACATGATACACGTCACTTGCTTAGCACATGCACTGAATCTCGTGGCAGAAAAAATACGATACGAATACTCAGATGTAGATGAATTAATTTCAAACGTAAAAAAAATATTTTTAAAATCACCTAATAGAGTGCGCTTGTTAAAAAATACCTTTCCCCACATGCCGCTTCCTCCAGAACCCGTTATTACAAGATGGGGTACTTGGTTGGAGGCAGTGTCATATTATGCAAAATATTATGATCAAATTAAAACAATTGTAAATCTTTTAAGAAGTTCCGACGCGCTATCTATTAGGAATATTTTAAAGATATACAAATTGGATTAAAGAAATTATAAAAATCGAATTTAACTCTAACGGATTCCTTTGAAATATTTGATCACGTGAGAACTGTGCTTAGCTGGTGTTCATCTGAGCTTATAAAAAATAAACTCGTAAATGTCATGGACAGAAATCCCGGTTTAGATAAAATTAGAGACATATGTGAAGCGATAATAGCAGGAAAGGATGAGCGATCATACTATATGTACGCGCCTTTAACCTCAGTTGATGTTGAAAGGTCATTTTCAACTTATAAATGGATTCTTAACATAAAAAGAAATCGCCTGACAGTTGAAAATATAGAAAAAATTATGATTGTGTATTTTAACTTAGATGACTCATCTGACAAAGAAAATTTCGGTTCTGATACTGAACTTGACGAATCGAATCACGATGATTAAATTAAAATCGTTCTTTATTTTTTATGGTATTTGTAACACAAATAAAGATTTTTAAATTCTTAGCAATTTTTGATGCATCAAGTTCTTTATCAAAACCGAACGGTTAGTAGTTCAGTATTAAAACTGATTGTCCTAAATGCTTCAAATATTAATTTGTAAACTTCAAAGGTTAATTTGTACTTTGATTTGAGTAAAAATTGCATCCCTCAACGTCAGTAAAATAAATATGACATAGATATTTAAAGATAGATAAACATAAATTTGTTTCTTAAATCTTTCCTTCTGTACATTTTGTTTCATGGTTTCCAATTACGTCATATTTTAAAATAATATAAATATACATATATTTGTTACAACAATATTCTATGTGTTTTATTTTTCCTTTAGAGCCCATTAATTATTTAATGAACCTAGAGCGATATCGACCGGCGATTTTTGAGCATTTTTTCTTTCGTTTTTTTTTTTTTCGGTGGTGTGAAAGGACCCTTACGTTTTTTTTTTAACTAGTTAATGCCCGCGGCTTATCCCGCGTGTACTATTGTTTTTGTATCCCATGGGAACTATACTTTTTTTTAATAGGAAGTAGCATATGTGCTATTCCACACCTTAATATATATCACTACCAAAATCAGCATTTTCAGTGGAATTGAGTAATGGACATCCATACAAACTATCACATTTATAGACAAACTTTAGATAAATATAGACGAATTACTTATTCCAAATAACACATTTTTTTAAATGTATTTAAGTGTTGTCTCGAAATTTCGAGAGAGATGTGCCGGAAATAATTTAGTCCTAAGGAAGTCTCCGTTTCTTGTCTCTGTTCTTCGAAGTTTAGGCTAATAGGCACTACCTATTCCTATCACTGCTAATCTGTGTTATACAAATCTAGTGATGTGCCGAGTACGGCTTGACTCGAGACAGACTCGATTCCAGGACTTGAGTACGCAAGACTCAAGTCCGAAAAAATCGATTTTGAACTCGCTGACTCAATTTTATTATGCGAGTGCAGCTGACTCGAGTCCAGCATTCGAGTTAAGATGACTCGCTCGTACTCGATCTGTGTTTACTTAAGAAATGAAATGACGCTAACTTATGTTTGACACTGCATTTTTTTATAAGCGTACAATTACACGAAAAAGGATCTGTTTTTGATTTGTAATAAAACAAATAAAACTTGATCTCATTTCTAGTTGCTATATACGGGAAGTATCTATATTTATATATAATTCCCGTATATTTATATGTTCTATGTTTTTTTTAAATTATCTTTATTCCATAATCTTTAAAAATATTTGATTACAATAAAAATGCTTGATTTATTTATCATTGTGTCATTATACTAAACCTAAACTACATGCTGTCTGAAGATTTCCTTTTTTTTCTAATTGTATCAATAACGGAGTCTACTAAATTTGAATTTCTAGACTACAGTTCTGGACTTGAATTTCTAGACCCGAGTCATAAACTCTAATCCTGGACTTGAGTCAACATTCGAATTCTACACATAGAACTCGAACATCGAGTCCTGGGATCAAATGGTGGAATCGAATCACGAGTTGAAAATCGTATGAACTGACTCGATCCACCAAAACAGCGACTCGGCCCATCACTAAAATTGACAGTGTTGGCATGGATTAATTGTGATGCGTTCACTAATAATATTTATATAAAAGTACTCTGTGATTTGGCCACTGCATGCATGCAGTATGAACGCAACTTTATGGATTTCCGTTCTATAATGTCTATGCCAGATGGTGTTGCTAGTTTAATGCTGATTACTAGAAAGTTGGGAATATAAGTCATACTTTTATCAACAGCTTTTGTTACCTGAAGGCTATAGGTGCATTTATAAAGAGGTTACACAGACTTAAATTATAACATATCTAGGAATTTCCAAGTAACTCTTAAGTAAAACTCTATAAACTTGGTCACCTATTTGAACCAACTCTAAGAATATAACTTTAAATTGAGATTTTTAATTGATGTCTAATGATAGTAATTAATTATTATTTCATCTTTCGAGGAGTACTCGGTTTGTTTTTTTTTTAGAAAATAAAGTTTTAAGTAGAAAACTGGGTAGTGTGGTTTTATGAGATGGCATCCCCAATCGATAAAATTGGCGGCCATACTTATCAAAGACAAACAAAACGCCGGTCTTTTCCGCTCTGAAGCGTCTGTTGTTTCGACGCGGAAAATTGGTAAATGATGGCAGCAAATAATTATTTTGGGTTTACTCATGGAGGAACCCAATACGGGTAAGTTATATTGCGTATTAATGATATAATTCAGGATATAGTGATTCTAATGAATGTACTATGAGAGAATTGTGATGGATGTGCCTTGTGCTCATGTTTGTCCTAATCAAAATGGCGTCTGAAATGTATTGATCGTGGGATTTTGATAGTGAAATGTGATTTTCGTGCGTAATGTGAGCTTTTGTGTGATTTTAGTGCGGCAACGGCTAGCGCAGCGTATGGTGGGCAGACAGGGTACGCCGTAGCACCGGCTGCGACTGCAGCTACGTACGGCACCCAACGTGCGGCTGCTACGGGCTACGATACGGCATATCAGGCGGCAGCCGCCACGCAAGGTGCGTACAACCCGCCAAATCCTTCTAAAATATTTCCAAAACACGACTTGTTTACAAAATAAACATTCCTACGGACTGAAATTTCACTTATCTGAATTATGGACTCAACCTTACTGTCCGTAAAATCGATAGAACCGCGACATGATTTGCTTAATTGAATTATTGTAGAATGTCTATTGAACATATCGAGAACTCTGGGCAGTGCATTATTGTTCCTAACAAACCGTTTCCTGTCAGTGAACTATGATTCATTGGTTAGCCACATGTATAACTGTACCTCTCTTTGGTTGGCTGACTCAGCTCAATAGAGATAAAAAGTTTGCTTGTATCACAGTGCTCTAGAATGCTCCGTCAGGTGAAATATATTGTATAGTAGACGGAAAGCTAGGCAAATACAGATACTACATTATAACCATCAAGATACACTATCTTTTCAAAAATGCATGTACCTATGTTGAAATTTCTTTTCTTTCTCTTCATTTACCATTGAACTAGAGATGAGGCATACCTGCTAATCTCAATGCTGTGTGATCCCAGCATTCGAGGTATGGGTATAGCTAAATACCTGGTACAAATTGGGGTCTCAAAGTACAAGTTTCTGGGTTAATGTACAATCTAGTAAATGCATACTTACCTTGAAGGCTTGGTATTGAGATTAGCAGGTATCTTTCATCTCTACACTAAACATCATCAATACTCCTTCATTCATACCATAATATTCTCTAACTTCAACATAATATGTAAGGAACTTCGATCTGACACAAAAATTAGTTAATTCTAATGCCATCCCATCCTTCTAGTGGTTTGTACTGGGCTGTATATACCCAGTATTTTGGTCCATAACTGGACTTTGTACTGGAAAGCATATATCTACTTGGTTTCTGTACCTTTACCAGTATATATGTATATGCATCACCGTTACATTGAACTCTCAATATCTGAATCATTTTACTGATAGATGTCAACTCTCAGCAAATTTATTTACTGGTAAAAGAGAATATGAGCTAGTTAGTAATTAGTGCCAACACTTAACGAAATTCTAAAATTAAACTGTCATTCTTTTTACAACAACACCTTGAAATGACACAAACAGGAAAATAATAGACATTCTATAAGCAATTTATTCAAAAATGAAGCAACAACAGTAATATACCAATAACATCTTCAATATCACATCCAAGCTAAACATGAGATATTGATCTGAATTATTTCCTAAAAAAACTTGATAAATCCTTAAAACTTTCCTCTCAAAAATCACAAGCCATGACAACTTATGTGTCATTTCTGTCACCTGCCTCCTGTGACAGATCTCCTTATAACTATTTCTTTTACACTTTCTCCCATGCTACTTTCTCCCATACTGCTTTTTTTTTAGGGGGGAAAATCATGTAATGACAAATCCCGCTCTTGGGTGGAGCAAGAGATAGTGTCAGACTTTTACTGACTGAAAACCCACTCCTGTTCCTTCTTTGCCTTTAGCCCGGGGCCCCCATGATACTTGGGACTGTGTTCTCTCTTATTCATGTTCAGGGATCAAAACTAGGGTAGAGTTATTCATGTACTTGAATAGAAATGTTGATATTAATATGGATCTTCTTGGGATTTCTAATGAAAAATCCCTTGTGCCCATCAATATTCAAATAAATAATAATAAAAACCACAGAGGTAGATAAGACAACTAAAACAAAGATTATTAACATACAATTTTTATTAGTATTTTACATTGAATAAGGTCTCTGTGAACTGCTGTAAGGCTAATAAATCTATACATTCCCTCCTCGTCATTAATGCAGATAGAATTTTTTTTCTGCTATATTTCTGATAGTATCATAAAAAAAAGTCTGCTCTTTAAAATTAATCTTGGGATTTGAGGCATATTCACTTAATTCTTTCGCTGTATGAAATTGGTATAAGTGCTTGTTTAACTCTACCTAATTCTGACATCTGTTTGTCATGTACACTTCTAATTCTTAATAAACCTCACTCACACAATCTTTAGTCTTCTATTCCTGCAGTCACATCATCACATGCTTGATTTCCTCTCACAGCTACCATCTAGTCAGCTAACCAAAGCATTTAACTTGCTTATAACCCATAACTCATGACATGATACTAGTACTGGTAACAGGTGTGGTTTTACCAGCAGCGGCTCACGCGCACGCTCACGCGGCGGCAGCGGCGGCGTCGGCCTACGACGCGAGCAAGTCGGCGTACTACCAGCAAGCCGCGGCGGCCTACCCCGCGGCCGCCCCGCCGCAACCTCAACCGACCTACGACGCTACAGCCGCTAAACCAGCTTACTCTACACCTGCAACCTACGCTCAGGTGAGTTTACAATTTTTTTGGTAAACCTTGCTACAGATATTTGCAAACTTTATTTGGCCTCTGTATGTGGGGCAAGGCTGTTACAAATTCATAATTATGCCGGGTGAGGAAGGAAAAGCAAACTTGAGAGCCCAATTAAGTTTGAATCTACCTGTACTCTCAGGGTGACAAATTGTTTAGCAAAATGCAATGGACAATATTCAAGTTGGTGGTCAACTTTAATACTGTCTGATATCAAATAACAATTGATACAGCTGTTTGAATTGGCTATAACTATGAAAAATTGATGTAGCATGTCATTGCTTAGCTCCTTGATGCTCAATATGAGTTTGTCATCATCACATTCAAATGACAGTAGGGACATAATTATTCAAGTAGTCAGTTTGCTAAACAATCTGTTCTCCTAATAATATTTTTGTTTATCTTCTTACCCTTCTGTTCAGACCACCTAAGTGATGATTCACAAGTCCTCAAGTATAGCTTTTAGCAAATTTTGTTGTTTAATGAACTGGATAAATCTCACTGTGATGGTCTGCAATTATTATTGTTACCAAGGCTTTTAGCAGTAGTTGTGTCCGTAGTTGAACTAAAATGGTTTTATCTCCCATATTTATCAGAAACCCTAAACATTAGTCACATTTGTACTCAAAAGCAATTGCAATTTTAGGAATACTAGCTGTTTTCATTTAACATTTTCTTAAGGTCCTTAGTTGACTATGCACGTAATTGTGTTGCATGTATTTTATTTTTCGTGAAACACAACAATTTCGATGACTGTGGAATCCTTCTACCTTGTGCATGGTATGACACACGCCTCAGTGTTTTTTTTTTTCGAAGCATGTCACGTGTCTCGCTGTCAAAGCCTATTCCTTCCAAATATCTCTGTCATACTTCTTCTCAATTTGGGAAATTTCTGACCATGTCTGCCCTGAAAACACATCCACACATCCAGATGGTCACGCCACATGTAACGCCGCGCTCGATCTCAGCGGAATTACCCTACAGGCGGCCAGTGAGTGACAATCATCATCATTTTATTGTGTGGTTGACTAACCATCAGACTAGCCTTTCCAAACTATGTTCAGGTCTCAACTAACTAAAATTACACCTGATCTGAGCAATCCAGTTTAGTGAGGAAAATCGGCATTACAAGGTTAGACTGATTGTTAGATTTGAGCTACTGACTGCCCATTTGTTTATGTATGGTAACTGGAACTGTGTAATGAATGCCCTCCCCCCCAACACAAACACATGCTTGCTCTTCTAATGTTTTTGATCACTGAAAAAAAAAGTGTGCTCCATTTTTGGTCACATCATTGCCTACCATCAGGTGAGATCAATAATAAAAATAATATAATAATGCTAAGTTAGGGTAGTTGTGCGAATCGATTGTCCCAACTAGCTATCTAAAACTTTCAATTTTTTTTAGATTGTAGTGAATAAAATAAGAGCACTTGCCTAGACCTTAGTCAACAGTAGTGCTAAAAAAAAGTTCTTTATATTCTAGTTACAATTTATTTTGTATCTTGAATCTCTTCTATTAGCTTGTATTGTTTGTTCCGAAAAATAATAAAAATAGCAATAAATTAAAGGTAATGTAAATGAGACTAAAAACACCTGTCTCATTAACATGATAAACTCATTATACTGGAAGACTGGTATTCAAGGCATTATAAATAATCACCATTGGAAAATATTCCTTTTAACATTTATTCCGTGAGATTTTTTTATAGTGCTAACTACTGAATTTATTGATCTAGAAATTATCAATTCTTTCTACAGAAAAAGTTTGTTCACATTGGATGTTTGCCAGTTTGTATCAGTCAATTATGAGGTGGGAGTTACTGTTTCTCTCAATACTTGTGGGTTTTATATTATTCTGAACATTCTAGATTCTGTGTGTTTCATCACAGTGTAGATTTATTTAGTTTCTTAGATGAACTACATTTTATTCATAGAATCATGAAAGCTGTAAATATTTATTCATGTTTCAACTTTTATTTTACTTAGCTTTTTTAGGGTTACATATCTCATAAGAAAAAAAACGGAACCCTTAGAGGATCACTTTGTTGTCAGTCTGTCTGTCAAGACCCTTTATCTCGGGAACGCGTGGATGTATCAAGTTGAAATTAAAACCATACACTCAAGTCTGCGGTCCCTTAAAGTTGTGAAAAAATCAAACTTCTGAGTTAACGAAAAAAAAGATAGTTAGATATATTCTTTATTGTACACCAAAAATACAAATTACATTAGGAACTTAATATTAATATAGTGTCACAATGGGCGGTCTTATCGCTAAAAGCGATTTAATACGGCCGTTTATGTCGCAAAAACATATTTCGACACCTCAAGGGAATTAAAATTCATAGGGTGCGTCCCGTTGACCTAGAGTCCTGAAATTTCGCATGAAGCAGGGTCTCGTAGCACAAGTATAGGGAAAAATCTAAAAACTGTAAATTTTTACTTATGTCACAAAAAAGAAACTTTTTGCGATTCGGAAAAATCTTCGTAACTAAATTCTGGAATTGCTGTTTTCATAGGTAAGTTTGTACGGAACCCTCAGTGCGCGAGTCCGACTCACACTTGCCCAGTTTTAAAAAAAATAAAATATGTACTATATTTAAAAGTCGTGAACTTGAAGCTTGTGTGGTCAAACCATGCCAATCTGGTCAAAACAGAAATGTTTCTTTAACCTCGAGACTAAAGTCGCGTCGCAAATCAATTGTTCATTGATATGATGAAGCCAAACATCAATCAATTTGTGTGTGGCTGCGTCAGTCTATAGTCAGTTGGTCATGTACGCACCTACCGACTTATTGATTGCAAGCTCTCTTGTAAATTATATCCCAAATAGGATTGGTTAGGATTATTTGTGAAAGTATTTACAACACTTGCCATAGGTTCGCCCTCAGAAAAAAATACTGCTGTATGGATAAGTTGTCTTTTTTTACTATGAAATAATGGTTTGAAAGACTACCCAATAGTTTTTAGACAGTCTGTTTACAGTCATTCAAATTATTTGCCTAGGTAGACAGATGTTACAAATATAGAGAACACTGTGCCTAATAAGGTGTGAAAATAAATAACAATACTTTTGACTAGCACAACTACAAATAGCCAGATTGTGTCCAGCACGCTTGAGTTAGATGACTAAAAATACTATCGTTATGTGGGCTGTATTTAATCTGGCTGTCATCTATTCGTGATTGTAACAATTGAAGTGCTATGCCAGTTATTACTCTTGAGAGCCCTATGTATAAAGAATTGTTTTTATTGTATTTGATGCTTACAAAGATGGTTTAATGTCTGTTTGAAGTCTAATTCCATGTACCAGGGCGGCGCCCGCGGCGGTGGCGGCGGCGCCAAGGCGGCGTACGGCGGCGTGTACACCGCCACCACGGCCGCCGCCTCCTACCCCACGCAGGCCTACACCGCCACGCCCGCGCAGCCCGCCAAACGTCAGTATATACACGTCAACATAGGTACCGTACTCTTTGTACTACGCGACACCTAGGGACTGCGGTTCATTGCTCATTCAACTAAAAAAATACATAAATCATTCTAAAAAAAACTTAACAGGATTGGACACAGGAAAAAAGGACTAAAACTCCACATCCTGTCTTTCATCAACCTTTAACCGCACTCCCTTGCTGTCGCGTACTGTACTTGTTGGTGTATCTTAACCACGGAGCAGTAATCAAATGGAGTGGTAACATGCATAAGACTAACACATTGTTCTAACTGATAACTGTCCTGGAAATAAACGCAAGTTACTGCAGAAACCGCGCACGTTCACATCTCATTCCGTTTGCTTATCACTCTGTGTTCTCACACGCCTTTATGTAAAAAAGACAATCTATAAAGCTCCTTTCATTGTCATCATTAGTCATAATTTTGTAGTATTCTGTAATGAAATACTTATGTAGATTTTATTATACCTAATATAAATTAGATATTGCAAGAATATAGCTTGTTACTTTGTCTTTTTAAACACAAGACCAATAAGTAAATTAGTATTATGGTTCTAAAACCTTGCTTTTGACATTTTCTTTTTGACTTAGTAATCGAAAATGTGGTTTTGTGATTTATAGTAACTTCATAAATTGGTCTTGTGTAAGATGGGCGTTATTCATACTGTTTTGTAAAAACAATATTGCTGCCTAGCAGGCGTTAGCACTAGTGTGAGGAATGTAGTACACGAAGATATATCTGTGTCAAACATATAAAGTAGCAGAGAACATAGTTTCTATGCGTGCATTACAGTTTTTGCACTCCCACGCTGTCGCCTACTCTATAAATATGAACTAGATGTCGATTGAGTATGAGGAAATAGAGCACAATTTTGTGAAATATAAAACAATATGACATACTCAAATTGATAAAAAGCTTTCATACTCTAAAGAAATCCAATATAAGACAATTTAGTGCTCTTTTCTTTCTTACTCTATGGTATCATAAATTGCTATAGTCAAGCGAATGCCATCTGACCTCTGAAACCCAAGTCATGTTATTTCCAGTTTCGTTCAGTGTAGTTACTATATAGTTTACTTTCGAAAGCTTTAATAGTTTCAACAGTAAAATGTTATTGCATTTTCTCCCTCTTAATGTAGATTATTTGCTTTGCAGCAGGTCAGGCTTTTGCCTTAGAGGCCACATTTTTCGTAAAGATATTGTATCAAAAGGACAGGCAAAAGCTTAGTTTTGAAAGCATCATCTTATTCTCTTATCAATAAATGACTAGTTCTAACAACTGCCGCCCGAGTCTGCTAAAGTCTTTCTAAATATTTTTTTAATTGAATGAATGATTTATAGTATAATAAATAATGCCTATAGTTCTATATTAGTATTTTTCTGCCACCTATCAAAACCCTCTAATCTACTACAAGAGGCAGAATACTGACACACTTGCACGTCCTCACAGAGCCGGCCAACAGAGGCAACACTGCATACGACACAGCTCTCTACAACGCGGCGACCATGTACGTGGCTCAGCAGAACAAGACCGGTAGCGGGACGTAAGTACTATACACATTCTGTATAAAATATTCTATAATATATATAAACTAATGAAACTATTTTACTGCAAACATACATAAACTAATGCCTTTTTTTACCTAGGAGCAAATGGAAACTATAGAATTCTACTTACTACGACACTAACATACTCTTTTTACTTTTTTTGCGCTCATACATCTGACTTCTTTCATTCATCTGAATTAAACCAAACCAATATCAAATCATAACCGTCAAGTAAACCAAAACTATCAAAATATCAGCCAATTCAGAAAGTTGGTATTGCACAGACAGATACCAAATTATTCTACAATTTTACTATGTTTTCTTATCCTACTAATATTATAAACGAAAAAGTTTGTATGTATGGATGTTTGATTGTTTGTTTTTACTCTTTCACGCAAAACTTACGACTTAGATTTCGTTGAAACTTGGTACACGGGTAGATCATGTCCTGGAATAGCACATGAAGTACTTTTTATCTCGGAAGTATCCCTTGGTATAATTTTCTACTATCGCGCAGGCCACAAGCCACTGGCAGCTGATAGTGATGAGAATTTTGAGAGACGGTAGATAGAGTTGATAATGGAACTGTTGGGCCCAACTAGGTTAGTAAAACGGCAATAAATGTAAATGATATATTTTTTAACGAATATTATTTGGTATGTGGGTTGAGCAGCAGCAGCTGGAAGAACTACAACAAGACGGGCGTGGGCGCGGGCCAGGCGCGGCGCCCCAAGCCGCCGCCCAAGGCGCAGCAGCTGCACTACTGCGACGTGTGCCGCATCTCCTGCGCCGGCCCGCAGGTAACTATATGTCGAAGCATTATCAGGCACTTCTCGTAACTCAACGTTGTTTATATATATCTAGAATATCTCAATACATCATCATCTTCCTGCCCTTGTCCCGTGTTATTTGGGGTCGGCGCAACATGTTTTTTTCTTCCATTCTGCCCTGTCATTCGTCATGCTATCACTAACTTCCTTTTCTTTCATATCACTCTTCACACAATCCATCCATCTTTTCTTTGGTCTCCCTCTCCCTCTCCATCCATCCACATGTAAACTCATAACTCTTTTAGTAACATGCGTTTCATCCCTCCTCTTCACATGACCATACCAAGACAAACGATTCCCTTTCAATTTTTCAGTCACTGGTGCCACTTTCAAACTTCCCCTAATATACTCATTTCTCATTTTATCCATTCTCGTCACACCACACATCCATCTTAACATTCTCATCTCCGCTACGTGCAGTCTTTTTTCATCCGTCTTTTTCACAGCCCAACATTCTGATCCATACAGTATGACAGGTCTTATCACGGACTTGTAGATTTTACCCTTCAACTTGAGGGGCATCCGTGGGTCACAAGTGGTTCCCGTGACCTGTCGCCATTTCATCCATCCTGCGTTGATCCGATGTGTTACGTCCCCGTCTACCTCACCATCCCCTTGAACGAGTGACCCGAGGTACCGAAAGTCGGAGCAGATCCGTATGGGCGTTCCAGCGAGAGCTAAAGGCACTGGATTGGAGACACCGCCGAAATCGCAGAACAAGTATTCTGTTTTGGTTCTACTCAATTTCAGGCCAACACTCTCCAGTCTGTGCCACCACACCTCCAATCTGTTCTGGACCTCTAGGCCACTCTCGGCAACCAACACAATGTCATCGGCTAACAGCATACACCAGGGAGCCTCTTCCTGAATGTCCGACGTTAGAGCGTCCATTATCATTAGGAAGAGGTAAGGGCTGAGAGCCGACCCTTGATGTAAACCAACAGCCACATTGAAGCTGCCAGTGGTGCCCACTGTAGACCGGACTTGGGTACTGCATCGACTGTACATCGCTCGGATCAACTGCACATACTTCCCAGGCACACCTTTCTCCTTAAGGGCCCACCACAGAACCTCACGAGGTACCCGGTCATATGCCTTTTCGAGGTCAACGAATACCATGTGCAAGTTTTTATGCGCACCTCTGTATTTCTCGCACAGCTGGCGTATAGCAAAAATGGCATCCGCTGTACCCCGACCAGGCATAAAACCGAATTGGTTCTGCGAAATTTCACTCTCTTCTCTTAGCCTCCTTTCAATAACTTTCTCCCAGGCTTTCATAGTATGTGACATTAGCTTTATTCCTCTATAATTATTGCATTCAAGCACATCACCTTTGTTTTTAAAGATGGGCACCAGGGAACTGTTGCACCACTCATCAGGTATGGCTTCTTCCCGCAACAACTTATTGAAGAACAAAGCTAACCACATCCATCCATCCACTCGCAGCAACTTCCACACTTCAACTGGTATTCCGTCTGGACCAATTGCCTTACCATTCTTCATTCCATTTACAGCTATTCTGACTTCATCCATACTAATCATTCTCACTAAACCCACATTCACTGGTTTGCTCTCTAAAATCCCATTCCAGTTGTTTTCCTCATTCATCAGTCTTTCAAAATAGTCCTTCCACCCACACTAGAATATCTCAATACGCTTTATTGAATATGAATTAGCACAAATTAGATTTTTACCATGAAGGTTTATGTGGTCTTCACAAATGATTTATTTTATTTTATATAAGGTTTACAGACTAATAAAAAAAATTATATAGAAAGTGTAATATTATCAGATCAAGCCTTAAACAAGCCTCGACACCTACCTAGATAGAAATAAAATATCTACAAAAAGAAAGTACACACAGGCCAATTAATTAATAACGAGAGAAGTTGGTTAATCATCATCTAAAAAATTCTGTGCCATTTGCCGTCGTACACTACTGCAGAACAAGTCTATATTAAATTGACGTAATTAGTAAGCAAGTTTTGTTATTATTTTCCCAAAGCACATGTTTACACAACCCATGAGAATTTTACTCAATAAAGTTTGTTTATGGACATCAAAGCAGAGGCATATTCCGTTCCGCGTCAGAATATGTTAACGCAGCGATGCGAACGAAGAAGTACATTTCTACGAAGTCTTGTTTTGGTTAGAAATAGAATCATCAGTCAAGGTTGTTGACATTTTATTAATAGAAATCTTTGAAGAAACTACATATTTTTAACTCAAGGACAGCTTGTCGCGAATATTGCTTAATCTAATAATATCCAAACATTTATTTAATAAAAACATCTCAAGGAAAT
The DNA here is from genome assembly GCA_961205895.1 of Mythimna pallens. Lineage (NCBI taxonomy): Eukaryota > Metazoa > Arthropoda > Insecta > Lepidoptera > Noctuidae > Mythimna > Mythimna pallens. The sequence goes on along the minus strand of OY540838.1, from coordinate 23,437,753 downwards.
AAATTTATTATTTATGTTAGCAATTTATTATCAAAGAAATAATTTTTCCAGTCAAAAGTTTTAATCATACCGTTTGATAGTTTTGTAACCAATATATACAGCTTACTTAATCATGATTTTACAAGCGATCAAATCAATTTCAAGCATGGTTTTGTAAATAGAATTTCTTGTAGTTTCTTCAGTTATGCAAGTACAAAGTACAAAACTACCAAATTGAACCAAGGTAATTTAAAGAAGACCTTAATTATATTCAATGGTTTTTATGTGAATTAAAACTAATGAATCTTTCAACTATCACATTTAAATCTGTGCGTGGTAACCAATTAATTATGGTTACTGTCCAATTAGACGCGATCGTCTGACGCGTGTCACTTATCTATCTGATATAACTCGAGTAATTAATGAGATCGTGTCGGTTTCGCGTGTCCAAACGCTATTAGTAGCAGGAACATGTTCATGGGAGCTAAAATATTATTATTATTACGTCTGTACGTATCAAATAATCTTGACATAAGATTATTTATTCTAGGGTATGTTGTCCATTAAATTAATAGTCCATTTTTTCTGCAATGAAAAACATCCTTGAGATGTTAAAACTAAACTACCTAACTAAACTAGTATACACCGCTATTTAAATGCAGGGGTTATGAACTGCCGAAAATGTAACCATATTATGAGTTCCAACACGAGCGAAACGTATTAGCGTTTTTATACGAAGTTCATTTAAAAAATGCGTCGTACCTCTTACTTTTTCATGAAAATAACAGTGCGTGTCCTTGAGCAATTTAGCGTTTTCAGCAGCTAAACTACTTACCTAAATTTAAACCACCCCAGTGCCGACTGAGGCCTCTCGCCCACGACGACGATTTTTTGTAGCGATGCTCTCGCGCGTTTCGTGAGCACTAACCCGCGTTAGTCGCATTTGCAAGCGCTGTAGAAAAAATTCCAAAACGCTATAGCATCGCGACTGTATCGGTGCGAACGCGCTGCAGCATCGCTACAAAAAGTCGCCGTGGGCGAGGGGCCAAAAGATTGGTCGTATTTAATGATTGAATGTGTCGGGCAATCAGGGCGGCGGTCGTTTGAATGTTGTGGTATTTGATTGCAGACTTACAAGGAGCACTTGGAAGGGCAGAAGCACAAGAAGAAGGAGGCGGCCGTGAAGCTGGCGGCGGCGGGCGCGCACGCGGCGGCGGGCCGCGGCGCCGGCGGCGGCGCGCTGCGCTGCGAGCTGTGTGACGTCACGTGCACGGGCGCCGACGCCTACGCGGCGCACGTGCGCGGCATCAAGCACCAGAAGGTCGTCAAGCTGCACACCATGCTGGGCAAGCCCATCCCCTCCACCGAGCCCACCAAGATCGGACAAGGTACCACACCCAATCCTGAACCTTCCATAACCACCTCACAGCATGTAGAATGTAGAACACAACTCAATCAAGCATAACTCTCAGCTAACACTGAATGACACTAACTTAGCTGCATAGAAGAAAATAGAGGGTAAAACTATTTCTTTTAAAACTACCCAATAACCTCTAACCCACTCAGCTCCATGCTATGGAATTTACAGTTGAGCGACTGTAAAATCCATAACTTTTCTTTAATGCTTGCTTTCGTAATTCTTATAAATGCAACTTTTACACCTGCTTTGACTACACTAATTATATGAAAATTTCAGTAAAATTTCTAACTTCAGTTTTTTTTAATTCTAACTTCATCTACTCTAGTGCAGTCAATATTTTCGACTCACTGATAATGTTAATTTCCTTGTTTAAAATATATATGATAAAAAAATCACTAATTTGACTTCTTATATGTGCAGCTATTTATTTATGTACTTATTACGTCTGAATGTAAAATATTTATTAAATAAAACAGAATGATTAGTATCATTGCTACCACCTACATACATTTCCCAGTACAAGTAGACAACGTCCTACCTCCCTGTTCCACATAAATGTGAGCGAGTCGCAGTTGTGTCAGGTGTCGTAGAACGTGTTGAATGTTGTATACCAGATATGCTCTCCAAGTGCGTCGCGAGTCGTACGGAGAACATATTTGCCGATGGCCGCACTGTGCTGAGCCGCATCGCCACAACGCCATATCTGTATAAAGCGCGCGTCTTGTTGGCAGTTAGTATTGCAAATAGTCAAATTTTCTCAACGTTAATATTTCGGCACCCGTACAGATATGTGGAGTGTGTTATATGGGCCTTTTTTATAACAGTACACGATTATATTGAACAAAACACATAACAAAACCAAAAATAGAATAAAAATTAAAAGTAGATGTAGAAAAGGCCCAAAAAGATCATAGTCAAAACAAAATAACAATTAAAGCTCTTGGCCAACGTGTAACTAGAGAAAATTTGACTTTTCCGATCTATCAGCCAAAAAGACGGTGGCGGGGACGCCGAAGATCGCATTCGTAGCGTCCGGCGGGCTCAGTACCGTCGCGGGCACATCCTCCAACGACCCCAATCCTGCCCAAGGAGAGAAAGACAAGGACGGCGACGACAAGGACGACGACGGCGACGCCGAGCCCGAGGTGCAGCCCGTCGGCCAGGACTACATCGAGGAGATCCGCGGCGACGACGGCAAGGCGCTCAGCTTCAACTGCAAGCTGTGCGACTGCAAGTTCAACGACCCCAACGCCAAGGAGATGCACATGAAGGGCCGCCGCCACCGCCTGCAGTACAAGAAGAAGGTATGTACAATAATACTCCATGCCCCATTCTTAAATAAATCTCAAACTGTAACATGTCATTCTCAAAAATACACTTGTTTCTAGCTAACATAACATTTTGACCTGTTCTCATTTTGGTCTAGAAGTTATTAATGATGGTTACCATCTAAGAGCCTGCCCACACGGCACGTTGCGTCCACGCAGTGCAAATATTTCGACGAATCGGCAGGCATACGAGTGACGCCACCTTGCTCGTACGGCCCGCTGATTCGTCGAAATATTTGCGCTGCGTCGACGCAACACGCCGTGTGGACCGGTTCTTACTGACCACTACATCCATCTGTGGCATATATTTATTAGTGCTATTACGAAAAATGGGGGCTTCTGTTGTGTATTTTATTTTTCTTTCCAATGATTATTTAGTAAAAGGTTTGAGGTGCGCGTGAGCCTGGCGGTCGCTCGCGATAGCCAAGAGATCCGCGCGTCAAATGATTACAACTTTCTAATGAGGGCAAACTTATACCAGCATCATACAAACAAACATGAAGTAATCAGTGTAATAACACCTGCCGTCGTTGTCGCGCAGGTGCAGCCGGACCTGGAGGTGAAGGTGAAGCCGTCCATGCACCAGCGCAAGCTGGCCGAGGCCAAGGCGCAGCGGATGATGGTACGTGACGAGATGTGGGCGCGACGACGCATGCATGATGTACGTATACATACGTTGGTGTGCTTACTAAAATACACGGTGGATTTTTGAGATTTGATTGTAAGGCCAGGTTTATCATTTCTCAGTCACAGATTTTAATAAATGAATTAAAAAGATTGAGACTATATGGTCAGTTGTAAAATGCTGCTAAATGGTGCTACGGTTGCGTAAAAATTAAAAGACCACCATCCATAGAGTAAATAGTAAAAAAGCCAGCATTTGCAAAAATCTTTTCATGTTGCGTTATTTCAAAAATCGATCCTGTATTTCTCGTTTCTTGCTTGCGTATGAAATGATACATACAGTTCTTGCCTAAAATAACAAGAATAATTAAACGTGACTGACGATGTGTCGTATTTATGGACACTTAGTTTTGCCTTAAAACATATTAGCTAGCTTTATAGTGACGGTGCATAGTGTGTGATACTGATATTGCATGTCAAAGCATTACATGATCCAATGTCACTATAATGTTGCTTGAAATTCTTATTACTGTTACTATTAAACCCTGAATACACATTCCTGTAATTCTCACAAAAGTATGCAAGTAGCATGCACGCCATTGTGACAACGAGTTTAAATTGGTGTATGTTATAATGTTATAGTGCATACTTATGAGCAAGTTACAGATATGTGTGTATATGTATTATTTAGAAATAAACAATATAAGTTTGTTTCACAGGGTATGGAAGACGAGGAGCGCATGTACTGGGAGGGCGGCATGGAGCCCTGGTGGGGCCGCGGCCCAGTGCCGCCGCCCATGCACCACCATCATCATGTCAGTATACCGCCTGTTATAATCAGAGCTCGGAATTACGTAGAGATTTATTTATTTATTTATTTAGTACATGGAAGACTTACAGCTAATAAAACCAGACAAAAAAAAGGAAACCATAATCACTAGAAAGCCAATTACAAGTCCTCACATATAGACAATACAATAAAAATTAAAAAGCACAAAATTCATGTACTTGCATTGAAATGTTGATATTAATATGGACCTTCCCGGATTTCTGATGAAAAATCTCGTGTGGCCAACAATATTACAATAATAATAAAACCTCAGAGATAGATAAGACAAAACAAAGATAATTAACAAACAATTTTTATTGATAAAGACCTCTATACATCAACTGAGGTGAGATTAACAAATTTATACACTTCCTCCTTGTCATTAATGCAGGAAGAATTTTTTGGTGCAATAATGGGTCGCAAAAAAAAAATCGCGGGATTTCAGGCATCCACTTTATTCTTTCGCTGTATAAAATCAGTATAACTACTTGAATAACTAACTAATCCCGACCTCTGATTATGTCTCCTAATTTTAAAGACATTTCCTTTCAGCTTCTGTGGTTTTCAGCAGTGATAAGCTAGTGTGTGACAAAATTAAATATCAAAGTTGTTGCGGGGAAGTTAATTAATCTGACTGAATAAAGCAATTGTGACTATATCGATGGCGCATCACAGGAACTAAAATACTAATCCTTGCGGCATCTCGAGCACTGCGCGATTAGAACATAATTATACAATAGTCTGAAATCAACTATCGGGCAAATGACAGACACCCGTTTGGTCGGAGGATCCACCTTTTCCAACGGAGGAGACAGACTACACCAGCCTATTTCAGAATTTTTATCCTATTCGAATATTTCGTGCCGAAAGTAAAGCGGCGTGTGAGCACATGTACCCTTTGACCTAGTATTTGTGTGAATGTTCCCCATTTAATCAATTATGCTGTATAAAAGACTAGGTTTTGCCTGCAGTTTTGCTCGCGTACATGAACTATAGCCTTATGTTACTTAGGAATAAAGCAAGTTTTTATTTGAGTAAAAATTTACGCTTTTGAACCGGTATTTTAAGAGATTACCTCCTACAAATAAAAAAACAAACTTTACCTCTTTATAATATTAGTGTAGATGGTTCACCTCTGAAGAATATTGGTGGAGTATGGGAATTAGATAGAAGGACCTAGGTCCATCTAGATGAGGCTGGCATGTGGAGATTGTCACAAGAAAATAGGAATGATTTATCTCGTTATATTCAGTATGGATGATGGTAGTGTGACATGTTAGCAGGGCATGGGCATGCCGTACGGGCCGGTGGGGCGCCGCCCCGAGACGTCGGACGACCGGCACGTGCTGGCCAAGCACGCCGAGATCTACCCGCCCGACGCGCAGCTGCAGGACATCCAGCGCGCCGTGTCGCACACCGAGCGCGCACTCAAGTCGCTGTCCGACGCGCTCGCCGACCAGGCCAAGCCTAAGGTAAAGTGACATGTTAGCAGGGCATGGGCATGCCGTACGGGCCGGTGGGGCGCCGCCCCGAGACGTCGGACGACCGGCACGTGCTGGCCAAGCACGCCGAGATCTACCCGCCCGACGCGCAGCTGCAGGACATCCAGCGCGCCGTGTCGCACACCGAGCGCGCACTCAAGTCGCTGTCCGACGCGCTCGCCGACCAGGCCAAGCCTAAGGTAAAGTGACATGTTAGCAGGGCATGGGCATGCCGTACGGGCCGGTGGGGCGCCGCCCCGAGACGTCGGACGACCGGCACGTGCTGGCCAAGCACGCCGAGATCTACCCGCCCGACGCGCAGCTGCAGGACATCCAGCGCGCCGTGTCGCACACCGAGCGCGCACTCAAGTCGCTGTCCGACGCGCTCGCCGACCAGGCCAAGCCTAAGGTAAAGTGACATGTTAGCAGGGCATGGGCATGCCGTACGGGCCGGTGGGGCGCCGCCCCGAGACGTCGGACGACCGGCACGTGCTGGCCAAGCACGCCGAGATCTACCCGCCCGACGCGCAGCTGCAGGACATCCAGCGCGCCGTGTCGCACACCGAGCGCGCACTCAAGTCGCTGTCCGACGCGCTCGCCGACCAGGCCAAGCCTAAGGTAAAGTGACATGTTAGCAGGGCATGGGCATGCCGTACGGGCCGGTGGGGCGCCGCCCCGAGACGTCGGACGACCGGCACGTGCTGGCCAAGCACGCCGAGATCTACCCGCCCGACGCGCAGCTGCAGGACATCCAGCGCGCCGTGTCGCACACCGAGCGCGCACTCAAGTCGCTGTCCGACGCGCTCGCCGACCAGGCCAAGCCTAAGGTAAAGTGACATGTTAGCAGGGCATGGGCATGCCGTACGGGCCGGTGGGGCGCCGCCCCGAGACGTCGGACGACCGGCACGTGCTGGCCAAGCACGCCGAGATCTACCCGCCCGACGCGCAGCTGCAGGACATCCAGCGCGCCGTGTCGCACACCGAGCGCGCACTCAAGTCGCTGTCCGACGCGCTCGCCGACCAGGCCAAGCCTAAGGTAAAGTGACATGTTAGCAGGGCATGGGCATGCCGTACGGGCCGGTGGGGCGCCGCCCCGAGACGTCGGACGACCGGCACGTGCTGGCCAAGCACGCCGAGATCTACCCGCCCGACGCGCAGCTGCAGGACATCCAGCGCGCCGTGTCGCACACCGAGCGCGCACTCAAGTCGCTGTCCGACGCGCTCGCCGACCAGGCCAAGCCTAAGGTAAAGTGACATGTTAGCAGGGCATGGGCATGCCGTACGGGCCGGTGGGGCGCCGCCCCGAGACGTCGGACGACCGGCACGTGCTGGCCAAGCACGCCGAGATCTACCCGCCCGACGCGCAGCTGCAGGACATCCAGCGCGCCGTGTCGCACACCGAGCGCGCACTCAAGTCGCTGTCCGACGCGCTCGCCGACCAGGCCAAGCCTAAGGTAAAGTGACATGTTAGCAGGGCATGGGCATGCCGTACGGGCCGGTGGGGCGCCGCCCCGAGACGTCGGACGACCGGCACGTGCTGGCCAAGCACGCCGAGATCTACCCGCCCGACGCGCAGCTGCAGGACATCCAGCGCGCCGTGTCGCACACCGAGCGCGCACTCAAGTCGCTGTCCGACGCGCTCGCCGACCAGGCCAAGCCTAAGGTAAAGTGACATGTTAGCAGGGCATGGGCATGCCGTACGGGCCGGTGGGGCGCCGCCCCGAGACGTCGGACGACCGGCACGTGCTGGCCAAGCACGCCGAGATCTACCCGCCCGACGCGCAGCTGCAGGACATCCAGCGCGCCGTGTCGCACACCGAGCGCGCACTCAAGTCGCTGTCCGACGCGCTCGCCGACCAGGCCAAGCCTAAGGTAAAGTGACATGTTAGCAGGGCATGGGCATGCCGTACGGGCCGGTGGGGCGCCGCCCCGAGACGTCGGACGACCGGCACGTGCTGGCCAAGCACGCCGAGATCTACCCGCCCGACGCGCAGCTGCAGGACATCCAGCGCGCCGTGTCGCACACCGAGCGCGCACTCAAGTCGCTGTCCGACGCGCTCGCCGACCAGGCCAAGCCTAAGGTAAAGTGACATGTTAGCAGGGCATGGGCATGCCGTACGGGCCGGTGGGGCGCCGCCCCGAGACGTCGGACGACCGGCACGTGCTGGCCAAGCACGCCGAGATCTACCCGCCCGACGCGCAGCTGCAGGACATCCAGCGCGCCGTGTCGCACACCGAGCGCGCACTCAAGTCGCTGTCCGACGCGCTCGCCGACCAGGCCAAGCCTAAGGTAAAGTGACATGTTAGCAGGGCATGGGCATGCCGTACGGGCCGGTGGGGCGCCGCCCCGAGACGTCGGACGACCGGCACGTGCTGGCCAAGCACGCCGAGATCTACCCGCCCGACGCGCAGCTGCAGGACATCCAGCGCGCCGTGTCGCACACCGAGCGCGCACTCAAGTCGCTGTCCGACGCGCTCGCCGACCAGGCCAAGCCTAAGGTAAAGTGACATGTTAGCAGGGCATGGGCATGCCGTACGGGCCGGTGGGGCGCCGCCCCGAGACGTCGGACGACCGGCACGTGCTGGCCAAGCACGCCGAGATCTACCCGCCCGACGCGCAGCTGCAGGACATCCAGCGCGCCGTGTCGCACACCGAGCGCGCACTCAAGTCGCTGTCCGACGCGCTCGCCGACCAGGCCAAGCCTAAGGTAAAGTGACATGTTAGCAGGGCATGGGCATGCCGTACGGGCCGGTGGGGCGCCGCCCCGAGACGTCGGACGACCGGCACGTGCTGGCCAAGCACGCCGAGATCTACCCGCCCGACGCGCAGCTGCAGGACATCCAGCGCGCCGTGTCGCACACCGAGCGCGCACTCAAGTCGCTGTCCGACGCGCTCGCCGACCAGGCCAAGCCTAAGGTAAAGTGACATGTTAGCAGGGCATGGGCATGCCGTACGGGCCGGTGGGGCGCCGCCCCGAGACGTCGGACGACCGGCACGTGCTGGCCAAGCACGCCGAGATCTACCCGCCCGACGCGCAGCTGCAGGACATCCAGCGCGCCGTGTCGCACACCGAGCGCGCACTCAAGTCGCTGTCCGACGCGCTCGCCGACCAGGCCAAGCCTAAGGTAAAGTGACATGTTAGCAGGGCATGGGCATGCCGTACGGGCCGGTGGGGCGCCGCCCCGAGACGTCGGACGACCGGCACGTGCTGGCCAAGCACGCCGAGATCTACCCGCCCGACGCGCAGCTGCAGGACATCCAGCGCGCCGTGTCGCACACCGAGCGCGCACTCAAGTCGCTGTCCGACGCGCTCGCCGACCAGGCCAAGCCTAAGGTAAAGTGACATGTTAGCAGGGCATGGGCATGCCGTACGGGCCGGTGGGGCGCCGCCCCGAGACGTCGGACGACCGGCACGTGCTGGCCAAGCACGCCGAGATCTACCCGCCCGACGCGCAGCTGCAGGACATCCAGCGCGCCGTGTCGCACACCGAGCGCGCACTCAAGTCGCTGTCCGACGCGCTCGCCGACCAGGCCAAGCCTAAGGTAAAGTGACATGTTAGCAGGGCATGGGCATGCCGTACGGGCCGGTGGGGCGCCGCCCCGAGACGTCGGACGACCGGCACGTGCTGGCCAAGCACGCCGAGATCTACTCGCCCGACGCGCAGCTGCAGGACATCCAGCGCGCCGTGTCGCACACCGAGCGCGCACTCAAGTCGCTGTCCGACGCGCTCGCCGACCAGGCCAAGCCTAAGGTAAAGTGACATGTTAGCAGGGCATGGGCATGCCGTACGGGCCGGTGGGGCGCCGCCCCGAGACGTCGGACGACCGGCACGTGCTGGCCAAGCACGCCGAGATCTACCCGCCCGACGCGCAGCTGCAGGACATCCAGCGCGCCGTGTCGCACACCGAGCGCGCACTCAAGTCGCTGTCCGACGCGCTCGCCGACCAGGCCAAGCCTAAGGTAAAGTGACATGTTAGCAGGGCATGGGCATGCCGTACGGGCCGGTGGGGCGCCGCCCCGAGACGTCGGACGACCGGCACGTGCTGGCCAAGCACGCCGAGATCTACCCGCCCGACGCGCAGCTGCAGGACATCCAGCGCGCCGTGTCGCACACCGAGCGCGCACTCAAGTCGCTGTCCGACGCGCTCGCCGACCAGGCCAAGCCTAAGGTAAAGTGACATGTTAGCAGGGCATGGGCATGCCGTACGGGCCGGTGGGGCGCCGCCCCGAGACGTCGGACGACCGGCACGTGCTGGCCAAGCACGCCGAGATCTACCCGCCCGACGCGCAGCTGCAGGACATCCAGCGCGCCGTGTCGCACACCGAGCGCGCACTCAAGTCGCTGTCCGACGCGCTCGCCGACCAGGCCAAGCCTAAGGTAAAGTGACATGTTAGCAGGGCATGGGCATGCCGTACGGGCCGGTGGGGCGCCGCCCCGAGACGTCGGACGACCGGCACGTGCTGGCCAAGCACGCCGAGATCTACCCGCCCGACGCGCAGCTGCAGGACATCCAGCGCGCCGTGTCGCACACCGAGCGCGCACTCAAGTCGCTGTCCGACGCGCTCGCCGACCAGGCCAAGCCTAAGGTAAAGTGACATGTTAGCAGGGCATGGGCATGCCGTACGGGCCGGTGGGGCGCCGCCCCGAGACGTCGGACGACCGGCACGTGCTGGCCAAGCACGCCGAGATCTACCCGCCCGACGCGCAGCTGCAGGACATCCAGCGCGCCGTGTCGCACACCGAGCGCGCACTCAAGTCGCTGTCCGACGCGCTCGCCGACCAGGCCAAGCCTAAGGTAAAGTGACATGTTAGCAGGGCATGGGCATGCCGTACGGGCCGGTGGGGCGCCGCCCCGAGACGTCGGACGACCGGCACGTGCTGGCCAAGCACGCCGAGATCTACCCGCCCGACGCGCAGCTGCAGGACATCCAGCGCGCCGTGTCGCACACCGAGCGCGCACTCAAGTCGCTGTCCGACGCGCTCGCCGACCAGGCCAAGCCTAAGGTAAAGTGACATGTTAGCAGGGCATGGGCATGCCGTACGGGCCGGTGGGGCGCCGCCCCGAGACGTCGGACGACCGGCACGTGCTGGCCAAGCACGCCGAGATCTACCCGCCCGACGCGCAGCTGCAGGACATCCAGCGCGCCGTGTCGCACACCGAGCGCGCACTCAAGTCGCTGTCCGACGCGCTCGCCGACCAGGCCAAGCCTAAGGTAAAGTGACATGTTAGCAGGGCATGGGCATGCCGTACGGGCCGGTGGGGCGCCGCCCCGAGACGTCGGACCAGGCCAAGTCTAAGGTAAAGAGAATATATCCAATAGCGCTAAGTAAGACAGCAGCTTGACTCCCATTAACCTGACCAGTGTTTGCTCTCCGCGACATAGTCCGTAACACACCAGGTATCATTTGGTTAGGTTGTCCTTGGGGAATTCGGGTGGCTTCAATGACCTTGTCCCATGTTGATATTGCGGCTACCAACCAGCAGACTTATACAAATGACTTTTTTATTGGCTATGACAACCTTTCATGCCACTCTTCACGTGACTTCTCCGCAAGCAATGTCATTACCATACATTGTACCTAGCATTTGACAGGAACGCCGACAGAAAAGTGCATTTGGCAGGAACACCGACAGAAAAGTCATTTGTCTGCCTTTAGCTCAACTTTCTTAACAATTGTATTTTGCATATGTTTGAGATTTTTTTTTACTGACTTTTATGACACAGACCAAAAGACACAATTAATTTTTCCAACTGTAGTGTAGACCTGTTTTGGCTTCCAGTCTAACAGTAGCTGATGTATTTTATTAAAGTTAAATGCTGATAAAAAAATATAATCAGTAGTTTAGCGGTAGCTATTGATAAAGCTACCAATATAATGATGAAATTGTGAAAAATAAAATCGTCGATGTTAAAAAGTAGTCAGGTGACAGGTAGTAACAAATACTTGGGGTTTTTTTTTCTCCTATTCTTCAAATAATAATATCATACTATTATCTTCAACAGGGAGTTGGCAAAACTGCTAAAACTGATGACCAGAAAGGTGACAAACCCGAAGGCAAGGAGGATGGTCGCGACAATCAATTGTGAGTTAATCTTGTTCCTTTGTGCTTATTGGTTGCTGGTTATTTTTTTAGTTATACTGCACTTTTCAGTTCATAATTGGCACATCTTTTTTTTTTGTAATTTTAATTTCGTTCACATGTAGTTATCTTTGCACACACTTTTGTACAGTTTAAAACGGAGGTTGAATAGAAAATATATAAATCAAGTAAAAGATGAACCAATGGGGGTTGACCAGGATAATTTGTAAGTTACTTGATGCCACAAAAATAATGTTGCAAGTCGTAACTAGTTAGTGTATTGTAGTTAATATAGATAGACTGTAGACTGGAATATTTGGTAGCTAATTTTATAGAATGTTTGATTATAATCCATTCGTTTAAGAAAGTAGTGACACATAGTAATTTCTTAAACTTTAACCAGAATTGTCAGATATTTCACTTTTATTTTTACGGCTTTCTAATTTGCTATGATCTGATTGGTTAAGGAGTACTTCGTCGGGACTTCGTCGACAAGGCTCATTAGCGACGCAACTTATTTTCGATAATAATCAGATACTTTGGAACTCGATTATGCTTTTCTTGTAAATTATACAATACATAAAAAAATAAATATCTTGAATTGATTTTTAGTGTAATAACATTAATACCTTGTAACGTAATGTACATATGATTTGGTAAGTAAAACTATCAGGCACCATCGCATGCCGAATCCCGATTATCGGAGATAAGTTGCGTCGCTGAAGAGCCCTGTCGGCGAAGAGTTCTCTCGAAATAAAGTGTTGTCGGTGTTCAGTCTATCGGCGTTTACTCTCTTGGTTAAGGGGCGCGGCTAAGCTGAAAGACAACGATGAGTCACTATTTTCTCAACGCGGATACACTTAGTTCTAGCAGTTCAGTTCAACCCATGAAAATGTATATATCTTAGTTAGTTACATGTAGTATAGGTAGTTAGTTATCAGTGTTCAAAATTTATAATTATAATATTGTCTTATTTACTGCCACTCGGTCAATTTGTTTACTATTGAAAAGGAGCTCGATTCGATAGGGACTCATTGTAGTGTCTATGAATTGATTGGTGAAAATAGATGACTGTAGTGACGATGTGGTCGGCGGCAGGTTCTCGTTCGTGATGGAGGGCGAGGCAAGCGCGGGCGCCGGCGCGGCGGGCGCCGAGCCGCCGGCGCGCGCGCTCAAGGGCGTCATGCGCGTGGGGCTGCTGGCCAAGGGGCTGCTGCTCAAGGGCGACCGCGACGTGCGCCTCGTCGTGCTGTGCCACGACCGCCCCACCGTCACGCTGCTCAAGCGCGTCGCCATCGACCTGCCCGTCCATCTCGCCAAAGTCAAGGTTACTCGATACTCCGATATTATTAGTGTTCATGTCCCGCCATACTACGAATGTGTGCCACTGGCATGCTCAAAAATTCACATACCGTTTGTTCCTACGAGGAAACGGTTTTGCAAAGCTCTCATTGTCACTTTCTTTTTTAAAGTAATGATATGACACTACCATTCCTAACGACGACCGCCGAGTAGTCGTTGTCACTGACAGTGATCTGTCCGGCAGGGCGGCGCCGAGGAGCCCAAGTACAAGGTGGAGTTGTTGCCGGCCGAGGGCGCGGTGTCGGTGACCGACGGCTCGGTGTCGGTGCTGGTGAGCCTGACGTCGGCCGTGATGCGCGAGCCCGCAGGTCAGTCAGCTCTTCGCACTCTGCGATGTTCGACGCCGCCAATTTCACACACACACCTCTGTACTATCACTTCTGATCGCTCCTGGCTCTTTACATGTTCTAGACAAAACTTAGCGCGCTGACGATACTAAGACGGACGAGTGGAAATTGGTAGTCGAAATCGTCACTTTATACTCCACCGAACGGAGGACCGATCAGCTCAGAACAAACTATCTAGTATTTCTAGATTATGGTATCATATTTTATATTCTTTGTATATGTATTTTACTGAGTATTTTTGTTTTACATCTCTGTGTGATGAAAAAAGATAATTTGTTCAAAGTTTACCGCCCGGCGCCTATCGCGTCGGGCACTGTGTTGAATGCTTATTTTTAGGTGTGAGTAGGTAAGATGCGGCCAGAAGAAAAGGATTTTTGATCATCTTTTACGATATATCACGTGCGTTGACTCCGCACGGGTATATCACTCTACTGAAACGGAGCAAACATTTCCTTGTATATCTATTTCTATATATTTATTATTTTCTTTATTTACGATTCTATATCATATTGACACCCTATTAATTTATTAGGCCTAATAATGTTGTGAGCTCGTCCTTTGCGTATTAAAGTAAGTTGAGTAAGATCCGTAGATTGTCTGTACTAGCTGTTACGATAACTTAGTGATCAGCGCATGTGGCGCGCTGCGGCGGGATGCGACTCGCTGTCGCGTCGGTCTCAGCCCGCGTAGCCGCGACTCCCATACTGTTCTGTTAGGGCTACTCATGTTTGCCCCGTTTTTGTCGATGTTTTGATGGTCAAACACCCTTTGTGTTGTTGTCGCTAGACGGTGGCGACATAAAGCGAGACGACAAGGATGTGCTACCGCGGCAGAAGTGTTTGGACGCGTTGGCCGCCCTTCGGCACGCCAAGTGGTTCCAGGTACATCGCCAAACATTATAAACGTGTGCGCACTCCACCCTACACATTCTCTCTAACTCTAGACCCGTATAACTGACTCGATCTATCTTTGCTCCTTGCTCCCGAGTCACTACTCATTTGAGCTTTATATTTTAAATAGTTTTCAAAGCGGGAGTGCGCACGTATTTTTTAGTCACATGTTTATTTATTTTAATCATCTAAAGTAGTAGTCTTTTATGTTAAATTCGAGTCAATGTGAACTCCCGTGAACATGTGGCTACAAGTGCTTGTTATGTGTGCCCAAGCTGCGTTTCCCCGCACTCTGTAGCCACCAGTGGGAGGGTACTCGTGGACAGGAAACGCAGTTTCTAATAGTTCGGTCCACATGCGTCGGCGGCGGGCGATGGCCCGTCGGCGAGGCTGGTGGTCCATGGTGTCGTGTGTGTAGGCTAGGGCGGCCACGCTGCAGTCGTGCGTCATCATCATCCGCATCATGCGCGACCTGTGCCGCCGCATCCCCAACTGGACGCCGCTCAACCCATATGTGAGTATTACTCAAACTTTTATGCCACCTTTCTAGATACCATAAACACACTATCACACTGTTAACTATCTTTTGATAGTCAAAAATTACTAAGATAAAAGAAAATTACAATGAATGAAATGGGTCTTAAACCGCCTTGAATTTTTTCGTATCAAAAAATTTAGGCTTCAAAAAACATTTTACAGGACATAAAGGTTGATAGTAAAAGCAGAAAAGATAACATACATAATATTTATAGAAAAATTTTTTGGACGTGATGAGACTTGATGACGAGTCGTAAGGTGCTCAAAATGTGTGGTGAGTTAGCGACAGTGTTGAGTTATTCGACGCTACGTAAAATTCTCCGCCGGTTGAGCACTTCATGACGATTTGGCACTCTGATCCTAACACGCATCATATAAAAATGTTAATTGCGAGATAGACGCAGTCGCGTCATCATAGCTGCACTCGTGTGTATACTGTGTATTATCATATCACTTTTTGGCGCGTCGATTCGATGTTTATCTGTAGGACTACTTTTTATCTAGAAAGAATACTGGTCGGAGTGAGGTAGGTAGTACAATTTTGTTCTGTGGCAGGCGATGGAGCTGCTGGTGTCGGGCGTGATGCAGTCGGGCGGCGCCGCGCTGTCTCCGGGCGAGGCGCTGCGCCGCGTCATGGAGGCCGTGGCGGGCGGCCTGCTGCTGGAGCACGGGCCTGGCCTGCGCGACCCCTGCGAGAAGGAGCAAGTGGTACGTCACATGAGGCGACATAAGAGCAGTGGTGGCCGAGTGGTAACAGCCCCGACTTACGTGTTGTAGGTCGCGGGTTCAAACCCAGCCAGGCGCATTACTTTGTGTAATTTATTTCATCACCACTGCTCTCAAAACGGTAAAGGAAAACATCGTGAGGAAACCGGCATGTCCTAGAACCAAAAATTCAAAGACATGTGACATCCACCAACCTGCACTGGGCCTGCGTTGTGGATTACGGCCCATTCCCTCTTCCAGAGAGGAGGCCTGAGTCCCAACAGTGGGAACATTATAAGGCCGACTATGCTATGCTATTCGACACAAAATTCGAAAAAAAATTTTGTAAGCGTGGGTCAAGCAGCAAATCGAACACGCGTGTCTATTGAATTAGCTTTGCAAGAATAGCCGCGCGGCGTGGGTACATTTTTATAGTTACAGTGTGGAGTGCGCCAGGCCTGCCTCGAGTCAAAGTCCTGGGATAAAAAATATCACCGTCCTCTTCTAAAACATTATCACCGTTCTCTTCTAAAACATTATCTTCATGTGTACTAAGGTTCATCCAACTCCATTCCACCATTAAGACGAGGAGAGGAAACAGGCTGACAGTTATCTTGACATTTATAGTGTGATATAAAAACTGAAATCCTGCACCGCTCAATCTCAGTTTTCCGCGCGATTTGAACGTTTATACAATAGTCCGAAGTCATCTATCTGGGCAATTGCCTGGATCTGACAACATGTCTGGTCGGAATATCCTCCCTTCTCAACGGGGGTTTGTGGGACTTTACACTCTGTTGCGCACACTTCTAAATTAGTATGTACAAGTATAGAATATATTGTATGTAGTGAAATTGTATGGACCTACTTCTAATTGCAATGTTACCTAATTTTCAGGATGCTCTGGGTAACCTACCGCCCCAGAAACGTGAAGATCTGACTGCTTCTGCACAACAATTCCTTAGACAAATTGCCTTCAGGCAAATACATAAGGTAATAAACTGATATTCTTTTATAACATTTAGATTATAACTTATGTTCACTATTGAGAAATAAAATCTATTTATTTTTCAATACACTTACTTGAAAACCCGCTCTTGTCCCCCCGCTTTTAGGCACGCAATAGACTGCTTTCCGCACTAGTGTAGTTATAGCGCTTGCTTTCCCCCACCACAATGTTATCGTATCAGACTGGGCGCGCGTCGACCCCCGCAAGTCGCCGGTTAACCCTCGTTTATTCATTTCTTCATAAGTGTATTGAAAAAAAAAGTCGTTTGAGACACGTGCAGATTTATTCACTGTAGCCCTCGGCTCCATAACAAACTTTCTGTACTTGTATCAAAATGTATTATTTCTCCTATTGTAGATTGGTTATCAATTTGTCCATAATGTTTCTAAAGCGTGATCCAATTTCTTGTTCCTAATTTAGACAGCTCTCAATAATGATGTGATTCCTTCTTCTAATGTTAGGTTTATACAACATAATATACATCATTTTATCTGTTTATTAATATGGTGCTAATCTGTGTTGATTTGTTTTATTTTAAAACTATGAAATTTGTTTTTTTATGTTGACTAATATGATATTTTGTTACACAGGTATTAGACATGGAGCCACTTCCCAAGTTGAAGCACACGACGGGCGCGTGGAAGTTCCCGCGCAAGCGCAGGCGCTCCAACACCGACACTGAGACCGACACGCCCAATGGTATGTATTCATATTGCACAAGAGTCATTTATTAAGTAAGAAATGATTATAGTAAGATTTCATTTTTTTGTCTAGTTAATAGAAAGAGGGAAAGAGAAGATTGAGTATGGCTTGGATTGGAGTATCTGTATAATGCAATTGTTTCGAGTAGTGTTTTCGATAGACATTTTTGGGTATTATAAAAGTGGAGGGTGTAGCTCGCGATAACATAGCACATGCAGGAGCATGGCGTGGCGATGTAGCGCGGGCGGCGGGGGACGTGCCGCGCCGCGCTGGCCGCCCCCCGCGCGCGTGTGTCGCGCCGGCCGCACGCTGGTCGAGGCGTCATTTGCCACAGCAGTACTGGCCCCACGCATTTTTGGCTTCTCCAACCTAACCTCCGCTATCCGACCGCCTCCTAAACCTATTACTTGATCTATATTACTCTTCAAACCAGACATAAAGCCAGCCCACCAACTAAGCTTAGACTTATTTAGCCCGCCTTTGTTTGCGCTTTATGAAAATTAAATAAAATAAAACCCATATGCCAAAATATTTCAATCTTATTCAACTTTGAATTTTCTCTCAATTAAACATAGGTACCTCTCATGATGCAAATTAACAAATTTTTGTTTCTATCCTTGATCCCGTTGTTAGATCATAACATAAAATCAAACATGTTTTGAAAATCAATTATCAACAATCTATTACTCTCACAAAATATTGTAACAATAAAAATATAAACCTGATAACAAATCATAGAACACTAAATATATACAATAAACTAAATGTTGAATCAGTCAACACATATTATTCACTCCACTAGTTAAACACTTTATAACGACTGGGCACTCTAATCTAATGACTTTATAATAAATTCATTTCTCCTTAAGTTTTCTGTATATTCAACAATTTCTTAAAAAAAATATCTATCATACAACCTCAAAACCGTTTATTAGTACAAATATTAGAAAAATAATAATATAAACTTAAGACTCAAAATTGTAATTTTGTTACAAAAACACATTCATCTTGTATTTTCTTATTTAGAACGACTGCAATAAACGAGATCGTTAACTGTGTTAATTTATGTATATTTATCTGTTACTTTCAGGCGAAGGCAAGGTGGTAAAGACAGAAGAAAAAATGGACGCGTCGGAGAATCAAACCAAGAAGTAACAGTCTAGCTCGTAACGGCCGCATCCTCCCTCGCAGCCCCCGCGCCCGCGCTACCCGCCTGCAGCGCGTGCCAGCTCGGCGCGTCTAACTCAGGCTGCTCCCTACCCCTACAAGCTTTACGGAGGTGGTTTTCCTCACGTGTCTGATGTGTGGTTCTTCCACTTTCCATCACCTCTCCGTCAGAAGCACTAGCTAGCGATCCGAGCCGTGAGGGAGAGTGCGCGGTGCATGTAGGATACTGCACCAAATTAAACAAATTCATTATTACATACTGCGAGCGAGGAGCGACGTTACAGTCCTCTGAACACCTAAGACTAGAGCGAGACGCGTCATCTTTATTCTACATTAGTTAATATGTGCAAATCGATCCGATATTTTGTATTATCTATCTGTGTATGAGTTACACAAATTTATTTTTTGGTCACACAAATTCGTGGTCATGATCTGTCCAAAATATTCTAGTACACATAAAAAATGCCGCGATGATTTACAGTAGTTTTTAATATTAGTTAGGTTTAGATTATTCTAATAATACATGTAAGTAGTGTTAGCGTACGCGAAGAGACAGGGATAGTCGGATTGACAAGATACTGATCGCTGTGAAGGAATTGTCATAGAGATGATTGCGATTAGAGTAAATGGATCTGCCGCGGACTCGGGATACTCAGGGATAGTGATATAGCGACACGACACGTGGGAGCCGCGGGCAGCGCAGACTGTAGGGTTACAGTATTTGACTTATTCATATTTAGTTCCTCACCGCTCCAGCCACGCTGGCTCGGGTACGTTCTCCTGCGACAATGCAGTTTATTTTTAATATACGGTTTCCCTATATTTATTAGTTTAGTAAGGTGTATATTTTTCGTGTATGTATTTTTGTGCAGTCTCTAAAGATTGCGATATGTGGAAGTATACATAGTATATAGTTTCCAAAAATTTGAGAATCTATTTTAGTCCTGTCTTCATCAAAATCAGAAATAATGCTGAGATAAATGTGGCAGTAGTGTGACCATGTGGTACTTGTACCACATGTAGGAAACAACAGTCTCTGGTGTAAACATTAAGGACAGTTATATCATAAGCGAATGCATCTGACGTTACATGTGATTTATACTTTTTGTAAACATCGTTCACTTTGCAATAACTTAACGCCTTATTTACGTAAAATCTATGTGTTATATTTGTTGCTATTCCGATAGTAATGTTAGTTAGCAATGATACACGACTGTGTTTTGGCAGGGCACCAACATTTATAGTATACTTCAATGATAAGATTAAAAAATTCGGTGTGATGTATCTAATATATTGTTTATTTATAAATAGGGTTATATTATGTTGTAACCCATTAAAATTTAGATAGATTTTAATAAAAATAATCCATTCGGGACTAGATTCCGTGAAAACATTTTTTTTTCATTCTTTAAACTGTACTTTGGGAGATTAATGTCAATAAAGATAATGAAAGTTATTTTTTCGTTTTATTTCTTTGAACATTGCAGCATCCCGATGTAAGGGCCAACGCTGCGTTAAGCGCGGTCACCCGCCGCGTGAATATGCGCGTGTGTCGTGTGCGGCGGTCCTCATAGCTGAAAGGCGTCCATTACACTGTCATGCAAGCGTCAATCATGAATAAAGTTTGACTGACGGAATTTCGTCGCCATACGTTTTTCGACATGAAAACGTCAGTCATCATTACACGGTAGATTTTTCGTCAGTCAAAATATTTGACTGGCAAAACTGACAGCAGAACCTATCGTGTAATGGACGCCAAACCGGATTTTTAAGCCTGGGGATACACTTGGGGGCAAATGAAGAAACATGTCGCGGAACATATCCCTCAACAACTGCGTCGCGGAACATTTTGCCGGCCCTACTAGTCAGTGCTCGTAGAAATGTCGCCAAAGGAGGTTGTGGCTATTAGTGCTCCGTAAAAAGTAATTATATCGAGTGTGTTAAAACGTAAGAGAAAGAGAAGGTGGTGCATGCGGGATTTCTTACTACAACGAGAAAGAAGAGTTAAGAGGCCGTGCATAAAATTCACTCGCTAGAGTTTAGGCAAATTCGTTGCAATGATATGTTTGTGTGCATCATTCATACAACTACACGCACACACGCGTAAAAATCGAGCTTCGTGACCGCTTAAACAATTCTGATCCTTTAGAAGATATTATTCTAAATTTCAAAATTTTATATTAAGTAAGGTTTGTAAATAAACGTCTGAGACGTGTGTCTTTATATTTATCACACTGTACACCAAAATTATTTAATTTTGTGTTAGATGGATGTTGACAAATTTAGACATTTAACAGAACGATAAATCCAAAACAGATGATAAAATTATATTTATTTATATAAATGGTTGTAAAAAAAAAACTTTCGATTCGTCAAAAATATGTAATAGTAGATTATGTGGCGTGCAGTATCTTTAAATCGCGGGCGGCATGTTGAATTCCGAACGAAACGAAGTTATAATACCGATCGTCAGGGATTTATATAATTAACTCCCGAACATTGTTAAGGAGTTCATATAGAAACCTGAGTGAAGTAAGGGATTCAAGGTGCCCAAGACAAACAGCTTTATCCGTGTTGGATACTCTTCTTTTTAGGGTTCCGGACCTCAAAAGGAAAAAACGAAACCCTCATAGGATCACTTTGTGGTTCGTCCGTCTGTCTGTCTGTCAAGACTATTTATCTCGAGAATACGTGGAGGTATCGAGTTGAAATGAAACAATATACTTAAGTCTGCAGTCCCTTGAAGTTGTGAAAAAATCAAACTTCTAAGGTAACGAATAAAACAGAAACGGCCGTTTATGTCGCAAAAAAAAACGTAAATTTTGATACTCCCAAAGTAATTAAAATTCACAAGGTACTTCCCGTTGACCCAGAATCTTGAAATTTGACATAAAGCAAGGTCTCATAGCACAGGTATAGGAATAAATCTGAAAACCATAAATTTGTTGTTACCTAACGTCACGTTCGGTGTTTCCACCGAACACCTTATAATTAAAAAAATACATTTTTTGCAATTCGGAAAAATCTTCGAGACTCCGTTCGGGAATTGTAATTTGTACGGAACCCTCAGGGCACGAGTCCGACTCACACTTACCCAGTTTCTTAGTTATCTGTGAGATAATTAAGAGACAAATTACTTAAACAAAATAAAAATCTGAGTCGTCCTCAAAATTTGTCGTATGACTTTAGATATATTTCTTTTGATTTAGGCGGTAAAAGGTTTTCCACTACTGCTTTAGCCTCTTATCTTAAGAATCAGGCGTTAAATCCATATCTGATTCTGATGAACTTATCGTGTTAATACAAATCTCATATAGCAGAGATTCAACAGAACTCTACAACTCGAAAAAATAAATACAGAGCCTATTGCCGCTTTCACGCCAATTTTTTTTTCTGTTGCTGGCCGGCTATTTAGCCTTTATTTTTATCATTGAAAAAATGGTAAATATTTTTACTTTAAACTTCCTATCTATAACAGATATATATCTATAACAGTCGCGATCAGCTGACTACCGTGTAGAACTAAAAAGTTATGAATTTCTAAAAGTAGGTTTGATATTAATTTACACCCTGTGCGTAACACAAAGGTTATAATTACCATGTTTAGATCAAGTTCACACATGTTGTCAACATTTGTAGTATTCAGTCATTTCAAAATTTTCATTATCAATTTACTAAAAAATAGCAACATTTGTCCCGCTCGTATCAGCCCCACATGTCGTTTTTCTCACCGAACACGCTAAGTTCGGAAAGTTCCTGCACCGGATTCATGCGGAAGCGATGCCCGGGTGTCGCCACTGTGTGGAGCGCCCGGAGGACACGGTGGAGCACACAGTGGTGTGCCCCGCTTGGGCAAAGCAACGCCGTGTCCTCGTGGGGGCGATCGGTGGCGGCGATCTCTCGCGCCGGGCTTTGGTACAGGCCATACTCCGGAGCAAGGTGGAGTGACAGGCAGTCACCTCCTTCTGTGAAGCAGTAATGCTAGCAAAGGAGGCGGCCGATCGTATGAGGCAACGGTCCTCCGATTTCCGGCCACCGTAGGCGCGGGCTTGCGGACGGCGAGCAATGGGTGGCTCACCGTCTGACCGTCTGGTAACCGTCCGGACCGAGGCCAAGTCGTCGACGGCGCATACTGTTCCATGCGCACCTCAGGGAGATGTCAACACATCGTAGGGGCCCAGCAGGGTCGAAGCCTACGGGGGCCACGGGTAGTGTGAAAGTGAAATCCGAGGCCCTGGGACGAAGGCAAAGAATGAACAGGAGTGGGTTTTTAGTCAGTAAAAGTCTGACACTATCTCTCGCTCCGCCCAAGAGCGGGATTTGTCATAGGATGATTTTCCCACCCAATAAAAAAAAGCCCTACATGTCGTTTCCTTTTTCTTTTAGTGACGCATTGATAATGATAATTGATAATGCGTCTCTTTCTTTCGACCCATTATCTACAAAAAAAAATGATTTCGAAAACTAGACCTTGAATTTCGACCTTAAGTAATCATAAGAAATATCAACATCCTGTACATAGTGTATAACACTGGATGATAATATAGCTGCCATTAAACATTGTAGATTTCATTAGTGAAATAATTTTTGTATTTGGGTAGTAGTAAAGTAATTCCGCAGATAACCTTTACAAACAAACATACAACCGTTACCTCTAATTAATATTGAAGTCGAAAGAAATTTTAACAATTTTCATAAACAAAAAAAGTACTTAAAATAAACTATAATACTTAATGGATCAAAAAGTGGTAGTCGGCGTGCAATCTTGGGAATATTTTCATGTAATATTCGCGAGCAGCTGCGAAGCAAAGTAACGTGTGCTCACGCTGGGAGAGCCCGGTCGTTACTGACGCGATCGAGTTTGCGCGGTCGATAATATAGTTAAATTTGCTCGTAATTTACGAAATGAAGATATTGTTTATTTATAACATAAATTTTAGATTCTATTAAAGGGATTTCTTAAGATTATTGTGCAATTTTTAAATTTTCTTAAATGTGTTGCTAAGATATAGAAAAAAATACTTATTTGTCCAGATGTTTTCCAAGAATTGTGTTTCTTCAACATTTTTTTCTGCTATATTTTCTATTAAAGTCAATAATGTTTTCAACCCATCTGCCAGTAGACCATATAGTGATGTTACTGATATTTTTTTTAATGTTATAAATCAGTTGTAGTTTGGTGTAAAACGTAGCCAAACGTCATTCGCTCGTTACTTTTGCGAGAAAAGGGTTTTGAATATGGGAAATTGCTATTAATACACACATTATTTTAAAAAAGTAATCAAGCCAACTGAGAGAATAAGAACTTGACTTTCATAATCTAATAAAAGAAGGTTTAAATTCTTCTTGCTTTTCTCACAAACCATGATCAAAAAAGTTCAAAATGTGTTGATTTTGTGCACGGAGCCTTAATATTCTAAGTGATCTCCGAATGTCTGACGGTGCGGCACGGGACACGTGCGCTCGCTCTCGATGCGGGAGCAAGCAACATGCCCCGCGTCACAATGTTGCGGGACACTGCAACGTTGCAGCGTCACGTAGGTATATTGAGTGTCGCGCGTCATGTTGCGGGACAAAATGTTCCCTAGTGTATTCGGTGCTTTACCTGTGCAATGTCGCTAGTTCAACTTTAACGGTTGTGCATGTAGTCGTGTCGATGGAGAACTTAAATTATTATTATGTACGTAGCTAAAAGGGCACAGGGCGCGAGTGCCCGCGCGGCGAGCCGCGACGGTGCACTTGTATGAGACCGCGCGGGCGACCGCGTAACGCAGCGTCGGCCCTAAATGATATTCATCTCGTTTTAGAGTCAAACGGACCTTTTTTGTAAGCTCATGTTACGTACGTATAGCGTTCTACTACTAATTGTTTCTGCATAAGCACACACACTTATGGCTATGAATATTGCGCTTCTGCATCGGACAGCCTGCTTTTAGGGTGACAACTGTAAGGGTCAAGACACACTGACGCAGAGTATAGGCGTTGATATATCAAAATTTATAAGTTTTGTTTTTTTTTAGTTTGATTTGAGCTCACTAAAAAAAACGAGTTGTAACTATGGGGAATTATCTATTGAAAAATATTCTTTGGCCGTAAATTGCGTATTTCATTATTTGGGCTCGGAACGGTAAGGCGCACGAAAAGGCTAAGGTGATACAGATTTGGCTAACACCAATCTACAAAGCCTGGAGTATTTTTAATCATGTGTACGGTTGAACGGTGTATTGTCGAAAGAAGTAGTTAACAAAGAGTTTTTTAAATTTAAAATTTGGAAATATGCGTAGATTTTGACGGTGATCATGAATTGTGATAGTGATGTACGGTTTAGACGAGTTATAGCGAATGGAGTGATGCTTTTGTAAATCTGCCCCCTTAACCAAGTTACAATCGTATCGTTCACGCCAAGCGCTTCGAGTAGGCCACGCCTCCGATTCCTTTGTCCTGAAGTCATCTCAACGCTCAGTCACGTGGTCAGAACAAAGGAATCGGAGGCGTGGCCTACTCGAAGCGTTTGGCGTGAACGAAACGATTGTAACTTGGCTAGGGGGGTTGAACAGATTGCATCACTGCTTACCATCAGGTGGGATCGCAGTCAAGCACAGGTTTATATCAATTAAAAAATAAACGCGTTGGGTAGCTAGGCTTCGGTACTTTTTTAGAATGCTTGGAGAGTGCGCAGTATTTATAATACGGCCGACGTATCTTGGCTAGTCAGACTTGGCGCAAGAGCATTTTTTAGGAACCAAATGGTGGCATAAAGCGACCTGCGCGGCGGAGCTCTATGCTAGAGATTGACCTTATGTAAACACAATCGAATCGACCCTTAATTCAATCAATATCGTAATCATTTTTATTGATCTTTGGATATTAAACCCAAGAGGTACACTTTTTTATTATAGGTACTAAATAGAACTCTTTCAGGCCTACATCCCCAACAAATTTCAACAAAATCGGTGACTAGGGTACGCTGTAGCGCGTGACGCGATAGCAGAGTTCATGTAGATGTACATAAGCGAACTTAACTCAAAGTTTGAGTTTTCTTCCAGCAAACCAATGAGCGAGTCTTCCTGTCCAATTATAGTTTAGGCGTCTTTTAGGCTAGTGTGAATAGGCTCTACATATATACATACATACATAGGGGTATAAAACGGTATTTTATACAATACCTAGCAATGTATAGAATACCTAAAGCGTATAGGTAATGTATGAAATTATTAATTATATACTTCGCAAGTATTCTATGCGCAGCAAGATAATTTGCGTAACGAAAGCAGGAAAGGAAGTGATGTAATTTTAGTGTACCCGGACATGTTCAGGTTAGGTTAAAAGGCCAAGGCGGAGGAATGATCAACATAACAAATGTTAACGTTTAAACGATCTAGCCAGTTTTAGTTGGCCATATCATGAAGTGATCAATTTATATGACCTGGGCACGACATATACATTACATACATTGCCTGGACGCCTCAGGTATTCTATACATTGCCTAGGTATAGAATACCTTGCAAGGGCTATATTTCACCGGGACACCATTGCGGGCGCAATTGGTCGCGCCGCCATGGTGTCCCAGTGAAATATAGCCCTAATAGCTACACGAAATCTCTGAAGTTGGTTGGTTGGCCATTACACAATAAAACACAGTAATTTGGCAGTTGTATATATTTAACTATTACAGAATATTTCTTTACAATAATTTCTTTGTACAATATGGAGATAAAAATCTGCTTGTGTTCAATAAAAATAAAATGCAACACAAGGCTTAAACTTGTCAAAAATGTGACAAAATATATATCTTTATAAAAAAAGAGGCCATTTAGAGGCAAAAAATATAATACACAGTCACAATATACAGATAATTACAATAGTATACAATTTAATACAATGTTGATGATAGATATTTAACTAATTCATAATTAAACAAACAGTAAAACGAGGTTCAATATAGAAAATGGTGATTGTATAATAGGAACGAACATTTTGCATTTTATTCTTTTTGAACTACAAAATAGTGACAGGAAAAATTAAGTACGTATAATATATAGTACAGTAACTTTGAATTTCATAACGTAATTTAAACTGATTTTGTATACTAGGGCGAAGCAAAAATTTGGATTGAAAATACTGCCAAGGAGATCAAATAAATCTTAAAACTGAAAATTACTATTAAATATATTTAGAGACTGCCAATGCTTACAAATATGGGACGTTAAAATGGCAGTGATGTTTTTACAATAACGATCCAGATATAGCCCGTAAGTATAACAATATATTGTGTGTCGGCGTGGCGGCACTCCACGCCCCGGGAGATATGCTTCAACATGTGAGCAACCTAAAGTTGACTGCCTAGAGATGTCATTGAAACCTACGCGATGTTGTGCGTAACAAGAAGTCAAATTGCTTCATCAGACCTTCAACACAATATTCCGGTTTCAATAATCTCCATTTGAGTACAAAATTCCAATACCTTCATTAGATTCAGAGTAGCCTGGTGTTAAAAAAACTATTGCTTGAGTACTGAAATTATGTGAAATTTCATCATCATCAAAAACACTGGAATTATTAAAATGGATGATTCGATGTTATTTTATCATCAGAGTTTTATTCAAAACAGAGATTTTGTGATAATATTTGTATTGGAATAGAATTGATAAATATTATACATAAACATTTAAGAATCTGTTTATAAAACAGTTTTGTGAAGAGGCAGATGGAAGCCAACTAAAACATGCGATAGAATTTGAAATCGTCACATAAAAAGATTTTTTCTCTGAATTTTACACTTTTTTTTGTATTTTTTTTGTTTTTTTTTTTCGCCTTTTATGATTTTTTTTTGTTTTTTTGGTTTATTTTTTTTGGTAGTTCAATTTTATATATTTTTTTGTTCTTTCAATTGAGTGTCGAATTTTTTTTATAACTTTTCAAAAAATTAAACTGTTTTGAGAGACACTTTTATTTATAACTCTAATCAGTTTTCTTACATATGTAACTTGTTTTTAAAAATTATTTATTGTACTTTAATTATTCAGCGCGGCCAAGTGCCTCTTATGTAAAATCTTTATAAAACTTATACATAACGCGATATAAAATGCCAGGCGTTTTAATATTACATCAAACAGTGTCAGTGCTTCGGGCTATGAGGGACAACGTCCAGATGGTGAACTTTACGAATAAAATTACAAAACAAAACTTAACAATTTCTAGTCTAGATTTATGTCTAGCGGCTAGTTATTGTAAACTTAACAAAACAATAACTGCGAGGCATCGATGAAAACATATTGGTAGATGCCGACTCTTACCTTGGACAATAAACTACATTATGTGATCTAACGACTAATTTAAAATTATTTTCCAAAAAATCTAGAAATATATGAACTGTGATAAACAACAGAATTTCGATTCGAGTTCATGCGTAAATAAAAAGCTGTTAAATTGTGGCCTTGCAAAAAAACTTAATTTCATATTGTCAGTTCATGACGACGTGTCGGGTTAGTTGTGACGTCATAGTTCATAAGGTACAGAATTCCTTGCTCGTGTAACTCATTATTTTACAATCTTTGTATTACTTTAAAGATATGCATTGTTAGTGACCTCTCACATTATAATATTAGGAATTCTGCTAATCACATACAACGTAGGAGCCAAGAACGCATCAAAATATTATTTTACACATTTCTACTTATTTTACGAAAAATGACGAGAGCAAAATGGTAAAATTAATTTTGACGCGGTCTTGTGATACAAGATATTTGCTCAATATTATAATTATTTATAGCACAACATATTAATTTAAGCTTTTCTCAATTTGAGAAAACTGATAAATTAACATGTCGATCAACATGTAAATTATTTAATAGGATTATCTAGCGAGGAAAGATTATAGAAGGCGTATAGTGTTAATTTGACAAGACTTGGAAATATTCGTTGGACGTATGTGTATAATATTTCAGTCAAACGATGTTGAAATTTGACTATATCTTACATTTACAGTCAAAGAAAAGAATGTATAAATATAACATTTTATAAAACTTGTATCTGTCCTTATACTGAAGCCTTCGATAATCTTACGGTATCTAGCAACTGTTACATTACATCGTATATAAAGCGTAGCCCAGCGCCAAATATAAGGCAACACAATCGTTTAGCACCATTATTTAAGTTTACGCATTCTTCTGTACTTGCAAACGAATCGATCACTGGACGCGTGTTCACCGTCGTCGCCGCGTGCTCGGGAGCTTCCAGCGACTATCCGCTGCGGACCGGACACGCATCAGTCTCGCCGGCTCGCGGACCAAGCGTGACTAACGTCGTGCTCATTGAGCTGCAACCGTCGTATCGGAGCGTAACAACTAATTGTAGCACCTTTATACAATTACTTCAACATTGTACACGTTCACATATAATTTTCTTTCGTATATTATCACAGGGAATTTCTCATCTCCCATCGTACGCTCTCCCACATATAACGTAGCGCGGCGGGACCTGGCTCCCTCCGCGCAAAGCATGCATAATCAATATATTACATCATTCTATATAATATTTTTTTTTGTCATTTACCCTTTCCTCATCACAAAAATACTATTTACATAAAAACCATACACGACCCTAAAATGAATATTTATGTATTTTTTTATTTCTTACTATTTACACGTATTAAATAACTTATAAATAAACAATAATAAATATTTAAAAACGAATAGGACGCCTTTGTCGAGGCAGCATAACGACTTGTGTTGCGACCGTCGCTTAGTCACAGAAATGAAACAGACTTTTATCGACTAGTGAACAACGACTCTACTACACGGACTACGAGCCTTGCTTCAGTCTTGTTGACAATGTGCTGGATGAGTCACGCGCTGCAGCCCGCAAGCTGCAGCTAATTTAGGAACACGCTTCATCAACATACGCGATCGGCTCCAGACGGGACGCGCGTCTGCCGGAGACGCGCGTGCCGTCGAGAGACGCGCCCGAGATGCCATTCTGAATACAGTCTACAAAAAAGAAACGTAGAAATTAGCTATTATGTGATTAAGTTCAAGTTGTAGGTACACTTTCTTCTGGTGCGGACTGTACGCAAGTCTATGTCAGGTAGCTGCAATGTAAATTATTTGCGCAATAAGTTTGTTGCAGATGTTTATATATTACAACTACCCCGATGTCGTTGGCGATCGAGTACGTTGAACGCGTGTGTATCATCCGAACATTTGTTTTGAGGTATAATTTTTATTGTAACAACAAAAGCATGTAATGAACGAGTAAGTATATATTTTCACTTAACTTTGGTCCGAATTGAGCACTGGGTTTATAATAGAAGGCTATTATAAAGATGGCTAAAGAAATAATAACACTGATTTAACAATTATATTGAACTAGCTCTCCACATTAAAACAATAAAACAGAACTTTAAATTAAGTATTTGAGATCTATACACAGGCAACTGAAAATAACAAAAGCTGCATGCTCGCTTTTGTACATTCTCTATAGAAGTGCTTGCCCGTAACTTTGGTTCACGAGTGCTCCATTTTTGCCCGATTCTAGTACATCATTACACTATATTTTCAACGCGGGACGTATTCATCCGGCAAAACGGCACTCCAACGCAGTACCCGGTGGTCCGATTCAATAAAAATTCTACCTCAAAACGAAGCGCAACAACTAATAAATACAACATGGCACTATGGAATGTAACATATAATTTTCATAGTGGCACATTTATAGTTTTTTTATAATATAAATACTCAACTGTCGTTAAATTTTCATATCATGTTAACATGGGTAATAAATGTGCGTAGAATCTGTGATCCGTCGGTCGCGGTGCGACAGTGCCTCGCTGTCGCGACGAGCGCACACTAAGCTAGGGGCCGGGCCGGGACCAGACGCGGCCGGGCGCCGCGCATCATCGCTGCGGCGGCGGCCAGGCCGCGGCCAGGCAGCGCGCCGCGGCCAGGCGCTGGTGCGACGTGCGGAACGTGCTCACGATCTTGTCGAAGGACTCGGGGTCGTACACGGAGCGCGCCGTGTTGGTGAGGTCGAAGGGCTCCTCCACGCACAGCAGCTTCCACTGGTGCGGGTCGTTCTTGTGCGCGCGCGCCGAGCGGCACACGCCCACCGGCACGCGCGCGCCCGCTCGCACCGAGATCGCCATCTTGTCGTACCTGCACACCGAACGTGTTACGAGTTGCTGGCGGGCATGGACATATAGCACGGCGGAGGGCATACTGACGGGAACTCGGCGTAGTAGCGCAGCATGTGCAGGAACAGCTCGGCGAGCGTGGTGCGGTTGTGTTGCCGCCGCGTGTCGCCGCCCGCCTCGCACGCGCGCGGCAGGATCGGGGGGTTCGTGCCGCCTAAGGGGACCACATAATATCATTACTATCACAAAACAACCGTACAAATAAGGACAAAAGGTTCTATGATCTGACCCTCGAGCTCATGAGGAAGAGGCGTGAGATGATTCTGCAGTCCTCAGACGATACGTGCGGGATCTCGAAGTCTCAGAAACGCAAACTTCGCTGCTTTAATACCGAGCTGATTAAATAAGCGATTGAGCGGAATAAGGGCTCCAAAGTATTCGCACGAGATCTGTCTATTGGGCAGAGCCAGCTTACAAAACTGAAGACCGACGAACGCAGAATCATATCCGTCAAATCGGAGATTGAGGCTTTTTATGGACAGTTATACACGTCTACCGCTAAACCCGCTGCAAATCTAGAAATGACCCTAGAGCTAGATTGACTTAACACTATATCAAAGATATTCCAGACGTGCGCCTGTGCGAGATTAGGATGGCTCTGAAACAGTTGATAAATAACAACAAGGCGACCGTCGGGTGAGGACGGAATTACAGCCAACTCCTGAAGGCGGGTGGAAAACCGGTCTTTAATGGCAATGGAAAGGGCTGTGCTCGGAGTTTCCTTGCGTGATCACATCAGAAATGGAGATACAGCAGAACCAAAGTTACCGACATAGCTCGAAAAGTCACCAGAACAGATAGTTGATGGGGAAGAAAGATTCGGGAGTGGCGGCCGCGTACCGGAAGACGCAGCATTGGAAGAACTCCCACAAGGTGGACCGATGGCCTGGTCAGGGTCGCGGGAATCTGATGGAAGCGGAACGCACAGGACCGGCCGTTGTAGCGACGCTTGGGGGAGGCCTATGTCCAACAGTGGACGTCTTTCGGCTGACATGATGATGATGATGATCACAAAACAGAAACAAAAGGCTAGCTTAGCAATACAAAAGCACGCGCACAAAGACATGCAAGTCATATTCTCAGCTGAAAGGTACATCTTGCAATCCTGTCCGTCACGTATCCGGTGGATCCCTGCGACCTTCAGCAGGTCACGGGTCTACCTTGTTTGATTGTGTTCTGCGAACAATGTGCCCAGACTACTTCCGGTTAAATTTGGCGATTCTTTGGACTACGTCAGCCACCTACATTCTCCTGTGAATATCTTCATTTCAGATCAACTATGCAATGAAACTTCGAGCATAGCCCATTACATTGGTATTTGTATGACTTTTATGCCTTCTGAGGCCGGTAATGTCAATGTATAGAAACGATAGGTGATCGTAACGCTATGTACGAATACTCACACTGTAGGAAGTGTATGACCATGAGCGTGAGCGAGTAGGATGAAAGGGTGCGATGCCTGGCGTCGTTGATGTCGTGCGCCTGCGCCCACAGCTTCGTGAGCGCCACCAGCGGTCGCACGCGCCAGTCCACTGCAACAACATATTCAATGTTCAAATATCTCACTTTTGGGTTCTTTATCTGCAGCTAACAATATGTAAAACATTCACAAAACTCGTCTTGAAGCCACGAGCTCCATTTGACGACCTAAACTGAATTGTTAAATGGAGCTACACAGGGTGTATAGCGTCATCTCATTTTCTCGCTCACACGCGTTACATGTAACCGCTAGGTAACTCGTTAATATTGTGTAAATGTGTCTATTAACTGCTCCATCTTTGTAAATGAATATTTTTTATATTATTAGACCTCAAATACCTTAAAATGCCTCGTTTTTGTGAACACTGCAGACTCCGCGAAGTCTAAGATTACTTCGTATTACGAGTCACTTTTTTATGATTATCTTTATTATGCTTTTGGGTACAATATTGACTGGTCTACACTATCCCTTACATCCTAATAATAATGTAATATGGAAATATAGTAAGATCAACCATTTTTTTTTTAATGTAACCATGGAGTATCTTGCCAGTTCTTCTCCATAGGCTTCCGACGTTTTATAAGTGACCATGTAGGCCTATGTGAAATAAAAACATTTATGTCCCAGGTTATGAATATAAATGTTTTCATATAAGGATCAGAGTGCCAAATCGTCATGAAGTGCTCAACCGGCGGAGAACTTTGCTACGCGTTGAATAACTCAACACTGTCGCTAGCTCACAGCAGATATTGAGCGCTCTACGACTCGTCATCAAGTCTCATCATGTCCAAATATTGTTTAAGAAATTGTCTTATTTGTTTAGAAAGATAAAATCTTTCTTACTACTATAACTAAAGGATATTTTGTAGAAAATAAAGAGATTTTTTCGGGGAAAGGTTCTATATGTTAAAAACTAAAAAGTGTATCATTTTTTGTCTGCGAACTGTATGTCGGAGAATCGTTTCAGAATCAAATTTCGTGTATAGACACGAAAATCTTGGCCATTTTTAATTGTCGCGTTGTGAGAAAAACTACCTACATATAAATAAAGTCTGTTCCAGAGTGAGACGATACAGTTAGATTTACAGTTACAGATTACAGTTACAGTTTTTTTAAGCTGACAGTACACCAAAAATAAAATTACAATAGGACCTTAAAAATAATAGGGTGTCACAATAGGCGATCTTATCACAAAAAGCGATATTTAGCAGACAACCTTTGGATGGATTTGACAGAGAAGGAAAAAATATATGCAGGAACTTACGTCTTGAGTAGCAGTGTAGGAGGTTAGTGTTTCGGATGCCGACGACGTTGTTGCAGTTGAGGTCCACCTGCAGGCCGTTGCGCGAGTCACGGAACTTCAGGATCGGCACCTTGGCCTGGATCAGCTCCGCGTCTTGACACAGAACAGTGGGCGAAAATAACACATGTTATTCCAGAAGTTCGTAGTGGTTTGGTAGAGACAAATCAAGACGTATGAAAGAATAAAACAAATTGAGATATGCGTAAGAGGATGTTGATGCTGACAGTTGTGTCATAATAATACCCAGTATGAGCATAAATTCTGTTACAGATAAAAACATAACTTCATAAAAACTAATGTTAATGTCAATTCTTAGAGTAACTCTGTACATGTGATAGTGAATCTAAACAAGAAATTAATACTTCTTCTCAAAGTGTGCACCCTTAATCCTAACACAGGTCTTTAAGTGGCCAGGCTACGCGTTTATAGCTTTACGCACTGTGTCCATTGGAAAGTTGTCTGCTTCCACGTCTTGAAAGAATTTTTTAACGATGGAATCGTTAAAAATTCTTTAACACAGACCACAATTTGTAGTCCAGGGGGTTGAGGTTTGGACTAGCCGAGGGCCAATCGTGAACCTTAAGGATTCCGGAATATTGGCTGCAAGCCAAGCCTGGTTTTTGCGTGCCTTATGACCGGGTGTCGAGTCATGCTGAAAAGTCCGTGGTTTCTTATCAAAAGGGTTAAGAGTTAAGAGGCCTACTACACCGTCTAGAACAGTATCTTCACACACTTTAGCTGAAGTTTTTACCCCATTTTCACCAAAATGGACTTAGGTCACTCCATGATAGGACATCCCCCCACCAAACCATTACTGTTGACGCATGATGACTGCGCAGGACACTGATGACCAGTTGAGAGGCTTCTTTGAAGCACACACCCGATCATTTTTCTAGTTGTAATATTGTTTCCGATTGTGAAATTTTTCACATCGGTAACAAGAATATTCCTGTTTGAACTAGTAAACGTTTTGATCTTTCCACTCTCTTTGATTTAAACGATTTGGTTTAAGGAGTGCCCCATACATAGCCGGTAAACACCAAATATAAGGTTTTGAAAGATATTCGCTCAAACGCGAGCGGGTTCCCTTCTTTAACCTTCATTTCACGAGATAAGATTTTTTGTTTCTTCAAGGTATTTCGGCAAATTCTGGCCCAAACGGCATTCATTGCCTGTTGAGTCCTCAGAACACATGGTCTGCCTGATCTTTTATGATCGTCAACATAAGAATTGTTAGTGTATCTAGCTATAGTACGATAAACATACGAATAAAAAAAAAGATTAAGCAGCGTTTTAAAATTGTTGCAGGGTCCATTACCACTTTATTATGCAGAGCAATCAAATTATTTCTGTAAAGCCCCACTCCATTTTGATTTCTAAGAAATAGCGGGAAAAAATACAGAATCACGTCAAAAGTATTTGAATGAATTAACCTCATTCCCAAAAAAAAATATTTGGAAGGAAAAAAATGTTTAGTAGCTTTTACATAATTCATGGCCAGACTAGGTATATAACCAAAAAATAAACGGCATGTCTTTATTTTTACTATATTTGAATGCCTCTGGTTTTGCGACCGTTTTATGAAGGCTCTGCTTTCTTGTGAATTCTATGCCTAGGATTTTCAGAATTTACTCTTCTCATCTTCACTGAAGATGAGAAGAGTAAATTCTGAATGTGTACCAGTCACTTATGATTGTGAACTAAGAGGTGTACCTATTTTATCAATGTTCAATGGACCGCATCTGAGGAGTGTTCATCTAAAAATTCGAGAATTTCTAAGATCCTATGGTTAACATGTACAGAGGCACAATATATTCTTCCAACACCACATTAGAGTCACAATTAACAATCATAAAGCTAGATTTCGTTCAGGTCAGTTAATTTGAGACTGCGCTATCGCATTAGGTATTTTTACCTGTAATGAGTTGTAAGGGAGACCACAAATAAATTAAATAAATATTTTTTATTTCGGTTTCAACATCGATTAACGCGATAATACTCACTAGGATCAAAGCTTCGGATGTAGCTGAGTATGTAGTTGAGGTGCAACAAGGCGTGCGCGCGCGGGTCCAGCTCGTCCACGGGCCGCACGTACAGGCACAGGTCCATGTCGGACGAGTCCAGCCCGAAACCCGACATCGTGGACCCCACCACGTATAGTCCGTAGCGTGGGAATATTGTCTATAAAGAAATCGGATTGTTACAAAAATGCGCACAGAAAATACAAATGTATAAAAATATTAGGCAGTTGGGTAAATCAAACATGTACAAGGATAAAAATTACCACCCTACCCCCTCCCTTCCTTCGTGTCTTCAAGGTAAGAGTAAAAAGGCTCTTAGTAAACTAGTGCGCCTCACCATCAACGATTGCATTACTGCTTACCATCAGGTGGGATCGCAGTCCAGCACTAGTTTGTATCAATTTAAAAAAAAATATGATTCCTCTATTTGTTACGTTAGCGTAAGCTGTAGGATAGCTTTTCCTTCCTGTAGGTTGGTTTATCTTAACCTTGGCGTTCTCTACAATGTATATGTGGTTTTTTTTGCTATTCTATCGAGACAAGGTGGTGCGCGCCGTTTTTTGACGATATTATATGTTTTGTACAATGTTCATACCTTAGGACTTTATAGTGACTTCTTTGCCCATGAAGTGGTAAATATATTAAAATATACCTAGGCCTAGAGGATAATTGTGAGAACAGACGCTAATTTCATAAACGACCAGCCCCCCCTAGCCAAGTTACAATCCGATTCCTTTGTTCTGACGTCATCTCAACGCTCAGTCACGTGGTCCGAACAAAGGAATTGGAGGAGTGGCCCACTCGAAGCGTTTGGCGTGAACGATACGATTGTAACTTGGCTAGGGGGGCTGTTTACATAAGTTTAAGGATTATCTCAAGTTTATTGCATCAAATAAAGCCAAATACCCAGATCTTTGTAGTTTTAATATAATGTCTGAACAAACCTTTATTGTGATGAAGAGATATCTCCAAAGGTTCATTTTCTTTCTGAAAGTCTCTTCTGTCTGCTGTGACTTTATGAACTTGTCCCAAATCTCTTGAGACAATGTGTCCCATTTTGAACCTAGAAATTACGTTGGAATTATAAATGCTATTTTATTATTTATTTATTTTGGGCATATTAATTGCTAGGACGTTTTATTAATCATCAAGTCTGCTGTTTATTTATTTAAACTTCACGTGCAGTTGTGGTACATAGGCGGACTTAATGCAACAAGGCATTCTCTACCAGTCAACCTTACTGATACCTGCCTTGCCTTACCTGACGGAATAAGTGTCTACAGGTGACTACCTGAAGGCACTTATTACAATGTGGAAAATGGCAATGAACTTTATTTCTGATTAGTGCTCCCAGCGGCTTCGCCCGCGAAAATTAAATGAAAATTGTTCCAAAGAAACATACTCCCCTAGCCCATGTGCTATTATACTAGGGCATAGTATACCTGGGAGCCCATTGAAAGGTTTTTGTTCAACTAAATTATTCAATATATAATAATAATATCATATTCACACAACTATCACACAACGCCGTCTAGTCCCAAGCTAAGCAGAGCTTGCGTTATGAGTACTAGACAACATACTTAAATACATATATATTATAGACTAGCTTTTTCCCGCGGCTTCGCCTGCGTGAATGTGGGTTTCTCCATACAAACTTTAGACCCCCGTTTAATCCTGTTAGGGGCTGAATTTTGGAAAATCTTAGTGCTCGTCCACATCACAAAAGGAAACCTTGTGCAAAATTTCACGTTCCTAGGACCAGTAATTTCGGCTGTGCGTTGATATGTCAGTCAGTCAGTTTCTCGTTTTATATATATAGATAAATTACACCCAGACACAGAACAAATGAATGTGCTCAATGGGCCTTGAGTCTTTCGTAAACCCAAACTGTTAAACTATATTGTTTTGGAATATGCTATTATCATACAATACCATATTTGAACACTACCACATTTTTACTATTGACATGTGAAACTACTCGTTATCATTTTTCACTTGAAACATTTGTTTAAACATGTTTTTCTGAAAACGAAAGAAAGTTGATAATACCTATTTACTATACAAACATCTAAGTCATTGTTGTCAGCCAGAAAAGTGGTGAGAGAACACTTTCATTTGCTTTCAAATTATTTTTTGACTACCTACTAATCTATATATATAAAAGGGGAAACTGACTGACTGACATATCAACGCACAGCCGAAACTCCTGGCATTAGGAGCGTGAAATTTTGCACAAGGTTTCCTTTTATGACGTAGGCGAGCACAAAGAAAGGATTTTCCAAAATTCACTCCCTGA
Source organism: Mythimna pallens (assembly GCA_961205895.1). Lineage (NCBI taxonomy): Eukaryota > Metazoa > Arthropoda > Insecta > Lepidoptera > Noctuidae > Mythimna > Mythimna pallens. The sequence goes on along the minus strand of OY540838.1, from coordinate 23,399,998 downwards.
GTGGATGAAGCGGGGGTCCAAAGTTTGTATGGAGAAACCTACATTCACGCGAGTGAAGCCGCGGGCAGAAGCTAGTATACATATAATAGGTGAAACTGAAATACTGTTGTTCTCTAATTACAAATATGATGAACATATAAAGCGCCGCGAAAGTTTCAGACAACCACATTATTTTTTCAACAAGTCTCAACTACTCCCGGTCATTTTTTTACGGAGTGTCACACACTCTTATCACTCTTTTGCCAAGTTTCGGGCACATTCTTTTGCCTAGTGTCAGGTAAGTCATTCTTTTGCCACCTGAGGTACGTCACTCTTTTGCCATGTATCGGGTACATTATTCTTTTGCCAAGTGTCGGGCACATCATTTTTTTGCCAAGTGTCAGGCATGTCTTTCTTTTGGCAAGTGTCAGGCATGTCTTTCTTTTGCCACATGTCAGGCACGTCACTCTTTTGCCATGTATCGGGTACCTTATTCTTTTGCCGAGTGTCGGGTACATCATTCTTTTGCCAAGTGTCAGGCATTTCTTTCTTTTGCCGAGTGTCGGGTACATCATTCTTTTGTCAAGTGTCAGGCATTTCTTTCTTTTGCCAAGTGTCAGGCTAGTCATTCTTTAGCGAAAGTGTCAGGTACGCCATTCTTTAGCCAAGTGTCAAGCACGCCATTCATATGCGAAAGTGTCAGGTTCGTCATTCTTTTGCAAAATGTCAGTCCCGTCATTCTTTCGCCAAATGTCAGGCTCGTCATACTTTTCTCAAGTGTCAGGCACGTAATTTTTTGCCAAGAATCAGGCATGTCGTTATTTGCCAAGTGTCAGGCACGTCATTCTCGTGTAGAGCCAGAAAAACACGACCCTTTTCCCGGTAATCATGATGTAATTCTTGCTACGGATGGCACCAGAGGGAGTGTCAGACTTTTAGCAACTAAAATCCACCAGAACAATCCCGCAGTTCCCCGCTAAGGATCTGACAACCAATTTAGACTCTCGCTAAGTATCAGATAGCTACGTCATTGTTTTGCTAGACGTCAGATACTATTTGTCAATTGTCAGAACGTCACTTTTCCGCCAAGTTTTCGACATTCACGTTATTCTTTTATCAATTGTTAGAGACACTTATGTCATACTCTTCCACAGTCAAACATTTGCGTTACATCCCTCTTTCGTAGTATCAGAGAGCCACATAGATCATTCAAGTGTCATTTTTTCTCTGATCCGCTTTTGCACCAACACAACAATTTGATTGAACTTACCATTTAACAAGTCGTCGGGCGTAAACTTGACCTGGAACGGGTAGGAACCATTCAGGTACCTCTCGGGAGCGATGCGTCTTTGCGGGCGTGCGTCTCTGCCGCGCCGGCCGCGCCATTCACGCACTTGCCCGTATCCGCCCGCATAGTGGCCGTTCGATGTACGTTCCGTGTTACGGGACGACTCTTCACCTGCGAGAGAAATTAGCACTTGAATGAAATTGCACCCAATCACAATTAGAGAGAGATTTTTAAACGATCCAGTAACAAGAAGTCTTCTACATCGCAGTTATCTTACCCTCATCCCCAATTTTTAGCGACGGCGCAAGTTAGTCGTAATAATCGAACATGGTAATCAATGCTTGATTCTCTCGAAAGGGTTTATGCCCCCTGCAGCATGACTATAAGATGGCAATGTCAAAGTCCAGTTTTTTATTTCACTTAAGCCTACATGAGCACTTATAAAACGTCAGAAGCTAGTGCGGCACCATGCACTAAAGAAATTGATGATTCCAATAATTCAGAAAGTTATCCAAGACAGGATTTTCCAAAATTCACCCTCTCCATTACCTACATCATTTTTAATGCCTTCTGTCATAAAAAGGTATATGTATTGTCACAGGCGACATAAAATCGTGGTTTTTTAGTGGAAAATGAGGTCTATGAAATTATGCAGACAACAGGTAACCATGAGTCAACGCATAATTGAATTATAAGAAATAGGATAACCTAATTACGGGGTGACTGGCACGGTCTGGTTAAACCCTGATTATGAATAGCTTTGCAAATTACCACGAGTAGTTGAGACATGCAAACGTTCTGGGTGACTGTCGCTGCCAGTTTTTGACGCTTCAAACGCATTTTGCATATTCGTAATATTTGTTGATTAATGTTTTTAGAAATTTCCAGAATCCAGGTTGTAATGCAGTAAAGGCAACAAAATTTTGTACTGATCCGTTTCAACTGAAATGCTAATGACTAATGAATGAGTTGCAAATACCCCACTCATAATATCTGTCCGCTTGATAAAATAACAACAAACAAAATTACGCGCAACGAGTCATTTTAATAACGATGCATAATCTTGGTACTTAGCAATTAAATAATCAATAGATTGCACACGTCGAAACTTGTATGAATATGAATCATGTTTTTATCACAAAGCGATCTAGTTTTAATGAGTACATTCTTTTCAAGATGGGGATTTCGGAACCGAATGTGTACGAAATCAGAACTCGTAATAATTCACTTCCTATTCCTATAGGAAGTAGATTATTGAACAAATGATCCCGTAATTCCTACTACAGGATGATTTGAATTACTTGCGGTAGTCATGGCAACCAATAAACCGCAATGTCACCAGTTCAAAGGCCCCACACGATTGATACTAAGTGCTGTCCCTCTAATATAATTAAGTTTATGTAAGTACCTACCTACCCCTACTTGAAATTAAAATCCGAAATAATTTTCAAAGTTTGGAACAAAAACCCAATGCCAAATATAACTTGGAACCCATACTTTTATTATGACCTATTTATTATAAATACAATTAAAAATCGACTTACAATACACAAAGCTAAAGTCGGTATGAATTGATGCCGAATGGATAGAAGTGATTTCGAATTATTACTCAGCTAATTGTATTAGGGTTTACACACAACTGCGATGCAATGCGATACAACGCCGCATCGCAGAAACCTGCGATGAGATTTGAGAGATTTTATGGGGCAAAGCATCGGTGATCATAGAATGTGCGATGCTAATCAATTCGTAAATTCTTGCGATGCGTCGTAATTTTACGATGCGTCGTAATTTTACGATGTGACGTTGCATCGCAGTTTTAAGTTTGGTTCCCTTAGAGTTAACGAAAGGATTTACATAAGTAAACAAAAAACTCCCAAGTAATGCCCTGCAAAACGTGAATGTAGTAAATGAATTCGTGCCAAGTGTTAATTAGCTAGAATTCGATTAAAAATTGGCTTAGCAACAGCAATAAATGAATATTAACGTTAGTTAAGTAGTAATAATTTTATTGGCTACGGAATTTTCAACAGGTGTTAAGTTTCTAGCGAAAGCAGTTACTTATTCATTATATTTAACTAGTTTTTGCCCGCGGCTTTGCTCCCGTCAACTGACTTCTTTATTCTACTCTACCCTACCTATCCTACCTACGTACCCTATCTACCCTACCCTAATTACAACCTTTCCTGTATGCTGGTGAACAAAACAAAGAAAGTATTTTAAAATTGGTCCAGCCTTTCTTAAGTTATAGCGTGACCAGGAGAAATAGGGGTTCACAATGTTGAGGTTCGTGACCTCCCTGCTTCATCACTTTCATTCGAACGATAATCCTTCCAAGTGTTTCTGTCTCTGGCGATGGCAGTTTGAAGGGCATTGTATAGCGTAGAGACAAGAGCGGTGAGGATCTGGTCAGACCAACATATTGGGCTGCATCTACGAGGCCTTCTCCCGTCCACTTTACCGGTCACGATGATCCTTTCGAGGTTGCCAGCATCTTTACTTGCAATGTGACCTAAGTATTGTAGAATCTTGTGTAGATACTCTGATATAAACCTCGAGCAGATTTTGAGTTCTTGCCATATGGATACGTTGGTCCGAAGTGCTGTCCAATGTATACGGAACATCCTTCTCCAGCACCACATCATCACACCATTTATATATATATTGATAATATAAATTAAATTTTAATATTAAGATGCGTTACGAGCAAACTTATTCGATTGTTGAAAGACTGTTTTTGCGAGAAAATAATCATGAAATAAACAGATACGATTCCATGTTCTGCGTTAGTAACAGAGAGCAGTCATTTTTTCGTTATCAGTAAGACATTAATGGAACAGTTGAATTCTTCTCGCCTTCACCACACTACATGCATAGTCGGTAATTTAACATTGATAACACCATGACTTTTGCTTACCTTTTAAGGACAATAAAGTCCACATTTTTTGCAAAAAACGGAGCAAGAACAAGAGATAAGTAAGCATAAAGTGTACACTGAAAATAACAGCAATATAATATTTTCTGGTCAAATATTTAGTGCTCAAAGAGATTTCCTAGCGTGATAGGAACACTGCTCCCTGAAACTTATAAACGTGTAAGTTTTGATGACGCAGCCAGGGCGCTTAGTGCACCTATGCACTGCGGTCCCCCTTTGAATATTGACGCTTTTAATAAAGCGCACAATTCTAGAATATTCCATTACAACATTATTACACGACTTGCGTAATCTCTGTGTCATGCCAGGTACTTGCATCCTGGGAGTAACCGTTTCAAAATAGTCTTACTATTGAATACGTAATTTTATAATGCCTATTTTTAGACAAGATTCAAGCTTTTGCAATGTGTGCAGTATGTTAAAACCTTGAAAAGTTTTATTGAGTCGATTGTTAATTTTATTTGAAGCTCGATTTGGTATTATAACCTTGACCGAAAGTTTTATCGTGTCCAAAAGTCAGGGTTTGGTGATACTATGCGTGTCTACTCAAGCTTTTTCAGAACGAAAACGCGTCCTAAGATAGCTATGTAATAAACCCTATAAAGTTGTCCAAAGTAAATTAAGGATCGGGTATTACTTTCGGTTTCTGGGGATCGCTCTTGAAGATCGACATCGATATTCCTGATAAGATTGGGCCCTGGAAGATTCTTAGACTCCCGTTTTTATCAATAAATTATAAACCACTTGGGGTTCTTATTCTAGTCGCGGATCACACGGCATAACGAACGATACTTTAGATTTTTATGCTAATTAGGAAATTCAACGGACGATCTGTTGTCTGAAAGCGGATACATTGAAGCTGTTATTTGGGTCGTCAAGCGAAGTAATGATGTTCTCGTTCTATTTACTAACCAGATCAGTAAAATTCTAGCCGTATGAGCGTTAAAACGCGTCTAGCACTTTTTGCGTCTCACGATCTTACGTAAAATTTTATTGCCTTTACAATACGCAGTTACTGTTGTATTCCGTCTACGCTTTTCAATAAAACAATGCATTCATTTTTCTATTAACATAACTCATGTTTTCAAAATAAAACGTGTTTCTTATAGCAGTTTAAATAATACAATCTGTACATAAAAGGACTTGTAGTCTTTCTGGTAGCTCATTGTTGAGAATAGACGTCATAGGAATGAATAGGTGTCGTGCTAAAGTTCGTGTCTTCAGACTTTCACGTCAATGCGCCAGTCGGTCATGAGACCAAATGGGTCGGGATCAACCGACTGCGCTATTTTTCTATTTTCTTCGCCATCAGTGTAAACATACTTCAAGAGAGAATAACACCGATCTATTTACTTATCTCTGACGTTCTCAAGGCTAAATCATTTAGATATAATTTACATTGTTATCTAATATTCAAAGTTAACGTCACGTTAAGCACACAACGCATTCCATTGTAGCCTTTACGTTGATGTCGTAAAGCATAAAATGATAGCGTCGTAGTTGAAGTATTCCAAACATCTAAATATATCGCAGCAGAAATGTCTACAATGGGATTTTATTTTGGGGGCTACGAATGTATAGGATAACACGTGGCGCTGTAAACAGGGGCGCCAAACAATTACGACATAGTTTCGTAAAAAGTAATTTGGGCATCAATATAATTGTTTACTTTTTTCCGCTCATTCACGTGTGAACGTAGCTAATAACCATTAACTAAAAAGTGGGAGTTGTCATTTCGTCTAACAACCATTGTGATCTCTGATCTTTTGATTTAAACGTGCTTAAGGAATCCGTTTGAGAGCGTTACCACGTCACGTTTTAACTTGGTAACAAAACTGCGTATTTAGCGGGGTGCCAGGAACTTGAGAAATAAGATCAAAAATAAAATGTTAGGCACGTGAGTAGTCGCGTGCTGCGACTAATTAGCATTACTGGCCCAGTTTTGTGAAGGATAGTCAGTTTGTCAGTTAATGTACTGAAACACCACATACAGAGGTTTTGACACAGACGGTAGGTGCTTTATCATTTGGTTATCAGAAGACAGACTTGTTCAACATGACAATGTAGGTAAAAGTGCTTGTAAATTATGTATATTTTATAAATCAATAAATAAACGAAGAATAAAAATGGTGTAGATGAATTAATGTCATGCTTTTAGTTAGAGCCTTGATATAAAGTAAAGCAAGCTCAAATTATAGCATTTTTTTTTTAAGTTCTACCTCCATATTCTAAAATCATTACTTGAAAAGTCAAAAGTTGAGAACTAAATTGTTTGTTGCCTCTTCAGATAAAAAGTTAAAATAAAATATACATAAAATCCTAAAGGAAATAAAAACATTTGTTTAGCCAGGCATTCAAATAATTCATGACAATAATCACAATTTCACTCAATCTCTATTTGCATCATACGGCTATCTACGTAGGATATAAAGTGCTCATAATTTTAGTTGCTATGCTATTATAAAGCTGCAAAACCAGTCCTAATAGAAATAATTTATCAATTATTGTAGAACCTTATTGCTTGTTTGAGAATCTTATTCAGTATACCCTCAATAAAATAAAAACGAAAAACAACAGAATTATGTACCATTTGATCCTATAAAATTTAATTAACTGTTTACGGTTTCTGTAAACAACAACTTCATAAAATAATAGGATATCTTAATTAATGATAATATATTGAAATAGTTTGACGGGTTACTCAAAAAATCTTAAAATTATTGTTTACAATTACAATTGGTTCTATTGGCAGCACCTTTTACCTTGAGCACCTACTTGTGCTTTTTACATTCCAAATAATTATCTTTTTTAACACACTTATGTACTTCTAAATTAAGATAATTTAATGTAAGTGAGGGTGGCATATAAAATTTAGGAAACTATTCAAATAAGATGATGATTTTGTTCAATCAACTGATTTTTTCCCACTTTATCATTCTGACAAATAAGTAGATACAAGATATAAAAATATAGTGATAACAGAAACTTGAAGGAATGTTACCTTTTTCTCCCGACTTGTTGGAGCCGGAAGCATTGCTTGAGAGGCTGGAGTCGTCCGAGTCGTACCCGAAGGCTGTGCTGTCTCCCGAAGCCTTGGCGTTAGGGTTGCGTTCGCGGCGCGGCTGCCAACGGCGCGGCGTGGCGTGACCGGCCGGCGACCCCGCCAGGCTCGGCAGCCCGTCCAGCGGATAGGGCCGCGCCGTGCGCTCCTGCCCGCCCATCATGAACATCTGCCCCGGCCCTCCGAAGGCCCCGCTCCCGTGATACATTATCGGTGCGCCCTCGTTCATGCTCGCCTTTATACCCTGCCGGCGGTTCAGGTTATAATTTTGACCGAGGTTCACGTTCACCGGCGAATTTTTAGACAATAATTTTTAGCATACCGACCTGTGTTTCGACCGTTAAATCCGATGGCGTCCGGCGTAGCAGGCGACTATTGCGTCATAGTAGGCGTAGTAAATTAATTAGAGTATGGTGCGACGTCGAAATCTAGTGATTCTATTTATCTTGAGTACGCCGAAATTCGAGACGATCGTCAAGTGGGACGTTCTTTCCGATATGATAGCTTCCGGCCTTCAATTGTGTCGATTATAACGTGTCGCTTGACTCCCACTGTGTGAAAAAACTAGCTACAATTATTTCGACGCCGGTAATAATAAATCTACCCACGAATTATGGCAAATCTGTAAAATCTAATGAGGAAGATCCGCCATGACTTTAGGGAGCAACACTAGCGACATCTGACGGAAGTGAGTGAAGTAGTACACGTGATTTTACTTTTTTCTACTTCAAATTCCGAAGTTCCATTTTATGCCAGTGATAAAAAATACTAATTTAACCTTCAGTCTTTCCGAAGCACTAAATAAAACATTATTTCTACTATAATAATCGAACTACTCCCAGAAACAATGCAAAAAATTGACTTTTTAAATTCATAAGACTTTATTTTTGCAATATATTTTATCTGTGGATTTTGTTTTTCCTTTTGCAATATTTACACATTGAGATATTTTCTGTCAATGTATTCACATGACAGTGACATTACAGTAATCGTTCCGTTTCAGAAATTGTAAGATTTTGAGCATTTTAAAGTTTAATCCTTGTTTTACGAACGGATATTGTATTAGGCTTCTTTGGTCTAACATAATAAATGTATAAAGTTTGGATTTATTATGCTGTTTCATGACTTTCGTTTGACAATATTTGACATCAATTGACGACACATGACAGGACGTTAGGAAGATTGACCAGACACACGTAAAAATAATAAAATTTGTTACAAAAATAGTCTAATTTCCAGTTTAAATCGATTACAGTGATAATGGAAAGCATCTTGGAATCTGTGCAATTATTAAACCAATTATAAAATCTATCTAGCAAGTGATGACGTTGATTGGGGACTATGTAACCTTAAAAGTGTTAAAAGAAACAAACTTTGCTTTCTCATTGTTTGATAATCATTGTTATCTCGGTGGAACAGTACGTTGATATGTCACATTTCGGAGATTTTATGGACGGTGTACCCGTTAAAATATCGGAGAGGTATAAGCGACCGCTGAGATACGATTTACCTTATACTGTAAACGAATGTCCAATAAGAGCGCAAAATGTCGTCGACAGCGCTAATTATTCATGTACGTTTGAGAGGAACGTCCTTGCTAAACTCAAGGAGCTTAGGAATGCGAAAGAAACGAAGAAGAATGAGAGGCGGCACCGCCTGCAGCTGCTACAAGAGGCGGAACAAAAGAGGCTCGACGCGATAGCCGCGGCCGAGGACGAAGAGCGGCTGAAGCAGCTCAGCGTGTCCGAGGTGTCCTACCCCAGCACCGACGACATCAGCCCCCTCTCTGCCGACGACAGAGCTGATAAAAACTGTGATAACATTGCTAAAGTAGATAATACCCCCAACCATGCTGATGTGTCCTCACACATTAACTATCACACCCCTAGTATTGTGGCCGACTCCCAGCTTAACATACTGCAGCCTACACTAGTGAAGGCGTATCAGCAGGAGAATAGCTTGCTTGATGATCCTGACCCACTGCAAAATTTGAAGTTAAATACAAAGATAACTAGAATAGCACACAATCCTAACATAGATACACTAACATTTAGAGATTTTGAGAATGATACATCAAGTCCATTTGACAATGTGGAGCTGAAGACTATAAATGATATGGAGCTGCTGGCCCAAGTGCTACAAGATCAGAAGGACTCTACTAGTAGTTGTCACCCTCAGTCAGGCTATACTCCAGAGCATGGGTACACTATGCCTAACTGTGTATCTCAACCACATGTTGATGGAGTCACATATTTACCAGCAACATACTTAGAACAACCCATGCAAAATACAAATATGATGTATGGCTCTCCACAGCACTATCCTATGTCAAACGGGTACTACATCCCCACAGATAATGATACTGCCAATATGTATATGCAAAATTACCAATATTATGTTACTCCTAATCCATATCCTGCTGTAGATCAATATTATGGTAACCAGTTACCTACAACATCAGGCGAGGTGGGTAATGTGTCAAATAGTTCTACGTACATTCCACAGCCTTATTACTTCCAGTACCCTCATATTCCTGTAACATATCAGCCTGAAAATGCACCAGAACCTTACCAAATGGTTGCACAGAATGAAAATATGGATCAGAATCAAGCAGCAGCAGGACCACAGGCTTCAGTGAAATCTAGATCACGGAGTGTTCCAGATATTGTTAGGGAATTGAATGAAGAATTAGCTAAACTGCGTACAAGTGAGAGATCATACAATGTCAGTCCAGCTCCTAAGACTCAAGCACCTCAAGTAGCAGCGGTTCCTGTTACAAGTGATAGAAAGGAGGAGAAGAGAAGCAGGAGGAAATCGGAGCATTTGCCAAATCCTTTTGAGAAGTTGTCTCCTAAGTTGCAGGATATGTGTCGGAAGATTCATGGAATGGGTTTTCCTCTTGACAGGGTAGCAAGGGTGTGTACGCTTGTAGGTGATAATGATAAGAAGGTGAGTTTTATTGGAATATCTAGAATATGTTTTTTAGTTGTATTGGATTAAATTTCAATAAGATTATTAACAGTCAGACTGTAAAATAGCCATTTATTTACAAACTTTGGGGTAATACATTTTCTCTTTGGGTTCTAACTTTAGTGCTGGTTAGAGGATCTCTCGGTTCAGTGTGCCTTTTGGCATAGGCCTTGTCCAACTGCTTCGATTGGCCTCTGTCTGCTGCTACCCTTTCCAGTATGGAGTCAAGGTCAAGCTGATGTTGTTTTGCCATCTTCTCATTGGGCGACCCTGTTTTTTGACACCATATCTTGGATACGATAGGATTACCTGCTTGTTCCATTTGTTGGCCTAGCTACTAATCATATATATTATTATACCTGTTTAGCCCCAGTTCAGATGGTTGATTCAGGTCAGAATTGATGCATTAAAAACAATTGATTGAATAAAATAGTTTTTTTATGGACAAAAATGTACAAGAAACTCCATACCTACTCTTTGGTTACCCCTTTACCCTTCTTATGCCCTATGTCTTCATTGTAAAAGGTAGAGTGCCTGCTATGTTGCCAAGCAAAACATCATTTGGAGTTTTGTGATTTGTGTGCCCGATATCCAATACACAGTATACAACATAATTATGTATTACAGTATGTAACCTTGAATTCAATGTCAATTCTGTTATAGAGGTTGTTTTTCTTAGCAATTAATGTGAACTGCTTTGATATAGACATATTAGTTAATAGCTTATGCCAGAGGTTTCTCCCGTGAGCATAATAGCAGCCTTATAATGTTTCCACTGCTGGGATTCAGACCTCTCTAGGAGAGGAATGTGACCATTGGACATTATTCCAGAACATTATATTATTATCATGAATAAATAGTATTCCATAAATTGTATTAATCTATTTCAGTAATTGAGGTGTAATTGATTCATAAACATACTTAGTAGTAAGTCACTGTAAAATATACCTTATCTGAAAGTTGTAAGGACTTCTTTTGTATGGCTAATCTTTTGTATACGTTTTTCCCTTTTTTGGCTTCCAATCTGTGTTTTAATTAGGTAAAAACAGTTCCATTAGTTCAATATACATAATAATCTCATTATGTTGGAGCCAGATAACAGCGTTGACTTAAATGCATTAGTGGCTGGTAACGTTGGTACTCAAATAATATTGAAACAGGCAGTTTTGATCTTTATTTCCAAGAAATAAGGTTGCTAAATCCATGTTTTTTTTTTTAAAGATAAGCTTTCGATTATGTGGTGAATTGTTGTTAATAGTGCTCAAATGATTTAGGATGAAGCACAGCCAGTATGGTACCATTTTTTTATCTACGAATGTGGTTGTAATGTGACTGCTATAGGAAATACGCATGCAATTTTTTAAATTGCTTATTTATATAATTTTTAGTTCTAGTAAACAAACATGAATCAATTTTTATTTAAAACTAGCTTTTGCCCGCGGCTTCGCTCCCGTCAACTGACTACTCTACCCTACTCTACCCTACTCTACCCTACTCTACCCTACTCTACCCTACTCTACCCTACTCTACCCTACTCTACCCTACTCTACCCTACTCTACCCTACTCTACCCTACTCTACCCTACTCTACCCTACTCTACCCTACTCTACCCTACTCTACCCTACTCTACCCTACTCTATTCGATTTTTTCTCGCCGTAAAAACCATCCTTGAACTTTAACGAACATTTTAAAAAAAGAATTGGCCAAATTGGTCCAGGCGTTGTTGAGTTATGCGCTTACCAACACATTTTGCGATTCATTTTTATATTATAGATATCTTCATCAACAACGGAGTTATAAAGCTTCAAAGTTACTAATAAGAAAGAGAAGTCCGATATGAACTTTGACGTCAAAGTACATGACGCCCGTACAGTCGTCGTACGAGTAGAAAACGACTTCTTGGCAAGAGAGTTATTATATTTGTTTAAAAATGTTATTTCTCGTTTGTTTTTCTAGGATTCTTGATATTGTTTTTACAGTTAGTATTATATTTTATATTGTTGTATGTTTATAAATAAACTGGTTAGATAAAAAAAAAAAAAAATATTGGCTATTGGTGATAAAACGTCACCTATAGCAGCCCACTGATAAACTTAAGGCTATTCCTAAGCTTAGTCAAAACATCCTCCACCTTCCGCTTTTAGCCTGTTGCAGTTAGGGCTTTCAAATACCGGATTTTTTCAATACCGGCCTGTTGGTCTAGTGGTTAGTGGCCCTGACTGCTATGCCGGAGGTCGTGGGTTCGATTCCCACCCAGGACAAATGTTTGTGTGATGAGCACGATCATTTGTTCTGTGTCTGGGTGTAATTTATCTATAATATGTATGTATTTAGAAATATATAAGTAAGTTTATCAGTTGTCTAGTACCCATAACACAAGCTCTGCTTAGCTTGGGACTAGACGGCGTTGTGTGATAGTTGTGGAATATTATTATTATCGTTTATTCATTTGTTTATGTACATATAAATTATATTTTTAAATATTTCAATAAAAAATAAAAAAAACATTTAAAAATATAAAAAATAGTGTCCCACCGGTATCGGGAACAGGGTCCAAGCTACCGGCGGTCAGGGCTCCAGAGAAAGGAACCTCCTAACAATACGAGCCGTGTCCAGGAGTACCACTTTCTGAATCAAGCACTTGATCCAGCCGCCTAACGCGAGCCTCCTAAGGTGTTGGTCGAGGCTCTTGGCTATTAAGCCATTGGCTGACACGACTATCGGTACAATGATCGCCGAGTCCACATCCCACATGTCGACAACCTCGCGAGCCAAGTCAATATACTTGATTTATTATTATTATTATTAATGTGATCAATATCGTTGATCAAGTGATCACGGTATGATTCAGAAAGCGACTACTGTTGTACTATTCAAAAAAGCTGGCAAGATATTATTGGGCAACGAATTGTTCGAAAAAGTTACCGGAGCCTTCAGAATAAAGGGCAACTGAAGGAAAAGTAGCCAGTAAAAGTCTGACACTCCCTCACGCTCCTAGCTCGTTCGCTCCCAGAGCGGCAGAAGTATTTTGTTTTTTTTTTTTGCTAAAAATTGGCCAGTTGCTCACTGTTAAGTTCTTCGCTGAAATACATAAACCAATTATTTTTTTTTTCAATTTTCAGGTGATCGAAAGTCTATTAATACTGGGCGACCTTATGGACCTCGGCTTCCCAGAAGGCAGGGTGTCCGCGGCGTTAGCCAAGCACGAATTTAACCGGGACAAGGCTTTGGACGAGCTTGTACCGTAGAGGAATAAGGAAACCCCGAAACGTAACGTAAGAAGACTCGAAAAGTCGTAAGGAAAATGATTTTTGTAGGTGGACAAGACAAAAAGGAAATGCTCCTTAATAAGAGTCAGGTTCCATCTGGAACTGGCAACTATTTAACAATCGATTTAAAAATGTACAGTTGAGCGATGAAAAGGTTTATCGACATTACGGGCATTTTATGGACATGAAAATTTTTCAGACCATGTACTGGCAAGATCGTTGGAAAAGAAAAATGTGGGATTAAAGACATGTATAACCTTTTCATTCTATCACTGCACTCAAAACAGAAGACCAGCTTGTGAAAAAAGCCAGTTTTATAGCCAGCGAAGAGTATACGCAAAGAAAATTAGAATGTTAGTAACAAGTGTTGAGCCGTGATTTATTGATGCATTTGTCTATTTGGTAGTTTGGAAGATAATACTATAAAAACAGTAGGTACTGGTGGGCATCGTTCACACCAAACGTATTGTCTGCCGCCGACTGTGAGTATGTTCACTGTCAGCCCCAGTTTGAATATGAACTCAGTCGCATGAACGAAAGACCTACTCTATCTTACTACGCGTAGTACAATAATAGGCTACCGAGAGTCAACGACAACGCACTACGTAATAGTCGAAAGAAGTAGATAGAAAGTATATAGTCAGTTCGGTGTGAACGAGAAGTTAATATACCCATATATGCAAAAGCGATAAACTGCATGACGCGCACTCACAGTCAGCGGCCGACACTTCGTTTGGTTTGAACAATGCCGTATAAACGATAGTCGATGTCTACTTGTATGCAAACTTGCCGTTTTTAAAATGATTTCCACATTTGCTTCGATGTTTTGAATGTAAGAAATGTTTTAAATTCCTTTCTATTATCTGAATAAGTGTTTGCACATTCTAATATTATTAATATTATAAAACTTCAAGTCACAGGGTCTGTTAATGCTTGAGTCAATAGTGATAGTGAATCAGATCTAATCCATTAAACATGCCTTCTGACGTATATGATTCTAAGTAGGTATACCTGTTGGCTTTTCACTCTATCGAGACTGACTATCTGATATGGAGATTACGATGAAAATTATGTATTTATAGAGCGTTATAATATGCGAAGCTTTTACGAATAACTGGGGTCTGAATTTTCGTGGATAAAAGTTCTATGGACATGGACTATCCATGCGCCTAACGTCGTCTAAATCAGTTCAGCACAATTTTTTTTACTGGCGTTATTTCTATTTCTGCGGTATGGGGCGTTTAAGACCTCGTTTGAAAACTATCATTGTGACGGAAAAGAGCTCATTAGACTCCGTAACGTTTAAGAAACTAAAAGCTTCTTTAAGTCAAGAGTGAATAGGCTACTTCTAGGCAAGCGTGCTCCATCGTCGACCACATCATCGCTTACCATCAGCTGAGATGGCGGTCAAACGCGAGCCTATCATTAATAAAAAAAAAATCTTTTTGGCTAAATAAAAAAAACAGACAATTTTATTTCTTCAGTGCGATACTAGGTCAAAGTGACACCGTATTAAAGTAGATATACCATAGATAAATACGAGGCGTATTAGACCTCGTTCTGCACTGAACTTATAAAAGCGGGATTCAGTAACAAACTTGTATACATCCAGACATTTAAAAATATTAATAGGAAGAAGACACTGATCTATCTTAGTTTTCTTCGGTGTATTAACGATTTCAGCAATAACACTTCTGCTTACCTTGTTTACTAGAAGTAGGAAGTTGTTATTTTGTGCAGTTTCCGGATATTTGATCAGATCGACTTAGCACTTATAAGTGATCGAGATTCGATATGGCCGCTTTTTGAAATAGGACTGATTCGAATGAGCGTATTTTTTTTTGTAAGTTGGAGATATGACTATATGCAGAGTTTGTCATAAGTCTAGTCAGGGTACCTGTACAGAGATAATGATTGTCGAAAGGACGATTTTTTTGGACTTGACATACACCACGAAAAAAAAACAAATAAAGTAACAATCTAAAACATTTTGTCATTTCGACAAGCTCTATTCCTGATTGACAGTCACTTTGTGTATAGCCTTTAGTAGAATAATGAACCTTCTTCCTTTAGCTTTCCACCTTTGGTAGGACAAGAACAAAAAGAGACTCAAAAAAGAGGGTACTTGAAAATTGAACCTTTTTTTACACGACTGCCCAAAAAAAGAGTGTTATGTTTTCAGGGTTGAGGGTGAGTTTCTTTATTCCATCATAATTTCTAAACGACTGGTCTGATTTACATGTATGAGGTATCGTTAGAATCCTTGCATCGTCCCGAGTAGTATGTTATTGAAAAAATGTAAAAATCCAATATGGTAGGTATGATTTTTAGTTTATTTTTTTGACATGGTAGTCGTGGTTTTTAATTTTTGAAACCTATGTTTTCAGACTCAAATACCCTCTTTTTGAGTTAGGTGTCTTTAACATGCTATTTCTCAAAAATTATAGAAGCTATAGTATGCCAAAATGCTTTAATACAAATTTCTTGTTAACATACCTAAAATAATTATCGTGGATAGTTTGTTTCATGGAAAGGAGAATAACTTTAGTGCAATATAATACAGAGAAAAAGCGTGCAAAGAAAACGTCAATGCATTCAACAGAAAAAGAGACTTAACAATGTATTCAAACACGTCGAAGAAACTTGGTCGAAGGTACCTACATTGTTTTCTTTGTTTACATTTTGTCTCAAGTCTAGGTGAATAGGGTATTTTTATCGAAGGTGTGATATATTGTGGATTTTTGACAGTCGTTATTGATGTTAGAAAGTCACTTGGTCTTGAACTGTGACTGACTTCTAAGCTCTTTTTAACCGGAACCACTGGGGGGTTTCTTATTAAAAATTGCTAAAGTTATGTTTACGCAAAACTTGAATAGCTAGGCTTAGCATAAATTTAAGTGACTTTTAATTCACTTTTAATTTTACTAACATAAAATTAAAATATAATGACTAGTGATGGCCAAATGTGATTTAGTCTGCGATTCCGTAAATTGTTGCAAAAATTTGTGTTGTGCAATTTTGATTGAAGTAAATTAATCAATTATGTTGTATTTTGTGTCTAGGTTATTATCAAATTGCGGGCAATTAAGTGTTTTAAGGTTTTTCTTTCAACGATTCATGCATAAAAACGTATGTTGTATTTTTAAAACTTACGTAACATATAATAATTAACATATAAACGTAACATATATTTCAATTGGCAATGAGAGCAAGGACTGTTTGGAGAGTCTGAATAAACATAATATTCAACCTTATATAAAGAAAAATCTGTGCGTCTTGTGCGCGCATTGTGCTAGGTGGTTGTGTGTAAGCGCAGACTTACAAAATTTAAATACCATCATCATCATTTCAGCTGAAAGACGTCCACTGTTGGAAATAAGCCTCCCGCAAGTGGCGCTATAACGACCGGCCCTGTGCATCTCGCATCCATCGGATTCCCGCGACTACTATCCTCACTAGATCATCGGTCCACCTTGTGGAAAGCCTTCCAACGCTACGTCTTCCGGTACGTGGTCGCCACTCCAAAACCTTTCGTTGCCATCGACCGTCCGTTCTGCGAGCAATGTGCCCTGCCCACTGCCACTTAATTTCGGCGTTTCTTCGAGCTATGTCAGTGACCTTGGTTCTCTTGCGGATATCTTCATTTCTGATGTGATCACGCAAGAAAACTCCAGCCCTTTCTATTGCCCTTTGGGTGACTTTAAACCTTTTGATGACATGGTATATACCATCTACCAGTACTATAATGCTACTATAATGGAGATAGATATGTATATCTACCACCATTTTGGCAGCCTCTTGTGATTAATTCCAATTTTAATAGATTCAGATATGTACGTAAGTAAAGTCAACTTTAATCTACAATACTAAATGTACACGTACTGCAAAGATCTCTTTTGTACATAAAACACACACAAAAAAGTCATTAAATTCCTTCAGTAAAGTTATTAGAAAAGTGGGTAGTTGGCAGTTATTAAGAATATTGTGTTGTTTTCTCTCTAAACTGTGTGACTCTTCATTCATGTGACCCAAGTTGGGCGCAGCAAAGACAATCTCCACCTGGGGTGCTCGGACGGTTCCGATCTTCAGTGTTTAGACCATGTCACACCTTCCATCCTGCGTCACGTGATCTGTTACCTGTTCACGTAGGAACTTAATGACAGCGTTAGTGGACGGTATTTTCGTGGCCGACAAGGAATTTATCTTGAAAAAAAAGGGTTTTTTCCTTCGACACGCAAAGAACCTATCCATTCGTTGAAATTCTTAAATGTTTTAGCATTCGTCGAGGATCTTGTAGGTATTTACCTGATTCTAAATTCAAAGCAACAGTTCCGTGTCATAAATTAAAATTGTTATGTATTTTCCTGTTGCTAATATTTTCCGCGTAAAATCAATTAGTTTTTATAGTTTATAGTACGGAAGTACTTTCAGATACACTAATACTCCGTTTATCAGGCTCGTTCAAAAATATTTTATCAAAAAACCAATCATATATTATGATGACCATAATAACGGAAATGTACTATTTTGATTGTAAGCCATTAAGATAGTTGATCTTGTCTTGTTTAATTGGTAATAACGATTTTTACTTACAATACACTTAGATTTGATACGTATCTCGAATTCTTTCTATTTTGATGATAATCTCATTTGATAATTGTAAAACAAGGGTTGTTTCGTCAGCCCTACTCAATACAAAAAGTTTAGCGAATGTAGAAATTTGACTCTCTTAACGAAATGTAGAAGTTTGACTCTTTTATCGAAATGTAGAAGTTTGACTATCTTATCGAAATGTATGGCACCAGTTTTTGGCGATTTCTGTAATTTCTAGTACTCATACCATAATTGAGCTCATAGTCTTTTGATCCCTACACGAAATAGGATCGAAATACATTTTTTTTTTGGTATTGTATCAGTTTTTGACTTGTTCGTCAACTTGCTACTGCAAAACTCTCAAACTCGCTCGCGAGTTGGCACCTTCCGATTTTTTTGTCAACTCGCTCGCACGTTTAAAGTACAGTCAAATAAAAACAGATTGAAATCAATATAAGCTATTGCCCGCGGCTTTGCTCACGCTGGCTGATTCGGTTAAATACTAACTATATCTGCTTAAATTTCGGGATACGTTAAAAATGTGGAATGTGGCGAGTGGGTTGCGGCTGACGACGCATGATACCCAAGCAACCAGTTTTTGCCAAAATGTTACTTTTTAAAGTAGTGTAAAGTCCCGCAAACATCCTTTAAAAATGAAAGGTCCTCCGACCAGACGGGTGTTTTGTCAGATCTGGGCCCGTTAGTTGAATGCAGGCTATATTCTAATCACGCGGAAACTGGTTACCAAAAAATTAGGAATCTTCGCAAAGGTGAGATGGTACTTCACACCGGAACAGCTGCTCAACTCTCATCTTTGGGATGAGTGTGCTAAATACCAGCTGATGCACTAGAGTCTATTGAGAAACGAGCCAAGAAGATCATTGGCAATTATGCACTTGTCGAGTCAAAACTCCATAGTCTTGAGCATCGACGCCGAGTTGCTAGCCTTTCGATTTTCTGTACATTGTAATTGAGTGTACATTGGAATTGCACAATTAAATTCCGCCAAGTCCGTTCCATCTTCGGACCACGAGACGTACGGCGTTGTTTCACCGGTACATGGCATCCCGCCCATACGCATTAAACGGGTAGGGAACACATTCATTGTGCGTACAGCTAAGGAGTGGAATTCCCTGCCGGACTCTGTGTTTCCTGATAGCTACAACCTAGGGGTCTTGAGTGTATAGGTTACTCATCATTACTTACAATCAGGTGAGATATAGGGGCCAAACGAGAGCCTATCCATAATAAAAGAAGTTAAAGTTCCTAAGTGTTTTTTTTTACTTTTGTTTTGCTGTTGCACTATCTCGCCGTGTGATTAAATGTCTATCGCCTTATTAATAATTTAATATAAATCGATATCTCATAAACGATATTCGTTTAATTTTAATAAGTGGTTTTAATCCAATCGTATAAAATTTCTAGTAGGTAACTACATCACACATTTAAATGTACATAAATACGTTAGATTTTTACGTTTGCGCGAGTTGACGGCAGAAAAGGTAGGTAACTACAGACTCGTGAGTTTTGCAGTAGCGAGTTGACGAACAAGTCCAGTTTTTTTGTCCGACTGTATTTTTTTTCCAATATCTTTGAATGTTCAGAATATAATATTTAGTTATAATATTCCGAAAAATGTTGAGATTTGTGACAGTACTGGAAATTGTCAAAATAATCCTTTATGTCTGTACTGTTGAAAGCAGGTAACATCAGAGTCAGGATTGCCGCCGTCTCGAATTGCCGATTCATCCCTTACCTGTGTTTGCACTACTTGTTTTTTTAACAATATTGTTTTTAAATGCCAGTGTTCTTGCGTGTCGGTTAGCCCATTTATCGAGAAAGGTTATAAGTGTTATAACGTCGCGGTACGACCCACGGGAGCGGAGCACTAACTAAAGACTTGGGTGAAACCGCGGGGGACAGCTAGCTATTGATAATTATCTTCCTATCAATTCTTTCTGAAATATACATATTTCCATTTCGTGTCAGATTTGCACATTGGGAGTTTTTATTGCAGCGAAGTTACGATTATTTCAAGGCTCTCGGCATTTCAAACGTTCTTATTTACGTCCTTGTCATTTTCAAAATTCATCATCTCAGCCTTTTCCCACCTGGATTGGGATCGGCCATTTTTAAAATGAATACAATAATATACTACCTTCTGCCAGCGCCTTCGCCCACGTGAATGTCGGTTATTGGGGACGCGATAGCAAAGTCAGTCAGTTAAAAACTAACCTATATCCTAAGTTGAGGTTCAAACTTATTCTGTACCATATTTCATCAAAATCAGTTCTAGTCTAGATACAGATTATTTTGGATTAACTTTTACCCGCGGCTTTGCCTGCATACATACAATATAGTCTATGTCACTCAGGAATAAAGCAGCTTTCTATCAGTGAAAAATTTTTCGCCACCTGATCAGTACTTTCAGAGATTACCTCCTACAAATAAACTACCATTTTATAATATTAGTGCAGAAGTGCAGATTATCCGCTAGTTTCGAATAGTTTTGGTTGTGGATATAAGAATTTTTAAATTATAAATGTAAAAATATTAAACTGCAAGATTTGACTTTTATTTCTATTATAGATTATCATTTGTATGGCGGGGCAACGCAAATAAAAACTGTCATTTAGACTCCACCTATATCCGAAACTATCCGAAGCTTTTATATCGGTTTCGGATATTTTTTATTTTGGTTATCCGATAGTTACGGAGCTCCTTAACATCCAGATACAAAGTCATTTAAATGCTTTTGATGTTCTATACTCCATTCGCAATACCATTAGACATTTAAACAAGCTTTTTTTACTGTCCGTTTAACCGATTTTGACTTCTATTCCGTGGACATAAGGATGTCATTAAAAGCAAAAAAGTGATTACAATACCAAATATTTACTGCAGCCGCCATTTGCCGTAACATCAACGCATTAAGATTCAAAATCAGTTGAACGGACAGTAAAAATGAATTGTTTAAATGTTTAAACGTATTGAGAAAGGAGTGTAATGGCGTTTAATGCGAGTGACTGCCATTTTCAGGCCCTTTTATTCGAGACTTAAATGCACTGTACGCACTATGAGTTGTATTTTAACAATTAATATGTTTATATTGTAAATATCATGATGTGCATTTTTTATATTTTGTATAAGTATTTCTTTCTTCAATGCAATAAAGACCTTATTGAAGTTTTAACAATTGCTTTTGTGTTCGACTGTACACCAGAGGGCTTTTGTCACAAACTTTTTTCGTTGAAAGTGTGCTACAAAGTTATAGAACTATTTGTCGTATTACGTGAAATAACTAAATGTAGGGAACATTTAAAAATCAAAATCGATGTAAGAAAATGGGGAATATGCATGCATTTTTTTATTTGTTAAATGAAATACTTTTTTAATTTAGGTAAATAAAAATAAAATAAAAACACCTACATCATTAATGAAGTTATAAAACTTCAAAGCTGCTGTTATGAAAGAGAAATCCGACATGGTCTTTGACGTCAAAGGCCATGATACCCGTACGGCCTCCATAAAACCTGTCTGAGAAAGACATATATATTTGTTTAAAATTGTTACATGTCGTTTGATTTCCTACCTTTTGATACTGTTTTCACAATTAGGATTCTTTTTTTTGTATTTTTATTGTTAGACTGGTGAGATAAAATTTTTTTTCATGCGTATTTCCTATTATGTATTTTTCTGTATTTCTAAATCCGGGGAAATCATAATGCCATACAGGGAAATGTCAGTTTAAGCAAGACCCCTGTTTTATCGGATAGTCTGTCAGTCGATACTGTTACAAAAAAATATGTAGTTTTACTGTTCAGATCTAATTAAATGACTTAAGTAGACCTTATAATGTAATTTTTATTTTTCACTCGGCACGCGTTGCTAAGATATTGGTTGCGTTTTCATACACAATTCCTCTTTAATATTTTATTTTTGTTTTGAAAGCTTCGCAACTTGTAAAAAATATTTAAAAAATGATTGTGATTTTGTTACGAAGAGTTTTGTATGAAAACGTAACTCGCGGATCACAATAAAGCTTATAATATATTATTTTTGTATGTAGATAATAAAAATACTCTAGTATAATGTAAATTGAGTGAATAAGGCGATCCATTTGAGGCGGAGTGGGGTGGAGGTAACAGAAAAGCCTAAAGAAAAGGAACGGCTATATGTTTAAAATTCTCTATCTCCCTCTATGGGTCCTTTTTGTCACTTCTCCCCTCTTCACCTCAATGGTGTTCCTATGGAGCAGTTTGTTTCAAACGTGGTTTTTATTTATTTGTAGTATAAAGAACGTTACTAGTAGTAAATTGTAAGTAAAGGCTTCGGTAGAATGGATGGAGATTTTATACATTACAGCTTCACAAACGAATGTATAAATAAAAATTGTTATTTTCATTTTGTGGTTTTCTTTAGCTCGCAAGCTAAAAACTTATGTCTATAAGTGCTTCAATCAGATTATTTTAATGCAAGGAAATGCGTACCTACACCGGTCCCTGTGGATTTAGTTTTGCATTGGCCTTCGGGATATTACCATTACAGGTAAACCACTAACCCACCTAGTGGTTACTAACTAGCAATGGATCGAAAATAGTTTCCATCAGAAATAAAGAGGCCTCAAGACAGAACCCTAAGATACTCCATAATTATTGAAAATAGCTGGTCTACGGCATCACCACGAATCCAAACAAATTGCATTATCCTTCTTGGGAGTCCACACTCCCAAGTAAATACTAAAAGAACAAGGAAAAGCAATATCTACGCGTTCCCTTCCCTCTTTGGCAGAAAACTATCCGGGATACAGAACATCTTCCTTTGCAAAAAGTGGGAAATAAATCCTGCAGCCTTACGATCCTGAAAAAAAATCACAGCTATGGAACAAATTAAAAGCACTCCGTTGGCTTTCTATTACTTTTAATTCCGATGTGAAAATAAAGTACCTACTCAAATGCTCCGCGCTGCTTCAATTGAAAATTAGGTCTTCAATCATCAAACAGATAGTTAAAATACTTAATGCGCGTAGCGAAATTAGAATAGGGAAACCGGTACCGCCAAAAACAAGTCAATGACCATTGTTCTTTGTTAAGACATGACCCGAATAAACTATGTTTGTCTCCCAACAAACGCTTGATTAAATAACATAGTCGCCAATTCACAGACTTCTTGCTACCGAACAAGCAAAAACACAGGAAGGGTTTTTATAAAAACTGCAGCGCCGACAGACAGAACCCATACCATGCAAATGATCTTCAACAAGTCAACACCGCATCTGGTTTTAATTTTATAACAATCTTTCATCATTTTGTTATTCCAAAACGATCCTTCGCACCTTGCGATAAGAACTGTAAGTGGGTTTTTGGTTATATTGTTCCATTTTGCGTAATAGGTCAATGCCAAGATTGTGATTAATGAATGCGTGCACGCATGCGGTTGTTTAAACACCGGTTGCGTGTTTGTGTATCGCGGAGGTTAACTAGTAATGCCAGATAACACGACAGGGCGCGCTAGATTTTTGTAGGAGATTATGCGAAATCTGTCATTTGGATATAACCTTCTGATAGGTAGTAAAAATTGGTGGAAGACAAGAGTATAAATGAACCTCTTCTTCAGATTCAGCTTAGGAACAAAAATTTGCAACATTAGATGAAAGTTTTAAGGGCGCTTGTGAATTTCGACACCTCCATCAAGTGAATTTGTTACAGCATACTTATGTAAAGGAACCTAGCTTCCTGCAGTCTCGCGTAGTTCCCGTACTTTCGCAAATAGGTCATAAAATGTAGTTTCCGCGAGCCGGTGACCCACCAGGCCACCAGACAATGGACGACCACCGCATTGTCTATTGTCATCACCGGCCAGACATGCCGCGATGAATGGGGCAAGTTCATTCCGATCCGGCCCACATTAGCCGTCCGAAGGGAGACGCAGGTAGCGCGATGCCGTGCGCGCGACAGAGAGAGTGAGCAAGAATACGGTCTGCGCGGACACTCGGAATTACCGCTGCTTGAGTTTTGTTTTGGAACGGTCCAGTTGCTTGGCGGGCGGCGCACGAGTCGAACTGTTCCCACGCGCGATACGTTTAGCTCGCCGCGGTGTAACGTAACATGAACGGGTCGCATTTGTATACGCGCCGCGCCTCGCCGCGCTCGCACCGCCGATAACATCTGCGAAACCGATATTTAGGCCGGCGATATCGTGATAGGGTTCGAATTCGTGCGCGACATTTCACTGGTACCGCGCGGCCATGTGATCGCTCCCCGACCGATGGGAGCGAAAATCGAAAAAAAAGGCCGCCGGCTAATGTCTACCCCTCCCGGCCGCTACAAAAAAGGGATAAAAAGGTTATTCCTGGAATGCACACATGTGGACGCCGGGTAAAAGTGGGTGCTCGTATTGAATCTGCAGTGTTACCACGATGCCTCGGAGGAGCAGGTGGATGAATCTGGCGGCGGGCGTCGCGCTCGGTGTCATGTTCGGGATATTCCTCAAGTTGTGTTTAAGGACTTCGTCCAGGACGACTATGGAAGCATGTCCGGATTCGGCTAAATTGTTGGCCGATCCTGACCCTATCGCGCTGATAGGTTTGATGCCAAACGAGACTGTTCACAACTCGAACAGGACATTAGTGTTCGTGGGTGTTATGACAGCTGAACAATATTTAGGTTCGCGAGCGAAAGCAGTGTACGAAACTTGGAGCCAGGACCTTCCTGGTCGAATCGCGTTTTTCAGTTCGGAAGTGTCGCGGGCGCCGGGTTTACCTTTAGTTCCTTTGCGTAATGTGGACGACAGTTATCCTCCGCAGAAGAAATCGTTCTTAATGTTGCTGTACATGTATGAGAAGTATGGGGATAAGTTTGAGTGGTTCATGCGTGCGGACGACGACGTGTATGTGCGAGGTGACAAGTTGGAGGAGTTCTTGCGTTCGGTGGATAGTCGGAAACCTCAGTTTATAGGGCAGGCTGGTCGAGGGACGAGTGACGAGCGGGATGCGCTGGCTCTAGACTACAATGAGAACTTTTGTATGGGTGGTCCGGGCGTGTTGTTCTCGCGGGAGACGCTGAAGAGGGTGGCTCCTCACGTGAAGTACTGCCTAAAACACTTGTACACCACGCACGAGGACGTGGAGCTGGGCCGCTGTGTCGCCAAGTTCGCTGGAGTGTCGTGCACGTGGAGTTACGACGTGAGTAATTCTTGTTGTAAACTAACTTTAAGTAAACAAATGACATTACAGACAAAAATTTCAGTTACGAAAGATAATATTTTTGGAAGTTATCAGGTGTGTTTCGAGGTCCTGAGTTTTATCGTTATCGTATGATTCTAATTGATACGTGGACGTGTAGTAAAGTTCGTTAGCAAATGTGCAAGCACGTTCATGTCAGCATTTCGGCTAATAAATCTCGATGCTAATAACGATGTTATTCTAGCCGGTTTACTTAACCAATACCGCGTAATTGATCAATATTTGAGCTGTCAAAACGATCTGATGTCCGCAAATCGATATCAGGTTTTTACGTATTTTTTTGTGAGATATTTTAACGCATAAAAATAAATGAAACATAACGTAAATAAGTTTTACACGCCTGAGGTGTTCATGTTAATTGTGGACTTATAATTAAATTAAATTTACCGTCTACCTATTTTATTTTATTTAACTTTACGACATGTCATACCCATGAAAGAAATTGTACTCATGCAAGCTTTTAACATAAAATGTTCAGTTTCCTTATTGATCAGGAACTTGGAGGGCATGATTAGGTACAAGTTTATTGCCAACACTAGATAAGGAAATAAATCGATTTTGTTGTCTTCAATAGTAGTTATTCGGCGATTCATTGAGCGTACACTATTCATAGTTGCCAGTGTTTTTCAGCCATGGGATCAATGACCGCTACCTAGGCAGTTGGGCAGTTGACTTTACGGTATTTTTTAACACATTAAAAAAAAGTTCATTTGGCATTTAGTTTACTTACTTCTATTTTCTACTCAACTATTCTCGGAATGTTGTGTGTCGGATGATGTAATAAAAACTTAATATTACCTACATTACTTACTGCATTGCAACGTAAGCAATTATATCCACGTTCCTACCTACAAGAATTTCGTACTGCTAAAAAATTTAAGATTCAAAATAGGTAGAAATTTTGTAGCGCAACGTGTCATGATCAAATAAGTCATCTTTTTAATAATTACACGACTGCCCAAAAAAAAGGACTGTTATGTTTTAATAAGATAGATAGGTACCTAGTTACTTAGTTCTACTAGGTAAAAGAAACACATCATGTTAGTAAATAGGGGAAAGTTATTGATATACCTACATACCGACTAGGAAATCAATAAAATTAATTAATTGAGTCTTCGTCCGGTTATAGATCAGCCCATTTGGTATCGTTTCAGCAAATACCTAAATGATACTGTTACCAAACAATTAAAACATAACAGGAAAAAAATACGAATCCTTGCCAGTTGGCTAGTTATAATTGGTCAGATTTGCGACTGAAACAATTTCTACTATAAAACGGATTGCCGCCATTGCCTGCTAGAGTTATCGTAAATTGGTCTTAACTATTACGAGCTTAACTGGTACACAGGTATGACACTGGCGTTGCTAGCTGAATTTAACTGCATGAAAAGAAATTTAAGAAAAAAACATGACAGATTGCGGCATTCATGCAAATGTAGTGGCGAATGTCCACGTTGTTGAAACCTCTACGGTCCGGACCAAGCGTTTTACCTCGTCGTTTATATCTAAAACATTGAGGAACTGGAACAACTTGCCTGCTGCGGTCTGCCCGTCCGATTATAATTTAGTTGTCTTCTCGGCTAGAGTGAATAGGCACTTTACATATAAACTAGTGCGCCTCACCATAAGCGATTGCATTACTGCTTACCATCAGGTGGGATCGAAATCAAGCACTAGTACCTATATATCAATTTAAAAAAATGTATAGTAAGAAGCTGCGGCCCTACCACCAGCTCATAACGGGATCCATTTGACGACCTAAAATAAACTGTTTTTTTTTAATTAATACAAACTAGAGCTTGACAGCGATCCCTCCTAATGGTAAGCAGTGAAGCAATCCTTGATAGTAAAGCGCACTAGTTTATTGAGAGCTTATTCACTATAGCTTTGAAGACATCTAAATTATAATCGGGCGAGAAGACCGCAGCAGGCAAGTTGTGTCAGCCCTTCGATGTACGCGGTATAAACGGCGAGGTGAAATGCTTAGTCCGTCTATTAGAGGGACTGTTAGGACTATATTTCACCGGAACTGGTCGCGCCGCCATGGTCCCGGTGAAATATATCCCTTACATACTCTTTGATGTAGGGGCGTCACTGGCGGCCGGACTGGCGTCCGAGCTGATCGCGCCACCAAATCGGTTGCGCAACCAGGACACCAGGTGAGGAACTCTATAGAGCTGTATAAATTTTGTTGGTAGCGGCGACTGGTCGCGCCGCCATGGTGTCCTGGAGAAATATAGCCCTTAAAGAGATGGAGCTAAGAGAGTATAGCTACATCCCTTTCTTAATCGCATGTCTGACATTTTAATACGTCAAACGGCTCCTGAAACGTTAAGTTCAGTTGTAAGCTTCCAGAAACCAATAAAAAGTACAGTATTACATATAAGCCTACTTATCATGAACTGCGTATAATACAATAATATGAACCGTTACATTTGCTCTTGTTTCCACGGCTCGCGTTAATTCGAGCGGTTGCATGGCAGAACGAAAGTGTTACAATTACTTAATGATTGCCGCTTGGCTCTTCAAATGTTGGTTTATGTAAGGATTTCTGTCTTTTATGATCTTGTCTTCTGTATTTGAATGCAGATTTTATGTTGTTTCTTTTTCATCTTGGCTTCATTACCAACCACAGTTTGTTTCATTACGGGCACGCTATAATCATGGCGGTAAGTCCCCACTTTGAGAAGTGGTTAGAAAAACGTCACAGCGTCATCACCTTTCACATGATGCAGGTCCTCACCGGACATGGTAAGTTCGGGAGGTTCCTGCACCTGATTCGTGCGGAAGAGACGCTCGGGTACCATCATTGTGTGGAGCGCCCGGAGGACACGGTGCTGTATACGGTGAAGAAGATTTTAGTCAGTAAAAGTGTGCGTAGCCCTCTCACTTCGCCCTAAAACGGGAGAAGTCATTCGATGACTTCCTTCCACCTTAAAATAAAAACTTGTTTCATTACCCAGTTCTGTAATGGGTTATTCAAGGTTATGGTGAAGGATTACCCTTACAGTCTACTGACATACAGGCCTTCTTCTTTATTTTTAGGGTTAAAACCTAAAAAAGGAAAAAATGAAACCCTTATAGAATCACTATGTTGTCCGTCTGTCTGTCTGTCTGTCAAGACCCTTTATTTCGGGAACGCGTGGAGGTATCGAGTTGAAAATAAAACCATATACTCAGGTCTGCGGTCCCTTGAAGCTGATCTCTTGATTCACGTCACGCGACGCCACGTAACTTCGTTCTAAGTACAAATCTGGCGTGTTACACGTGTGCGTCGGTCTAATGTAGTTCTAGCTTTACTAGTACTTCCTTCGTTGACTTTGTTTGTATTAAGTACATAGGCTACTGGAGTCTCTTTCATCTGTGCTAAGCCGGATCTGCCGCAGCCGACCCTTTGATCGTTGGTTATTGAATTTCTGCACGTATGAATTGCTGTAGCCATGTCGTCCGACTTATCTGAATTGTTTGAAAATCTGGTTGCTCTGAGGCCCTACCACGAGCTTTTAAAGCTATCCATTCGACGCCCTAAACAGAGGAGGAGCTATATAGGGTGTAGGTATAGCTCCATCCTTTTTTCTCGTTCGCACGCCTGAGATAAGACCCTGATCTGATTTAGTACAAACCCTTACATGTTATTTAATATTTCTTCTTTTTTCCATGCGGTACTTTAATTAGATGTTCTCATTACCTAGTCTGAGACCTATTTGGCTTTGACGTAGTATCTGATTTCTTCCGGCATAAACATTCGTAAACATAAAAAAACTTGTGTAACTACTCAGTTTTTCCTCTTAACTATATTGAACATTTTCGAGCGGAGGGCGCTTACAAAGAATAGTTGTAACGGTTTTTTTAGATAGGAAAATCATCCAATGTAATCTGTCGCTATTGGGCGGCGCGGAAGGGTGTGTCAGACTTTTACTGACTAAAAACCGACTCCTGTTTCTTCTTTGCCTGCGTCCCAGGGTTCCACTTTCACACTGCCGGTGAGTTGTACGGGTGAACTACGAAAACATTAAGATGAAAGCAAAAACAATAATTATCTCCTCAGTCTAACGCACGTGTAACATATTCATATCTGACACAACATGCTGTTATAAACACGTAGGCCTTCCTGAAATCTTGTGTTAAGAACAAGCAATTATGTGGTTCATTTCTTTTTCCGTTAACTTTGAGCAGCAGCTTGTAAATTCTTAAACTATTATAGTTCCTGATTATCCTGTGGTTCTGCAACTACAGGATAGATATAGGTACAGAAATATTTCAAATATTTCTTTAATATTAAGATAACCCATAACTATGACCTGTTAAGTCTTCCCCTCTCATCCCAATTCATTTTTAGTTTTAGTCCCTGCTGAGTAGTAAACACTACAATTTTCTTCGTCGTCATTACTACAATGCCAAGTGTGAGTAAGTCCAGGGCTAAAGATCAAGCCATTATCTAGTATTAAGCCAATTCTTCCTGTGTAGGTTCATTCTCGTGACACTTAACTTGTACCTACTATAAGAACTATGGTAGGTACAAAGACTGACATATTATATGAAAAAACTGAGATGTAATAATGTAATAATAACAATCAAGGCTTACATTAATAATTCGCTTTCGCAAATTCGAAATGCAAATCTTGAAAATATCAATTAAGCAGTCGCTTCGCTCCATGCAAAAACAATATTGGATAGATAGAGAAAAGGCTAGATAAAAACCAAAGGATATATTTGAAACTAGAGACCGACCGAAGGTTCAGTTTCAGTTTCGGCCAAAAAACTGGTTTCGTCTTCGGCCTAAAAGAGGCCGAATATTCGGCTCGACCGAAATTAGCGTCTTTGAGCTGACGGTTGTGATAGATACCAAAAAATCTGACTGACTGTAGTATTTTATAAAAGTTAAGCATTACTGCAACGAAATAAAGTTAGGAATCATTTATATTATTTTTTAATAGGCTTCAAAAACTGACTTGATAACAGATTTTCTGTTATCAAGTTAGTTTTTGAAGCCGATACCAAAACCGCAACCGAATATTCGGCTCCTCTTTCAGTTTCGGCCGCAAAAGAAATCGAAACTGATTTGGTAACAGAAAAAACTGTAAAAAAATACCTATTAGGTATTTATTATTTTTCCTCTGGAAGTGGAGCAAGAAAAGGGCAGCAAATCGTGTTTCAGTTGGTCATTACCTACCTGGAACATTGAGATATATACCAACGAAAACATTATAACAACAATGAATAATTAAATGCCAAAAACGCTGGTTTATAACTATTAGACTCAACTAACTAAGGCTAGGCACCTCAGTCGTTAAGTTCAAGGTAAAATGTTGTTTATTTTAACACCAGTTTCCGTAATACAAGTTTGCACGAGGCCTTAGAAAAAAAATAATCGCTTGAGATGATGGAATTTGATTTATCGACGATCGATTCGAACTACATAAATTCCAGACTAGTTTTTTAGGTGAAGTGGTTGGATCTAAATGTGTTTTGAAATTGAAAGTTGGCTATAGATTTTATGGTTCGTATAACATGGGATAAATTTATGCAGTTTTTTTGTGGTGGTTATGTTAGTGGGCTATGTAGTAGGCCATCCTATAAATAAAAAAAAACTATTATAAGTAAATAAAAGAATTCTTTAATCATTAATATTAGAAAAAGGCCTTTTTTAGGGCTCCGTACCTCAAAAAAACGGAACCCTTATAGGCCTTTCCTTATAGGCCGTCTGTCTGTAAAGACCCTTTATCTCGGTAACGCGTGGAGCTACCTCCACGCTTGTTGCACACTCCACGCGAGTTAAAATTAAAACCATGTATTCAGGTCTGCGGTCCCTAGAAGCTGTGAAAAAATCAAACTTCTGAGTTGACAAAAAAAAAAGATACGAGCGTTTATGTTGTTAATAGAAATTCATAGGGTAGTCTCACTCTCGTTGACCTAGAATCCTAAAATTTGGCATGAAACAAGGTCTAAGAGCACACTTCTTAAAGGAAAAAATCTGAAATTTGTAAATTTGTAGGTCTTTACGTCACAAAAAAAACTTTGTTTGCGATTCGGAAAAATTTTCGTGACTTAATTCGGGAATTGAACTGTTTTCATAGGTAAGTTTGTGCGAAACCGTCAGTGCGCGAGTCCGACTTGCACTTCGGATGGTGCGGGTGACAGCTGTCGGATACATACAGTACCTTTCATTTTCTCTCATCAAGATGCATATTTTCGTTCTGCTGTCATCTTACCCATTCTATGTAAAACTTCAGTTGCCTTTACGTTCCAGAGTCGCAGATACTATTTCAAATTATCCTGCTGCAGAAAAAAGGGACTTGGCTGAAGATGAGCCTTTTAACAATTGTCTAAGCTATTTTCGTGAGACTTGTGAACCAGAATAAACTAGCTAGTATCATGACTAGAATCGTGAACATTGTAAAACCACAGTTAGACTACATTAGAATGATAATGACAAAGAGTCATGAATGTGTCTCAATTAAATTAAGTGGTCACATAAGACGCTACGGTAAAACAGTGCAAGAAACGGTTCATACTAATCTGCATAACATGCTTTTCTCGTTACGGGCACAGCATAAAATTGGTTTAAGGTCTCGTAAAGTTACTGCTATTTAAGTTTAGTAATTAGAGCTTCAACTTCAACTTTTCATTAATAGCATTTGTGAAAAAGACACCACAATCAATAATAACTTTATTGAATCAATTAAAAACCTTATAAACAAAGTTAAGACTTACATACATAGGTACATTAAATTTGAAAGGTATCTTCTAATATTAGGACCCTATTTTCAATTTTGCATATAACACGTGCAAAATGTTAATAGACCATCAAACGCTGGAGAGTATTTAGCGTGAATTAACAATAAAATAAATATATATATCTAAACATTAAAGTTCAAAATAAAAGAATTTCTTCGCAGACGCAGACTGACATTTATTTATTTATTTAATGCTTTATGCACACAAATGTACAGAGGCGGACTTAATGCCTTAGGCATTTTCTACCACCAACCTACCAGTCAACCTTTGGGTGATGCAGAGAAGAGTAATGGTAGGTGCAATAAAAGAGAGAGAAAAGGCGAATACAGGAATAGATTTACTTATAGACCATAGAATAAATATACTAACTAATAAAACATAGAATAAATATAATACAATTATACATTACACATTACATTATGACTAGACCACAGACTATGACAATGTAAGTACATGACAGAAACTCGTAAGAATCAAACAGAAGTAATTAGAGACTAAGTTCCGTTGGTTCCAGTTCTCATTCGTAGATTGTTGATATGTAGTCAGATACAAGAAAGTCGGACCATCAGTGTATCCAAGGAGTATCGTTTGTCCAGTTAGGGTTGTGGAGGTCTGATAGGCAGTCACACAATCAGATAAAGTTCAATCACCTGCCACCACATTAGCCTATTGAGGTCGTCCTACACTATCTTATTGAACCATAACAATCTAGCC
Organism: Mythimna pallens; assembly: GCA_961205895.1. Taxonomy (NCBI): domain Eukaryota; kingdom Metazoa; phylum Arthropoda; class Insecta; order Lepidoptera; family Noctuidae; genus Mythimna; species Mythimna pallens. The sequence goes on along the minus strand of OY540838.1, from coordinate 23,367,207 downwards.
AAAGGCATAATACGAGTAGAGCATTTTATTTCGCTCATTCTTTAGTGAGTATCTTGGTTGTGAGTTAATAAAAATCATTTAATTTAAAAAAAAAAATACAATGATGGGACTTGATGAGTTACGCTGAAGCAAATATCTCTTTTTAAGATCGTACCTCATAAGAAAACTTCTGTAAATAAATAAACTAAACAAAATTGGTATCTATACATTCTGTAGAAAATGACACAACTTAGAAGGAGTGAGATACCTGATAAAAAGAAATTAAGATTACATATTATATATAAAAGTAATTAAAAACGATACCTTTAAATGCAAGTCCACGTTTAGTGATAGCCTTCGAGCAATTCTAATTTAGGTTTAGCATATAGTTCGACGTACCCGACGTTTGCAATGGTGGTTGTTTTAAATTAATTTGTATTCAAAACACTGTTACACAACTTACACTGTATGCGTATCTTTAAACCAATGCAGATCGGTATTAGGACTGAGAAGACTGCTAACACTTTCAAGGTGATTATTTGGAAGAAAAGTATCTTGATTGGGAGCTGCATTTCGATTGTTTTTTAACTTTTGAAATTTTTGTTTATTATTAGTTGTGTGCCGATATAGTCCTCGCATATGTACAGTTTCATTAATGGGTTACATGTATTCCTCCTCAGGATTATTTAAGTCTCTAATTTAAGTCTCGTTTCTTAATATAACGTATTTCACACTTTTTCTGTATCCTGTTTCTTTCCTATAATCTACTTGCTTGTTAACTTTTTTAGACTTCAGAGTTCAGACACGGTTTCCGTTTCAATTACTATAATTAACCCTAGAACCAAAGAAACAATTGCTAAGGCAAAAACAGCACCACTTACTCCAATGCATATTCAAGTGAACACAGAACCGACTCAAGTTATATTTGTAATGGTATATTAAAGTATTAAGGCAACCATCCCGGCACTCAGTGGTGCAATGGCAACCGGTTTTTGTAACCGCCAGCAGTTTTTGCGACCCTGTGATGTTAAGAGATACGGCTGGTCATAGATTAGCGACATATGTAAGTGACGGAGATGGGACACTATTGAGGCTGTTGTGGACACATTGTGTTGATCGGCTAGATTGTGTCTTTTGTTACCAATACATCTTTTACGAATCAAAAGAATTCCTGTGTCGTTTCAGAGTTCGATTTATTTGTGCGTGGCATGCTTATAAATTTATTTATTTAAACTTCATGTTCTTCTGTTAGCCAAGGATGGTGAAGATATTACATGGCAGGTGCATCGTTAAATCTGTACGCTTGAATAAGATCGACAATGATTTCTGAAAAATCTTAAACGAAAGCAGTGTTTCTAGACCTTTTTGAAGCACGAGGTTTTTTTTTTAAGTGGGAAAATCATATAATGAAGCATGAGGTCCGAAATCGTGCCAGTTATCAGCTTTTTCACCTTATTGCAAATTAATTTAATTGGATTTTTTTTTGCTTTGCTTTTGGGTTACCACTAAGTCCACTCTCAAGTATACAAATTATGCAGTTATTTAACAAATGATGCAGTAGCTTCCTACAACATTTATTTAGCTAACCAAACACGTCACGGCCTGTAGGCTAGATAAGATAGCCTGAATCTCTACAATACTGCAACAGGCCTTATCAAACGATCAGTCTGCTTAATAATTGGGCGTGAAAGTGAGAGTTTATATAGAGTAAGTGGGGGTTTATCAACCGATTTAGATACAAGGGCTTACCAAAAATAGGTTAGTCTTATGATTGATGTGTCTTTAAGGCGTAGGAGAATTTTTGCTCATGTCTTTTTAAGTGTTACACCTTTTTTTTTCACGTGGAATATCGTCAAATAATTTCTTCCGCTGTGATGCGAGAGGGCGTGTCAGACTTTTACTGAGTAAACCTATCTGTGTTTCTTCAGTTTTTTTTTGCTGTTACTCTTGATAGGCTCGACGACTATGCTATCTGACGATTATTTCGCCTGATGGAAAGCGACTATGTGGTCGACGATGGAGCTCGCTTGTCTAGAAGTAACCTATTCACTCCTCCTACTACTCCTGGGGATCTTTAAGTCAAGAGTTAAAGATCTCCAGCTAGCTATCAGAAAACTCAGACTCTTGCAGGGAATTCCACTCTTTTGCGTTCTAGTGCCATTAACCATTTTCAAAATGTATATCTTGTTGCCTTCGTTATATTCTCAAGTTTAAAGTAATATTTCCATATCTTGTTCTTCTCGGTCATACAGTAAAAAAACATGAAAATATGAAAGATTGCGTTAAGCATCAATCACCACAGCTGTTAAGAATCCAGACGCGTTTCGAGAAATTGTAACATTCTCGCTCAAAACAGATGTTTCTCATAATTTTGCGAACTAATTAGCTAACAAGTGTTACTATTACTATGCATTTTTGTTTACACAATCGGCCCTGTAGCTTCTTTAGACATCAGAGAATGAAGCTCTTATAAAACCTGTACTGAAATAATTTTTATATGTACTATGTTATCTTATCTGTGGGTGACGTGGTTAAGGCCATCTGCAAACTACTAATGAAAAATTATAATCGTGATGATACGAGTGAATGGATCAGACCTACGCCTGGTATAATTGTGTACGTATCTTCATGATTACCTGTTAATGAACGAAAAATTCTTGTTCTATAATTTCTATTTTTTAAGGATTAGCTACAATAGCTATGTTTACTAGTAATGTATTTTTCATCAGTTGCCGATTCTTTCTTGATTCGATGTGGTTTATTTGTTGGTACTTGGTAGTACCTGTTTTATTCCCAAAATAAAACTAAAGTAACTAATAAAATGCACTTATTATTACCAATTACTTTTCAATACGTACTATGAATTTAGCTGAACGGTAGCTAGTGTTTTTAATGTAAACAATGAATCAGCTCTGCTACATTTTCTATTCTATGCCAGGCTACTTATTCAGAGGTAAAGTTATGCAAGTTAAATTTAAAACGTAAACCAATAATATCCTGTCGAACATACAACTTTGATAGTGACCATTATTCGATACTCTTTTTTAAATTTAGCTCTTAAATATGACGTGCCTGATAAAAAATATCATTTTTATGTAACAAAGTTAAGCGCTATTTGGTTATGCGAACGATTTTCAACGGAGCGTGGTAATAAAAATGATAATAAATGACCTGAAGGTACGTCTGTATTCAGACTTCGTGCTTTGAATAAAGTAATGAATATTAAACATGTTTCTTGAAAAATAAATAATAAAGTAACCGCAGAGGATGTGAGAAAGCAAAAAGATAAAAGAAAAACAGTTTCAATAACGCTGTTTACTTTTGTGAGTGAATGTTCTATTTGTACAAGAAAATACTAAGTACATATGCATTAGTCATTTAAATCAATGCTTATAGTTACTGTGAGTTTTATTGAACTTGTGAACTGGCTAGTAATCAATTCATCTTTGGGTCAGCAAACAGTGTCGGA